>OZ020563.1:25131614-26389971 GCA_963971465.1 Lepidochitona cinerea | reverse complement strand
AAAATATTACAACTTGCAGCTATATTGTACGGTTGGTTTTGGTGAATTTATGGCAGTGGAAAAAACTTAAGATAACATATAATACATATAATAACCGAGACTAGAAGCACTAAAAGGCTTCTGATTTATACGTCTTGAGAAAAAACCGATAATTTCAACAGTCTGTTTTAACGTCACAATATCAACATTTTGGCAGCTCGTGCCACTTTAAGCATTTTAAGCTCGTGCCACTTTAAGTCTCTGATCGTTGTGTCATATACCATGAAACTGTTCAAAATTCAACAACCATTTCGAAGTTCCTTAAGTTTTGAAAACATCTTACCTGTTCAAAGTTCCAACATCCCAGAGAGAAGCACTCTGTCGCTGAATCAGGGCCTTCCAAGGTGTCTAACTATACGCTATTTGTATTATCTTTTTTAATCTTTTGTCGAAACAGAAAAATCGATTTGTTCGCGAAGGGAAATTAACATTTACAATGCTATATGATTAGACTTTATCTTCAATAACATGTTTTAGTTCTCCGTGTTTCAATGAAAACTGAAATTACACACAACCTATCTATTCAGTCAGTTTATTATCAAATTTGACAAAATATGGTTGTGAACTATTTTGAAAAGCCTACCAAATATTTATAACAGTCTTGCTTTTCGTAAATTGAAAAATGCCTTGTGACGTTAGAAGCCAGTTTGACACATGGGATGTGTTTGCGTTATGCAAATAGAATTGCAGCTGATCTCTTGTGATGATAGTGCCAAGTGCAAGTGTTGTCAGTGACTATCTTTGAAATCTTCAAAATGCTTTTTGACGTAGAAATGATCCTTATCGCAATAAGATATATTAAATACCTGTAATAAATTGGGTCATTTTTTCTATATATTTTTCTGGAAAAGTCCTGTTAAAGAAAATCAATATATTCATACATGTTCACACGCATGGTCGTAAGGCAAATTCCCATGGTTATAAAATAATTGATAAATAAAAAAAAGACAATAAATTCTTTTGTCAGCTCAGCGTTAGGCGCCACAATAACGATTGTCTTATTCTAAATGGCGTTATTGCTAGAGTGAAACCGCTGAGCTCCACCCCTGAGAATCTCCTACCGACGCCAAAATGTACCAACATAATAACAATTTATTTTTTAAAAATCGTCAGAATTCGTTAAGGTTAAAAGTCACATTTTTAAGGGTAAATTCAGGTAAAAGATAGTGTTAAAAAAAGAAACCTTTTTTTCTCAAAAGCAATGCGCTTATAAATACAGAAATGAAAACAATATGCATTGACCCTGTGGTCTGAACGATATCTAAAAAAACATTTAAATAACCTAGGTGCATTTTCATTCATTGTAGGCCTTTGGTAATTCTGAACACTATACCTTAAACGCACATTATCGAACCTGGTGTTCATTATGAGCTGTCGGATATAGATAAAAATTTCGCTGAACAGAATTAGTTAATTGTTCCACATTTTGGTCAAGAAGTACAAAAAACATTTTGAAAGCTCACGCCACTTTAAAGGTTTCTATTTGGGGAAAATAGTAAAACATATTGGGCTATATTTTAACAAATAAATAAGGATTAAAGCAAGTGTGTTCATATATTGGTTGGTTGTTTAGGTTCAGGAGGAATTCGATTCACTCAAACACGTGTACTGCAATAAAGGAACTATATTAGTCAGCAAAAAAGCAAGTGTTTCAAATCGACGGAGAATCCCCCCCCCCCCCCACCACCACCTTCCCCGCCCATCACTTTATAGTGGCTCTATAACTGCTATACATATTTGCTACAAATGCTGTTTATTTGCCTACAATACAGGAACATCTTGTAGATAAGTTTGTTTCAAAGGAGAAAGAGACTTTAAGATTTTAACCAGATCCGACTGCCAAAATCTGCCAGCAAGCTAAAGAGACAACCGATAAAACTTACTCCAAGTCATCAAGAAGAACTAGACCGTTAACATCCCAGGAAGGATCTGGTAAACCATCGTCACATATATATAGTCATGAATCATACCGC
The DNA here is from genome assembly GCA_963971465.1 of Lepidochitona cinerea. Classification (NCBI taxonomy): domain Eukaryota; kingdom Metazoa; phylum Mollusca; class Polyplacophora; order Chitonida; family Tonicellidae; genus Lepidochitona; species Lepidochitona cinerea. The sequence continues at coordinate 26,387,959 of OZ020563.1, read as the reverse complement.
GAAACAGTCTAGCTCCATATCAGCTGTAAGTGGATATAGCGAAACAGTCTAGCTCCATATCAGCTGTTAGTGGTTTTTTAATTTATCAAAATTGAATTGTTATAACAAGAAGGTTTCATCGAATTACTCCCTCTTTATTGTACAAATGTCATTATTCAAGAAATTCATGACACTGTGTTCAAGCCATTCGAAGCGTATGATCCGATCCTATATGAGATGGTGGTATATCAGATTATTCGATGAAGGGTATAATATCGTATTGATCTGGTTATTCTTGAAGGGGATGAGCGGGGTTGTATGGGATAGAATAGAGCCGAGAGAGTATGACAACTTTTGACTAACAAGAAGCTAATGGTAGTTGTCAGGCCATAATTGGTTTTAACCCTAGGTTTCGATCATTTTTGTTTATCTTTTTAACGTTCAACCAACCGATACTTTTTAATGCGGGTAATTAGTTGACCAAACATTGACGAATGGCGAGTTCGATTTAAAGCCTAACTGCTAGTACTTTGCCATTATTCAAGACATCAATGACACTGTGATTGTCGCTGTTAAAACCATTTGAAGCGTACGATCCGATCTTATATGGAATGATGGTATATCAGATCATTCCTTGAAAGGTATGGTCGTAAAGATTTAACGGTTAGTACTTCGCCGATGAATCGTGTTTCTATAGTTGGCACATTGTTAGTAAATGGATGACTGAATGCCATGTAGTGGTTGGACCAGGATTTTCTCCATTGGGCCAACACAATGATGGCCTACAGTTGGACAACTGGTTTGCCCAACATTGTGCCACCGATCTGTATACTGATGGTCTAACGCTGGGCCAACACAATTTTGTTCATTATTTTAATGAATGTATGTAATGGCGCTGGTAAATCGTTTCTTCATCTCCCGTGATATCTGACCTATAACATAATAATTATCATGTTGGAAACCATACTTTCTTGAGATGAATTTCATTTAAGCATATAGTATGTACCTATGGTAGGCCCATCTGGTTACCGAATTACAGACTAGTTCCGTTTGGTCAATGGTTATCAGGGAGTAAGTTGGTAACTCGCACTGTACAGGAATACGTCATCAGTGAGTGGCATTTTATTATAACTCAAGTTGTAAATATGTGCAAGACAGATTTCGATGAGCAGTAATTACGAGACAAAATAACGTATGGAGAATTAACAACAAGACCAGCAGATTTTATTTACAAATTTTGATATGTATTGAAAAACAAACAGAGTAACGTATTTACAAGGAAATATTAAACAAAAAGTAGCAAGAAAACAAATATCTAAATGACTTATTTGACAAGTTACAAATGTGCAGTTTCGAGATAGAGATGTGTATTCCGAGACGTCACAAAGTCCACTGGTATGGCGATATGATCACGAATCCCAAGGTCCACTGGTATGGCGATATGATCACGAATCCCAAGGTCCACTGGTATGGCGATATGATCACGAATCCCAAGGTCCACTGGTATGGCGATATGATCACGAATCCCAAGGTCCACTGGTATGGCGATATGATCACGAATCCCAAGGTCCACCGGTATGGCGATATGATCACGAATCCCAAGGTCTACTGGTATGGCGATATGATCACGAATCCACAGATTTCACTGTATCACAAAAGTTAGCAGGCCGAAAATTATTCTATATAAGAATAACGCACCAAACGCCTCCAAATATCAAACTGGGTGCAGTTAACAATATTGCTTTGTTAGAAACAATATTATCCAATGATTATCCTATGTCTGTCAATAAACAAGACGAATTCTTCATTTCTTGAAATGTTTCTCACGAAACAAGAGAAAGTCTTCATATAGAGAAACAATATCATCTAATACTTATCCGATGTCTGTCAAGAAACAAAACGAATTATTCAGTCCCATTAATTTAGCTCCAGAAACATTGTTTGTTTCCCTCTAACAGGCTGTCACTTAACACATCTGAAACTAAATATATCAAAATAAAAAGGCTCCGTGTGACGTTCGTTAATTCGATTTTCAATTTTTTATATCGCAAAATGGAATTTTTTTAAGTTCAATTATTCTTTTTCATTTTCTACTTGTTGAAAAGAAGAAATGAAAATTGAAATTTGACGTTCAATTTTCAATTTTTCTTTTCTCTCTTTTCAACACACAAATTAAAATTAGGAAAATGACGGTCATTTTTAAATTTTCGATTTGCCTTTTCACTTTTCATGAAACCAATATTGAAAGTGGTAACCTTCGTCAATGAAAGACAGTGCGCAAGTCACAAACCACCAAAGCAAACAGCAATACGCATTGTCGCAGCCCTTGTAAAAGAGCCGGCTGGAGCAAAACTTACAGCCCTTGCGGAGCACAAAATAACACGTGACTTTCTCAAAAACAAAGACACTTTAAACAAGGACTGCTTTACTAAAATCTAAACTAAAGATTTCGAAGACCTAAAACATCCGATTTAGGTAGGTACTCCACAGATTAGCATTAAAATTGGCCCCGAAACCACGCTATTGGTGATGTGCCCCACAAGGAATGTTGGGGTTTTAAGGCTAATTAAAAGTCAAATTCACGATTCCTTTATCAGAATGTGTTTATTAGACTCTATTAAGGAAACAGACGGTTTTGTTAAAATCGCTTAATGGGCCTCGCTATTGGCCTCTTCACATCCAGAAAGTGCATTTTTCTAAATTCAGCTTGTTAATCGTTAGAGCCATGTAACACGTTGCTTAACACTGCAACACGGACTATGGCGCAAAAATAATTAAAAAGAAACATACATGCATCACCATGGTTTCCGTCAAACTAAAGACGACATGAAACTGCATGACAGACCTTGCATTTAATAGATTGCATATATAATGGTACATTTTGATTCTGCGTTAATTCCTTTCTCTGCTCTCCGTTTCTTTTTTGTTCTCTTATTTTATTTTATTTTGCTCAAGAAAATAAAGGGGTGGGGCTGGACACCCCCTTGATCCGCCTATGCTCTTGGCGATATGCTTCACAAGGGATGTTGGTGTTTAAGACTAGTTAAAGGTCAAAGTCACGATTTCTTTATCAAAATGTAATCATTAGACTCTAGGAAGACAGAAACAATCAAAAGTTTTATTAAAATCGCCCAAAGTGCCTCGCTGTTAGTAAAGCAGTCCTTGTTTGGCGACCACAAGAGGTGTTTTAATGCTAATTAAACGTCAAATCCACGATTACTAAATCAGAATCTGTTCAAGGGTATCAGGGATACAGAAACAATCAAAAGTTTTATTAAAATCACCCATTGTGCCTCGCTTTTGGCCATGTGCTCCGTAAGCTAATTAAAGGTCAAATTCACAATTACTGCATCAGAATGTGTTTCTGTCAAATTTCACAAGAAATCGTAAGTTTGACCTTTGATTAGCCTAAAAACACCAGCATCCCTTGTGGAGCACATCGCCAATAGCGAGGCACATACGGCGATTTTAATAAAACTTTTGATTGTTTCTGTCTCCTAGAGACTAATGAACACACTGATGAAGAAATCGTTAATTTGACTTTTAAGTAGTCTAAAAACATCAATATCCTGTGTGGGGTATATCGCCAGTTGCAAGGCACAAAGCACGATTTTAAAGAAACTTTTGATTGTTTTTAACTGCTCTTAGTCTGATGAAGAAATCGTGAATTTGACCTTTAATTAGCCTTAAAACACCAACATTCTTTGAGGGGCACATCGCCAATAACGTGGTTTCAGGGCCAATTTTAATGCTAATCTGTGGCGCACCTGCCTTACTCGGATGTTTTATGTCCTGGAAATCTTACTCCTATGAATTTTATAATGCAGTCCTTGTTTTAGGAGTCTTTGCTTTAAAGAACGTGTTATTTAAATCTTTCAATGGCATTTAGAAGTTGAAAGGTTACAATAAGGTGAAGAATTACTTATGGATAACAACTTCTTGGTTTATTGGGTGACGACGTTTCGATGTAGTTCTTACATCGTTATCAAAGTCAATGACAAACAACAAAAAATATTCATTTATATAGCAGATGAGATAATTACAAGTTGGGGCAGGTACGTAATAGTATAAATTAATTAAGAAAAGTAACAATAGAATTAATTAAGATCGCTGAAGACTTTCTTGGAGGATCAACAGGTCATAGCAGTTGGGGATATATAATCCTTGGTCTCTGTTAACCTTTTGATCCCCCAAGAAAGCCTTCAGCCATCCCCCCCCCCCCGCCTCGCCCCCCCCCCCCCCTCACCATCCCCGCCCATCACTTTATAGAGGCTCTATAACTGCAATACATATTTGCTACAAATGCTGTTTATTTGCCTACAATACAGGAACATCTTGTAGATAAGTTCGTTTCAAAGGAGAAAGAGACTTTAAGATTTTAACCAGATCCGACTGCCAAACTCTGCCAGCAAGCCAAAGAGACAACCGATAAAACTTACTACATACCCTCAAGAAGAACTAGATCGTTAACATCCCAGGAAGGATCTGGTGAACCATCGTCGCATATATACATTGTAGTCATGAATCATACCGCGAAACAGTCTAGCTCCATATCAGCTGTTGGTGGTTTTTTTAATTTATCGAAATTGAATTGTTATAACAAGAAGGTTTCATCGAATTACTCCCTCTTTATTGTACAAATGACATCATTCAAGAAATGCATGACACTGTAACTAACCGTGTTAAAGCCATTCGAAGCGTATGATCCGATCCTATATGAGATGTGGGTATATCAGATTATCCGTTGAAGGGTATAATATCGTATTGATCTGGTTATTCTTGAAGGGGATGAGCGGGGTTGTATGGGATAGAATAGAGCCGAGAGAGTATGACAACTTTTGACTAACAAGAAGCTAATGGTAGTTCTCAGTCCATAATTGGTTTTAACCCTGGGTTTCGATCATTTTTGTTTATCTTTTTAACGTTCAACCAACCGATACTTTTTAATGCGGGTAATTAGTTGACCAAACATTGACGAATGGCGACTGTGATTGTTGCTGTTAAAACCATTTGACCATATCGGTCGAAGCGTACGATCCGATCTTATATGGGATGATGGTATATCAGATCATTCTTTGAAAGGTATGGTCGTAAAGATTTAACGGTTAGTACTTCGCCGATGAATCGTGTTTCTATAGTTGGCACATTGTTAGTAAATGGATGACTGAATGCCATGTAGTGGTTGGACCAGGATTTTCTCCATTGGGCCAACACAATGATGGCCTATAGTTGGACAACTGGTTTGCCCAACATTGTGCCACCGATCGGTATACTGATGGTCTAACGCTGGGCCAACACAATTTTGTTCATTATTTTAATGAATGTATGTAATGGCGCTGGTAAATCGTTTCTTCATCCTCCGTGATAGCTGATCTACAACATAATAATTATCATGTCGGAAACCATACTCTCTCGGCACGATCAGAAATTATGAAAAAAGTGTGAATTTTGGCAGCGCATGCCACTTTAACACAATATTTTTCATTTCACGTAAACATTTCACTAAGTTTTCGTGTTTTTCTTATATTTGTAACACTCTAATTCAAATACAAATTATTCTATAAAGTTTCAATCTTTTACATTATTCACTCTGTAAATGTTTCCGTTTCTGTAAACATTTAAGGCACACTTGCCGCGAAAATCAGGAATATTGTTTACATTAAAAAAGAAAGACCGTGTTCTGTATTTTTCCCAGACAATATAAGTTAGGAACTTTCTATTTTTACCAAAATTTAAAAGTTTGGACGTCACTTTGTATTTTTAATTTGAATTTGAATTGTTACGTACCCGGAACGTAAACAAACCGATCCGCCCCCTATTGGCGATTTTATGTTTCAGTCGAGTGAGTGAACTAACGGCACAGTGTAATTTTACGTAGGCCTATTTATCTGAGAAATACAGACTGAAGATCGGTTAACAGCGACTGGAAAAGCCTGCTGATAATTGTTTGAGTGTAAACCACAGATAAAAAGGCCTGAAATGAGGGTAATCCACCACGAAAGTTGACCGACACTGATCGTTGTTGTTGTAATCAGGCTTCGATTCTTCGTTTGTTGTTCACCCCATTTCTACATTCTAAAGCTAACTAGACATATTTTTATGTGTCCTATGTTTAAGTTTAGTGGTATTAGTCGTACCAGAAGTCTATGAACAGGGAAGTGTGAAATGTCGCATTACCCCATATTCAGGGCACTGGCGCTTTCAGCCTGCTTATACTACATTATGTGACGTTTATGCGCGGTAGATTTTGAAATTGTCAACGGTTGCGCAATTTCAAATCAGAAAATAAATTCATTCTCCACTTACTGCATCTATCGGAAATTCCAGTAACCGCAGTTCGGAGAATGCATTGGTTTTTATAAAAGCTTTACCGAACATGCGACTCTGATATCTCCATTTGGACTCAAATCGTTCCAAACAAGTCTTCTTGTCTCATTTTCAACTTTATGAAGTTCTTCGGAAACTTTAACTTTTGCTCCATCAAGTACTGTTATCATAAATAAAATGTTCGCCATGTTTTTTCTTATGCATCCCATAATAGTTCATATGAGAAAGTGAAGAAAAGCCACGCTTTCTGACTAACCGAGAGAGGGCTCTGTGTATGGTGACCTCTGGGTCAAACGGCGCCAATGCCCTCAACACTATGTAATGGAACGCTTCACACTTCCACATTTATAGACTTCTGGTCGTACTAAGCTCATGTAAATTGGTTTTCTTTTTTTTTTTAAACAGGCTACGGCGGCAAGTGGGCCTTTTAGCAATCTGCAAACATTACACGAACTGTATACTTCAAACACCACCAGGGGGCGCGCAACATTTTACAATCTGTAAACTTTACACGAACTGGATATTTCAAACACCTCCAGGGGGCGCGCTGTTCCACCAGATCGATGTCTACCGAAAGTTCAGAGCAGCGCTGATTGAGCAAAACAAGTAGGGGGCCTTGAGGATATGGACGTTCTGTCAGCGGCTGTATACTTTATGAAAATACATTTTTCAATTTATATTAGCTATATTCGTCCTTTGCTTGAATATTCCACTGCGATTTGGGACAACTAATCGCTGCGCGCATGGTCACTGGTCTTCCAATATACGCAAGCAGAAACTCCCTATACTTTGAAACCGGTTGGTCAGATATAAAATCTCGTCGGTATCAAGCCAAACTCACTATTTTTACCAAATCTTCAACAACCAAGTACCAATCTATTTGGAAGATATTATCCCTCTTCAAGGACAGAACAACCTGCGAAATGCACAAAATTTTGTCATTCCTTGTTGCAATTTAAACATTTATAGAAATTCCTTTCTCCCATCGTCACTATACGCCTGGAACTTACTTGACCCATCGACAAGAGATTTAACTTCAATTTCCGAATTTAAAAGCAAAATCTTACCACAGAGAAAGCGCTTACCAAAATATCTAATACGCGGCAACAGAAGGGTCAATATCTCTTACTTACTATTAAAGCTGAGACATCGCTGTAGCTCTCTTAAAGTGGCATGAGCTGCCGAAATTCACACTTTTTTCATAATTTCTAATCGTCACGACAGTAAGAGGTTTTGAAGGCCATCGAAAAACTAAATGATTGGCGTTGGAATGAGGAAAATCCATGCAGTATGTGCCCTGTACGAACCGAAAACGTGTTCGAAAAGTAGCAAAATTTAAATAACCGGGACGACCATTCATTCATTCTAAGTCAAAGTTAGTTCAAAACGATACTTTATCGTACATTTTTGAGACTAGAAGCACTGAAAAGCTTCTGAATTATACGTCTTGAGAAAAATAGCCGATAATTTCAACATTCTGTGTTTACGTCAAAATATCAACATTTTGGCAGCTCATGCCCCTTTAACGCAGATTTATATAGGGTAAATCTTGTGCCCACTGCTAGCTGTTCCTGTGGAAATCCAGCTGAAGACCCTATTCATTTTTTATGATGGTTTAGCTCTACGAAGGGATTATCAAAAAAGCTTTCCGACAAAATTTTAGGAGTAATGTTTGAAAATTGCGAGTTATCATTTTTTTTAAATTCCGAGAGCAACTCTTAGCACAAAGAGCTCTTTTTACTCCAAGATTAAACTTGGCATAGCCGTCGTATTTAAGTGAAATAATCCTAAGTGCGGCGTAAAATATCAATCAATCACTCCATGACTGAGATTTACTTCAAAATAATATCAGCAAACTAAAGGGTAAGAGAGGATAGGATTTGATTATAAAAGTCTGTGTGATATTGAATTGACGATAGAGTTGAAATCGGAAACCCGAACAACTAGGCCTACAAATTTCCTGATGTAATTTCCAATAACTTTACCCCCGTGGGAAAACGGAGGGCCATTGAGGTGGAATATTGATTATAGGAAATACATTCTATTTTTCTTGTTTATAGAGTAACACGGAAGTATTTTGAATGTCTTATTATGCCGAACACAGTCAGAACCTTGACATACACAAACAAATATCTCAGACATAAAACACTTTAAAAGATATCGCAAACATATAAAACCAAGATTTCTGACGCTATTTGGTCTGCTGTCCGTCACTGAATCGACATTCAGTCATCGTTATTTTGACGTTCCATTGCTTGTTTATTACGTAAAGAATATGACGTAATCGCCTAATTAGTGACCGCGGTACGTCATAATTACCCTAGCTCTTGGAGACAATAGACGGACATTGTCAGTAAGTTGACGTGATCAACTATAACAACCATATATACAACGTTTATTTTCGCAATGGATCAAGAAGGGCCTCCAATAGCCCCTGCAAGGAACAGAGTGCGACATCTAAAAGGCAAGGATACAGACGATTGTAAGTTTCCCGAAGAGAATGTAGTGGTACAAACCACGGGAGACGAATGCAGCGAAGGAGAGACGGACATCTCTGAGATAGATACCAAACCTGAAGAGGACACCGCGTGTGACGGTCAGATAGAACACCAACAAAAAGCAATAACTACGGTCGATACAGGAATACAGGGGTTCCAAGTGGATCATTGCAGCATCGAAAGCTGTGCCGATAATCCTCCCGAAAAAGGTATTAGTGTGGAAGATAATCAGAATATAAACAGCCAGCGTTTCGGGAAAGATGAAGAAGTTATAACGTCTTCAGGAGAACTTGAGACAGCCGCCGAGGAGAAAAGGAGTGAAAAATGTAATTCTGTAGCATCTGCACAGGATCGCCCGTTACAGTTGGAATCCTCGAAAACTGAAGATGAAGAAAGAGAGATATCTCAGCTCGACGACATCAGGAAACAAGACGAAGCTCGTCCTACAACTGAAAAGTTAAGAGTTGAACCCGACGCAATTACAGAATTGGATAGTGTCAGCCCAAGAGAGTCAGACAACTCGCTCCCCATTCATGCGTCTAACGCAAATTCTGAAAACCAAGCCGAGGAAACTGAGGACGATTATCCGAATCATCTTAACCCTTTTGAGGAGGATTTCTCAGATACAGAAAACCCAGATGAGGTTAAACAAATCACACGTAAATCTCGACCGTCTCTTTATCCATGGAGACCCTTCACTAAGGCGGATTTCTACGACATCAAACGGCCCCAGAAAATCCCGGAAAGGAAGACCGTCAAAAAGCGACCTTCTCTATACCCCTGGCGACCGTTTGCCGGTCTGGCTTATCCAGAAGTTCTCAATCCCTTTGCCGAAGATGCCCAAGATGTACCTATAGAGACCGGAGAAAAACTACCAGATGACAATGAAGTAGTATCTTCAAAAGGACAATCCATGAAAAAGGGGAACAAAATTGCTAATGCTTTGAGAAAAATAGTTACCACCATTTGCTGTTGTTGTCGTCGTCAACACTAAATCAATCTACTTTTTAAACATTTTATACACGACATCAATTGTTTCTCGGTGATGCTTTTTACTATAGCCGATTACGTTACGACTACATCTTCGTGGTTTATTGAAATTCTACCAACGGCACAGTGTCTTTCTTGATATGTTTCTGTTTTAATTATTCAAAGAGACTTGATACAGTTTATTTGTTTCTAGCCTGAAACGAACCTCTAAGTTTCCAGTGGATACGTTAATTATAACGCTGCTGCTTTTGTATCACATTTTTACGTTAACCGTCTTTGTAAGGTAAAGCGTTGTACTCTTGTCTATATATCCAGTGGGTCCTGAACAAGAAATGGTTATCGTATCGACACAAGCAGCTATGGAAATTCTACTTGTGAAGGTGACAAATGTATAGAATGGATTTCACATTTTACTTTTAATCTTGTTTGATAATAGTATAAACTGATTCTTCTAAATTACATTGGAATTTCCGTTAACCATAAAAAAGATTACTTTGGTTATGTGCTATAAAGTTGTTGTTTACAGAAATGTTGTAACAAAGATTTACTGATAAGCTTTAAATTGAAATAAACCTTCGTGTACATGTAACGTTGTTGAATCAATTGTAACTCTTTCCTCGTCAGAACTTATACTGTGCTATGGGCATATTTAACGCCCACAGCGCTCGGTCTACCGAAGTGACGTTAGTTACGCCTTTCGGAAAAGTATGTAAAACGGTGATACGCATGATCCGTATGAATGATATAACGAACATATCTTGTGAAATACTGATATGATTTATGTGTCGGGTATCCGCGCCATGGGTGGACACTCTATTTGCTTGGGTTTTAATTTGTTTCTTCACGAGCAAATGGATGTTTGATAAGTGGACTAATCTGAAACGGTGTCAATAAGAAAAAATAATTCGAAATTCCGAAGAGATTTACTTAACATCCGATTTGATGACAGATCCCTGGCGTGTATGGTTGACGGATGTGAACATAAATGCATACAATTACTACACATTCTCTTTATGAGGCGACGATGGAAATTGTATTGAGATAGAATGAAATGTATCCGATGCCTAGATTTATTGAACGTGAAAGCTTTTCTTCTAACGTGATATATTTATCAAAAAACGTGTTGTATAAAAATTGTCCATCTTGTAAATCACATCTCATCATTTTTTTAAGGCACAGTTGCCGCGAAAATCCAGATTACTGTTTACATAAAAACAGTGGGCGGTTTTCTGTATTTTTCCCAGACAGACCAACTTAGAAACTTTCTATTTTTACCAAAAGAGTTAGCATCATTTAGTATTTTTAATTTGAAATTGAAAGTTAGATTTATAAAGTAGGCCCCTATCCGCAATGTAAACAAACCCCAAACCTGAACATGCACACAAGGGCCCTAATGTTTGAGTCGTGTGAGTGATCTAACTGTATAGTAGGCCTATAATTCTACGTACTTTATCTGAGAAATACAGACTAGCGATCGGGTAAGAGTGACTCGAAAAGCCTGCCGATAATTTTTTGAGTGTAAACCACAGACAAAAAAGCCCAAAATGGGGGTAATCCAACCACTAAGTCAACCGATACTGATCGTTGTTGTTGTTGTGGATTTTACGAACCGTAATTTAAGAAATATTTTGAATTCTCATGGTTTAACCCAACTAATAAACGAACCTACAAGACCCACCTCCAACACCCTTCTAGACCCTATTGGATGCAGTCACAGATCACTTGTGAAAAATTCCGGCATATTACCCAATTTCTGTAGTGACCGTTGTCCAGTATATGCAGTTCTTTCCTCAACAATTCCTCGAATACCAAAACACAAAAGGCACATCTGGAACTACAAAAGAGCAGACTGGGGAATGTTCCGTAATATTTTAACAAATTTGGACCTGGGTTTGGCTCATTGTACGGATGTTAACGAGTTGTGCTCGCTAGTATGTAATGCCATTATGGAGGCAGCAAAGCAAGCCATACCTAATCAAACGGTCACAATCTATCCTAAAGATAAAATCTGGATATCAAAAGAAATAAAAAATGAAATCAAAGTCAGAGACAAACTATTCAAATTATCAAGAAAACATAAAACCGAAATTAACAACCAGAATTACAAAAAGCAACTTAACAATGTAACTTCCCTTATCAGACAGGCGAAGCGTGCTCATGACGAGAAAATTTCAGCGCAAATTTCAAACGGTAACACAGACAAAAAGTTCTGGCGGAAACTGTGCAAGATGCATTTAAAAAATTCCAATGTAAACTTCAATCACATCCCTGGGCTTAAGTCCAAAGACGGTGAAATTCTTTATGATAATGATCTTAAAGCACAGGCTTTGAACGATTATTTCTCATCAATTTGCTCAGGAGATGAATCTCCTGATGATGAATTATTTACATTTTTGGATAATACCGACTCTGAATGCATGTCTGAAATCCATATTACTGAGGATGAAGTTCTTAATGAACTGAATGCTATCGATACAAGCAAAGCCATAGGGGCCGATGGAGTGAGCCCCAGGCTACTGTTTGAGGCTCGCTCTATTCTATCCCCACACCTTACCACATTATTCAATCAATCACTATCTAATAGCATCTACCCAAACGAATGGAAAATTGCCAACGTCAACCCGGTTTTTAAATCCGGGGATCCTGCCTTAGTTACCAATTATCGACCAATTTCCATATTGAGTTGCCTAAGCAAAGTTTTCGAAAGAATAATTTTCAAACATGTTTATAGCCATATAAGGAGTCAAATAACCCCCTCTCAATTCGGGTTCCTACCTGGCAGATCTACAGTTTTTCAACTGATAGACATTTATTTTGATTTGACCAAGGCTCTGGATGAAGGCAAGGAGGTAGTTTTCTTATTTTTTGACATTTCAAAAGCCTTTGATCGTGTCTGGCACAGGGGCCTTTTGATTAAACTCCAATGGGTATAAGAGATAACCTTTTAAGATGGTTTGCAAATTATCTGAAAGATCGACAGCAAAGAGTAGTATTAACTGGCTCAAGTTCAGACCTAAAATCTTTATCAGCGGGAGTTCCCCAAGGTTCTGTGCTTGGTCCTCTGCTCTTCATTATCTTCATAAATGATCTCCCAACTTCAATTTTGAATAATATTAAATTATTTGCTGACGATACATGTCTATATATTTTGTCTGAAGATTTACCAGAAATATCTTCATCTATCAAGGATGATCTACTTTCTATCCAAAAGTGGGCTAAAAAATGGAAGGTATCTTTTAACGCTGCAAAAACTAAACTATTACTATGCTCCAGACGTCGCCACCCTACAAATATTGACATTGATTTTATGGATAGTAAAGTTAACCCTTGTGAGACACACAAGCATTTAGGTCCAACATTCAATTCTTTAGCAAATTGGTCTAATCATATTGAAAACTTGATTTCCTCAGCCAATTTAAAAATATCATTATTCAGAGGTATGAAATACCGTCTTAATAGAAAATCATTGGAAATTATGTACAAATCCTTTATTCGACCTTGCTTTGAGTACGCGGATGTTGTCTGGGATAACATAAGTGACTACCAGGTTGATTTAATAGAAAATCTTCAGAAAGAATGTCTTCGCATTATTACCGGTTTGACGAAGAGCGTTTCCAGTTCACTTCTATACGAAGAAGCCGGATTCCAAACTCTTGTAATACGTCGGAAAATTCATCGTCTGATGGCGTTTCACCGTCTGGTAACTGACAAAACCAACCTAGATCTTCATAAAAAATTACCGCCACAAGTAATAACTAGAAGTCCATACCAGCAACGCTCAAATAACAATTACACCACTTTTTCTGTAAAACTGCTTCATTTATTAAATCGTTTTTTTTTTCCATCAACTATCCGCGATTTTAATAGTCTCCCCGACAATGTTAAAACCCTTAATAACCATCCAGAGTTTAATTCTAAATTATCACACATTTTCCCAGTTACCAAACCTCCATTATGGTATTATGTCGGCGAGCGCCTCTCCAATATCCACCTATGTCGTATGAGGAATGGTTGCAGTTTCCTCAACGACGACCTATTCAATAACTTTGTAACTGATTCATCCAGATGTCTCTGTGGATTTCCCACAGAGACATCCGACCATTATCTTCTCCAATGTCCGATATATAATATTCATCGAGTGTTATTAATTCAAGATTATATGGCAGATCAAACTATTGGTACTACCATTCTCTTATACGGATCTCCAGACCTTACTTGCAATCAGAACATCAACATAATGCTATCCGTTTGTAAAATCATTGCAGCAAATAAGCGTTTCACTAATTAACTATACGTAATTAGGCCTATATAAAACTGAAACACTCCAGTATATATTTTAAATGCCTGCCCTTAACGTTTTTTCTCTATCATGATTATGTGTCAGAACTTAGATAATGCCCTCTTCTGATCTTCACCTGTCTGTCTACCGTGCTGATTACTATCTTCTTGTTATTTTGGCCTCTCAAATACAAGATCATGCTTTTTTTTCTTTTATTATTATCTGATTATTTATAAATAAGGGTTAAAAAATATATATATATTTATTTGTAAATATCCTGCTTCATCAAAACTATGTATACTGTTATTAGATACACAATATAAGCCAATGGCTTAAAGTGTACAATCAATAAACATGTTTAAAAAAAAAAAAAAAGGTTACCCGTTCTTTTATTTTTCTAACGCGTGGTATAAAACTGACAACGCGTTTTAAAATTCTGAAAGCTTTAATTTCATTGGGTATTATAGTACACGTATCTGAAGTTTGTTCAATTTTTTAAATAAAGTATTCAGCCGTGGACAGAACGTTCATATTTATGGAAGCGTATAAGGGTCAGGTGAAAAAAAATTGTTTGTAAATTGTAGTTCGGACTTACTATCTCCGAATTAGCTACATGGGACTTGGTAACTCCGAATTAGCCGCTAGTTTCGACTTTGGTGATTTTGAATGTAGCGACCAAAAGGTAGCCGTGAAACGAAGTATTGACATATCCTTTTCAACCCGAGTGCCCATCAAACATATACCTGTGATAATGTAAGGGACTGAAACTTAACTTCCAGTCTCGATCAGTTATAAATGAATCATTGGAGGAATCCTGATATGTGACGAAACTGCGTCTGTATTCTTAGCATTACACAAGTGGTTTACCGGGCTAAATAAAATATGTAAACAAATTTCGTTTTTTTTTAAACGTGTTTATAAGTTCATTCAGCGTAGGCCTACACTTTAATCCAATGGCTTATACTAAGTTGTAGTACAATGGCGCTTCTACTTCTTCTGGATGATATCAGCATTTAATCAATTTGTAATTAGTTTTCGTCTGTAGTAAAATATTTTGTATTTTGACTTCCTTTCGCCATTTGTATATTGCTAAAAAATTCGGTGATTCATTGTATACAAAGCCCAGACTGTCCGAGGTAAGCGGACTGGTTTGTTCAGACTGAGTGCATGGACTTGTTTTGGTCAATCCGCTCGGCTCTGAACTTCTGACCGACTTCCGTTGGAACAGTGCGCCCCCTGGTGGTGTTTGAAGTATCCAGTTCGTGTAAAGTTTAGAGATTGCAAAATGTTTGGCGCGCGATTCAAAAAGATTTACAGAGTGCAAAATGTTTGGCGCTCTATTCAGAAAGATTTACAGAGTGAATAATGTTGATTGTAATGTTAATAATGTTAATGTTAATTTTATGTGTTTTGACAAATATAAAAAAACACGAAAACTTGTAAAGTTATAACTTTGTGTTGAGTGTTAGCCTAAATGTTTAATTTTGACACAAACGACCGCCCATATAGTTTCTTATAATATTATAACTTTGTGTTGAGTGTTAAATGTTTAATTTTGACACAAACGGCCGCCCATAAGTTCGTCAGTCAGTATTTCCTGCTGTACTCGGCGTGTTAAGAAGGCTATATTTGTATGCTATATGAGTCAGTTTCCAACTGGACTCAGATTGTTCTGACTCGTCTGTGACACAGTCAGTTTTCGAACCGTACTCTTGGACGATATAAGTCCGTTCATATTTAGCCTGCTTTATATAATTGTCAGTGATTCCTGACTTGTGAATTCTATCAAGAATTTATTCTGTGGATTTACCAGTGTTTTAAAGATTCATTCTGTGGATCTACATTTCGTGGTCATTGGATTTAAACCAGTCAACTTTGTGAAGGATTACAGATTTCTAGGAACTGTAAATACTTAACTTGTATAAGTGAGTCATTTTGATATATGTTTTCTTTCCAATTTTTATGTAATATTTGCCTGTAAATAAGTTAGTCCGTTTGCTTTTTAATATAAATCAAAATTTGTTCATAAAATCTGCTGGTTTGTTGTTACTTTCTTTTATCATCATTTTGTCTCGTAACAATACTGTTTATAACTTTGCAACGTCACAATATAATTTCGCGATGTCATTTAGACTTGGGCTCGTTTCAGAAAGCAGTCGCATCGCAAACGAAACGCAGTTGCCAATGGATGCCATAGTGAAGAGATATGAAGTCATGACAATTGCGATTGATCGCACTTTGCGACGGCTTCGTGAAACGGCCCCACATACAGGGTCAGGCCAATTTAAACAGATAAGTTAATCTTCGCAAGCGGGTTTGTTCTGAAGCGTAAAGCCTGCCGCACACTAGCCGATTTTTATCGCCGACGACAGACTCGAGTGTTTTTTGTCGCCCGACAGTGTCCCCCACACTAAGCGATTTTTTCATGGAGATCAGCGGATCACATGGCTATCAGTTACCACGTGATACTGTAAGTTCAAAATGGTGGGAAGCGATACGGAAAGGAGTTTAACACCCGCGAAAGTCGTACTGGCCACGTACCTGATATTGACGAGACGAAGGCAGAGAAAGATCTCCCGAAAGCGGAAAATATGGGTGAAAGACTGGATAAAGAGGAGAAACGTAGTTTATACAGAAATCTTGTGGCAGAACTACGAATGGAAGATGCTGTCACGTTTAGGCAATACTTCAGGATGACACGTGAATTATTCCCAAACTTGCTTTGTTTGGTAGCTCCTCATATTACAAAGCAGCATACGAGAATGCGGAAACCTATCGTCCAGGGAGATAGGCTTGCCATAACCCTAAGATATTTGGCAACAGGTTAGTTTGTTGCAGACTTGGGATTTTTTTTTATTATTGACCAGAAATAAATCAACAATAACTAGGCCTACTCACACGTGAGCTGCAGTTCGATGCTGCTTGGATAAAACATTTTTTATCGCGGAGTTTCGTCGCTAGCCAGCGCACACTAGGCGATAAGCTTGTCGACCGACTTTTTTATCGCTCAAAATCAAACACGGTGTGATTCTCTGAAATGATCGCCGGCGATAAAATTCTGTCTCCCGTCGCCGTCATTACATTACATTTTTTATTTCACTCAAAATCCACTCAGGGTGGCACAAGAGGTACATCATTTACATTGATTTATAATGGCGGATCACAGCTACATTTAGCTACTTCATGTAAATAACAGAAATGTAAATTAATATGCATACATACTGGGATTTGTCACTTAGAATATACAATAGATTTCTTTTGTTACCTTAACGTAATTTACAATGTTTTTTAGAATGATTTGTTCACGAGAGTGAAACAGCACACTTGTTTTGAAAGCAGATGGTTTGGAGTAAACGTATCTGGGTAAATACAACTTTCTAAAATTTGACAATTGTGGACATTCAAAAAGAAAGTGATATTCATCACCCACGTTACCATTATTACACACTGTACATAATCGCTCTGCTTTGGGCACACCGGCCCACCTGCCAGTTTCAACGGGTAACCTATGGTTACTCGTTCGAAATCTACACAAAAGATTTCTACTTTTCTTATCGAGGACTAACAAGTAGTTTTCTAGACAGAGATCGGTTTTAATAATTGAGTAAAAAGCACCTTTTGATAATAGTAGAATATCCGCGTTCCATTTAGCCTTAAACTGATCAATGAGTGTTTGCTCAACAATTTTACACAATGATGAACTGTTATTAACATACTGCATATCCCAAACAAAATTTAAGCCTACACTGTACAAGATGTGTTTTACATTTCGGAACCATGGAAAATCATTTACATTGTTGGATTTGACAAAATAATTATACAACAATAAGGATATCTTGGAGGACTTCCCGGTTATCAGTAGGTGTACTTTTTTTAACACCAAGACATCTTTTACAAAATTGCAAATACAATGATTCTATAAGGTTTAGTTTACTATATCCCCATACCTCACAACCATATTCAATTATAGGAAGGAGCATTTTATCAAACAGTTTCATTTGACAGTCTATGGGTAAGCGTAGGTTGTGTATTTTCCTCGATACACCAAACATGGCTTTCTTTGTTTGGTTAATTAAATGAGACATTGCCATGTTGAAGTTATTAGTATGTTTAAACACTACACCAAGGTAGCAGTAATCATACACAACCTCCAAAACATTATCACCAAAAGTAAAGTTGGGAATAGAGTTAGGTTTTCTATTACAAAAAATAAGGACTTTTGTTTTACGGACATTTACAGTTAGTTCCCACAAGTTACAATAGCTTTCAAAGGATGACAGGGCATGTTGTAGATGCTCAGCAGTTTCTGACAGAATCACCGTATCATCAGCATATAATAATACAGATAAACGTAAGTAAATATTAGCTTTTTCTGCCATCTCCTTTGACAAGGAATCTAAACCAATTACATTACAGCCGGTTAAAAATTCTTCCAAATCATTTAGGTACAATGTGAAAAGCAGGGGAGATAGATTCTCCCCTTGTCTAACTCCAACTTCGCTAACAAAGTAATCACTTTTTATGTTACCCTGGGCAACACATGATTTGATATTATTGTACATATTCTTCATAAGTTTAATGCATTTTCCATCATTACCACTTATCACAAGTTTGTGCCGTCGCAGACCACCGCACACTAGGCGTTTTTTGTCGGGCGATTTTTATCGCCAGGAAAATCGCCTAGTGTGCAACAGGCTTAAGGAGGAGGAGGTATAAGCATGTGGGCACGATTGGCGTCAAGCCTAATACACATTAGTCCGCAATATGTTGAGTGGATTGAAGGATAAATTCTAATACGCCCGCACGGGCTTGTTCAATACCACGTCAACATAGGGTGCATTTGAAAAATCTAAGAGTTGCTCTCGGAATTTTATAAAAATGATAACTCGCAATTTTTCAAACATTACTCACCTAAAATTTTGTCCGAAAGCTTCTTTGATAATCCCTTCATAGAGCTAAACCATCATAGGTGACCTTAAAATCTGTTCGCTAACTTTGAATTCCGTCTGTATTCACTAAATTTTTCTCGGGCGATCACAAGTTGTTCTGGATGGCGATAAATTCGTTATTTGACGACCTTCCCAAAAAATAAATTTTCCCAAAAAACTGCAATTTTAAACTCGTTAGTGTTACTAATCTCGAGAATGAACGTTAATGTAATATTTTGAACTAACTGTGGCCTAAAACGAAAGGTCGTTCTTCCAGGTTATTTAAATTTAATTTACTTTTCTGTCAATATGTTGGTTCGATGATCTTCGCCCCTCTCATAATCAAAATTTTCTGACTCTAAAATGACTTTTTTTGATACTGACGGCCGTTGTGGTTGTGGTTAACAGTCTGTTTTTTAGTGTTGGCGTCTTTTAAGTCTCTAAGAAAAGATGGATCGTGAATCAATTATATTTTAAATATGGTGACGGTATCAGAACCAACGTTGATTTCTGCAACTGAGGGTGCCACTGCCTCGATGGCTCATTTGACAATGATAGTCCCTCAGTCCGATACAGGCCTTCCATCGACGCGGGTTCGAATCTGGATTTTTCACTTGATCGCTGTATGTGGAAGAGTTGCCAAGTACTCGCTGAAGGTCGGGGTTTACTCTGCACAAAGAGCTCTTTTTACCCGAAGATTAAACTTGGCATAGCCGTCGTATAAGTAAAATAATCATAAGTGCGGCGTAAAATATCAATCAATCAATCTATGACTCAGATTTACTTCAAAATAATATCAGCAAACTAAAGGGTAAGAGTGGATAGGATTTGATTATAAAAGTCTGTGAGATATTGAATTGACGATAGAGTTGAAATCTGAAACCTGAACAACTAGGCCTACAAATTTCCTGATGTAATTTCCCATAACTTTACCCCCGTGGGAAAACGGAGGGTCATTGGGGTGGAATATTGATTATAGGAAATACATTCTATTTTTCTTGTTTATAGAGTAACACGGAAGTATTTTGAATGTCTTATTATGCCGAACACAGTCAGAACCTTGAAAAACACAAACAAATATCTCAGACATAAAACTCTTTATAAGATATCGCAAACATATAAAACCAAGAATTCTGACGCTATTTGGTCTGCTGTTCGTCAGTGAATCGACGTCCAGTCATCGTTATTTTGACGTTCCCATTGCTTGTTTATTACGTAAAGAATATGACGTAATCGCCTAATCAGTGACCACGGTACGTCATAATTATCCTATCTCTAGGAGACAATAGACGGATACTGTCAGTAATATGACGGGATCAACTATAACAACCATATATACAACGTTTATTTTCGCAATGGATCAAGAAGGGCCTCCAATAGCCCCTGCAAGGAACAGAATGCGACATCTAAAAGGCAAGGATACAGACGATTGTAAGTTTCCCAAAGAGAATGTAGTGGTACAGACCACGGGAGACGAATGCGGCGAAGGAGAGACGGACATCTCTGAGATAGATACCAAACCTGAAGAGGACACCGCGTTTGACGGTCAGATAGAACACCAACAAAAAGCAATAACTACGGTCGATACAGGAATACAGGGGTTCCAAGTGGATCATTGCAGCATCGAAAGCTGTGCCGATAATCCTCTCGAAAAAGGTATTAGTGTGGAAGATAATCAGAATATAAACAGCCAGCGTTTCGGGAAAGATGAAGAAGTTATAACGTCTTTAGGAGAACATGAGACAGCCGCCGAGGAGAAAAGGAGTGAAAAATGTAATTCTGTAGCATCTGCACAGGATCGCCCGTTACAGTTGGAATCCTCGGAAACTGAAGATGAAGAAATAGAGATATCTCAGCTCGACGACATCAGGAAACAAGACGAAGCTCGTCCTACAACTGAAAAGTTAAGAGTTGAACCCGACGCAATTACAGAATCAGACAACCCACTCCCCATTCATGCGTCTAAAGCAAATTATGAAAACCAAGCCGAGGCAACTGAGGACGATTATCCGAAACATCTGAACCCTTTTAAGGAGGATTTCTCAGATACAGAAAACCCAGTTGAGGTTAAACAAGTCACCCGTAAATCTCGACCGTCTCTTTATCCATGGAGACCATTTACTAAGGCGGATTTCTACGACATCAAACGGCCCCAGAAAATCCCGGAAAGGAAGACCGTCAAAAAGCGACCTTCTCTATACCCCTGGCGACCGTTTGCCGGTCTGGCTTATCCAGAAGTTCTCAATCCCTTTGCCGAAGATGTCCAAGATGTACCAAAAGAGAACAGAGAAAAACTACCAGATGACAATGAAGTAGTATCTTCAAAAGAACAGTCCATGAAAAAGGGGAACAAAATTGCTAGTGCTTTCAGAAAAATAGTTTCCACCATATTTTGCTGTTGTCGTCGTCAACACTAAATCAATCTACTTTTTAAACATTTTCTGCACGACATCAATTGTTTCTCGGTGATGCTTTTTACTATAGCCGATTTACGTTACGACGTACATCTTCGTGTTTTATTGAAATTCTACCAACCACACAGTGACTTTCTTGATATGTTTCTGTTTTAATTATTCAAAGAGACTTGATACAGTTTATTTGTTTCTAGCCTGAAATGAAGCTCCAGGTTTCTGGTGGAGACATTACTTATAACGCTGCTGTATCACATTTTTACGTTAACCGTCTTTGTAAGGTAAAGCGTTGTACTCTTGTCTATATATCCAGTGTGTCCTGACCAAGAAATGGTTATCGTATCGACACAAGCAGCTATGGAAATTATACTTGTGAAGGTGACAAATGTATAGACTGGATTTTACATTTTGCTTTTAATCTTGTTTGATAATAGTATAAATTGATTCTTCTAAATTACATTGGAATTTCCGTTAACCATAAAAAAAGATTACCTTGGTTATGTGCTATAAAGTTGTCGTTTACAGAAATGTTGTAACAAAGATTTATTGATAAACTTGAAATTGAAATAAACCTTCGTGTACATGTAACGTAATCAATTGTAACTCTTTCCTCGTCAGAACTTATACTGTGCTATGGGCACATTTAACGCCCACGGCGCTCGGTCTACTGAAGTGACGTTAGTTACGCCTTTCGGAAAAGTATGTAAAAAGATGATACGCATGATCCGTATGGATGATATAACGAACATATCTTGTGAAATACTGATATGATTTATGTGTCGGGTATCCGCGCCATGGGTGGACACTCTATTTGCTTGGGATTTAATTTGTTTATTCACGAGCAAATGGATGTTTGATAAGTGGACTAATCTGAAACGGTGTCAATAAGAAAAAATAATTCGAAATTCCGAAGAGATTTACTTAACATCCGATTTGATGACAGATCCCTGACGTGTATGGTTGACGGATGTGAACATAAATGCATACAATTACTACACATTCTCTTTATGAGGCGACGATGGAAATTGTATTGAGATAGAATGAAATGTATCCGATGCCTAGATTTATTGAACGTGAAAGCTTTTCTTCTAACGTGATATATTTATCAAAAAACGTGTTGTATAAAAATTGTCCATCTTGTAAATCACATCTCATCATTTTTTTAAAGGCACAGTTGCCGCGAAAATCCAGATTACTGTTTACATAAAAAAACAGTGGGCGGTTTTCTGTATTTTTCCCAGACAGACCAACTTAGAAACTTTCTATTTTTACCAAAAAAGTTAGCATCATTTAGTATTTTTAATTTGAAATTGAAAGTTAGATTTATAAAGTAGGCCCCTACCCGCAATGTAAACAAACCCCAAACCTGAACATGCACACAAGCGCCCTAATGTTTGAGTCGTGTGAGTGATCTAACTGCATAGTAGGCCTATAATTCTACGTACTTTATCTGAGAAATACAGACTAGCGATCGGGTAAGAGTGACTCGAAAAGCCTGCCGATAATTTTTTGAGTGTAAACCACAGACAAAAAAGCCCAAAATGGGGGTAATCCAACCACTAAGTCAACCGATACTGATCGTTGTTGTTGTTGTAATCAGGCTTCGATTCTTTGTTTGTTTTTCACCCCTATTTCTACGTTACATTCTAAGTTTTACTTGACATGTGTTATGTGTCCTATGTTTAAATTCAGTTGTTTAGTTGTAGTTAGCTCATGTAATTTGGTTTTCTTAACAAATGCCCAACAAGCTATGGCGGCAAGTGAGTCTTTAAGTAACCATTCAGAAACTATATTACAAACAAGCAAAACTCAGAAAAGGAACTTGACAGCTTTGTTGATTGGTTTTTATAAGAATGTCAAGATGTGAAAAAGTTCGCTTCCTTTTATTTTAGAGCGTGTTGTAAAAACTTCTGTTTGCTTTAAATTGACGAGCTATGTGTATGGTATATCTCTCACCCGACATATTATAAACGCATGTCGTGTACAAACATAATTCTATGGGGTAAGAAAGAAATTGAACAGGAAGTTTTTAAATACAACGCGTGGTTAGCTAGCCAACAAGTTGAGGAGATAATGATACGCGTATCAATTATTTAGCAACGTGTAAGCATAAAAGGAAAACAAACACAACATATCCTTCAAAAGTTACCCGTTTACCATTCCCCTGTTCGATGTGATCGGGATCAGGCCTGGGGTGGCGTTTGTGTATATGTTTCTACAAGATTGTCATTTAGGCGCCGCCCCGACCTTGAAACTAATCAGTTGGAGATGATATGGGTGGAGATATTTGATAAGCCGTCCTCACTAATTTGTACCATCTATCGTCCACCAAATAGCCGGGTGGAGTTATGGAATGATCTGGCTAATAATATCACTAACGCAACTGAAAACAATAAAAATACAAACATTATCATTTCCGGGGATCTGAATGAAAACTTATTGGATTTTACGAACCGTAATTTAAGAAATATTTTGAATTCTCATGGTTTAACCCAACTAATAAACGAACCTACAAGACCCACCTCCAACACCCTTCTAGACCCTATTGGATGCAGTCACAGATCACTTGTGAAAAATTCCGGCATATTACCCAATTTCTGTAGTGACCGTTGTCCAGTATATGCAGTTCTTTCCTCAACAATTCCTCGAATACCAAAACACAAAAGGCACATCTGGAACTACAAAAGAGCAGACTGGGGAATGTTCCGTAATATTTTAACAAATTTGGACCTGGGTTTGGCTCATTGTACGGATGTTAACGAGTTGTGCTCGCTAGTATGTAATGCCATTATGGAGGCAGCAAAGCAAGCCATACCTAATCAAACGGTCACAATCTATCCTAAAGATAAAATCTGGATATCAAAAGAAATAAAAAATGAAATCAAAGTCAGAGACAAACTATTCAAATTATCAAGAAAACATAAAACCGAAATTAATAACCAGAATTACAAAAAGCAACGTAACAATGTTACTTCACTTATCAGACAGGCGAAGCGTGCTCATGACGAGAAAATTTCAGCGCAAATTTCAAACGGTAACACAGACAAAAAGTTCTGGTGGAAACTGTGCAAGATGCATTTAAAAAATTCCAATGTAAACTTCAATCACATACCTGGGCTTAAGTCCAAAGACGGTGAAATTCTTTATGATAATGATCTTAAAGCACAGGCTTTGAACGATTATTTCTCATCAATTTGCTCAGGAGATGAATCTCCTGATGATGAATTATTTACATTTTTGGATAATACCGACTCTGAATGCATGTCTGAAATCCATATTACTGAGGATGAAGTTCTTAATGAACTGAATGCTATCGATACAAGCAAAGCCATAGGGGCCGATGGAGTGAGCCCCAGGCTACTGTTTGAGGCTCGCTCTATTCTATCCCCACACCTTACCGCATTATTCAATCAATTACTATCTACTAGCATCTACCCAAACGAATGGAAAATTGCCAACGTCAACCCGGTTGTTAAATCCGGGGATCCTGCCTTAGTTACCAATTATCGACCAATTTCCATATTGAGTTGCCTAAGCAAAGTTTTCGAAAGAATAATTTTCAAACATGTTTATAGCCATATAAGGAGTCAAATAACCCCCTCTCAATTCGGGTTCCTACCTGGCAGATATACAGTTTTTCAACTGATAGACATTTATTTTGATTTGATCAAGGCTCTGGATGAAGGCAAGGAGGTAGTTTTCTTATTTTTTGACATTTCAAAAGCCTTTCATCGTGTCTGACACAGAGGCCTTTTGATTAAACTCCAAACAATGGGTATAAGAGATAACCTTTTAAGATGGTTTGCAAATTATCTGAAAGATCGACAGCAAAGAGTAGTATTAACTGGCTCAAGTTCAGACCTAAAATCTTTATCAGCGGGAGTTCCCCAAGGTTCTGTGCTTGGTCCTCTGCTCTTCATTATCTTCATAAATGATCTCCCAACTTCAATTTTAAATAATATTAAATTATTTGCTGACGATACATGTCTATATATTTTGTCTGAAGATTTACCAGAAATATCTTCATCTATCAAGGATGATCTACTTTCTATCCAAAAGTGGGCTAAAAAATGGAAGGTATCTTTTAACGCTGCAAAAACTAAACTATTACTATGCTCCAGACGTCGCCACCCTACAAATATTGGCATTGATTTTATGGATAGTAAAGTTAACCCTTGTGAGACACACAAGCATTTAGGTCCAACATTCAATTCTTTAGCAAATTGGTCTAATCATATTGAAAACTTGATTTCCTCAGCCAATTTAAAAATATCATTATTCAGAGGTATGAAATACCGTCTTAATAGAAAATCATTGGAAATTATGTACAAATCATTTATTCGACCTTGCTTTGAGTACGCGGATGTTGTCTGGGATAACATAAGTGACTACCAGGTTGATTTAATAGAAAATCTTCAGAAAGAATGTCTTCGCATTATTACCGGTTTGACGAAGAGCGTTTCCAGTTCACTTCTATACGAAGAAGCCGGATTCCAAACTCTTGTAATACGTCGGAAAATTCATCGTCTGAGGGCGTTTCACCGTCTGGTAACTGACAAAACCAACCTAGATCTTCATAAAAAATTACCGCCACAAGTAATAACTAGAAGTCCATACCCGCAACGCTCAAATAACAATTACACCACTTTTTCTGTAAAACTGCTTCATTTAGTAAATCGTTTTTTTTCCATCAACTATCCGCGATTTTAATAGTCTCCCCGACAATGTTAAAACCCTTAATAACCATCCAGAGTTTAATTCTAAATTATCACACATTTTCCCAGTTACCAAACCTCCATTATGGTATTATGTCGGCGAGCGCCTCTCCAATATCCACCTATGTCGTATGAGGAATGGTTGCAGTTTCCTCAACGACGACCTATTCAATAACTTTGTAACTGATTCATCCAGATGTCTCTGTGGATTTCCCACAGAGACATCCGACCATTATCTTCTCCAATGTCCGATATATAATATTCATCGAGTGTTATTAATTCAAGATGTACGTCAGAGTGTGGCAGATCAAACTATTGGTACTACCATTCTCTTATACGGATCTCCAGACCTTACTTGCAATCAGAACATCAACATAATGCTATCCGTTTGTAAATTCATTGCAGCAACTAAGCGTTTCACTAACTAACTATACGTAATTAGGCCTATACAAAACTGAAACACTCCAGTGTATATTTTAAATGCCTGCCCTTAACGTTTTTTCTCTATCATGATTATGTGTCAGAACTTAGATAATGCCCTCTTCTGATCTTCACCTGTCTGTCTACCGTGCTGATTACTATCTTCTTGTTATTTTGGCCCCTCAAATACAAGATCATGCTTTTTTTTCTTTTATTATTATCTGATTATTTATAAATAAGGGTTAAAAAATATATATATATTTATTTGTAAATATCCTGCTTCATCAAAACTATGTATACTGTTATTAGAAACACAATATAAGCCAATGGCTTAAAGTGTACAATCAATAAACATGTTTAAAAAAAAAAAAAGGTTACCCGTTCTTTTATTTTTCTAACGCGTGGAATAATACTGACAACGCGTTTTAAAATTCTGAAAGCTTTAATTTCATTGGGTATTATAGTACACGTATCTGAAGTTTGTTCAATTTTTTAAATAAAGTATTCAGCCGTGGACAGAACGTTCATATTTATGGAAGCGTATTAGGGTCAGGTGAAAAAAAAATTGTTTGTAAATTGTAGTTCGGACTTACTATCTCCGAATTAGCTACATGGGACTTGGTAACTCCGAATTAGCCGCTAGTTTCGACTTTGGTGATTTTGAATGTAGCGACCAAAAGGTAGCCGTGAAACGAAGTATTGACATATCCTTTTCAACCCGAGTGCCCATCAAACATATACCTGTGATAATGTAAGGGACTGAAACTTAGCTTCCAGTCTCGATCAGTTATAAATGAATCATTGGAGGAATCCTGATATGTGACGAAACTGCGTCTGTATTCTTAGCATTACACAAGTGGTTTACCGGGCTAAATAAAATATGTAAACAAATTTCGTTTTTTTTTTAAACGTGTTTATAAGTTCATTCAGCGTAGGCCTACACTTTAATCCAATGGCTTATACTAAGTTGTAGTACAATGGCGCTTCTACTTCTTCTGGATGATATCAGCATTTAATCAATTTGTAATTATTTTTCGTCTGTAGTAAAATATTTTGTATTTTGACTTCCTTTCGCCATTTGTATATTGCTAAAAAATACGGTGATTAATTGTATACAAAGCCCAGACTGTCCGAGGTAAGCGGACGGGTTTGTTCAGACTGAGTGCATGGACTTGTTTTGGTCAATCCGCTCGGCTCTGAACTTCTGACCGACTTCCGTTGGAACAGTGCGCCCCCTGGTGGTGTTTGAAGTATCCAGTTCGTGTAAAGTTTAGAGATTGCAAAATGTTTGGCGCGCGATTCAAAAAGATTTACAGAGTGCAAAATGTTTGGCGCTCTATTCAGAAAGATTTACAGAGTGAATAATGTTGATTGTAATGTTAATAATGTTAATGTTAATTTTATGTGTTTTGACTTAAAGAGAGAGTTACAAATATAAAAAACACGAAAACTTGTAAAGTTATAACTTTGTGTTGAGTGTTAGCCTAAATGTTTAATTTTGACACAAACGACCGCCCATATAGTTTCTTATAATATTATAACTTTGTGTTGAGTGTTAAATGTTTAATTTTGACACAAACGGCCGCCCATAAGTTCGTCAGTCAGTATTTCCTGCTGTACTCGGCGTGTTAAGAAGGCTATATTTTGTATGCTATATGAGTCAGTTTCCAACTGGACTCAGATTGTTCTGACTCGTCTGTGACACAGTCAGTTTTCGAACCGTACTCTTGGACGATATAAGTCCGTTCATATTTAGCCTGCTTTATATAATTGTCAGTGATTCCTGACTTGTGAATTCTATCAAGAATTTATTCTGTGGATCTACCAGTGTTTTAAAGATTCATTCTGTGGATCTACATTTCGTGGTCATTGGATTTAAACCAGTCAACTTTGTGAAGGATTACAGATTTCTAGGAACTGTAAATACTTAACTTGTATAAGTGAGTCATTTTGATATATGTTTTCTTTCCAATCTTTATGTAATATTTGCCTGTAAATAAGTTAGTCCGTTTGCTTTTTAATATAAATCAAAATTTGTTCATAAAATCTGCTGGTTTGTTGTTACTTTCTTTTATCATCATTTTGTCTCGTAACAATACTGTTTATAACTTTGCAACGTCACAATATAATTTCGCGATGTCATTTAGACTTGGGCTCGTTTTAGAAAGCAGTCGCATCGCAAACGAAACGCAGTTGCCAATGGATGCCATAGTGAAGAGATATGAAGTCATGACAATTGCGATTGATCGCACTTTGCGACGGCTTCGTGAAACGGCCCCACATACAGGGTCAGGCCAATTTAAACAGATAAGTTAACCTTCGCAAGCGGTTTTGTTCTGAAGCGTAAAGCCTGCCGCACACTAGCCGATTTTTATCGCCGACGACAGACTCGAGTGTTTTTTGTCGCCCGACAGTGTCCCCCACACTAAGCGATTTTTTCATGGAGATCAGCGGATCACATGGCTATCAGTTACCACGTGATACTGTAAGTTCAAAATGGTGGGAAGCGATACGGAAAGGAGTTTAACACCCGCGAAAGTCGTACTGGCCACGTACCTGATATTGACGAGACGAAGGCAGAGAAAGATCTCCCGAAAGCGGAAAATATGGGTGAAAGACTGGATAAAGAGGAGAAACGTGGTTTATACAGAAATCTTGTGGCAGAACTACGAATGGAAGATGCTGTCACGTTTAGGCAATACTTCAGGATGACACGTGAATTATTCCCAAACTTGCTTTGTTTGGTAGCTCCTCATATTACAAAGCAGCATACGAGAATGCGGAAACCTATCGTCCAGGGAGATAGGCTTGCCATAACCCTAAGATATTTGGCAACAGGTTAGTTTGTTGCAGACTTGGGATTTTTTTTTATTATTGACCAGAAATAAATCAACAATAACTAGGCCTACTCACACGTAAGCTGCAGTTCGATGCTGCTTGGATAAAACATTTTTTATCGCGGAGTTTAGTCGCTAGCCAGCGCACACTAGGCGATAAGCTTGTCGACTGACTTTTTTATCGCTCAAAATCAAACACGGTTTGATTCTCTGAAATGATCGCCGGCGATAAAATTCTGTCTCCCGTCGCCGTCGCAGACCACCGCACACTAGGCGTTTTTTGTCGGGCGATTTTTATCGCCAGGAAAATCGCCTAGTGTGCAGCAGGCTTAAGGAGGAGGAGGTATAAGCATGTGGGCACGATTGGCGTCAAGCCTAATACACATTAGTCCGCAATATGTTGAGTGGATTGAAGGATAAATTCTAATACGCCCGCACGGGCTTGTTCAATACCACGTCAACATAGGGTGCATTTGAAAAATCTAAGAGTTGCTCTCGGAATTTTATAAAAATGATAACTCGCAATTTTTCAAACATTACTCACCTAAAATTTTGTCCGAAAGCTTCTTTGATAATCCCTTCATAGAGCTAAACCATCATAGGTGACCTTAAAATCTGTTCGCTAACTTTGAATTCCGTCTGTGTTCACTAAATTTTTCTCGGGCGATCACAAGTTGTTCTGGATGGCGATAAATTCGTTATTTGACGACCTTCCCAAAAAATAAATTTTCCCAAAAAACTGCAATTTTAAACTCGTTAGTGTTACTAATCTCGAGAATGAACGTTAATGTAATATTTTGAACTAACTGTGGCCTAAAACGAAAGGTCGTTCTTCCAGGTTATTGAAATTTTGTTTACTTTTCTGTCAATATGTTGGTTCGATGATCTTCGCCCCTCTCATAATCAAAATTTTCTGACTCTAAAATGACTTTTTTTGATCCTGACGGCCGTTGTGGTTGTGGTTAACAGTCTGTTTTTTAGCGTTGGCGTCTTTTAAGTCTCTAAGAAAAGATGGATCGTGAATCAATTATATTTTAAATATGGTGACGGTATCAGAACCAACGTTGATTTCTGCAACTGAGGGTACCACTGCCTCGATGGCTCATTTGGCAATGATAGTCCCTCAGTCCGATACAGGCCTTCCATCGACGCGGGTTCGAATCTGGATTTTTCACTTGATCGCTGTATGTGGAAGAGTTGCCAAGTACTCGCTGAAGGTCGGGGTTTACTCTGCACAAAGAGCTCTTTTTACCCGAAGATTAACTTGGCATAGCCGTCGTATAAGTAAAATAATCATAAGTGCGGCGTAAAATATCAATCAATCAATCTATGACTCAGATTTACTTCAAAATAATATCAGCAAACTAAAGGGTAAGAGTGGATAGGATTTGATTATAAAAGTCTGTGAGATATTGAATTGACGATAGAGTTGAAATCTGAAACCTGAACAACTAGGCCTACAAATTTCCTGATGTAATTTCCCATAACTTTACCCCCGTGGGAAAACGGAGGGTCATTGGGGTGGAATATTGATTATAGGAAATACGTTCTATTTTTCTTGTTTATAGAGTAACACGGAAGCATTTTGAATGTCTTATTATGCCGAACACAGTCTGAACCTTGACATACACAAACAAATATCTCAGACATAAAACTCTTTATAAGATATCGCAAACATATAAAACCAAGAATTCTGACGTTATGGTCTGCTGTTCGTCAGTGAATCGACGTCCAGTCATCGTTATTTTGACGTTCCCATTGCTTGTTTATTACGTAAAGAATATGACGTAATCGCCTAATCAGTGACCACGGTACGTCATAATTATCCTATCTCTAGGAGACAATAGGCGGATACTGTCAGTAAGTTGACGGGATCAACTATAACAACCATATATACAACGTTTATTTTCGCAATGGATCAAGAAGGGCCTCCAATAGCCCCTGCAAGGAACAGAATGCGACATCTAAAAGGCAAGGATACAGACGATTGTAAGTTTCCAAAAGAGAATGTAGTGGTACAGACCACGGGAGACGAATGCGGCGAAGGAGAGACGGACATCTCTGAGATAGATACCAAACCTGAAGAGGACACCGCGTTTGACGGTCAGATAGAACACCAACAAAAAACAACTACGGTCGATACAGGAATACAGGAGTTCCAAGTGGATCATTGCAGCATCGAAAGCTGTGCCGATAATCCTCTCGAAAAAGGTATTAGTGTGGAAGATAATCAGAATATAAACAGCCAGCGTTTCGGGAAAGATGAAGAAGTTATAACGTCTTCAGGAGAACTTGAGACAGCCGCCGAGGAGAAAAGGAGTGAAAAATGTAATTCTGTAGCATCTGCACAGGATCGCCCGTTACAGTTGGAATCCTCGGAAACTGAAGATGAAGAAATAGAGATATCTCAGCTCGACGACATCAGGAAACAAGACGAAGCTCGTTCTACAACTGAAAAGTTAAGAGTTGAACCCGACGCAATTACAGAATTGGATAGTGTCAGCCATCAAAACAACAAAGAAGAGTCAGACAACCCACTCCCCATTCATGCGTCTAAAGCAAATTCTGAAAACCAAGCCGAGGCAACTGAGGACGATTATCCGAAACATCTGAACCCTTTTAAGGAGGATTTCTCAGATACAGAAAACCCAGTTGAGGTTAAACAAGTCACCCGTAAATCTCGACCGTCTCTTTATCCATGGAGACCATTTACTAAGGCGGATTTCTACGACATCAAACGGCCCCAGAGAATCCCGGAAAGGAAGACCGTCAAAAAACGACCTTCTCTATACCCCTGGCGACCGTTTGCCGGTCTGGCTTATCCAGAAGTTCTCAATCCCTTTGCCGAAGATGTCCAAGATGTACCAAAAGAGAACAGAGAAAAACTGCCAGATGACAATGAAGTAGTATCTTCAAAAGAACAGTCCATGAAAAAGGGGAACAAAATTGCTAGTGCTTTGAGAAAAATAGTTTCCACCATATTTTGCTGTTGTCGTCGTCAACACTAAATCAATCTACTTTTTAAACATTTTCTGCACGACACCTAATTGTTTCTCGGTGATGCTTTTTACTATAGCCGATTTACGTTACGACGTACATCTTCGTGTTTTATTGAAATTCTACCAACCACACAGTGACTTTCTTGATATGTTTCTGTTTTAATTATTCAAAGAGACTTGATACAGTTTGTTTGTTTCTAGCCTGAAATGAACC
Organism: Lepidochitona cinerea; assembly: GCA_963971465.1. NCBI lineage: Eukaryota > Metazoa > Mollusca > Polyplacophora > Chitonida > Tonicellidae > Lepidochitona > Lepidochitona cinerea. The sequence continues at coordinate 26,355,362 of OZ020563.1, read as the reverse complement.
TCCAGGTTTCTGGTGGAGACATTAATTATAAAGCTGATGTTTTTGTATCACATTTTTACGTTAACCGTCTTTGTAAGGTAAAGCGTTGTACTCTTGTCTATATATCCAGTGTGTCCTGACCAAGAAATGGTTATCGTATCGACACAAGCAGCTATGGAAATTATACTTGTGAAGGTGACAAATGTATAGACTGGATTTCACATTTTGCTTTTAATCTTGTTTGATAATAGTATAAACTGATTCTTCTAAATTACATTGGAATTTCCGTTAACCATAAAAAAGATTACCTTGGGTATGTGCTATAAAGTTGTCGTTTACAGAAATGTTGTAACAAAGATTTATTGATAAACTTGAAATTGAAATAAACCTTCGTGTACATGTAACGTAATCAATTGTAACTCTTTCCTCGTCAGAACTTATACTGTGCTATGGGCATATTAAACGCCCACAGCGCTCGGTCTACTGAAGTGACGTTAGTTACGCCTTTCGGATAAGTATTTAAAAGATGATACGCATGATCCGTATGAATGATATAACGAACATATCTTGTGGAATACTGATATGATTTATGTGTCGGGTATCCGCGCAATGGGTGGACACTCTATATGCTTGGGTTTTAATTTGTTTCTTCACGAGCAAATGGAGGTTTGATAAGTGGACTAATCTGCTCTCAACTTAAAACAGTTAATTTATGAAACGGTGTCAATAAGAAAAAAATAATTCGAAATTCCGACGAGATTTACTTACATCCGATTGGATGACAGATCCATGACGTGTATGGTTGGCGGATGTGGACATAAATGCCTACAATTACTACACATTCTCTTTATGAGGCGACGATGAAAATTGTATCGAGATAGAATGAAATGTATCGGATGCCTAGATTTATTGAACGTGAAAGCTTTTCTTCTAACGTGATATATTTATCAAGAAACGTGTTGTATAAAATTGTCCATCTTGTAAATCACATCTCAGAATTGTGACGTATTTATTCGCCGGCTGTTTACAATGTTGTTAGTTTGACCTAGATCTTCAGCCGTTGTTGTGACGTACATGTATCTTTAGATGATTCTCGATCTATTGTGACGTAATGTCTGTTGACTATTGTTTATTCATAACCATTTGTACTGCGGAATTCAGGGAACTTTCTCGAAGCTTGAATATAAACCTCTCCCTAGTCTACAGATATGTTAATTTATGCAAATACTCAGATCTTTGTAGAATTTCTGAGAATGTATATAAAGGCGTTAGTATGGGTGGCCGTTTGTGTCAAAACTAAACATTTACGACTCAACACAAAAGTTAACACTTTACGCGAAACTTAACACAATATTTTTCATTTCACGTAAACATTTCACTAAGTTTTCGTGATTTTTTTATATTTGTAACTCTCTAATTCAAATGCAAATTATTCTATAAAGTTTCAATCTTTTACATTATTCACTCTGTAAATGTTTCCGTTTCTGTAAACATTTAGCAATCTGCAAACATTACACGAACTGTATACTTCAAACACCACCAGGGGGCGCGCAACATTTTACAATCTGCAAACTTTACACGAACTGGACACTTCAAACACCGCCAGGGGGCGCGCTGTTCCACCAGATCGATGTCTACCGAAAGTTCAGAGCAGCGCTGATTGAGCAAAACAAGTACGGGGGCCTTGAGGATAAGGACGTTCTGTCAGCGGCTTTATGAAAATACATTTGTTCAATGTTTTAAATAAAGTATTCAGCCGTGTACAGAACGTTCATATTTATGGAAGCGTATTAGGGTCAGGTGAAAAAAAAAATTGTTTGTAAATTGTAATTCGGACTTACTATCTCCGAATTAGCTACATGGGACTTGGTAACTCCGAATTAGCCGCTAGTTTCGACTTTGGTGATTTTGAATGTAGCGACCAAAAGGTAGCTGTGAAACGAAGTATTGTCATATCCTCTTCAACCTGAGGGCCCATCAAAAATATACCTGTGATAACTGAAACTTAACTTCCAGTCTCGATCAGTTATAAATAAATCATTGGAGGAATCCTGATATGTGTCGAAACTGTGTCTGTATTCGTAGTATTACACAAGTGGTTTACCGGGCTAAATAAAATATGTAAACAAATTTCTTTTTTTTCTTCTTCTAAACGTGTTTATAAGTTCATTCAGCGTAGGCCTACACTTTAATCCAATGGCTTATACTAAGTTGTAGTACAATGGCGCTTCTACTTTTTCTGGATGATATCAGCATTTAATCAATTTGTAATTATTTTTCGTCTGTAGTAAAATATTTTGTATTTTGACTTCCTTTCGCCATTTGTATATTGCTAAAAAAATACGGTGATTCATTGTATACAAAGCCCAGACTGTCCGAGGTAAGCGGACTGGTTTGTTCAGACTGGATGCATGGACTTGTTTTGGTCAATCCGCTCGGCTCTGAACTTCTGACCGACTTCCGTGGGAACAGCGCGCCCCCTGGCGGTGTTTGAAGTATCCAGTTCGTGTAAAGTTTAGAGATTGTTTGGCGCGCGCTTCAAACAGATTTACAGAGTGCAAAATGTCTGGCGCTCCATTCAGAAAGATTTACAGAGTGAATAATGTTAATAATTTTATGTGTTTTGACTTAAAGAGAGAGTTACAAATATATAAAAAAAAAAAACATGAAAACTTGTTGAGTTTCTTGTAAAGTTATAACTTTGTGTTGAGTGTTAAAAGTTTAATTTTGACACAAACGGCCGTCCATAAGTTCGTCAGTCAGTATTTCCTGCTGTACTCGGCGTGTTAAGAAGGCTATATTTTGTTAGCTCCGGTATGTGGCGTTATTGTGAAGCCCGAAGTAGGGTAAGGAGAGAGCATTACTTGTGAGATGGCCGCCCACTCGGAACATCCTTCGGCTGTCTTCGCTCGCTACCGGTCGGCTTTGACACGCCTCGGACAGTCTGCGCTTTTTATACGGCAAATCACCGTATTTTTGGGCTGAATAAAAATGGCGTCGAAAGTAAATATCAAGATGTTTTACTACAGACGAAAACAGAAAATAAAAATAATTATAAATTTATTAAATGCTAATATCATTTATAAAGATATTTGTTTATATAATATATTTAGCCAGGTAAAGCACATGTTGTGTAACGCAAAGAAGAGACGCAGTTTCGGTACATTCCAGGAATCCTCCAATACTTCAATTATAAAACTGATCGCGCCTGAAAGTTAACAAACAGAGTATTTCGGTCCCTTACATTATCACGAGGACACTTTCGATGGGCCCCTAAGAGGATGTGGAAATTGTACGTTACACGGCTACCTTTTTGGTCGCCACATTCAAAATGACCTGCAGTCTATCAGAGGGTATTTCACGCACGTAAATCCCCGAAGTTTCAGAGTGATGGCCGCCTTGTTCGCGGGAAAATGTTCCAACACTCTTTCGATATCGATGTAATGCAATAACCCAAGCCTATAGTTCGACGAAAGGGAAATGGATATTAAGACAGAAAGGTTGGTCATTGATTTTAAGGCATTTATTGCATCGGTGAACGATTTTTTCTAAGAAAAAAAGGGACCGGTTTTCAATATTTTTCGTAAAGCAACTATGAGAAAATGGCGTCCCTTCTACAATGGTCACCACTCCCAGCAGGTTAGACCATTGTTTTCTACAATTAATATTTTGTATGCTATATGAGTCAGTTTCCAACTAGACTCAGATTGTTCTGACTCGTCTGTGACACAGTCAGTTTTCGAACCGTACTCTTGGACGATATAAGTCCGTTCATATTCAGCCTGCTTTATATAATTGTCAGTGATTCCTGACTTGTGAAATCTATCAAGAATTTATTCTGTGGATTTACCAGTGTTTTACAGATTCATTCTGTGGATCTACATTTCGTGTTCATTGGATTTAAACCAGTCAACTTTGTGAAGGATTACAGATTTCTAGGAACTGTAAATACTTAACTTGTAGGCCCTATAAGCAAGTCATTTTGATATATGTTTTCTTTCCAACGTTTATGTAATATTTGCCTGTAAATAAGTTAGTCCGTTTGCTTTTTAATATAAATCAAAATTTGTACATAAAATCTGCTGCTTTGTTGTTACTTTCTTTTATCATCATTTTGTCTCGTAACAATACTGTTAATAACTTTGCAACGTCACAATATAATTTCGCGATGTCATTTAGACTTGGGCTCGTTTCAGAAAGCAGTCGCACCGCAAACGAAGCGCAGTTGCCAATGGACGCCATAGTGAAGAGATACAAAGTCATGGCAATTGCGATTGATCGCACTGTACGAGGGCTTCGAGAAACGCCCCCCCCCCCCCACCCCGCAGGGTCAGGCCAATTTAAACAGATAAGTCAATCTTCGCAAGCGGCTTTGTTCTGAAGCGTAAGGAGGAGGAGGTATAAGCATGTGAGCACGATTGGGGTCAAGCCTAATACACATTCGGAAACAACTTTGGATTTTTTTTTCCAAAAAACGTGCAATTTTAAACTCGTTAGTGTTACTAATCTCGAGAATGAACGTTAATGTAATATTTTGAACTAACTGAGGCCTAAAACGAAAGGTCGTTCTTCCAGGTTATTGAAATTTTGTTTACTTTTCTGTCAATATGTTGGTTCGATGATCTTCGCCCCTCTCATAATCAAAATTTTCTGACTCCAAAATGACTTTTTTTGATACTGACGGCCGTTGTGGTTGTCGTTAACAGTCTGTTTTTTTAGTGTTGGTGTCTTTTAAGTCGCTAAGAAAAGATGGATCGTGAATAAGTTATATTTTAAATATGGTGACAGTATTAGAACCAACGTTGATTTTGCCGAGCACAGTCAGAACCTTGACAAACACAAACAAATATCTCAGACATAAAACTCTTTATAAGATATCGCAAACATATAAAACCAAGATTTCTGACGCTATTTGGTCTGCTGTCCGTCACTAAATCTACGTCCAGTCATCGTTATTTTGACGTTCCCATTGCTTGTTTATTACGTAAAGAATATGACGTAATCGCCTAATCAGTGACCACGGTACGTCATAATTATCCTATCTCTAGGAGACAATAGACGGACATTGTCAGTAAGTTGACGTGATCAACTATAACAACCATATATACAACGTTTATTTTCGCAATGGATCAAGAAGGGCCTCCAATAGCCCCTGCAAGGAACAGAATGCGACATCTAAAAGGCAAGGATACAGACGATTGTAAGTTTCCTGAAGAGAATGTAGTGGTACAAACCTCGGGAGACGAATGCAGCGAAGGAGAGAATGACATCTCTGAGATAGATACCAAACCTGAAGAGGACACCGCGTTTGACGGTCAGATAGAACACCAACAAAAAGCAATAACTACGGTCGATACAGGAATACAGGGGTTCCAAGTGGATCATTGCAGCATCGAAAGCTGTGCCGATAATCTTCTCGAAAAAGGTATTAGTGTGGAAGATAATCAGAATATAAACAGCCAGCGTTTCGGGAAAGATGAAGAAGTTCTAACGTCTTCAGGAGAACTTGAGACAGCCGCCGAGGAGAAAAGGAGTGAAAAATGTAATTCTGTAGCATCTGCGCAGGATCGCCCGTTACAGTTGGAATCCTCGGAAACTGAAGATGAAGAAATAGAGATATCTCAGCTCGACGACATCAGGAAACAAGACGAAGCTCGTCCTACAACTGAAAAGTTAAGAGTTGAACCCGACGCAATTACAGAATTGGATAGTGTCAGCCATCAAAACAACATAGAAGAGTCAGACAACCCACTCCCCACTCATGCGTCTAACGCAAAGTCTGAAAACCAAGCCGAGGAAACTGAGGACGATTATCCGAAACATCTAAACCCTTTTGAGGAGGATTTCTCAGAAACAGAAAACCCAGCTGAGGTTAAACAAGTCACCCGTAAATCTCGACCGTCTCTTTATCCATGGAGACCATTCACTAAGGCGGATTTCTACGACATCAAACGGCCTCAGAAAATCCCGGAAAGGAAGACCGTCAAAAAGCGACCTTCTCTATACCCCTGGCGACCGTTTGCCGGTCTGGCTTATCCAGAAGTTCTCAATCCCTTTGCCGAAGATGCCCAAGATGTACCTATAGAGACCGGAGAAAAACTACCAGATGACAATGAAGTAGTATCTTCAAAAGAACAGTCCATGAAAAAGGGGAACAAAATTTCTAGTGCTTTGAGAAAAATAGTTTCCACCATTTGCTGCTGTTGTCGTCGACAACACTAAATCAATCTACTTTTTAAACATTTTCTGCACGACATCAATTGTTTCTCGGTGATGCTTTTTACTATAGCCGATTTACGTTACGACGTACACCTTCGTGGCTTATTGAAATTCTACCAACGGCACAGTGACTTTCTTGATATGTTTCTGTTTTAATTATTCAAAGAGACTTGATACAGTTTATTTGTTTCTAGCCTGAAATGAACCTCCAGGTTTCTGGTGGATACGTTAATTATAACGCTGCTGCTTTTGTATCACATTTTTACGTTAACCGTCTTTGTAAGGTAAACCGCTGTACTCTATATATCCAGTGTGTCCTGAACAAGAAATGGTTATCGTATCGACACAAGCAGCTATGGAAATTATACTTGTGAAGGTGTCAAATGTATAGACTGGATTTCATATTTTACTTTAAATCTTGTTTCATAATAGTATAAACTGATTCTTCTAAATTACATTGGAATTTCCGGTTAACCATAAAAAAGATTATATTGCGTATGTACTATAAAGTTTGTGCAGAAATGTTGTAACAAAGATTTACTGATAAACTTGAAATTGAAATAAACTTTCGTGTACATGTAACGTAATCAATTGTAACTCTTTCCTCGTCAGAACTTATACTGTGCTATGGGCATATTTAACGCCCACGGCGCTCGTTCTACTGAAGTGACGTTAGTTACGCCTTTCGGAAAAGTATTAAAACGGTGATACGCATGATCCGTATGAATGATATAACGAACATATCTTGTGCAATACTGATATGATTTATGTGTCGGGTATCCGCGCCATGGGTGGACACTCTATTTGCTTGGGTTTTAATTTGTTTATTCACGAGCAAATGGATGTTTGATAAGTGGACTAATCTGAAACGGTGTCAATAAGAAAAAATAACTCGAAATTCCGAAGAGATTTACTTAACATCCGAGTTGATGACAGATCCCTGACGTGTATGGTTGACGGATGTGAACATAAATGCATACAATTACTACACATTCTCTTTATGAGGCGACGATGAAAATTGTATTGAGATAGAATGAAATGTATCCGATGCCTAGATTTATTGAACGTGAAAGCTTTTCTTCTAACGTGATATATTTATCAAAAAACGTGTTGTATAAAAATTGTCCATCTTGTAAATCACATCTCATCATTTTTTTAAAGGCACAGTTGCCGCGAAAATCCAGATTACTGTTTACATAAAAAAACAGTGGGCGGTTTTCTGTATTTTTCCCAGACAGACCAACTTAGAAACTTTCTATTTTTACCAAAAAAGTTAGCATCATTTAGTATTTTTAATTTGAAATTGAAAGTTAGATTTATAAAGTAGGCCCCTATCCGCAATGTAAACAAACCCCAAACCTGAACATGCACACAAGCGCCCTAATGTTTGAGTCGTGTGAGTGATCTAACTGCATAGTAGGCCTATAATTCTACGTACTTTATCTGAGAAATACAGACTAGCGATCGGGTAAGAGTGACTCGAAAAGCCTGCCGATAATTTTTTGAGTGTAAACCACAGACAAAAAAGCCCAAAATGGGGGTAATCCAACCACTAAGTCAACCGATACTGATCGTTGTTGTTGTTGTAATCAGGCTTCGATTCTTTGTTTGTTTTTCACCCCTATTTCTACGTTACATTCTAAGTTTTACTGGACATGTGTTATGTGTCCTATGTTTAAATTCAGTGGTTTTAGTTGTAGTTAGCTCATGTAATTTGGTTTTCTTAACAAATGTCCAACAAGCTATGGCGGCAAGTGAGTCTTTAAGTAACCATTCAGAAACTATATTACAAACAAGCAAAACTCAGAAAAGGAACTTGACAGCTTTGTTGATTGGTTTTTATAAGAAAGTCAAGATGTGAAAAAGTTCGCTTCCTTTTATTTTAGAGCGTGTTGTAAAAACTTCTGGTTGCTTTAAATTGACGAGCTATGTGTATGGTATATCTCTCACCCGACATATTATAAACGCATGTCGTGTACAAACATCGGGTAAGAAAGAAATTGAACCATCTATCGTCCACCAAATAGCCGGGTGGAGTTATGGAATGATCTGGCTAATAATATCACTAACGCAACTGAAAACAATAAAAATACAAACATTATCATTTCGCTGGATCTGAATGAAAACTTATTGGATTTTACGAACCGTAATTTAAGAAATATTTTGAATTCTCATGGTTTAACCCAACTAATAAACGAACCTACAAGACCCACCTCCAACACCCTTCTAGACCCTATTGGATGCAGCCACAGATCACTTGTGAAAAATTCCGGCATATTACCCAATTTCTGTAGTGACCATTGTCCAGTATATGCAGTTCTTTCCTCAACAATTCCTCGAATACCAAAACACAAAAGGCACATCTGGAACTACAAAAGAGCAGACTGGGGAATGTTCCGTAATATTTTAACAAATTTGGACCTGGGTTTGGCTCATTGTACGGATGTTAACGAGTTGTGCTCGCTAGTATGTAATGCCATTATGGAGGCAGCAAAGCAAGCCATACCTAATCAAACGGTCACAATCTATCCTAAAGATAAAATCTGGATATCAAAAGAAATAAAAAATGAAATCAAAGTCAGAGACAAACTATTCAAATTATCAAGAAAACATAAAACCGAAATTAACAACCAGAATTACAAAAAGCAACTTAACAATGTAACTTCACTTATCAGACAGGCGAAGCGTGCTCATGACGAGAAAATTTCAGCGCAAATTTCAAACGGTAACACAGACAAAAAGTTCTGGCGGAAACTGTGCAAGATGCATTTAAAAAATTCCAATGTAAACTTCAATCACATACCTGGGCTTAAGTCCAAAGACGGTGAAATTCTTTATGATAATGATCTTAAAGCACAGGCTTTGAACGATTATTTCTCATCAATTTGCTCAGTAGATGAATCTCCTGATGATGAATTATTTACATTTTTGGATAATACCGACTCTGAATGCATGTCTGAAATCCATATTACTGAGGATGAAGTTCTTAATGAACTAAATGCTATCGATACAAGCAAAGCCATAGGGGCCGATGGAGTGAGCCCCAGGCTACTGTTTGAGGCTCGCTCTATTCTATCCCCACACCTTACCGCATTATTCAATCAATCACTATCTACTAGCATCTACCCAAACGAATGGAAAATTTCCAACGCCAACCCGGTTTTTAAATCCGGGGATCCTGCCTTAGTTACCAATTATCGACCAATTTCCATATTGAGTTGCCTAAGCAAAGTTTTCGAAAGAATAATTTTCAAACATGTTTATAGCCATATAAGGAGTCAAATAACCCCCTCTCAATTCGGGTTCCTACCTGGCAGATCTACAGTTTTTCAACTGATAGACATTTATTTTGATTTGATCAAGGCTCTGGATGAAGGCAAGGAGGTAGTTTTCTTATTTTTTGACATTTCAAAAGCCTTTGATCGTGTCTGGCACAGGGGCCTTTTGATTAAACTCCAAACAATGGGTATAAGAGATAACCTTTTAAGATGGTTTGCAAATTATCTGAAAGATCGACAACAAAGAGTAGTATTAACTGGCTCAAGTTCAGACCTAAAATCTTTATCAGCGGGAGTTCCCCAAGGTTCTGTGCTTGGTCCTCTGCTCTTCATTATCTTCATAAATGATCTCCCAACTTCAATTTTGAATAATATTAAATTATTTGCTGACGATACATGTCTATATATTTTGTCTGAAGATTTACCAGAAATATCTTCATCTATCAAGGATGATCTACTTTCTATCCAAAAGTGGGCTAAAAAATGGAAGGTATCTTTTAACGCTGCAAAAACTAAACTATTACTATGCTCCAGACGTCGCCACCCTACAAATATTGACATTGATTTTATGGATAGTAAAGTTAACCCTTGCGAGACACACAAGCATTTAGGTCCAACATTCAATTCTTTAGCAAATTGGTCTAATCATATTGAAAACTTGATTTCCTCAGCCAATTTAAAAATATCATTATTCAGAGGTATGAAATACCGTCTTAATAGAAAATCATTGGAAATTATGTACAAATCCTTTATTCGACCTTGCTTTGAGTACGCGGATGTTGTCTGGGATAACATAAGTGACTACCAGGTTGATTTAATAGAAAATCTTCAGAAAGAATGTCTTCGCATTATTACCGGTTTGACGAAGAGCGTTTCCAGTTCACTTCTATACGAAGAAGCCGGATTCCAAACTCTTGTAATACGTCGGAAAATTCATCGTCTGAGGGCGTTTCACCGTCTGGTAACTGACAAAACCAACCTAGATCTTCATAAAAAATTACCGCCCCAAGTAATAACTAGAAGTCCATACCCGCAACGCTCAAATAACAATTACACCACTTTTTCTGTAAAACTGCTTCATTTAGTAAATCGTTTTTTTCCATCAACTATCCGCGATTTTAATAGTCTCCCCGACAATGTTAAAACCCTTAATAACCATCCAGAGTTTAATTCTAAATTATCACACATTTTCCCAGTTACCAAACCTCCATTATGGTATTATGTCGGCGAGCGCCTCTCCAATATCCACCTATGTCGTATGAGGAATGGTTGCAGTTTCCTCAACGACGACCTATTCAATAACTTTGTAACTGATTCATCCAGATGTCTCTGTGGATTTCCCACAGAGACATCCGACCATTATCTTCTCCAATGTCCGATATATAATATTCATCGAGTGTTATTAATTCAAGATGTACGTCAGAGTGTGGCAGATCAAACTATTGGTACTACCATTCTCTTATACGGATCTCCAGACCTTACTTGCAATCAGAACATCAACATAATGCTATCCGTTTGTAAATTCATTGCAGCAACTAAGCGTTTCACTAACTAACTATACTTAATTAGGCCTATACAAAACTGAAACACTCCAGTGTATATTTTAAATGCCTGCCCTTAACGTTTTTTCTCTATCATGATTATGTGTCAGAACTTAGATAATGCCCTCTTCTGATCTTCACCTGTCTGTCTACCGTGCTGATTACTATCTTCTTGTTATTTTGGCCTCTCAAATACAAGATCATGCTTTTTTTTCTTTTATTATTATCTGATTATTTATAAATAAGGGTTAAAAAATATATATATATTTATTTGTAAATATCCTGCTTCATCAAAACTATGTATACTGTTATTAGATACACAATTTAAGCCAATGGCTTAAAGTGTACAATCAATAAACATGTTTAAAAAAAAAAAGGTTACCCGTTCTTTTATTTTTCTAACGCGTGGTATAATACTGACAACGCGTTTTAAAATTCTGAAAGCTTTAATTTCATTGGGTATTATAGTACACGTATCTGAAGTTTGTTCAATTTTTTAAATAAAGTATTCAGCCGTGGACAGAACGTTCATATTTATGGAAGCGTATTAGGGTCAGGTGAAAAAAAATTGTTTGTAAATTGTAGTTCGGACTTACTATCTCCGAATTAGCTACATGGGACTTGGTAACTCCGAATTAGCCGCTAGTTTCGACTTTGGTGATTTTGAATGTAGCGACCAAAAGGTAGCCGTGAAACGAAGTATTGACATATCGTTTTCAACCCGAGTGCCCATCAAACATATACCTGTGATAATGTAAGGGACTGAAACTTAACTTCCAGTCTCGATCAGTTATAAATGAATCATTGGAGAAATCCTGATATGTGACGAAACTGCGTCTGTATTCTTAGCATTACACAAGTGATTTACCGGGCTAAATAAAATATGTAAACAAATTTCGTTTTTTTTTTAAACGTGTTTATAAGTTCATTCAGCGTAGGCCTACACTTTAATCCAATGGCTTATACTAAGTTGTAGTACAATGGCGCTTCTACTTTTTCTGGATGATATCAGCATTTAATCAATTTGTAATTATTTTTCGTCTGTAGTAAAATATTTTGTATTTTGACTTCCTTTCGCCATTTGTATATTGCTAAAAAATACGGTGATTCATTGTATACAAAGCCCAGACTGTCCGAGGTAAGCGGACTGGTTTGTTCAGACTGAGTGCATGGACTTGTTTTGGTCAATCCGCTCGGCTCTGAACTTCTGACCGACTTCCGTTGGAACAGTGCGCCCCCTGGTGGTGTTTGAAGTATCCAGTTCGTGTAAAGTTTAGAGATTGCAAAATGTTTGGCGCGCGATTCAAAAAGATTTACAGAGTGCAAAATGTTTGGCGCTCTATTCAGAAAGATTTACAGAGTGAATAATGTTGATTGTAATGTTAATAATGTTAATGTTAATTTTATGTGTTTTGACTTAAAGAGAGAGCTACAAATATAAAAAAACACGAAAACTTGTAAAGTTATAACTTTGTGTTGAGTGTTAGCCTAAATGTTTAATTTTGACACAAACGACCGCCCATATAGTTTCTTATAATATTATAACTTTGTGTTGAGTGTTAAATGTTTAATTTTGACACAAATGGCCGCCCATACGCTCGGCTCTGAACTTCTGACCGACTTCCGTGGGAACAGCGCGCCCCTGGCGGTGTTTGAAGTATCCAGTTCGTGTAAAGTTTAGAGATTGTTTGGCGCGCGCTTCAAACAGATTTACAGAGTGCAAAATGTCTGGCGCTCCATTCAGAAAGATTTACAGAGTGAATAATGTTAATAATTTTATGTGTTTTGACTTAAAGAGAGAGTTACAAATATATATAAAAAAAAACATGAAAACTTGTTGAGTTTCTTGTAAAGTTATAACTTTGTGTTGAGTGTTAAAAGTTTAATTTTGACACAAACGGCCGTCCATAAGTTCGTCAGTCAGTATTTCCTGCTGTACTCGGCGTGTTAAGAAGGCTATATTTTGTTAGCTCCGGTATGTGGCGTTATTGTGAAGCCCGAAGTAGGGTAAGGAGAGAGCATTACTTGTGAGATGGCCGCCCACTCGGAACATCCTTCGGCTATATTCGCTCGCTACCGGTCGGCTTTGACACGCCTCGGACAGTCTGTGCTTTTTATACGGCAAATCACCGTATTTTTGGGCTGAATAAAAATGGCGTCGAAAGTAAATATCAAGATGTTTTACTACAGACGAAAACAGAAAATAAAAATAATTATAAATTTATTAAATGCTAATATCATTTATAAAGATATTTGTTTATATAATATATTTAGCCCGGTAAAGCACATGTTGTGTAACGCAAAGAAGAGACGCAGTTTCGGTACATTCCAGGAATCCTCCAATACTTCAATTATAAAACTGATCGCGCCTGAAAGTTAACAAACAGAGTATTTCGGTCCCTTACATTATCACGAGGACACTTTCGATGGGCCCCCAAGAGGATGTGGAAATTGTACGTTACACGGCTACCTTTTTGGTCGCCACATTCAAAATGACCTGCAGTCTATCAGAGGGTATTTCACGCACGTAAATCCCCGAAGTTTCAGAGTGATGGTCGCCTTGTTCGCGGGAAAATGTTCCAACACTCTTTCGATATCGATGTAATGCAATAACCCAAGCCTATAGTTCGACAAAAGGGAAATGGATATTAAGACAGAAAGGTTGGTCATTGATTTTAAGGCATTTATTGCATCGGTGAACGATTTTTTCTAAGAAAAAAAGGGACCGGTTTTCAATATTTTTCGTAAAGCAACTATGAGAAAATGGCGTCCCTTCTACAATGGTCACCACTCCCAGCAGGTTAGACCATTGTTTTCTACAATTAATATTTTGTATGCTATATGAGTCAGTTTCCAACTAGACTCAGATTGTTCTGACTCGTCTGTGACACAGTCAGTTTTCGAACCGTACTCTTGGACGATATAAGTCCGTTCATATTCAGCCTGCTTTATATAATTGTCAGTGATTCCTGACTTGTGAAATCTATCAAGAATTTATTCTGTGGATTTACCAGTGTTTTACAGATTCATTCTGTGGATCTACATTTCGTGTTCATTGGATTTAAACCAGTCAACTTTGTGAAGGATTACAGATTTCTAGGAACTGTAAATACTTAACTTGTAGGCCCTATAAGCAAGTCATTTTGATATATGTTTTCTTTCCAACGTTTATGTAATATTAGCCTGTAAATAAGTTAGTCCGTTTGCTTTTTAATATAAATCAAAATTTGTACATAAAATCTGCTGCTTTGTTGTTACTTTCTTTTATCATCATTTTGTCTCGTAACAATACTGTTTATAACTTTGCAACGTCACAATATAATTTCGCGATGTCATTTAGACTTGGGCTCGTTTCAGAAAGCAGTCGCACCGCAAACGAAGCGCAGTTGCCAATGGACGCCATAGTGAAGAGATACAAAGTCATGGCAATTGCGATTGATCGCACTTTGCGAGGGCTTCGTGAAACGCCCCCCCCCCCCCCCCCCCCGCAGGGTCAGGCCAATTTAAACAGATAAGTCAATCTTCGCAAGCGGCTTTGTTCTGAAGCGTAAGGAGGAGGAGGTATAAGCATGTGAGCACGATTGGGGTCAAGCCTAATACACATTCGGAAACAACTTTGGATTTTTTTCTCCAAAAAACGTGCAATTTTAAACTCGTTAGTGTTACTAATCTCGAGAATGAACGTTAATGTAATATTTTGAACTAACTGAGGCCTAAAACGAAAGGACGTTCTTCCAGGTTATTTAAATTTTGTTTACTTTTCTGCTGAAGGCCGGGATTTACTTTTCGATGTAGTTCTTACATCATTATCAAAGTCATTGACTTTGATAATGATGTAAGAACTACATCGAAACGTCGTCACCCAATAAATTAAGAAGTTGTTTATCCATAAGTAATCCTCGTCTTGATTTGTACTTCCAACTTCTAAATGCCACTGAAAGATTTGAATCAATCTATGACTCAGATTTACTTCAAAATAATATCAGCAAACTAAAGGGTAAGTGGATAGGATTTGATTATAAAAGTCTGTGTGATATTGAATTGACGATAAAGTTGAAATCTGAAACCCGAACAACTAGGCCTACAAATTTCCTGATGTAATTTCCCATAACTTTACCCCCGTGGGAAAACGGAGGGCCATTGAGGTGGAATATTGATTATAGGAAATACGTTCTATTTTTCTTGTTTATAGAGTAACACGGAAGTATTTTGAATGTCTTATTATGCCGAACACAGTCAGAACCTTGACAAACACAAACAAATATCTCAGATATAAAACTCTTTATAAGATATCGCAAACATACAAAACCAAGCATTCTGACGTTATTTGGTCTGCTGTTCGTCAGTGAATCGACGTCATCGTTATTTTGACGTTCCCATTGCTTGTTTATTACGTAAAGAATATGACGTAATCGCCTAATCACTCAGTGACCACGGTACGTCATAATTATCCTATCTCTAGGAGACAATTGACGGACATTGTCAGTAAGTTGACGGGATCAACTATAACAACCATATATACAACGTTTATTTTCGCAATGGATCAAGAAGGGCCTCCAATAGCCCCTGCAAGGAACAGAATGCGACATCTAAAAGGCAAGGATACAGACGATTGTAAGTTTCCCAAAGAGAATGTAGTGGTACAAACCACGGGAGACGAATGCAGCGAAGGAGAGACTGACATCTCCGAGATAGATACCAAACCTGAAGAGGACACCGCGTTTGACGGTCAGATAGAACACCAACAAAAAGCAATAACTACGGTCGATGCAGGAATACAGGGGTTCCAAGTGGATCATTGCAGCATCGAAAGCTGTGCCGATAATCCTCTCGAAAAAGGTATTAGTGTGGAAGATAATCAGAATATAAACAGCCAGCGTTTCGGGAAAGATGAAGAAGTTATAACGTCTTCAGGAGAACTTGAGACAGCCGCCGAGCAGAAAAGGAGTGAAAAATGTAATTCTGTAGCATCTGCACAGGATCGCCCGTTACAGTTGGAATCCTCGGAAACTGAAGATGAAGAAATAGAGATATCTCAGCTCGACGACATCAGGAAACAAGACAAAGCTCGTCCTACAACTGAAAAGTTAAGAGTTGAACCCGACGCAATTACAGAATTGGATAGTGTCAGCCCAAGAGAGTCAGACAACTCGCTCCCCATTCATGCGTCTAACGCAAATTCTGAAAACCAAGCCGAGGAAACTGAGGACGATTATCCGAAACATCTTAACCCTTTTGAGGAGGATTTCTAAGATACAGAAAACCCAGATGAGGTTAAACAAATCACACGTAAATCTCGACCGTCTCTTTATCCATGGAGACCCTTCACTAAGGCGGATTTCTACGACATCAAACGGCCCCAGAAAATCCCGGAAAAGGAAGACCGTCAAAAAGCGACCTTCTCTATACCCCTGGCGACCGTTTGCCGGTCTGGCTTATCCAGAAGTTCTCAATCCCTTTTCCGAAGATGCCCAAGATGTACCTATAGAGACCGGAGAAAAACTACCAGATGACAATGAAGTAGTATCTTCAAAAGGACAGTCCATGAAAAAGGGGAACAAAATTGCTAATGCTCTGAGAAAAATAGTTACCACCATTTGCTGTTGTTGTCGTCGTCAACACTAAATCAATCTACTTTTTAAACATTTTATACACGACATCAATTGTTTCTCGGTGATGCTTTTTACTATAGCCGATTACGTTACGACTACATCTTCGTGGTTTATTGAAATTCTACCAACGGCACAGTGTCTTTCTTGATATGTTTCTGTTTTAATTATTCAAAGAGACTTGATACAGTTTATTTGTTTCTAGCCTGAAATGAACCTCTAAGTTTCCGGTGGATACGTTAATTATAACGCTGCTGTTTTTGTATCACATTTTTACGTTAACCGTCTTTGTAAGGTAAACCTTTGTACTCTTGTCTATATATCCAGTGTGTCCTGAACAAGAAATGGTTATCGTATCGACACAAGCAGCTATGGAAAGTATACTTGTGAAGGTGACAAATGTATAGACTGGATTTCACATTTTACTTTTAATCTTGTTTGATAATAGTATAAACTGATTCTTCTAAATTACATTGGAATTTCGGTTAACCATAAAAAAAGATTACCTTGGGTATGTACTATAAAGTTGTCGTTTACAGAAATGTTGTAACAAAGATTTACTGATAAACTTGAAATTGAAATAAACCTTCGTGTACATGTAACGTTTTTTAATCAATTGTAACTCTTTCCTCGTCAGAACTTATACTGTGCTATGGGCATGTTTAACCCTCACAGCGCTCGGTCTACTGAAGTGACGTTAGTTACGCCTTTCGGAAAAGTATGTAAAACGGTGATACGCATGATCCGTATGACGTACGCGAGCAAATGGATGTTTGATAAGTGGACTAATCTGAAACGGTGTCAATAAGAAAAAATAATTCGAAATTTCGACGAGATTTACTATAACGTCCGATTTGATGACAGATCCCTGACGTGTATGGTTGGCGGATGTGGACTACTACACATTCTCTTTCATCTTCGCAAGCCAAGTTAAAATCTTCATGTCCCCATTCCGTGTTTTTAAAACACGGAATGGGGACATGCAGATTTTATCTTGGCTAGAGAAGATGATTCTCTTTATGAGGCCCCGATGAAAATTGTATCGAGATAGAATGAAATGTATCGGATGCCTAGATTTATTGAACGTGAAAGCTTTTCTTCTAACGTGTTATATTTATCAAGAAACGTGTTGTATAAGAATTGTCCATCTTGTAAATCACATCTCATCATTTTTTTATAGGCACAGTTGCCGCGAAAATCCAGATTATTGTTTACATAAAAACAGTGGGCGGTTTTCGGTATTTTTCCTAGACATACCAACTTAGAAACTTTCTATTTTTACAAATCATTTAGTATTTTTAATTTGAAATTGAAAATTAGATTTATAAAGTAGGCCCCAACCCGCAATGTAAACAAACCCCGAACCTGAACACGCACACAAGCGCCCTAATGTTTGAGTCGTGTGAGTGATCTAAATGCATAGTATAATTTACGTACTTTATCTGAGAATTACAGACTAGCGATCGGGTAAGAGGGACTCGAAAAGCCTGCCGATAATTTATTGAGCGTAAACCAGACAAAAAAGCCCGAAATGGGGGTAATCCAACCACTAAGTTAACCGATACTGATCGTTGTTGTTGTTGTAATCAGACTTCCATACTTTGTTTGTTTTTCACCTCCATTTCTACATTCTAAACTTAACTGGACATGTTGTATGTAGTACACAAGTAGTGTTATTCCGAAAAACGAAAACTTCATATTGACTCAATATTTCGACTTTTATTCAGTCATCATCAGGAGTGAGGTACATTAGCAACAACATTGGTATATATACAGGTAAAAAAACTCTCTCCGAGCATTGGCTGTAAATTTTCTGGACTTTGATGACAGGAGACTTCAAACGGACTCAAAACGCATCAAGTGTTTAAGAGAAATTAAGACAAAATATGCAATTATGAAACCAGACAAAGGCAGTGGTGTTGTATTAATGAAATGGACTGATTACTACGAAACCCTAACCCATCTTTTCTCTGATCATCAGAAATTTCGTAAGTTAACCGTCGATCCACTTATCACACAGCTCAACACAATTCAGTCTTATTTATACACCCTACGTAAACGTGGCGAAATTTCCGATGAAGAACTGAACATTATGAGGCCTATGTCTACCAGACCAGCCCGAGCACATGGACTCCCCAAAATTCATAAGGATTATGATATTCTCCCTCCTTTCCGGCCCATCATTGATACCACAGGAACTGCCTATTATGGTGTAGGTAAATACTTGGCATCTCTTCTGAATCCATTGACCCAAAATGAACACTCTGTTATTGACTCCTTCGATGCCGTCCAGAGAATAAGACAAATCCCACCAGAACTTTTTGATGAAGGTTACCGCCTTATCTCTTTTGATGTCCAATCTCTATTCACCAATGTCCCCCTAAGCAAAACAATTGATGTAATACTCAAGCGTATTTATAAAGATAATGTTGTCACCACTAACCTGAAGAGAAACACGCTTAAAAAGTTAATCAAAGATACATGTATGAGAACCCCGTTTTCAGTCAACAACCAAATGTACCAACAAATTGATGGTGTAGCTATGGGTTCATCTCTAGGTCCGGTTTTAGCCAACATCATTCTCACGGAACTGGAATTAACAATAGTTGATAAATTGATAGCCTCTGACTTGATAAAATTTTATATCAGATATGTGGATGATACTCTTGTTCTTGCCAAGCCTTGTGAATTTGAAAATATTTTAGCTAAGCTTAACTCTTTTCATCCTTCAATTAATTTTACCAAAGAGGAATTTGTAGATAATAACGCTGTTCATTTTTTAGATATATCATTTTCATCTTCTTCCACCACAATATACAGAAAACCAACAAATACTGGACAGTATATACATTTTGACAGTTATGAACCATGGGTAAGGAAAACAGCTTGGGTTAGATCATTGATTTATAGAGCCTTCAGAATTTGTTCTGACGAATTATCTTTTAATACTGAATGTAAGAACATTTTAAAGTTTTTATCATGGAATGGATATCGTAAGTCTACTGCCCAACAATTGCTAAGAAAATGCATGCCTAAATTTGGTCCTAAAAATAAAGAATCTGATGAAAAACTTGATAAAATTTGGATGAGACTCCCATACATTGGGAAAAGAGGAGAATTTATTGTTAAAAAGTCTATATCTAAAATTCGTAAATTATTAATCAAACCCGTCAACTTTGTTTTCCAATGGCAGACCACCAAAATTAACTTTTTTACAAACACTAAAGATCCGACCCCTAAACATTACAAAAGCTCAGTTATTTATAAATTTACGTGCCCAGCATGTGGCTCAGACTACATTGGTAAAACTGACCGATGTCTTATTACAAGAATTAAAGAACATAGCAGTCCAAATAAAAACAGTGAAATTTTCAATCATGTTTCTAATTGTGAAGAATTTATATTTTTGAAAAACTTACAATCATTACCAGACAATTTAAATGACCTTAGTCCACCTACACTTTGCGACTTTATTCTTATTAACACTGTAATTATTGACAAATCGTATCACTGGTCAGACATCCTGTTCAGAGAAGCTCTGTGTATTAGAAGAAATAGCCCTGTCTTAAACAGTGGATTAAAAGCATCTAAAGAACTTGTCTTATTCCGATGAACTATGTCCTAGTTCTTAAGATAAGACTGTCTGCACCTCTTTGTTAATATCCCCTAGCCATGCCAGTTTAGATCCTGCTGTTCCCCTAATCTGTTTTCTTTATCTGTTTTGTCAACGTGCATATGTAATAATGATGATAAGTTTGTAAATCTGTAAGGCTGTTCCTAATATTGTTATATCACTGCTTAATCTGTTTGTTTTTTACCTGTATATATACCAATGTTGTTGCTAATGTACCTCACTCCTGATGATGACTGAATAAAAGTCGAAATATTGAGTCAATATGAAGTTTTCGTTTTTCGGAATAACACTACTTGTGTACTACGTTAAACTAATCAGTGGAACTACTGGATGTTGTATGTGTCCTATGTTTAATTTGAGTGGTTTTAGTTGTAGTAAGCTCATGTAATTTGGTTTTCTTAACAAATGTCCAACAGGCTATGGCGGCAAGTGAGCCTTTAAGTAACCATTCAGAAACTATATTACAAACAAGCAAAACTCAAAAAAGGAACTTGACAGCTTTGTTGATTGGTTTTTATAAGAATGTCAAGATGTGAAAAAGTTCGCTTCCTTTTCTTTTAGAGCGCGTTGTAAAAACTTCTGGTTGCTTTAAATTGACGAGCTATGTGTATGGTATATCTCTCACCCGACATATTATAAACGCATGTCGTGTACAAACATAATTCTATCGGGTAAGAAAGAAATTGAACTGGAAGTTTTTAAATACAACGCGTGGTTAATGTACCAACAAGTTGAGGAGATAATGATACGCGTATCAACTATTTAGCAACGTACGTGTAAGGATAAAAAGAAAACAAACACAACATATCCCTCAAAAGTTACCCGTCCCTTTACTTTTCTAACGCGCGGTATAATACTGACAACGCGTTTTAAAAATTCTTAAAGCTTTAATTTCATTGGGTATTATAGTACACGTATCTGAAGTTAGCATACACTACATTAAATCTGTGGTTTGATTGGCCGACAAAATGGCGTGTTATGAAGCTTTAATTTGGTTGGTTCTTATTGATTGATTGATTGATTGTTTGGTGTTTTACGCCGCGCTCAAGATTATTTCACTTATATGACGGCGTTGCCAGTTTTATTGTGGGAGGAAACCGGGCTCTATGCCCGGAGGAAACCCACGACCTTCCGTTGGTAACTGGCAACCATCCCACATAGGTCGTTCGAGTGCAAACCCAGTCAGAAAATTTTCCAATTTTTTTTGGACTGAGTGGGAATCGAACCCGCGACCCATTGGTGGAAGGCTGTTCGGATTGAGCGTCCAACGCTCTACCTACTGAGCCACGGAGGCCCCTGGTTCTTATTGAAACAGGTATCATTAATACAGGCACGTGTTGTATGAAGCCGCATTTCCATTGGCTATTGTAGATACGCGTTACAAACTTTGAACTACAGAACTCTAAAACTAGAGTCGTGTATTAACACTTATGAGTCGTGTAGCTATTGTAGGCATTTATGTCCACATCCGCCAACCATACAGGTGGCGACAGTGGCCATGCCTATGACATTCCGGTTGGCGTGCAGATGGTCGTACTATGTAAAGTCAGGGGCTATAATATGGACTGATAACAAGGTAGACACAGACAACGGCTTAATTTGCAAGTCCAGGCAGTTATATCTCTACATGCCGTTTTATTCAATTAACAACATAACGGTCTTTTGAGAAAAAAACGTACTGTTGGCTATAGCACGACAAGACAACTGTGGGGTTCTAATATCAATTAGACGACAATGCAGTTTTTCATCTTAATTTCGTTTTATTTAAACTGATTGGCTGTAACAAAGAAATAAAGAAATAGTAAGACTTCGATACAATAATTATCCGACATAAATCAGGTAAGTATCAGGTAAATATCTTAGATATTTAACTGTTATCCGGAAAAGATCAATGCTATTTAAGTTTGACGTTTTGTTGTTGTTGCATTTGGTCGAATAACATGCATTACAGTTAACGTACAAATTAGCTAAGCTGCATAAAACAATATGGTTACAACGTGTGAGCACTAAATACCCTAAACAATTGCTGTTTGCTTTACCATTTAATGCAAAATACAAGACAATATCCTGAAATAGTATGTGGCACCGTTACCGTTTTGTAGATCAATAGAAACTCCTCACTCCGATAACCATGTGTTCTGTGCCATTAGCCATAGCTCTTGAACCTTCCTTAGAATTTATGATAATGAGCTATGACGCGCAAAATGGGAGCATCTACGTATGAAACAATGACCTAGTATATAAACAAACGGAGTAGTCTCCCCTAGACCGATAGGAAAGCAATTTGGCCGATACACACCGGCCCCTTAATTGTTATAAAAGGAACAATTACCAAAACTTTTGAAGGCCAAACTACAATAAACTATAATAAAATTCGAAAATAAAATGAACACCAATTACAATCGTGTCCTTACAATCAAAAGAAAATTCCATCTCCAGGATGAAATCATGCATTTACCAAAACAAAGCTTGACAAGGTAAAATAAAAGAACATTTTCTTCTGACTTTGAAAATAACAATCAAAACATCAAATGTGTATGAGTTGTGTGAAAGTATGGGAAATGATGCTTGTTTTATATGACATACTGTGGGGCTAACTAAATTTAGTTGTCGATGTCTGCTTCAAGCACTGGACAAAGTTTGGCTATGGGCCGAATGATGTTGTTTGTTTTTGTCTTGAGCTGAACAGAACGTACAACTCCTTTGGCATCTTTATATGTTTCTATAACTCTGCCCAAAGCCCAAGAATTTCTGGGACAATTGTCCATTATGAGAACGATGTCTCCTACAGCTAAGTTTTTATTTTGAGTTGTCCATTTTTGTCTAACTTGCAAAATGGGGAGGTATTCGGCCACCCAACGTCGCCAAAAGAGATCTGCGAGGTATTCTATTTGACGCCACCTTCTCTTCACGTAATTGTCACGTGGTTCGAACAGGCCAGGAGGTAAACTTTCTCCTGCCTGGTGAAATATCAAATGACTGGGAGTTAAAACCTGCAGATCATTAGGGTTGTTCGGTGATTCTGTAAGGGGCCTGTTGTTAAGGATAGCTTCTATTTCGCAGAATAGAGTCTGCAACCCCTCGTCATTCAATTTAATTGTCTGGGTGTGGAGAATAGAATGCATTAATTTACGGATAAGACGAATAATGCGTTCCCACACTCCCCCCATGTGGGAAGCTGTGGGTGGGTTAAACTCCCAGGAGATACTCTGTCTCAGCAAAAATCCTTTAATTCTGTTTACGTTCCACCCTTCTATTGCTTTGCGTAACTCTCGCTCTGCACCAACTAGATTTGTGCCGTTGTCTGATCGTATCATCTTCACTGGACCTCGTCTTGCCACAAACCTTCTAATTGCCTGGATGCAGGAGTCAGTATCCAGTGATGCAGCAACTTCAAGATGAACGGCTCTACTAGCCAAGCATGTAAAGACAACTCCATATCGCTTCACGTTCGATCGTCCTCTCCGTATTTCTATTGGACCAAAGTAGTCCAAACCGACTCGAGTGAAAGGTGGGTCATCTGGCTTTAGTCTGTCTGATGGTAAATTGGCCATTTTCTGTGTAAGTGGTCTTGATTGGTATCTTTTGCAGATACTGCATTTCGATAGCATTTTCTTTATGATGGAGTTGGCACCGACAATCCAATATTTCTGGCGAACGTGTGCAAG
Organism: Lepidochitona cinerea; assembly: GCA_963971465.1. Taxonomy (NCBI): domain Eukaryota; kingdom Metazoa; phylum Mollusca; class Polyplacophora; order Chitonida; family Tonicellidae; genus Lepidochitona; species Lepidochitona cinerea. The sequence goes on along the minus strand of OZ020563.1, from coordinate 26,331,434 downwards.
TATAGCATTCTTTCCTAAGTGGCCCACGGATGAATGTGCATCTTCAATGATCAATCTAGACACTGGTGAGTTCTTAGGTAAAACCATGGGGTGTTTACTTCCGAAGGAGGATTTCGATCGCTCCAAACGGCCACCAACTCTCAAAATTCCATCCAAGACGAAGGGATCGAGTTTCTGTAGACTGGAAGACTTTGGTAACTCTTCAGTACCTTTTATACCAGTTAATGCTTCTATTTCACTCGGGTAAGACTTACTCTGTACATACTGTATTACTTCCCTTTCTGCTGCCTTTATATCCTCTGTTGTTAGACACTTTGTGACCCCTTTTCCTCTGGACAATCTTCTCTGTTTCAACTCTTTCATCTTGGCATTAAGTTGCTCATCCTCTGTGCCTTTAATCAAATTCTTAAATCTTATTTCCTTTTCAGTCTCTTTGCTTTTGGATACCCAATGTTTCAAGGTAAGTTTCAGAACCAGTAGCCAACCAACGATCTGAAGTAATCTGTACCAGCTGGAAAGGTGAGTAAATAGTCTTTCAAATGTAGGATTGACAACTTCTACTGTTGATTTTACATGTTTTACTTCCGGATCTTCATCTTCCATACTGTGATTGACTTGACTTTGGTCTGGCCACTGTTCAGGAGAATTCCACAAGAACTCAGGACCTCTAAACCACTGGGGAGTACTTATTAGGGTTTTCATTGTAAGTCCCCTGGAAGCACAATCAGCTGGATTTACTTTGGTGCTAACGTACCGCCATTGCTTGACCTCTGTTACCTCTCTTATAACTGTGATTCTGTTGGCAACAAAGGTATGAAATCTGGAATTTTCATTTCCAATGTACCTTAGGACAGCCATACTGTCTGTCCAGAAAATGCTCTTATCAATGTTGAAGTCCAACTCGTTTCTTAACATGATGTCTATTTTCACCAGGATAGAAGCTGCAGTGAGCTCCAAACGTGGAATAGTTACCTTCTTAAGGGGCGCTACTCTTGATCTTCCTAATACAAAGGAACAATGGACGTTGCCTTCCTCATTTTGCATCCGAATATACGACACCATGCCGTAGCCGTGGTCGCTGGCATCTGCAAAGTGATGAAGCTGACATGAAACTACATTTCCAAAGTTCTCTGGCTTGTAACACCTATTTATACTTACTCCATCCAGTAGATCTAGGTCATGCACCCACTCATTCCATTTTTTCAGCAGATGGTCCGGAATGTCAGCATCCCAAGCAATGCTTCGTTGACAAAGTTCTTGCAATATACATTTAGCCACGAGTATAAATGGAGCAAGCAGCCCCATCGGATCATATACTGAACTGGTTAAGGATAAGATCCCTCTTCTTGTATTTGTCACTGGCCCATAACTGGACTTGAAACCGAAACTATCTGTACTTGTAATCCAATAAACCCCAAGAGCAGTCTCTGGCTTAAGTTCCTCCTGTTTGATGTGGAGTATCTTGGATTCTTTAGATCGTTCTTCTAGTGGTACCGATTCCAAAACTTCAGCATTGTTACTTGTCCATTTAGTCAACTTAAATCCTCCCTCACTGCATAGTTGAGAAGTCTTCTCTATTAGCTCTTTTGCTTCTTCAGTGGTGGCAGTTGACGATAGGTAATCGTCAACGTAGAAATTCCTGTTAATACCTTTAACAGTTGAAGAATCGAACCTTTCTCGGTTGTCTACTGCTGTCTGTCTTAGTGCAAAGCTGGCACATGCAGGAGAAGACACAGCACCGAATATGTGCACTAACATACGGTGGGCTAATGGTGGACTGTCGAAATCGCCATCTGGCCACCAATAGAATCTAAGGAAATCAATATCACCCTGTGGAACACGGACCTGGTAGAACATGGACTCTATGTCCGCCATTACTGCCAAACCTTCCTGTCGAAATCTCAATAGGACTCCCAACAAATAATTAGTCATGTCAGGACCTTGAAGCAGAGTTTTGTTTAGAGAGGTGCCTTCATAGCTGGCAGTGCAGTCGAATACCACTCGTAGCTTGTCCAATTTTCTGTGATGGTATACCCCATGATGAGGTATATACCATACCTTTCCCTTTTCGCCTTTTACCTTCTCATCTGGGATTCTCTCAGCATAACCTTTGTCCAATATTTGTTGCATGAAGGCGTTGTAGTCTTCTCTAAACTTCTGATTTCCTTTTAATTTCCGTTTTAAACTTTCAAGTCTCTGTAAAGCTTGCTTAGAATTGTCTGGCATTACTGTTTCTTTGTGTTTAAATGGTAAGCCTATAAAGTAATGTCCCTGTTCATGTTTGATTGTGTCTTTCACCTGTTTCAGAAATCTGTTATCTTCTTGTGAATTTTCTTTCCTGTCATCTACTACTCTTTCAGGGAAATCTAAATTAATAGAATGTCGTACAAGTTGGTCTAGACGTTTAGCTTCTTCCTCTGCTGATATGGCGACTGCTTCAGTATGATGAACATGAAAAACTTGTTCACTCATATTTCGTTCGTTGTCACGAATGACGTTCCATACAATCCATCCTAGCCGGCTGCGAGTTGCATGGGGAGATTGACTTGGACCTGTACGAACTTCCAAAGGTGAGTAAGCATCTGGTATGTTATTACCAATAAGTAGGTCAATACCAGCGTTGACCTTAGGTAGTGTGACGTCATGCAAATGTGTCCATTTCGATATGTCATTAGGTGTGGGAATGTGGTCTTTGGAGATTGGCATTTTATCTTTGGTGTAAACAGTGGGCATATCAATGATGTTGTTAGAATCTAAATCTGAAATCTGCATACCATTAACAGCTGTTGTCAAAAGAGTGTGAGATGCTCCCATAGTATTTATTGTGATGTTCTTTCTTCTCCCACTCCCTCCTACTTGTTTTAACAGTTTCTCTGAACAAAAGCTTACAGTACTGCCAGGATCGAGAAAGGCATATGTGGTCACATGATTAAGCCCATTTTTCATTTGTACCTTGACAGGAATGACTGTCATTGTACAGTACCCTTCACCGGCCCCTGTAGCTGAACATGTGTTATTGTTAACCCTTGCAGATTTCTGACCTGAATCTGTATATTTTGTTTCTGTTTTGTGTTCTTTGTTTACCATATCATTCCTTCGATTTCTTGAGCTGTCATGTAGTGAGGTGGGATGTTGCCAATTACATTCTTTGCATGTTGGTCTGTCTTTACAATTTCTAGCTTGATGCCCAAAGGTGAGGCACGCGAAGCATTATCTCTTAGATTTAACAAACTGGATTCTGTCACTGTAAGGGAGAGCAGAAAGCTGATTACATAATTCAAGTGTGTGAGATGTGTCACTGCAGTATAGGCATACTTTAGAATCAAGCTTTGGTTTTACAGTTTCCATTTTCTGTGCTCCCGCAACTTTACTCGAATTTTCAATTTCTGTTGCATAGCTTCCTTTAATAGGTTGTTTGTATCTTGGGCCTTGAAATTTACTTGCAGTGTGAGATGGCTCAACTTTAAGGGCATCCCTGCCGTAGGTGGGATCACATGCTTTCAGTGCTTCGCCTTTTACGAAATGGGTTAAATGGTGAAATTTCAAACTTTCCCCTTTACTTTTAACTTGCTGAACCAAACCACGCCATTTGTCGTGATAGTAGAAAGGTAATTTTGCCACAAGCCTTTTCATATTATCTGGGTATTCAAGAATATTTGCCGCATTAATTGTCTGTACAGCGTTCTGACATTCGTTCAGGAAAATAGAAAATTCATCTAGTAATCTTGGGTTATCTCCCTTGATATTAGGCCAGGCAAGAGTTCGCCTAATAAATGCATTAGCTATGACTTCATCATTACCATACCTCTCATGGAGCTCGTTTAGCGCTGCTGGGTAGCCAATGTTAGCGTCAAGGTATGAAAATCCTGTTACAATTTTATGAGCTTCACCGAGTGTGAATTGCTCAAGATAGTGTAAGCACTCGTCAAGGTCATCAGTGTTATTTACTACTTTAGTCTTAAACTGTCTTAGGAATTTACGGAATTCCAGGGGGTCACCACTAAATTTCATAATTTGTGGTGTAGGCTTTCTTAACTGTCGTATTACGTCAACAACATATGGGTCGTAATTAGCTGATTGCATAGTTGATTGCAAAACGGGGCTATTCCCTTGGGCGTTAGGCATACTATATGGGTGGAAATTTTGGTCAAAATTGCTTTTAACATGCCTATGTGGGGTAAATGTCTGAGCTAAAGGGCTTAATGTTGGTTGATAACCAGGTGTAAATGAAGGTTGATAGCCAGGTGTGTTATTTGCATTATACCTTTCATTTGGTATGGTTTGTGTGTTTGATGTATTGGCAGGTAGGTGAAAATCAGTGTTTGTTGTGTTCATGTATTTTAAACCTTGATTATCTGGATGTGATGTATTGGCAGGTAGGTGAAAATCAGTGTTTGTTGTGTTCATGTATTTTAAACCTTGATTATCTGGATGTGATGTATTGGCAGGTAAGTGAAAATCTTGATATGTGTTTTCAGTGTGTTTTTGAATTTGACCCTTTTCTTTCATTTCAGTATTTTGCTGAATATTTTCTTTGGTGGACTGGTTCGAAAAGTTATCAACATTATCACCATCTTTTACATTTTTAGTTACTTCTTTACTTAATGGTTTTACCGAAAGAATTTCTTCTTTTCCATTCTTAGTTAAATCTTTTCTACTTTCTCTCTCCTTTTTGTTTACTTTACTTGATTTACAAGAAACTATATCAGAGAGCTTTGAATTATCTTTAGCACAACTTAATGAACTTTTACTTTCAAAGTCATTTAAAACTTTACTTCTTGCCTGTGCAATCTCCAGTTCTGTCTGAAGCTGTAACTCTTCTTCCTCTAATTTCAGACTCAGTTCAAAGTCATGCTTTCTTTTCTCAAGTTCATATTTTCTTTTTAGAGCTGACATCTTTGCAGCTATTTCTGCTTTATTCTGTTCCTCTCTCAGTCTGCTGGTATTCACAGACTCTGATAATTTGGAACCACTCTTCTGGCTAGGCACCTGGGACACACTATCACTGGGTTGAACCTCTGGCAAACTCTCTTCCATTATGGGTTCTGTCTCGGCCATATCTTCTTCCATGATGATGATCGAAAACGCCAATAGATGTGGGGTTCTAATATCAATTAGACGACAATGCAGTTTTTCATCTTAATTTCGTTTTATTTAAACTGATTGGCTGTAACAAAGAAATAAAGAAATAGTAAGACTTCGATACAATAATTATCCGACATAAATCAGGTAAGTATCAGGTAAATATCTTAGATATTTAACTGTTATCCGGAAAAGATCAATGCTATTTAAGTTTGACGTTTTGTTGTTGTTGCATTTGGTCGAATAACATGCATTACAGTTAACGTACAAATTAGCTAAGCTGCATAAAACAATATGTAGGGATTCCACGTCTGTTCTGCGCACCTCTAATTGTCAGACTGATTTCAAATGGATTTATCCGGACACTGGCCTAACTTCCGGTAACGAAATCTTACCCCCGATTGCCAAAATGGAATTCGATAAACACGCAAACAAGGGTTTGAAACTCCACGATTTTCGCACGATGTTGTCAAACTTGTCTTAGCAGTTCACTTTCTGTAAAGTTTCTCCGTGTTTCTGTCTTCTAATTGAGAAATCATGACTTAAAATTGGTTACCAAAAAGACGAATTAGCGTTTCCGCTTTTCAGAATCGAAAAAGAAACTGATTTAGGTGTTAAATTTAGTAATAAAAGCCTTCTACTTACAACATACTACCGTCTCCGCCATTTGCATTTTGTTTTCAATGTAAAGGAGACTCGTACATTTACCGGAAGTGCTTAAAAGGGAGAGTATCAAAAACACAGTCATTATAGAAACGAAACCTATTTCCATCATAGCTTTGCTTTGTAAAGTCAAGATATACCTGTTTATATTATTATCTCCCCCTGTGTGCATGCATAGTTTCCCGCGCTAGGTGGCGTTTCAAATTAGAGGTTTCCCATTGACAAGCTCAGATATGTGGCTAGAGCTATGGACACAAAATACACTGATTTCATGTACCGGAAATCAATCTCGATTGACTTTGAAAAAGTGTGTTTAAATGCTAATTTTGATATTAAGGTTTCAATTAATAGGGTCTGTTATTTCCTGGGATGCTAATGCTTCGATTAAATGAGTTTTTTGATCACAGTTTGACAATTTTTATTCGAATTGTGGAATCCCTACAATATGGTTACAACGTGTGAGCACTAAATACCCTAAACAATTGCTGTTTGCTTTACCATTTAATGCAAAATACAAGACAATATCCTGAAATAGTATGTGGCACCGTTACCGTTTTGTAGATCAATAGAAACTCCTCACTCCGATAACCATGTGTTCTGTGCCATTAGCCATAGCTCTTGAACCTTCCTTAGAATTTATGATAATGAGCTATGACGCGCAAAATGGGAGCATCTACGTATGAAACAATGACCTAGTATATAAACAAACGGAGTAGTCTCCCCTAGACCGATAGGAAAGCAATTTGGCCGATACAACAACTATTGTGTCAAATGCAATCAAATTCAAACACAGCCGCAGAAAACTGTGTGGTGATATCATTGTGTCGAGCTTTTCCTTATAAACGCTTCGCCTCCAATATCCCCAAAGAGAGGTTTGGCAAGAGGACGACGAGCAGGTGTGGATGCCGGAGAAGGGATTTTTTTCTTGAATAAATAAATCGAATCTATGAACTATATACTATTACGTATAGCTGAACTGTTAACAAATGTATCTATTTTGATTATCTTCAAAACATACCCGATTTCTATTGTGACGTATCTTCAGAATTTTCTCGCTCTCTATTGTGACAGTATTGTTTATTCGCCGGCTGTCTACAATGTTGTTAGTTTGACCTAGATCTTCAGGGCTCCGTTGTTGTGACGTATCTTTAGATGATTCTCGATCTATTGTGACGTAATGTCTGTTGCCTATTGTTTATTTAAGAAATAATGGATTGATTCTCTGCGTATACGCTGTGATAACTGCAAGAAAAAAGGAAGTGTCCACACTTTTTGAACTCGGGCCGGACGAGGGCCGGAGGCCCGAGTTCAAAAAGTGTGGACACTTCCTTTTTTCTTGCAGTTATCACAGCGTATACGCAGAGAATCAATCCATTATTTCTATTCTAACACATAACCTTTAATGTAAAGAAAAACTGAATTTCAGTAGTTTGCCTTATTTTCTATTTCAAACTAAAAATTGGCAACCCCTACGTTATAGCTGAATAGTTTTTCCCTGATTGCCTTGTGGACGAATCTATATCGAAAAAATGATAGGGGTGCTAGCTTCAAAAAAATGTTTTATGTGTTACCATTTTTAAGTCTACTAACAGACCTGATAACTTTTTAAAGATATGTGTACACTTTTAGCTTATGGAAGTTCACTTTCAAGTCTTCCCGTCGAGTATTAACATTGTCCTGCGTTTATAAGTTAGTTTTACAGGCGAAATGCTAGGCAAACACAACGGCCTGACATCCCCACTCGCGTTTAGGTGATGACGTCATCCAGTGACGTCGTGTTCCATCACGTCACCATAATTTAAAAATGATGACGTCGTTCAGTGTCAGGGCGTTTGACGTCACAATAAAAACGTTCTCTGCGTATATGCTAGTTTCTACCCCTCCTGCATGTGCGTGCCGTGTGCAAATATACATGTTAAGTAGAGATGACTTTTCAAACAACATCGAGTCTGTAGTGCAATATCGGCTGGTAGGTTTACCTCCCCCGGAAGAAGTGATATTTTGCTTGTTATCATACAAAATGAAGGATTTGACCTGGTAATGTTGTGAGTGTGGTTATATTCTGTCCTTTTATATTGAAAACTGGGCTGTCATGAACGTATACAGTCATCAAAGGGTTGATTTCACAACATTTCCCCCAATAGCGTCGCCAGCAACCCAGCCTGTCAAAGCGGTAGCCATGGTGACATTATGTCATTCTGCTTCAAAATATCTGGGTCAACCGTTGCACGTGACCAAAGCTTATCGTTGATTGGTTAAAAGTTCCCACTCCGTACCGAGGGAGGGAAAAGGAACGGCAATCAACAACAGGTCACTTTTTCCTCATTTTTCTCAATTATCGGGGTAGAATCGACTTTAATACCTTCGTCTTGGTGTTTATTGCGTAGCCCGATACCGCTGAACGTTGGTTCGCACTTCGTCAAACCCCTCGAATGCTGCGCATTCTCGTGGTTTGACTCGGTACGAACCAACGTTCAGCGGTATCGGGTTACGCAACAAACACCGCTACGGCGGTATTAAACCCTTAATTATACGCCATTCTACCCCTCCTGCATGTGCGTGCCGTGTGCAAATATACATGTTAAGTAGAGATGACTTTTCAAACAACATCGAGTCTGTAGTGCAATATCGGCTGGTAGGTTTACCTCCCCCGGAAGAAGTGATCTTTTGCTTGTTATCATACAAAATGAAGGATTTGACCTGATAATGTTGTGAGTGTGGTTATATTCTGTCATTTTGTATTGAAAACTGGGCTGTCATGAACGTATACAGTCACCAAAGGGTTGATTTCACAAAATTTCCGCCGCTAGCGTCGTCAGCAACCCAGCCTGTCAAAGCGGTAGCCATAGTGACATTATGTCATTCTGCTTCAAAATATCTGGGTCAACCGTTGCACGTGACCAAAGCTTATCGTTGATTGGTTAAACGTTCCCACTCTGTCCAGAGGGAGGGAAAAGGAACGGCAATCAACAACAGGTCACTTTTTCCTCATTTTTCTCAATTATCGGGGTAGAATCGACTTTAATACCTTCGTCTTGGTGTTTATTGCATAACCCGATACCGCTAAACGTTGGTTCGCACCTCGTCAAACCCCTCGAATGCTGCGCATTCTCGTGGTTTGACTCGGTACGAACCAACGTTCAGCGGTATCGGGTTACGCAACAAACACCGCTACGGCGGTATTAAACCCTTAAGCTTTGTCCTATCTCACAACATGTAGGGAAATCACACATGTGTTAGAATTAAGAAATAAAGGACGCGCTGGTGAGCTGTGTGTTGCTGAATAAAGGGTCAGTTGCGGGAAATACCATTATTTGAGGGCGACTTGCATAGGAACATTTAGACCCTCCCTTGGGTAACCAGAGCCAATCAGAAATGTTTTGGACCAACCCATATGTATAACTTATAGCGGGTGAAATCAGTGCTATCTTGTTTTTTGGCATAATTTGAAAGCAATTTAACAATGTGCTAAGACGCTGTTTAACTAGATGACGCAGCTAGGTGCTAAGACTAACAATGAATTATTTGCGAACGACAGAAATGAGTACGAAACGACTTCATTAATCGTGTCGCTCACCAACAACATCTTGTGCTTTAACCACGTCGACTGAATCATCACATTCTTCGGCGTCTCAGAGCGTTACCGACGCTGATGTACACACTGTTGTGCATGAATATGAACTGAATAAAGATAAAGCTCTGAGAAATAAGCTTAAACTTAATACGTCGGCAGTAGAAGATGTCCATGTGAAAAACAAAAACTGTGTTACAATTACGTTCAATACCAAGGATTTTGAACTCTTGCGTGAAAAAATTAAATCGAGGTATTGGCATGGGCTACAAAGTGTGGACTGGACTGAGCACAGAGACCGAACCACTTCTGTAATTACTCAAGACACGTTACATCTAAAAGAAAACGCTAAAAGTCTGGTAACTTTGTTTATATATAGAACAACAAATAGGATGTTGATTCAGGGCAAGTTTGCAGTGAACTGGGTAATGTACGAACTTTAAATTCTAAATACCAGCAAAATCGACAATACTGTGGCAGATCTCAAGTTCCACTTACAGGATACACCAATACTACCTATCACATCGGAGAAAGTTGAACGCAACAAGCTGCTTAGATAATGTGCTGGATCTGCCACAGATTACTCTTTCCCCGACCCAGCCAGACTGTCAAGCTGTACTCTCGACACCTTCTTCAATACAAGATGATAGTTCCAATCTTATTCCTCAAGTCTTACGCCAACTAGTGCTCAGGATTCAGTATCCAACCAGCAACAACCTTATGGATTTAATGATACTCCCATTTGTTCCAGTCCGAGTCGTTCCCTGACCCGGAGAAAAATTGTTTCTCACAAAAATAGAAAAATGAAAAGGAAATCACTTACTCCGCCGATAAATCTGGATGCTGGCTATATGCGTGCAATTAAACTTTTGGAAAATAAAGTCTTGGAATTCGAGGATTGTCTAAAGGTAATGCAACAAAGTCATGACTCCGTAATAATGGACATCAAAACTCATTGACACAAAACACATTGACTATTCAACATAAAACCACAGAATCTGAAATCGAAGATCTAAAGGTACAAAATAAATATTTGACCACAGAATTAAAAACTGTCAATGAGAAACTCACCAACTTGGAGACAAGGTTTGGTAAACTTGCCAGCAATGCATTAACAAAAACAAAAAATACTCCGTCGACTGCTCCATCAAAAAGTATATTGTCGGAAAGTAATTCACGCCAAGAGACAGCCAATGTACAATATACAATGCCTGTATCTAATAACTACAATGCCCTGATCTCTGATACAACAAAATACTCGAGTAATGTTGCTGAAACCTCTCGACACCCACCCACTCCACACCCACCAGCACGCCCTCTAAAACCGCTTCCTGAAAAAAGTAAAAAGTAAATTCTTGGAGACTCGAGCACACGGTGTTTAAATAGCCGGAATCTCGACCAAAGCGGTGAAACCCAGATAAGGTCTTACGGTGGGGCAAACATTAATGACATTTCTTCATTATTAAACCAATGTCAGCAGTCTTACAGTGTAACGTCTGATGTGCTACTACTCATTGGTTCCAATGACTGCAGTTCGTCAGACAACGCTAATGTGATCCTGGGAAACTTAGAGATACTTATACAGAAAGTTAAACATGTTTTCTTCTGCCCGGGTCCATGTTTCTACCATTCTCCCTAGGAATGGTCATATACAAACAAATAATGTGATTGGAATGGTTAACGAAGGGCTAATCAGACTTTGTTTGGAACATGACTGCTCGCCAGTCGCAGGTCATCATTTTTTCATGTAGAACGGCGTTCCCAAGGCATACCTTTTTAAGGATGATACCCACCTGAATGAAGAAGGTTCAAGACTTTTGGGTTCTCTATTTGCCCAACACCTAGGATTGTCCCCCACTAGCAGACAACATATGTCGAAACCACCAAGAAAATCAAGAGGTATGGAACAGCGAAAACCGACCAGTATATCACTCAAACCTACCCAGATATCAGACTCTCTTCTTGTTCAACGGAATCTTACTGCCCCTCAACAGATTTTCAAATGCGGGCCTCAGAATACTAAGTCCGAGACTGAATATGGTTTTGAGCATGACAAATCTCGCAATTATTCGACCATTCCAACTAAGCACCTGATGCAGCCCCAAGTAACTTACAATTTCCCCTCACCCCTACATAAATTTTGTCCCCCAATATATCCACCACAGGGAACCTCATATGGTCCCCAATACGCTCATGGTCCCCAATACCAAAGGGATCCAAGACTTACCACTTGGCAACATATTAACTATCAACCACTGCATTGGGGTTTTCCTCATGCTTCAACAGGTCATATACCTGTATATTGATTTCATTATTTGATTGGTTTGATATATCAATATGTTACTCTGGGAGTTATTCCTGATGTAGTTACCTTAGTATTTAGTTACCTAGCAACGCGTTCATTGTTTAGATTTGATATTCCAGTCCTTAACATAAATTTTAGTTATGTAAATAACTTTCTGGAACGTACATGGATTAAATTCAATTCTTGATTCAGATGTAAATATGAAGCATTTTATTGACATTGTTCACAGTTTGATTTTATTGCACTCACAGAAACATGGTTATCCAGTGATGTTAATGATTGCAATTATTTAGATTCGTTAATTCCCGGTTATAATTGTGTAGTAAGTTGTAGGAGCGATGGCTCAGACCGTGGAGGTGTTGCACTGTTCTACAAGCAAAAATTTCGCCCTTTTTTAAGCATTGCAAAAATATATGACGATATACTTTGGCTTAAACTCAAACTCAGAAATAACAAATGCTGGTTCATAGGGACAGCTTACCTTCCCCCTAGTAAACTCAACGGTCTGGACTAATCGCTTTTATGATCCATTTAAACGCCTAGAAGATGATGTCATGATGTACTCTACCCAAGGTAGTATTGTATTTGGTGGAGATTTTAATGAACTCACTGGCTACCTACTTGACAATGTTTCAATAGCTTCGGGTTCAAACTCTAGTCCATTGTCAGAATTTAGCCAGGGCAGCCACCCTAGGAATAATTTAGATAACACTGTAAACGTATTTGGTAGAAGTTTACTAACATTATGTCAGACAACAGGTCTTCATATCTTAAATGGTCGAGCACAAGGGGATGTATTTGGAGAATTTACTTGTTATACTTTTAATGGTCGTAGTACTATTGATTATATTTTGTGCTCTTTAAGCCTAGCGCACACGAGAGGCGCCGGCTGAGCTGCCGGCCACGCGTAGCTGGGAGCTAAGCTGTTTCCCCCGTGTGCGCTTAAATTTTGGTGAGATTTTCGCCTCTCGAGGCGGTGAGGAAATTATCTAGCATGTTTGATATTTTCTGCCTCTCGTGGCAAGAATCTCACCGTGTGCGCACAACGTGAGCTGCCAGCTGAGCTGTGAGGAGGGATAGTCCAATCGCGTGTGCCTATTAAATCATGTGACCTCTTATAATATTACGTAACACGGGTAGTGACACTTGTGTAGGTCAGTGAACTTGGTTGACCAAGAACTTGCCTCAGCCGAGAGCTCATCGTCTGCGCTGAAACATAGCTGCGCCCTCGGCAACGCATAGCCGGCAGCTCAGCCGGCGCCTCTCGTGTGCGCTAGGCTTTAGACATCCTGGATACTATTCTTTCATTTCAAGTTCATGCTTTAACAACTCTCTCGGACCATTGCCCAGTTCAAGTTATTTGGTTGGTTCTTATTGATCCGGGTATCATCAATAAAGGCACGTGTTGTATGAAGCCGCATTTCCATTGGCTGTTATAGATACGCGTTACAAACTGGACTACAGAACTCTAAAACTAGAGTCGTGTATTAACACTTATGAGACGTGTAGCTATTGTAGGCATTTAATCCATTTATGTCCACATCCGCCAACCATACAGGTGGCAACAGTGGCCATGCCTATGAAATTCCGGTTGGCGTCCAGATGAACGTACTATGTAAAGTCAGGGGTAACAAGGTAGACACAGACAACGGTTTAATTTGCAAGTCCAGACAGTTATATCTCTATATGCCGTTTTATTCAATTAACAACATAACGGACTTTTGAAAAAAAAACATACTGTTGGCTATTGCGCAGACGATTGCTATCTACAAGACAACTATATTGTATCAAATGCAATCAAATTGATGTTTCCCCGACACGCCCACGTTGCTGGACAAAGTTCTATTATGTTCGACAACATGTGGTAAATGAAGGCTTAAACACAACGTCACAATTCAACGTCACCATCACTTTCTTAGGTTGCACAATGTTTCCAGTTTGTGGGACATCCGTTGCCATAAAATAACGTTTCGGAGAAAGGTCAATTCAAACACAGCCGCAGAAAACTGTGTGGTGATATCATTGTGTCGAGCTTTTCCTTATAAACGCTTCGCCTCCAATATCCCCAAAGAGAGGTTTGGCAAGAGGACGACGAGCAGGTGTGGATGCCGCAGAAGGGAATTTTTTCTTGAATAAATAAATCGAATCTATGAACTATATACTATTGCGTAGCTGAACTGTTAACAAATGTATCTATTTTGATTATCTTCAAAACATTCCCGATTTCTATTGTGACGTATCTTCAGAATTTTCTCGATCTCTACTGTGACGTATTGTTTATTCGCCGGCTGTTTACAATGTTGTTAGTTTGACCTAGATCTACAGATATGTTAATTTATGCAAATACTCAGATCTTTCTAGAATTTCTGAGAATGTATATAAAGGCGTTATTTTGGTAGTTCGTATGGGCGGTCGTTTGTGTCAAAAGTAAACATTTAGGCCTACCACTCAACACAAAAGTTAACACTTTACAAGAAACTTAACACAATATTTTTCATTTCACTAAGTTTTTGTGTTTTTTTATATTTGTAACTTTGTGTTGAGTGTTAATTGTTTAATTTTGACACAAACGGCCGATCATAGACACGACGTCATGTAGCAACTGCGAAGGCTTCGTGAAACAGGCGTCTAATTGATTGAAATTCTGTCGACAAATCGGTAGTTTCGAACTGCTGAGATTTTTAGTTTCCGAGAAATATTCTCACATCGGGGCAAGAACACAAAAGAAGACAAATAAAGGGTACGAAAACAATAAATTTTGACTCTGAATCTTAATATACATTCATTGTGCACAAAGTAACGTAGCCTGTCTTGTATTCAAGCAATGCTACGAGACAAATTACAAACACTTAGATAGCTTTTAACGATTTTTTCATGCTTTTTGATGAAGAAATAGACAAAAGTATCTCTACGTCATTGCGTTCAGTGGCGGAGGGATAAATATTGATTGATTGACTGATGGTTTACGTCACATTCAAGATTATTTCACTTATAGGCCTACAGCGGCGCTGCCAGGATTAGTCCACTCAGAAATTTTTCAATTTTGATTTGGCCTGAGTGGAATGCGAACCCGCGTCGCATCGATGGAAGGTCTATGTGAGACTGAAGGGCGACCATTGAAGCCAATAGCTAATTAATTTCACCCATTTCAATCCCTTCGTATTAACTAACCAATATGGCACGCTGGCCAGTTTTTACCACATCCACATTTTCAAATTTTTTATTCAATGTTAAGTTTCAAGAAACTGAAACTATTGAAAGCAATTTTATTGAAATAGAACGACTTTGAAGAGTAAGAAAGGTTTAAATTGTAGATTTTGAAATTAGATCTCGTGTTTGTTTTTACTACAGCATTATACGGTATTTTATAAACTTAATTATGGAGCATTTAATCCTGTTCTATTAAATGTTTATTGCTTCAAAAAATTGGTCGAACGTTAGCTCTTTTAGATGACAAGTAGGGCCTATAGTTCATATCATTTAGACTGTTTGCTGACATTGATGGTAGCGTCTACTAAAAACAATTCATTTTCAAATTAAGTACATAAATGGGGGGGGGGGG
Source organism: Lepidochitona cinerea (assembly GCA_963971465.1). NCBI lineage: Eukaryota > Metazoa > Mollusca > Polyplacophora > Chitonida > Tonicellidae > Lepidochitona > Lepidochitona cinerea. The sequence goes on along the minus strand of OZ020563.1, from coordinate 26,316,251 downwards.
GGGGGCTCTGTTAGAGTCATTCTGGGGGCTGTTTCTCAGTTTCTCAACACATTTACGCCCGACGTAACTTTGCACCTGGTCGTAGGGTAATGTTGCAGGTATACATGTATTATTTGTTGCCATGACAGTTAGGCCTTGTATTGGACTTACGACGGGCGTAAATCTGCTAAGAAACAGCCCCATATCTTCCATCGATGCAGCGCGAGGTTCGAATCCCACACAGACCCAACTGAAAACTTTCTGATTGGATTTTTCACTCGATCGCCGTATGAAACATGTTCTCGCCGAAGGTCGGGGGTTTCCTTTGGGAAATAAGCCCGGTTTCCTCCCCACTAAGTGAAATAATTTTGAGTGTGGCGTAAAACACCAATCAATCAATCAAAACGTCTGAATTTTGTTAAAAACTCGAGACATTTCTTATGTTTGTAAAACCAGAAAACTATGCATTTTTCAGCAATTGTGCCAAAAAGGAATTGTAGAAATATCAATATTTAACCATCTAACCCTGGTCTAAGTAGGCCTAAAATAAAATAAATTAAGGCTAAATAGCACGTTATAGATGTATCTGAAGAAATCGTTCAGCTTATTTACTTGCAGGATATTCAAATAAATATATTCACGTAAAATAAAAATAACAAATAATAAAAGATACAAACAGCAGACTTTCTCATTGCCAATACAAACAGCATACATAAAACATATAGTGAGCTATTAGTGAAAACACCTGCTATATGTGGATGAATAACGCTGGTTTCATACCATTTTGAGACTTCCTATATTGCTTTGGAAAAAATATATGTGGAATTGTATGGATGAATGAAGCAAGAAAATTAAAAAAAAAATAACAATATCAATTTGTTAAAAATGTTGAGCAAATTAAAGTCACATATCTAGCTGACACTTTGGATAAGGTTAACATTGTCAGCATGCAGTTTTACCAAATTGATTATAAGAAACAAAAATAATAATCACAGTTTCAGCAGCAATATACACCTAAAACAAACAAGCTTCTAGATAAGGATGAAGTAAGGTTCTTTTTCAGCAGTTTTCAGTTTTACAAGATTATATCTATACAGAATATAAGGAATACATTGCAAGAGCTAGTGCAGTTGACCAACCTTGGGTGGAAAATTTGAGAGAAAATTTAACTGAACTGTATATAGATTAAAACTGTGTCCAGCTGCCTTGATCCCAGGAGCTATGTAGCTTTAAATGAGTCTGGGCATGTTCAAGGGTTATTTTATATACTTGATTTTAAAGGAACATATATCTCCAAGATTGGTATCAAACAATTAGCTCATTTAATTTCAACCAAATTTTCTCTATATTTGTCAGCTTAAGCCACATTTATAATACATATAGTTTTATTTCAGATTAAATGTCCATATACATAGGCTTATTTACATTTCGTTAATGTTGGCGCCAATTAAGTAGTCAAAATTAGAAGGAAAATTAAATTAAGAGGTTTTCCATACCTTACATTTAAGGGAGATAGTAATTTCATATGGGATGACAAAATTGTCTGTAAAACTGTATCCTTGTTATCAAAGAGAAAGTTGATATATAATACACAGAATTGTATGAACAGAAAACTTCCTATATGTTCTTCTTGGGATATTATACCTATTATTGCTCAAGAATTTGGAGATTTAGTCCGAATGATTTCCCATGATCAAAACAAAAGGATCCGTTCTGAACGTTGTTGAAATCACAGGCAATCTGATGTTAAATACACAATACATATATCAGATTATTATTGCTACATGAAAAGATCCGTTGATAAACCTATAAGACAGTTGGCCTTTACAAAGAAGACCATTAACTGGTGTTCTGTGCACGCAAGATTATTTCCCTTGTATGGTGGTACCCGGTTTACAAGAGAACAAGGCTTTGTGAGCCGAGGAAACCCTAGACCGGTACCTGATATTCATCCCCAATGGGGCAATTCGGTGAATAACTTTTTTCAAGAAATTTAAAAAATTAATCTCTTTGTACTAAGTGAGATTCGAAACTGTGACACACTGCCTGTGGTGCACTAAGATACTATCTCTGTGCCAACTCAACCAACAAGGCCTTAAGGAAATTACATAACAAAAAAGTGTGGTAAACACTCGATGAATTTTACCGACACTGGGAGCAGGGTCTCGTTTCACAAAGGAGTTGCATCTCAAACGATGCATAGTTGCCAATGAATACCAAAGTGAAGAGATAGAAAGTCATGGCAACTGCGATTACCGTATTTCTTCTAAAGATTCAGCCATTCCAATGGCCTAAATTTTCCATTAAGTCAGACTAAAACAGAGATGTGGAGTTGTTTTTAAGGATAACCATTTTCACACGCTGCACAGCAGGTGGTATTGCCTTATATTCCCCCTAATCAGCCTTCTGGCCACATTTAGCATATTTCTTTTCTAATGGCTGGAACCTTATAATAAAAAAAGTGGCTGAATCTTTAGAAGAAATACGGTAACGGCACTTTGCAACGGCTTTTTGAAACGACCCCCTAATCATTTTTGAAAGAAAATAAAAAAAAAAGTTGGACAGTCTCCTGGAAGTTCCTCCATTTGTCAAGAAAAGTTTACTTATTGTAAAATGGTCCCTGGAACAGCAGCATCAAATCAGCCAGAAAAAAAAATATATTAGGAGAAAATAAAATCTGACCCTAAATCCAACCCTTCACACACAGACAATAAGTTACATTCCCTGTTAAAACTTACACAGGAGTACATGTATATTACTACTATATTCCTACTCACATTAATTCAGACAAAATGGAAATTTCTCTGAATATTCAGACAGCCCATGCAGACTTTGGTTTGATTGTCTCTAAAACATATTTTTGAAATAAAACAACAACAACACAATGATATTCTCTCAGTCATCACTCAATAGCTCAAAAGGATTCGCTGTGGCTACACCATGTGACGTATCATGCTTTTTGAAAAAGTGTTTAGATTTGTCGAGAGGCGATACCCCCTCGTAGTCGTCCTCTTCTTCCTCACTGCTGGCTAGTTGATCATCTGATGTCTCCTCAACTCTCTTCTCAAAAAAACTCTGTTCTTGTAATTTTGATATGGCTTCAGTTTGAGGAAGAGAGGACCAATATGCTGAAAGAAAACAAAACAAGAATTATTGCTTGATTGGTTTCAATCATGAAGACTATGTGGGATGGTTGCCAGTTACCAACGGAAGGTCGTGGGTTTCCTCCGGGCATAGAGCCTGGTTTCCTCCCACAATAAAACTGGCAACGCCGCCATATAAGTGAAATAATCTTGAGTGCGGCGTAAAGCACCAAACAATCAATCAATCATGAAGACCAGAAATAGTCAAATCCGCAACTGTCTTAATTCACTCTCTCTAGGAAACTTTTCTACACATTTGATTTGGTCTGATTGATTGATAGTTTACAGAATTTATTGTAATTTTATTTGGTCTGAGTGGTATTCCATAAGGCATGCCCCACACTAAAACTGGCAATGCCGCCATATAAGTGAAATAATCTTGAGTGTGGCGTAAAACACCAATCAATCAATCAATCATGAAGACCAGAAATGGTCAAATCAGCAACTGTCTTAATTCACTCTCTCTAGGAAACTTTTCTAGATTGATTGATAGTTTACAGAATTTTTTTTCATTTTATTTGGTCTGAGTGGTATTCCATAAGGCCTGAGTCTGACTGCCAACTCAGCCACACTGCCTCTCTCAAGTCACATTGAATGTATCTATCAATACTACATTGCAATGTTTTTGGAAAGATACATGGAAAAATATTGGTGTATGGAATTTCAATTTTCCCTGGGTTATTTGATACTAACAAATTTCAAAGATGAAGATGGAACGGCATTAAAAGAACCCAATGATACAAAAGTAACACAGCTTTGTGCAGTATTGGGTTCAGCAGTAGGCCTACAGCGTAGTTATCAAATGATAAATACACTGCTCCATCCTGTGTATTTATAAAGTGGTATGAGCTGCCAAATGTAGAGAGGATTTTGTTGAACTGAATTAGGTAATTGTGGGTCATTTATACATCAAAAAAAGCATTCTGTTGATACTTATCTTGTACACAACGCTTAGGTAGTTTAATTAGCAACAAAACCCCCCAAAATGAACTGTCACAGCATGGCTTTTTAAAATATTGTTCCACGTTAACATACCCATTGGCACAGGTTACGGCTTAACCAATATTTTTATTTCAACGTCAATTCTTCAGTTTTTCCAGGTAGGCCTACTACAAACGCTGACCTTTTCCAATTGACAGCTCATTCCACTTTAGGTCATTCAATACAACAGTATACATAATATCACTTACCTTTCTTACTGGTATATTCTGGTGGACGAAAGTACAGACATAATTGACCCTCCAAAGACATTCTCAATAAGTTATTAGCAGCTCTGTTAACATCAACACGGCCAGCTTTGGCAGTTAGGAATCCACGCTTTTCCCCCCAAGCTGTTGAAAAAGAGGAATGGCAGATTCAGGCTTGTGTTAGCACATCTACAGTTGTGTCTGGACTAGAGACAAATACGGTAAGAATTCCGCTAATTCAAGGACAAGCAATGTGAAGATAACAAATTATTAGACTGCTTTCTGACATATTTGGTCTAAAACAATAACAATAGCGATTGCTTGATAGGATTATCGGTCGTTCCATGCAGGAGTTAAGACGTCCAACGAAACTTTTAGAGTGCTTTTCGTAATGTTTTGAGTACTTGAATTAGCAGAATTCTTACCGTAACAGTTTTGTCTAGTGATGGTCATCACAGCCCCTGTTTGAATATGCATACCACACTCATCCAGCAAAAGTAATGTAATGGAATTTATAACCTTGCAAAAGCTGGCAAATTGGTATATTTTCTAACTGAAATTTTAAAACACCCTGGGCAAGGGATACTTGGGAGACGAGTTCCGAAAAATATTATTTTGTAAAATCGAGGCATTTCCTTATTAGGTTTTTGAACTCAAACCTAACCTACGAAAAAGTCCTTTGTACAGTTTACAATAAAAAAAAGGACATGACTGAATTCAATTGAAACAAGGCAATTCCATGAAAAATTGTACGTTGTGGACAAATTTCCATTGTCCATACCAGAATTGTTTCGAGGGACGTCATTAAACTTTCTGTCTATAACTGCCATTAATAATAAATTATCTTTTCCACAAAATTCTACTAAGGCCAAACTCCTGCCTGTCGTCATTATAACAATTTATGATTGGGTATAAACTTCTAAATGACATGCCCATTTTTACCACAATAAGAAACTTGTCTCCGTGGTTATGTTAAACCAGAAGATTTTACCTGTGCCCATGTGTTATGGTGTTAAAAAATAATAAAGATGACACATGTCACTACTCACCGTAACAGATGAGGAAACCACTCCACTTATTGTCGCTCAACGGATCCTGACAGGTGTCTGTAGAGTTGGGATGCTTTAGGTGAAGTAAGGTGGGTAAATCTAATCTCTCTGCTAGATAACCAATGGTAGAGTAAGGTTCTCGCACCTGGGCTATAGGGTATATACCAGCTATGATCTAAAAACAATCCCAGAAATGAAGGTTCATAGCTAAGTTAAGAACAGTTGACCAGGGTGAAGTTTCACAAAGCCGTCGCACCGCAGTGCGATCAATCGCAGTTGCCATGACGTCATATCTGTACAATATGGTATCCATTGGTTACTAGCCTTCGTTTGTGATGCGACTGCTTTGTGAAATGAGCGCCAGTGAGAAAAGTTCAATAGGCAAGGGGGCCTCGGTGGTTCAGTGGGCTAGAGTGATCGTCCCTCAGTCCCACACACATCTTCCATCAATGCGGCACGGGTTCAAATCACACCAAATAACAAGAGTTTTAGTAAACTCAACATACGCCCGCCGGGGCAAAGTCGAACCGCTACGATTAACGACTTTACATTTCATATAACATTTGTTTTAATTTCATCAATTCGAATTTCTTGTTCACATTAGAAGTTTTTCTTTTCTGAATTTGATGAAGCTGCAACTAAATACCAGTACGTTATAGCACACTTATATTATCTGTTCTGGTAATTTCAATCAAATTTTAATTGCAAAACTGAAATATTGTGGCTGTTTTGACATTGCTGTTATGTTCCATAATTGGAAAGGAGAGATCAATACAATAGCTTACAATTCTTGAATTTTAACAGTTTTGACTGGGATACTGTTCTATTGGACTTGGCTGTAGTAGTTTTATTACAAAGCAAACAATCTTCAGGCTGACCACTGGTCACTATGTAAATATACAAACCTTGTACTTCAGTGGATGTTATTGTCCTCTTATCTCTATTTAAACAGACACTCTGGTAAATACCAGATGGGTAATAAAGTGCGAAAATGGTCTTTTTTGTTAATATAGTGCACGTTAAACTATCCAAGAAAACAGTCTCAGAATGTATAAATTAATTGGCTTCCAGTATTACTCTGGACCAAGTATACCCCAAAAAGCATTGATATATATTAATATATATATATTAAACACCAGGTACACATTTCTGATAAAAAAAACTCTTGAAAACAGACAAAAAATATGTGTACCCAAATCAAATTTGGTATGCGACACATCATCTACCTATAAGGTATATATACTCTAAAAGAATTGGAGAGATTATATCAAAACGAAAGAAGTTCTGAAGCCTAAAGGGAATATTACATAATCCAATAGGATAATGTGCCATATTATGCAACAGGTGATGTCAGAAATGGTACGTGAAACACTGTCTGCCCATAAGGTATATACTCTAAAAGAATCGTCAAGATCGGATCAAAACTTTAGAAGTTATGGACCGGAAAGGAATATTACATAATCCTATATGGTAGCCATATTATGCAACGGGTAAGTCAGAAATGGTACAAGACACACCGTCTGCCCATAAGGATCAAAACTCTTCAAGTTATGGAGCGGAAGGGAACGAAGATATAGACTAAGACAGAATATTACATAATCCAATGTAGAAGTCATATTATGCAATCGACAATGTCCTAAATGGTTCATGACACACCTTCTATCCCTAAACTATATGTTGTAAAAAAAATTGTAAAGATCGGATCAAAACTCTTCAAGTTATGGAGCGGAAGGAACGAAGATATAGACTAAGACAGAATATTACATAATCCAATGTAGAAGCCATATTATGCAATGGACAATGTTCTTAATGGTTCATGACACACCTTCTACCCCTGGAGCATGTATTATAAAATAAATTTTAAAGATCGGATCAAAACTCTTCAAGTTATGGAGCGGAAGGGAACGAAGATATAGACTAAGACAGAATACTACATAATCCAATGTAGAAGCCACATTATGCAATCGACGATGTCATAAATGGTTCATGACACACCTTCTACCCACAAAGTATATGTTGTGAAAGAATTGTAAAGATTAGATCAAAACTCTTCAAGTTATGGAGCGGAAGGCAATCCGGGCCGGACGGCCGGACGGCCGGACGGCGCTGGTGATACCATAATACGACCGACTTTTTTAAAGTCGGGCGTATAAAAATTGACAAATTTCTGAGAGGATTTTTCACTTGGTCGCCGTGTGTGGAAAAGTTACCAGGTACTCGCCGAAGGTCAGGGTTTTCTCTGGGGTTTCCTCCCACACTAAACCTGGCAATACCGCCATACAAGTGAAATGATCTTATCAGGATCATTACTACCCAGTTTGGTTGAAGTCGTGTAAGATCATGTCAGATCATAGTTTAGCTCAGGTCGAGTTTACATCTGATCTGATTGTCAGAGACTGAATCTTAAGGCCGTTCCTGCCAACTAAGACTAGTAAATCGTTCAGCCAACGGATTCTCGACTGATTAACCTTAAGCCTGCTCAAGTCAATGCGATCAGTTAGTTGGAACAGAACTTTGTCATCACGTTATGCAGCCTGCCACGCAACTAGGAATGACGTAACAAAACAAGGTCATTCAATTTTAAAGAAAAAATTATTATATGATGAACTATAGATCGCTGATTGGCTGCAACCTTAAGACAAATGACGAGAAAATAGAACATGCTCTATCCTTACAATGTATGATCGAATGACTGATCAAAAGAGTCTTAATGCAGCTCAAGTCAAAATAAATTCTCTGACTGATTGATGACAGATGTACTGCCAGAACGGGATCAACTCTTAAAAGGTTTACGGAGCTTTAGGGTGTAACTTTCATGTATGTCTGATTTCTAACCTTGCGACAGTGTTATATTCTCCCTGTGGCTTTATCTTGCATTCTTAGCTTTTAATCCAATGTAAAATGTTTCGGGACATGAAAGAAATGGAATATTTTTTGTTGCAACAAACAAAAGATAATAATTTTTCTACTCATTAAGAATAAGAATTGAACTCACCTGTAGAGCTTTTGGCACAAGGGACGGGAAAACAAGTCCGGGACAATCACACAGTTTGACTGTAGGTGTGAGAAAGATAGTTTGGAAGTGTTTAGTGTGGCCTGGCGTCTTGGACACACTGACTACCTGGTAAAAACGAAAATAGTGCCACAGTTACACAAAAGAAAGAAAAACACATTTTCTTAACTAAATTGCTTAGAATAGCATACACTGACAAAGTTTGTTTAAAAACATTTTGATTGTAAAGATAAGCTGCCAGTTTGTAATTTTGAACAACCTGAACCTAAAAATATCACTGATGTCAAGAGCCCATACAACCGTAGATGTGTGCTTCTAACTGAAGATTGATTGAATTGTTTGGTGTTTTACGCCAGGCTCAAGATTATTTCACGTATATGGCGGCGTTGCCAGTTTTATTGTAGAAGGAAACCGGGCTCTATGCCAGGGGGAAACCCACAACCTTTCGGTGGTAACTGGCAACCATCCTGCATAGGTCGTTCAAGTGAAAACCCATTAAGGAATTTTTCTTTGGAGTTAGTGGGATAACAGAGAGACTGGGACAACAATAGAATGTACTAGTGTTACCCTGAATAAAGAGCTTTTCTCCAATCCAGCCATATAGGTAAAGTAATCTTTTGTGACAAAGATTTAACTCCTTAAATAACCGGTTGATAAGAAACAGTGTACATTGTACAAATAATGCAGCAAGGATTAAACGTAACCTTCAAACCTGCCGTTTCCGACTTTTTTTCAACTGGACACAACAATGAAAATGTGAAGGGTCATCAGGATTCATTCAAAAAGCAAATCAAGACTCCACTAAATATTAAAACACTGATTTGACACACATTATGTACAGAAGCAGGCAATTTTCAGTTAGCAATAGGCATGGAAATTCAAAATCTAAAAGTCCCCAATATTCAGAATTCTCGGCTCTGGTGAAAGCCCTTTTCAAAATTTTACAATGTCTTCACCACATTGGCATCCTTGAGGGACATTTACGTGACCAAACCCTCCCAAATTCCTTAAATAATAAAATTAAAGAGCTTAATTCTTTTCTTAAACCGGCTCAACGCAATCGGGAAGTTGATATTGCGTTTGACCATGTACACAAAAATTGGGCCCATAGGATCATACAAGAGATGATTTCACATTATGCGGCTTGTTTAAATAGATTAAAAGCACAGGTGACTTCTGCCAGGTCATCCAATGGTCTAAACTTTGACAGTGCTTTCAATAATGCTTTAAAATGGGGCAAACAGAATTATAAAGGTAAATTACAACTTTCGACCATACAAAATTTTTATTCTTTTCTTTCCATTACTAAATCTGTCACTTCTGCTGCTACTACTCAGTTTAGTCCACCATCGTCTCCCCAACCCCATCCGCCTGTCAGTCCGTCGACATCTGTTATCTCACCTCCAACTCTGCAGTCACAGACTCCTAGGTCTGTAACTTTACCTTCTGTTTCCCCTTCGCCTTTCCCTACTGGTACTCCCCCCCTTAGACCTACTACCTCTGCCCCCTCTTTTTCTTCCCCTCAGCCCCCCTCCCCTAGACCTAGTAGAACATCTGTCCCCTTTCGTCCTCCGTCCTCTCCAGTTTCTACTAGGGTCTCTTCTCCTAGACCTAGTACATCTAGTCCCTCTGCTCCTCCCCCATCCCCAGTTTTGTCTGTCCATTCTCCTATGAGATATTCAGATGCAGTGAGATCCCCTCCGAGGGGTCAGCGCAACCCTCGGAATAAATTAGCTAATTCTAAATTTTGGAAATTTCGGCACACTTCCTCTAATTGGCACCTTCCTAATGTAACTAAGAAAGTTCTTTTACTTGGGGATTCTAATCTTTCTAGAATTAACCTTGACCCCCACCCTGATATGCAGGTAGAATGTTTTCCTGGTGCCAATTTCAATTCATTTCGGACTCTAATTCAAAAGTATCAAGGTCCCAAACCTGAGAAAGTTATCTTGAATATTGGTATCAATAACAAGACAACTACTGAGCCAAACACTTCGTTAACTCAAATGCGCAACATGATGACAGCGGTTAGGAAGACTTTTTCCAACTCGCTCATCTACTTTGTAGAGATCCAGTCATCCACTAAACTGCCGGCCAGTGAAGTTTCGAACCTGAACCTATATAACTCTTCTGCTTCCAAGATGAAGAGAGTTATGGTCATACCAAAAATCCCCAATTCAAAATTTAGAGTATCCACGGACAAAATTCACTGGACCGAAGATACAGCAAATTGCTTGTATACCCACTGGCTTCAGACACTAGATTTAAACTAAATTTGGGACAGGGCATGTGCCACCCTACTTTCGGCTTAGGAAGTAATATTGTTAATCTTAGTAACGAGGAACTCACTGCTGATGATATATCTCTACTCAATAGAGGACTCTCATTTGTGCCTTGCCCTAAAGCATTATCTGATAGGGACTTTTCTATTAGTAAATTAGTGCATGTTATGGAGTTCTCCAGAAATCTTAGTCTGGCTGATATCTACCGAGATTCTAGTGGGGTACGCAAGCCGTTTACATCTAAAAGCGGCTATACACCTCCTTCTCACATGTATGATCCAGAAATAAACATTAGTCGTGACTCTGTATCAAGGAAGTTTGATGCTTTAACTAATCAGAAAAACCAACATAACCTTACTCATTCAGAATGTCTTGCCTTAAGTAAGCTAAGGAGAAATCCAAACATAGTTATTAAACCTGCTGATAAAGGTTCGGCAACAGTTATTATGTCAAAACAGGATTATATTGAAGAGATAGAACGGCAGCTAAGCAACCCTCTTCATTACAAAAAACTTGATAAGGAAATTTGGCCTGAAAATGTTAGGAAGTTTAATAAAATTCTTGTTTCTCTTCAAGATAAAGGCTTACTTAATGAAAAACAGTATCGCTATTTGGAATCTGATCATAACTCTAAAAACAGGGTCTTCTATATTCTTCCAAAAATTCACAAACCCATTGAAAAATGGCCGAAGCCTACAATGCCCCCTGGGCGTCCTATTATCTCAGATTGTGGCAGTGAAAGTTATAGAATATCAGAGCTAATTGATTACTATCTAAAACCTATAGCGAATCGGCATCCTAGCTTTATAAAGAATACGGATGATTTATTGGCTAAATTGTCTGAGAAATCCATCCCACAAGATGTGATTTTGGTTACTCTGGATGTGGAGTCTATGTATACAAACATTGACATAGATTTGGGTCTTAAATCCATAAAATCAGCATTCCAAAGATATCCTGACCACCGTCGTCCGGATAAAGACATTTTAGAATTGCTGGAACTTAGCTTAAAAGGTAACGATTTTGAATTCAATGGGGAGATCTTTCAGCAAATTAAAGGGTGTGCTATGGGGAAACGTTTTAGTCCTAACTTTGCCTCTATTTTTATGGCTGAGTGGGAGAGTGATATTCTTCACAAATGTCACCTACAACCTTTTATTTACCTTCGGTATCTGGATGACATTTTTATCATTTGGCAACATACGTTGGAAGACCTTCATATTTTCATCGATACTCTTAATTCTCACGACTCAAGCATTAAATTACAGCCTACTATTGATCACACTTCTGTGGATTTTTTGGATGTAACTATTTACAAGGGTCATACATATCATACTACTGGGTACTTAGATTACAAAGTATTCTTCAAACCTACTGACACGCATCAGCTACTACATGCTGGGTCATACCATCCTCCTCACACTTTCAAGGGGGTCATTAAATCTCAGATTTTTAGATTCTATAGAAACTGTAGTTCTTTAGATTTTTTTAACCAGGCTTGTTCTGTTCTTTTTAAAGCTCTCCTCCCTAGGAAGTATTCTATTAGATTACTCCGAAGGATGGGATCTGGCACAGTGAGACAGGTCGTGTTTCCCCCTTCGTCCCCCGATGCGCTTGCCTCCCCTTCACGAGTGTGCCGCTGCCGTCCGGCATTTCTCTCAGGTACATCAATGAAATGCCTTAAGACGCGGTGCAGGCTCGGTGTGTGCGTGCCCGGTCGCGGGACCTTTTTCGGAGAGCAGGCTCGCGGCGGGTATCAAATGGCAGAGAACCTTGGTTGTGACTCCTCTGGTATCGTGTATGTAATCACGTGCAGAAAATGTCGCAGGCGGTACGTCGGAGAAACTCGGAGTTCTCTACGACAGAGAGCAGCCAACCATTTATCTAGCATAAGACTTAAACATGATGTACCCGTGGCACAACATTTCGATGCTCGGGGTCATTCGGTCAGGGACCATTTTGAAATCATGCCTATTGAGAAAATCCCATTTCTCGCTTCCGCTGCAGATACGAAGCACAAACGTTTGGAAAGGGAAAGTTTTTGGATTCAAACATTACAAACTATTTGTCCTTTGGGTTTGAACTTGGACCCCGGAAGATGTCGTGAAAAAACTATAATACCATTTGTGTTTCAGTGTAACAAAGCTAGCATCGCTATGGCCAAGATTATAGTAGAAGAATACAAACTACTTCAAGGTAGACTTGCTCGACCTCTGACCCAGGGGCCAGTCATTGCTTATGAAAAGAACAAGAGTTTGAAAGACATACTGGTCAGGGCTAAACTCCCCTGTCTGCCTTCTGCCTGGGTTTTCTGGGAAAGGGTAGGGGGGGGGGCATACTATATAGTCTGACGATATTCTTACTATAGCTTAAGATGCGTAAGCATTGTCAATGTAATACAAAGTGTTCCAGAAAATTCTACTGACTGGGGCCAAGCTCCTGTCGGTCGTCAGCCTGGTGGGGTGTCATAGGTTTGCTTTGTTGCAGCAGTTTGTGGTGGGGTGTGGGGGTCTGAGTGATATGCCTCTTTTTAACACAATTAGAAACTTGTCTCCGTGGTTATTTTAGACAAGAAGATTTTCCCTGTGCCCGTGTGTTTTAGTGTCCATAAATATATATATTTGCCTGTGCCAGGGGTTCAAAATAACCATTGTTTTAAAACAAAAAACTATCCACACATTTGTACACGGTTGGAAGCAGTCTGCAGCATTGTTGAACTTTCTTGATATATATTTTACTTTTATCTTCTAATATTACCTTCCATCTTCAAACACTTCATTAGTTTTCATCTAAAATTATTTTTATCGTTTGAATTCTGTCTTTTAACGTTTAAATATTTTATTGCATTCAATATACAATAGACTAGGTGTTCCCACCCTAGATTTCTTCTCCTACCTTATATTGTTTCTCTTCAGTTACTGTAATTTCCTTTTGATTTAAGCTCCTTTATTTCAAAACCACAGGATATTTATACCCCAGCTCTCTCTAACCATATGACCTTTTATGTCTAGACTTAACCATACCTCCAATGGTTATGAGTATAAACTAACTTTATCAAGCTTCCATGCTTTAGTTAAATGTTTTAATAGCTTAATCTTCCCTAGTTTACAAAAATATTCTTTAATCACCCAAGCCCTTTTTATTTCCTGTCATTTTTCCATATAAACACAAGAAATTCAACATAACTTTAGACTTTTTTCTACGGCTATTGATAAAGGACAGCAAATCCGAAAGGCCTCTAGCAAAACCGTGTGCGATCCCGTTTTCTGCTAAGTATTCTTTGCTTACTGTAAAACGTTGTATATATTACTTTCTTTTATATTCCTCTTATACCTTTTTCATCTCTTTATATATTTTCATTATTTAGGCTTACTATTGTTTTGCCCCTTTATTTATGATTTAACCTTATCTTCCATTTACAGCCCTTGTATATTTTTCTTCCAAATTTTATTTCTAGGACTTCATTATTATTTCCTGTTCCAATTGTACATTAATTTTAACCTTAGTGTCTTATTAAGTTGTTTTTCCTTCCCGCTCTATTTAGTCTTCCTATGCTTATATATCTCACAATTTGTGACTAGATTTATTACCCTTTTTACTTTAGTCCTTCTGTCTCCAGACACATTTTATTCTTTATCTCTGCCTCTTTGTAACATATATTTTCCAAATTCCATCTTTTTTGTCCCCTAAGTCAGCCAATTCAATTAGGTCCTTTTATCTCTAGTTTGTATCAATTCTTTTGGTTTCCCGACATATTTTTCCTTTCTATCTCTGTCTCACTTTCCCAACTCCATTTTCCCTTTTCATCTAGTTAGACTAATTAAGTATATTGGCATTTAGGCAGAATGGCAAAACAAGGGCGTGGTAACAGAAGCAGGCAATTTTCAGTTAGCAATAGGCATGGAAATTCAAAATCTAAAAGTCCCCAATATTCAGAATTCTCGGCTCTGGTGAAAGCCCTTTTCAAAATTTTACAATGTCTTCACCACATTGGCATCCTTGAGGGACATTTACGTGACCAAACCCTCCCAAATTCCTTAAATAATAAAATTAAAGAGCTTAATTCTTTTCTTAAACCGGCTCAACGCAATCGGGAAGTTGATATTGCGTTTGACCATGTACACAAAAATTGGGCCCATAGGATCATACAAGAGATGATTTCACATTATGCGGCTTGTTTAAATAGATTAAAAGCACAGGTGACTTCTGCCAGGTCATCCAATGGTCTAAACTTTGACAGTGCTTTCAATAATGCTTTAAAATGGGGCAAACAGAATTATAAAGGTAAATTACAACTTTCGACCATACAAAATTTTTATTCTTTTCTTTCCATCACTAAATCTGTCACTTCTGCTGCTACTACTCAGTTTAGTCCACCATCGTCTCCCCAACCCCATCCGCCTGTCAGTCCGTCGACATCTGTTATCTCACCTCCAACTCTGCAGTCACAGACTCCTAGGTCTGTAACTTTACCTTCTGTTTCCCCTTCGCCTTTCCCTACTGGTACTCCCCCCCTTAGACCTACTACCTCTGCCCCCTCTTTTTCTTCCCCTCAGCCCCCCTCCCCTAGACCTAGTAGAACATCTGTCCCCTTTCGTCCTCCGTCCTCTCCAGTTTCTACTAGGGTCTCTTCTCCTAGACCTAGTACATCTAGTCCCTCTGCTCCTCCCCCATCCCCAGTTTTGTCTGTCCATTCTCCTATGAGATATTCAGATGCAGTGAGATCCCCTCCGAGGGGTCAGCGCAACCCTCGGAATAAATTAGCTAATTCTAAATTTTGGAAATTTCGGCACACTTCCTCTAATTGGCACCTTCCTAATGTAACTAAGAAAGTTCTTTTACTTGGGGATTCTAATCTTTCTAGAATTAACCTTGACCCCCACCCTGATATGCAGGTAGAATGTTTTCCTGGTGCCAATTTCAATTCATTTCGGACTCTAATTCAAAAGTATCAAGGTCCCAAACCTGAGAAAGTTATCTTGAATATTGGTATCAATAACAAGACAACTACTGAGCCAAACACTTCGTTAACTCAAATGCGCAACATGATGACAGCGGTTAGGAAGACTTTTTCCAACTCGCTCATCTACTTTGTAGAGATCCAGTCATCCACTAAACTGCCGGCCAGTGAAGTTTCGAACCTGAACCTATATAACTCTTCTGCTTCCAAGATGAAGAGAGTTATGGTCATACCAAAAATCCCCAATTCAAAATTTAGAGTATCCACGGACAAAATTCATTGGACCGAAGATACAGCAAATTGCTTGTATACCCACTGGCTTCAGACACTAGATTTAAACTAAATTTGGGACAGGGCATGTGCCACCCTACTTTCGGCTTAGGAAGTAATATTGTTAATCTTAGTAACGAGGAACTCACTGCTGATGATATATCTCTACTCAATAGAGGACTCTCATTTGTGCCTTGCCCTAAAGCATTATCTGATAGGGACTTTTCTATTAGTAAATTAGTGCATGTTATGGAGTTCTCCAGAAATCTTAGTCTGGCTGATATCTACCGAGATTCTAGTGGGGTACGCAAGCCGTTTACATCTAAAAGCGGCTATACACCTCCTTCTCACATGTATGATCCAGAAATAAACATTAGTCGTGACTCTGTATCAAGGAAGTTTGATGCTTTAACTAATCAGAAAAACCAACATAACCTTACTCATTCAGAATGTCTTGCCTTAAGTAAGCTAAGGAGAAATCCAAACATAGTTATTAAACCTGCTGATAAAGGTTCGGCAACAGTTATTATGTCAAAACAGGATTATATTGAAGAGATAGAACGGCAGCTAAGCAACCCTCTTCATTACAAAAAACTTGATAAGGAAATTTGGCCTGAAAATGTTAGGAAGTTTAATAAAATTCTTGTTTCTCTTCAAGATAAAGGCTTACTTAATGAAAAACAGTATCGCTATTTGGAATCTGATCATAACTCTAAAAACAGGGTCTTCTATATTCTTCCAAAAATTCACAAACCCATTGAAAAATGGCCGAAGCCTACAATGCCCCCTGGGCGTCCTATTATCTCAGATTGTGGCAGTGAAAGTTATAGAATATCAGAGCTAATTGATTACTATCTAAAACCTATAGCGAATCGGCATCCTAGCTTTATAAAGAATACGGATGATTTATTGGCTAAATTGTCTGAGAAATCCATCCCACAAGATGTGATTTTGGTTACTCTGGATGTGGAGTCTATGTATACAAACATTGACATAGATTTGGGTCTTAAATCCATAAAATCAGCATTCCAAAGATATCCTGACCACCGTCGTCCGGATAAAGACATTTTAGAATTGCTGGAACTTAGCTTAAAAGGTAACGATTTTGAATTCAATGGGGAGATCTTTCAGCAAATTAAAGGGTGTGCTATGGGGAAACGTTTTAGTCCTAACTTTGCCTCTATTTTTATGGCTGAGTGGGAGAGTGATATTCTTCACAAATGTCACCTACAACCTTTTATTTACCTTCGGTATCTGGATGACATTTTTATCATTTGGCAACATACGTTGGAAGACCTTCATATTTTCATCGATACTCTTAATTCTCACGACTCAAGCATTAAATTACAGCCTACTATTGATCACACTTCTGTGGATTTTTTGGATGTAACTATTTACAAGGGTCATACATATCATACTACTGGGTATTTAGATTACAAAGTATTCTTCAAACCTACTGACACGCATCAGCTACTACATGCTGGGTCATACCATCCTCCTCACACTTTCAAGGGGGTCATTAAATCTCAGATTTTTAGATTCTATAGAAACTGTAGTTCTTTAGATTTTTTTAACCAGGCTTGTTCTGTTCTTTTTAAAGCTCTCCTCCCTAGGAAGTATTCTATTAGATTACTCCGAAGGATGGGATCTGGCACAGTGAGACAGGTCGTGTTTCCCCCTTCGTCCCCCGATGCGCTTGCCTCCCCTTCACGAGTGTGCCGCTGCCGTCCGGCATTTCTCTCAGGTACATCAATGAAATGCCTTAAGACGCGGTGCAGGCTCGGTGTGTGCGTGCCCGGTCGCGGGACCTTTTTCGGAGAGCAGGCTCGCGGCGGGTATCAAATGGCAGAGAACCTTGGTTGTGACTCCTCTGGTATCGTGTATGTAATCACGTGCAGAAAATGTCGCAGGCGGTACG
Organism: Lepidochitona cinerea; assembly: GCA_963971465.1. Lineage (NCBI taxonomy): Eukaryota > Metazoa > Mollusca > Polyplacophora > Chitonida > Tonicellidae > Lepidochitona > Lepidochitona cinerea. The sequence continues at coordinate 26,298,450 of OZ020563.1, read as the reverse complement.
TCGGAGAAACTCGGAGTTCTCTACGACAGAGAGCAGCCAACCATTTATCTAGCATAAGACTTAAACATGATGTACCCGTGGCACAACATTTCGATGCTCGGGGTCATTCGGTCAGGGACCATTTTGAAATCATGCCTATTGAGAAAATCCCATTTCTCGCTTCCGCTGCAGATACGAAGCACAAACGTTTGGAAAGGGAAAGTTTTTGGATTCAAACATTACAAACTATTTGTCCTTTGGGTTTGAACTTGGACCCCGGAAGATGTCGTGAAAAAACTATAATACCATTTGTGTTTCAGTGTAACAAAGCTAGCATCGCTATGGCCAAGATTATAGTAGAAGAATACAAACTACTTCAAGGTAGACTTGCTCGACCTCTGACCCAGGGGCCAGTCATTGCTTATGAAAAGAACAAGAGTTTGAAAGACATACTGGTCAGGGCTAAACTCCCCTGTCTGCCTTCTGCCTGGGTTTTCTGGGAAAGGGTAGGGGGGGGGGGGGGCATACTATATAGTCTGACGATATTCTTACTATAGCTTAAGATGCGTAAGCATTGTCAATGTAATACAAAGTGTTCCAGAAAATTCTACTGACTGGGGCCAAGCTCCTGTCGGTCGTCAGCCTGGTGGGGTGTCATAGGTTTGCTTTGTTGCAGCAGTTTGTGGTGGGGTGTGGGGGTCTGAGTGATATGCCTCTTTTTAACACAATTAGAAACTTGTCTCCGTGGTTATTTTAGACAAGAAGATTTTCCCTGTGCCCGTGTGTTTTAGTGTCCATAAATATATATGGGTCCCTAATTGATAGGAACATATTGAAAATACTGCCCCTTGATCCAAGCTTACCTTTTTACCAACTAAACCATTCAAGAGTGAAGATTTGCCAACATTGGGATATCCTGTAATAAAGAGAAGCGATATTTTACAATGAGTTTAAAAAAATCATGGGGGCCTTGGTGGTCCAGTGGGTGAGAGTGATCATCCCTCAGTCCCACACAGACCTTGGTGGTCCAGTGGTTCAGAGTGATGGCCCCTCAGTCCCACACAGACCTCAGTGGTCCAATGGGTGAGAGTGATCCCTCAGTCCCACACAGACCTCGGTGGTCCAGTGGGTGAAAATCACCCCTCAGTCCCACACAGACCTCGGTGGTCCAATGGGTGAGAGTGATCCCTCAGTCCCACACAGACCTCGATGGTCCAGTGGGTGAGAGTGATCCCTCAGTCCCACACAGACCTCGGTGGTCCAGTGGGTGAGAGTGATCGTCCGGCAGTCCCACACAGACCTCGGTGGTCTAGTGGGTTAGAGTGATCCTTCAGTCCCACACAGACCTCGGTGGTCCAGTGGGTGAGAGTGATCCCTCAGTCCCACACAGACCTTGGTGGTGCGGTGGGTGAGAGTGATCCCTCAGTCCCACACACACCTCGGTGGTCCAGTGGGTGAGAGTGATCCCTCAGTCCCACACAGACCTCGGTGGTCCTGTGGGTGAGAGTGATCCTTCAGTCCCACACAGACCTCGGTGGTCCAGTGGGTGAGAGTGATCCCTCAGTCCCACACAGACCTCGGTGGTCCAGTGGGTGAGAGTGATCTCTCAGTCCCACACAGACCTTGGTGGTCCAGTCGGTGAGAGTGATCCCTCAGTTCCACACAGACCTCGGTGGTCCAGTGGGTGAGAGTGATCCCTCAGTCCCACACAGACCTCGGTGGTCCAGTGGGTTAGAGTGATCCCTCAGTCCCACACAGACCTCGGTGGTCCAGTGGGTTAGAGTGATCGTCCGTCAGTCCCACACAGACCTCGGTGGTCCAGTGGGTGAGAGTGATCCCTCAGTCCCACACAGACCTCAGTGGTCCAGTGGGTGAGAGTGATCCCTCAGTCCCACACAGACCTCGGTGGTCCAGTGGGTGAGAGTGATCCCTCAGTCCCACACAGACCTCGGTGGTCCAGTGGGTTAGAGTGATCGTCCCTCAGACCCACATAGACCTTGGTGGTCCAGTGGGTGAGAGTGATCCTTCAGTCCCACACAGACCTCGGTGGTCCAGTGGGTTAGAGTGATCATCCCTCAGACCCACATAGACCTTGGTGGTCCAGTGGGTGAGAGTGATCCTTCAGTCCCACACATACCTCGGTGGTCCAGTGGGTGAGAGTGATCCCTCAGTCCCACACAGACCTCGGTGGTCCAGTGGGTTAGAGTGATCGTCCCTCAGACCCACATAGACCTTGGTGGTCCAGTGGGTGAGAGTGATCCCTCAGTTCCACACAGACCTCGGTGGTCCAGTGGGTTAGAGTGATCGTCCGTCAGTCCCACACAGACCTCGGTGGTCCAGTGGGTGAGAGTGATCCCTCAGTCCCACACAGACCATCCATCGACAGGATGCATGTTCGAAGCACCCTTAGATTTAAAATTTCTGAGTGGATTTTTCACTCGGATGCAGTACATGTATGTGGAAGAACTGCCAAGTACTCGCCGAAGGTTTGGGGTTTCCGAGCACTAAACCCGGTTTCCTCCCCTACTAAAGCTGGCACCGCCGCCATAAAAGTGAAATAATCTTGAGTGCGGCGTAAAACATCAACCAATCAATAATTGAAAAATCATGTGACAAAGGAGGATTTTATTAGTGAGATTGTGTTTGGTAGACTATTTTATTTGTTACAAATTTGATGATGGAGAAAGAAAGGCAACTCTGCTTGAAGGAAACGGTCACCTTTGGCAGGTTCCTGGAGCTTGTTTAGGTAACTACCATAGCAATGCATCTCTTCAATATGCAAACTGTGTTGCCAAGAGAGTTACATGTATGTAAAAACTGACGCAGTCAGCGCTTAAAAAACAGGCCCATGGCAACTAATTCAAAATGGAAAGCATGTTGCTAAAAGCCACAAGCCAAGCTAAATATATACTGAAGTGTGAAACTGTTTTATTTTGTATGACTTACCAACACAACCAATGGTAAGAATACCATCTTTATACGGTGTGTGGCCAGCTGTCTCCTCTAACACATCTTCCAGCACGATGGTCTCATGACCCACTTCTACACCCTCTATTATTGATTGAATCTTGTCATGCCAGCCTGACAAGTCAACTGAAATACAACAACAACGAAATCCTGCACAACACAGACTCAATGACAAAATTCTGTCCATAGAGAGAAAATTGAGCACTGCAGAATTATAAATTTAAATACAATAAGAAGGAAAGAACTGGATTTTTCAACAAAAATTAACGGTTTTAGCTGAGATGTATTCTCGTTATTTTGGCATTCCACTTTCATGAAAATATGGCAGAAATTCTTCTACCGATTTTTGGGTGAGGCAAAAAGGGAATCGAACCCGGGTCCCAGAGTATGACACCTTTTTTTCACCTTTGATAAAATTTATTCCATAAGTAAACTTGATACATCTATATATCTTGAGCTTAAACTTTTCACATATTTAAGGTATACATAGTCAGTATTTAACAAACATTGTTAAAATATGGCACCTATCACCAGCACTAAATGCCAGCTGTCTTATCCACTCAGCCAACCGGACTTCAAGGAGCATCACCCAAAAACCGGTAGAAGAATTTCTACCATATTTTCAAGAAAGCGTAATCCCAAAATAATGACAATACTGTTATACTGACTTTCTAAAAGGCACTAACTAATTAAAACTTAGCTGAGCTGGCTCATATCGCTTTGCTATATATCAACTTTTTTATTTCTAAACTTACCACTGCCTTGTGTTATTTTCTCACATGCCTCCAAAAGTTCCTTCTGTCCAGCAGCGGTCACTCTACGAGTTGTGCGTCTTCGATGAACAACTAAGAAAATATAGAAAAATATACAGGATATAAACTTAATAATACAGATCTCCACCCTGTTATAAATTTGATATCATACCGTTAACATTCAATATGTAACATATGGCTCTACATAATTGCTCACTGAAATTTTGTTTTGAATCCTGTACATCTGATCTCTTTTAAATTATGTACAGTCATGATACGGCTTCATATATTCATATTCAGGAACATTAAAAAGAATAATATTTTTACAAGAACAGCTATGTCAGCAAGTTTCTATAATTGTCTTGAGTGTAAGACCATATTCCTGATGGTGGCTACATAACCTTTCTAAAATATCCCTTAAACAGTATTTTTACACAAAATTCCTTGATTTCGATACATTATACCATACTAGCACTTATAACCACAAAACGTATAAAGTCATATGTTGGAATCCAGTAGTTCCACTGATTAGTTTAACGTAGTACACAAGTAGTGTTATTCCGAAATATCACTACATGTACTTGTGTACTAGATATAGATACTATCTCTAGGACAACTCACTTTTACTGGGATCTTCTTGTCTGGGTTTTTGAGCATCATGAGGGTCTTTAAGTTCTCTTGGGAATGAGGTAAAACAGACGATCTCCAGATCAGGGTAAAGTTCTTTGAAATACTGTTTCCAGGCAACCACAACAGCTGGTGGAACAAGGTCAATCTTGTTTAACGTTAGGATAACTCTCTTTTTGAGTTGTCTGGTGACATGACTATAGAGGGCAGGTGGGAAGTGCAGGGCCTGGGGAGGAAAATTTTCAAATAAACATGAAAAAATTTGAACATAACTCATGGTCTCATTGGATAAGCCAATGCTCATATGTTAATAATCTTCCACCATTTAGACGAATCCATTGATGTTTTACGCCACACTGATGATTATTTTATTCCCATGTACATAGCAGTGTTGTTAGGTCTAAGTGGCACCTGTTAACCATAACACACAGGACTGTCCAATGAAATTCAAAACCCAGTCACAAGTTTTGAAAATGCCAACTTTGTATGGAAGGCTTACAAGTGTCAGTGAGAGTGCCAATAACACAATGAAAAGTAACGTTAGTCTACTGAATAGAGACTGTTGCATTTATGGATACGTTACTGTATGGTCTAATTTTGTTTCAAGAAAAATTCAATATCCCCCCCCCCCCCTGCATTCACAACCCTCCCTGTTCTAACAGCCAATTTCATAGTATAACTTTGACCAATTCAACTGCATGTAAAGCATTGGTTATTTGGAAAGGAATAGAAAATGGGCCTATAGCATAAAAGAGCACTACGGCTCAGTTGATATGTTGCCCTTAGTTGGCTATATGTTTTATGACATAGCCCCTTATAGAAGCTGATTGCCAGTTACCACCGGAAGGCATAGAGCCTGGTTTCCTCCCACAATAAAACTGGCAACGCCGCCATATAAGTGAAATAATCTTGAAAGCTGTGTAAAACACCAAACAAACAATCAATCAACCCTGTAGAAGCATCTTGTTAAAAGCATTTAATGTATAAAGCCTTCACTGTAGGAGTGGCCATACTTACAGGATAACGAATATCAGATATAATCAGGAGAATGTCCGACATTTCTAAGACCCTCCAGAGCTGGCGCCAATTCTCCAGATTAAGTTCAAAGAAACTGAGGTCATTAGGGTCATGTTCCTCGTAGATCTGTTTCAGGTATTCCTATAATAACAGTAGAAATATGTTACAAGTGCATGCACTTCTGATAAAAAAAATGTGAAAACAAAAATTGGAACCATAAAGCATAGCAAAGCTTCAGCAATCTCCTTAAATATATTCGGTAAATAATTCTATTTAATTTAGTCATTTGATAATTTGGTACATTTTCTGGAGTGTCCTCAAGAATAAGGCCTATATATTATAACCAGGGGTCGGTTGCTCAAAGCGCTGTTAGCTTGACGGCAGGTTAGATGACTTCGCGTCACAAAGGAATTTCTTTGTGACGCCACGTCTTTTAACCTGCTGTTAAGCTAATTTTCTTTTGAAAAAACGGCCCCAGGTGGATTTATTTGCTTACTGGTTCCATTCAACTGTAACTATTTGAAGAGTTTAAATGATAGTTCACCACTGTTTGATTAAGCAAAGAAATTTAAAGCTACAAAGAATTTGATAACAGAGCCAAATTGTCTCATGGAAAAACAATGCATGATTAAGGACAAAAAAAGCTAAAGTAGCCTTCACATTAATGATAAATGAATTAATTTGCAATACATGTACATCTATAACCAGGCTAAACTTGTATGCTATCAGGTATAGGCTAACCGTTTACCTTGAAATACCTTTCTTCCCTGGCTTCAACTTGAGCTTTCTTCTGACTGTAATCCCAGGGTGGTCTTTTAGGCATGTCCAATACAGACCCAGGACGATAGATATCATGTAAACTCATTTCCAAAGCACTCTGAAAATACATTCCATCAGTATGAAACAAGTTTAAATATGGTGCCTTCTACATGTACATTGTATTTCTGTACAATCACCTCGTTCTGGGTTTTTATTCCTGTACAATCAACCTAATTTTGAAAACAACAGCTATTGTAAATGAGTAATCTGATATTACACATTGATGTTTCTACAAAAAAACCCGTCAATTCCCAATTTTCATACACATACAAAAGACATTACAGTCTAATAAACACCCATGTTGAGAGACCTACCTCATCTAACATGGTGTATGGTCGTCTGGATAGTTCCTTCCTTCTGTGGATCTCATCATTACTCTCATGGAAAAAGTTTAATCGATATCTATTAAGATATAAACCAATCCATAATTCTCACATGCTTATAAAAACTGAACAAAAAGCAGAATACCTGAGGAAGTTAAAGAGCTTCATGTGGATATAATTGTATTTTATTTCATCTTGGCCAATACTCGGCCTACTAATAAATTGATTGATGAATTAAATGGTTGATGTTCCAGGTACTCCCAAGGTTATTTCAAAGTAAAAAGTGTATTGAGACTAAAGGGAAAGAAACTGGGTTCTGTGGCCTGAAAATGTCACAGGACAACCATTTTGAATCAGTGAGATTGAATTGAAAACACCAAGTCGGATATATTTCTACCTCCGATTACAGATGTTGTCAATATGTGAGCTTCTGAATCTCGTGCATTATTTGAACTCATCAATCCAGCTTTAACAGAACGTTAATTTATACACAGACCTGTTTGTATCCATGCCTGATAGATCTAATGTGAGATCTGTTTGAGAGTTGATTTTCTCCAGCCTCATATCAGGGCCTGCTTCAGATTCTATATCAGCATCATCAGAGGACTGCCATTCAGGGTTACCTACAGAAAAAAATTAACAAATATAATACCTTTAGTTGTGTCGATTAAAAAAAGAAAAATGCGTTTTCTTAATAAAATCAGTTATTCCTCTCGCAAATCCATTTTGTTAACAGCATATTTCACCTGACAACTGGGCTTGTCTTTCTGGCTATGCCAAACGACAGATGGTTTATAGTGATTCTCGCTCTGACAATATTATCTGTATCAGGTTTTTTATCACCTTTGACATTTTCCCTAATACTTGTAACATTGAAAATCATTACATCAAAACATCAAGACAATGCACTGTTGAACATTGTTCTGCACGTGGAGTGACGTGTCAAATTAGGATGTATCCATTATAGTGTAGAGTAATATTATATTTTACTATGATGTAGAAACCTATTGGAAATTTAAACAAACAAAGCACGCTATGGGCAACGTCATCATAAAATCAGCAATTCAAAGTGACGTCACAATCACAGGGAAAAAAGGCTATAAAGAGCATGATAATGTCATAACAGAGTTCTCATTCAACAGCAGTCAATGAAACTCATTCACATTATCCAACTTAAATCCCACAACAATAACCTCGAACGAAAACATTATTTCTTAATAATTAGACTAACGCGACTATAAAATCGACAAAATGACATTTTGATTACTCTAAAAATCAAAAAAACGTATCACGCTCTGATTTTCGGTTCAATTATGCAGGCTGCCATTATGTTGATGCATGCAGGGAGACTTGTATACATGTAGTTATGTTATAGTTATACAAGTATAATTTGCTATAGTGTTGTAAAGTGGAATACTTCTAAATTAAAAATTAAATAAACAAATAGAACCATGAAAACTGAATAATATACAGCCAACATCCCGTGCGAAAATTCACAAAGAGATATTTAAAATCAGGCTCATACTTGTCTCACTGAAAAAAGCTATCAGGCGATAACGGTTTTGACGTGACGTTAAAACATGAAGGCAAAGCATAGATGTAATAATAGCGATGAGCAGAAAACCCTGTTGACCTCATTTGAAAATGACTAACGGGAAGGTGGCGTCATCACCAATGAACTATATGCATATAGTTCATTGGTCATCACAGCTGGTGTGAAAACTTCAAGATGATGTGACGTGGCCGGGCCATCATGATTTCAAGATATCTTTCAGTAATAAGTATATGGGTTGTTTCAAAAACCTACACTGATAAATTATGAACTTTTAGTTCACTTTTAAGTTATTTTCTGCGCTCACTTCTAGGCCTTGTCTATTACATATTATATTTTTTAAAAACCCAGATATTCCAGATAAAGGAATCACTGTTGGTGAATAAGCAACAACGTTTTTGAATATTTCAAACTAACGAGAACAAAGACATATATCCTGATCAGGGGCGCGGTCTGTTCCTCTTTCAGAGTGTTACTTCTGATCAGGAGACCTGGAGTGGACTCTCCATCCTCCCCCTCCCCCTAACCTGCATGATCACAGATCAGCTGATGACCTCACCCCCATTTTCACTTCGTTTCTTTTCTTTTCTTTCCTGCAACTGTTTCTTTTTCTGCTTAGCACTAAATGGTTTCTTTCGTGGCATTGTCTTTCTTTTCAACTGTTTACAACAACTGAGTGTACTGTATAGGAATAGGCCTAAATCAAATCGACATCTCAAAACGTGAATTTATGAAAACAAATTTGACAGTTCATGGACGCCGCCATCTTTGATGTACCGCGTGTGAATTTATTATTACTCCATCTTACAGTGGATAAAATTAGGTTCTCAGTAATCATTAAAAATATTTCTTTTAAATGCATGTGAGTTTAATCGTGGCCATATTTTTAACAAAGTCTGATAAAAAAAAAAAAGTATTTTGTGCAGAATATTGGTTCCTTGGCAAGAAATAACAACATGGCGGTCGAAAATATTTGCTCTTCTGACAGGTGTTGAAAGTGTAAAAGCACTTAATAACACTTGGCAGTTTTGATGTAAATACCAGCCATGGAGTTTCCATTTAACATAAACAATTTATTTGGGGATGTGATAAGCCTTGTCGATAAGAGGCTTTTGCCTTTTAACCGAACTCCTGACTTGTGAGTAATATACACTACCGTCCCGTCACACGTTTTCGTGGTACTCAAGTTTTCGTGGCAACTATTTATTTCGTTGTATTTCCCGATCGCGTGCCGATAAGCTATACCAATCAGTGTCATTTCACTTTGCAGACGTCTGTCACTTTGCTGAGTGAAAATGTTCTGTATTTCTTCAGTCTGTGTAATTTTTTTTCTCAATTTGCCCAAATATTCTATTTTTGCGTCTTTTAACATAATGCCATATTTTTGGTAGAACTTAAACAGCTCGTGCTTTGTAAATTTCTCTCCAAAGTTGAGTAATGAATATGTATAGGCAAGCAGACGTATGTGTCAACATTTATCACGTGACATGAATATGCAAGAGTTGACCTAAATAAAAAATATAAGGAAGACTGTTTGGGTTACATCTTATATGTTTTTTAATTATAAATAAGATTTCCCATACAGAAAACAAAGTTCCTATCGGACTTTCAGTCCTACTAAACGACATGGTGCTTACCAAGAGGTGGCAGAAAAGGATTTTTCAGTGAATAAATTTGTAAATATGTGTAAATTGTTCTAAATTGAACTTGAAGCATGCCATATTTGGTAGGCTGTTGTTACAGTGGAACATGTGGGTGTGTGTATAATAACAGTAAAATTGTATCTAAAATTCTGTTTGTTTGACTGTGTATGAACACTCAGTGGATTTTGACAGGAAATTACAGGTCTTTAGCATACAGGAACATATGAAAATGATAATATTGTGCCAACAGGCTTCCATAGATTGACCCCATAACATATACCACGAAAACATGTGACGTCATTTCAAAGCTGAAGACAATGGCTTCCAAACTTTAGCGGCAATGTTTGGATTTTTTGGAAACTATTATCAGCGCAATATTACTATCGAAATGGGGAACAGTAAGCAGACTTTCATTAAATGGTGTTGCTTTTCTCTTTTAAGCTAGCGTTTCTCTGTGCGCAGCGAATGATACGCTAATACCACGAAAACCCATGACGCGATGGTACGGGTATCCGATCAGTTATCGTACACTTTTGCCGGTTTTTCAATGCTAAAATTTACATCAGTGTTTGCATTGACAAGAAATTTCACAGAAGTGAAGCTGGGCTCAGCCGACTTTTGTTATAATTGTTTAATTTCTCCTAAGACTCTGAAATAAATTTTTAGAGACCGGACATTCACCCGCTCGTCTGTGTGTTTTTGTTGAGTGACGGGGACCAGTTATCGTACACCCAACGTGAAAGCTGTTGTGACGTCATCTTTCGTGTTCGAAAATTCCCCGACACGGCCAAAGGCGACTATTCTTACATCGCCTAACAAATGTAACTTCATAAAAAGTTCTATTAATATTTGGAGGTTGAAATTTCGCAAGAAGAAGCCTTGATGAGTAAGCTGGCTGTCATCGACGGGAAAACCCGATCGCTTGGGTTAAAGACGCATAAGTGTTGGGTGTACGATAATTGGTTCTGTACGATAACTGATTGGATACCCGTACACTAAATAATTTTAGTTTTTAATTTTAGTTTTTTACTACAGAGTAGGCCTACAGTCTACAGCTGATCTAGTTACAGCTTAAAATTTAAATAGGTGGCTGTAATTCGGCTTTCAGATTTTCGCTAAGTCTAAACTATCCATCAGGCATTAATCTCACCTAGTCCGCAATATGTTGAAAGTGGATTGAAGGATAAATTCTGATACGTCCACTCTGGCTTCTTCAATACCACATCAACATAGGGTGCATTTGAAAAATCTAAGAGTTGTTCTCGGAATTTTTGAAAAATGATAACTCGCAATTTTTAAACATTAAAATTGTGTTCGAAAGCTTCTTTAATAATCCCTTCGTAGAGCTAAAGCATCATCTGTGGCCATACACATCGCCAAACAACGAAACTCACTAAGTTTAAATTCCATTTGCGTTATCACCGACCCTCTCGGACAGCCGTTAACGTTTGTAGTGGCGAGCTAGTCCGGGTTTCTGATTCCAAAATGACTATTTTTATATACTGACGGCCGTATTTTGGAGTCAGGGTTCACTGCAATCAAAAAGCCGGAGTTGACTGCCCGCTCAGAAGCGGGCAGTATGTGGTCTGATTTCGACAAAGGGATAGCAATATAACCTACTCAGATCGTGTCTAAACGGTCATTATCACGTTCATGGATAATTTCGCTACCTACCAGTGCCTGACATGGACGAGCAAGATCGGCCAGTAAACATAATTCTTCCTCTGAATTCACTTTTGCCTTCCCCAAATCTCAAACTCTCCGCCATTGATGACGTAACACTGTTTAGCGGTTTTTCAGTGTTTAAACGTGTAATTCACTTTAAAAAAGGCTAAATTATTAATGAATGTCGTACTGAGACAATTTGAGTTAGTTATGTTGTTATTTACTATCTAAATCTGACCACAAACTGCCCAATCAGAAGTGTGCAGTCTACTCCGACTTTTTGATTGCAATGAGCCCTGACTCCAAAATACGACCGTCAGTATAATAAATAGTGATTTTGGAGTCAGAAGCCCGGACTAGTGGCGAGCATGATTTGAAAGCTCGCGGTAGATGGCGGTGTGATCGCCCGAGAAAGATTTTAGTGAACACAGACGGAATTCAAACTTAGCGAACAGATTTTAAAGGTTAAATGCAAATATTTCATTGAAACCTGGAACGAATTGCTCCTAAATTACCTTTATACACGTGTCTATTAGCCAGGCACAAGCTTTTGACTCGTATTAGGCCATTTATGTTACCTTTACATGTATACACGTGTCTATTAGCCAGGCACAAGCTTTTGTCTCGTATTAGGCCATTTATGTATTTTTTTAATTAAATAAATCAAGCCTGTAAATTCTTGAAATCAGAGAATCGAAATGAATACATGACTTATCTTCTCTTGATCTTTGACGTCACTAGAGATTTGTTTCCGGCGCGCTTCCACTTCGTAATGTATGACTATGAGTACTAACGAGTTTTAAACCAACGACTCTTTACACTTTCTTTCGGAGATGTCCTTTTGCACTGCCCTAAACAAACTGCAGGAATACTTACCGGGTCGAACTCAGCTTCCCTCATTTTCCGAAAGATGAAGAGCTCTGGAAAAATGTCTGGAGTTTTATCCCAACTCAACATTCCACCGTCTGCTTCGCGTGATGCGTTATTGGCAGTTGGCTCATACATATACGGGCGTGGAAAATTGTCGTTGTCAGTTGATGAGCAGCAATTTTTGACCTCTACGGAGCTAATTTTTTTCGTAAAAACGTCACCATCATCCATGGTGAACAACATGAAACCGATAGACTCCTTGAATGTAAACAACTCTATTGACGTCACCAAAGATTGCAAATTCAGGGAAGATAACTCATGTATGGCTTTTAACATTGTTTGTGCGAGGCCAAAATACCATGGTTTTTGGAGTTCAATAAAAAATTAAATTATCCGTAAAACTTCATTTTTCTGCTCCTAAGTTATTAACAGGAACCCTCTTAATCCCTTTTTTAACAATAAACCGAGTGTTAATCGCATTACATTTCATCTTTAAGGTCACATATGATGGTTTAGCTCTACGAAGGGATTATCAAAGAAGCTTTCGGACAAAGTTTTATAACTTTCTGAGATGGGATAACTCACTACACTGAATGGGATGACAGTGCTACTGGCTCACTTTCAGTTTTTCATATGGAGACCAGGCTGACTATTTCCCAGGCCCTCCATTGATATATTTGACATGTAACAGTGAGTAACAGTGTGTCTTACGGGTCAATTAAAAAACAAAGAACCCCAAAATATGATTTTTGTTTTAGATATAAGGAACATAGAAGTCAGTTGATGAAAGTTTTGGATAAAATGGGAGAAGCCTCTGCCAAGGTAGGACAAATAACATCTGAAATGTTTGGGTATTACATTGTTTTGTCACAAAAGCTGTCATTTTAGCAATGGTGTAATTATTTTTCGCGAGAATCAAACTCATGTTAAGAGGCGCTTTAACCTTTTAATGCTAGTCGTCAGCCAAATATACTGTATTATAAATGTATTTTCAGAAACTCTTATAGATCTGTATCCATGTGTGATCATCTGCAGGTTTTAAAGCTCTCTAAAAATTTGGAGAATATACTGAATCTATGCACAATTTATCATATTCTTCTGTTTTTCAAAACTTGTATATATTTAATGCTATAAATCCATGCTTTGTGGGGTGAATAAACAATCAGTCAATCAATCAATACAATGTAATTACAATTTTAAAGGCTCAAGGTTTACACGGACCTATCACATCTGGGAGAAAGTTGGACCACTCTGATCATAGAGTCTATGTGATGAAAGATACAGAAATCAACGGGTTAGTTGATTACACACTTTTTACCTGTATCAAGTAATGTAGATATCTGATTGCCATTTTAAGTTTTAAATATTGTATATCAAAAAACAAAAACTAATAAATGAAGAATTAATTCATCTTTACTCATATGTCCTTCAAACTAAGTTATAACAAACTTTGTAATTTTCAAAACGTTTATGCAGGAATCACAGGCGTAAAGAGTTAAGCCGAGAACTTGGCTGAAATTGTTTTTTAAGAATTGATTTTGGCATTGATGTTCGTTCCATCTTTGCTAAATGTTGGTTCCTAAATGATGAATCTGACAGATTTAAGAAGGGTTTCAATAGAAAACGTGATATTGGCAATAGGTACATGTATATTGACAAATAACCAACACCATGCATGTTTTTTTTGTATCTCCTTCAGGACCAAAGGGGCTGTTGTAGGCTTTATAAAGGTTGGACATAAGAAGTTATTTGTGTATGATCACAATGGCTGTCAGCATGAACTAGATCCACTATGTGTGTTAGATTTCTACGTCCATGAATCTAGACAGAGGAAAGGCTGTGGAAAAAGACTCTTCCAACATATGTTACAGGTTACATTTCATTCTGGATTGATCAATACACTTAAATATTTTTTTCTTTTGTTCGAGGGGGGTCGGGGGTTTATGACTGAAGATGATATAGTGATAGCCCCTCAGTATAACACAGGCCTTCCATCGATGTGGCGCGGGTTAGAATCCCACTCAGACCAAATCAAAATGGAAAAATTTCTGAGTTGATTTATCCCTCAATCGACGTACAGCTGTATGTGGAAGAGTTGCTAGGCAATGAGCCCGGTTTCCTCCCCCACTAAACCTGCAACTTTGAGTGCAGCGTATCACATCAATCAATCAAACAATCAATCCTTTCTCTGGGTCATGGCTTGTTAAAACATGTTAGAATAGAATACAGGTAAATATAATTTTTTACAATTAAGTCACATTAACTTTGGACTAAAAGATTTGATCTTTGACCTAAAACTTTGTAAAGGAGAAAAATCAATTCCTGAAGTTTTTCAGGTTTGATGAAAATCAATTGCTTATGGGAAGGATTGAGCTGAGGAATAATTTGGTCCAATTAGAAACCGATCTCCATTGAAATCGGGGCTTCTGTGGCTCAGTAGGTAGAGCGTTGGACGCTCAATCCGAACAGCCTTCCACCAATGGGTCGCGAGTTCGAATCCCACTCAGTCCAAAAATTGGAAAATTTTCTGACTGGGTTTTCACTTTAACGACCTATGTGGGATGGTTGCCAGTTGCCAGCGGAAGGTCGTGGGTTTCCTCCGGGCACAGAGCCCGGTTTCCTCCCACAATAAAACTGGCAACACCGCCATATAAGTGAAATAATCTTGTAAAACACCAAACAATCAATCAATCAACAATTGTAATTCTAACATTTTAACTGAATTGTATCAGTGTCATATAGTTTTGAAAATATTGATTTATATATGTTAAATATATCACTTCGGAAACTGAAGATGGCATAAAAGCCAGTGTGTAATTGTATTTATGATTCTCTTTGTAAAAATTGTTTATTTTCATTGTATTTATTTTGACATTTAGTGTGAAATGATCAAGCCTCCACATTTGGCAATAGACAGACCTTCTAACATGTTCTTGGGGTTCCTACAAAAACATTATGGTCTGAGAAACGTTATTCCACAAGTTAACAATTTCGTTGTATTCGATGGGTTCTTTAGAAGTCGCACAGGTTGGTTTCAAATTTATTATAAAAATTGGAAATTGTGTTATTTTCCTCCGACAATCAGTTCCTGTTTGGATTGACGATGTAACTGTGTTTTTATCATTTCACATGTTACACTACAAGTTGTCTTAGAAACAACATTTTTAAGTAGCTTGTTTCAGAGGCATTATCAAAATCAGAAGTATGGCTGCTCCCTTATGTTTGCATTTTGCTACAAGTGGATTCAATGGCTCAGCCAGCAAAGCGATTCGCTCAGTCCCTCACAAGCTTAGTGGTTTGCTGGTTTGAATCCCACTCATGTCACAAGTAAATAATTAAGAAATTTCTGATGGGTCTTTCACTCAATCAGTCTATAAGAACTGGGCCTACTTATCTCAAAGAGCTCAAAGTTCTCTCCCATTTGACCCCAGTCGATGTCTAGCTTGGTTGTAGGTATTACTGGCCATTGTGTATTTCAAGTATATCTTAAGAATTTAATAGATATTAAAATGACATTATGATTAATTTTTTCATTTAGAGCAAGATTCTAGAAACCTGCGTCAGGGATCTGCTGGTCGACCACCTGTATTTCCATATAAGAGAGCGGGTATGTATTTATCTATCTATATAGTTTGTCAACTTGATAAGTGTTCATTGTTTAAGATTGTGTACGTTGTTTACTGTTCGTTGTCTACTGTTCGTTGTTTACTGTTTGTGGTCTACTGTTCGTCGTTTACTGTTCATCGTTTTCTGTTTGTTGTCGACTTCGTTGTTTACTGTTCGCCGTTTACTGTTCGTCTGTTACTGTTCGCCGTTTACTGTCCGTCGTTTACTGTTCGTCGCTTACTGTTCATTGTTTACTGTTCGGTATTCACTGTTCCTTATTTACTGGTCACTGTTTACTGTTCCATGTTTACTGTTCATTATTTACTGTCCATTATTTACTGTTCATTATTTACTGTTCATTGTTAACTGTTCTTTGTTTACTGTTCACCGTTTACTGTTTGTCGTTTACTGTTCGTCGTTTACTGTTCGTTGCTTACTGTTCATTGTTTACTGTTCGGTATTCACTGTTCCTTATTTACGGGTCATTGTTTACTGTTCCATGTTTACTGTTCTATGTTTACTGTTCATTGTTTACTGTTCCTTGTGTACTGTCCCTTGTTTACTGTTCCATGTTTACTCTTCCTTGTTTACTGTTCATTGTTTACTGTTCCTTGTTTACTCTTCCTTGTTTACTGTTCATTGTTTACTCTTCCTTGTTTACTGTTCCTTGTTTACTGTTCATTATTTACTGTTCATTGTTTACTGTTCCTTGTTTACTGTCCCTTGTTTACTGTTCATTATTTAATGTTCCATGTTTACTGTTCATTATTTAATGTTCATTGTTCCTTGTGTACTGTCGCTTGTTTACTGTTCCATGTTTACTCTTTCTTGTTTACTGTTCATTGTTTACTGTTCCTTGTTTACTGTTCCATGTTTACTGTTCATTATTTAATGTTCCTTGTTTACTGTTCATTATTTAATGTTCCATGTTTACTGTTCATTGTTTACTGTTCCTTGTGTACTGTCCCTTGTTTACTGTTCCATGTTTACTCTTCCTTGTTTACTGTTCATTGTTTACTGTTCCTTGTTTACTGTTCCTTGTTTACTGTTCCATGTTTACTGTTCATTATTTAATGTTCATTGTTCCTTGTGTACTGTCGCTTGTTTACTGTTCCATGTTTACTGTTCCATGTTTACCGTTCATTGTTTACTGTTCCTTGTTTACTGTTCATTGTTTACCGTTCCTTGTTTACTGTTCCATGTTTACTGTTCATTATTTAATGTTCATTGTTCCTTGTGTACTGTCGCTTGTTTACTGTTCCATGTTTACTCTTTCTTGTTTACTGTTCATTGTTTACTGTTCCTTGTTTACTGTTCCATGTTTACGGTTCATTATTTAATGTTCACTGTTCCTTGTGTACTGTCGCTTGTTTACTGTTCCATGTTTACTCTTCCTTGTTTACCGTTCATTGTTTACTGTTCCTTGTTTACTGTTCCATGTTTACTCTTCCTTGTTTACCGTTCATTGTTTACTGTTCATTGTTTACTGTTCCATGTTTACTGTTCCTTGTTTACTGTTCATTATTTACTGTTCATTGTTTACTGTTTATTGTTTACTGTTCAGTATTTACTGTTCATTGTTCCTTGTTTACTGTTCCTTGTTTACTGTTCCTTGTTTACTGTTCCATGTTTACTGTTCCATGTTTACTGTTCCTTGTTTACTGTTCATTATTTACTGTTCATTGTTTACTGTTTATTGTTTACTGTTCAGTATTTACTGTTCATTGTTCCTTGTTTACTGTTCCTTGTTTACTGTTCCTTGTTTACTGTTCATTGTTTACTGTTCCTTATTTACTGTTCATTGTTTACTGTTCCTTGTTTACTGTTCAGTATTTACTGTTCATTGTTTACTGTACATTGTTTACTGTTATTGTTTACTGTTCCATGTTTGCTGTACATTTTTTACTGTTATTGTTTACTGTTCCATGTTTACTGGTCATTGATTACTGTTCCATGTTTACTGTTCATTGTTTAATGTTTCTATTCTTTGGGCTCTTTTGGATTGTTTTCTTGTTGTTTTTATAATATTTATATTACATTCAGGATCATTTTTTTTAATTTGGCTGCAAGTTCAGTTTTTTGGGATGGTTTGCCCTAGGTTGTAGATAAAATGCCTGCTCCCTATATACAATATATTTTGATGGATGTGCCTGGTGTTGTACGAGTTTTATGTGACATTTAATCATACTGAGTTGTCATTGGATAAGTCTTTGTGATCTATTAGTCATCTTCTAACCAAAGACAAGGGATCCATTTCGTATAGTCCAAGCTACACTTCCAAACAATCAAAATAACAACCAACCAAGGTTAATAGCCTACATTCTTGTATTTTTCGTCTTGTTTCTTTTTTCTTTATGAACATTTAATACATGAAACACTTGTCCTCAAAAGGTTTCGACCTGATTTTAAAGGCTGTGTATTATTTGTATTTTCAGCAGCCCCTCATAATAAAGTTTATGACCCAGTTGAACGACATCGAAGGCCACCATATCCACCTGCCACAAACCGCCCACCATCAGGAAGGAAGGATAATACACATATAGATAACTCCAATGTCCCCCAGGTGAGTTAGATATCATAATAACTTGCAGCAGTCACAGAATAAGTAACAGGATTAACATTCTAAACTATTGATAAACCCTTCACTTATTTTGAAGAAGAACTATTGAATTTATCCCATTAATCTTATCACAACTGTACCAAGGAAACTTTAAATTTTGCTGTTTTTTAAATGTTATTTCTAACATATTACTCGGGAATAGAATTGACGCTTTTAATTAATATTTCACAGAAAATACAGCCAGAATTCAAATTTTGCAATGCTTTTATTTCCCTTTCTATCTACGTATTACAGAACATATTGGCCAGCAATAAAGACATTATTGTTCGACCACCGTCTGCTGGAAAAGCTTGTCGGACTGGAGAAAAAAGTCAAAATGAAAACCAAAATATCACAGCAATAGAGTAAGTCAATGTAATTCAATTAATTTATTAATCAAATGATGTTTTACACCACACTAAAGATTATCTCAATTTTGTTGTGAATTGACCAGGTTTAGTGGTGGAGGACAATAAGCTCTTTGCTAGGAAGAGACCAGCAGACTTCAGTGATTACCCATGTAATTTTAAGTTTTCAAGGAGCGACACCAGAAGTAAATGAATGACAAAGTATGAAACAGAGACTTAGATAACATAAACAGCATTGTTTCCTTTGCCCAGTGTGTAAGACCATATGTGACGTATCAGTTTAGATCTGCTCAATTTGGTTTGAAAATGCTTGCATTTTGCGTCCATCGGAACACTTCCGATATCTTCGATTTGAATCGGCTTTTTAATGTACGCACTGGATTATGGGTAATCCATAAGCTTGAACAGTACGAAAAATTCATCCAGACTCATTTAATGCTTTCCAAATAGCAAGCTTTTTCTTATCTTCAACAATATGAAGTTCTTAAATCAGTAAGGTTTTGATTTTTTAGTAGGCTCTCGCTTCAAGCGTTCGACTTTGCAGAAATCTCCCATGATGCACTCCTTATTAAACTTTCAACATGGCTGGTTGCGTCATATTTAATGATGAGGATAAATTACTCCCCTTTGACAAGTGATATTCTGTCACTGGGTGCGCTGCAAGTCTGTCACGGCCTCTCTTATGGAAACAATGCTGTCTACGTTATCTAAGTCACCGTTTCATACTTGGTCATTCATTTACTTCTGGTGACATTAATAACTCAGATTCACTGTAATAGCTCTAATAACCAGTCTGATGTTAGGGAACAACAAGTTAATCTTTACCAAGATTGTGGTTCAAAGGTGTGGGGGAAGGGGATTTCTCAGGGGAGGCTGTCCAGTGACACCATAAGGTTCAAAGCTTCCATCGTACATGTACGTAGGTCTCGGGGTCTTGACCCAGGCAGTCAACCAACCACAACTAGTCAACTTGATAAGCACTGAACTAACACTCAAGATAACTGTTAATATTCAGAAGCATTTATCATCAATCCCTTCTATCAACTTACATGATTTTTCTACAACAAAACAAAAGAATAATTTTTAAAGCTTTGTTTGACGTTGACTGAAGGTATATCTTCAATTTGACTATCGGGGCCTCCGTGGCTCAGTAGGTAGAGCGTTGGACGCTCAATCCAAACAGCCTTCCACCAATGGGTCGCGGGTTCGAGTCCCACTCAGTCCAAAAATTGGAAAATTTTCTGACTGGGATTTCACTCGAACGACCTATGTGGGATGGTTGCCAGTTACCAACGGAAGGTCGTGGGTTTCCTCCGGGCATAGAGCCCGGTTTCCTCCCACAATAAAACTGGCAACGCCGCCATGTAAGTGAAATAATCTTGAGCGCGGCGTAAAACACCAATCAATCAATCAATCAATTTGACTATCTATTTATATCATATGACTCAATATTGACCTTTTTTCAAATATTTTTTGTTTTATTTTTTTAGGAATTTGCATTTAAATCTAAATAGCATCACTGGGCATAATAATTCTACGGTAGGAGGGATAAATAGATATAGTCGCCATGGTAGAAGAAGTGTCACACCATCGTCCAGGTTAAACAGTGCAAATCGGTCAAGACAAAATAGCGGCCAACAAGAAAACCATAATGCTACAGCACATGGGGTTCCAATAACATTACAGAATGGACAAGGGAGTGAAAAGTTAAAAAGAGGTTTGTCACTTTTTTTTTCTTTCATCGATTTTAATAATAAAGCCAGACATACTGTATTGGAATGGAACCCTAATTTAAAAAGTTAATATTATGTTATTATTTGTAAAATTGATTTGAAACTTTCAATTTATTGAAGAATCCTCGCCTCCATTACTAAAGCGGAATGTGACACCTGTCAATCATTATATGGATCGTGATGGACATCTCAAGGTCACTCCCCAAAGTAAACCCACCAGGTCAGCTATATTCACACTCTCTATCTTAATACTGTAGTTATAAGGATTGTCAGGTGGTCGCCGATGTCCAGGATTTTCACACGCCAAAGAGCCCTGGGCCAAGTTTCACAACGCGATCTTGGCTAAGTGTGATCTTAACTACCATGGCAACCAATGCTAAAGGTATACGTTGTCGTTGGTTATTACGATCAACTTAAGCTAAGATCGCTTTGTGAAACTGGGCCCAGTTTCCTCCTGAACTAAACTAGCAGCATCGCCATATAAGTTAAATTGTTATTGAGTGTGGCGTAAAACAACAGTTAATCATTAAATCAATGATGTAGACCAAATCTCTGAGTAACCATAAGAGTGGCATGTTTCAAATAAGCAGTTCTGACTTTGATCTACTTTATCAAACTATTCAGTGATAATGATCATAAACTGATTCTGTAGACCAAATCTCTGAGAAACGTTAAGGGAGGTGGGTTTCAAACTGGGCTGACTGATTGATTGTTTGGTGTTTTACGCCGCGCTCAAGGTTATTTCACTTATATGGCGGCGTTGTGCCAGTTTTATTGTGGGAGGAAACTGGGCTCTATGTCCGGAGGAAACCCACGACCTTCCGTTGGTAACTGGCAACCATCCCACATAGGTCCTACTTCATTGAACTCTCCTTAAATCAGACAGTACATCAAGATCTCCACTCTACCTCCAATTAGTCCAGTAATC
The DNA here is from genome assembly GCA_963971465.1 of Lepidochitona cinerea. NCBI lineage: Eukaryota > Metazoa > Mollusca > Polyplacophora > Chitonida > Tonicellidae > Lepidochitona > Lepidochitona cinerea. Next base: position 26,277,002 of record OZ020563.1, on the reverse strand, counting down.
AATACTGCATATTACTGAAATACCTTGGCATGGAAAGCACCAAACAACCAATTTTTACGCCACTTACAGAACCTTATCAATTGTACAAAAGACAAACAGAACGGTGCCATATTTTAACACCAGTACATTTTATTTCAGTCTGCCTATACTGAAGCCAGTGCCAGTGACAGAGACAAGCCACAGTAAACCTGCTCTGGACAGTTTCCCTAGGTCACTAACAGACAACACAACATGGACAGTATTTGGTGTTATACCATCAGGTTACCAACATAGACAGTTTGCACAAAAGAAATACCATCATACACGGTTATGGTGACACACGCTTTAAAGCTTTGGGTTTTATTTAAATTTATTATTTAAGCATCCATTAAAAATATCTTATACATACTTTACTTGTTCTTAACGTCACATGGTTAAATATAGAAACCATTATATATCATCGTACAAGGATATAATTATTGTCCTGATGACTGTGTTGTGTAAATGAGACTGCCTTAATGGTGCCAAAGCTTTACTTCAATGTGAATACGGACTGACGTTTCACCTTAAGATGACAAATGAATCACTACAACTCTTCTAAAAAATGGGTCATTTTTATGTGTATAGATTTGCGCAAACTATACTTGTGATTGGTGTTCGACGTTAAATGTATAATTGTTTCAAAATCACTGTTTCTGTTATTGGAAATTCTAAGTTAATGTTATTTATATGATAGGTCTATGTTTAATAAATGTTACTTAAATGATTTTCCGAAATCAAATGCTATGTTATTTGAAAGTAACGTTAATTCTTTTTCAGAATATTCCTATAGTTGCCATTTCATTTAGTGTACATACAGCTCTAGCCTTCGCTGTATTAATTCTCTTGTTTTTACAATGACAACCTTGGGCTCAACAATTACATATTAAGACGTGTACCCAGTAAGTTACATGTATGACATTTCCATAAAATTGTTATTGGTTCATTTCCATACAAAAGCAGGCCTTGTTTTAAACATAATTCACATTCCATGTTCCAATAGGTCATTCTTAGTTATCATATATTTATGATCACTAAAACACACGGGCACAGGGAAAATCTTGTCTCATATACATGTATATATTTATAAACACATGCCCAGGGAAAATCTTATTATTACCACATTCAATGTTCCAATAGGTCATTCTTACTTATCATATATTTATAAACACTAAAACATGCGGACCCAGGGAAATCTTCTTGTTATCATATACATATGTAGTATATCTTATGTACATGTATTTGGAAAGTAATGACACTGACACAGGCAAGTAATAAAAATGTCTCTTTGACTGCTAACAGTGTCTGGACAACTTTTTAAATTGTTTTAATAGGTCAAGTTTTGAAAAAGACTTCATTGTTTCTCAGGGTCTTATGTATATGTGTACAACTGCATGTATTTATGAAATGTTCTGTTTAGCAATATTGGGGAAATGCTTTGGACTGTGATAGTTTGTTTTTTTGTTTAGAAAAAAGTTTATAAACAATGAACAAAACCAAATAAATATCTTAAAACAATTCTTCACTTCTGTTATTATTTATCATTTTTTCTTAATTAAATTTATTTGGTTTTTTTTTACTCACCAAGATTATATCTGCTTTGACAGGTTAATGTGGCATGAGCTGCCAAGATTATGTCTGCTTTGACAGGTTAATGTGGCATGAGCTGCCAAGATTATATCTGCTTTGACAGGTTAATGTGGCATGAGCTGCCAAGATTATGTCTGCTTTGACAGGTTAATGTGGCATGAGCTGCCAAGATTATGTCTGCTTTGACAGGTTAATGTGGCATGAGCTGCCAAGATTATGTCTGCTTTGACAGGTTAATGTGGCATGAGCTGCCAAAATTCAGATTTGTTTTCATAAATTCTGATTCTCCAGATAAGTTCAATGCCTATTAAAAGTACCTTAAAAAACTAAATTGATTGTTTAGTGTTATTACTCCGCGATCAAGATTACCATCCCACATAGGTCGTTCGAGTGAAAACCGAAAAAAAAATTCCAATTTTTTTTTGGACTGAGTGGGATTTGAACCTGCCACCCATTTGTGGAAGGCTGTTTCGGATTGAGTGTCTAATGCTCTACCCCCTGAGCCATGGAGGCCCCTAAAAAACTAAAGGATTGACAATATGACCCTACAACCAGTAGACCTACATGTATATTCCATGCTGCATACATGGATGTCCTATTGGAGATTGTCTAATAAATACAGGACTTTTTTTGGAAAGGCTGGACAGAAGAATGTGAGAAAGCAAGACAGAAAACAGGGAGATTTATAAGTTAAACAAATAAAATCAACAAAAAATGTTGGCTTATTTTTATTTAAAAATTAAATTAATTTTATTGGACCTTGCATCACACTGATACAACACTTAATACAAACTACATGGAGGCCATGTGGATGAAATACGATAAATTTACATAAGTGAAATAAATGATGAAGTACCACATATTATTAACCTGTGTACAATTCACAAACCTTGAAGGGATATCTGTGGCCCAGTCTGTAGAGCATTCGTACACTAGTCGCTAGTTGGAATCACACCTCTCCAAACATTCTGAGTGGATTTCCACTCATTTGCCCTTTGAGGAATGATTGCCCATGCAGTACCAGCTTAAAGGGGCATGAGCTGCCAAAATTCGCAGTTTTTTCATAACTTCTGATCGTCACGACAGTAAGAGGCTTTGAAGGCTATCGAAAAACTAAATGATTGGCGCTGGAATGAGAAAAATCCATACAGTATGTGGCCTGTATGAACCGAAAACGTGTTCAAAAGTAAACAAAATTTAAATAACCGGGACGACCATTCATTCATTCTAAGCCAAAGTTAGTTCAAAACAGTACTTTATCGTACATTTTCGAGACTAGAAGCATTAAAAAGCTTCTGAATTCTACCTTTTGAGAAAAATAGCCAATAATTTCAGCCTTCTGTTTTAACGTCAAAATATCAACATTTTGGCAGCTCATGCCCCTTTAAGGTCAGGGGTTTTATCCCAAGCAAAGAGCTCAAAACATCAATCAATGAATCCCATTGAAGGCTTGAACATGTGCTGTTCTCTTCAAATCAGATGTTTACAGCACATTTGTTTTGGTACATGAACAAAATAACATGCAACATGTATATTCTGAGCTACAATGTACATGTACATGCAATTGCTTAAAATGAAATTCATATAAAGCATATTCTCTAAATAATGTACATGTACATGTAATTGCTTAAAATGAAATTCATATAAAGCATATTCCCTAAATAATGTACATGTACATGTAATTGCTTAAAATGAAATTCATATAAAGCATATTCTCTAAATAATGTACATGTACATGTAATTGCTTAAAATGAAATTCATATAAAGCATATTCTCTGAATAAAGTCCACGGGAACTAATTACTCAAACTGGAGACAAAGTCTAACAAAGATGACGTGTACCAGTAAAAGACTGTTTAGCTGACTAAAATCAGACAGCCAGATGATGCAAAATTAGGATATAATTCAGCCTGGGCCTTTCAATTGGGTAAACATGTCTATAAAACAATCAACTAATCACAACTCCAAGCTGTTCCTGTAGGCCTACTAAGGTGTTATTTATGAACCATGCACAGAAAAAGGACATGAGGATATTTTGTCAAAAGCATTTATACTCAACGTTAAGACTGGGCACAAAGTTAGCTTTGCTAAGCGTAAATGTAAACTAACAAACCACACTCGCCTCTTCCCAAGAAACAATTAAATGAATACATGTAGCTTTAAATGAAATTTATACCCAAAAATTAAAACGCTCCTGCTTTTTTTATCGGTTAACCCGTAGAGATGTTATTTAAAACAATCACCTGCAATTAAGGAGGACTACAAAAACATGTATTCCAGCAACCCCATGCAGCTTATTTCAAATAATGTTCACATAGTGATAAAGTCAATTATAGATTATATATATATAGAATGTTTTTAAGAGGCATAAACAAGTAATATCAATTGTGAGACAATTACCTTTAAATTCATGGGGAAAAATATTGTTCACAAAAGTCAAAACAAACCCAAGGAAATACACTAGAAAATGATTTATAGCCAGCGGCCATATGCCCACTTGAGATATCACACTAACTGTTGATACAGTTTACACAATATATATGTCGACAATAAAAACAGAATTTTACTTGCTGTGTAAGATAAGGAATACTTCTTTAATAATTGATGTTGTACTTTATGGTTGTGAAGTGCCATTCCTATACATATATATATATATATAAACAGTAAAACACAGGGAAAAGCTTCTTGACTAAAATAAACATGGAGACAAGTTTTTTGTGTTAAAAAGGGGTAGGTCATTTGGACCTTTATATACATGTAATGATGTTATTAGAAATAAACAAGAACAAATTTGCAAACAGAACTCGTAGCCAAGAGTTTCAAATACATGTATTAAGCGAGGGCACAGGGAAAACTTCTTGACAACTTTCTAGTTGTGTTAAAAGAGGGTAATATTATAGATGGTTAAGCCCCCTTGAGACTTCAAGTTGACAGTTAAAGAAGTCTTTTCGCACAAAGCATCAAGGGAAACCACTCTGTGTGTTGCTAAAAACAGCACAGTAAACAGACATTGGCCATACGCGTAACAAGCTTGAATGGCAAATGGGAGAGCCCTTGCACTTTCGAGTTATCTCGTAGTCGTCAGTCAATGTGTTAAGTCCCCTTGAGACTTCAAGTTGACAGTTAAAGAAGTGTGGACACTACTCATTTTATATATTATTAAATCTGTTAATCATCATGTAAAACTATTATTATACAACAATGTAAGCAAGCTTAACATTCATGAAAATTTGAGACAGGAAAAGAAATTTTAATCTAAAGGTTATCCCCTTAATAACTAAATGTTATATAAAATATGATGTGGCCATGCTACATTTGTAGATCATGCATGATAAAAGCGGCAAATACAGACTAGTAAATGATGTGTTTTGAAGATATTGAAGTCCATATAGGAATGTAAAAGAGAGAACTGGTTATAAAGAAGTTTACAGTGAGACACATCCTGTTTGGAACTCTGTGTGGAGATTCACATGGTATCATAATCTCTGCATCATCATTTAAAATCGTTGAAAATTCTTTGGCTTATACACTTCAAGTATTATTCATGAAGTTGAGAAATTATTAAAGATTTTCTTACAATGGCCGGGCTTATTAAAGATTTCAGTTGTATCACTTTTTGTCACATATTGTGGACAATGCACTCATTCAATGTGTCTTTCAACAAGTGTCTTTCTCCAACTGTTAATCTCTACAGGTACATTTGTTTCTTTGGCTCACTTTACTGTTGCCATTTTTTCCTCATTGTCCACCAGACCAGCATTCATTTCAATATCTTCCCCTCTGGCTTTAATCAGCATCTCATCTCTGTCAGCCCTACATTTTGAAAAACAGAGATGTTTGAAAAAAGTTAAATGAGGTGGTGAAAGCAAAAATTTTCTCACAGCACATTTGTTAAAAAAGGATCCATCCATGTGACATTGGGTCAAATCTCATGGTGTCCAAAGAAAACAAAAATTGTTAATTTCGGAGTGGGTTATACCTGGATGGCTTCAAGGGTACCTGCCACAGATCCAAATAAACTTGGCAATTTTACCACCATACATATACATGTACATGTATAAGGGAAATGGTATTGAATCTTGAGTTAAACATTGATCAATCAATCAAAAAAGCGCCAAAGATTGCAACTGACAAGTGACTATTACCGGTACACAAATTTTACACATGTATCAAACGATTTTGCAGGATTTTTCATCACATAGTTAAAATAAAAACATAAAGCATTAAATGTTTACTTAATTCATTAAAACCGAACAAAACTATCTGTACCAACTATTAGTCCCACTAACATGAGTAAATGGACATTTATGGAAATAGAATGCGCACTTTTCAATGTTGTATGAGAATTGGCACATACACGTGAAGGCCTATATACTTCAATGCATGTGTGTCACTTCAAATAAACCCAATTTGAATTTTCTTCTCTTTAAAGTGGCATGAGCTGCCAAAACTCATACTTTTTTTCATAATCTCTGATCGTCACGACATTAGGATTTTTTTTAAGACCATCGAAAAACTAAATGATTGCCCTTCGAATGAGAAAAATCCATACAGTATGTGGCCTATATGAAAATCAAAAAAGTGTTCGAAAAGTAAACAAAATTTAAATAACCGAGATGACCATTCATTCATTCTAAGCCATAATTAGTTCAAAACAATACTTTGTCGTACATTCTCGAGACTAGAAGCACTAAAAAGCTTCTGAATTATATCGTCTTGAGAAAAATAGAAAATAATTTCAACATTCTGTTTTAACGTCAAAATATCAACATTTTGACAGCTCATGCCACTTTAAAGTATATACTACTTAATACCTTAAATGGCAGGAGCTGCCAAAATGTAAATATTTTTCATGAATTTTGATTATCAAGAGAACTTGAGTGTTTGAAGTACCATGAAAAACTGAAGGATTGATGTAAACAATATTGATTAACCCAGTAACCCCTACAAACTATGAACCAAAATTACATGTATGTTCAAATTTAGATACATGTACAAGTAACCAGGTTGTAGGAGTACATTTTGGGGGTTTTGATGCTCATAAAACTACCTTAACTATCAACAAAAACCCCCTGATAAAAACGAGTAACAGTTCGCTAATTCTGTTTAGACAAAATTATTTCTATATTTGGCAGCCAATGTCACCTTAAGAATATTCAAAGTATATGGTTATAAGTAGAGGCTAGTCAACTTTTTCACCGAGGGAAAGGAAAGAGGATATCAGAGAAACCTAAGTTTTGTCAGCAATTCCCATTTAATTTCAATGTAACTAAGAATTACTTACTTCTTCCCAAGAGCCATTAGGCCGTAGAATGTCCCCGAGGCAAATATTAATCCACTACCAACAATAATACTAGTGGATAAACATAGGGCTATTGGAAGGATTGCCAGTCTGGTGGGAAGAAGAGAAAAACAAAACAATATGAAACTAATCAAATTTAAGAAATCCCATTCTGAAGGGAAAAAAACAACATACTTTATCAAACTGCATTATAGAAATACTCCATATTTGATATTATTGATAAGGAGACACCCATGGCCAATGGTTGCTAGGTGACATTTGAAGGTTAGTGGTTACCGTACCTTCTGCATGGCAGAGAGAAAATTGGATTATTTAAGACTCCCAGATTACTGAAAAATGCCAATATTTTATAACTATCAAAGCCTGTACATGGGAAATTAAATTTGGTTACTAGTAAAATTCAATGCTGAATGGGTACATACAGAATATAAGTCAAGCCTTTCTGCCAATAGGGACGTCTCTTTGAAAATTCCTCTACTTGTTTGATGAAATCTAGAAAGGTACAGCAACAAGGTGCTTCAAACATCACCAGGAAAAACCCTGCTAAGCTGAAAGAAATAGGAGATAATTAGAAGTGATCTTATCATAAAGTATTGATATTAAAGCAAGTCAGTAACAAAATATACATGTATTTATAGACACTGAAACACACCGGCACAGGGAAAATCTTCTTGACTAAAATAACCATGGAGATAAATTCCAAGTTGTGTTAAAAGAGGTTATGTCATTTAGACCTTTATACCCCATGATAGTTTGTAATAAACCAAAACGTATGATATTGCATTAAGTTGAAGACAGACAGGAGTTTGACCTTGTCTTAGGGCACCAGAAACAACAGAGTTTGGCCTTAGTCAGTAATTTTTTGGTCTGAAATACTTTATTATACATTGAAAAAATTGTACGGATCTTCAGCTATAGCAAAAAGTCAGGTAAACTGAAATTGAAATATAATAATGGGAAAGTTTTGGGTAATGAAGAGGGTTGCTTAGCTACTGCTCAACCTCTTCCATGCAATCCTGTCTAGACATAATAACTGTTGCAGAGCCTTTATCAGCAGGTTTAATAATTATGTTATAATTTCCCTATAGCTTACTTTGAACAGGACATTCTGCATGAGTAAGTTTATGTTGGTTTCTGGCATTATCTTAACAGTCAAAATTATTTTGAAAAAAGTTCAGAAGAAAGTGTTTATTTTTCCTTCATAATGGTATAAAACAAATATTTTCCCCTTTTTTTTTTACAGCGATGTTAACAACAGACCAACATGTGAAGTTGACCAAAGCAAATAATTGGCCAACTTTCGAAGTTACTTTTATAAAGCCTATATGTACATGTAGGTTAACATGCCTTGTGGACAACTTTTCTGCATGGCCACATTTTCATCAAAGCTTCTTTGTAATTGAATTAATGTAAGTTTCAAGAAGCTTAAAGATGAGAAGGCTTTGAAAAGAGTAAAATTAATCCGGGTTTGAATAGGTTATTTTGAAAGTTGATCAAAGTACACATGTATGTGTCGTAGTGCATATGTACATGTACAAAACACTATTTTATAAACATCATCATAGGACGAAAAAAAAGCAAAAATATAAATCTGATACCGGTAAAGCTTAATAGTAGTGTTTTTCTTTTTCCCTTTTAAGAAAAATATGATTTAGTCACAACATATGGTTTCAAATACCAACTCTTTTCAGACTGGAATGACACAGTAGTAGAACAAAATAGCTCTGTGGCTGGAGGGATACATTTATAATTCTAAATAGAAAAATATTACAATAAATACACATATAATACTTACATCTGCCAAATTCCAGCTACCATACATTTTGGAGAGAAGGTTATGCAAGCCACTATACCAAGAAACATTGCAACTGAAATTTGCAACAAAAAAGGCAAATTGCTGAGAATATTGAAGATACCGTCAAATGTTTTAAATCCATAAACGGTTGATATTTACACCAGTGACCACTCAAGATAATTTCAATGATATGGTGGCTTTGTAAGGATGAAAACCTGGGCTTTGTGCCCAGACAGAGAAAAAAACTGTACAGTACTTCTACTGGCTCATATATATCCATCATTACACATAGGCACATCGACGAACATAAGGACATTTTTTTTAAATCTACGGATGATAGTTCTTGGGAATCCCCAAACCTAATGCAAGTACCAAGCAACTCTTAGAGCTACGAAGTGAAAAGACCCACTTTTAATTTGTTACCGGCGGTTTATAACCGTTTCTTTAAAAAAAAAAACATGACTCCACATACAACGAACAGTCAAACCAAAAAGAACTATTTGAGGGAGGATTGTCTACTTCAGTCTCGTGATGGCTGCACACTTTCAAGCAATCTCATAAATTACTGAAGCATGCGATACCATGCAACTGCGAAAAATGCAAAATCACAGACTTTCTTGAATTTTTTTTTTTTATCAAATTGGCAGGTAATTTTACCTTTACCTGTTTACATCCTTTTAACACTTAACCTAAGTAAATCATGGCAACTGATCTCGTTCATGCACAAAGAAGGCTGCTTTTTTGACAACCCTTTTCCCTCGTTAGTCTGTAATCGGTTCTGTAGCATTACGAGTTGACTAGTACTACGGGTATCCGATCAGTTATCGTACACTTTTGCCGGTTTTTCAAGGCTAAAATTTACATCAGTGTTTGCATTGACAAGAAATTTCACAGAAGTGAAGCTGGGCTCAGCCGACTTTTGTTATAATAGTTTAATTTCTCCCAAGACTCTGAAATAATTTTTTAGAGACCGGACATTCACCCGCTCGTCTGCCTGTTTTTGTTGAGTGACGGGGACCAGTTATCGTACACCCAACGTTAAAGCTGTTGTGACGTCATCTTTCGTGTTCGAAAATTCCCCGACACGGCCAAAGGCGACTATTCTTACATCGCCTGACAAATGTAACTTCATAAAAAGTTCTATTTATATTTGGAGGTTGAAATTTTGCAAGAAGATGCCTCGATGAGTAAGCTGGCTGTCATCGACGGGAAAACCCGATCGCTTGGGTTAAAGACGCATAAGTGTTGGGTGTACGATAATTGGTTCTGTACGATAACTGATCGGATACCCGTAGTAGTAGTAACGGATAGTGAATTACGCCCTGACGACATTATGAATGTCAGATTATTAAACAATGAATTACCTCAAGTTCAACCCCTCTTATTATTGTGAAAATCTAAATTTATGAAAGAAATGTGAATTTTGGCAGCTCATGTCACTTTAACAAACTGTCAGTATCAAAAGGGAAACTTACTCATGCCAGCCAAGACAGCAATGCTTCTGGCAAGAAATTTACACCACCAGGTGACACCATCGTCTGGCGGTTGAACATTTGTGGGAACCGTTGCTATTGCGCTATTCTGCTGACCCATTCTTAAGATTGAGATCTACACCTCTGTTGTCCTTATTAAGAAAAAGGAATAATCTACGCCATTGTTGATATTTAAAAGTAAACTTGTCCTAATGTAAGAAATGACAAGCAGCCGACGTGGAAATGAATGAACCAGCTGTCAACATTAACCTTTCCCATCCTCCTAAAACAAAAAAGTTCCAAAAAGGGAGGTAATCCATGAACTAAATAAATTGCATTTTAATAGCTTTTGTTTTACTCCAGGGAAGCCGCTAATAGTTTCTTCTCTCTTTTTTTAACAATTGATGCAGACATACTTAGGCTTTACTTAGGAACTTCAACGGATTGACTTAAGATCTTCGCGTTCATTGATCCATCTTATTTCGGATACTCTCGGTAATTTCCGGATTCGAACGACTCTACGTCAAAACATGTGAATAGAGCGTGTATAAAATTTGACCCAAACCAGTGGATAAGCAAAGGAAAAAGTGTTAGATATGTAGAATGACTCAGCGATTTAATCCTATTTATTTAAACGGTCCTTAAAAGACAGTTTCATGCAAATAGATCAGGACAACGGACAAAGCTTTGGTTTGTAACTAAATTGACTCCTTTTCTAAAGGCTTTAGCTTTACTGAGCTGTTAACTTCTTATCTTAGTCTTACGGTACTCTTAGGCCGTTAGGGGCCGTAACTGCTTCAGCTGTCAGTGTCAGTTTCTCTAAACTCTAAAGAGTAAAGTTACTACTTTAGCAATAGCAGTTTAGTTTAACTTGTTAAGTTGTTATTGTTACCTTAAATTTCACTGAACATTGGTTTTAAAAATTTGACTTTTAACAATATTATAGTGTAGTGTGTTGTCGTGGTGGGTTCACAAAAAACAGTTGCAGATATCTTTTCCCATTACCTTAACAATAACAGTTAAACTGGCATTAGCTGCCAAAATTGAGATATTTGGCTGTTAAAACAGAATGATAAAATCATCAGCTATTTTCTCAAGACGTACATTTCAGAAGCTTTTTAGAACTTATAGTCTCGAGAATGTACGATAAAGTATTGTTTTGAACTAACTTTGGCATACAATGAATGAATGGTCGTCCGACTCGTCCCGGTTATTTAAATTTTGTTTACTTTTTGAACATTATTTTGGTTCGTACAGGCCACATACTGTATGGATTTTCCTCATTCCAACGCCAATCATTAAGTTTGTCAATGACCGTCACCTTCAAAGCCTCTTATTGTCGTTACAATCAGAATTTATGAAAATAGTCCAAATTTTGGCAGCCCATGCCACTTTAACATATTTTGTTCTTGCCATAGCTGAAGATGTCACTTTCTTTGCCCATTAATTTATTTTGTTTAATTTCAGGAATATCTCAATGGTTGTGTTAGTCAAGAACATTTTCTCTGTGCCCATGTATTTTAGTTTTCATAAATACATGTTATGTAGGCCTATATAGTTATTTTAGACAAGAAGATTTTCCCTGTGCCCGTGTGTTTTAGTGTTCATAAATATATATATATATATTATATATTTTTTCTGTACCTGTGTGTTATAGTGTTTATGAATATATATGCATGTTTTAGAAATGCCCAAAATTATCTGAGCTACCATTGAATTATTTGGTTGCCGCCCTGGCCAACAGAGATGCACTGAGTAACTTGGTCCATACAGTTTCCAATTTTCTTACGTCCAACATTTGTTCCCCTTTCTTGTTAATCCGTTATATTTTATTTTATAGGAGTCCAAAGCACACAATGACTTACCTATATTTCAGTAAGGGAGCCTCTTCCCTGCTGCGGCTTATGAAGACTTCATCAGAAGGATGTGTATGTAAAACAGGACTGGCCAAAAACAAACATTTCTTTAACAATCAACAGAAGAGCGCAATTGACAATGGGAATAGAACATTAGCTACGAACACCAACAGTACCTTACCAGGAGATGAAAAGGACAACCATGAAGTTGCACAAAAACCTCACGGCCCAGAAAAGTCAACAGCTCTACCAGAAACACAAGGATATCACAACCAAACAATTTCTCCTTTACCTCAAATTGAAATTCCTACTGATGACCACTTTGCCAGTAAACTCTGTAACTTTAAGGGGATGGACACAGAATTTCCATGTGTGTCCAGAAAGTAAGGATTCCTTAGTATTGTCTCTTTCTTGTTTCTTGTTTTACAGTCATACATGTAACTGATACTGTTTCATATTTTCATTGATTGATTGATTGGTTGATATTGGGGCTTAACATTCACGCTCAAGAGTTAAGGTTATATGGCAAAAAAAAAAGTACCAACAGACGAAAAGATCACGGTCCCAACCCTCAAACCCACCCACCCTTAATTTGTACATTAGGCTACACAGACCATAGAAGCCTAGAAGACTAATGTATGTGGCATACTTAATGTTCCTCTTTTTTGGGTCAGCATACATGGCTGAAGCAGAGCTACAATGCTCTAGTCTGAGGGCTTCATATTTCAAAGAATTGTTTCATATTTCACAATTAAATTCAAGTTGTACATGTGCATGTATGAGCTACCAATATTCTTACAATAAAAGTATAAAAGTACTACAGTGCAAATCAGAATATTTTTAGAAGTCTTTAAGATAATAATATTAGAAATGGTCACTTAAAATTCTTTCCAACTGACAAATAACATTCATGTAATGTACATGTAGGCCTAATATTGAATATTTATCTTAGTTATTTGAATTGTGTCCATTTATAAAGCAGATTGCTCCACTTTCTGGTTTTAGCAACTAAAGACTTAAAAATAATTTAGTATTTGAACTTTTTGGTTTATTTTTTTAAACTTCATTTCTTGATATTACCTGAATTCATCAAACATTCCCAACCTTTATCTGTTTTGGCACGGGCTGTTTTATACCATATTTAATTACATGTAGCTCAGGGTTTCTTGAAAGTAAATTTTTGATGTTGAATATCCGCTTCAAAATTTCCATAAAAACTCAATTAACCCCTACAAACTGAATTACAGTTAATTTAGTTTGCGAATATTCAATTCCTGGCATCGTAAATACTTAATTCAGCTTTGGAAAAAACTCAATCCGGGCCCCAAAAGTTTTGACTTCTAGGAAACTTCGTGCATTTAGATGTGATATTAAATCTGACATTTATGAACATTTTGCAAACTACAAACTAATTTTGATTGGAGAGGAGTGCTAAAACAAATCACATGTGTTAAATGTAATTATCCTACAGTACATCTACCAAAATGATAAAAATACTGATGTCAAATTGGTTTGAGTTCAGTTATTTTCAAATTTATCTGCTAACATGTATCCCCACTTTTCAATAAGTTATAACACAGAAATAGAAGTACAATCTACATGTAATGTACATGTATGGTAGCAAGTTGACTCTAATACAAATTGTACCATTATAAAATGATTTCTAAATTGACCTGACCTGCATGTACTGTACATACATGTGCCTATTGTAATTTGTTGATTTTATTTCTGTATATATATATAGGTCATAAGTTAGTGACCTACATGTATATGTACAAACATCTAGATGATCTTGTTAAAGTTTAATCCCTTTGTTTTTAGGTTTTTGTCTCCTCAGGGTTCGATAGGAGTCAAAATTTTTTAGTCCATTAACCGTTTTGAGTTAATTTCCAGTCCAATTCAGTATTTTAGTCGCCAGAAATTGAATATATCCATGCTAAATTAACTGTAATTCAGTTTTTTTGGAGTGATTTAAGTTTTTATGGTAATTTTAAGGCAGATATTCGACCTCAAAACTTGAATTCCAGGAACCCCTGCTCCTTGTTGAAAAGACACACAGATGATACATATAATCTGAGGGTAGTAACAAAATCCTCCAATTAATTATCACATCCACCACTTCAATATTTGGTCACTTGTAGCCCGAACAATCAGCCTCTATAGTGCTGAGAATATACATGTAACATAAATGCGTTTGCACCACATATAAATAAAGAAAAACCACACAGACAAGATTTCTCAGCTAGCATTTTTAAAGTGGCATGAACTGCCAAATATTTGGAAATTTTTGTTGAAACAGAATTAGCTAATTGTTGGTTGGGGTGGGGGTGGAGGGTGGGGTGGCATTAGTTTGATATAATTTAATATGAAGTGGGCCTAGAGTGGCGATACAGACGGTCACCTTGTATGATGTTTAAGGAATACATACTACCAGGATATTAAATTACACCTCTTGCTGGTCCTTACACCTCATTTAATTGGGACATTGTTAACTAATTACCTCCTAACAACATTGACAACTGTTATTACGTGGCCTTAGTGGAAAATATTTTCTGCTTAGTATAAACTGTCATGTACATTACCCCCGCTCACTCAGTACAAACACCTCTCAGTATAAACAGTTATGTACAACACCCGTGCTCAGTATAAACAGTTACAGTTTTATGTAAAACACCCCTGCTCAGTATAAACAGTCATATTATACAACACCCCCGCTCAGCATAAAAAGTCAAGTACAACATATGCGCTCAGTATATTAAGTCATGTACAACACACAAGCTCTGTATAGAAATCATGTACAACACCAGTATAAAAAGTCATCCATAGCACTCCGTATAAGAAAATAATTTTTATCAGGTAAGATAAGTCTTGTTATTTATAAACAGCAAGTCATACAGTGTAAATACCATGACTATGCAGTTTGAATTTTTAGGAAATATGCTTGATAAGCGGGACAACATTCCTTCCTACATTGATAAGAAAAATGGGCTATCTGATATCCAACTTGATATGAACCTGTTCAATCTGCCTCAGTCAGACGGCTTAGAAGGTATTAACGTCTTGATAAGCAAGCCTTACTTTAGTTTCATAGAAGCCACAAAAAAAAAAGAGTGAAGAAGAAATATTCATATTTTCCGTATTGCTTGTAACCAATTAGGGAAAACTCTGCAATAGGGTTGCCATAGATACACTACCTTTGATGTGTACAAACTGCGGTGAAGAGTTACTGTACCTACACAACGACAGAGGTTGTGTATTATATGTATGTCACCACTCTGAGAGTCTGTGTACAACAGAGATTCTGTTTGAAATATATGTCACATACATGTACAGTCTGTAGCTATTAACTTTCATAAACATTGTAGTATGATACATGTAACTGTAGATTTAGCATTGAAGTTTTATTGTGCTGCGCCCGAAATTTAATTTACTTTTTGGTTAGACTTGTTAAGTAGATGTTCAATAAAACACCTAACACTAATTACATGTAGATGAGGATGCACTAGTGAACTTTATGTCACAATATTTTGTAAAGGCTGACTTTTATTCTGAAGTTCAAAACAGAAACCAAATGCGTAAGAAAATGTGATTTGTTTGGAATTCTCTTTGAGCTGGAGTTTTAATCTGTGGAAAAATTTTCTAGCCTTTATATATTATATCTTTTCTCACTCATTGCTTAATCGTGTCATTGAGGATGGTATTATGGGTAAACCAGCATGGCGGATGGAAAGTATAGGTGTGTAGTCTCGCATGCATTTGGTTTCAAAGGGTGCTTCCAAGACAGTCAGTTTAAAGAAACACCCCTCATTTATACCCCTTAATGCAATTGAATTCCCGGTTTCTCAGTGATGTCATTATGGAAATAACAAAAAACAATATACCCGGTATTCAATATTACATGTACCGGGGTATATATTTTATAAGTTTCCACTGTAAGATATACATTTTGGCCTGAAGGGATGACGTCTATCAATGGTAGAACTTGTTTGAGTGGCATTTAGAAGTTGACGATATAATCATAAAAACAAAACTGTATGGATTACAGCTTTTTGATTTATTGGGCTTTGTCGTGTCAGGGCAGATGCTAGCACCGGTATCAAGCATACTGAACGACTAAAAAAGTTGTTTTAAAAACAGATGGCTTCATGACGAGCTTTGCATGACGTCGTCGCTTGTCATGACGCCATCTGTTCTTAAAACAATAAATCCAGAAGTTGTAATTCATACAGTTTAGTTTTGCTGATTATCAATGGTACCTTATTTGACTGGATGTAAATTAAGCTATCCATCCTTGACCAGTACACTGAAATAGACTGTCCTTACATGAAACTTGTTTTATTTTTTAGTCGAGCTGTAGGCCCAGATCCAGAGTATGCCAACATTGTTTCCGGATTCAAACTATTCCATTCCACAGAGCCATTCTTCCTAAAGTATAACCAGGCTGTTCTTCCAGAGTTGAAAATTGCCTATGAAACATGGGGTGAACTTAATGAGGATAAGAGTAATGCTGTTATTATATACACTGGATTGTCTGCCAGTTCTCATGCTAGGAGTCATAGGGTGAATATTAATGTTATTTCTCAATGTTATAGCTACTGAAAGTACTGAAGCCTGTTTCACAAAACGCCGTAGATGTATTTTTTGCGCAACTTTCCTACTAACGCATCTCTACAGTATGGGTTGCTATGGCAGTTACGTGAAAACTTACGCTACGCCGCTTTTTTTAAAAGAGGACCCTGTTATCTACATAATGTTCATAATTTCATAGCTACTGGTACAAGTTAGTTCTTTAATATATATCATTTTTATTATTCAGAGATAACATTTTCTTGAAAATTTATCAGAGTTCTTCAGAAGAATTTGGTTTACAATGTATTTATTACCAAAACATAGATTTGAATTTGTTTCTTGATGTAAGCCAACATGCATATCCATGTATCCATAGCGTTGCAATTATTGCAAATGCTTGTCTAAAATATACATTCCATAGAAGATTATCTGTGATCATCATCATAGGATTATCGGACACATATTTATTGATTTACGTTTTACGCAGCATTCAAGATTATTTCACTTGTATGGCGGCGTTGCCAGTTTGCTTGTGGGAGGAAACGGGGCTCTATGCCAGGAGGAAACCCACGATATTTTGATGTTAACTGGCAACCATCCCACATAGGTCGTTTGAGTGTAAACCCAGTCAGAAAATTTTCCAATTTTTTGGTTCGGATTGAACCTCCAACGCTCTACCTACTGAGCCACGGAGGCCCCGACACATATTGAATGAGGTGACCAAACTGTGATTTAAGCCCAGGGGAAAGCCTTTCTTCTGTTTCTGATGGAATCATGTTGTTTGTAATCTAGGAACTACATTATGAATACCTAGCATTATTTGTGAAATGAATTGCTTGCAAGTAAATCTTTTAAATAAAAGGTATTCAACGAAAGTTGGGGGTTTTCTCTTGGTAAAGAGCTTGGTCTGTCCTCAAGGCATATCCCCAACCCTTCTAGACTATAACAAACACCCCTCTCCCCCCCCCCTTTTTTTTTTTACTAATCTGTCATGAAGCATCTGTCTGAGTGAAATTCAAATATCCTTTATGGAACATTTTTTAACAGGAGAGTCCGACACCAGGTTGGTGGGAGAAATTTGTTGGTCCAGGAAGAGCATTGGACACCAATAAATTCTTTGTGATATGTGCCAATCATTTAGGAGGCTGTTATGGAAGTAGGTAAGCAGTGAATAGTTATTCTTTATATTTATTTTGTTTCCTGTAGATGACTTTCACTGACATCACTTCTGGGTAATATATTTTACAACACTAAAACACACAGGAACAGTTAGGTAATATACATGTACGTTAACTTTATCCGCCATTTTGAAGGTCAACCTAACATGTGTGCATACCAACAACTGTGGTTCAATGCACATGTACAGTGTAAGTTAATCATCAAAATTAGCGTAAGTTTTCACGTAACTGCCATAGCAACCCATACTGTAAAGATACGTTAGTATGAAAGTTTCGCAAAAAATGCATTTACGCCGCTTTGTGAGACAAGACCCAGAACGGACTTCAAGGTCAAGTGATCTATAATGACTAACATTTTCTTTCTTCATGATTATTTCAAACTGTTTGTATAACAGGAAAGGTGTGATGTAGAAATCTCCAACCTCTCCATAATTTGCCCTAGCTTCATATTATATCAATGAACATTAAAACACACGTGCACAGGGAAAATCTTCTTGTCTAAAATAACCGTGGAGACAAGTTTCTAATTGTGTTTCAGACCCCTAGCTAGGATTTGAGAGGGGCAGGGTGCTGTCCGAAAAAAAGGGCACTTGTCAGAGAAAAGGGGGGCATCCTCGATTACTGGATTTCATTTTGGTGTGAGCGTCTGGGTCTGGGGGCTGTTTCTCAACGCATTTACGCCCGTCGTAACTGCGCACCTGGTCGTACCGTAATGCTGAAGGTATATGTTGCCATTATGTTACGACCAGGCGCAAATTTACGTCGGCGCTGTTGAGAAACTGCCCCCAGAACTAAATGTCTTAATTTATATGGCAGTGAAGTTTAAAAAACTTATGTGCCACTTATAATTGTTTAAAAGAGCAACATCATTTAGACGTTTATACCCAATCATATTATGATAGAGTTGCTAATTACCATTGATACTAATCTTGAAGATGAACAATCAGATAATTAAGTCGCTAAAATCTCAAAAATGACCTTCTAGATCATGGCTCTTTGAATTTTGTCTGTTATTAGTGCACATCAGCGATGCCTACAGGCTACTGACTTCGCCAATATCGTTAAGTTTTTTCAAGGTACTGGGTATTTTGAACGCTGAACTTATTTTGACAATCAGTATTTATGAACAAAAATCAGATTTTGGCAGCTCATGCACTACTAGGTTTATAATATGACATTTTTTTGTTTCAGTGGTCCTAGTTCTGTGAATCCACTTACTGGAAAGGTAAGATATTACATGTGAGCTGGGGACGAGGAGACATAATCGTTTCTATCAAAACAATATTATCATTTCACATTATTTGTTCTTTTAGGGTTGTTGGTTCTTATCTCACTTTCTTTGCCCTTTGTGGAACAGTTCTCACAAAGGTCGAGAGTTTTTCCGGGCAATGAGTGAAGCTTCATTCCCAGCTATAAGTAAAATAATCATGAGTGCGGCGTAAAACGTCATTGAATCTAATCCCATCTAGAGTAAAATGTTCAAGAAAAATAGTGCAATAGCAAAGTAATCATGAGTGCGGCGTAAAACGTCATTGAATCTAATCCCATCTAGAGTAAAATGTTCAAGAAAAATAGTGCAATAGCAAAGTAACTGAGTAAATTCAACAAACGCATATTGACAATCTCAATATTTCGACAAAGGTATATTTGTCATCTTTAAGAAAATTAGAAAAATAGTTTGACTGTGTTTTATCTGATGAGCTTGTGTAAGGTTGCTGTCAGTTACCAGAGGTAAACCTGCTTTCTTCCACCGACACCTTCCTGACAATGCCACAATTTAGGAGAAATATGTAAAAGTGAATATGTTGTGAAAGTCTAAACAATCTACACATACACTGTACATAAAATTTGTGTAACATTTATGTGGTTGTAGTCAGGCGCATGTATTCTTTTTGGATGATACGTTTGTTAGCATATAAAATTCTCTTTTACCACATATGCTTTTACCAGTCATTTGTTTCTACTTCTTTCTGTACCAGTCGTATGCTACCACATTTCCAGTTGTCTCCGTGGAGGACATGGTCTCTTCACATTTCCTGATGTTGGACAGCCTAGGTATCCAAAAGGTAGGATAAAGTTTGTACATTTGAGCTAAACTGGAAAGTCAAGGGGCCTTGGTGGCTTAGTTTGTTGGGCAATAGTCTCTCAGTCAGTCACTGGCTTTCCATTGATGGGCATCTTCTCCAGCCAAGATAAAACCTAAATGTCTCCATTCCGTGTTTTACCTTGGCGGACTACTCTACTCAAACTCGTAAATCGAACTGCTTGTTTTTATTGGATGCGAGTAAAACTTCTCGCAGCTAATCTAAACCTCAGGCACTTACACTGAAATTGAAAATAACGTAATGACCGCTGTGTTCAACTTTATCTGGAGCCTGTTTCACAAAGCTGTGTAGCGTATGTTTTTTTTTTTACATAAATGCCATACAGTAGCAAAACTTGCTGTAGAGATATGTTGTTTTGACAAGTGAAAACCTCCTGTCAATGACATTTCCAAGGTGGAGTGTTTTCTCTGAGGAAAAATCTGGTTTTCTCCCTCCACAAACTCTGCCACATGAGTGATATAATCTTGTGTGTTGCTTTGATCAGTGAATTGAAAGTCAGTACTGGACATCCATAAGATTTGTCACAGGTCACAAATGTAACACAGAGCACCTGTTCCAAACAGTTTGCTGGTCCCAGGTTCGAATCCCACTCAGTCAAAATTGGAAATTTTCTGACTGGGTTTCCACTCGAACGACCTATGTGGGATTGTTGCTAGTTACCACCGGAAGGTTGTGGGTTTCCTCCGGGCATAGACCCTGGTTTCCTCCCACAATAAAACTGGCAACGCCAACTTATAAGTGAAATAATCTTGAGCGCGGTGTAAAACAATCAATCAATCACTCAACCAAACAGTTAGCTGACACACAGCTCACTGACAGTTGAGTCATACAAAAACAACCAACATGATGCTTCAGTTTTCTTGTCCCAATTAGTATTATAAATGATACACTCTTGGACATCCTGTTATTGAGACAGACATCAACATCCAAAGATGATGTTCAAACAACACTCTAATGATCTCCATGTTACTGTATATGTATATTATAGAGAAACCCCAACGTATAATCCCAATGCCTTGGCTTAGAAAGAATGTGACTTAAGTATCAGGACCATTCATAAACAAGTTATCGCCAGCTTTAAGGCAGACCCCAGGCTGCAGCAGGTCCATGCTGTGGACCTGTACACATCTATCTCCAGCTTTAAGACAGGCCCCAAGCTGCAGCAGGTCCATGCTGTGGACCTGTACACATCTATCTCCAGCTTTAAGACAGGCCCCAAGCTGCAACTGGTCCATGCTGTGGACCTGTACACATCTATCTCCAGCATTGTAAGACAGACCCCAGGCTGCAACTGGTTTATGTTGTAGACCTATACACATCTATCTCAAGCGCTGTAAGGCAGGCCCCAGGCTGCAACCGGTCCATGTTGTGGACCTATGTGCATCTAGCTCCAGCATTGTAAAGCAGACCCCAGGCTGCAACTGGTCCATGTTGTGGACCTACATGTATGCGCATCTATCTCCAGCGTTGTAAGGCAGGCCCCAGACTGCAGCAGGCCCATGCTGTGGACCTATGCGCCTCTATCTCCAGCGTTGTATGGTGAAACCCCCAGGTTGCAACTGGTCCATGTATGTGTATGCATTTTTCCTCAGCTTTGTAAGAATGGCATCTGATCTGGACTCTTTCTCTTTCCTCCAGTTGCATGCAGCCGTTGGGTCTTCATTAGGTGGTATGTGTTCCCTTATGGTGGCAGCAATGTACCCTGAAAGGGTAGGAAGGTACAGTGTGCATATTTGATACCCTACATGTATATGATCGAATTTCTATCAAACTAAGCTTTTTCTGCACAAAAAAGTGTTTCAAATACATTGTTCAGACTTGTCAAGAACACAGAGAGTGAATAATACTCTTAATAAGCTTGATGTCAATTTGTACTTTTTGTAGCATACAGTAGCTATCAACAAATGTCAAGTGTCGGGGTCTCCTCTGCTATGAATCCTGACACTTCAGGAAAAAAATGTATTATTTTGAGAGTGGCTTTAAACATTCATTAACAATCGATAAAAGATGACTGACATCCTTATTAAAAAGCCATTGCATGTTTTCATAGGGCGATGTGTATATGAATATCTGCATGGTCACACACATCAATGTCTGTGAGATACATACAGAGGAAATACACAAATCAATTACTTAAAGTGGCATGAGCTGCCAAAATGTTGATATTTTGACCTTAATATATAATGTTGAAATTAGTGGCTATTTTTCTAAAGACATATCATTCAGAAGCTTTTTAGTGCTTCTAGTCTCGAAAATGTACGATAAAGTATTGTTTTGAACTAACTTTGGCTTAGAATGAATGAATGGTCGTCCCGTTTATTTAAATTTTGTTTACTTTTTGAACACGTCTTCGGTTCGTACAGGCCACATACTGTATGGATTTTCCTCATTCCAACGCCAATCATTTAGTTTTTTCGGTGGCTTTCAAAGCCTCTTACTGTCTTGACGATCAGAAATTATGAAAAAAGTGTCAATTTTGACAGCTCATGCCACTTTAAAATCTTTATTTTTTTCCTCCGTATAGAGTTGTGTCCATATCAGCGTCTGCCCAGTCACACCCGTCATCAATAGCTATGAGATACATACAAAGGAAGATGATAATGACTGACCCTAACTGGAACTCTGGCCACTATTATGATGGAGTCTTCCCCAAAATGGGCATGAAACTAGCCAGGTTTGTTGAAATGAATACCTTGGTTAATTGACCTCTGCGGCAGTGCCACAAAGGGCAATACCAGCGGAAGGTTGTGGGTTTCCTCCGGGCATAGAGCCTGGTTTCCTCCCACAATAAAACTGGCAACGCCGCCATATAAGTGAAATAATCTTGAGCGCGGCGTAAAACACCAAACAATCGATCAATCAATCACAAAGGCAAGCCAAACATTCAGAAAGGTGAGACCTATGCAGCTAAATGGGTTTGTGACGTCTTTACATTTGTATTGTTCCTGTGATGCCAAGCTAGTTTTGTCTAATCATTTCACAGGTTTAACCTTTCCAAATGGTGTTTCGACAGAGGTCAATGAATCAATAAGTATTAGGTTATCAGTACTTAAATCATTTTCACTTCTATCGTTTTGAATTATTTTGAATGTCTAAGCTACATGTATCATGCAAATGATCCGGGGTTTTACATAAATTGGAACTGTTTCTATCAGAACAACAGTATGATTGGTTGTTTGATTGATGTTTTACGCCGCACTCAAGATTATTTCACAGATCCTACTGGTTCATGGTTCACAAATGATCCTCACAAATTCACCATTAAGTGGGCAATGTTTAAATTCTCATGAAATAACTGCAAGCCAAGAGTTTTTTCTCTCTTATACATCTCCACTTAAAGGATTCATGAACAAGGCTAAAATCTGCTTTGTGTTTTGTTTATGTACTAAATGTATATTTGTATAACGACCTATGTGGGATGTTTTCCAGTTACCAACGGAAGGTGGTGGGTTTTCTCCAGGCATAGAGCCCGCTTTCCTCCCACAATAAAACTGGCACCAAACACCAAACAATCAATCAACCAAATTAGAAAATATTTCCTACGGTTGTTCATAATTATTTTGATTGCCAATTATTGATAATATTGAGCTTTTCAGTTTCTTTTGACTGTATTACTGTACATGTTACTGTGTTAAACAACTGTGTTGTGTGTGGAATGAATAAACTGAATATTAAAACGGACTAACACCTAATTCCAAATCTCATTCATTCTTAGACTTTAAGGTGAAGAATTACTTATGGATAACAACTTCTTGGTTTATTGGGTGATGATATCTTGAAATCTTTTTGGAACGATTCTCACATTTCTCATTTTCAGAGAGATCGGGACTATGACTTATAGGAGTGGTCCAGAATGGTCTCATCGATTTGGTCGACGTCGTATAGAAGAGACAGAGACTGTTAGTCTGTGTCCGACCTTCCTAATAGAAAACTACCTGGAACATCAAGGAGAGAGCTTCAGCAACAAGTACGACCCAAACTCACTTTTATATATTTCAAAGGTGAGAAGTTTGTAGGAAATTAAATTAGTTTGTGTCTTAGGACCTGTCCCCATGAAAATGGACAAAAATTGCTGTAGTGTATTGTATTTAACTTATTTTATTGACAGTATAAAGTCAAAGGGATTGGGAACAAGAGTCCCTTTGTGTTTTCATCCCATTGGTTTCTTCCCCCATAACTTAGGAGGGCCTTGATGGTGATCGTCCCTCAGTCCCACACAGACCTTCCATCGATGGGGCGTGGGTTCGAATCGACCAAAATAAAAAATTTCTGAGTGGATTTTTCACTTGGTCGCCGTATGTGGAAGAGTTGCTAGGTACTCGCCAAAGGTCGGTGGTTTCCTCCAGGCAATAAGTTTCCTCCACAACTAAGCCTGGCAACACCTCCATATAACTGAAATAATCTTGAGTGTGGTGTAAAACATCAATCAACCAACCCATAACTTGGCCTCTCTGCCATATAAGTGAATCAATCCATCAATCTATAGCTGTATTCGCTAATCTTCACGGCATTGTTTTGAGTAATTGTTCTTTTCTTCCTTTTTACCTTGCTATGTGGGATGGTTTCCAGTTACCAACGGAAGGTGGTGGGTTTCCTCCGGGCATAGAGCCCTGTTTCCTCCCACAATAAAACTGGCAACGTCGCCATATAAGGGAAATAGTCTTGAGCGCGGCGTAAAACACCAAACAATCAATCAATCAATCAATCCTTTTTACCTTGATTCTGTCTGTTTACCAATCAACCAATCAATCAAAATTTAAGAATTTATTTCCCATCATTATAAACTCATAAGTATTTTTGGATGAATTACATGAAAATAAAATTAATTGGATAAAAAATGTTTAGCTGTTCAACAAGTGTGAAGTTTTTCTCATTAGATATTTTCTGTTTTCATTGATGTGAGCAGATGATACTTTTGAGTACTGAATAAAACACCATAGAATCAACTCATGATTATTATTGTGCTCCTGATTTTCCAGGCCATGGACTTGTTTGATATGTCAGACGGATTTGATTCAGTAACTGAAGGAATGTCCCGGATCACCTGTCCAGTTTTAGTGATGGGTGTACAGACAGATATCATCTTCCCAATCTGGCAACAACGAGAAATTTATACCGCACTCCACGAAGCAGGTAATAAATTATTGACTTGATTTTTACAACAGGTTTGTATGATTCCTGGGGGGTGTAAATGGATTTAAAATGATTAAACCAGCCTGTCTGTCAGCCTTGGCAGATATAGATATATGTACGCCCTATATAAACGTTGGCTGAATAAATGGAGGGAAAGAGGCCACTTACTTAGGTACAGAGCTTCATAGCATTTTAGGGGCCTTCGGTGCAGTCGTCGGACACAAACCTTTTTTATGGATGGGTCATGGGTTTTAATCTTACCCCTCAAAAAATTTTAAAAAATTATGCTTGGGGTTTTGTCTTAAGTGCGAGTTTTCAGGCTCTGGAGTTGGCTCACCGTTTAGGCTGGTAATGCTATGAAATAATCTGTTTAGGGCAGCATAAAACATCCATTAATCCAATATATTATTAAATTATTACTCCAGGTAATGAGGCTGTAACTTTCTATGAACTCAATTCACCCTATGGACATGATACATTCTTACTGGACCTGAATGGTGTCGGAGCTGGTGTCAAGGTCAGTTAACTCTTTTAAATAATTTCATTTTGAAGTAATAACTCTTACATGTTGCCATTTCCCCCCCTTGTTAGTCATACTAAGGAGCATGCTGCCATTTTTCTCTTCATTGGTCTCTCATGGGATCAAATTGGAGGGATTTGAAACGGTCAGTAAAACAGCCAGTCTGCTGGTATCCGTTTACCTCGCTATTGTGGACTCTGTGGACTGAACATGCTTATTTCTAAGCTGGCAACAGAAAACAATCGCATGAGATGTGAGACTTTGTAATTTGAATTTCATGTTTGGATTATGAACTCCGCTGTTAGAATATTTTGAATTACTGTTTTGATAAATTCATGAGATAGTTGTTTGATTTTGATTTTTTTCTCTCTTATGTTTCAGGGATTTTTACAAACTGAAATGGCTGAGAAAGGCTGGCTAACAAAACACAAACCGAAACTACCAAAATAAACCACGCTGTCCAAAAAGAGGTTTAGAATTATGCTTGCCAAAATAAGGTTGTGATGGGATTGTTATGAGCAAATTTGTCTTATTTTGATTGTTTATGTTATGTCTCCACAGTCAAGTTGATGTGTCTTTATTTTTTTTTTCTTTATTTTTTAGGATATACTTTATTTTGTTAATTAAGGAATGTTACATGTACCTACTCATAGACTGATCCAGAGACATTTTAATACCTGTATACAGGTATGGGTGCCCAAACTCACAAGCAAAAAATCCGCCCAAATTCTTAAAACCAACAGATTTTAATGTCAAAATAGCATTTAATGATGAATTTTGGGCCAGAGATGTTGTTTTTGTCTTATTGTTGGAACATTTTGAACCGAAATGGTATGCCAAAATTTTCCCTGGATCAGTCCCTGCTACTTCTTATACTCTGTATAATATAACTCTGTTCTGTTTGGGATTTACAGTTCCGTTTCGAAATTATATTTTCGCGAAGGACAGCTAAAAATCTAACTGTTCCTTGTTGTATACATAGCTGTACCACCAGAACGTCTGAGGTTACCTTTTGGCCCACACTCCAGTTTGTGTTTAAGAGATAACGTTGTTTTTTTTTTATCATGTAAATGTTTTAATCCTGCTTATAGACAATCCTGTTAGTAAATTATTGAATGTATTATAATCATTTACAAATGTAACATGCATATTTGTCTTTGCATAACGTCAAAGGATTTTTTAATGGTCTAGCACAATATCTCCTGTCTTCAAAGATCCTTACAACTATTTTGTTAAGTTTGTTCTTGTTATATGCTGATTTATATCATATTCTTAAATATTCAAATGTAAGGCAGCTTTGATTTGTGATTGCTGTCAGTAAAAATAAGATGGATGCCTCTAGAGGGAGCATAACCCTGGCATTATTCCTCTGCGGGAAGGAAAACACGGATATGCTTCAAGAGGGGAAATAACATTGATAAGCTGAGCGTCAAGAAATTTATTATATCTGATACTTACGAAGAAATCAGCCTTTTTAAAGACCTATACGTAAAAACGCTCTAAGCCTTTTTAAGAAACCGCTATTAAGCGGCGACATAGTTTTCTTGTATCTAATAGTAAATGTTTATGAAAATGTATGCCTTTTATTGATTTTAGAATATGGCATTATCCATAGATCCAAATAAATGTTTGATTATTAAACATTAAAACAAGACCATTATAATAATTAAAGTGGCATGAGCTGCCAGAAACCATAAATTCTGATTGTCAAAGTACCTATGAAAACTAAAGGATAGATGTTGAAATAAAAAAAACCTTGGTAAAGCCAATGACCTGAACTGAAGATGTGTGCTAATAACAGACAAAATTCAACTGGCTGGGGTGTACATGTACAAGTTCTTTTTTAGGGAGTTTTGTTGCTTATAAAACTACCTCAAGTTACATCCTCAAGATTGATATCCGGGAAAAGCTCTTATTTGGTAGTCGTAACCAAGAATTACGCAATTTTGTTTCTGTGGAATTTTCCTATTTGGCCGTTCATGCCACTTTAACAAGGTTTCTCCTGCTGGTGCTATCAATATTTGTATGTTTGTATCTATTGTTTCATATCATCTGTGTTTGATTCAGTCAGTCAGTGCTAAATGTTTGATCTCTAAGATGTTACATAATATTTTCATTCGGTCCATATTGATTATGCATTCATGTATTTCACCACGATAAACTAGACCTACATGTATATTTTACACTTGTACAATATTATATATTTTTGAAAATGAAGTCACACCATAGATATCTTATAACTTAATTGGCTATGCACTATGCATTGCGCGGTACAAAACGGCACAATTATGGTCCGTCACCTAGCCAAATGGCGGACTATAAGATTAACGTTACAATCCAGAACAAGGTTACCGCTTGAAAAACATTTCTTGTCGTTGTTGTTGCACGATAGTCAAGACATAGGCCCTACTAAAGCCACTTTTACACGTTTGTCAGGAATTTCATACAGCACTTCCGCTTGAAATTTATTCCATTCTCGAAAAAAATGGCAAGAAGTTCACATTAGACTAGAAAACAACTTGGTAACGCAAGTCAAAAATCACCTAGCAAGATGGCGACTTAGTTGCCGGAAGTCGCTTGTCGTTAGCCAATCTACATGTAGTTATTATAAGATATCTATGAGTCACACTGGCACAGGGACAACAACAGGAATGATCTCTCTTAGTAGAAAAGCTATAATATGGACAAGTTTCTAGAATTGTCTTCAGTTGGTTAGTTGACTTATACACCTCAAAAGTTGTTCAATTTAACATTTATAGTGGAAGGTGGAAAGGAAAGAAATGGTATTCGGAGCAGCTAAGGGGAAGTAAGTAGCTTTATTTAAACTGCATTTGTATACAAAAGAATAAAAGATGCACTTAATAACATATATGAATCTGTCAAAAAATTACAATACTGCTTTGATTTTTTTTCTTAGAGAATAAATTTGAGTATGTAATGACTATGTTACATACATGTATGATGTACAATATTGAGATAAAACCGACACCTTTTGTTTTATCTGTTATTAATTTGTTTATTGCCCATTGTTAATTTTTAGTTATTGATACAAATGATTGAAGTGGAGAAATAAATGTATCTTACAGTTCAAGAAATAGTTGTTTGAGATTTGAATGTTATCAAAGTTTATACAAGTTGACAGCCTCGAGATTTGTGAGGAGTCGGATCTTGACATTTAGTTCTTGGGAGAGTCTTGAATATATCACTTGTATCGACGTCAAGGCTTAGCATTCTGGGTATTATGGTCTGTTGGGGGGACAGGTTCTTTGCCTGGAGGAAAATACCAACTTTAGGCAAGAACTTGAAAACTATTCCATATGGTGATCCAGTGAAAAAAAATCCCACAAAGTTTTCATTGGACTGAGTAGGATTCAAATGCTTGTGTAGGACTGAGAGACTATCGCTCTGCTGAGCCCCTGCCCCTCACACACACAACCCCATTAGAAAATCAATTCATTGATGTCAAAATACAAAATAATTTTATTACAATCTAAACTTCATAGAACTGTTTTCACTGGAACGATTTTTCTTTGAACAGACAGTTTATATCTTCTTTCTAGGAGGTCACACCCTTAACAACACATCCAAATCCAATGGTACTGTTTGTTCAAAACACACAGTTAAACGGCTATGTACAACCCTACAAAGTGTTTGTTGAGACATCCTGGGCAGTTTGTTATTTCACAAACCCTCAATGTTGACTGTGTTGGTGGTTTTGTATCAGTCAGGATACTATTAAATGTCTTTGTCAAGATGTCATCTTTTACTTCAAAAGCCATCAATGAAGCTTCAATGTGTCTTCTATAGACACCCAGCCATCATGTAGAAATATACAAACAGGAGGATGTTGCCTTTCTCAGACAGATGAGATACATAAGCTGCTAATGAAATAATCAGAGGTGGTAAGGGGTATAAGGATTGTATACGTGACATCAGTGATTGGTGTATGTATCACATGTTCAATATGCCAGCCATAAGCACTGCTTGTCAAACCTCCAGTTGTAGAGTCTATAATTTCACATCCCTGGCGCTCGTTTCACAAAGCAGTCGCATCGCAAACGAAGACTAGTTGCCACTGGATATAATAGTAAAGAGATAAGTCATGGGCACTGCGATTGTTCGCACTTTGCGACGGTATCGTGGAACTGCCCCCAGCTATCCTCTCATTTATCAATCAATGTGCCCTTTGGTCTGGACTTTTTAGCCTCCTCTTCAGCCTTAAAATAAAACAAAAATGTAATAAAAAATCATGATAAAAATAAATCGGAAATTTAGAAGAGACCATCCATTAGGTTACATGTATATCCAGGGAATCCTTAGAACCAATCATACTTTCGGGTAACATACTATGTGTACATAAACCCTGTTAGTTATGGGCCAGGGGCCTGTTTGACAAAGCGGCGTAGTGTAAGTTTTAACGTAACTGCCATAGCAACCCATACTGTAGAGATACGTTGCTATGACAGCTATCGCCAAAAACTTAACATACCCCGCTATGTGAAACAGGCTACTATTTGTACAATATTTGTACACCAGAAATAAGTTCAATTATATGAAGATTGCAACATTATTTAAATAGCACGGTCAGTTATGTACCAGAGATGTGATTCACATTACGTAAAAGGAAAAGGAAATGAACATTGTACCATTATTTAAATATCAAATTAATAAGTAACTGTTCTCAAGTTATGGACCAGACAACTGATTAATATAACATAAAAGGAGAAAATGGCAATAACAGCCTTCAATATTGAAAAGCCATCCAATCTATGCTTTCAATAAACTCAACTGTTTCAAAGTTATATTATGAGGTTATTGCATCCAATATGGATAATATTATTGTAGGAGTCACTGTTGAGTTGAAAGTCTGATATAGACTTTCAATCCATCTATGACGAGTACAATAAATATCCATATTAGATGTAAATTCAGATAAGGACCTTTTTAGTATATTTATGGACACTAAAACACACGGGCACAGGGAAAATCTTCTTGTCTATCAAGCCTAATGATTCTGTAGTGGTGATATACATGTATATGTATGTTTCCCCAATCATTCCATTTATATGCTGGGATAAGGCATGTGGCCAAATGGAACAAGGACATCAGATTCGAATCTTATCGTCAACGGAATGACCTCTCTTGGAATGATTTCTCTCTCTCTCTCTTTTCATCAATCAATAAATTAACCAATATGTGATTGACATGTGGTACAATCATAGGCTTTCCATTGATGAATCTGTTTTGATTGTATAATAACACAAGTTACTGATTGAACTCCTACATGTAGATTGATTGATGTTTTACGCAGTACTCAACATTGTTATATTGCAGCGTTGCCAGGTTTAGTGGGGGAGGAAACCAAGAGGTTTGCCCTGGAAGAAATCACGACACACTGGCAACTTTTCCACATATGGCCAGCGAGAGAAAACTCCTCTCACAAATTTTTGAATTTAATATTTGATCTGAGAGGGATTTGATCCCATGCCGCATCGATGGATTGATTGATCGATTGTTTGGTGTTTTACGCCGCGCTCAAGATTATTTCACTTATATGGCGACGCTGCCAGTTTTATTGTGGGAGGAAACCCACAACCTTCCGCTGGTAACTGGCAACCATCCCACATAGGTCGTTCAAGAGTGAAAACCCAGTCAGAAAATTTTCCAATTTTTGGACTGAGTGGGATTCGAACCCGCGACCCATTGGTGGAAGGCTGTTTGGATTGAGCGTCCAAAGCTCTACCTACTGAGCCACGGAGGCCCCCGCATCGATGGAAGGTCTGCATGGGACTGAGGGACTGCCACTCTAACAGACTGAGATACCGAGGCCCCCTCCACTCTATCCTCCTGGATTTATTCAAGGACAGTTAAAAATGGACTCCAAG
Source organism: Lepidochitona cinerea (assembly GCA_963971465.1). Taxonomy (NCBI): domain Eukaryota; kingdom Metazoa; phylum Mollusca; class Polyplacophora; order Chitonida; family Tonicellidae; genus Lepidochitona; species Lepidochitona cinerea. The sequence goes on along the minus strand of OZ020563.1, from coordinate 26,245,580 downwards.
TAGTTTCCGGGGTCTCTACTGAGTGATGCTCACGACCCATTTCCTAACTAATGATATATAAATAACTTACTTGCTCTAATAGTTTTCTTTTACTCATTCCTTTCCGTATTAACTGTTTCTCAATAACTTTGGCATTGGCTGCATATGAATCAGCTATTTCTTTCTGTAAGATAAAATATGTGCATTACTTAGATTGTTTATTAAAATAATGAATAATTAATAACAATGTTTAAAAATATATATACATTTATTTTATGGTCAGTTTTTGATGATCAAAAGATGATTGCATGTCCATTGTTTTAACAGAAAAACAGTGTAATAGAGCAAGCAATGCTAGAGGATTGATTTATTGATTGATTGATGTTTTACGCCACACTCAAGATTATTTCACTTATATGGCAGCGTTGCCAGGTTAAGTGGGGGAGGAAACAGGGCTCATAGCAAGGAGGAAACCCTTGACCTTCGCTGAGTACCAGGCAGCATGCCCACATACATGTACGGCAACCAAAGGAAAAATCCACTTTAAAATTTTTCAGTTTTTGTTTGGTCTGAGTGCATCGATGGAAGGTTTGTGTGGGACTAAGGGACGATAACTCTAACCCACTGCTGGGTTAGATTGATTAATTGACTATGCAGTTTTAAAAGATATGGTTCCATATTTTTTTACTGTATTGAAAAGGCCTTTAAAAAAGTTAGTCCAAAATCCTGTAAAATTCGGCGCCTAGAGACCCCAACCTTAAATTGGATGGGATTTGATTAATAAATAAACAACTCACAGCTTCAATTTCTTCTTCCTCCTCATCTACTGTAGACACTGTGACAGAACTAAATTTACCCATGTTCTTGGTATGTTTAGTTAAAGTGACCTGTTTGAAAAGACAAAAATATACACTATTTGAAAAGTCAATCATAGCCACAAAATACATTTGAACACCATTGGATCAAAAATTGTACACTCAAGCGGACAGACAGCTGCAGTAAATAGTATTTGATACCTCTTCACAAATTTGGACATGTTCATGACTTGAAAATTGATTGATGTTTCACGCAGCACTCAAGATTATTTCACTTGTATGGAGGCGTTGCCAGGTTTAGTGGGGGAGGAAAGCCGGGCTCATTGCCTGGAGGACTTGAAAATTGAAGAGTAGTTTCAAAATGGGTAATCTAACACTCAAATTTCTTGCTAACTTCAATAACTCATATGAAGGGTATACATGTGCACACTCTTCTTTGGTTGATTTGTTAAGGAGTTGAGATGTTTAACGTGACGCAAGATATTATGAGGTTCCATCTGCAGTCTACAGAAAACTCTGGCAAATGTCCCAGCCAAAACATTTTTTCATTTTTTTTTTTAGATCCATTTGTTAAGGCTGTTGGGTTTGCCTTGCTTGATTGATGGTTTGGTGTTTTACGCCGGGGTCAAGATTATTTCACTTATATGGCAGCATTGCCAGTTTTATTGTGGGAAGAAACCGGGCTCCATGCCCGGAGGAAACCCACGACCTTCCGGTAGTAACTGGCAACCATCCCACGTGGGTCGTTCGAGTGAAAACCCAGTCAGAAAATTTTCCAATTTTTTTTGGGACTGAGTGGGATTCGAACCCGCAACCCACTGATTGAAGGCTGTTCGGATTGGAGGCCCCGTTTTGTCTTGCAATTCATCTGGCCAGCCTTAGCCTACTAATTTAAATGTTGAGGATTTCTACCTTTTTCCTGGGTTCTTTGGCAATTTGACTGTAAACGTCCGTTTTCACCCCTTCTCCTTCTTTCTTTAGAGCTCCGTCTACTGTAAACATGATATTGCTGTTTCCTTGGTGATGGTAAAACATCCATAAACCACACCTGGAATTTACATTTAATAACTGTATTTTTGACAGTATAAGCTGTTACACTTTGCATGAATATGTTCTGGAATCTATGCATCACAATGTATGTGGTCTAAACGTATGGAATGTACAGAACACAAAAAAACGCATATAGAACATGATAAAATTCACTGCTCTTTGGTGAAATTGGTTTTCAAAACATACAAAAATGTTTACCATACCTTTTGCATTTTTGTCTGTACTGTTTTTCTATTCCTTCGGGCCTGGAACAGAATGAAAATAAAGGTTTGAATGTTACTTGTTGAAAATAGTATCAACTAGAAAACCTTTTTGTTATCAATTTTCTTCCAATTTGATAGGTTTTGAAAAAATCAATGATCATTTTGTTGAATACAAATCTGTTATATTTTATGCATGCATTAGCTCATCAAGTACATGTACATGTACTAAATATACACTATCTAAGAAGGATGATATACACACAAAGCCTATAAAGTTGAATGAGCTGCCAAAACAGAATTGAGAAATTCATAGCTATTTTTCTCATGCAGTATATATCAGCAACACTGAACAACAATACTGCATAAAACAATTGTAGAGTGGATCCAAATATTCTCAGAATGTCCTCAGGAGTAAAAAAAACTGTTTTGGAAAATCATCCAAGTTTCAAACAAAATGGCTTCATGAGCTTTACAAACCGTCTGAGGTAAATAATGTCATCTGGATCACATGTTAATTTGTAGGCGTGTTTTTGTCCATCGATTACCCTCGAGTTGTCTCTCTTTCTCAGGGGAAGTTTTTCTAAAGGACAATCTACAACCATAAATAGAAAAATATAAGTTTTTTTTAAATTTTAAGTTGATTGAATTATTGCTGTTTTACGAGAACTTAACTAATAAATATAAGAACGCGAAACTTTCGCATTCTTAGACTACATGTATGCGAGTATAAAATCAACAGAATGAGATTTTGAGTACTCAACCCTAGGATCGAAAAAAAGTGTCGCCCTCCTATTTCCAGTTTTAATACTTATGAATTAAAAGTTAGAAAAACAAATAGAAACATTAAATCTGAACGCAAAGCATAGACGTAACAATGACAATGACGCAAAAACCTAATAAACTTCACTTGAAATCCGTGAGGCCAAAGGCTATATGTGAGTTGAATGCCCTTTGACCTCACAGATTTTGTCACAGTTGACCTTTGACCTCTCGGATATGAATAAATTATGACGTCATCCGACACATTCACTCAGTTCACGGGAAACTTGCCTTATGACAAATAACATGAAGAGTTGCAAACAGTCTTGTAAATGTACTACCATCGAACATCTACGGTTCAAAATAAATACACATTTAGCAATTAAACTGTTTTAGTGCATGAAGTAAAGAAAAAGTATTTTCACAATCAAACAGTTTTAAAATCAATTAAAAACGATGTGTGCAGAATAAAAATGCAACGATGGTCACTACTTTATTTTGACGCTGCTATGGCTTGTTGAAAATGACGAATTCACTTTTTGCAGTTTGTGTGAAATTCTTCGAAGTGGTCAGCGCATGCGACAATAAAAAATTTTAAAGAAAAAAACACACGGATGCAAAGCTTAAAGTCTACTGCGTTGTTGTTGCACTGCAAAGCGTGCATTACGGTAGGGGTTGAGGAGAACGACGGCGTGTTTTTTTTTTTCACCCACCCTACTCCCGATCGAGAGTGCAGTCCATAGCTTGTTCGGGAGTGCTACTCCCGTTCAGGAGTGGACGCCTGATCGGCACATTTCCCTAATTGTAGAAAACAATGGTCTAACCAGCTGGGAGCGGTGACCATTGTAGTCGAGACGCCATTTTGTGATAGTTACTTTACGAAGCCTCTGCAACTCCGGTCCCTATTTTCCTTCAAAAAAATCGTTCACCGATGCAATAAATGCCTTAAAATGAATGACCAACCTTTTCTGTCTTAATATCCATTTCCCTTTTGTCGAACTATAGGAGTATAGGCTTGGGTTGTTGCATTACATCGATATTGAAAGAGGGTTGGAACATTTCCCCGCGAACAAGGCGGCCATATTGCCTGTGGAATCATGGTTAATTTCTCAAATTTAAAAATGGCTTCCTCCCATAGCGTTCAGCCCTTCGGGCTTCACAATAACACTACATACCAGAGCTACACATTTCCCCAACCCGATGGCAGCGTCCCTATGCTTAGTGGGGACGGTCGCATCTCTAGACTTTACATATATCATAGTAAATCTATAATTTGTCGAACATATAGAATCATTAGTATGGAACCCACGTCTAAAGAGAGTTTCACACATTTCTTATATAGAATAGCATGTTAAACGATAACTGGGCACTGAATGGTTGTATCAACAGCATACCTAAAATCAGGGACATTTGTCCACAGAGACAGTAATAAACATAAAGAGGTTTTTCTCCTTGATATTCCTCTTGATCTTTCACGTCAGTACAGACAACGCTTCTGGATACAACTTTAGGCATTTTTGGAGAGGGTGAAAGTCATCAACCTTAAAATCCATAAGTTATCAGTCCGACGGCTACGCTTCGTAAAGCCGATGTGTTCTACGTCATCATTAACTGTATAGTCTAAACTGCAGCTCTCCGCACAGGGCACACAAACTACTAATTTATCCGAATCGTTTATCACTGACGTACCATCGGGAGAACTCAGCGACGTAAACTTCCGTTTTCGGTTTGGATGAAGGACACACGAGTAACATAATTAGAGACAGAATTGCTTTCTGTACTCTCACAGATTTATCTCAACGGTAAACAAATCTAAAAGCTTGTTTTGTAGCTTCATCTAATTCACCGTTTTCAAAACGGGCCTTAAGTTCTTGTAGCAAAATAATCGCTGTTTTGAGTGAACCAGACGAATAGTCAAACAATTAAAATTTAAATATTATAAATTCTAATGAGAAATAATTTAGGTATCACCTCGAAGTTAGTTGATTGTGAACAACACGAGCTTTCAACACCTATACGGTTACCGATGTTTAAACATTTATTCAGCATTACGTATTCTAGTAGTACCATTAGCTTCTTGACCGGAAAGCAACTTGGTTAGAATTAAGGGAAAATTTGTCGCTAGACAAACAGGATAGTAAATCTGAGAATTTACTATCCCCTCAAGGTATCAACTATCCCAATCTACATCATATTAAATGGAAGATTTTAATGCTTATGCGTTATTTGATTTATGCTTTGACAGTTAAAGTATTGATTTTTGGCTACTATTTTTTTACCCAATACAATACTCTAAACTACTTTGCAAAAAGCAACCCTAGAGTTGCAGTTTGCAAGCATCCACGAAATACAAACATGAAACATGCGAAGTGATTCGAGTAAGTTGTCAAATTAACATGCCCATGTATGTACATGTATGCCTATAATACAACACCTTGCAAGGTTTTCCCTAGTCCGCAATATGTTGAGTGGATTGATGGATAAATTCTGATACGCCCGCACGGGCTTCTTCAATACCACGTCAACATAGGGTGCATTTGAAAAATCTAAGAGTTGCTCTCGGAATTTAAAAAAACAATAATGTTAAACATTACTCACCTAAAATTCTAAACCATCATTTGTGACCATACACATCGCCAAACAACGAAATTCGCTAAGTTTAATTTCCCTTTGCGTTATCACCGACCTTCCCCGACAGCTGTTACCGGTTGTAATGGCGAGCATGATTTGAAATTTCGCTGAAGATGGCGGTGTGATCGCCCGAGAAAAATTTTAGTAAACACAGACGGAATTCAAACTTAGCGAACAGATTTTAACAGATTTTATGGTCTTGAATAAACTCATTTCTGTTAGAGTAACATTACACATGTTTTCTTGTCTTGTTTATAGATGAGCAAAATGAGCAAGACGTATGATGACATTGACTATCCTTACTGTGATGATGTCCTCAAGTATGAAAAGTTAGCCAAGATTGGACAGGGAACTTTTGGGTAAGATCTTCATGAAATTTCATTTTTTTTATATATAGTATATATCCAGTTTGTAATCTTTAAAAGGAACGAAAACCCATGGAGGGATTGAAGTAAACCATAAATATCTTCTACCGTATTTCTTCAAAAGAATCTTCTACCGTATTTCTTCTAAAGATTCAGCCACCTTCCTCATAAGGATTCAACCATTAGAAGAGAAATTGGCTAAATCTGGCCAGACGAATTCGTCCATTAGAGGACATTTCAGGCAATATGACTTGCCGATGCATATTCTGGTACTGGTAACTCGTATCAAAAACCATGGACCGTCTTCAAATTTTTTCCTCACATCTCGTATCCTCACTGCGACTTCTCTCGTCCCAAAGATGGAGAGACGGGTTGATTTAAAATATTGTGATTTTTGGTAAAATTACACTATAGAGTTACGATTGGGTCATGATTTTTTTGCGTATCCAATAATGTTTTTTTCTTGTAACAATTTAAGATCACTGGCATGGCTAGAACGGTAAAGGAATCTTTATCGACTGTTGAACGTTTTTTCGTATAATTAATTTTCTAGAAAACATTTCCATCCTCATTCTGTTCCATTGAATTACTATTTTTTTTCTTCTTTCCGAAAGTTATTTGTAATATTCTGTTATTTCCTCACGAGCTCCATTGTGTTGGCCTACAGCTGCATGGCGAAGAAACCGAACAACAACAACTAATTCCAACCGAAAAACAGGAAACATAGATGTCTTGAATCACTAAACCTGGCAATGGTAATTGCGATGATCTCTTTTCTCTCTTTCAGGGAGGTGTTCAAGGCTCGATGTAAATCATCAAAACGACATGTTGCCCTCAAGAAAGTGCTAATGGAAAATGAAAAAGAAGGGGTAAATAGCTCACAACCCTTTTTACGAAAATCAGTTACAGTGTTTGAATTCCTTTCAGACTCAATATAAAATTATCCATTTTCAGTGATAGCCGAGGGAATGTTTGCAGGTGCTTTTCTCCTTGGTTAGAGTCTGTGTGTTGCAGGGCAATAGACATGTACAGCTGTACATTGACACAAGTCTTCCATCAATTTTTGAAAATTAGTCAGACTGGAATTTGCCTCAACGGTTACCATGGGTACAGAATCAGTTTCCTCCTTGATACATGTAGCTGCTATATTAGTCAAATGATTTTGAAAGACTCCTTAATGCAGCCAATAAATCCATTTTCGGTTTTCTTTAATTTAACTCCAAACAAAATCTGTTCAAGATTATGGCATTGAAGGGAAGATAAGTCATGTATTCATTTCGATTCTCGGATTTCAAGAATTTACAGGCTTGATTTATTTAATTCAAAAAATACATAAATGGCCTAATACGAGACAAAAGCTTGTGTCTGGCTAACAGCCACGTGTATGAAGGTAATTTAGGAGCAATTCGTTCCAGATTTCAATGAAATATTGCATTTAACCTTTAAGAGGACTCTCTAAAGCATATCTCTACAACATGGAAAGTTTACGAGTACTCTTAAGTCCCATGTTGTAGACATACACTAAGAGTACTCTTAGTTAAGAGCGCTTTGTGCAAGTGGGCCCCAGGTCTAGCTAGAATTGACCATAGATTGTTTCAAAATGCACAGGTCTGAGATATGACTATTAACAATCATGTGCATTACTATTAACTGCAAATATAATGTTTATCAAAAACTATTTAGTTGCTCTATAACGTGAGTTTGACTGGATTTTCTTTCATTTTAATTATATATTTGCAATTTTATCTCAACAGTTGAAGATGTGGAATGTGATCTTTTATAGGGTCATTGTGATCTGTACCCTGTACATGAGTACTCTCCAACACTTTATACACGTAGCTGTTCTGTTGTCAACCTCATATTATATCCCTACATTTACAGTAATCCCTACATTAATGCAAACACACAATCAGTGCTTTGAGGTGTCTGGATTCAGAATATGTGCAAAGTATTCCACTGTAAAAAGAAGAATTTCAGAAAATAAAACACAGAGCGGTAATACTGTTGACAAGAACTGGGGAAAAATTTAGCATTTATCAACATTTTAGCATGTATCAATTGAGATGTGTGTTAACTCTTCGAGTCCATGAGTTAACCCAGGGATTACATTACCTTATATTTGTTTAAAGTTAGACAAAAACATCTATAATGTGTTAAAAAAGGATTCCAGAAAATTCTACTTACCAAGGCTCAGCTCCTGTCAACCTAATGAAATATCATAGGTTTGGTTTGTTACAACAATTTATTGGGTTTAAAGGTCTAAATGATATACCTCTTTTTAACACAATTCTCCATGGTTATTTTAGACAAGAAGATTTTCCCTGTGCCCGTGTGTTTTAGTGATCATAAACATAGTAATATAATTCTGCTTTCTTTGTTTCAGTTCCCCATCACTGCCCTGAGAGAAATCAAGATTTTACAGCTTCTCAAAAATGAAAATGTGGTGGACCTTATTGAAATATGTCGAACAAAAAGTAAGTTGTATTTGACTTATATGAAATTATGAATGTATAAAGAATTAAAGAGTGGCATAACTGCGCTTCTTTCAGAAATTCAGATTTGCAAAACTAAGAGATTGTGAAGTTTATCAAAAACCTGAATGATTCACTTCAGAATTAGGAATAACCATGCACTATGTGGCCTGTGCATACTGAAATATTATTCAAAAGTTAAACAAAATTTAAATACATTCTGGGGACTGGTAGCAATGAAAGTTTTTTAAAATTTTTTTAATCACTAATTTCAAACGTTTGTGTTAGCAGAATTACATGTATATCAACATTTTGGCAGCTTATGTGGGATGGATGTCCGGTTTCAACTAAAGGCTGTACTTAAATATATTTTCTTATTGTAATTTCAGCGTCACCTTACAATCGGCATAAGTCCACCATCTACCTGGTGTTTGAGTTTTGTGAACACGATTTGGCCGGTTTACTCAGCAATATCAACGTGAAATTTTCCCTGGGAGAAATTAAAAAAGTGATGCAACAGCTTTTGAATGGTTTATATTTCATCCATAGCAATCGGGTTCTTCACCGAGACATGAAAGCAGCCAATATTCTCATTACAAAAAATGGGACTCTAAAGTTGGCTGATTTTGGATTAGCTCGAGCATTTAGTGCCAGTAATGCAGGAAAACCAAACCGTTATACTAATCGGGTTGTGACGCTATGGTATCGCCCTCCAGAACTATTGCTAGGAGAGAGGAATTATGGCCCACCCATAGATCTATGGGGAGCTGGGTGTATAATGGCAGAAATGTGGACTCGCAGCCCAATAATGCAAGGTGTTACAGAGCAGCATCAGCTTCAGTTGATAAGTCAGCTTTGTGGGTCAATTACCACAGAAGTTTGGCCTGGCTTAGAAAGTTTAGAACTTTACAATAAACTAGAACTCCCACCAAGCCTTAAGCGTAAGGTCAAAGAACGATTACGGCATTACGTTAAGGATCAATATGCTCTTGACCTTTTGGACAAGTTGCTGACCCTTGACCCCTCTCGACGTATCGATAGTGACACGGCGTTGAATCATGACTTTTTTTGGTCAGATCCGATGCCGTGTGATTTATCGAGAATGTTATCCCAGCATACTACCTCCATGTTTGAATTTTTGGCACCACCGAGACGCAGAATGCCGGCACAACAGCACCCTCAAGCCAAAGCCCCACAGAACTCTGACCAGCATTTTGAAAGAGTTTTTTGACAGGCTTCCCATGCCCGAGTACCACTGTCCAGAATAATACACCGAGGAGTTAAAATGTGGGTTGCGAAGCCATTCTAAATTGACAAAGGATTCACAGTTATTCCTTCCACCTCCTTCAACCATTATTGTCTCTTGAGCTGAGGAACCAGTGGATTAACATGAAGTCTACTCTGTGAAAATGAATTTGATGCTGGGTCACTTACAGTGATTGTAATGTCGGGGACTGACTCATGGCTTGCAGAAAAAAAGTAACAAACAAGAATCATTTTGGGCCACTGTAAATGACATATGTGTTGTCTATAAATTACATGTAAGAACACATTTTTTATGGATTACAGACTTCTCGGTTTATTCACTTATTTGTGATATAATAAATGGAGAAGTATGTCATGATTGTCATCCAGAAAAGATGTGTTCTTAATTTATGTATTTTCCTACTTATAATATGTCATTCAAAGAGTATACCTGTTGTCTGTTGGACAAGTGAAGGAATTGAAATGTGGTTATTGTTGTAGGCTGTTTGAATGGGAAAACTAATAAAAAAGTAAGAATGAAGTAGCAATAGCAGTGGCTATATAAAAGGAAGATCGTTGTGATCTTTATACAGTGACACTGGTTTGGTGGGGCCAAAAATACTCTATCAATAATCAAATCATCAATAATCCAACCAATACTGGGTATCTTAGCGGAACAGATGTCTTTCATTGATGCATCGCAGGTTTATTTTCCACTTTTCACTTGACCCCCCTATGTGGAAGATTTGCAAGATACTCGCAGACGGTCAGCATTTCCTCTTGACAAAGAACCACGCAATTCCTTTCCCCCACTTTCCATTTATAACTGTAAAATGGTTTGGTCTTTGGTTTAAATCTGATTTGATAAAGAGTAAAATTCTGAGTGGGTTTTTACCTGGCCGTCCCTGGGGTTGAGTTGGTTTGATTCCCATGGCATCACCAAAGTTTCACCTGATTGATATATTGGAGATAATTTTCAGGTGCCAAAGGAAGGCAGAGCTTTCCTACAGGCATATAGTGCATTTTAGGCAGTTGTGATTAAACCCACCAATGCAGCCATATTAGTCATATAATCTTGGAGGCCTGCAACCTATAAAACCACCAATCAAGGGCTTAAAAAACCATCATGAGAATTCATATAGGGGAGAATTCTGGGCTGTTATATTTTTTCTTTCTTCTTCCGTCACCCCAGGGCCCACACTATCGGCCATATAATACCAATCGGCCTAAGACAGATATATTCAGGACTTGGATCACTGCTGATTGGTTTTGTTCAGGTGATACAGCATCTTCTCAAGCCAAGCTAAAACATCTCCATGTCCACATTCGGAATGAGACCATGCAAGGGGCTGTTTCTCAACACATTTACGCCCGTCGTAACTTTGCGCCTGGTCGTAACGTAATGTTGAAGGTATATGTTGCCATGACGTTACGACCAGCCGTAAAGTTAAGTCGGTGTCGAGAAACAGCCCCCTGATTTTTAACTTGGCTCGAGAAGATGGCGATACAGTGACTGCTTCACTGGGCAGTGTGGATAAAGGGATTTCGTCATTGAGCACCTCAACAGTCCTTCAACGTTTTTTTTTTCTTACTTCATACACAAATGGAATTATGTTAATTTTGCAAACCGTCAATCAGTCGTAATCGTTGTCTCTCATTGGAAAGAATGAATGGGTATACCAGATACATGTCCAAGGTTTCACGCCATACAAAAGATTATTTCACTTTTAGTTAAAAACACAACCTTGGACGTCACATCTGGCAAACCCTTTCATTGTGTTCAATGAGTGAAAACAAATACGTCTGATTGACAGTGACTCAAAATCAACATAAAATCTTTCGTGTTTAATCATTTGTGTGGCGTGAAACCATCATCATCAATCTAACTTTGCAATAGATCTACATGTTAAGTCTGTCCCTATTTATACTTTTGTTACATACTCAAATGGGATTGAAAAATTGTCATTAAAATGATGTACATCAGAACTGATTCTTTGTTGTTGGCGTTTATTCTTGGTGCCTATGAAATTTATTGCGTTTTCCAGGATTCTAGTACGGATCCGGTGGGGTTTTTGGTTTCAGAAACCCAGGAACGCCATCATGTATATGAAATCAATTTACATGTGGAGTAAAATATCCTGCTCTGCACACGTCATTGCATTTCTGATTTTAACTAGGACATACTTCGAATCACAGTCCCAAATACTGGAAACAGGTGCAAGGTACAACTTTCGAATCCCGAATCACAGTCCCAGATACCGGAGACGGGTGCAAACTACAGCTTTCGAATCCCGAATCACAGTCGCAGATTGGTGCAAGCTACAGCTTTTGAATCCCGAATCACAGTCTTAGATACCAGAGACGGGTGCAACCTACAGCTTTCGAATCCCGAATCACAGTCGCAGATAGGTGCAAGCTATAACTTTCGAATCCCGAATCACAGTCGCAGATACCAGAGACGGGTGCAACCTACAGCTTTCGAATCCCGAATCACAGTCGCAGATACCGCAGATAGGTGCAAGCTTCAACTTTCGAATCCCGAATCACAGTCCCAGATACCAGAGACGGGTGCAACCTACAGCTTTCGAATCCCGAATCACAGTCGCAGATAGGTGCAAGCTATAACTTTTGAATCCCGAATCACAGTCTCATGCAGATACCGGAGACGGGTGCAAGCTACAACTTTCGCATCCCCAATCACAGTCTCAGATACCCTAGACGGCTGCAAGCTTCAACTTTCGCATCCGCAATCACAGTCACAGATACCCTAGACGGTCGAAGCTACAACTTTCGCATCCCGAACCACAGTCTCAGATACTGGAGACGGGTGCAAGCTTCAACTTTCGCATCCCCAATCACAGTCTCAGATACCGGAGACGGGTGCAAGCTACAACTTCCGCATCCGAAATCACAGTCACAGATACCCTAGACGGCTGCAAGCTACAACTTTCGCATCCCGAACCACAGTCTCAGATACTGGAGACGGGTGCAAGCTTCAACTTTCGCATCCCCAATCACAGTCTCAGATACCGGAGACGGGTGCAAGCTACAACTTCCGCATCCGAAATCACAGTCACAGATACCCTAGACGGTCGAAGCTACAACTTTGGAATACCGAATCACAGTCCCAGATACTGGAGACGGGTGCAAGGTACAACTTTCGAATCCTGAATCACAGTCCCAGATACTAGAGACGGGTGCAAGGTACAACTTTTGAATACCGAATCACAGTACCAGATACTGGAGACGGGTGCAAGGTACAGCTTTCGAATCCCGAATCACAGTCCCAGATACTGGAGACGGGTGCAAGGTACAACTTTCGAATACCGAATCACAGTCCCAGATACTGGAGACGGGTGCAAGGTACAGCTTTTGAATACCGAATCACAGTCCCAGATACTGGAGACGGGTGCAAGGTACAACTTTCGAATCCTGAATCACAGTCCCAGATACTGGAGACGGGTGCAAGGTACAACTTTTGAATCCCGAATCACAGTCCCAGATACTGGAGACGGGTGCAAGGTACAACTTTCGAATCCCGAATCACAGTCCCAGATACAGGAGACGGGTGCAAGGTACAACTTTCGAATCCCGACCTTCCCAGATACTGGAGACGGGTGCAAGATACAACTTTCGAATCCCGAATCACAGTCTCAGATACCGGAGACGGGTGCAAGCTACAACTTTCGAATCCCGAATCACAGTCTCAGATACCGGAGACGGGTGCAAGCTACAACTTTCGAATCCCCAATCACAGTCTCAGATACCGGAGACAGGTGCAAGCTACAACTTTCGCATCCCCAATCACAGTCTCATGCAGATACTGGAGACAGGTGCAAGCTACAACTTTCGCATCCCCAATCACAGTCTCATGCAGATACTGGAGACGGGTGCAAGCTTCAACTTTCGCATCCCCAATCACAGTCTCATGCAGATACCGGAGACGGGTGCAAGCTTCAACTTTCGCATCCCCAATCACAGTCTCAGATACCGGAGACAGGTGCAAGCTTCAACTTTCGCATCCCCAATCACAGTCTCAGATACCGGAGACGGGTGCAAGCTACAACTTTCGCATCCCCAATCACAGTCTCAGATACCGGAGACGGGTGCAAGCTACAACTTCCGCATCCCCAATCACAGTCTCAGATACCCTAGACGGCTGCAAGCTACAACTTTCGCATCCCGAACCACAGTCTCAGATACTGGAGACGGGTGCCAGGTACAACTTTCGAATCCTGAATCACAGTCCCAGATACTGGAGACTGGTGCAAGGTACAACTTTCGAATCCTGAATCACAGTCCCAGATACTGGAGACGGGTGCAAGGTACAACTTTCGAATACCGAATCCCAGTCCCAGATACTGGAGACGGGTGCAAGGTACAACTTTCGAATCCTGAATCACAGTCCCAGATACTGGAGACGGGTGCAAGGTACAACTTTTGAATACCGAATCACAGTCCCAGATACTGGAGACGGGTGCAAGGTACAGCTTTCGAATCCCGAATCACAGTCCCAGATACTGGAGACGGGTGCAAGGTACAACTTTCGAATACCGAATCACAGTCCCAGATACTCGAGACGGGTGCAAGGTACAACTTTTGAATACCGAATCACAGTCCCAGATACTGGAGACGGGTGCAAGGTACAACTTTCAAATCCTGAATCACACTCCCAGATACTGGAGACGGGTGCAAGGTACAACTTTCGAATCCTGAATCACAGTCCCAGATACTGGAGACGGGTGCAAGTTACAACTTTCGAATCCAGAATCACAGTCCCAGATACTGAAGACGGGTGCAAGCTACAACTTTTGTATCCCGAATCACAGTCCCAGATACCACAGATACGTGCAAGTTACAACTTTCGTATCCTGAATCACAGTCCCAGATACTGAAGACGGATGCAAGGTACAACTTTCGAATCCTGAATCACAGTCCCAGATACTGGACACGGGTGCAACCTGCAACTTTCGAATCCCGAATCACAGTCTCAGATACCAGAGACGGGTGCAGCCCACAGCTTTCGAATCCAGAATCACAGTCCCAGATACCGCAGATAGGTGCAAGCTACAGATTTTGAATCCCGAATCCGCTACTCTGTTTCACAAAATGGCGTAGTTTTATTTATTTGCGTACCTTTCTAAGCGACGTATCTCTGTAGTATGGGTTCTCGTGAGAGTTCCGTAAAAACTTACTCTGCGTCGCTTTGTGAATAACACATAAATTTCGTAGTTAACACCAGAATTGGAATCCGGAAGATGAATCCTGTATCTAAAAACGAGATTCGAAAATCGAAGCTTGCGCCTTTCTCTGAGGCTCTTATCACGACCTCGGAGCGGAAATAGAAAACCTGACCTTAAAGTTGAAACCAGAATTGGAATCCCGTACTCACGGTATCCGGTAAATAAAATCGAAAGCTTACTTTCGGTGCCTACAACGTTTACTACTGTTCCGGACACGTTAGAAATATTAAAATTTGGACTTGGCTGTCTGGATGGTCCATGCAACTATACAGGGCAGAAAAAGTGTTACACCACCAAATGAAAACAATCAGTACATTGGAAAACATCAATCGTTCAAAACTGCTCAACTTGGATCTGGGCTACAGCCTCACCCATTGCAACATAAAATGCCGGGTAAAAGAATGGCCGAAGCATTTATGTGGCAGATTATTGCCCTACGCAGAGCGATACTTTCCTTCGTGGAGATTTCAGGAAGAATCGGATGTCACCACTCCACTTGGCCCGAAAACATGAACAAACGAATAACACAAGTAACCGCAAACCTTCGAGCAAACAACACACGGCCTCAGGCAGCGATGAGAGAAGCTTGAGGAGGCCACTAAGTCCCATCCATTGGCTTCCAGTTCCACCCCGATTGATTGATTGATTGTTTGGTGTTTTACGCCGTGTTGAAGATTATTTCACTTATATGGCGGTGTTGCCAGTTTTATTGTGGGAGGAAACCGGGCTCTGTGCACGGAGGAAACCCACGACCCCCCGCTGGTAACTGGCAACCATCCCACATAGGTCGTTCGAATGAAAACCCAGTCAGAAAATTTTCCAATTTTTGGACTGAGTGGGATTCGAACGTTCGACCCCGAAACGTCTCTGGTTCTGTCATCGTCCACACAACTGCCAAGCATTTAGAAATCATCTCGGGGTTGAGAGCCCGAATACCAAGCAAGCGTCCCAAACTCACAGTCAGTGGTAGAACTTGAGATCAGAGAAAAGAGTCCAATGCCAATGGTCCTAGGAGAGCTGTATGCCTTTGATAGCAGAATCATAGTTTGGAGGCCTCCTGGTTCAGCTTATGCAACAAAGAACGTACCAGCTGTACCGTGTGTGTTGTTCTTTAGGGAATCTCCTGTCGTTATTGTTTTCTATTTGACAGTCCTAACAAACAGAAAAGAATGCGCCACAGGTAGAGAATATGTTAGCGTCCTATATAACCCAGGCCAATTCTCATACACACAACACAGAAGACAAAGGAATTTCCAGATAGATATGCAGATACAGCTATGTGGCATTTTCATGAGGGATTTTCAAGAAAGAAGATAATTTATCACTATACAAAAAAGTCAATCTAAATTAAATTCCATAAATACGCTCTGTTTCTAGAGTTTTTCATAGAATATCCCGTCCCCTCGCGCCCAAGGTTGATCCGGATAAATACACACATTTCACAGTCACAATATTGCAATCCTTTTTAATAAGACAACATTTGGCCACATCACCATCATCGAGACTCACCATAAATACTTCTCATTTTTCAAAATTAAAACAGCATGTCCTAGAAAGTTAGCACTACGCACAGTTCTGTTAAGTTTTTTCCTTGTTGGTATCCAATACAACTATTCAGTTTTATATGCAAATCATCAGATGGTTGTGGTTCAGAATATTTACATCCTAAAGAAAATAGAAATTAAGTATGATACAGACTAGCCACAAAGTTATTCCACAGGGGTTAGTATGAACTGGCCACTATGTGGTTAAGCAGTCTGATAACTTCGGGGATTTACGTGCGTGAAATACGTGTCAAAGCAGACCGGTAGCGAGCGAAGATAGCCGAAGGGAGTTCCGACTGTGTGGTTAAGCTGACCCAAACAATTCATATAATTAGCTAAACCTATTTCACAGTGTTAGACAATTACTGGCATAAACCCAGCTGCATGTAGATACAAATTCATTGGGAACTCCCAAATTAGGCCTAGTTTCCAGTTTAAAGATCAAAATATCTTAAAACAGGGAAAACCTGGAATTGTTCAGAGTTTTTTTTATTGTAAAACAACTCAGACATAACATTGAAATGGGACTTAACAGAACTCAACATTATATATTTTTTCATGAAACCTTTTGTGTTTATCCAACTAGTCACATCTTTAATAAATTAGTACCCGGTATGGGTTTACTGTGGGGAACGCTTTAAATTCGATTTATTCGTTTTATTCTCTGTATACTGATGTGAATGATGGGTCCCAGATGGTTACATGCACTGTGGTTAATAACTTATATCTTTTGTTGAAAAGGAGTGATCCAGTTCTTGAACGCAAGACAATAGGCCTATTTCTGAGTAGTTTTTACAAATGCTTGGTGCATTCGTTTATTTAATGATTTTCTATATTCTTTTTCTTCGATCGCATCATTTGTTATATATGATATAGTTAGATAATATTTTGACATATCGAGATATTTCGAGGAGGCTTGAAGAGTTTGTGTTAGCAAACGAGTCACATTTACATAATTATATATCTGATGTCGAGTCAAAAGGAGCTAGTAGCAATGATTCATTCAATTATCCCAAGTCAATCAAAGTTACAAGGAACTCCCACCTTTAGAAATCTACACGAACTTTGTCCAATGCAGCGCCTACATCCCTTGCTTCTACTATGTGGCTACCGCCAGTCTGTTAAGTGGCCAGCGTAAAGCGAGCAGGGTTTGTACTCCTGCAATGTTAAGAACTGCGCACGAGAGCTGCAGCATTCCAGACAGCGAAGCTAGACGAATGGGAGCTCATACAGCCTTACCCACATATGTGGCTAAGTCCCATTATGACCACAGGGGGTGCTGCTGACAAATGTTTCGGAAATTATAGACTGCCCCTAAGTCGAGCTCGGAACTTGGTTATTGTTGAATTGAACTTATTTTATTGACATTATATTCAATGAGATTAGGCACAAGTTCTTGAAACTTACGACTACCTCTCCCTACATATGTGCAAAATGATAAAGTAAAAATGCAAGATAGAAAAATAACAAGTGTTCTATACGTGAACCGATATATTTAAAGTAGCATGAGCTGCCAAAATTCACACTTTTTTCTTAATTTCTGATCATCACGACAGTAAGAGGCTTTAAAGGCCATCGAAAAATTAAATGATTGCCGTTGGAATGAGGAAAATTCGTACGGTATTTAGCATATACGAACCGGAATAGTGTTCGAAAAGTAACAAAATTTAAATAACCGGGACGGCCATTCATTCATTCTAAGCCAAAGTTAGTTCAAAACAATACTTTATCGTACATTCTCGAGACTAGAAGCACTAAAAAGCTTCTGAATTATACGTCTTGTGAAAAATAGCCGATAAGTTCAACATTCTGTTTTTACGTCAAAATATCAACATTTTAGCAGCTCATGCCCCTTTAACATATTACGTTATCAGGGCCATATAGGAACAGACAGTGAAACAGTAAAAAATATAACAGTTTCTGGTTAAACACAATTTTTTTAAAATTTGGTATTAACTATAATAATGACGATACTGAGAAAAAATTAAAGGCACACTTGCCGCCGTAGCCTGTTTAAATTTGCTAAGAAAACCAATTTACATGAGCTTACTACGACTAATACCACTAAACTTAAACATAGGACACATAAAACATGTCTAGTTAGCTTTAGACTGTAAAAATGGGGTGAAAAACAAACGAAGAATCGAAGCCTGATTACAACAACAACGATCAGTGTCGGTCAACTTTCGTGTTGGATTACCCTCCTTTCAGGCCTTTGTATCTGTGGCTTACACTCAAACAATTATCAGCAGGCATTTCCAGTCGCTGTTAACCGATCGTCAGTCTGTATTTCTCAGATAAATAAGCCTACGTAAAATTACACTGTGCCGTTAGTTCACTCACTCGACTAAAACATAAAATCGCCAATAGGGGGCAGATCGGTTTGTTTACGTTCCGGGTACGTAACAATTCAAATTTTCAAATTCAAATTAAAAATACAAAGTGACGTCCAAACTTTTGAATTTTGGTAAAAATAGAAAGTTCCTAACTTATATTGTCTGGGAAAAATACAGAATACGGTCTTTCTTTTTTAATGTAAACAATATTCCTGATTTTCGCGGCAAGTGTGCCTTTAAAAGAAGCAAAAAAAAAAATATATATATATATGGACTAGAAATATGAACGAGAGTAGCCATAGAGTTACTTAAAGAAGTATTTTCATTCTGTGTATATATGTATATACATATATGTACACATATACATACATCAAATTGGAAATTCAAAAATTGTTGTTGTTGTTGCACATGTATGTATATGCCCAGAAAACAAGCTAAATTATTGAGTATTCACACTAATATAGGCTATAATGATTAGGCCAGGCCGAATTATGATTTCTGATCGTCACGACAGTAATTAGAGGCTTTGAAGGTCATCGAAAAACTAATCGATTGGCTTTGGAATGGGGAAAATCCATACAGTATGTGGCCTGCACGAACCGAAAACGTGTTCGAAAAGTAAACAAAATTTAAATAACAGGGACGACCATTCATTCATTCTAAGTCAAAGTAAGTCCAAAACAATACTTTATAGTAAATTTTCGAGACTAAAAGCACTAAAAAGCTTCTGAATTATACGTCTTGAGAAAAATAGCCAATAGTTTCAACATTCTGTTTTAACGTCAAAATATCAACATTTCGGCTGCTCATGCCACTTTAATTATTATTATCTTCAAATCAAGGGCTTGGCCTACTTCAACTTAACTTAAGTAGGCCTATTATTAAAAAGTATTTTTTTTTATCAATATTATTCGTAGCCCCCTCCCCCCCCCCCCCCACCCCCACCTATTCACGCTGGAAATACTGCCATAAACATAAAGGGGCCGTCTATCTATAA
Organism: Lepidochitona cinerea; assembly: GCA_963971465.1. Taxonomy (NCBI): domain Eukaryota; kingdom Metazoa; phylum Mollusca; class Polyplacophora; order Chitonida; family Tonicellidae; genus Lepidochitona; species Lepidochitona cinerea. The sequence continues at coordinate 26,225,942 of OZ020563.1, read as the reverse complement.
TTTGCAATATTTTGTTTAACAGCGCCCCCTGTCGTCATAATGGTACTTAGCCACATATGTGGGTAAGCCTGCACGCGGTTGTATTCGTCTAGCTTCGCGGAGCCAGATCTCCAAAGAAAAGTGCCAAACATCTGCGCAGCTGTCAGACACGACCGAACTGCAAGCCGTACTCGCCCCTCGGTGGTCGCATAGCTATGGAAGCCGATAGAGGCCATCTCGCGATCTCGCAATCTCGCCCTTCAAAGCCTAGAGCGAGATCGCGAGACCGCGAGATCGCGAGGCGAGAGTGCGAGACCGCGAGACTGCGAGACCTCGAGACTGCGAGATCGCGAGACTGCGAGGCCGCGAGACTGCGAGATCGCGAGGCGAGACTGCGAGATCGCAAAGCGAGACTGCGAGATCGCGAGGCGAGACCGCGAGATCGCAAAATGGTATATCTCGCAGTCTCGCCTCGCGATCTCGCAGTCTCGCCTCGCGGTCTCGCGGTCTCGCCTCGCGATCTCGCGGTCTCGCAGTCTCGCGATCTCACGGTCTCGAGATCTCGCGGTCTCGTGATCTCGCAGTCTCGCAGTCTCGCGATCTCGCAGTATCGCGATCTCGCGGTCTCGCGATCTCGCAGTCTCGAGATTTCGCAGTCTCGCGATCTCGCGGTCTCGGGATCTCGCGGTCTCGTGATCTCGCGGTCTCGCGATCTCGTGATCTCGCGGTCTCGCGATCTCGCAGTCTCGCGGTCTCGCGATCTCGCGGTCTCGCGATCTCGCGGTCTCGCGATCTCGCGGTCTCGCGATCTCGCGGTCTCGCGATCTCGCAGTCTCGCGATCTCGCAGTCTCGCGATCTCGCAGTCTCGCGATCTCGCAGTCTCGCGATCTCGCAGTCTCGCCATCTCGCGGTCTCGCAGTCTCGCGATCTCGCAGTCTAGCTGTTTTATTTTAGGGAGGCATTGTTGTTAAAATGACTATAACGCGGTGAGATCTAAGAGTTACGTGTATTTATTTATGACAATTGGAACTGCCAGTATAGGAGAAATCTGGTAGGCTGCATAAACCCAAATCAAACCACAGTTTGTAAGTTTCATGTGGTTTGTTTGACAAGAAGTGAAATTTACACCCTAACCGTAGATCGTGCGGCTTCACACATTTATGGAAGCCTTGAATGAAGCCTTTCAAGAAAATAAAAAATCCAATATAATGTAAGGATTCTGAGATAAGTAAATTCATAGTAGAATTCATAGTAGAATATAAGAAGATATAACGAGATAAGTATAAACTGAATAACAAGATACGTAAACTATATAAATAACGGGAGAGTAAATCAGACTCGTTATATACCTAAGTCATTACTGCAACTAAATTTCTCCTGCTAAGTAAATTTCAATGCATTAAAATTGATAAAAAAAATTGCGTTCTCGTCTTTGAGGGTTATAACAAGGCAAACATGAGGATTATATGGCACTAAAAATAGGTCTTGTCCCTGACCGAAACTGCATAAACAGGGGCGGATACAGGATTTTGTGAAAGGGGGGGCGCAAGTTCTAACAGATCGAGTCAGTATTTTCAAATGTGTCTGGAGGTGGTTTGAGGACTGGGAAGGGAGGTGGGGGGGGGGGGGGGGGGGGTGCTGAGAGTGCAATCGAAAACATAGTCACGGGTAAATCAAATTAATTTGCACGAATTTCACTTTGTTAGACCCTACCCGAATTCTTAATGGCCAATGGTTCCAGGCCCTCTGATTACAGAAACAACAGATTCGAAAGAGGCCTGTAACCCCCCTCCCCCTGTTTTACCTACACATACCCTGGTGACTATCCCGAGCCAATAGGCGAGGGTGCAGGGGCCGCTTAGGCCCCGGAAGCTCAAGGGTTCAAGATTGCCTGAGAAGCGTTCTGAAGCTGTTCTGCAAGTAAAATGGCTTGTAAATTTTCGGATTTTGCTTTTCCTAATTCTTAAAAAATACCAGTAAAATTGGTATTTTCCAAAGTTATAGATGAAGCCTTTTAACGTTTTTGAAGCATGAGAAGGGGATGACTATTCCAAACCAAAAGGCGAGGGTCCAGGGGCCGCCCAGGCCCCAGAAGCTCAAGGGCTCTAGATTGCCTGAGAAACGTTCTGAGGCTGTTCTGCAAGCAAAATCGCAAAATAATTTTCGGATTTTGCTTCCCTTATTCTTAAAAAAATACCAGTTAAATCGGTATGTTCTAAAGTTATAGATCAAGCCTTGTAACGTTTTTGAAGCATGAGGAGGAGATGACTATCCCAAAGCATTAGGCGAGGGTCCAGGGGCTGCTTAGGCCCCGGAAGCTCGGGGGTTCTAGATTGCCTGAGAAGTGTTCTGAGTCTGTTCTGCGAGTAAAAATGCTAATAAATTTCGGATTTCGCTTTCCCTAATTCTTAAAAATAACAAAATAAGACAAGCAGGAGATCGCCCACGGTTTGTTTTGGACTGACTTGGGCCATTATATAGAAAAACTACATACTTGTGCTACACACAAGGGCCTCTGGATTTAGTTTTTTTTATTGAAAGTGGGAAGGGGGCAGACCCAGACCAAACCCAGTAAGCCTATATATACAGGCGTGGGTCCACGGGCCGCCTAGGCTCCCGAAAACGCTACTGCTACCAGTCCACATCGCTTAACTTCGTGTGGCTTTGTGCCCCATTCCCCCCCCCCCCCCCCCGACCACTCTCCTTACCACTTCTCCAAGAACCTGGTGTTTTTAAATATACAACACACATAGGCACTGCCCGTACCAATGAGGCAATTATCCGAAAAATTTAAATGTGATCGGAGCTCCATATAAAGCCTTTTTCTTCATAGTATTGTAATGTAAGATGTTTTCGTTTTCCTACTCTCTTTTCTCTCTTTTCCTTTTTCTCTCTTTTTTCTCTCTTCTCTTTTTTTTTTTTTTTTTGGTCGGCTGATAGGGGGGGGGCGCGCGCCCCCTGCGCCCCCCCCCCCCCCCCTAAATCCGCCACTGATAAATGGGTATTAGATAAATACAGTTATTTGCAGATTTTTTTCAGTCAGATAGTGGAAAAGGCTCTTCGATGGTCGACATAAATACATGTATAAACTTTTCTCCTCCTTACGATTTCATATCGGATTTATTCAATAAATGATTTATATGCCAAGTTGTTATCAGCTATGTACATTGAACACGAAACTACACCGATCATATTTTTTTCATGCAACCTCAGCGGCATTAAGGGCCTTGGAGCTTCATTGAATTTGCGGACCGTAGATAATTCATACAGGGGCGGATACAGGATTTTGTGAAAAGGGGGGGGGGGGGGGGGGGGGGCGCAAGTTCTAACAGATCGAGTCAGTATTTTTAAATGTGTCTGGAGGTGGTTTGAGGATTGGGAAGAGGGGGGTGGGGGGGGGGGGGGGCGATGGTGCTGAGAGGGCAATCGAAAATATAGTCACGGGTAAATCAAATTAATTTGCACGAATTTCACTTTGTTAGACCCTACCCGAATTCTTAATGGTCGATGGTCTTAAAGGTGGGGTTCCAGGCCCTTTGATTACAGTAACATAACAGATTCGAAAGAGGCCTGTAGCCCCCTCCCGCTGTTCTACCTACACACTTTCCCGAGCCAATAGGCGAGGGTGCAGGGGCCGCTTAGGCCCCGGAAGCTCAAGGGTTCTAGATTGTCTGAGAAAATTTCTGAGGCTGTTCTGCAAGTAAAATTGCTTAATAATTTTCGGATTTTGCTTTTCCAAATTCTTAAAAAATATCAGTAAAATCGGTTTGTTCCATACTGATAGATGAAGCCTTGTAACGTTTTTGAAGCATAAGGAGGGGATGACTGTCCCAAGTCAATAGGCCAGGGGTCGCCGGGGCCCCAGAAGCTCAAGGGTTCTAGATTGCCTGAGAAGCGTACTGAGGCTGTTCTGCAAGCAAAATTGCAAAATAATTTTCAGATTTTGCTTTCCCTTATTCTTAGAAAATACCAGTTGAATCGGTATGTTCCAAAGTTATAGATGAAGCCTTGTAACATTTTTGAAGCATGAGCATTAGGCGAGGGTCCAGGGGCCGCCCAGGCCCCGGAAGCTCGGGGGTTCTAGATTGCCTGAGAAGTGTTCTGAGTCTGTTCTGCGAGTAAAAATGCTAATAACTTTCGGATTTCGCTTTCCCTAATTCTTAAAAATAACAAAATAAGACAAGCAGGAGAATCGCCCACGGTTTGTTTTGGACTGACTTTTTTTTATTGAAAGTGGGAAGGGGGCAGAGTACCCAAACTCAGTAGGCCTATATACAGGCGTGGGTCCACGGGCTGCCTAGGCTCCCGAAAACGCTACGACTACCAGCCCACATCGCTTAATCTCGTGTGGCTTTGCGCCCCCACCACTCTCCTTACCACTTCTCCAAGAACCTGGTGTTTTTAGATGTACAACACACATGGGCACTGCCCGTACCAATGAGGCAATTATACGAAAAATTAAAATGTGATCGTGGCTCCATATAAAGCTTCTTTCTTCATAGTATTGTGATGTAAGATGTTCGTTTTCCTACTCTCTTTTCCTTTTCCTCTCTTTTTTTTCTCTCTTCTGTTTTTTTTTTTTGGCCGGCTGATAGGGGGGGGGGGGTAGGTAGGGGAGAATGGATATTTGACATTTAATAATTATGGGTTCCATCGACCAATTTAGAAACTAAAAAAAGTATTTTATCTTAATTCAAAACACTTGGCCTATACAATCAGGTATTTCCCATTTCGTTCTACACACCTGCTATTTCATTTGTAAACAGTCCTGGTTGATACTGCAACACAACGCTGCTAAAACGATTTAAAAATCAACCAAAAAGCTTTTCCTACATTAAAACTTTCGAAAACTAATTTTCTCTACTTTAAAGATATTAGGGACGTGGTACTTTTAACCAATAAAAACGGGTACAAATTTTAATAGAAATTCGGAATTCTCAACTATCATTGGTTGATCTCTTAACTGGCCAGCGGTAAGGATTGTTTAGGAGTGGAGCAATGGGTGTGTCGAAGGAAGGGAGAAATGCTTATTTTCCGGAAATTTGTAAAATCTATAAAAAAAATTAATTTATTTCACATATAAAAATACAACCACACTGAAACAGTCATGTAATATAACATACGAAATCATACTGTAGCAGCATTACTGAACATCTGTAAACTGACAGGCTAAATATCGCAAACAGTGCCCTTTAAATAGACCTCTTTAAATTCCTGATCAATCTTATAATAATGTATAAACCTAAATTTACATAACTATTCAAAGTTTACAAATTCTATTCTTCTAGAAAACCCAGTATTCATTTCAACGCAATGAGATATATTTTATTGACCTAAATCTAGGGCGACACTAGGCCTATATATCAACGGCCCAGCCGGTCGGTTTTATAAGGTAAACGGCTGTGGGAAGTATGTCACAAAGTCAACTGCACAGTGAACACATAATTCCAGAAAGGACCATAAAAATAACGTATTGCTAAATTCTATTTCAACCAGTTTTTGGGGTTTTCTGTTTAATTGATTCTGATTGGTACATACTGCTTATCAGCGATGGTGACGGAGTGATGGCGATAGAGCGATGGCTATATTACGATAGATCGATGGCCTTATATTTTGCTCGGTCAAAGGAAACACTTAAGATTAATAAATACAAAAAAGAGATTATTTTTGTCATGTACCCGCAACGTACAGGGAAACTCCGAGCCTGGGCATGCACAAAAACGCGCTCTAATGGTTTGAGCCGTGTAAGCGAGTTCAGTCGGAACTCCCTTCGGCTATCTTCGCTCGCTACCGGTCGGCTTTGAGACGCCTCGGGCAGTCTGCGCTTTTTATACGGTAAATCACCGTATTTTTGGGCTGAATAAAAATGGCGTCGAAAGTCAATATCAAAATATTTCACTACCGACGAACAAAGAAAATAGAAATAATTATAAATTTATTAAATTTTAATACCATTTAGAAAGATATTTGATTATATATTTTATTTAGCCCGCAAAACCACATGTTGTAGACAGACGCAGTTTCGGTACATATCAGGAATCTTCAAATACTTCAATTATATAACTGATCGAAGCTGAAAGTTAACAAACAGAGTATTTCGATCCCTTACATTATCGCGGGGACACTTTTGTGGGGTCTTCGAGAAGATTTGGAAATTGTACGCTTCACGGCTACCTATTTGGTCGCCATATTCAAAATGACCTGCAGTCTATCAGAGGGTATTTTACGTACGTAAATCCCCGAAGTTATCATATGAGAATTACAGACAGAGGATTTGGTTGGAGGGGCACAAAAAGCTTGCCGATAAATTTGCGACAGTAAACTAAAAACAAGACCTGCAACACAAGGCCAGCAGATTATATTGACAGATTTTTATTTATATTGCAAATAGAGTAGTATATATCAAAATTACGTACTTTTACCAACTTTATTTACTAATAGTTTCGAGATAGAAAACTGTAGACCGAGAATTCAAAGAGAGTAGAAATAGCAGTATCGATCTCGAATAAAAATCAAAGGATAAAATCCTGGAAACACAACTGCTTGCCCGAATAGAAGATTTCACAGATCAAACAAATGACTGCAATATTGACAAAAATTCACAGGCTGCAAGTAAATAAGCCATTATATCGTATTCAAATCATATACAGCATTCCATTGCAGACTGGGCAGTTATTTACGTACTGACTAAATAGACCTCTTCAAATTCAAGAAAAATCATATTTCTACGTACATGTATATAAAAATAAATTTGCAAAACTATGCAAACTTGACATATTTTGCTTCCATGAGCAATCGAGAAACGTCTACCCGTAATGACAATCATTGAACTATATGTAAATTGACCACCTCTCATTGGCTCGTTTGGATCTGACGTTCTAAAAAAACTCCGCCATTGCTCCGAGATGGGCGCGCGCGTGCCCATCCGCCATCGTTTTTTGAAATTGCGTAATCATTTCGTAGTAATGGCAGCGCTGATCGTAGAGAGGGTGGGGGGGGGGGGGGGGAATTCTTGCTGGCAAAGAGCCCGGTTTCCTCCTACATAAAACCTGACAAATTAGTTAGCCTTTGTAAAGTCTACATGTACGTCAATGTAGGCTACACTTCACGTATCCCTTTTTCCATTGTGCCGTAGTCTATCCAAATATCTCGCTGGAAATCTAGCCAGTTGACCGAAACTGGCTGCAAATTTTATTTTAATAGTTTTTTAGTTATTCGTAGTGATCAACTGGGGCCAATTTTTACCATCCATTATATTAAATGTTAAGGCAAAATACAAATTTAGAAAAAAAAGCCTGGCGTTTAACAGCCACCGTACATTTCCGAAATGACAGCCGGGAGAGAATGAAATGTACATGTCAGCCAGGTGGTCGACTTCTCTGATTGAGGCATATCAGAGTGTAGCAAAGTATGATTACAACGCAAACCGACTACACATTGTTTTATAGAACTAGTCAGTTTGATGAATAAAACTCCTTTAATTTCTCAAAGTGAGATGAGCTGCCCAATAAAGTGAACATTTTATTGAGACAGTATTAGCAAATTGTTCGTGATTATTTTAAGAAATACAACGTAAAAGTGGATTACAATCTTGGAGATGTTTATGTACGTGCATGTAGTATTTGTAAGAAAAACAAAAACCTAAAATACACCCATACATCCCGGTTACTTGAATTTTATCCGTTATAAGCACACAGTTTCGATTTCATATGTCATTAGCTTAATTTTATAAGGGAACATCAAACGCCCAACTTCTTTTTACAATCGGAATTTATGAAAGAGTCAGAATTTTCGAAACTTATGCGGCCTCAGCTTTAGCCGTCAAGTTTTAACAATTATGGATTTCTCCCTTAAGCCATGGAACCGCGAGATCGCGAGACCGCGAGACCACGAGACCGCGAGACTGCGAGACCGCGAGACCGCGAGACTGCGAGATCGCGAGACTGCGAGATCGCGAGACCGCGAGACTGCGAGACCGCGAGACCACGGCTTTAGGGTTCACTAAACATTTTCGACAGCTGGGAGTAGGCGGGGTGGGGGGGGGGGGGGTGGAGATTGGCGATCCCAAACACATTAAGCGAGTGTCCAGGGTCCGCCTCGATCCCGGAAGCTCCGATACCATTGGTGGGTGGAAATACGTTCTGACGGTTTCCACGAGACAAAATCCACAATATATTTCGAGAGGTTTGGGAAAACTGACTGCAAAATGTAAAATAAATTTAGCCAACAGATCCGTTAGCTAATTCAATAACAGACAAACTCAGAGCTGTCGATATTAATGCACAAATGCCTACGCCTAGATTTCTGTTCTTTATCATCACACTAAAAAGACATTGACCTCTCTCATTGATCTGTTTGTAAAACTATCAAAATGCGATAGTTTTAAGAAAAGGAAAGTTTTTAGAAGTATTTATTTAATTAAGCAAATATACTATTTACAGACCATCTATGAGTGTATACTTTTAACTCCTAATGGTACGGAATTAAAAAAAATTAACCCTATGTCCCCAGTGAGAACTTAATAGGCGGTGTATGACAGAAGCGTAGCAAAGCCCTGCTTCAGTGCCCATCATTCAAGCCATATTGTCACACAGACCTAAAATGACCCTTTCAAGTACATGTTAAATCCAGATCGCGAGACCACAAGATCGCGACAGTATGAGACCGCGAGACTGCGAGACTGCGAGATCACGAGATCGCGAGACCGCGAGACCGCGAGATCGCGAGACCGCGAGACTGCGAGATCGCGAGACCGCGAGATCGCGAGACCACGAGACTGCGAGATCGCGAGACCGCGAGATCGCGAGACCGCGAGACTGCGAGATCGCGAGACTGCGAGATCGCGAGACTGCGAGATCGCGAGACCGCGAGATCGCGAGATTGCGAGACCGCAAGACTGCGATATCGCGAGACTGCGAGATCGCGAGACTGCGAGATCGCGAGACCGCGAGACTGCGAGATCGCGAGACCGCGAGACTGCGAGATCGCGAGACTACGAGGCGAGACTGCGAGATCGCGAGGAGAGACTGCGAGATATACCATCTCGCGATCTCGCGGTCTCGCCTCGCGATCTCGCAGTCTCGCTTTGCGATCTCGCAGTCTCGCCTCGCGATCTCGCAGTCTCGCGGCCTCGCAGTCTCGCGATCTCGCAGTCTCGAGGTCTCGCAGTCTCGCGGTCTCGCACTCTCGCCTCGCGATCTCGCGGTCTCGCGATCTCGCTCTAGGCTTTGAAGGGCGAGATTGCGAGATCGCGAGATGGCCTCTATCGGCTTCCATACATAGCAGAGTCTGGGTAGTGGCATAGTCAGGCGTACAGTAAAAGCAAGCATTGCGCACGTTGAAACTGACACAGTAACACTCTCCCAGTCCTGCTCGCTAGCCACATAGCAGAGTCTCGGTGGTGACATAACAAGAAGCAGAGTTAACAAACACTGCACACATTGAAACCAACACAGCTACACGCATAGACTTTTGGCGGATATCCCCCTCCATAAAAGTCATCATCAGGCATACATGTACGGCACTTTGACAACGCTGTTTAAAAAAATCTTAATGGAAATATTAAATTTTTTCACAGTTATAGTTATAATAAGTGTTGAATAAATTATATTTTTGTCTTGATATCTTTAAGTTAATAAAGTTTCAATTAAGTAGCGATTGCTATTTTTTTTACCCACTCGATATATTTACTTATTGATATACTGATTGGTTTGCTTATTCAACAAACAAAACTTCATCTGCCATTGATGTTATGTAAAACTAGTTTTAATCAAATATACCGTAAATCTTGTCGTGTTATTATCTCAATTGCTCTAAAACACAGCAGCCTACTCGCCTCAATGTAGACAAAACAAGTTTCATTCATTCATTCATTATTTTATTCACCTTTAAGAAACATAATTTTTTTAGTTTATAAATAATACAGACGGCGGGATTGTGGTAGAACAAATAAGCAAACACATCAAGGTCTAAAAAATTAGATAAAATTCCATCAATTTTGAAGAAGAGATACAGCAGTTGTGTTAGACCACAGATAGTTATGACGTATTACACATTATACATAGTGGTTGTGTCCAACATTCTGTCAACTTTTCTTCGTAACAAGAAGATACGCTTAGTATTACGATCATGATGAGATTTAATATGTTTGTGTTGCTTTCAGAATGCAATTGGTATCCTTATATATTAAACGAGAGGGGCAAAGGAACTGACCCTTGTAGCAGTGGTATCAGAACATTGAGAGTCAAGACGTATTACATATTATACATCGTGGTTCTGTCCAACATTCTGTCAACATTTCTTGGTAACAATAATTGGGCTTATCGGAAGATCAAAGAGTTCATTATAGCACGTTACACAACAATCATTAGTAAGCAGTAGGCATGGAAACTTGTGAACAATTTATTTGTCCAGCTAATTTCTGTCAGCTTATGTGCAGTTAGTTTCGCAGAATTGAAAAAGGTAAGTCTGGGCTTAATTGTATCGTACTCTAAAAACAACGGTTACTTATGAGTTCATGCCAAGTTAGTTGGGGCATTTAAAATTTAGTAAGAATAGGGTCTATAGTAAACCGGCGTCATACCATACACTGATCCTAATTCAAGCTATCACGTCATAAACATAAATAGAAGGATAGAAACTAGATTTTCAGTTTTTAGAATGAAATGACGACCGCATTTTAAGCCAATCATTTAACTAAATACCCCTATTTCATACAGTAGTTAACACATGTTATATGAAGCGGTGTGACCTGGTTGAAGTTGATAGGGTTCGTTTATAACAAATCTCTTGACACTCTTGCTTTTTCATAAGAAATGCCTAATACATTCTGTCAACTTTTCGTGGTAACAATAATTGGGCTTATCGGTAGATCAAAGAGTTCATTATAGCACGTTACACAACAATCATTAGTAAGCAGTAGGCATGGAAACTTGGACTACAACTCTAAATAAATTTGGGTAATTAAATGTATATATATATATAAAGCGAATCCACTGTGTTTGCTTTCCAAAACTTGTGAACAATTTATTTGTCCAGCTACTTTCTGTCAGCTTATGTGCAGTTAGTTTTGCAGAATTGAAAAAGGTAAGTCTGGGCTTAATTGTATCGTACTCTAAAAACAACGGTTACTTATGAGTTCATGCCAAGTTAGTTGGGGCATTTAAAATTTAGTAAGAATAGGGTCTATAGTAAACTGGCGTCATACCATACACTGATCCTAATTCAAGCTATCACGTCATAAACATAAATAGAAGGATAGAAACTAGATTTTCAGTTTTTAGAATGAAATGACGACCGCATTTTAAGCCAATCATTTAACTAAATACCCCTATTTCATACAGTAGTTAACACATGTTATATGAAGCGATGTGACCTGGTTGAAGTTGATAGGGTTCGTTTATAACAAATCTCTTGACACTCTTGCTTTTTCATAAGAAATGCCTAATAAATTTTCTCTGTGATGCAAAACACGTTTATGGGATATTGTCGAAAACAAATATATTAGAGTAAGCTAGGCCAGATAGACGGAATGACCGGGGATACCGTGTCTTGAGAAAATGACAGGTCACAGACATTTAGTTTTTTGTATATACAGTGTCAAATTAAACACGTTTCAAAGTACAACACAACCATTTTGCAGCCCAATTGATTCACAAAAAAATGACAACTTTGTTTTTACAATATTGTGTACAGGTGTGTATATTTCAAGTGTCCACTAGTCTTACGTGCCATATAATCTTCTGGATATTAACGCATCCCACTGAAGATCTTAATTCCTAAAGTGGCGTGAACATCAATCAAAATCCTAATTTAGTTAAACTCATTTTTTACTGACCCAACTAAAATTAATTTAATTAAAAAAGTGACTTTCTTTTTAGTCTATGTCATTTTTTAACTTAATTTTTTAGATGCAAGTCTTCGACAACGAGTCTTTGTCATTTGCCGGAACGAATGGGTCGATTTGGTCCAACAGTTCAGATGGTACCAACACCCCACAGAGTGTATCGCTGGCACCGATCACCAGTCAAACGAATCCATTAATCTCCCTGTCCATGTTTGTTATGGTAATATCTCTGACTTTGAATTCATTTGTCCTTCATGCCGTGAAACAAGGAAACGATTTGAAGAAGAACGTGAAATTTGTGATAATCAACTCGGTTTGTGCCGATATGTTTCTGTCTGTGGTAAGCGGTACGAGATTTCTTCCGTTACTGGTTGGACACTTGTCGGGGGGAAATCTTACCGTGATGATGTGTTTGGAATCTGTATATAGCACACTCACCAGCTACTCGTCAACAAATCTGGTATTTTGTTCCATTGCCGTGGCAGTTGATCGTTTATACTCTGTCCACAAGCCGATGTTATATTACACTACTCCATATAGTACTAAGACGAAGGTGATATTCCTTACCTTTACTTGGCTCTTCTCCTTCATTCTGGCCCTACCTTCATCATTTATAGACTGGCTATCCGGTATATATCCACCCTTCAATCACATCTGTTACATCATTACTTTACCTGGAGCCTTCTTCTACGGTGCCACAGTAATCCCGACAGTAATCTGGGCAGGGCTATGCCTCTCAATATTGTTGTACCTTGTTGTGTTGGCTTTAATTTATAGAGCTCGAGCCAAAATGTCGGACCTCTCTGACTCCAATAAAGACGCAAAGCTGCTTAAAAACAACCTGTCTATTGCTGTAACCTTTCTCGTTGTTCAATTGACGTACATAGCCTGTTACATCCCAAGTATTGTACTATCACTTGGGTTGGTTCCTCTGGAAGGATATTTCCCGCCAGTTGATCTGTATATGAATTTAGTGATAATGATTATTTACTCATTGAATTCTGTCCTCGACCCCCTTGTCTATATCGTCCGTGTCCCACAGGTGAACCACTGTTTACGACGGTTTCTGTTTGCCCGAAAAAACACCCCAAGGTCAAAATTAGACTCGTAAAACCTCAACATGACCAAAAGCTTATCTCTATAGCTTTTGTTGTAAAAGGGAGTTTAGTCCACATCTAAAAGTTTACTTTCCATAATGGTTCCCTCGTCCTTTAAACTCGAGGGCTGCGTAGAACATCAATCAATCGATTAATCTAGAATAATATATCTAACTCGACGTATTCCGTAACTTATGTATAATTATGAAGCTGCTACAATTATCAAATATATAGATGATGCGTATGCATTATGTGTGAAGGAAATAGCTGGCATAACACCAACTCTTGTAATTATGTTCCTAATATTGTTTTATATTTAAATGTATGTGTTCCAATATCAGTATTCTTCTATTCGCTGTTTGAAACAAATGTAAATCAATATCCTCTTTTGTAAAATGTCGTATTGAACAATATCGTTTGTAAAATAATGATTTTGGTTAGTGTTGTATAGTTAAATACTTTTTGGTAGAATGGAATCTGCAATGGTGCTCGAATACTAAGCCTTGGAAAGTGGGATATTAAAACTAACTCTCTTATCATCCATGTACAACAAACATGTTACCCACTCATGTCAATAAATACTTTCATTCTCTGTTGAAAACAAATGATTCTGTTTTTGTCTTTCTATTGAAATCTATAGGAACATTGTTTTTCAACTTTTTCATGCAAATATAACTTTGGCAAATGGCATAAATTTTTGTTTGATGCAGGGGAGAGTTTATAATGTAAGAAAGATTACTTGTTTTAATGGATTGCGCAATGGACGTTGATGTGTGCAGACGAGTTTCCGACATGCTCTTTAATATCATAATGTTGCTGGTATGCCGTGTATTGTGTGCATTTTATGACTGGCGAAACCAACCGTACATACATGACCTCTCAATAGAAGGGGGCGTTCCTGACGTATTTCACTCTGAAAGTAATCATTAGCAAAGATAATGGAACAGCCACAGAAACCATCGAAGCTGTTGAAATTGTGCAGTTTTATGTCCATCCGTGCTTGCGTCCCTTAGGCATAACGAAATTACGATAGCCGATAGGGCATCAAAAGACATTTTGACGAATGGGTTGATAATCAATGGTGAGCAGATCCAAATTACAGAGTTGTGTCAAAGACATGCTCCACGATGGACAGGTTTAAGTATTTTCAAATTGCTTGTCTAATGAACATTTGTATAGAGAGTGTTCGCGGTATACTTGTTTTAATTGTGCCCTTTAAGGGCACGTTGAAATAGCTTGCAAGGCAACACCCGGCCAATTTCTCGGAAAATTTGGCACAAATGTTGTTTGTGACAAACAAACTTCTATAGCAGGTATGTGACACGTTTTGCACGTACCAAGAGGCGTCTGAGGGTCACGCTAGTCTCATATCTACTGGTGTTGACATAGTCGCCAAGTCAGTATATTGAATTTAAATTGAAATTTGTTTATTCAACACAACAACTCAAAATGATAAACAATTGATTTTATACTTGACAGACAATAGGTGGCGAGAGAAAATCCGTGAGGGTTTGTGGTGCCCCTAAAAAGTAATCCTTAGTTTTGAAGATTAGCGGTGAGGCCATCAGAATTGAAATCCATTATTAAGTATTACTGCTAAGGGTTGATTGTAACATATAAACATATTTACAACAACCAAAAATTTATAAATAAGGGAAAATAATAGAGAACAAAAATACATGTAGAAACTTTAATAAACACATATACACTTAAAACATTTTCCCTGTGCCCGTGTGTTTTAGTGTTCATAAATAAACATACACTTACATATAAAGAATACACAATATGATTATATATATGTATATACCCATTTGACATACATACTATTTTTAATATGCATTTAGCGACACAATGGATTTACACAGAAGGAATGTTGTGAGATTGGACTTAAACTGGAATATTGAAATACACATTTACAAGGCTTATGACAACTTTTTCCACTCTCTAGGACCCGTGATTTTTGTAGTATTTAATGACAGAGTAGTTATGTAAATATGTGGATATAAACCCAAAGTAGCCGTTCTACTAGGATATTGATGAATATTAACTAACATAGAACACGTAAACTGGGAATGAATCGAGATAGGAATAAGTTTCAAGCGACGAACAAACTTATCACAAAATTGCAAGGCATTGTATTGATTAAGAAATAGAAGAGGTAAAATATCTCGGGTGCAGTATGCATAGAAGATGGAACTAGTGAAATAATTCGAAAGGCTCGTTTCTGTTAGAGATAAAGTGGGTTTACATGGGTTTTGAGTGTATTGCACCAAACAATACTACAAGAGGACAAGTATGACTAAACAAAAGAGAACTACAAAATACGAAGGGTTCTCTTGTTGATACTATATCTTAAGCTGTCAATAAACCCAATATTTATTGAGTTAAAGTGGCATGAGCTGCCAAAATTATGATATTTTGACGTTAAAACAGAATGTTAAAATTATCGGTTATTAACGATAAAGTATTGTTTTGAACTAACTTTTGCTTAGAATGAATGAATGATCGTCCCGGTTATTTAAATTTTGTTTACTTTTCGGACACGTTTTCGATGCGTACAGGACACATACTGTATGGATTTTCCTCATTCCAACGCCAATCATTTAGTTTTGTGATGGTCTTCAAAGCCTGTTACTCTCGTGACGATTAGAAATTATGAAAAAAGTGTGAATTTTGGCAGCTCATGCCACTTTAACTAAACACCAACAAATTTGTAATGTAATGTTCCACTCGTTCAATTCCATGACCCAAAATAGTTCACTTAAAAGTACTTCTGGTATTCGTCTTTGGTCTGCATGATAAGCAAGAATTTCGTTCTAGTGTTATTTCCCGAAATTGGGTTTGACGTTAAACATCAGAAAGTTATTACAAATGTCATTACATTTTGTTCTGACGCAGACCAGACGATAGTCCAGTGGCCACGTGCATACGGACTAAGCAGCATTGAGTCGCACATATAATTAAAACCTTTGAAGCGCCACTAAAGAGCAAAGGGGTCGATCAATACGCGAGTTAATGATGTAAACAACCGCCATGTAATGCGGCTAATTTTCCTCGGCAGTTTACGTGCGTTATCTTAAGGCTGTCCCTGTGTTCTTACGTCACAAAGAAAGATGGTGCGACATATTGCTGTCGCCACCGTAATGCTTATTATTAGATAATATGAATGAGGGAAGTATTGATTTTGTATTAGAGCCAACACTTTTATCCGAAAATCAAAATGTGTAGCAATGGTGTGAAAACATTTTTCTTTTGTTTTTGTTTTTTTATCTTTTTACCGTTATGAATTCGGGTGTTCGTACACTAAGAAAACATTCGATATGAACATAGTGACAGGATTCTAAAGTAGAGTAAGCAATCCGAAGAAAGACATGTAAGACATATTAACTCAATATTTCGGTTTATTATGTCAAGGTAGACAGTGGAAATTCTAATATTTGACAGGATTTGTACAACAACTCTTTCAGATGGTTATTGGAGTACAGACAAAATTGCTCTGCCACTTTCATGTTTGGAATAAACAGTGTGTTGGGCGTTTACAAATTGTTGAAAAAAAATATCTCTAAAATTTCAAGTCGCTTAATGGGAATGGAAAAAGAAAGTGAAAATATGCAATTTGGGTTCTGAGTTTAGTCTTTCAAACTCGTGTCCTTTTTTATAAGCAATGACTTCCTGATGGCTCAGACGAAAAGATTCATAAGCTGTTAAATTTGATATTTACTTTTCCTATTACAAAGAGATATTGGTTATGTAGTTGATTACAACTCTTTTTAAAAAATCGAAGAAATTCATCGCTTTTTAGGGGGAAACAAGGCCAGCTATTTTGCTTCGTTAGTACGAAAAGATACAACGGATATCTCACATGCAGTTTTTTTTTCGTTCTTTCTCATACCTTATCCAAGTGAGGGCATTGAGAATATATGCTTTTCCCTTGGCGTTTTGCACACTATTTGTTATTGACCATAACGCTTTGTAAAAGGGAAATATAAAATGTGCTAAATATTCGTCCCTACCAAAACAGGAAAGTTGCTGATTGTGACCTTGCCCCCTCGTATCATTGTTTTTAGACCGTTGACGTTGGAGTTAAGTGTGATACACTTGGGGTAATACTATTGCCTAAAAATACTTGAAAAGGGAAGTTTGAATAAAACTATAGATGGCTCAGCTGGCCGACAAGGTGGTGGTTGCAAGTTCCTCTCTCGCCTTCTCATAAAAAAATGAGATTTCTCCCTTATTGAAAGTCGTAAGTTTGATTCTCACCCTGGCCCGGATTTTTCCCCTGATCAATCAGCGTCGGTTAATTAACTAATTCAGTAATTTACCTGATGATGATGATTGTAGCTCTCCCTTATTGGTATGTCAACGTTTTAACCACATACTTCGCAAGGATGATTCCGAGTTTGTGCCAGAGTTTTAAGATGGACAAACGTTTCTAGTCCATAACGGCAAATCGGAAACTAAATTTATATCCTAATGATGCCAAATAATAAACGGGGATGTCCGTCGATAGGTCAAAGGTGAATCGTGAAACTCCGGACAACAATGATAACGCCTTAAGAAGGTGCAAGTGGCGAAGGTGGGAAGAAAGGGGAGCTCATTTATTATGCTGATTTTGGAATAATAAACAAACATTTGGACATTCTTTTTTAACTGATAAATATCAACATTTAGAAAAAATAACAAGCTCTTAAACAAAGAATGCTATAGGAAATTTACCAGATATATATATTTTTACTATGTGCAAATACCAAGCTCTTCAGCAACACATGCTTTATGAAATTGTGTACTCTATTTTAAAATGACATCTTCTCTCGGTTTTACAAGATATATATATTTTTACTATGTGCATCGCATGGCGTTAAATCTTACATCAACGTCTATACACTGTAAGACTTTACCGTAGATTTTACAGCAAAACACTGCAAATGTTACTGTCACATACCGTAAAACTACAACTACGGTATTCGCCTATAACATTTGTGGCCCTACGAGCCCATCTTTGTGTAGGCCCTAGGCCTACTCAAGTATTGACAAGTAGGCCTACTAGAATCGTGTGCATTGACCAGCCACCCATCGCTGGGTCTCAGTGGCCGTCCGATTTATAATAAATTACTGAGTAGTAAAGCGAAGAAGTTATTAGTGTATTCTACTCCAGTTTTTATTTTTGAATTTAGTTTGTTGTAAGTAAGAAATCAAGAAAATTTCAAATAGTCCCTACGTCATTCTCGTCACATTCAACATGGCGGCGCCCGCATTTGACAGATGAAAACAAACGATGGTGAACGTCAAAACTGGTTTAGTACAGTTTACATGGAGCGGCTGTTGTTTTGTGCGATAAGTCGATTGGAGTACTGTTTAAAACATTTGTTGGACAAGATGTCATTACAGTCCTTTCCATATTGGCCTTGAAAAAGCTTGCTTTCTCGGCAGTTCAGACTGGTTGTCATCGTGCAGTGCGTATCGTAATTCGTAAGGCAGTGTTCACTGAAAATTCAGCAGTTAAGTTAGGCTTGAATCACCATGAGACATGAACTACTAAACTGCAATGTGTTTATAGGTAAGTCTAAGCGACAATCACTTCCTTCTTGGTCACATACATTTACACTCATCGTCTGCAGTCGAGTGTCTAAATTACAACCTGCTAATTCTGTTGCCAGCACTCAACACACAGACTGAACAAGTAGTACTGTAGGCCTAACAGTATGGTAGTATTAGTGGAGTCACCTGGAGCCAGTTTCACAAAGCGGCGTTGCGTATGTTTTTACGTAACTGACATAGCAATATAATTAAAAATAAAAGTGGCATGAGATGCCAACATTTTGATATTTTTTGTTCTTATAACAAAGCCAGAAACTGAAATCCCTAATTTGATGTAGATTGTATATAAAGTGATTTGCAAGTAAGATGTGTGAAAATTACATGTAGGCATAGGGTGAATTAATTAATTATTATTAGTAATATGCAACAGAATTATTTAAATTTCTTTAACATTTCTTAAACACATTTATTCTATACTTGCCATTTTTCAATTGTAATAAATCAGTACTTTGAACATTTATCTTCATCAACTAATGTTAATTTTCCTTCTGTTTACAGGTGGGGTTGAAACATATTGCTAACGTTAAACTGTGATGCATGTAAGAGTACCTTTGTATGAGTCAGAAGAGATAATCAGTGACAGTGCTGGGGATAATAGCAGTGTAGATGTTGGTTGTTTGACATCGTCAGATGCCAATGCTACCTTAGGGACCTGATACCGAACTTATCATGTGCACAGCTAAATACGGGTGGTCCAAATAATACATATAAACTATGTTACCATATTTTCACAAAATGCAGAAAGGAGATTTCTATCATACCAGGCCAGGGTAACACTATATGTAACACTATTGGTTGTGAAAATCTTGTTTTAACCATTTCTCAGTATTGGTTTATGATAGGAATATGGGATACATTTGCTATGTAATTTAGTTATGCATTGTCATGTTGTTTTTCTGCAAGATACATGTATAATTATTGTTTAGAGGTTATGCTTTTAGTTGCAGAAATCGGGTCTGTGTGAACTTAAGATTTGTTTACAGTTATTGCCCTTGATTGCCGAGATCTTATCCTGATAATTTCTCAGTAATTATTTTTGATTAGAAACTAATACTTAAGGGATAGATTTGTGATTTAACACATTTGTGCAGTTTTTAGGAGTTATAGCCCTTGTTTTGTGTAAATTACATTTGGTTGCTTTTCCATTAAGACAAATGAAAGCTTTATCTAATATCATCTGTTTTCTATATGTCCCATTTAATATTGCCGTTTATGTGAAGGACCTCTGCTCAAAGCCAGTAAGATTGTTTTTTTTATTTTTTATAAACTTTAAATTATATTCATTTTGCTACTGAAAAATGGTATGCCTCAGCTATCTCTTAGTACCTGTTTAAAGTTTTTAAGTTTGTGATAATTTTATTTACCTTTCTTTTATTGATGATACCTCATTGAGTCATCAACCTGGTAGCTAAGCTTCGGTATTATGTTTGTTATAATGTTTAATGTTTGTTTCTTTCAGGCTTATTATTAAATGTCTGACAAAAGCATAATACCACTGTCATCACTTAATATGTCAATGTACTTGTATATCTGTATGAAATTTGTTTATCTTTGAAATGGAATACATTTTGAGTACCTCTTGAATTTGGTGTTATTACTTCAAGCTAAGTTAGTGTCTGAATGCTAATCCAGCTAACCATGTGCCTCGTCATATACGCAGGTAAAATCCAGCTATTTCAATTTCATGACTAATTTCACTGATAGGTATATTTTACCCAGGTTCTATTAGTTGTGGGTGAACAATGCTGTATTGTCACTTTTAAACTGGACTTTGGTATCCTGTATTCTGTAGAAAATTAGTTCCAGTCCGAACTCCGGCAGTTTACAGTTATTTGAAAAGTCAGGCTGGAGAAACAGTTTTATTCCAGCATGCCTCATACAGTTAGCCGGGATCTGTAATACTGCGGAATGGAGACCATATTGAACCTGACTGAATATATGGTGACCGTAGAAAGAATATGTGTGCATGGGCACCCAACAATTTTAATGCGAAATTGTGTTGAATATTCATATGGTCACTGTAAACTAAAATGCAGTCACTGTACGGTCCGCCACCATACACAGAAATATGGTTACCGTATAATTTTACAGTGGAATTATGGCAATTATACGGTAACCGTAATAGGAAATACGGTCACCGTATAATTCTACGGTGAAATACCGTTAATTATACGGTTACCGTAAACAGAAATACGGTCACCGTATAATTTTACGGTAAAAAACCGTTAATTATACGGTTACCGTAAACAGAAATACGGTCACCGTATAATTTTACGGTGAAATACCGTTAATTATACGGTTACCGTAAACAGAAATACGGTCACCGTATAATTTTACGGTATAGGTTGGCATCCCCAGCTGCCAGTCTTTTACCGTAAAATTTACGGTGAAAGGTTTACAGTGTACCACAGCCAATGGTGACAATGTATATCACCAGCGAAATATCTCGTCCTTTTACCGATTGTCCTCTTATTTAATACTACAGGTATTCCCACATTACTTATTATTATCATTTTTCGTTCTGTCAAAGAGGTTTTATTGTTTACGTGGTTGGTTACGTGGGTGATCGTCTTGTTTTTGTTGTTTTTCTGCCGTCAATAATCTGATTCTAGGGGTCTTTGCTCATTCAAAGAAAGAATTGACATAAATTAACGAAGGTTGACTGTTTAAGAAGTTTCGCTTTACACTTAAGATACGTAGTTTGCCCTGTGACGTTTTCCCTTTAGCCAAAGTCCAAAGGAAGAAACATGACTGGATAACGGACCTCGTTGACAACGATTGAAAATATCTATTTCACAGGACCAAAGATGTCTGGCTAATTCGTTAATAGAGCGACCGGGTGGTTGTCCGTTTACATCGCGTATCAAATTTCCACGACCCTCATGTCTCGTTAGCGAATGTTAATTTTCCTCTATCGATGATAAAATTGATCTGATTCCTGATCATAAACGAGGGAGATCAAAGGTACCGAAATTAGGTGTATATATTTATATTCTTCTAGACTCCTCGGCCGTTCTGGAGGATCAGAAGGAACATATTAATGTTCTAACAAAATGAAAGTCTATATAAAGTTAGAACAACTACCTCCGTTCACTGGTCCGGCGCTTTCTTTCCTTTTCAGAAGACTGGGTACTCGACCATTTTTTTTTTCAAGATTTTTTATTCTCCCCTCTTAAAAAGGTAAGAAAGTATTTCTAATAGTTTTCTTTAATTTCTATTGTTTTTGTGCATTTCACTAAGTTTATCTATTTATAATGTCCGTGCTAACATTTTTTCAACCTTTAACAGGGCGACATACTGGCCACTAAACTGAGAAAAAAAAACTTGTTAGGTTAAAATTTTTTATTATTTTAAGGAATTTTATAATTATGCATTTTAAGCTAGCTCATACACTGTAAACCTTTCACCGTAAATTTTACGGTAAAAGACTGGCAGCTTGGGATGCCAATCTATACCGTAAAATTATACGGTGACCGTATTTCTGTTTACGGTAACCGTATAACCAACGTTATTTCACCGTAAAATTATACGGTGACCGTATTTCTGTTTACGGTAACCCTATAATTAACATAATTTCACCGTAAAATTATACGGTGACCGTATTTTCTATTACGGTTACAGTATAATTACACTGTAAAATTATACGGTAACCATATTTCTGTGTATGGTGGCGGACCGTACTGTGACTGTATTTTACTTTACAGTGACCATATGTATATTCAACACAATTTCGCATTAAAATTGTTGGGTGCCCATGCACACATATTCTTTCTACGGTCACCATATATTCAGTCAGGCTCAATATGGTCTCCATTCCGCAGTATTACAGATTCCGGCTAACTGTATAAGGCATGTTGGAATAAAACTGTTTCTCCAGCCTGACTTTTCAAATAACTGTAAACGGCCGGAGTTCGGACTGGAACTAATTGTCTACAGAATACAGGATACCAAAGTCCAGTTTAAAAGTGACAATACAGCATTGTTCACCCACCATAAATAGGACCTGGGTAAAATATACCTATCAATGAAATTAGTCATGAAAGTGAAATAGCTGGATACATGTACCTGCATATATGACGAGGCACATGGTTAGCTGGATTGGCATTCAGACACTAACTTAGCTTGAAGTAATAACACCAAATTCAAGAGGTACTCACAATGTATTTCATTTCAAAGATAAACAAATTTCATAAAGATATACATGTACATTAACATATAAGTGATAACAGTGGTATTATGCTTTTGTCAGACATTTAATAATAAGCCTGAAAGAAAGAAACATTAAACATTATAACAAACATAATACTGAAGCTTGGCTGCCAGGTTGATGACTCAATGAGGTATCATCAATAAAAGAAAGGTAAATAAAATTATCACCAACTTAAAAACTGTAAACACATACTAAAAGATAGCTGAGGCATACCATTTTTCAGTAGCAAAATGAAAATAATTAAATTCTTATCAACCCCCCCCCCCAAAACAATCTTACAGGGTTTGGGCAAAGGTTTCTTCACATAAACGGCAATATTAAATGGGACATATAGAAAACAGATAAAATTAGGTAAAGCTTTCATTTGTCTTAATGGAAAAGCAACCAAATGTAATTTACACAAAATGGTACTGATTGGATTTCCAAAACAAGGGCTATAACTCCTAAAAACTGCACAAATGTGTCAAATCTATCCCTTAAGTATTAGTTTCTAATCAAAAGCCATTAGAGAAATTATCAGGATAAGATCTCGGCAATCAAGGGTAATAACTGTAAACAAATCTTAAGTTCACACAGACCCGATTTCTGCAACTAAACACATAACCTCTAAACAATAATTATACATGTATCTTGCTGAAAAACAACATGACAATGCATAACTAAATTACATAGCAAATGTATCCCCCAAAAAGTTCCTATCATAAACCAACACTGAGAAATGGTTCAAACAAGATTTTCAAAACAAATAGTGTTACACATAGTGTTACCCTGGTCTGGTTTGATAGAAATCTCCTTTCTGCATTTTGTGAAAATATGGTAACATATTTTATATGTATTGTTTGGACCATCCGTATTTAGCTGTGCACATGATAAGTTCGGTATCAGGTCCCTAAGGTAGCATTGGCATCTGACGATGTCAAACAACCAACATCTACACTGTTATTAACTCCAGCACTGTCATTGATTATCGCTTGTGACTCCTACAAAGGAACTCTTACAGGCATCACAGTTTAATGTTAGCAATATGTTTCAACCCCACCTGTAAACAGAAGGAAAATAAACATTAGTTGATGAAGATAAATGTTCAAAGTACTGATTTATTACTGTGTTTAAGCAAATGTGTTTAAGAAATGTTAAAGAAATTTAAATAATTCTGTTGCATATTACTAATAATAATTAATTAATTCGCCCTATGCCTACATGTAATTTTCACACATCTTACTTGCAAATCACTTTATATACAATCTACATCAAATTAGGGATTTCAGTTTCTGGCTTTGTTTCAAGAACAAAAAATATCAAAATTTTGGCATCTCATGTCACTTTTATTTTTAATGATATTGCTTTGTCAGTTACGTAAAAACATACGCAACGCCGCTTTGTTAAACTGGCTTCAGGCACAGGCACACGGAGTGCTCTCCCTTATCCACCCTCTGTTATACTATAAATATGGACAAGGCAGGAAACACTTATTCTGACTACCTCCAGCAAAACCCGTCAGAATTTCTTAAAAATATCTCCTTTGTACATTTAACATCACACGAGTCTCAGAGAGATCCTTGTCAAGCAATACCGAGGCCTAAATGCAAACAAAACACCCTTTGCCGAATGATTTATCAAGTTTTCCAGCAAAATTCAAGTTGACCGAACATTCCAACCGAAGTCTCAGACACTTGCCGCTCTGGGAGCCTCGCTTTCACTTCGGGGCTTTACGGAATCTGTAAAACGGTTTTGAATTGGCGCGCACAACCGTTCGTAAGATCCCGTAAAGCCTTAAAGTGAAAGCGAGGCTCCCAGAGGCTTATCCGAAAATCAAAATGTGTAGCAATGGTGTGAAAACATTTTTCTTTTGTTTTTGTTTTTTTATCTTTTTACCGTTATGAATTCGGGTGTTCGTACACTAAGAAAACATTCGATATGAACATAGTGACAGGATTCTAAAGTAGAGTAAGCAATCCGAAGAAAGACATGTAAGACATATTAACTCAATATTTCGGTTTATTATGTCAAGGTAGACAGTGGAAATTCTAATATTTGACAGGATTTGTACAACAACTCTTTCAGATGGTTATTGGAGTACAGACAAAATTGCTCTGCCACTTTCATGTTTGGAATAAACAGTGTGTTGGGCGTTTACAAATTGTTGAAAAAAAATATCTCTAAAATTTCAAGTCGCTTAATGGGAATGGAAAAAGAAAGTGAAAATATGCAATTTGGGTTCTGAGTTTAGTCTTTCAAACTCGTGTCCTTTTTTATAAGCAATGACTTCCTGATGGCTCAGACGAAAAGATTCATAAGCTGTTAAATTTGATATTTACTTTTCCTATTACAAAGAGATATTGGTTATGTAGTTGATTACAACTCTTTTTAAAAAATCGAAGAAATTCATCGCTTTTTAGGGGGAAACAAGGCCAGCTATTTTGCTTCGTTAGTACGAAAAGATACAACGGATATCTCACATGCAGTTTTTTTTTCGTTCTTTCTCATACCTTATCCAAGTGAGGGCATTGAGAATATATGCTTTTCCCTTGGCGTTTTGCACACTATTTGTTATTGACCATAACGCTTTGTAAAAGGGAAATATAAAATGTGCTAAATATTCGTCCCTACCAAAACAGGAAAGTTGCTGATTGTGACCTTGCCCCCTCGTATCATTGTTTTTAGACCGTTGACGTTGGAATTAAGTGTGATACACTTGGGGTAATACTATTGCCTAAAAATACTTGAAAAGGGAAGTTTGAATAAAACTATAGATGGCTCAGCTGGCCGACAAGGTGGTGGTTGCAAGTTCCTCTCTCGCCTTCTCATAAAAAAATGAGATTTCTCCCTTATTGAAAGTCGTAAGTTTGATTCTCACCCTGGCCCGGATTTTTCCCCTGATCAATCAGCGTCGGTTAATTAACTAATTCAGTAATTTACCTGATGATGATGATTGTAGCTCTCCCTTATTGGTATGTCAACGTTTTAACCACATACTTCGCAAGGATGATTCCGAGTTTGTGCCAGAGTTTTAAGATGGACAAACGTTTCTAGTCCATAACGGCAAATCGGAAACTAAATTTATATCCTAATGATGCCAAATAATAAACGGGGATGTCCGTCGATAGGTCAAAGGTGAATCGTGAAACTCCGGACAACAATGATAACGCCTTAAGAAGGTGCAAGTGGCGAAGGTGGGAAGAAAGGGGAGCTCATTTATTATGCTGATTTTGGAATAATAAACAAACATTTGGACATTCTTTTTTAACTGATAAATATCAACATTTAGAAAAAATAACAAGCTCTTAAACAAAGAATGCTATAGGAAATTTACCAGATATATATATTTTTACTATGTGCAAATACCAAGCTCTTCAGCAACACATGCTTTATGAAATTGTGTACTCTATTTTAAAATGACATCTTCTCTCGGTTTTACAAGATATATATATTTTTACTATGTGCATCGCATGGCGTTAAATCTTACATCAACGTCTATACACTGTAAGACTTTACCGTAGATTTTACAGCAAAACACTGCAAATGTTACTGTCACATACCGTAAAACTACAACTACGGTATTCGCCTATAACATTTGTGGCCCTACGAGCCCATCTTTGTGTAGGCCCTAGGCCTACTCAAGTATTGACAAGTAGGCCTACTAGAATCGTGTGCATTGACCAGCCACCCATCGCTGGGTCTCAGTGGCCGTCCGATTTATAATAAATTACTGAGTAGTAAAGCGAAGAAGTTATTAGTGTATTCTACTCCAGTTTTTATTTTTGAATTTAGTTTGTTGTAAGTAAGAAATCAAGAAAATTTCAAATAGTCCCTACGTCATTCTCGTCACATTCAACATGGCGGCGCCCGCATTTGACAGATGAAAACAAACGATGGTGAACGTCAAAACTGGTTTAGTACAGTTTACATGGAGCGGCTGTTGTTTTGTGCGATAAGTCGATTGGAGTACTGTTTAAAACATTTGTTGGACAAGATGTCATTACAGTCCTTTCCATATTGGCCTTGAAAAAGCTTGCTTTCTCGGCAGTTCAGACTGGTTGTCATCGTGCAGTGCGTATCGTAATTCGTAAGGCAGTGTTCACTGAAAATTCAGCAGTTAAGTTAGGCTTGAATCACCATGAGACATGAACTACTAAACTGCAATGTGTTTATAGGTAAGTCTAAGCGACAATCACTTCCTTCTTGGTCACATACATTTACACTCATCGTCTGCAGTCGAGTGTCTAAATTACAACCTGCTAATTCTGTTGCCAGCACTCAACACACAGACTGAACAAGTAGTACTGTAGGCCTAACAGTATGGTAGTATTAGTGGAGTCACCTGGAGCCAGTTTCACAAAGCGGCGTTGCGTATGTTTTTACGTAACTGACATAGCAATATAATTAAAAATAAAAGTGGCATGAGATGCCAACATTTTGATATTTTTTGTTCTTATAACAAAGCCAGAAACTGAAATCCCTAATTTGATGTAGATTGTATATAAAGTGATTTGCAAGTAAGATGTGTGAAAATTACATGTAGGCATAGGGTGAATTAATTAATTATTATTAGTAATATGCAACAGAATTATTTAAATTTCTTTAACATTTCTTAAACACATTTATTCTATACTTGCCATTTTTCAATTGTAATAAATCAGTACTTTGAACATTTATCTTCATCAACTAATGTTAATTTTCCTTCTGTTTACAGGTGGGGTTGAAACATATTGCTAACGTTAAACTGTGATGCATGTAAGAGTACCTTTGTATGAGTCAGAAGAGATAATCAGTGACAGTGCTGGGAATAATAGCAGTGTAGATGTTGGTTGTTTGACATCGTCAGATGCCAATGCTACCTTAGGGACCTGATACCGAACTTATCATGTGCACAGCTAAATACGGGTGGTCCAAATAATACATATAAACTATGTTACCATATTTTCACAAAATGCAGAAAGGAGATTTCTATCATACCAGGCCAGGGTAACACTATATGTAACACTATTGGTTGTGAAAATCTTGTTTTAACCATTTCTCAGTATTGGTTTATGATAGGAATATGGGATACATTTGCTATGTAATTTAGTTATGCATTGTCATGTTGTTTTTCTGCAAGATACATGTATAATTATTGTTTAGAGGTTATGCTTTTAGTTGCAGAAATCGGGTCTGTGTGAACTTAAGATTTGTTTACAGTTATTGCCCTTGATTGCCGAGATCTTATCCTGATAATTTCTCAGTAATTATTTTTGATTAGAAACTAATACTTAAGGGATAGATTTGTGATTTAACACATTTGTGCAGTTTTTAGGAGTTATAGCCCTTGTTTTGTGTAAATTACATTTGGTTGCTTTTCCATTAAGACAAATGAAAGCTTTATCTAATATCATCTGTTTTCTATATGTCCCATTTAATATTGCCGTTTATGTGAAGGACCTCTGCTCAAAGCCAGTAAGATTGTTTTTTTTATTTTTTATAAACTTTAAATTATATTCATTTTGCTACTGAAAAATGGTATGCCTCAGCTATCTCTTAGTACCTGTTTAAAGTTTTTAAGTTTGTGATAATTTTATTTACCTTTCTTTTATTGATGATACCTCATTGAGTCATCAACCTGGTAGCTAAGCTTCGGTATTATGTTTGTTATAATGTTTAATGTTTGTTTCTTTCAGGCTTATTATTAAATGTCTGACAAAAGCATAATACCACTGTCATCACTTAATATGTCAATGTACTTGTATATCTGTATGAAATTTGTTTATCTTTGAAATGGAATACATTTTGAGTACCTCTTGAATTTGGTGTTATTACTTCAAGCTAAGTTAGTGTCTGAATGCTAATCCAGCTAACCATGTGCCTCGTCATATACGCAGGTAAAATCCAGCTATTTCAATTTCATGACTAATTTCACTGATAGGTATATTTTACCCAGGTTCTATTAGTTGTGGGTGAACAATGCTGTATTGTCACTTTTAAACTGGACTTTGGTATCCTGTATTCTGTAGAAAATTAGTTCCAGTCCGAACTCCGGCAGTTTACAGTTATTTGAAAAGTCAGGCTGGAGAAACAGTTTTATTCCAGCATGCCTCATACAGTTAGCCGGGATCTGTAATACTGCGGAATGGAGACCATATTGAACCTGACTGAATATATGGTGACCGTAGAAAGAATATGTGTGCATGGGCACCCAACAATTTTAATGCGAAATTGTGTTGAATATTCATATGGTCACTGTAAACTAAAATGCAGTCACTGTACGGTCCGCCACCATACACAGAAATATGGTTACCGTATAATTTTACAGTGGAATTATGGCAATTATACGGTAACCGTAATAGGAAATACGGTCACCGTATAATTCTACGGTGAAATACCGTTAATTATACGGTTACCGTAAACAGAAATACGGTCACCGTATAATTTTACGGTAAAAAACCGTTAATTATACGGTTACCGTAAACAGAAATACGGTCACCGTATAATTTTACGGTGAAATACCGTTAATTATACGGTTACCGTAAACAGAAATACGGTCACCGTATAATTTTACGGTATAGGTTGGCATCCCCAGCTGCCAGTCTTTTACCGTAAAATTTACGGTGAAAGGTTTACAGTGTACCACAGCCAATGGTGACAATGTATATCACCAGCGAAATATCTCGTCCTTTTACCGATTGTCCTCTTATTTAATACTACAGGTATTCCCACATTACTTATTATTATCATTTTTCGTTCTGTCAAAGAGGTTTTATTGTTTACGTGGTTGGTTACGTGGGTGATCGTCTTGTTTTTGTTGTTTTTCTGCCGTCAATAATCTGATTCTAGGGGTCTTTGCTCATTCAAAGAAAGAATTGACATAAATTAACGAAGGTTGACTGTTTAAGAAGTTTCGCTTTACACTTAAGATACGTAGTTTGCCCTGTGACGTTTTCCCTTTAGCCAAAGTCCAAAGGAAGAAACATGACTGGATAACGGACCTCGTTGACAACGATTGAAAATATCTATTTCACAGGACCAAAGATGTCTGGCTAATTCGTTAATAGAGCGACCGGGTGGTTGTCCGTTTACATCGCGTATCAAATTTCCACGACCCTCATGTCTCGTTAGCGAATGTTAATTTTCCTCTATCGATGATAAAATTGATCTGATTCCTGATCATAAACGAGGGAGATCAAAGGTACCGAAATTAGGTGTATATATTTATATTCTTCTAGACTCCTCGGCCGTTCTGGAGGATCAGAAGGAACATATTAATGTTCTAACAAAATGAAAGTCTATATAAAGTTAGAACAACTACCTCCGTTCACTGGTCCGGCGCTTTCTTTCCTTTTCAGAAGACTGGGTACTCGACCATTTTTTTTTTCAAGATTTTTTATTCTCCCCTCTTAAAAAGGTAAGAAAGTATTTCTAATAGTTTTCTTTAATTTCTATTGTTTTTGTGCATTTCACTAAGTTTATCTATTTATAATGTCCGTGCTAACATTTTTTCAACCTTTAACAGGGCGACATACTGGCCACTAAACTGAGAAAAAAAAACTTGTTAGGTTAAAATTTTTTATTATTTTAAGGAATTTTATAATTATGCATTTTAAGCTAGCTCATACACTGTAAACCTTTCACCGTAAATTTTACGGTAAAAGACTGGCAGCTTGGGATGCCAATCTATACCGTAAAATTATACGGTGACCGTATTTCTGTTTACGGTAACCGTATAACCAACGTTATTTCACCGTAAAATTATACGGTGACCGTATTTCTGTTTACGGTAACCCTATAATTAACATAATTTCACCGTAAAATTATACGGTGACCGTATTTTCTATTACGGTTACAGTATAATTACACTGTAAAATTATACGGTAACCATATTTCTGTGTATGGTGGCGGACCGTACTGTGACTGTATTTTACTTTACAGTGACCATATGTATATTCAACACAATTTCGCATTAAAATTGTTGGGTGCCCATGCACACATATTCTTTCTACGGTCACCATATATTCAGTCAGGCTCAATATGGTCTCCATTCCGCAGTATTACAGATTCCGGCTAACTGTATAAGGCATGTTGGAATAAAACTGTTTCTCCAGCCTGACTTTTCAAATAACTGTAAACGGCCGGAGTTCGGACTGGAACTAATTGTCTACAGAATACAGGATACCAAAGTCCAGTTTAAAAGTGACAATACAGCATTGTTCACCCACCATAAATAGGACCTGGGTAAAATATACCTATCAATGAAATTAGTCATGAAAGTGAAATAGCTGGATACATGTACCTGCATATATGACGAGGCACATGGTTAGCTGGATTGGCATTCAGACACTAACTTAGCTTGAAGTAATAACACCAAATTCAAGAGGTACTCACAATGTATTTCATTTCAAAGATAAACAAATTTCATAAAGATATACATGTACATTAACATATAAGTGATAACAGTGGTATTATGCTTTTGTCAGACATTTAATAATAAGCCTGAAAGAAAGAAACATTAAACATTATAACAAACATAATACTGAAGCTTGGCTGCCAGGTTGATGACTCAATGAGGTATCATCAATAAAAGAAAGGTAAATAAAATTATCACCAACTTAAAAACTGTAAACACATACTAAAAGATAGCTGAGGCATACCATTTTTCAGTAGCAAAATGAAAATAATTAAATTCTTATCAACCCCCCCCCCCCAAAACAATCTTACAGGGTTTGGGCAAAGGTTTCTTCACATAAACGGCAATATTAAATGGGACATATAGAAAACAGATAAAATTAGGTAAAGCTTTCATTTGTCTTAATGGAAAAGCAACCAAATGTAATTTACACAAAATGGTACTGATTGGATTTCCAAAACAAGGGCTATAACTCCTAAAAACTGCACAAATGTGTCAAATCTATCCCTTAAGTATTAGTTTCTAATCAAAAGCCATTAGAGAAATTATCAGGATAAGATCTCGGCAATCAAGGGTAATAACTGTAAACAAATCTTAAGTTCACACAGACCCGATTTCTGCAACTAAACACATAACCTCTAAACAATAATTATACATGTATCTTGCTGAAAAACAACATGACAATGCATAACTAAATTACATAGCAAATGTATCCCCCAAAAAGTTCCTATCATAAACCAACACTGAGAAATGGTTCAAACAAGATTTTCAAAACAAATAGTGTTACACATAGTGTTACCCTGGTCTGGTTTGATAGAAATCTCCTTTCTGCATTTTGTGAAAATATGGTAACATATTTTATATGTATTGTTTGGACCATCCGTATTTAGCTGTGCACATGATAAGTTCGGTATCAGGTCCCTAAGGTAGCATTGGCATCTGACGATGTCAAACAACCAACATCTACACTGTTATTAACTCCAGCACTGTCATTGATTATCGCTTGTGACTCCTACAAAGGAACTCTTACAGGCATCACAGTTTAATGTTAGCAATATGTTTCAACCCCACCTGTAAACAGAAGGAAAATAAACATTAGTTGATGAAGATAAATGTTCAAAGTACTGATTTATTACTGTGTTTAAGCAAATGTGTTTAAGAAATGTTAAAGAAATTTAAATAATTCTGTTGCATATTACTAATAATAATTAATTAATTCGCCCTATGCCTACATGTAATTTTCACACATCTTACTTGCAAATCACTTTATATACAATCTACATCAAATTAGGGATTTCAGTTTCTGGCTTTGTTTCAAGAACAAAAAATATCAAAATTTTGGCATCTCATGTCACTTTTATTTTTAATGATATTGCTTTGTCAGTTACGTAAAAACATACGCAACGCCGCTTTGTTAAACTGGCTTCAGGCACAGGCACACGGAGTGCTCTCCCTTATCCACCCTCTGTTATACTATAAATATGGACAAGGCAGGAAACACTTATTCTGACTACCTCCAGCAAAACCCGTCAGAATTTCTTAAAAATATCTCCTTTGTACATTTAACATCACACGAGTCTCAGAGAGATCCTTGTCAAGCAATACCGAGGCCTAAATGCAAACAAAACACCCTTTGCCGAATGATTTATCAAGTTTTCCAGCAAAATTCAAGTTGACCGAACATTCCAACCGAAGTCTCAGACACTTGCCGCTCTGGGAGCCTCGCTTTCACTTCGGGGCTTTACGGAATCTGTAAAACGGTTTTGAATTGGCGCGCACAACCGTTCGTAAGATCCCGTAAAGCCTTAAAGTGAAAGCGAGGCTCCCAGAGCGGCAAGTGTCTGAGACTTCGGTTGGAATATTCTGTCAACTTGAATTTCGCTGGAAAACTTGATAAATCATTCGGCAAAAGGTGTTTTGTTTGCATTTAGGCCTCGGTATTGCTTGACAAGGATCTCTCTGAGACTCGTGTGAAGTTTAATGTACAAAGGAGATATTTTTAAGAAATTCTGACGGGTTTTGCTGGAGGCAGTCAGAATAAGTGTTTCCTGCCTTGTCCATATTTATAGTATAACAGAGGGTGGATAAGGGAGAGCACTCCGTGTGCCTGTGCTTCAGGTGACTCCACTAATACTACCATACTGTTAGGCCTACTACTTGTTCAGTCTGTGTGTTGAGTGCTGGCAACAGAATTAGCAGGTTGTAATTTAGACACTGCAGACAATGAGTGTAATTGTATGTGGCCAAGAAGAAAGTGATTGTCGCTTAGACTTACCTATTAAATACATTGCAGTTTAGTAGTTCATGTCTCATGGTGATTCAAGCCTAACTTCTCAAAATTTTCAGTGAATACCGTCTTACGAAGTTACGATACGCACTGCACGGTGACCAGCAGTCTGAACTGCCGAGAAAGCAAGTTTTTTCAAGACCAATATGGAAAGGACTGTAATGACATCTTGTCCAACAAATGTTTTAAACAGTACTCCAATCGACTTATCACACAAAACAACAGCCGCTCCATGTAAACTGTACTAAACCAGTTTTGACATTCACGATCGTTTGTTTGATCTGTCAAATGCGGGCGCCGCCATGTTGAATGTGACGAGAATGACGTAGGGACTATTGGAAATTTTCTTGATTTTTTTCTTAGAACAAACTAAACTTAAAAATAAAAACTGGAGTAGAATACACTTATAACTTCTTCGTTTTACTGCTCAGTAATTAATTCAAAATCGGACGGCAACTGAGACCCAGCGATGGGTGGCTGGTCAATGCACACGAATCTAGTACGGTACTTGTCAGTACTTGAGTAGGCCTACACAAAGATAGGCTCGTAGGGCCACAAATGTTACAGGCGAATACCGTAGTTGTAGTTTTACGGTATGTGACAGTAACATTTACAGTGTTTTACTGTAAAATCTACGGTAAAGTCTTACAGTGTAGTCGCACGAAAAGGCATGAATTTAAATTGACATGAGCTGCCAAAATGTTGATATTTAGATTTTGAAACAGAATGTTGAAATTATCGGCTATTTTTCTCAAGACGTGTAATTCAGAAGCTTTTTAGTGCTTCTATAGTCTCGAGAATGTACGATACAGTATTGTTTAGAACTAACTTTGGCTTAGACTGAATGAATGGTCGTCCCGATTATTTAAATTTTGTTTACTTTTTTAACACTATTCCGGTTCGTATTAGCCACATACCGTATGGACTTTCCTCATTATAACGCCAATCATTCAGTTTTTCGATGGCCTTCAAATCCTCGTACTGTGGTGGCGAGCAGATGGTATACAAAAGTGAGAATTTTGGCAGCTCACGCCACTTTAAGACTAAATTAAAGATAAACAGACATAATACCAGTGTAATCTAACACAGAAGTGATGCGGTGTCTGATTGGTGCTGGGAAGTTTTATGTTTACGTTTACACCACCATTTGACACGTTAAGACAAACTGGACATTTTTGCTGTGCCCGATGTTTAATTTTACTTATTTTACTTGTGGAAATCTGATTTTCTTCACAAAGCGAAGGCTGTCTCGGCGATACGGCCTTTTAAAAGTTTTCATCTCATAATCTAATATATATTTTACCACAATAACTATTAGCGAAAACACTCATTTTTTTATCACACGTTTAAAAATTCAAGTAATGCGAATTGTCAAAGTTCAACAGGTTTGACAGCAGTTTTATTTCTATGCTTTGGAATTCATTTGTATTGTACTCGCATGCAATTTAACACTCTAAATAATTTGACCATATTTATGTGGTTTTGTTACAACCAGTAATGCAATAAAATTCAGTAATGATATACATGTAAGTCACATAAAACAACCAGTCGTAATGTAAAAAACGACCAGTAATGATATAAAACCAGTAGTGAAATAAAAATTTACCAGTAGTGATATACCAGTAGTGAAGTACAAAACAACCAGTTATGCCTAAAAAAGTGATTTATTTCATTGCTGGTAAATTACGATTTTTTTATTTCACCACTGGTTACTACTGTTATGTTATGTCGTTTTTGCTCAACTCTTCAGACCGTTTTGTTTCGAGAATCACCGACTGTCTACCAATTCTCTGAGGGTTCGAATATAACTGAAACTCGATAGATATTTCTGGCTGAGTGCTATGAATGAAGATTCATCCCGTCATAAAACCCGGTTTCTCTCTCCCCAAAAACCTGGTAACAAGCCAGATATGGGAAATAATTCTTAATGTGGCGTAAATACAGTGTTACTGTATCAGCATCCATTTTCTGTAGTGGCTCACTCTAACAAACGTCCCACAAATGCTTCACGGCTTCAAACCCTATTCAGCTTGGACAAAAATATGAAAATTGCCCTTGTTCTTGTCGACGTAAGTGGGATAGTTGAAATGTAAAAACGGAAAATTGGGGCCGGGAGGGGTCTCCTGCCCAAAACAATCGGGCAATATCGCCATAAGTGAAATAATCTTGAGTGCTGCGTAAAACACAAAGTAATTATCTATTCTTATAATTCGCTTTCTCGCTTCGTGATCTTGCGATCTCGCGAACTCATGCTGCGCTATGAAAGGCGCTATTGGGAGATGGTTTTGTCTTACAAAGGTCTTGTGCAGTATCTAATTTAAGAATCCATTTGACATAGTTTTATTCACCTTATTCTGACAACAATTTCCATAAGCCTTTGTCCTGTTAATAAATAAATGTCATAAATTCTTAATTGCAAGCTGTTCAACCCAGGCCGCCACAGTACGAGTCGCATTTTATTATTAACAAATTAAATATGTAAACGAAATAGACGCTCTCGCCCAGGTCCGCGTTTGCAAATATTGTCGTAATTGGGACAGACTGACACATTCGAGTTCACCACAATCACCCCACCAAGGGGATTTACCTCCCACTTTGGGAATCACTCCTTAAAAATAAATATGTTCTCCCCTAAATGAAATCAATAGAAGTTTTCATTGCACATTTCCGCCAACGAGTCAAAGATTTACATCCAGATTAGTCCTAAAATGTCATAAAGAGTTTTTTCATCTTATTGGGGCCTCCGTGTGTCGCTCAGAAGGCACAGCGTTGGACACTTAATCCGAACAGCCTTCCACAACAATATCGCGAGATCAAAATCTCACTCAGTCTAAAACAACATGGAGTTTCCAACCGATCGACTAGGTGGGATGCTTGCAAGTACCAAGGTACGGGGTTAGCTCCCCTCTTTTCTTAATATAACTGTATATAAATCGTCGGAGCTATAAAATGGGCAGGGGCGACATAAGGAGGTGCGAAAACTGTAGCCTAAAGTTGCGTTGCTACATTAGTGGTGAGCAAGGACTTCTTCACTGCTAATGTCGCACTTGACGACATAAGCAGTGCAGTTGTGGTACATAATGTCACAACTCACTCCTTATGTCGCACATTTATTCTTATTAGGGCCTTCTCATTTTGATCACCAACAAAATCGTTTTTAACAAATGCTTATCTGATCAAGATTGTTTGTTTGGTGTTTATTACTCTAGATTATTTCACTTGAATGGCGTTGCTGCCAGATATATGGTGGAAGTAAGTGCTATGCCCCAATGATCCAAAGACCTTCGAGTGGTCTCGCATCCATTCCACGTAGGTTGATCGAAACCCGGTGATTCTCGAAGCAAAACGGTCTGAAGAGTTGAGCAAAAACGACAAAACATAACAGTAGTAGCCAGTGGTGAAATAAAAAAAATCAAAATTTACCAGTAATGAAATAAATCACTTTTTAAGGCATAACTGGTTGCCAATAGGCTATTAATTGATCGTAAGTCTAAGGAGTTTCTTACATTTGATTTCCAGATGGATTCCCTCGAGAACGAGTCGTTGGCGATGTTTGGAAAGAACGAGTCGTTGGCGATGTTTGGAAAGAACGAGTCGTTGGCGATGTTTGGAAAGAACGAGTCGTTGGCGATGTTTGGAAAGAACGAGTCGTTGGCGATGTTTGGAAAGAACGAAATGTTGGCGATGTTTGGAAAGAACGAGTCGTTGGCGATGTTTGGAAAGAACGATTCAATTTTCACAAACACTGACACTGAAGGCTGGGGAAGTGTTATGTTGGCACCAATCACCAGTCAAACGAATCCATTAATCGCCTTAACAATGCTCATTATGACGCTATCCTTGGCCTTGAACATATTTATTCTTTATGCTGTTAGACAAGGAAAAGAGTTGAAAAAGAACGTCAAATTTGTGATAGTCAACTCTGTTTGTGCTGACATGTTCCTGAGTGTGGTAGCTGGTACCCGGTTCCTGCCTCTGTTTATAGCACATCTCTCCGATAAGAACATGGACATTATGATGTGCCTGGAAAGTGTCTATATCATCATTACCAACTACTCGTCAATCAATCTAATATTTTGTTCTATAGCTGTAGCGGTAGATCGTCTGTATTCCGTTTACAACCCGATGCGGTATTACACCAAACCGTACAGTACAGGGATAAAACTTACTTTTGTCAGTTTCACCTGGCTACTCTCGCTTGTCTTGACTCTGCCGTCCTTATTTATTGACTTGTTGTCAGGTATTTACCCAGAGAACAATAATATTTGTTACATTATAACCCTGCCTGGGGCTTTTTGGTACTATGCCACTGCAGTTGCCACTATTGTGTGGGTGGGCGTCGTCGTTTCGGTATTGTTGTATCTGTTGGTGTTAGGATTAATCTTCAAAGCCCGATCAAAATTAACGGATATATCCGTCTCGAGCAAAGACGCAAAACTCCTTAAAAACAACCTTTCGATGGCCGTAACCTTCCTTGTTGTTCAACTGACCTACGTTTCCTGTTATATCCCCAGTATTGTATTGACTTTGTCTCTGTTACCTTTAGTTGGCTATTTCCCACCTGTCGATCTGTATGTTAATTTAGTCATAATGATTATCTACTCTATGAACTCAGTGCTCGATCCCATAGTCTACATCCTCCGAGTTCCACAAGTCAGAAGGTGTTTCAACCGCGTAATCTTCGACAGGAGAGTTGAGCAGAATTTAATGGACAGTAAGGCAATCCAGTCTATTTCAAGTATTGATCCACGGTAACGCCATGAGGTGACTATCCATACCATGTTCCGTGTTTGGATTCTGGTACATAGCAACATACTTCTTCTCTGATTCGTCCATATTAATCTTTGTTGGTTTTAAATTTATTTCATCACATCACAGTAATGATACAGTTAAGATTTGTAGTTACAATGGTGGGAATAAAACCCCTGGGGGCTTTTTTTATTTATTCCTTAAAATGGCATGAGCTGCCAAAATGTTGATATTTTGATGTTAAAACAGAATGCTTCAATTATTTTCTATTTTTCTCGAGACGTCTATATAATTCAGAAGCTTTTTAGTGCTTCTTGTCTCGAGAGTGTACGATAAAGTATTGTTTTGAACTATAGCTATGGCTTAGAATGGATGAATGGGCGTCTCAGTTATTTACGTTTTGTTTACTTTTCGAACACTATTTCGGTTCGTGTAGGCCACATACTGTACGGATTTCCCTCATTCCAAAGCCAATCATTTAGTTTTTCGATGGCATCCAAAGCCACTTACTGTCTTGACGATCAGAAATTATGAAAAAAGTTTGAATTTTGGCAGCTCATGCCACTTTAAGTAGAATTTTATTTTGTGTTCATAGTGAGTGGTAAATTTAGACATTATTGTATTTGTATTAGAACAAGATGGAAAACTTCCTTTGAAAAAATGGTAAAAAAACAAAAAAAACAAAACAAGCAACATAGATAGTGTGTGCTTTTGTGTTGTATATTTGTGATTTATATACACATGGCTGGTTGATTCAAATAAAAACCCGTATCTTGTATGATTGTACTTGGTAGCGTTTTGGCAATTGTATTAAAGCTAATTTATGTTTTGTGATAGATAGCATAACGTACAGTGTCCTTCAGAGTATCAAGCCTGGGTCGAGTCAGACTAAAAACTTTAACAGTGGTATTCAAGAATTAGGAGGCGAAAACGCGAGAATACAAAATAAAACCAAAATCCCGCCGCGAGAACGCGAAAACACGAGAAAAAAATATAATCTTGCCGCGAGAATGCGAAAACTCGAAAATTAACCAAAAGTGCTTTATTTGTTGCCATTTAGCGTTCTCGCGTTTTCGCCGCGAAAACACGAAATAAGTGTAAAATTTCGCTGCGAGAACACGAACACTAGAAAAAGTTTTGTGCCATTCATTCTTGCGGTGAAAACTCAAAATAATTCTAGATCTCGCAGCGAGAACAAAATGATAAGCTTAAAAATTTATCACATGTCTGTTAGCACCAGCAAATAGGAAGGCGAAGTGTCTACGGCAATTATGGTATCCATTTCGTTTTGGTTTAGTCATATTCATTATTGTGATTCCGTGTAGTTTTTAGGATATTTGTCACTGAGAGTTTGATAATATTTGATATATTGACCACCATAAAAAATACTTCATTTTAGCGCCTATCGTTATTTTACCTACTTCTATCCATTGCGTAGGTTCTTAAGCGCCCCAAAATATAGTTTAAATGCGATATTTATCCAGAGCGTAAGTTATATCATGTGACGTTGTTTAAAACCAAGATGGTGGGTTACTATGACATCTTTTGTAAGCCTATTACGTGGGCAGATCCATTTAATATGCTCAATCACCAGAATCTGACAAAGAACAGCAATAAAAGCAAGCTCTCCCGTAAATGAACAACTTTCTTGTCATTAAAAGATTGGGCATTGGTTTAGTTTATTTGAATTTTGTAAATTGTATCACTTCAATCCGGTGTCTACCTGACTTCTCTTCCATTAATTTTGTTTGATACACTGAGTCTACATTTGGTGCATTTAGGGTTCTGAGGTTTTCCTTGATCGGGCAGCCCATGTATTTCTATAGAACGCAAAATTGGATATACTAGGGGCCGGGTTTATAAAAACGTGCTGTAGGCCCCTACTCAACACAGACTCCATGCTCAACTCTCATTGAGCTTACCCCCAGAATTGAGATTATAAAACATTCTGAGAACGAGCTCAACTGAGTATATAAACAAGGCAATCTCAGTCAATTTGAGCACGAATTATTGGAGCTCTCTAGGAAAGAAGGTAAAATGAACGTTTATTTTGGTGTTGTTGCAATTTTGTTAAGTCATTGGATAGTCAGGGTTTCTGGCTCCAAAATGACTACTTTTATATTTATGATCACTAAAACACACGGGCACAGGGAAAATCTTCTTGTCTAAAATAACCATGGAGACATACTAACGGTCGAATTTTGGAGTCAGGGTTCATTGTAATCGAAGGCCGCTTCTGAGCGGGCACTATATGTGGTCGGATTTAGACAGTGAAATAACAATATAACCTACTCAAATCTGGCCAAATGGGCCATTTTCGAGTTGATGAATAACTTAGCTTCCTACCAGAGTCTAATATGGACGAACAGGATCGTTCAGTAAATACTAGTCGTCCGCTGAATGTTTTTTTGATTGCAATGAACCCCGACTCCAAAATGCGACCGTCAGTATAAAAAATAGGTAGTGTTTAAAAATTGTGAGTTATGATTTTTTTTAAATTCTGAGAGCAACTCTTAGATTTTTCAAATGTACTCTATGTTGATGTGGTATTTAAGTAGTTAAGGCTTTTAAATGAATTATTTGGAAGGACTTCGGCTTTCAGATTTAAACCAAGTTTCAAATATCTATCAATCCTTCCTGCCTTTTAGATTTTACCTTCAACACACATTTAAAACATTCCTCTTTTCATTTTACTAATTAATTTGTGCGAATTTCATTTTAAAATCTACCAAATCAAGGGCGTAGACACGTTTCGGAATTTGGGGGGGGGGGAGCTGAATTACTATCCCAGCTCAATAGGCGAGGGTCCAGGGGCCGCCAAGGCAATGATGATCCTGCAAGTGCACAAAGACCGGACTGATGCCATCCCGTTCAAGGCTCCGCTGTCCTAGATCGTCAGAGGGGCGTTCTGGGATAATAACAGGGCATAAATATGAGGATCAACCTTTTTATCAAACGGGAGGATTTTCCTGGTGTTTTTGCCATTTCCCAGGGCTATTCGGTCATTTTTCTGATTCTGTTGGCCTATGATGTCGAAAGCTATACATATATAGGCCTACCACGACAAGCTCCTGTCAGTCGTTAACCTAATGAAATATCATAGGTTTGGTTTCTCACAACAATTTATGGGGTATAAAGGTCTAAATGACATACCTCTTTGTAACACAATTAGAAACTTGTTTCCATGGTTGTTTTAGACAAGAAGATTTTCCCTGTGTCCGTGTGTTTTAGTGATCATAAATATATATATACCACGACACATTCCTTACTTCTTTGGATTATGTATCTAAGGAAACTCTCCCTGGATGGCGGCTGTCTACATGACTGCTGGATCAGAAGACGTGTCCTCACAATGTGACTACAGCGAACATGTTTATTCAAAACAAAAAAATAGGGGCGTCTTTTAAACCACATGGAACCATGTAAGAATAATAAAGTGATGAAGCACACAAAGCTCATTCCGGTAATGCCGTCGACCAATGCCACCAGCGAGAGAGGTTTCAGTACTCTCAGAAGATTGAAAACCTGGTTGCGCACTACGACAACACAATCAAGACTCAATTGACTGATGATCCTGCATGTGCACAAAGACCGGACTGATGCCATCCCGTTGAAGGACGTTGCCAATGAATTTGTCTCC
This sequence comes from Lepidochitona cinerea, assembly GCA_963971465.1. Classification (NCBI taxonomy): domain Eukaryota; kingdom Metazoa; phylum Mollusca; class Polyplacophora; order Chitonida; family Tonicellidae; genus Lepidochitona; species Lepidochitona cinerea. The sequence goes on along the minus strand of OZ020563.1, from coordinate 26,184,162 downwards.
CGGAGCCACGGCATGCTGAACAAAGGAGATTCGAGATTCGACCAATATACCCAGGCAATCAAAATTTTCACCATGATTGTGACTATTACAAATAATGTTGTGTCATAACTCCTGGTGTTACATTTTTTTCTGCTTTTTCCTTGTTTTTTGGGGGTTTTTTTTGGTGCCAATATTTGGGGGGGGGGGGGGGGGGCTGAAGCCCCCCAAGTCCCCCCCTTGTCTACGCCTATGCAAATCCCTCTTCATAAGAAGAAAACTTTAAAATTGGCCTGACAGATTTCAAACTCTCCTCGTACAATGACAACCTGTCACATGGTCCGCAGTATGTCTGTGAATTTCCTAAATAGCTGGACAATTTCATTACATCGTAACTCTCGCATCACATGATTGCGGGGTTTTGAAAAGTCCGTCGACAGAGAATAGTTATCCCACCCTTTTAATGGTGGTTTAATGTGTGGCTCTTCTTGACCGGCAAGTAAGTAACACAGGGAAGAGACACATGAGTGCGGCTAGTATTGAAGGAGCCCTTGCGGGCGTATAAGAATAACTTGAATCTACTCAACATATTGCGGACTATCCTTAACCATGCAGACTTCTGTTAACCTACCAGATTAATAAAATGGCTGAAGTTATACTTATGGATCCCAACTTCTTGGTTAATTGGGTTATGACGACTTGATGTAGATCTCCTGTCGTTATCCAGGTCAATATATCTTCTCATTAATGGGTTTTCTTGAACTCTCTGACGACATGAATTAATGGACAAGCTGCTTTAACAGGGCTTTGTTACTTTAGTGTTCTATGACCCCACGCTCAGAAATAGTCTGTATCTAGATGATTCTTTCATTGGATTTAGATAACATCTGTAATGGAATAAAACGGCTGTGACTATAGATTGTAAAACTGATTATACAAATATATTTTTCAAACTCCATTTCTATTCTATACAAAAAAGTCATACATGTGATAAAGACTTCAATCGTAGGCATTGAATGTAGTAACGCCAGTTTGACTGATCACGCACTATGTATAAAGGAAAAAACGGACATCCGGGCATTTTGAACACAATAGAAAGATATAGAATATGACGGTACTAAAATAGCAGACAGATAGACGCTTTATTCAAATTCAGGCGTGTTGACATATGATGGAAACTTTCTAATCCATTGAGTCAATCTACGATTTTATGAGTCGTGTTTAAAAATGGCGACTGGCCTCTTGTTCTGTACCACAGTTGTCCTCAGCTTTCTTTGTCTGCTGTTTGGAGGGGTGGACAACTCTTTCAACGTTTACGCTCTGCAACTGAAAGAAAGGCTTAATATGTCTCAAACTCAAGGTAAACATTGTGCAAATTTTCCTTAGACAAAGTTACCTGCAATCCCTACTCTCACATTCTCTCACTGGTATCACTAAAAGAGTTTCATAATTACACTTATTTGGAAGAAATTTCTTAAAATATTTAGAAAACTTTTTGAAACTGTCGTGGCAGATTGAGAGAAGTAGTTGATATATCGCCAGCAATTATTTTTATGAGAAACACAGCCTTCCGCACCTAAACCAACGTCTTTGGCAAGGGTTTCTTAAAAGGCATCGACAGAGGTGTCGAAAATTCTTCTTTTTTACAAAAATATACTTTGTGGTGAAGTACTACTTATTCCTCATTAGACTAGTTGCATAAACCATAAAGCGAGAACCCCTCCGAAAACTGAGTTTCATCGTATCGTCAATCATTGCAAAACATATCTTATTATTTATTACAGTCGAAATCACAGCCTCTACTAATACCATTGGTCTTGGACTTACATTTTTCGAACCTTTGTTGTCTGGGAGATTTGGTTATCTGACAACATTCCTTGGTACTTTAATTCTCCTGACTGGATCCAGTGGAACACTTTCATTGATGATATACTGTAGTGATTTCTTCATTGGACAAATATACTACATATATGTGGTTCATTTGCTGTTAGGTAGGCGAGCCTATGTTCCAATTTTCATTTATTTACAGTTCTTCAAACCTAATTGAAGCATTCAGATATTAAATGCCATTTAGCTAGTCGTTCTAAAATAAAGCACAAAGCTACATACATAATTCTTGATTTGCTCATCATCTTCGTTATCAACTGGAATTCAGAAATGTTGCTTAAAAATCGTATTATTTTATACAATTTTTCTCAAGTGGTAAAAAGTTTATGTATTCAGTTAAGACCATTTCTATTCTTGTCATCGACAAATCTGGTCCCGAGTGTACGAGAATCTGGTATGTCTTCTAAAATCATAAATATTTTTCTCGCTTGAGTTTTATTAATAGAGATTAACCGTGTATCCTCCGGATAACTAAAAGTATTATTGTCGTGTTAAAATAATTGTTGTCGCACTCGTTACCAAAATACACGAGGTTTTACGTGTTATTTTGTTTATTTGCAGCTATCGGTAGCAACGTAGCCAACGTCAGTATAATGACAGCCATTGTTAAAGTTTTCCCACAAGAACATACTGGAAAACTTCTGGGCATGCAGTATGGCGCTTTGTGTTTTACGAAGATAATTCTTGGCGGAGCAATGGAAATATTTTTCTATGAAAACCTCTCGGGATTTTTTCTGATGCTATGTGTTATTTCGACCATTTTGTACGGATCTGGGTTTACTTTGCTTCATTTTACCGTGAAATCAACACCAGGGGAATCAAATGACGAAAACCAAAACCAGACTCTCTTCAAAATGTCTGTAAAGAAGGACGTCATGGACATATTTAGTTCCAGAGTGTTCCATCTGAGATTTTGGCCGTCGGTTGTTTTATTCGCGTGTACCTTTACAGTTATGGCTAATATAACCACAATGGCTGAATCTGAAGGGGCTTCAAATCCAATAAGCGCGGTGTATGTTATGGCCGTCGTCATAGTTACATCAAGAATAGGGTTCGGTTTTACATTTGACAAAATTTCTTCGGAATCATGCGGTTTGGGGATTTTAGTTTTCTGTAGTTTTTGTTTTACAATAGCTATGTTTTTCGGCTTCTTCATTTCGACATTGTCTTGGAAAATTTTTCTTGTTTCTATTTGTTCTGGAATCAGCCAAGGTGCCGGCCTGACAATTTCTCTGTCAGTTCTCACTGCCAGGTTTGGAAAACACAACGTCAACCTCTTAATGGGTTCTTTTTTCGCATGCATGGCAATTTTCTTGTGTTCCATCCAGGTGTTAGTGGGCTATCTTTATGATTATGAAAGCGCTCGTCTTGAGACAACAGAGACATTCACTTGTAAGGGAAACAACTGTTTCTCCATGACATATTTAATTTTATTTTCAATTTCCTCTCTATGTCTGATAACCCAAAGTTTCAATCTAGTATCTACTTGTTTATCGACAATGTATAAACAGACATAAAAATGATCTTACACAAAGCCTATAGTTGAGTCATATTGATTGATTGATTGGTATTTATATGTCACCGTGGCGAGGTTTAGATTGCGAGAGTAAAAACCGAACCGATGCCACCTCTGATCTTTGGTGAGAACCTGACAACTTTCCCACATAGAGCAATAGAGTAAAAAATGCATCAAACGGAGCGGAATTTGAACCTGAACCCATCGATGGAAAGTTGAGTAAGAACATATATGTGGATTTCATTTAAGAACACGACGAGCAAATGCTTATTTGCAAAAACTCGCGAGATTAGCAAAAACCGCACGTTTATTAATCTCGAGCAGTGTGTTTTACAAAACGAGTGTTTTGAAAACCGTGCGGATTTTTTGCAACAAAAAAAATTGGTTAATTTGAAATGCCACGAGTTTCGCCAGAGGAAAGAGAACGGATCTTGGCCCATCTTGGATTGGAATCGCCGAATCCCGTCCTTGTAATGGTGGCTCTCGCTGGAACTCCAATTTCAGGTGTATGTTGGCCGAAAGTTGCCAACTAGTTAAAACGTATTCGTTAAATAAAAGCAAATGAAAATGATAGAAAAGAAGCACTTGATTTATCCAAAAGAAAACATGAAACAAAAAAATTACTTTTAAATAAAAAAAGTAGTTAACACAAAAATTAAAAGGATCGAAAACATGTTTAGTGAAAAAAATATTAGTTTAGAGAAACAAATATTTAGAGGGAAAATAGAGTTGCCAAATCTTATGTGTCTTTATAGGAGGTTGTTTCGTGGAACATTTTATGAATTGTCATACTAAAACAGAGTACACTATTTGATCAAATTTTAAATTGTTATCTTAGGTCGAAGTTTTAGCATAACGAGATCCCGAAAAACGACAATTTCGTATTGACTCAATATTTCAGCATTTATTATACCATCATCAACTCAACTCAATCCTGATGATGCAATGATAAATACCAAAATATTGAGTCAATATGAAACTGTCGTTTTTCGAGTTAACTCAACTCGTGTATTACGTTAAACTAATCACTGGAACTAATGGATCAGTTGACTGAATTGAAAGACCACTGTGAAATTTACAGAACATTTTGTTACTATAAGCCTTGCTATAACTTATAACTGTGATACAATCATTTGTTTGATTTGTGAGTTCTACCTGGGCAAATAGTTTGCAAGATTTTTTACAGGATTTTATTGTTTGGATTTACTAGTGTGATTCTAGAATTTTATTGTGTGGATTTGTATTTCATGATCATCGGATCTATACTGCTATACCAGTGAATTTTGTTAGATTCTCTGATTACAGTTTTCTATCTTGGAGCTGTCAGTTCTTAATTTGCAAAAGAAAGTCATTTTGATGTATGTTTTCTTTCCATTATTTGTATGATGTTTGCTGTAAATACGTTTCTCTGTTTTATATAAATCAAAATGTGTTTATAAAATCTTCTAGTCTTTTCGTTCCTCGTTCGTTTATTATTTTGTTTCGAATCACTGCTACTTTTCTAAAAGAAGTTATGATAGAACATGTATTTATGAACAGGTATATTTATGACGTCGAGATGCTGTAAATAACATGCACAGGAATGCGAATAAATCGATTTTATGCTGGTAAACAAAATATGTTTGCTTTCAATATTAAATTTCTTCTGGACATTAACAGTTTAGCTTTTGATTAAACTCAATATCGGCATAACTAATTTGACAAATAACAGAATTCACCATAAATACTAAAATAGTATCAATCCCTATACTATTGCATATTCTGTCATAATTTCGCCTGACCGTAAACACAAAATCATTCAAAGCTCGTGGAAGAAAAATTATAAAGTTTATCCAAGACCTAGCTGGCAAACATGTAATAATTTTTTTTCTAAATCAAGTTTAATGTATTTTAGCTTAAGTGCAACTTCAAGTGCACATGTTATTAAAGACCCAAGTTCACATTATATTTCGATGCTATAAATACTATTGTCAGCTGTTGCTATATCTCTGTCCACAATCACAACTAACATATGTTCCCTAAGATAAAACCTCGAATTTAAACTTCTCAAATCATTCGATCTAATCTGTGAACCATTTATATTGATGCCATGTAAAATATGTTTCCTACAGACAATGCGCACAAAAAGAAATTCCATTTTGATGGCAAGTTGGGAACACATCTTTCTTTCTCGAGTCTCTACCAGGAAAGCTGTTCTAACCGCTGAGCTACCAATGCTCCTGGCTCTCGCAATTAAGACACTAGCTAAACGATAACGCCGGTATGAGTTAACAGAAGCTGCGATTGCTTCAAGTCAGCAAGAAGCTGATAAAATACCAACATAGGGAAACAACTAAAGAGACGTATTTTCATTGACTTGAATATTTCAGAGGATAAAATAAATGTTGAACATATTGGAGACTTTAATGGATACTATGGGCACTATGAGGTGTTTCATTTCAGCCCCAGCGATTCTAATGATTCAAGGACAAATGTTATCGAATGGATTATCGGCAGGGACCAGTAGGCATATATCTCTATTACAGATCCTGAAATACTCTCTTCGATTTTCCAGGTGTCCTCTCCTTGGTTTCTTTGCCATTTTGGAGCAGTGACCACAAAGAGCTTAGACAACATTCATCTGTATAAATTCCGTAACGCTTGTTGGGTTGTTTTTTCTGAGACAGAGTTCACTCAGAGCTGTTCGAGGAAGATATCATTTACGAGGATTTGCGTATTTATGAAAAAAAAGAAATACCTAAAACCAAATCCAAAGATACATTTTACACGGTGCAAAGGGTCTATTTAGACTTGAAAGATTGATTGATTCGTGTTTTACGCCCCACTTAAGATAATGTCACTTATATGATGGCGTTGCCAGGTTTAGTGGCGGGAGCGGGGCATTTTTGTCTGGAGGAAACCCTCCGACCTTTGACAGGTACCGGGGAGCTCGTCCACATACAGCAATCGAGTGAAAATTCCACTGAGAATTTTTTCAATTTTTATTTGGTTTGGGTCGGATTCGATCCCGCGCTGCATCGATGGAAAGCCTTGTCTGACTGAGGGACTTTACACTAACCGACTGAGCCCCACCGAGGCCCCCCAAGCCCAAAAGAGTTGCTCATTCGGAGGAATGGCAGAGTCGCTCATTCGGATAAAATATCCTCTGGCAGACTGCAAGTCATTTTTAATGTGGCGACCAAACATGCAGGTAACCACGAAACGTACAATTTCCATATCCTATTGAGGGCCCAACAAAAGTGTCCCCGTGATGAAGTAATTGGCCGAAACACTGTGTTTGTTAACTTTCCGCCTCGACCAGCTGTAATTGAAGGATTGAATGAATCCTGGCATCTAAATGGCTATTTGGCAAATCACCGTCAATCATTTTGGTTAATAGGCTACATACTAATGTCAAAGAGCTGTCTCCGCAATTCGAGACAATGTGGGTGTAAATAAGCATGCTCTAATTCATTTCCCGGGATGTTATCTTTTATATTGCTTTTCTTTGCATAAAACCATGCATGTTCTGATTTGCTCCCAGAATGCCGTCTTAGAACTCTGTGCCTTTCTGCTGTACATAGGCTACTGTGGTTGTATGTAACCATGTTCTGATTTTCTCCCAGAATGCCGCCATAGAACTCTGTGTCTTTCTACTCTACATAGGCTACTGTGGTTGTATTTAACCATGTTCTGATTGTCTCCCAGAACGCCTTCATAAAACTCTGTGCCTTTCTGTTGTACATAGGCTACTGTGGTTGTATTTAACCATGTTCTGATTTTCTCCCAGAATGCCGTCATAAAACTCTGTGTCTTTCAACTCTACATAAGCTACTGTGATTGTATGTAACCATGTTCTGATTTTCTCCCAGAATGCCGTCATAAAACTCTGTGCCTTTTACTGTGGTCGAATTTAAGCCTGTTCTGATGCATCACCCTATTACTATGCGACATCGTGATTGTATGTAATCATGTTTGTCTCATCTCCTTGTATACTCTCTTAACAATCGGCGTCTTCCTAACTGTGAAATCGTGGATGTAATAATGTTTTGATTTATCTGGGATTAATAAAACTGACATCGGTTTTATTAATCCTATGATTTATCTCCCACGACAAGGCGATAGAAGAGCATTGCCGAATTCGATAAAAACACCAGCAACAGATTAAAACCGATTAAATAAGCCAAAAGCTTAATGACGTCACGCGAAACAATTGTTGTTTGGAGGTTGGGTATTATTGGTGTTAATTGCCCCCTCACCCACACCTATACAGTTTGCAATATGTGTCTATGTGAAAAGGCGGGAAGTTTTTTTTCTGTTGGATATCCTTGAAATCAAATAAACGAAATTAATAGGGGCATTGCAGGATAAATGCTACTAGGCCGGTGGCTGTAACCTGAAAAGTCGCTATATATAGCGTTCCGTAGCCGATCTCTGGAATATACTTTTTGTATGTTTTCTTATATTCCTTAGGACATACTTTAGCACCAAAAAAAGTTCGTCCACTCCAAACCCCGGCGTTTTCGCAAAAAAGCCATGTGAAAGGAACACTTTTTCGCATATACAGTGGCCATAGGCAAAATGAGTGCTCTCCCCTTACCTCTATCTAATACATATAATATAGACACATGGACCCGTAATACACAGAGCGGCGTAGCGTAAGTTTTTACGTATAAACTGTCATGACAACCCATATTGTAGAGATACGGTCTACGAAAGCTACGCAAAAAATACATCTACTCCGTTTTGTGAAACAGGCCACTGGCTATTACTCTTTCGACCAATGCTACCTTTTTTGGTCGTTTCCATAGACACGGGATTGAAGGTAGACACTATGTAAATTCCTCTGTCGTATATGAGAGAAAAGTCAAAATAAACAGATTTGTATGAGGATCAACATGCTTATGCAATCTATTAACACTATACATTTTTAACACTATATTTTTATCCGATTTTCCCCCGCTGCTTGATAATGATGTAATTTTAAAATCAGACATGTGGGCCAGACAACATATAATTCAAGTTAGAGATACAATAAATGCATTAAAAATTTAATGCCAGCTTTGGTGATATTAATTTAATCTAAGAATTTTCGGTAGTGGGGGGGGGGGGGGGGAGCAATTAAACCTTTTTAAGAGCTCCTCCCACACCCAGCAACCCATAGAAACCATTTGCGCTGTAAGGAATATACTTTTTGATTGGTTGTTCAACACATTCAAGTTTATTTTGTTTATATAGTGGCATTGTCAGGATTATTATCAGAAGAAACTCAATGTCAGATGACACCCCAAGGTTCTTTCTGTTGGTTTCTGGCTACCGTTCAACTTGAGGCCGAGCGATAAGTAATTGTCAACAAATATGGTGTCAAAACCGAGAAAAGAATTTCCATCCTCAAAGGTAGTGGGATGGATGGATTGACGTTTTACACTTCACTCCAATTGTTTTCGCATGTATGATGGTGTTGCCAGGATTATTGGAGGACACTCAGACAAACCAGGCTTAATCTATACCCCTCCCCCAAGGAAACCCTGACCTTTCGCTGGTTCCTGGTGACCATGCACTTAGATCGTTCATGGCCCCCTGAGTGATCGAGAATTTAGCTACGGATTATTTAATAAAGACATCTACTTAGTACATAGCAAATCCACACTAAATCGAATTATTGTATTAAACATAGGGGTATAAACAAATATTTAATTCACCCCCCCCCCCTTGTCAAGTTTAACGTTATAATTTAAACTAGGGCAACATACTACACTACAGAATTAGGCTTACACAGAAAATTGCTATAATAGAAAATACAAACCCCCGTCTTCGGTCTCGACTTGAAGGAGTTTATCTCAAACTAATTTGTCGGGAAGTGTAATCTTTTTCTCTACATCTGTCTTGCATATATTGCATTGGCAGCACTACCGATTGATTGATTGATGTTTTACGCCGCACTCAAGATTATTTCTCTTATATGGCGGCGTTACCAGGTTTAGTGGGAGAGGAAACCGGGCGCATTGTCCGGAGGAAAACCCACGACCTTCGGCGAGTACTTAGCAACTCTTCCACATACGGCGATCGAGTGAAAAATCCACTCAGAAATTTTTAAATATGTATTTGGCCTGAGTCGGATTCGAGCCCGCGTCGCATCGATGGAAGGTTTGTGTGGGACTGAGTGACGATCCCTATATCACTGAGGTCCCGGCAGCACTGCCGAAGACCGTGTAGCAGTTCGACTGCTTTTTCTCGATCTTAACTTTTTCGGTGTTGGGGCTTTAATAGGAGCTTCAGACTTTCTTTTTTTGGCAGCCTACAGTCGTTAATTGTTTGTGAAATGCTTATAACAGGATCGACGATACCCAATATTTGTTAAATATGTAATTTTTCTCTCTGACCGCAATTGATTCTTCTGTGTCTAAAAGTACCCATTCTGATTTGATTTGATTTATTCACCAGATGAAATATTACAATTAGTATATTCATAATATATTTGTGGTCTGGCGGGAATAAAACCCCAAGGGACTTATTGTATCCTGTTTAAATTGAAGTCTATCGTACGCTGCTCCATCTAGTTCTACTGAAAGGCAATTCAATTTCATTTTCCCTGCCTTGCGTGTGTACTATACAGGAATAAGTACTTGATTTTCCATCCGATCGCTCTCCATCTTGCTGTCATTCTGTATGTTTACAAACTATTGTGTGTAGAAAATTCAGCGATCTGATTGGCTTGTTCAAAAATTATACCGCCAGAAACGGGTAAGTAGGCCACAAAGGTTAAAGATAGGTCAGAAACATAAATCGATATTCAGTTGAAGATATCTTATAAACGCCGGGGTTCTGCATGGACGAACTTTTTTATATGTTCTTAAGTTAATCATTACTATTTAAAAACTATCGGAACGTATATTCTTGAGATCGGCTACGGACTGATCGAATTGAAGCTTCGGCCACCAGCCTATACGGTTTGCGAGCTGACCGACGCTTCAATCAAATACGCTAATCTTTAAGGGGCTTTTTTATTGTTCAATTTTGTATCAGATGGTTTGCGTCAGCTTGCCTCTTGATTTTGTTTTCTGAAAGTTTGCTCATGCTTATAAAATGTCTCTTATATCGTATTTTATCTTCTGTTGTATATCCATTTTGCAATACTTAAGTTGCATACAATGATTATGAATTGCCAGTCAGAGAGAGACGCAGACAAGTAGGCCAGATCAGCCCGTCCCCTCTTGCCTGAGAAAGGTCAGTATTTCCCTGATACTGTATAGGGTAGGTCTATACATATAATGAGTGTTTAGGCCTATACATATAATGAGTGTTTAGGCCTACACGAAATTTAAGTGTTTTCAGAAATCTAATTGCTTACGGTATACTACTAGTTGTGGTTAAATCATTTGTCTACATTTTTATCATCTTCCGAATATAACAGTGTTGCATTACAGCTTGTGTTCATTACGACAACAGTAATATATCGGTCGATACAAAAAATAGTCCGGAAACATTCTTTTTGACACTCCACCACACCGATCCACCTTTAATCTCGGGTAAAATGGAGTTATACCTTCAAGTAACAACATGGGACACCATTATCTTAGTGGAGCGATTACTCTGATTGATTGATTGATTGATTGTTTGCTGTTTTACGCCGCGCTCAAGATTATTTAACTTATAGGGCGGCGTTGCCAGTTTTATTGTGGGAGGAAGCCGGACTCGATGCAAGAAGGAAACCGACGACCTTCCGGTGGTAACTGGCAACCACCCCACATAGGTCGTTGCGATTTCTTTGAAGATTACTATGTAACTGTATATAATAACTGACACAAATACACAATTGGGTAATTGTTTGTCGATTACCTGCAGTTTGGACCAAATTTCAATCAGACAATAGTCATTGTTCTTCGTTGACAGTGAACAAGATCCGAAAGCAGGTTGATGAATTAATTTGTCCATCTGACTTCGATTTTCCTTCACCTGTGCATAGATATGTTTCGTATTTTCTTTTGTTAATTGAATTTGAAACAAATCCCTATAGTCCGGTTATTTATCTGTTCTCTATCCGCCATCCAACAGTTTTGTCAAGATGTCTCAGCTAGGAGAATGTTTGTTCTGGTGTTCTGTGTTGTTCAGCTTCTCATGTATGCTTATCGGCGCTGTGGATAAGGCCTTCAATGTGTACGCTCTTTATATTAAACAGACATTCAATTTATCACAAACACAAGGTAAGACGTGTAACAGTTAAAGGTGAAGGTGAAAAAAGATCGTTTGGTATATTACCAATGCGGCATGAATACTCTCGATTGACCCTAATTAAGAAACTTACTGATTGGCATTGCTATAAAACATTTCAGTTGAACGTGTATCGAATAAAAGAATTCCATTTTCATATTTGCGTTTGCTTCTTAACCCCATTGTTCATTCCAATAAGAAATGATTAAGATATCACCACAATGTAACGAAATTTCGCACATATATTAATGTATTTTAATAAACTTATCCCAAATTTGGAAGCTCATACCACTTTAAAGCTGCTGAGATATTGTCTGAACTAAGCAATTGAAAGCTGTCCATCTTATTGTACATGAAGGGTTCTGGGTTTGATTCGAGGTATAGGCCTACATACAAACATAATTTCATTCGTTGGCTGATCCATTCTCTTGAATGATGGGCACCGCGTTTTGAGGTATAAAATTCCACCGCAAAACATACTAGTATTTGTTCAAACACACAATTGTTTATACTGTGATTCCCACTGAATAATTTTACATAATAGACCACAGCCACAACTCCAAAGAAAGAAAGCATAATTAATGTTCAATATTTCGGTTTATTAAACCATCATCAAGATGATGGTTTAATAAACCGAAATATTGAACTTATGCTTTCTTTCTTCGGAGTTGTTACTGTGGTCTACAACTGTTAATGCTACAGAATGTTTATGTTAATATATTACATATACAGCACTGATTGTTTATCCGTTCTAGTTGAGACAGTGGCTTCTACTAACACACTTGGTTTGGGACTGACTTTTATCGAAGGTTTAATGACCGGAACATTTGGTTATCCGACCCCCTTAATAACCACACTAGTACTTCTAACAGACTCAAGTGCTGGACTTTCTCTAATGAGTTATTTCAATGAGTACTTCATGGAACGAGTGTATTATATTTAGGCCTACATCGTTCATCTTCTCTCAGGTAAGTGGACTTAGTTTTCAAACGATGTACTCTATTTCAGTTTAGAGAAGAGCAAGATACCATGATCCATAATACTTTTTAAGCAAAACTAAAAACTCATATTCTGCAAAATACTCGTCAAGTAACGCTTTTGAAGTTAGCAGGCAGATCGTAGTAGGTGGTAGGCGATTCGAAGGGACCATTCATTATTTATTTATTAAGATAAAACACATACAATGTTTGATTAACTTCAGGGTAGTTATGGGAGAGCTATTAGGATAGATTAATACATAAGCATACACTGTAAAATGTAACCCGTAAATTTTACGGTAGAATACTGGCAGCTGGGCTGCCAACTTTCTACCGTAAAAATAAGGGTAGACCGTAAAATCAACTAGCCACATTCCTAATCAGTGAATGTGAAAAAACATTTTATGAAATCAGCAGGCTAAAAAATACAGGACTTTAAATCGTCAACCCCAGCATGGATCTGTTAATGTAGATTTTCAAATGTTATGTACCCCCAACGAAATAGTAAAACTGACTACTTCTGCAAGTTGACAAACATATATTTATTTGAAAAAATTTGAAAAAATGCTGATGAAAAATTCTCACTTAGGGCAGGTATCTCAATCTACGCTTTGAAATACAGCTATGTTAAATTAACTATCTTAGCCTATAATGACAAATTTTTCTTATATTAAATCGCCTACGGCGGGATTAGAACCTCTAACCTCCCATACAGGAGCTGCGCAGAACTATATGCGCACTAGCCATAACCGTATCCTTTAACCACTACACTAACTTCGAATATGAAAAGATGATGGCCAGATTTCCATGCCTTACTAGCGCTTCGGTGTGCGCATGCGCACTTCCGTTTTTTCGCTACCTTTGATCCGCAATGACGTATTTTGGACGAATCCTTCACGGAAACAACCGAGGAGATCAGATCTCGTTAGCTCGGAAACGACAACTCTGTCTCAAAGTTATTTTACGGTACACGACCGTAGAGCTTCCACTGAAGTATAAAACGGCAATTTACCGTTAATTTTAAAATATTCTACTGTAGAATTGACGGTAAACGGTTACAGTGTACGATGGGGCCAATTTTTCAACATACTTAGGACAAATGGCTTTCACCACCAAATCCAATCGCCTGCTGGGAATTTTGAATCGCTTGATAAACAATATCTTCAAACGTACCTGCTGCAAAATTTGAATCGGCAGGTGATTCGAAAACTCCCAACTTTTTCAAAAGTAAGAGGATCCCATAGTGTGTAATATATAGTATTTGTACTCTCATAGCTATTCTACTTTTGAAGATATAGCTTATCAGGCGATTAAAATGTTGCAGCAGGCGGTTGTTAGAGCACAACTGATCCAGCAGGAACATCTTTTGAGCTAAGAATATGTTTTGCCGCTGAACATTAAACAGTTAAACTGGTTCAAGCACTTTTCTGTGGATAACGTTTTCTTAATTATTTGTGAAAGTTTTAACAAACAACTATGTGAATCTGTCTATTTTAAACTTTAGCTATACCTTTTAATTTGTAGCGATCGGAAGTAATATCTCAAACATTTGCATTATCGCTATCATCGTTAAAATCTTCTCCAAGGAGCACACTGGAAAGCTGATTGGCTTACTAACTGCCGCAATATGTTTCACCAAGATTACATTTGGCGGAGCTATACAGCTCTTTTTTACGAACAGTCTCTCTGGAGTTTTTCTTGCGCTTTGTGTTGTCTCGAGTGTTTTATATGGAACTACGTACATGCTGCTTTATCTGACCATGCGATCAACACAGTTAACAGACGAGAAACAAAGTCGTCCTCTGCTTAGAATGACAGACAAGAATGAAGCCGTGGCTATTTTCAAATCTGTTTTCTTTCACCTTACATTTTGGCCCTCCGTTATACTCTTCGTGTGCACGTTTACAATCATGGTGAACATAACTACCCTGGCTCAATCTGAAGCCATCTCAAACCCAGTAACCACTGTATATGTCATCTCTGCTCTGATGATTACATCAAGAAGTTGGCTTGGTTTTGTGTTCGATAAATGTTCTACCGAGTCGTGTGGTCTTAGAATTTTGTTCCTCAGTTATTTAACTTTTATTGTTGGTATGGTCTTAGGCTTTTTAATTTCGACATCTTCTTGGAAAATATACGTGATTTCTGTATGTTCCGGAATGGGACAAGGTTCGGGATTTTCCGTCTCATTGTGTTTACTAACTCTTCGATTTGGAACCCATTATATCAATTTGATAGCGGGTTGTTTTTTTGCTTGTGCGACTGTTTTCCAAGTTTCTACTCAGATGTTTGTAGGACTTCTGTATGATTACCAAAGTGTCCGTTTCAAGGGAAAGGACACATTTATGTGTAAGGGGCACATGTGTTTTTATTGGTCGCACGTACTTTTATTGGCGTTATCCCTCCCAGGTCTCGTTATTCAAGGTTTTAGATTTTGTCCGTTTATAAAAAGTAAGGGCCGTATTAAAAACCAAACACCATAGACCTTTCGACAGTAATGTCGATGACAATCAAACCATCAAGTAAACAAGAATGAAATCGAAGCCTCAAAATTGAGGAATAATATAAAGTATAGAGTAACCTCAATCCGGGTAAAACAAACGCTGCAAAAAGTGTTCCAGTAGAATTTATTAAAATCCTCTGCTTTTGCTATTTCTTTTTAAATTTCGGTTTTCAATCTTATTAGAAATAATAACTGCTAAGTTGGGGGTTTTATCCAGGGGGGGGGGGAGGGGGGCTTATGTCCAGGTGCTTATTTTTTGTGGTGAGCTTTTGTCCGGGGGGGGGGGCTTTTGTAATTCATTTGTGTTATACTGGGGACTACTACATCCTAACAAATATCACTCGTTTTGCATATGCATGATCGAATTATTACATGAGACAGGCCTAGTAAATACTAAATTTAACGGGGTTCATCATCAACGAAAATAAGACAATAACATTATATAATCTATAATCATGCTGTATCCATGCTTTAAATATTCATTACTTAACACTTTTAAAAATTAGTTTTTTTATCGGAAAGTATCTACATTCCCGGATTGATTAATGTCATGTATTAGATCCCGTATCCGAAAAGCTTCTAGCATACTGTGTGCGATCCCGTTTAGTTTATTACATATAGTTTGATTGTTAACATTTATTTTGATTTTCTACATATGTACAGATGTTTCTTGATCTCTATTATCTGTTCGCCTATTGTTTGTTCACCAGCTCACCCCAACGTCTGTTTACAGTTTGCCGTTTTGTTGCTGAAGTCAAGGAACTTTCTTGAACCTTGAATATGTCCAATCTCATTAGATATGCAAATTTATTATAATGTTTCAACTTAATTTCCTAGAACCTATATAAGTACGCGCTGTTTGTGTTTTAGTCAGTCAGTTTCCAACTGCTCAGTGGTGCTAATAGTTTGTTTTTCTGAATGCGATATATTTTTAATTTTCGACTGGCTCTAACTCGACAGTGACGCCGTTATTTATTCAATCTGTGAGCTCTATTCGGATTTTATTCTGTGGATTTTCCAGTGTGTTTACAGGATTCTATTCTGTGGATTTACCAGTGTGTTTATAAGATTTTTTTCTGTGGATATAAGAGTGTGTTGTCGAGATTTCATTCTGTGGACATTTGGGAACTTTATGTTCTCGATCGGATAACTGTTAGTTCTTAGCTTGTGTTTTCTTTCAAATGTTTGTATAATATTAACTTGTAAATACATTGCTCTGTTTATTTTTAAATATAAATCAATATTTGTACATAAAATCTGCTGGTCTGTTGTTACTTTTTTATTATTACTTTGCCTCCTAACACCATGCCACATATAAAGTAGATTTAAATTCAATAGTTTTAAAGATTGGCTTTATGTATTGGAAACGTATCCAAATTTTGGCATTGTATTAATTGGCTCCTACTCTATAAGAAACAAACCTGGCTATGGTATTTCAACATGGTGTATAACCTATAGTCGTGTATTCGTACACCGTTATCATGGGGAACACGTTTATCATTGGTGATAAATTTGACGGGTACGTCTAAAACCAAAGGTATGTACATGTATATGACATTTGAGGTGCACAACATCTTTACTTCGACTATAGTCCCAGGTTTGGAAACTGATAAAAATACCTTGTAAGTGAAATCTCATTTTCTTTAATTCGTGCTATGTTCGTTACAATGCATTGTGCAACGTTTCACTGCATCAATAAAAGGAATTGAGATCTCACACAGAACAAACTTTCAATCAGTTTTTTTTAACTTGCCGCTATTCATTGGTTGATTGTTTGGTGTTTAACGCCGCGCTCAAGATTATTTCACTTTTATATGGCGGCGTTGCCAGTTTATTGTGGGAGGAAACCCACGACCTTCCGTTGGTAACTGGCAACCATCCCACATAGGTTGTTCGAGTGAAAACCCAGTCAGAAAATTTTCCAATTTTTTTGGACTGAGTGGGATTCGAACCCGCGACCCTTTGGTGGAAGGCTGTTCGGATTGAGCGTCCAACGCTCTACCTACTGAGCCACGGAGACCCCGCTATTCATTGGAGACACTAGTTTTCTGGGAGCACTTATTCGGCTTAATTTAAGTCGAAATATTGAGATTACACCATGAATATTTACGGAGTTTCCTTACTACTTTACAACTTTCTTATTCGGCTTTCTTCTGTTATTAGATCGAACGTTCTTCCCGAAAGCTACTGTCACGGTAACCAGTTTGTCCTTCAGGGTTTAAACTGACGGAATTGTTTTATCAGCCCGACACAAACCTTCTATGGATGAGTCCAATCATACTCAGACCAAATGATCATTGGACCATTTCTGAGCGGATTTTTCACTCGCTCGCCATATGTTTAAGAGTGACCAAGGTAATTTGCCGAAGGTCGGACAAAGAATTCGGTTTTTTTTTGTTGGTGAGGTAAAGCATACGTTGTCTCGTCTCAATAGGCTACTCACACGGGGTGTGCCGACATTATTCCCCAGCGACATTTTCCCCCACGACATTTTCCCCCGCGACATTTTCCCCCACGACATTTCCCCCCGGAGACATTTTCCCCCGGCGACATTTCCCCCCACTAACTTAATGAGTGTACTCGGACAATACGACAGCTTACCTGACTTTTTTTCTGAAAAACTTCCCTTAAACAGTGGAGCCTCAATCACTTTCGATTTGCCGTTGAGTTCGGCTTTTATAATCAGATTTTAATTGTTTTAGCATATTTCGATTTGAATGTTAGTGAGCGATAACAGAGCGATTCTTAAACGTAGACCTTCCAATTGGACATTCCAAGTTAACATTTTAAAAATCCGTCAACATTCACTGATAAATGGAGAGGGTGTGTCCCCCCCCTGACCCATGCTCTCACCCACCCATCCGAGACTAGTTTGCTTGGGGTTTTACACCATGCTCAAGATGGCTTAGCCCCGTGCCCTCATTTGGGGGGTATTTAACACGACTGTTCTCTAGATTACGTCGTCTGAAATTATCCGAGATTGTTGGTTTTAGTGACTTATGAAGTTACCACGCCGATCATCGGATTTTCAAAATGTTAACTTGGAATGTCCAGCTGGAAGGCCTACGATTAAGAATTGCTCTGTTGTCGATATATGCTGGGACAATTAAAATTTCATTGTAAAACTCAACGGCAAATCGAAAGTGATTTATACGTTCCACTGTCTATCGGCCGCGAGGTTTTGCAGAAAAAAGGGGGGAAAGTAAGGTAGAATGCCGTATTGTTAAAATGGGGGAAAATGTCGCCGGGGGGGGAATGTCTCCGGGGGAAAATGTCGTGGGGGGAAATGTCGCGGGGGAAAATGTCGTGGGGGGAAATGTCGCTGGGGGAAATGTCGCTGGGGGAAATGTCGCTGGGGGATAATGTCATGGAGTCCTCACACGGACACAGGCTGTAATCGATGGGTTACGTGTGCGAATCGCAAACAAACATATGGAAAATGAATGTGATAGGGGTTTCACTCGGTTGCCCTGTATGGATTGCACACACCTATGGATGTGTACTATATGTTAAACTTGGTACAAATGTATTCTATATGGACTGGTTTCCGGAAGGTTTCTAACCGACAGAAATCCTTAAAAATGAAATTCTCTTTCTCGAGATTATGTGTTAGGAATGACATATCTAGATGACAGTAATGTAAGGGAACTAACTCAATCTGAAAACATTTGGTGCTGTTTCTTCGCCCCAAACGTAACCCATCTTCTCGAGTTAAGTTAAAATCCTCATGGCCACATGGATGTTTTAACTTGGCTCGAGAAGATGAACGTATAACCTTGCTACTGGGAGTAAGGCAATGTTGATTGTAGGCCTATATGTACTGTGGTGGGAAATATCTAAACTATTACCAAAGTATATCGATGTTGTGCTGTTTGGGTATTTCCAACTTGTCTATATGCAACTGTGTTTTTCATACCTTATAAGCAATAGACCGTAAATATTTTGTGAAACTCCACCCATCACCCATCCCGAACTTGAGCAATCACTCCAGTGCATTGTGTGCCGTTTTGATGCCCTCCGACGGAATCAGGGTTACAGCTCCCTCGCCTTAATAACTAATGATAACGCGATGTGTAAAGAGATTTTGTTTCCGCTCCCTCGACGGAAAAGGGGGTGCAAAAAGTTATACATGTTCAGTTTCCTGTTGCTTATACCAAAAGAACCGCCTGGCATATCTGTCAATCGACTTTACTAACACAAACAAGACGGAGAGTCAAATAAACAGAACATATTGCCTCACAGCAAAAACATCAATCCTGGAGAGGTGAAAAAACACAAAGCCTAAGTGTATATATAATATTTCACATTTCTATATTAACCGTCTGTAAGATGGTGGATCTCATCCCTGCCATGGCTTCTTAGTGTTGGAGATCGTTGGTATTCTGTAACCCATTTTCTCTGTTTTTGCAATACCAAGACAATTTCACTGAACCAATATTTTTTCGCTATTATGAGATGCAATTCTCTTCGTACAACACAAAAGTAGTGATATATAAAGTTGACTTGGATATGCCGGATTACGGTCAGTTTACACCCTGGTTCTGAATGTTCCCAGATGTAGTTATATAATCCATTACATCTCTACTGTCGGATAGGTTTTATAGTTATGTGTCGTATCCTCTATATTGCAGTAGGTCCAGGACTACACTGTATGTTATTTATCTATATGAGTGTATAGTACAGATAAGCAGACACACGGGAATCTTCATTAAACAGCTTTACCCTTTAGTAAAGGTTTGCTCTGTGAAGTCATTAGCCATACATGTTCGCTTATCAGATACACCCATAGATAATGGCTGCCTGACATTTGTGGAAAGCAACCCGTACAGGCACAATTACCTTTACACATATTACGTACAGTGATTTCACAACACTTTGAAGTGATATAATCTGCTGATATTTGTACTTTTTGGAAATTATATATAAATTCAGACCCAGATTGAAATCATTTGATTGATTGATTGATTGAAAGATATGCGCGATTGTCCAAGAAAAAACAAATAACCCAATGGTTGTAATTCATATTTTAGGTTTTCGTTGCATCATCAGGATGAAGGAAAATAAAGAGCCGAAAGTGGCATGAGCTGCCAAAATGTTGATATTTTGACGTTTAAACAGAATGTTGAAATTACCGGCTATTTTTAAACATCGCAGGCTTACTTTTGTTGACATTAACTGAACGACAAAATGTTATTGATAAAGGCTACATATATTTATAGACACTAAAACACAATGGCACAGGGAACATATTCTTTACTAAAATAACCATGGAGACACGTTTCTTGTTGTGTTACATATTATAGGGATAGAAAGTTTTGGTAGACTGAAACAGTCTAAAATTGTAAACGTTGTTAAAGTGGCATGAGCTGCCAAAATGTTGATATTTTGACGTTAAAACAGAATGTTGAAATTGTTGGCTATTTTTCTCAAGACGTATAATTCAGAAGCTTTTAGTGCTTCTAGTCTCGAAAATGTACGATAAAGTATTGTTTTGAACTAACTTTAGCTTAGAATGAATGAATGGTCGTCCCGGTTATTTAAATTTTGTTTACTTGTCGAACACGTTTTCGGTTCGTAAAGGCCACAAACTGTATGGATTTTCCTCATTCCAACGCCAATCGTTTAGTTTTTCGATGGCTTTCAAAGCCTCTTACTGTCGTGACGATCAGTAATTAAGAAAAAAGTGTGAATTTTGGCAGCTCATGCCACTTTAAGCAAATGGCTTGGTTTTTATGGGACATGTATAGTTTTGAATAGGGGGTTCACTGTGATCCGTATCAAGCTGTTTTTCCCCAATGTTTGTCAAAAAAACACTGTTGGGTGCATGCATTCTGTGTGTTGGTGACATCGTCTGACGCCTGGAAGAGTTTTCTCTAGATCAGAAACAAACCTTGCCACCCAACAGAGTACTTTCAGCACCAACATTTGCTTAGCTTTAGAACACACCGGCCTCTGGCACTATATTTTATTAGGACAACTTCAGTCGCTTACTTTCTCAAAGTTCTCTCAATTCTTGGCAGCATGTGTGCCATTTTAAAAATATATTTGGCTATAGAAAATATCGTGACTTTTAGCTTTATTATGGTATCCATTGGCAACTAGGCTTCGTTTGCGATGCGACTGCTTTGTGAAACGAGTCCCTGATGTACAACGTAAACGTTTAGTTCTGTATTCGTATCCTGATATCACGGAGCAGATGTTTATCACAGCCACACCTCTAATGAGTCTCAGATTGCCCCAGTTACTTACAAGAAATAGACAACATGGGTGCAAAATATATTTAGATATCTTTGACTTTATATTTTTTATATTGCTGAGTTCGAGTCGAAAATGAACCGGGTTACAAGTATACGTCTTAATTGAATATAACATTGTTGATTTACAAACGAATAGTAACCCCTCCTCCTCTCGCCTCCCCAACATTCCACCTAAATATCCAAACTTTAGGACCCAAGTAGGCCTATATTGATGTTGCGCTGGTCAGTAGACTTGGAAATTGTAACGGGTTAAATGTAACTTCAAAGGACCACATCAGTTTTATTATTTTTTTTTTATTGAAGCAACACAGCCGGTTGAAATTTGCGGTGTATCCGAAATATTTAGTTCGCCCATCATACAAAAAATATCATGGAAATGGTCACATTTGGTCAGTAGCAAGGAGTAATATTTGGTTAAGAAAAATATCCGAGTTCTGTGGTCGATGGAGAACAGCGTAGATATATCTGCCAAATTTGAGCATTTGCACGATAGGGGCAAACTATAACAGATCGATGCAAAGCCGGCTGTGTTGCTTCAATAAGGGGAAAATCAGAGGAAAATGAGGCGATTCTACAATTAGTTACATTCAACCCAATGCATTTTCCAACTCTATTGTCCAGCACAACATCACCATACTTTGGCTGCCAAGCTTCGTGTCTGCTTGCCGAAATTCCAAAACCCTTCCACTGGACAAATTGATTGATTAATAAGGTGAAGAATTACTTATGGATAACAACTTCTTGGCTTATTGGGTGACGACGTTTCGATGTAGTTCTTACATCGGTATCAGTCATTGGCTGATGTAAGAACTAGATCGAAACGTCGTCACCCAATAAACCAAGAAGTTGTTATCCATAAGTAATTCTTCACCTTATTGTAACCTTTCAACTTCTAAATGCCATTGAAAGATTTGATTGATTAATGATTGATTGATGCTCATTTTGCTGCGTTGTCAGACACTAAACCCGAGGGAGGAAATTGAACTGTTTGTCAGAACGAAACTTTTATACTATCTTGGGCCGTTAGAAAGTCGCCCTTACTCATAGAGTGATGGGATTTTTCTTGGGTCTGAGTTTGATTTAAATGCGACACCGAGGGATGGAAGGCCTGTACATCCACCTCTGAGTAACCAGTCAACGATTTCCTCCCGTTTTATTTGTCTAAGTTAGTAAATTGGTGAAATCATAAAAGGATTGTCGAAGACGACTACGATTTTCGAACTCCCCTGGCAAACCCATTTAGGAAAGTCAAAGCTTCACAACATATTGCTATATGGTTTACTTGGCATGTTCCATTTGTTACACATATTAATCCGAGGAGGGGTGTTTCCTCAAGAATTCAGCTTCACAACATATTGCTATATGGTTTACTTGGCATGTTCCATTTGTTACACATATTAATCCGAGGAGGGGTGTTTCCACAAGAATTCAGCTTCACAACATATTGCTATATGGTTTACTTGGCATGTTCCATTTGTTACACATATTAATCCGAGGAGGGGTGTTTCCACAAGAATTCAGCTTCACAACATATTGCTATATGGTTTACTTGGCATGTTCCATTTGTTACACATATTAATCCGAGGAGGGGTGTTTCCACAAGAATTCAGATGGTGTTTCTCGATACACTCGATATAAACTCCCGGAATTGTTTTATCAGCCCGAAACAAACCTTCTATGGGTGAGTCCAATCATACTCAGACCAAATGATAATTGAACCATTTCTGAGTGGATTTTTCACTCGCTCGCCATATGTTTAAGAGTGACCAAGGTAATTTGCCGAAGGTCGGACAAAGAATTCGGTTTTTTTTGTTGGTGAGGTAAAGCATACGTTGTCTCGTCTCAATAGGCTACTCACACGGGGTGTGCCGACATTATCCCCCAGCGACATTTTCCCCCACAACATTTTCCCCCGCGACATTTTCCCCCACGACATTTTCCCCCGGAGACATTTTCCCCCGGCGACATTTCCCCCCACTAACTTAATGAGTGTACTCATTACGACAATACGACAGCTTACCTGACTTTTTTTCTGAAAAACTTCCCTTAAACAGTGGAGCCTCAATCACTTTCGATTTGCCGTTGAGTTCGGCTTTTATAATCAGATTTTAATTGTCCCAGCATATTTCGATTTGAATGTTAGTGAGCGATAACAGAGCGATTCTTAAACGTAGACCTTCCAATTGGACATTCCAAGTTAACATTTTAAAAATCCGTCAACATTCACTGATAAATGGAGAGGGTTTGTCCCCCCCTGACCCATGCTCTCACCCACCCATCCGAGACTAGTTTGCTTGGGGTTTTACACCATGCTCAAGATGGCTTAGCCCCCTGCCCTCATTTGGGGGGTATTTAACACGACTGTTCTCTAGATTACGTCGTCTGAAATTATCCGAGATTGTTGGTTTTAGTGACTTATGAAGTTACCACGCCGATCATCGGATTTTCAAAATGTTAACTTGGAATGTCCAGCTGGAAGGCCTACGATTAAGAATTGCTCTGTTGTCGATATATGCTGGGACAATTAAAATTTCATTGTAAAACTCAACGGCAAATCGAAAGTGATTTATACGTTCCACTGTCTATCGACCGCGAGGTTTTGCAGAAAAAAGGGGAAAAAGTAAGGTAGAATGCCGTATTGTTAAAATGGGGGAAAATGTCGCCGGGGGGGGGGGATGTCTCCGGGGGAAAATGTCGTGGGGGAAAATGTCGCTGGGGGATAATGTCATGGAGTCCTCACACGGACACAGGCTGTAATCGATGGGTTACGTGTGCGAATCGCAAACAAACATATGGAAAATGATTGTGATAGGGGTTTCACTCGGTTGCCCTGTATGGATTGCACACACCTATGGATGTGTACTATATGTTAAACTTGGTACAAATGTATTCTATGTGGACTGGTTTCCGGAAGGTTTCTAACCGACAGAAATCCTTAAAAATGAAATTCTCTTTCTCGAGATAATGTGTTAGGAATGACATATCTAGATGACAGTTATGTAAGGGAAATAACTCATCTGAAAACATTTGGTGCTGTTTCTTCGCCCCAAACGTAACCCATCTTCTCGAGCTAAGTTAAAATCCCCATGGCCACATGGATGTTTTAACTTGGCTCGAGAAGATAAACGTAACCTTACTACTGGACGTAAGGCAATGTTGATTGTAGGCCTACATGTACTGTGGTGGGAAATATCTAAACTATGACCAAAGTATATTGATGTTGTTTGGATATTTCCAATTAGTTTGCGACTGTGACTATTATACGTTTTAAGC
This sequence comes from Lepidochitona cinerea, assembly GCA_963971465.1. Lineage (NCBI taxonomy): Eukaryota > Metazoa > Mollusca > Polyplacophora > Chitonida > Tonicellidae > Lepidochitona > Lepidochitona cinerea. The sequence continues at coordinate 26,159,583 of OZ020563.1, read as the reverse complement.
AATAGACTAACTTAGAGCATAGAAATTGCACCCATCATTATTTATTAGTCATGAACTTGTAACCTTTTCGATATGAGTACATTTTGAGACTCCTTTATATGATATAATAATATATGTAATAGAAAGGCATTTGTGAGCAATCACTCCAGTGCATTGTGTGCCGTTTTGATGCCCTCCGACGGAATCAGGGTTACAGCTCCCGAGCCTTAATAACTAATGATAACGCGATGTGGTAAAGAGATTTTGTTTCAGCTCCCTCGACGGAAAAGGGGGTGCAAAAAGTTATACATGTTCAGTCTTCTGTTGCTTACACCAAAAGAACCGCCTGGCATACCAGTCAATCGACTTTACTAACACAACCAAGACGGAGAGTCAAATAAACAGAACATATTGCCTCACAGCAAAAACATCAATCCTGGAGAAGTGAAAAAACAAAGCCTAAGTGTATATATAATATTTCACATTTCTATATTAACCGTCTGCAAGATGGTGGATCTCATGCCTGGCTTCTTAGTGTTGGAGATCGTTGTTATTCTTTAACCCATTTTCTCTGTTTTTGCAATACCAAGACAATTTCACTGAACCAATATTTTTTCGCTATTATCAGATGCAATTCTCTTCGTACAACACAGAAATAGTGATATATAAAGTTGACTTGGATATGCCGGATTACGGTCAGTTTACACCCTGCTTCTGAATGTTCCCAGATGTAGTTATATAATCCATTACATCTCTACTGACGGATAGGTTTTATAGTTATGTGTCATGTATCCTCTATATTGCAGTAGGTCCAGGACTACACTGTATGTTATTTATCTATATGAGTGTATAGTACAGATAAGCGGACACACGGGAATCTTCATTAAACAGCTTTACCCTTTAGTAAAGGTTTGTTCTGTGAAGTCATTAGGCATACATGTTCGCTTATCAGATACACCCATAGATAATGGCTGCCTGACATTTGTGGAAAGCAACCTGTACAGGCACAATTACCGTTACACATATTACGTACAATGATTTTACAACACTTTGAAGTGATATAATCGGCCGATATTTGTGCTTTTTGGAAATTATATATAAATTCAGACCCAAATTGAAATCATTCGAAGTAGCCTCCGATGCAAAATTGAAAGATTGGCTAAGATATGCGCGATTATCCAAGAAAAAAACCAAATAACCCAATGGTTCTAATTCATATTTTATGTTTTCGTTGCATCATCAGGATGATGGAACATAAAGAGCCGAAATATTGAGTTAAAGTGGCATGAGCTGCCAAAATGTTGATATTTTGACGTTTAAACAGAATGTTGAAATTACCGGCTATACTTCTCAAGGCGTATAATTCAGCAGCTTTTTAGTGGTTCTAGTCTCGAGAATGTACGATAAAGTATTGTTTTGAACTAACTTTGGCTTAGAATGAATGAATGGTCGTCCCGGTTATTTAAATTTTGTTTACTTTTAAAACATTATTCCGGTTCGTATAGGCCACATACTGTATGGATTCTCCTCATTCCAACGCCAATCATTTAGTTTTTCGATGGCCTTCAAAGTCTCTCACTGTCGTGACAATCAGAAATTATGAAAAAAGTCAGAATTGTGGCAGCTCATACCACTTTAACATGGGTCGTTATCGGAGTGAGGCTACTGGCGTATTACGCAAAAACTGATCAGTGGAACTAGTGGATTGTAGACTATATAGGTACAGTGTATACCGTGATATCAGTCTAATGCTCGCAAATTACACTCTTGGGAAAATTGGTGACATCGTCCGACGCCTGGAAGAGTTTTCTTTAGATGAGAAACAAACCTAGCCACTCAACAGAGTACTTTCAGCACCAAAATTTGCTTAGCTTTAGAACACACCGGCCTCTGCAGGCTTAATATATTTTATTAGGACAACTTCAGTCGCTTACTTTCTCAAAGTTCTTTAAATTTTTGGCAGCTTATGTGCCATTTTAAAAACATATTTGGCTATAGAAAATATCGTGACTTTTAGCTTTATTATGGTATCCATTTGCAACTAGGCTTCGTTTGCGATGCGACTGCTTTGTGAAACGAGTCCCTGATGTACAACGTAAACGTTTAGTCCTGTATTCGTATCCTGATATCACGGAGCAGATGTTTATCACAGCCACACCTCTAATGAGTCTCAGATTGCCCAAGCTACTTACAAGAAATAGACAACATGGGTGCAAAATATATTTAGATTTCTCTGACTTGGAAATTGTAACGAGTAAAATGTAACTTCAAAGGACCACATCAGTTTTTTTTTATTATTGAAGCCGGTTGAAATTTTCGGTGTATCCGAAATATTTAGTTCGCCGATCAGACAAACAATATCATGGAAATGGTCACATTTGGTCAGTAGCAAGAAGTAATATTTGGTTAGGAAAAATATCAGAATCCTGTGGTCGATGGAGAACAGCGTAGATATATCGGCCAAATTTGAGCATTTGCACGACAGGGGCAAACTATAAAAGATCGATGCAAAGCCGGCTTTGTCGCTTCAATAAGGGGAAAATCAGAGGAAAATGAGGCGATTCTACAATTAGTTACATTCAACCCAATACATGTTCCAACTCTATTGTCCAGCACATCACTATACTTTGGCTATCAAGCTTCGTGTCTGCTTGCCGAAATGCCAAAACCCTTCCACTGGGAAAATTGAAATCTTAATGTTTGATTGATGCTCATTTTGCTGCGTTGTCAGATACTAAACCCGAGGGAGGAAATTGAACTGTTTGTCGGGAAGAAACTTTTATACTATCTCGGGCGGTTAGAAAGTCGCCCTAACTTATACTGATGGAATTTTTCTTGGGTCGAAATGACTCGGTGGCGACATGACATTTGAAACGTCACAAGGTGGTCAGGGTGTACTACACATTTTGCCTAACCTTTTCAAATGTTTGTCCGTACCACGTGAGTGTGTGCGTGTGCTGGAGGTGTGTGTGTGTGTGCTAGAGGTGTGGGGGCTGGTTTATCAAGAGTAAACCTCCGACAACCATCTCACACGCACAGGTGGAGTAATATCAAAGAGAGTAGATTGACAAGAGTGGTCACTTCGTCCTATCAGCATTGCCGGCATGTTCTTCTGGCCCCCTAGCGGAAGGGTGTTCCGATTGTACACGATTCGACTGGAGGGCGTCCCCTACAGAAAGGAGGTTCCTAATAATCGAATCGTCTCCGTTCAAATTCAACATGGAGCGGACGAAGTGACCAATCTTGTCAATCTACTCTCTTTGGTAATATTTAGTTCCTCTGGACTGATGGGATTTAATCGTACGTCATATTGATTAATGATCAATAACCATTGGCATGACCTTCCAAGAAATGGCCTGGTTGTCCCAAACAAACATTCTTTCATGGACAAAAAGTTAAATCATTCTCGGTTAGCCAGACAAAGACTTAACAGATAGATACATGTAGATTGGCTAATGCATGAATGTTTTACGAGACACCCAAGATTATTTCACTTAAATGGCGAGGTTTTTTATTCTGTACAACATCCACCTCTGAGTCACCAGTCAACGATTTCCTCCCGTTTTATTTGTCTAAGTTTTTCTGGTCTACGTTAGTAAATTTGTGAAATCATAAAAGGATTGTCCAAGCCGACTACTCTCTTAAGATTTTCCAACTCCCCTGGCAAACCATTTAGGAAAGTTAAAGCTTCACAACATATTGCTAAATGGTTCACTTGGCATGTTCCATTTGTTACACATATTAATCCGAGGAGGGGTGTTTCCACAAGAATTCAGCATCACAACATATTGCAAAAGCGTTCACTTGTTATGTTCCATTGTTACATATATTAATCCGAGGAGGGGTGTTTCCTCAAGAATTCAGATGGTGTTTCTCGATACACTCGATATAAGTCTTATTCAAGCCCCGTCACCGGAACCAAAATACCAAAACCAAAATACATGTAACCACAAGATGAGTCCTACGGTTACCACGTGAGGAAATATTTTTGAAACAAAACAAAAAAAACAATTCCATGCCTAAGCAACTCACGTTTCCACATGGGATATTGTTTGCAGAAAAAAAAGTATGTTCGAGCTTTTCCAGTCACAGAGAAGTGTGCAACCCATTTCCTTCAGGTTTAAAAACAAACACACAAAAAAAAGACAGACAAACGGACAAGTTTGCAAATTTATTTTCCATTTCTTTTTAAAGCACGTCAAACACATGGATTAATGTGTCTATAAATACTAAACTATGAAGACAATCTATTGAAAACACATTTCACAAAACACACTCTGGCATAAAGGTTAAATACGAAGAGGAATCTTCAAAATATTGCATAAATTACATGTTACATGGCACACACACACACATTTAATAATGACACAAACAACTTATTTTCTGAAGAAACAAAGTATCAGACGATAAGAATTAATACAAGATGTGACAAAATCCTGCTGGTCAGAGCAAAAAGAGGATTTGAAGTTTATCAAAGAACCGAATGATTTCAGTTGGTTTATGAAAAATCAATAAAGCCTGCGGTACATAAATGTAGGCTTAAAATTTAAAAAAAAACTTGGTTGAGAATTCATAGATTTTAGCCTCAAATTAAGGCTCAAGTTACATTACTTAAATGTACAATCTCCAGACTAGTTGCACCATAAAGCTTCTAATTCAAATAAAAAAAGTTACTGTAATGGAAAAATATGAACATGTTGGCAGCTCATGCCCCTTTAATTGATTGATTGTTTGGTGTTTTACGGCGGGCTCATTATTTTACCTATATGGCGGCGTTGCCAGTTTTATTGTGGGAGGAAACCGGGCTCTATGCCCGGGGAAACCCAAGACCTTTCGTTGGTAACTGGCAACCATCCCACATAGCATGCCCCTTTAAAGAGGCATGAGCTGCCAAAATGTTGATATTTTGATGTGGAAACAGAATGTTGAAATTATCGTCTTTTTATCTGTAGACATATAATTCAGAAGCATTTTAGTGCTTCTAGTCTCGAGAATGTACAATAAAGTATTGTTTTGAACTAACTTTGGCTTCGAATGAATGAATGGTCATCCCGGTTATTTAAATTCTGTTTACTTTTGGAACACTATTTCGGTTCTTACAGGTCACATACAGTACGGATTTTCCTCATTCCAACGCCAATCATTTAGTTTTTCGATGGCCTCCATAGCCTCTTACTGTCGTGACGATCAGATATTATGAAAAAAGTGTGAATTTTGGCAGCTCATGCCCCTTTAAAGTCACCTTCTCCAGTCAAATCTAAGTCTCCATGATTTTACCTTGGCTCCAGAAGATGCTTTAAAGTATGATCTAGACATCTGCATTTTAAATACACAGCTTGTCAATGGCTGCAAAGTTTGTTTGAACCTCCTGTACTTTTGTCAACAAAATGTAAACATATCCCAAAGATATTTGGCTTGTTAAATGTAGATGGGTACATGTATAGTTGGGAATGGACCACCATGAAATCAAACCTTTTGCCCACACATAACCACAACTGTTTCCATTGAAGATAATGCACTGTCTGGTTGGAAAACATTGGAGGTCCAAAGGAAAACAGCACACTAGATATCTCAGTTATTAAAATTCTGACAATATTTAGAAAATTAATGAACAATTATAAACCAAAAAAGACCATCAGGAACATAAAGTCAATAAATACACGATTGATGGACAGCACTGGAAAATGTTTCAAACAAAATTGATTTGTTTTTATAGCATGTAAAAAAAACAATATACATTTCAATATAAATATTGCCACGTGTTGTTTTGCAATAAGTTGAATGTTAATTCGTTGCTTGATGACCTTCAGCAGGTAAGTAAGTGTATTCGTCAGCTTCACTGATTGATTTATGTTTTACATGGGAACCTTACTCAAGATTATTTTACTCTGGCATTGTCAGATTAAGTGGACGGTGTCCGATATTATTACCCTGTCAACTGAGCCACCCAGGGGCCTGTTTCACAAACCGGCGTAACGTAAGTTTTTACGTAACTGCCATAGCAACCCATACTGTAGACATACGTTGCTATGGCAGTTATGCCAAAAAATACATCTACGCCGTTTTGTGAAACAGACTCCTGGCCCTTTTCAGACAAGAGAGGTAGACGTTCACCTCGGCAAAAGTTTTGTACAGTAAGCATAGTATGATAATGGATTAGCACCAGTACAAAAAAAAGTAGTATAAGTTTTCCAATAGACAAATTAATCTACTTGTAAATTCATTTATAAAAGAATTAAACATTTAAGTGGATCATAATCCATTGAAAAAAACCCCCACAAAATGATAGCACCGTGGATTTCAGCAAAAAACATTTGGCATAAACGGACTACGCATGTATTCAAAAACATTTCCAAACATGAATTGACAATAGCACAGCAACGACGACATCAAACATGGCATATACTTGCCAACTAAATAGGTCAAAATAAAACAAAATTGAAATCTACATCACTTCACAAATGCAACAAAGCCTAAGTTTTGTTTTGTACAATGATTCATAATATTGAGTCAAAAGTCATAAAACAAAGTTGTCTTCTCCACCAAAACAATGACATCCTTCTAACCTCATGTTATTTACGAAACCTATCGAGCTTGCAGAAGTTATCTGTATTCAGTTTACATGTATTGGATTAGTGGAAGTGGATTAACCTAATCAATCAACTATGTTGTAAAATACATAATTATAAGTGAGACTGACTGGAACTCCTACCTTTTTCCAAAGAAACTCCCGCTAATTTTTTTACCGAAAATAACTTCCGATTCCTCTAAATCTAAATCTCTGCCTCTTCAAACATTGATAGATTTACATTAAACGATAACCCATATCACATTTACATTGATTAAATCCTGAAATCCCTTGACCTCCCTTCCAAAATATCCTCAAACTTAAACCTTATTTTCTATCCCCAAAAACTGACCAATAATTGTTTTAAAAAAATCAGCAAGTACTGGCGATCTTGAATAAAGCTTTGAAATGATGCTCTATGCCTGACCAATTGCGGAGCAGAATCAATGCAGAGCCTTTTTTGTTCACTTTTGGTTGGGAAATTTTGAATAGGTTAATAGCCCTCGTTAGACCATGTAATGTTCTCATACTCCGGGAACTTTCGTTGTAGAAGAGCGGCTGTGATTCTGTGATCTGCTCTTCCGAAATCCTGTAATTAAAGCCAAAAACCACAATTGTCACATCATGTCAAGAAATAAATTGTTTATTATTGATAGACTGGTCTTTAACCTTTTGCCTTTGTCAGATTTCTTGTGGGAGGAAACCGGGTTCATTGCCCTGAGGAGACCTTGACCTTCAGCAAGCACCTGGCAACTCTTCCACATGCGGTGATCAATTGAAAAATCCACTCAGAAATTTATTGTTGGCCATATGCCAATATACATGTATAATGTTCTTTAAATGAAAATTTCTTGAGGCTTCTGAATCACAACTACACTGTACCTTGTACAATGATAACTTGTTCTTTGGTTGGTAGAAATAACTAAAGCAATCAAGTATTACATACTACTATTTCAAAGCATTTAAAGTACGTCCAAAGTCATAATCACATAGGTTAAACACTGACTATTAGTATACATGTAGGATAATTACGCAAGAGCACCATAAGCAGTCCAGAGAGAGAACCATGCAACCTTCCCAAAAATACACCAAACTTAAAGTGGCATAAGCTCCCAAATATATGGAAAATTTTGTAAAAACAGAATTAGCTAATTGTGGGTTTTTTTTATCTGAAATTACAAAATAAGAACTTTCAGTTGATACCAATCTTGAGAATGTACGTTAAGGTGGTTTTATAAGCAGGACAAGTCCCAAAAGCAAAATCATACATCCCGGCTATTTGAATTTTGTCCGTTATTAGCACATATCTTTGGTTCGTACAGGGTAATGACTGTACAAATATTTTTTATTTCAACGCCAATCCTTTAGTTTTTAAAGGTACTTCATACTTTGAACTTCTTCTGACAATCAGAATTTATGAAAAAAAGCCAAATTTTGACAGCTCAAGCCTCTTTAACCTTTCTAAAACTTCAAACATGTATTCATAATAAATATTTAATTACAGTCAAACCTGGACGAGCGACCACCTGTAAACAGCGACCCACTGTCTTAAGCGGCCACCCCACGACACCCCCGAACGAAATCCCGCACTTAAGACACGGTATAGAGCAACCACCTGTCTAACGCGACCGCGACCAGCTGTGAAGCTGATAAAGTATACACAAACCCTGTATTAAACGACCAAAATTTGGTTCTATAATCGCTAAAACGCTCCACGTGGTCTTAAAAAAACAAACCGCGCATGCCTTATCCCGCTGTAGCAGGCAATCCACGATTGCCGTAATATCTAAAGCCTACAATTAAAGCCGGGCACTATGGTTTGTATTATACCTGTAATATTCAATTATACTAAACAGAATTGACAAAAAAACACTCTCGAATAAAATTATCAATAGAATAGATATATCGCGGTTGGGTTTCTTTTTAATTCTATACAAATCGTAGAGATGTACAAAAATCAGTGAAATAAGTCAGAATGCAATCCCGTAAGACTGGCAAAGCACTCATTTTTCATGAGAAAAGATGACAGGTTATCGAGATGTCAGTTGAATAAAACCGAGATTAAGAGACCACCTGTCTTAAGAGACCACTTTTCACGTTTCCCTTAGTTGGTCGCTTAAACCAGGTTTGACTGTACTCTTAAACATGTGGAATATTTATATTTATAAACATAAAAACACATGAGCACAGGGAATATCTATAAATACCTGAGAGTATCCAAAAATATGTATTGTTTTCTTGGAGTGGTCATGTTGTATTCTTCCACCACCAACAATTTCACAGTCTAGGCCTCTGGCCTCTATGTTGGTGGAGACATCATCATATATTTCAGCTGAAATTTAAATACAATTAACTTGTTATAAGTTGATTGATTTGAGTTTTATGGCAAAGCTTAAGACTTATATTTGTATGTATTTATGAACACTAAAACACAGGGGCACATGGAAAATCTTCTAAATAAATTTGTATTTTGTGGAGAAAAAATATATAATCCAATATGGTGCCACATTGCGTTAACATCTGATCTCCTAGGGTACGTTCCATTCGTCTCCCGGTGGCCACTGGAGGAGACGGTGGCCACTGACGTGTCGTTCCATTGGCCACTGGAGGAAGACGGTGGCGCCACTGACTCCACCGAGAAAATTCTCAGTGGAGGCAGTGGCCAAACATGGCCGCCGTAGTTGGGGTTGTCTCGATTCGATTTGTTATTTTGAGTGTCTCTTGAAATAAATGGCAAAATTTTCACAAAATCGACTGAAAAAGGATTGGATCATGCATTCCAAAATGGTATCGGAGACGCGATAACACTGGTTTATTATTTTTGTTTCGGTCGCACACTCAGTTGAACTGTGGACGTGTTGTTGTTGTCTCGTATTGCGACGCAAGTCAGTACGTTTTGTGTTCATATTTCGCTCCTAATTTTTAGTTTGAATTTAAGAATATATTTGTTGTTAGTCGGGCATACTAGCCTACCTTTACTTAAAAATATTTATTCTGGAAATACTAAATAATATACTTTGGTCACCTAATTATGCAACATGGGAATTATATAACATAAATTGTTCATGACAAACCATTTATATTTGATCAAAAAAACAGACCAACTTGAATGAAAACTTGAGAATGCTTGGGTTGGTAGGTATTAAAAGCAGACAATTTAAGCTGGGCATATATAGTCATAGACTGATCCAGATATACAGGTACATGTATGGGCGCCCAAACTCACAAGCAAAAGATCCTCCAAAATTCTTAAAACCAACAGATTTTAATGTCAAAATAGCATTTAATGTTGAATTTTGGGCCAGAGATGTTGTTTTTGTCTTATTGTTGGAACATTTTGAACCGAAATGGTATGCCCAAAGTTTCCCTGGATCAGTCCCTGATAGTCAAAAATGTTTAAGGAGATGAACCTAAAATAAATATTACATGTAAATACAATGAAGTGTTAAAAGGACAAGATTATTAAAGTGTGTGTTATTCGACTGTTGTTTTCATACAGATGTTTTCAGATGGCCATTGGTAACTTTCCCATCGCCCACTGACCACTGAATAGCGAGTTTTAAATTGGGGAATCCTTTACTTTGTTAACTGATTTGAGAATGAACCTTACATGTAGTTACATGTATGTGTGCAGTATAAGACCGTTGTGGGTGCGTGCGTTGTGCATTTTCGGCTGTTTGTTTACTGACTGTCAGACAGAAAACAAAGCAACAGGGAATTCCCTAAATATCTCTTTAAATGTGTATTTTTTGTGATAAATTCGTAAGGAAGGACGTAATCCTATGGATGGACGTACAGTGTATACAATCATACATGTAGCTATACATGTACATGTAATACATTGTATTCATTGGTTACTTAGTCAGTCATTTCCCTGATGATAATTGCTATTACATGTAGCTTTAGAAACACTTCATCACCTAAAATGTATAGTAAGACGAGTGACAGAAAGAAAATTTAGATATAATCCACCTGAAAAGATAAATCCACATGATCAACATCGTCAGAGATGTGTTCAAAGCAATTTCTTTAATACAGTTTAACAGTCCAAAAATATGGCCCACTTGATGACTGATGAGGTTCTCCTGACCTCTGTTCTGGGAACGTTATATTAGAATGGGATGTCAAAGACATAAATTTGTTTTAACTGATCAATTAACTAAGTCTACATTTAGGATATTTACATCACGATGTATGCAAAATGTGGCAGAAAAGCATGAATTCCCCAAAACATAGGCTTTATTTTGTTTTTGAGAAGTCTGTACTTAGCTATTTATGTGCGTGGTATTTTTAAATACCTGATATAGCACAACTTGTGAGTGTTGGGAAAGTGTTTATCCCTTGTGTATAAACCATTCAACAGAATACACCTAGCTTACATCTATGTTGTAGTAAGGATGCTTCACTGTGTATAGTCAAGCCCCTTTTTGTGAACACATGGTTTTCTAACAGCTTCCACAGACTGGGCTGAACACATAATCAGGTACTGACATAGGCAAGGCCATTCCCAATAACATGCCTGCTTTGGGTAAACTGATTTAATTCCTGCACTCACTGACACTGGCAAACCAGATTTGTTTGGTTATATCCTGCGCTCCAGATTAATGGTTAAAGTGGCATGAGCTGCCAAAATTCACACTTTTTTCATAAGTTCTAATCGTCATGACAGTAAGAGGCTTTGAAGGCCATCGAAAAACTAAATGATTGGCGTTGGAATGAGGAAAATCCATACAGTATGTGGCCTGTACGAACTGAAAACGTATTCGAAAAGTAAACAAAATTTAAATAACCGGGACGACCATTCATTCATTCTAAGCCAAAGTTAGTTCAAAACAATACTAAATCACACATTTTCAAGACTAGAAGCAGTAAAAAGCTTCTGAATTATACGTCTTGAGAAAACTAGCCAATAATTTCAACATTCTGTTTTAACGTCAAAATATCAACATTTTGGCAGCTCATGCCACTTTTAATGGACATGTACATGTATAACAGTTTGAGTGAGATTGTCATATACAGTAACTGTATTTACCTCACTTTTGAATTCAAGTTTTAAAGCTGACAATGTCTCAATTATCAGCCATGTGACTAGTACATGTTTATGTAAATAGAACCAGCATCTGATTCATAATAGCATGTACATGTATGCTCATGTGGAAAGTAATACAATCAATGTGTCTATACTATTGTCAGTCACCAAAGTCACCACAAAAAATCATTTCATGAGGCATAGTCAATTTTATCATGGGGAGAAACCAGTAAATGCTAAGAGAATGTCCTGAATCCACTAAAAGTGGCACCTGACAAGTTAGTAACCATCCCATGATTATTAAGTGGACTGGACAGAACCATTTAAAACCATTTTTTAGAGAAAGAACACAGGACCCTTTCACAAAGCCTTCGCACGCAAAATGCGATCAATCGCAGTTGCCAGGTTGTTGTATCTCTTCACTATGTTATCCATTGGCAAGAAGGGTTTCCTTTGTGATGCAACTGCTTTGTGAAATGGGCCCAACTACATGTACTTATCAACAAATGCATATAACCAGAGATGTAAGGGGTTGATGGCTCAAATATATACACATCTACACGCCTCAACTGGGAAATGATCTCCATAATTTAAGCTGAGAAAGCATACCGTGTAAAGCAACATGTCAGTAACAGTTTTTCTTTATCATTTCACACTATTTCCCTATATTTTATATACAGTTGTACCTTGTGATGCTATTCAGTTTCACACCAGGAGAGCCAACCACAACATGCTTTAAATGTATTTATGTGTATCGATACTTGAATAAGTTTAAGTCATAGGGCCTGGAAGTCTACCGAGAGATCTGCAATATCCAGCGACAGATGACGTTTTTTGATGACGTCCGTTCGATTGACGTTTTTTTGTTCTACCACGTCAGAATTGAGTGTCAAATTCGAACGATAAAAGGCTCCCCACATGCGTAATGACAACCCGGTGACAGAGACTCACTGAACCACCATGTACAGTAGAACTTGCTAAGACCGACACCTCGGGGGACCAAGAGAAATTGTCGGTATAGACACTATGTCGGTATATTAAAAATTAAAAACTGATATACTTCGCAAGAAATGTTTTGAACGTCTGGCTTGCTCGGACCATCGCCAAACAAGTTCGTTGATTTTGTCGAATTTACAGGCTTTGTTGACCTTTTTTTTCTCTCCGCTGGAATTTTTTCCATACTTGTCCAGATAGAACTGTTTTCTTTTCAGAATATCGCTTACAGTTGAACGCCCAACTGAAAACATGTTCGCTAATTCAGTTTGAGTCGGCTTAGGCAATTTTTCAGCAGTTTGGATAAGCTCCACTTTGTCCGACAGTGACATCTCCATCCATCGGCGTTTCGCTGGTCTACTTGACATGGTTATTAATTTGAACTCATCAAGACAGAAATGAAATTAAATTTTAAGAGCTAGACTATTTATAGGGACTGTCAAACATGTTGTCGTTTTAGAGCAAAAGAATCGGCTTCGCATTGGGTGTAATGTGAGTGGACAGTTGTTTCTTGGCTTTACCGGTCAGAATGTTTTTACAAGCCCGTCAGACGCATGTCGTGTCGGATTATAAACGATGGATTAACATTGAAAACATTGGGTTTGGACTTAAAACCAAAGTCGATGTTCAGAATAGACAAGTGTCGGTGTTTGTCTATCTATTTAACCTGTAGATATTTCCGGACCGCCTGAACCGGTCGGAGTTGACAAGATGTCGATGTTTAGATGTGTCGGTCTCAGCAAGTTCTACTGTACATACATGTACATTGTGCATTGTATGGTAAGTTTTCTGCGGACATTCAATTTCTGATGTTTATCATTTAGACCGTTATACCCCATAAATTGTAATAAACTAAACCTACATGTATGGTATTTCATTAGGTTGATGACCGACAGGAGCTTAGCCTTGGCCAGTAGAATTTCTGGAATCCTTTTATCATACATTGACAATGGTTACGCATCTTAACTATGGCAGGAACATGGATATAGATGTACATGTACGATATTTCATTATATCTCATTTTATAAGACGGCGGGCAGTTAGAAGTTAGCTTTACCTCTCCATTCATTTGAGAGAAAATATTGTGGATTCCTCTGATTCCTCTGATGTTGTTATTATTTTTTTTCTACAAGAAGTAATCATTTAATTCCATATAGTATTAATTAAATGTGTAAAGTTACATGTAATGGAGAAATACACATGTAGTTCAGTTCAGACAAATCCATGAGCAAGATGAGATGCCAGGGTTCCAAACTCAAAAGCAGTAGAAGTGAGAAAACCTGGGTTCAGGAAACAAACAATTTTATAAATGGCCCTACTGCCAGTTTAACATACAGTATTCACAACTCTTTCATCGTCACCTTTTTATTTACAGGAAGAAATTCAGGGCTTCTTCAACAGACAGTTTTCTACTACAAAGCAGGAACAATCTCAAATAGGTCACTGTACCATCTTATCAACAGGCAGAATGGGCCAGGTCAGTTTCTACTGAGGTGCTGGCTGACAATCTCTCTGAAATGTTTCCAACACAGACTAAGAGGCAGATGTACATGGCTCGATAACCTACAAAGTCTAAATATGTGATTTGAGGCTGCAAATGGGCAGCTCACTGGGCTTTTTTTAAGAATAAATTATAGTATTAAACATACATGTTCAAAACAGCATGTCTACTCAGTTTGACATTGTGCAATAAAATGTGCTTCAAATGACCTGGTTAACGGACGGACGTAATCCAACGGAAGGACGTAATCCAACGGAAGGACGTAATCCAACGGAAGGACGTAATTCAACAGAAAGACGTAATCCAACGGACGGACGTAATCCAACGGAAGAACGTATAATCCAACGGACGGACGTAATCCAACGAAAGAACGTATAATCCAACGGACGGACGTAATCCAACGGAAGAACGTAATCCAATGGACGGACGTAATCCAACGGAAGAACGTAATCCAACGGACGGACGTAGTCCACGGAAGGACGTAATCCAACGGACGGACGTAATCCAACGCAAGAGCGTAATCCAACCGAAGAACATAATCCAACGGAAGAACGTAATCCAATCAAAGGACGTAATCCAACGGACAGACGTAATCCAACGGAAGAACGTAATCCAACGGAAGAACGTAATCCAACCAAAGGACATAATCCAACGGAAGAACGTAATCCAACCGAAGGACGTAATCAAACCGAAGGACGTAATCAAACCGAAGGACGTAATCCAACCGAAGGACGTAATCCAACGGAAGAACGTAATCCAACGGAAGAACGTAATCCAATGGAAGAATGTAATCCAATGAAAGGACGTAGCTCACCGGAAGGATGTCGCCCTTAGAAAGGACGTACATGGAGTTTGAATTTTTGTTTATACAACCTTGTTTTCTGACCACAGCCTGAACATTCATACCATGAAACCTGGCCTGCCCAACAATGTCTAATTCTAGCGTAATTGTTTGCGGCTTGTCATATTTATGTCATTAATATGGTTTTCCTGTTTAATGAAAATTCTTCTGACTAAGGCCAAGCTCCTGTCAGTCGTCAACCTAATGAAATATCATAGGTTTAGTTTATTACAACAATTTATGATGGGATATAAAGGTCTAAAATATTATATACCTCTTTTTAACACAAATAAAAATTTGCCTCCGTGGTTATTTTAGACAAGAAGATTTTCCCTGTGCCCGTGTGTTTTAGTGCTCATAAATATATATACTACTTGTGTTATTGTACATTTGTTATTGTACTTGACATCTGCCAAACATTTTTTCTGATTCAGAAATTGATTGATTGTTTGGTGTTTTACGCCGCGCTTTTTTGCAATTTCTATGGCATTCAGGACCCACAGAGCATTTTCAAGAGAGGGGTGTGGGGCTGTTTGTCCCAGGATAAGAGGAGAAGTTCCAGGGGCTGCCTAGGCCCTGACAGCTTTCTAGCCACAGTCCTGTGGCCCGAGAGGCATTTTTAAGGTTTCATACATTGGTGGCCAAAAGATACATGTAGCCACGTTCGACAGTAAGCACTCAAAGTTAGCCCCGTCCGACAGTAAACATTCAAAGTTAGCCCCGTCCGACAGTAAACATTCAAAGTTAGCCCCGTCCAACAGTAAATATTCAAAGTTAGCCCCGTCCGACAGTAAACATTCAAAGTTAGCCCCGTCCGACAGTAAACATTCAAAGTTAGCCCCGTCCGACAGTAAACATTCAAAGTTAGCCCCGTCCAACAGTAAATATTCAAAGTTAGCCCCGTCCGACAGTAAATATTCAAAGTTAGCCCCGTCCGACAGTAAACATGCAAAGTTAGCCCCATTCGCCAGTAAACATGCAAAGTTAGCCCTATTCGACAGTAAACATTCAAAGTTAGCCCTATTCGACAGTAAACATTCAAAGTTAGCCCTTTCCGTCAGTAAACATGCAAAGTTAGCCCCATTCGCCAGTAAACATGCAAAGTTAGCCCTATTCGACAGTAAACATTCAAAGTTAGCCCTATTCGACAGTAAATATTCAAAGTTAGCCCCGTCCGACAGTAAATATTCAAAGTTAGCCCCGTCCGACAGTAAACATGCAAAGTAAGCCCCATTCGCCAGTAAACATGCAAAGTTAGCCCTATTCGCCAGTAAACATGCAAAGTTAGCCCCATTCGCCAGTAAACATGCAAAGTTAGCCCCATTCGCCAGTAAACATGCAAAGTTAGCCCCATTCGCCAGTAAACATGCAAAGTTAGCCCCATTCGCCAGTAAACATGCAAAGTTAGCCCCATTCGCCAGTAAACATGCAAAGTTAGCCCCATTCGCCAGTAAACATGCAAAGTTAGCCCCATTCGACAGTAAACATGCAAAGTTAGCCCCATTCGCCAGTAAACATGCAAAGTTAGCCCCATTCGCCAGTAAACATGCAAAGTTAGCCCCATTCGCCAGTAAACATGCAAAGTTAGCCCCATTCGACAGTAAACATGCAAAGTTAGCCCCATTCGACAGTAAACATGCAAAGTTAGCCCCATTCGCCAGTAAACATTCAAAGTTAGCCCGGTCCGTCAGTAAACATTCAAAGTAAGCCATGCCCGACAGTAAACATTTAAAGTTAGCCGTGCCCGACAGTAAAACATTCAAAGTTAGCCCTATCCGACAGTAAACAAACAGCCATGCAGACAGTTGAGTCATTGCAGTTTGTCATGCAGACAGTCCAGACGTTGCAGTTTGTCACGCAGATAGTCAAGCCATTGCAGTCTGTCATGCAGACAGTCCAGACGTTGCAGTTTGTCACGCAGATAGTCAAGTCATTGCAGTCTGTCATGCAGATAGTCGAGACGTTGCAGTATGTCATGCAGGTAGTCATGTAATTGCAGTATGTCATGCAGATAGTCAAGTCATTGCAGTCTGTCATGCAGTCAGTCCAGACGTTGCAGTCTGTCATGCAGGTAGTCATGTAATTGCAGTATGTCATGCAGGTAGTCATGTAATTGCAGTATGTCATGCAGGTAGTCATGTAATTGCAGTATGTAGTGCAGGTAGTCATGTAATTGCAGTATGTCATGCAGACAGTCGAGTCATTGCAATATGTCATGCAGACAGTCATGTAATTGCAGTATGTCACGCAGACAGTCGAGTCATTGCAGTATGTCATGCAGACAGTTGAGTCATTGCAGTATGTCACGCAGACAGTCGAGTCATTGCAGTATGTCATGCAGACAGTTGAGCCATTGCAGTAAGTCATGCAGACAGTCGAGTCATTGCAGTATGTCATGCAGACAGTTGAGTCATTGCAGTCTGCTGTGCAGACAGTTGATTCATTGCAGTATGTCATGCAGACAGTCGAGTCATTGCAGTATGTCATGCAGACAGTCGAGTCATTGCAGCATGTCATGCAAACAGTTGAGTCATTGCAGTATGTCATGCAGATCGTTGGGTCATTGCAGTATGTCACACAGTCGAGTCATTGCAGTATGTCATGCAGACAGTAGAGTCATTGCAGCATGTCATGCAAACAGTTGAGTCATTGCAGTATGTCATGCAGATCGTTGGGTCATTGCAGTATGTCATGCAGACAGTTGAGTCATTGCACCATGTCATGCAGACAGTTGAGTCATTGCAGTATGTCATGCAGACAGTCGAGTCATTGCAGTATGTCATACAGACAGTTGAGTCATTGCAGTAAGTCATGCAGACAGTCGAGTCATTGCAGTATGTCATGCAGACAGTCGAGTCATTGCAGTATGTCATGCAGACAGTCAAGTCATTGCAGTAAGTCATGCAGACAGTTGAGTCATTGCAGTATGTCATGCAGACAGTTGAGTCATTGCAGTAAGTCATGCAGACAGTCGAGTCATTGCAGTATGTCATGCAGACAGTCAAGTCATTGCAGTAAGTCATGCAGACAGTCAAGTCATTGCAGTAAGTCATGCAGACAGTTGAGTCATTGCAGTATGTCATGCAGACAGTTGAGTCATTGCAGTATGTCATGCAGGCAGCCAAGTCATTGCAGCATGTCATGCAGACAGTCGAGTCATTGCAGTCTGGCATGTAGACAATTGAGTCATTTTACAGTATGTCATGCAGACAGTTGAGTCATTTTACAGTATGTCATGCAGACAGTTGAGTCATTGCAGTATGTCGTGCAGACAGTTGAGTCATTGCAGTCTGGCATGTAGACAATTGAGTCATTTTACAGTATGTCATGCAGACAGTTGAGTCATTTTACAGTATGTCATGCAGACAGTTGAGTCATTGCAGTATGTCATGCAGACAGTTGAGTCATTGCAGTATGTCATGCAGATCGTTGGGTCATTGCAGTCTGTCACAAAGTCGAGTCATTGCAGTCTGTCATGCAGACCGTCATGCTTGAGGTCAGTCTGACACGCAGACTCTCAAGTTGATGCAGTCTGTCACATACAGTGTATTCCCCAAAAGTTGATTTATTTTTAAGCCAGTATTCATTTCAAACTAGGAGAGACTGTCAAGACAGGGGCCATTTTACAATTGTTTTACTATTAATTCAACTTCTAAAACCAGTCCAAAACAACAATACAATAACATTTCCATGGTTCTCATCTGTTAGCAAATTACGAGCATTTGAAGATTCTGTGATCACAGAGATTGGATCAAAAGGAGTCCCTTCAAGATTGCAGCCATTTTCTGTATTTTGTCCTTACTTAAACCCTAAATTTGAGCAAAATTAGAGTGTCTGGCAAACACATTTTTTGCAAGGGAAATGCCCAAGTCTGTTGACCGTGCTATCGTTAAATGTTCTAAAAATAAACTCCCACTTGGAATAGAGTATAGTTCTAAAACTAGAGACTCTCGTATACATCATGATGCAACCGACAGGTCAGTAAAATAGCGACATTGATAATCAATGGTAAGTGGAGGTCAAAACAGTTTCATTTTTTACTAACATCAAGGTCGTCATTGGGGATAAAAGCTCAGTGTTTTAAATGTCCTGGTGGGTAAGTAAGTCAGATTGTAATTTATTTCCGGAGTTTTTCTTGCTTTAAAGGGTTTCAAAACGTGTGAAACGAGTGACCAATTTCTATCACATATATCGATGGATTGGTAAACTGTGTGCTTTCTCATTGACCAAACGAGACACAGTTCCAAGAGACGTTCTCTGTAAATACTTTCTAAACTTTGAGCAGTGTAGCAAAGCTTGATTTTGGATTCCATTGGAAAGAAAAATGGTGCTGTTTTACTAGTTTCTTTCTTTCCCTGTCCTTATTAGGCTTCTGTATTGGACTTCAATGTTAATGTGTAGAAAACTCAGGACTTGAACATACACGTACACACATGTAATATTTTAACCTGTGCAAGAACCGTTACCATTTAATTGATACAGGTCTATATGATTTTTTATTTCATCGTTACATTCTGAATAAAGCAAACAAAACGACCACAGCCAAAGATTTAATTTCATGCTGGGATGCTTACTTAGGGGCAAGTCGCAACTTTAACAGTAGGCCTACAATGTCCATATAAATATAAATAAATGCATTCTTGCCATGCAGTCTGTGTAGGCCTACTGTGTGGTAGGTGTACATGTAGCCAACAAAGTGAGGTACTATACACTGTATAGTTGAACTGTTACTATATACATGTATACTAATATTGGTACTAAATGACTGTGGCAGACAAGACTGACTTAAACTTAGTAATTAAAACCTCCTGAACCTGCACCCAACACTCACTACTTTACTTAGCCCATTTGAACAATATACATGTACCCCATGTACATGTACATGTAGCTTGGTGTAGTATCTAACTCACTCAACCACACAAAGCAACATATAATTATATGGTGTACATGCAAGTTAGGTAACTGTCTTGGCAACCAATATTAAAGAGATATGTTGCTATGGCGTAAAAACCTATGCTACATGTATGTAGTATGTAGGCCCTACATCTTTTCATGAAACACAGGTCAGTTGGAAATGTCCGATTCCATGGACCGATATTGTGCTGTCCAGCAATACACTTTGACCAGATATAGGCCTACATGTAGAGGTAATTCTCCTTCTGTCTCCTTGTTTAATAATCTGATAGTCATTATGTCGTCCGGCGACCAGCAAATGTCAGAATGCAGATAATGAGTCGGATTTAACTTGTTGAACTAATGTAGAGTTTTGATATTTCCAAATAGAAACAGGCAGGCTTCGAGCTTGTTGGAGATCTCCAAACTCTGTGGCCAAAGTATATTGACCCTGTATTCATCAAGATACTTTCATGGCCACAGAGTTTGGAGATCTCCAACTAGCTTCAGGCCTGATATCGAGTGAGAAAATCAGCCTCGGGTTAGAGAATAAATTATAATCAATGATGTATTGGTGTACAATTTTCTTATATTATAATTATTATCATAACTTACCGTGGAACTCAAATTTGCCATATCCACGAACAACATGTTTAAATTCTCTGTCTTTTTCTGGGTCGTGCACTTTTAGTAAAATGTATTTGAATTTCCCACTTTTATCAATGTCTACATCTATCACAGCTAAAAGTTTGGGATTTTTAAAAGAACCAGGCGACTGTATCGTAGATGCTGCAACCCCTGTACCCGCCATTACTATTTTTCAGTATTCCAAGTTCCAACACAGCAGCGCTGTCAGAGTCAGGATACCAGCAAGTTACCGGCGGCCACTGGAAGTTTGGCTATCAACTGTTGCAACTGATAATCCCCAACAATACTATGATATCATATACAAACGACTCATAAGTAAAACAGTTATTCCATTTCTTCATTCGTCAACCAGTTAATAAAATCCAGAGCGGAAGAGTAAACTTAATTCTTCGCAACACTAATATCCATCTTCGTTATCAATGTCCATAGATGGAACGGTACATACACTCGTACCTTTCTATGACGATGAAATCTGTAAAGGAAAGAGTCTAGTATTAGAGAAAAATGGTACACACCCAAAGGGTTAGCCCTGCATGTATTAATAAGTAGGCCTAATAAGAATTGGGTTCACAGGTGTAGTTTAGTCTAAATTTAGTTCTTGGATACTTTTACAAATTACCTCTTAACTTGTCCACAGAATAGCGGAAAAAACACATCTGTCAAATTTCGTGCCTTTGTTCCAATATGAATTCCCCTATACAATAAAATATATTTTGTAGACCTTAATAACTTGAGTAGGCCTAGGGTTATAACTTATAGGCCTATATCATATCTATACAATTTATTTTTACAGCCCACCTCTCTAAGACAAAACTAAATTTTAACGAAATATCCGGTCTTATTAGTACGACGGCTGGATACTGCCACTACAGAAAAAAAGTCGGCACTCCGTAATAACGAATTAATGTCTTTAATCCGTAATAACGCATTAGTCAATCCGAAAAAACGGAATACTAATTCGTTATAACGGAATACTAATTCGTTTTAACGAATTATTTTAATTCGTAAATACGGATTACAATAATACGTTTAAACGAATTACTTAATCCGTTATAACGAATTACTTAATCCGTAATAACGAATTAATAATCCTTAATAACGAATTAATTAATCCGTAATAACGAATTAACTAATTCGTTATAACGAATTATTAATTCGTAATAACGGATTAGGTAATCCGTCATTACGGATTAATTAAGCCGTAATTACGAATTAATTAATCCGTAATTACGAATTAATAATTCGTTATAACGAATTAGTTTTAACTAAGCATACCCATCCCCTATTTGTACGTACACTTTTATTAAGCCCATCCCCTATTCATATGTACACTTTTATTAAGTCCGCCCCTCTATTGGTTCATACATTTATTCAGCCGTTTTCCGTATAAGTCCACACCCCCTTTCAATCCAACTCCTTTTTTTGTTCATACCCCCAATCAGCCCATCCCCTATTCATCCATACCCTCTTTAGTTAATTAGTTAATTCGTTATTACGGATTAATCATTCGTTATTATGGATAAGTTAATTCGTTAAAACGGAATAGTTAATTCGTTATTGCGGATTAGCAATCCGTTATAACGAATTACTTAATCCGTAATAACGAATTATTAATCCGTAAAACCGAATTATTAATCCGTAATAACGAATTACTTAATCCGAATTAATAATCCGTTAAAACGAATTAATGTATGATTATTAAGTAATCCGTTATAACGGATTAAGTAATTCGTTATAACAGATTATTATAATCCGTATTTACAGATTAGAATAATTCGTTAAAACGAATTAATAATCCGTTAAAACGAATTAGTATTCCGTTATTTCGGATTGACTAATTCGTTATTACGGATTAAATGAATTAATTCGTTATTACGGATTAACAGCACCGATTTTTTTTATCGTGGCAGCATTCAGCCGTCGTACTTACATTATCACGGGGACTCTTTAGTGTGGCCCTCAAGAGGACCTTTTTGGTCGCCAAATTCAAAATGAATCTATCAGAGGGTATTTCACGTACGTAAATCCCCGAAGTTTCAGAGTGACACGAGACATGACTCGAGAGCCGTCGCCCTTCATTTTCGCGTAAGAAAACTGTAAGAAACCTACTGAGAATTTATAATGTGTATGATATTTAATTCTCTGTTCTATACTGTTCCCAAACATGTAACCCTACAGTAATAACCTGTATCCCAAGACCTTTGGGCAGAAATATTTGCTATAAATCAAAAATTTAATCTGCACTACGTCAGCTCATAAATACATTCTAAAACAAGATGGCAGCGCGACGGATGTCAAGGCAAAATATGATATGGATGAGTGAATAAGTTTCAAGGTATTTTATATGTATTAAGAGAGTAGCAATCACTATAACAAAACAGGTTATCGGCGGCTTAAATGTTAGCTACCAGAATTATATCGGATATCTACGCAACCGAGCCAACTATCAGTGTCACATGTCGTTGTTTACCGATTTTAAGGACGTCGACAGCAATGGCCTCCCTTTATGTTCAAGCAACATGTCGCTCATTTGCTTTTGAGTTGATATCTCAACGAATTGCAGTTGGATCAATCTTTATTTTAGATTGCCATACCCCATTCTAAAATAAATTGCATATGGATGTTGCGACAATTTCGTTGCACAGAATATGTGTGCTGATATATATATCGTGAAAATTGTGAACGGATGAGAATCTTCGATGGCCACGAGACCCCGAAAATTATAGATAAAAAAATTTCGCTGGAGGTAGGCTAAACGTTTCGAGCTTCCGGATGAACTACCTAGACCAATGAACTATATGCGTGGAATGGAGATCACGTGGTATTTGATTTCCATCGAACGCCGCCATTTCTAGGAGATGGTGCTATTTCAATTCACATCGGTTAGCCTATGCACCGAACAGAATGAAGCGGAAGTAACTACTTTACCCCCACCCCCAAACCCTTTCACATTCTCCAATGTGCATTTTCTAGCCCTGCCCCTTATACAAAGCTAGCGTTATTAATTGCCCCTGTCGAAAAAGGTTTTAAACTGTTTGAACTTACTTTGGCGCTATATGTCGTAATCATGTGCGTCTTTCGAGCTTTTGACCGGACATATGTTGTGTAAATATGTTTCTGTCCTCTTATCTGGTCAACTATATATCCGATGTACTATATATTGTATGTATACGCCATGCAAATATTGCATGCACCTTAGATGATGAATGTATTGGTTTGGTCATTTCTTTAAAATGGTATAAGCGGCCAGAATGTTGATATTTTCCCGTCGAAACAAAATGTTTAAATTAACGGTTATTTTTCTCCAGACGTACACCTTAGTGCGTTTTAGTGCTTTTAGTCTGGAGAATGTACGTGAAATTTTCTTTGGTAGAATCTGGTGTAATATGCCGGATTACAGAAAAGCCATTCCATACCTAAAGGCACGGATTCAAATCCCACTCAGTCCCCCAGAAAATGTAACCAAAGAATAGGCCAACTATCTTCGGACAATCAAATTGAATGTAATTTTACTTCCGCGTTCCATGTTCCTTTCACATAGCCATATCGTATCGATATAGGCCAACGATACGTTCTTTATAAAATAGGACATTTGAATGTGCTTACAAAGTCATTTTACCTTATTAGAGTACCCATTCGGAACCCAACCAACTAGAAGTGACTTGGAACATTGACATGTTTTCTAACAAAAGATTTAGCCGTGCCGGCTTCAATGACTATATACATTTCAAAAAAGTTTTAAAGAATAGAACTTCCTACTGGTTTTAGTGACAACATTATGTTATATAGGTCAGAATGACTTAGTTCTATCTACCGTCTGAACCATATCGATAGTTTCTCTTACCTATTTGTCACAGTGATAGAGGCAAAGTCGAGCTTTTACAAACTATCAAATGGTCTTAGGTTTGTGTTAGTAATGAAATGTGTTGAAAAATCGAGAAATGACAACCAAGTGGAGGAATTCTAAAGGCGACATGTGTGTCATATTACTGAAATATCCATAGGTGATATCCCTGTATATATCCGTCCACAAGATATGCTTGGGAAAGTATTTGTCGTGTCAGCTTTACTATATACTGTTGCTTGGGGTAAGTTTACTTTTATATTAGAAGTATGGCTTCGTTGATTTGTTGGGTTATTACTTCTAACTTAAGATTATTTCACTAATATGGCTGTTCAACCAGGTTCATATATATATATACCTCCAGGACAAGATTCTGTTTGCGGTAAAGTTAATGTTTTGCAACACGAACACAAATTTTAGTTCAGGCAAACATTCGATTATTGGCTTCAGACGATCTTGGTTTAGTAGGGGAGGAAACCTCGACCTTCGGTGAGTACCTGCCAACTCTACCCCCCTGGAGGAAATTCCCAATCTGTGTGCCCTAAAAGAAAGATAATGTCGACCAATACCTGAACTAAAATTCTTTTCGAATTAATACCACGGGCACCATAATATCCTTCATCTGTATTTATGTGTACAAACGCACAAACCTGGGTACTAGGGAATCCCGCGTCTGGAAGATACTTCCTTATCAAATCGACTAATAGCAACAGTAGGCCTACTGTCAGCTTCCCACTAACCAGAATACACGTTATTACATGATGACATAATTTCTTTTGAATATTTTATCTCTGTAAATGATTTCTTTTTCAGGCGACTTGGCTTTTGAAAACTCTACGTACATTGCCGAAGTGACAGAGAACGAGGCTTCTGCATTTGTTGTTGAGGTGAATGCTGTGTATACGGGAAACACGACCTCTGATAATGAGATATTGTACTCATTGGATTCCTCGCCAGAAGCAGGTTAATAAAACAAAGTTTCCCCGAACATAGCCTATTGCCAAGATCGATTACTTGATGTTTTAAGCCGCATTTACCATTATTTCACTTAGGCCTACATGGCGGCCTTTACAGATTTAGTTGGTGACGAAACCGATCTCTTTGCCGGAAGGAAACCCAGACCATCGGCGGGTATATGGCAACCCTTTGGAATAGCACGATCAAGTGGTTCCAACATCCAAAAAACGCATTTATACAATACATGAAAATTAGAAGCGTTTTACTTATATTAGTGTCGAAAATGTACGGTCAGGTTGTGTGATATCAGTCTAAAAAACGTACGGTAAGTTGGTGTGATATCAGTCTCGAAAATGTACGGTAAGGTAGTGTGATACCAGTCTCGAAAATGTACGGTAAGGTAGTATGATATCAGTCTCGAAAATGTGCGGTAAGGTAGTGTGATATTAGTCTCGAAAACGTAAAGTAAGGTAGTGTGATATCAGTCTCGAAAATGTATGGTAAGGTAGTGTGATATCAGTCTCGAAAATGTACGGTAAGGTAGTGTGATATCAGTCTCGAAAATTTACGGTTTGGTAATATGATATCAGTCTCGAAAATGTACGGTAAGTTAGTGTGTGTGTGTTCGCGAACATCCTGCCATTGACAAGGTAAATTTATATTTTTTATTTCATTAACATCAAACGCTCGCATTCTCCTGGTAATATGATACACGAGAACGCATGGAATTTCACAGTTCATGGAATATAAGGTCACGAATCAAAGAGGTATCCAAGTGTCTGAGCTGGTATATATATCATGACCAGTACCAGTATACACTAACAAAGAGAGAAAAGACATAAGATAACGAGCACTTGGTCTTGTTCTGTGCAGCTTTTTATAATAAACGCACAATTACAACACCAGTCTCAATTTGTAAAACACTCGTAGATAACTTTATTTTGTCCAAACTTCATTAATATTTAGGCCTACAGCTCCTATTTCAGCGGTACGTGAGGAAATGTAACAACAAAAGATTACGATGAGGCATGAGCAGTTAGTAGTATATTGTCAAACTAAACGAGCATAAACAAGATTGTCGTCAATGGAAAGCTCTTATTTTGTACTGTATGATACGAATAATTAGTTAATTCTATTTCAACTTCATTCTCCTTATTTTAGTAGCTCATGCCACTTTAAGGTGAGTAATAAAATGCATTATTACTCCTGATTTACAGTAAACTTCACTATTTGCTCTCATGCATGTATTCCTTTATAGGAAGCTTCAGAATCAATGCCACTACAGGGATGATATTTACCAAAAATGAGTTGGACCGAGAGAAAACCGAAGCCTTGGTGTTCACCGCTCTTGCCACATGTTGTTCTGGTGCACTGACGGCAAGGACAGAAATTGTCGTAAACGTAACTGATGTTAACGACAATCCCCCAATGTTTGTGGACACCCCTGTTGAGCCCAGTATATCGATTCCTCAGGTAGGTGAATACCTTAACACTGTTATTTCACTTGCATAGAACGTGCTAGAAAGTAAAGTTAGATTCATATGTTTTACGCGGTAGGAAATAAAGGATGGGACCTGAACAAAAGATGGGACTTGAGTAAAGACTGGCACCTGTGTAAAGAATGGTACTGAGTCAAGACTGGCACCTGAGTAAAGGGTGATACTTGGATAAAGGATGAAACCCGAATAAAAGATGAAACCCGAGTAAAGGATGGCGCCTGGGTAAAGACTGTGACCTGAGTAAAGAATGGGACCTGGGGAGAGGATGGGAACTGAATAAAGAATGGGAACTGAGTAAAGAATGGGACCTGGGGAGAGGATGGGACCTGGGGAGACGATGGGACCTGAGTAAAGAATGGGAACTGAGTAAAGAATGGGACCTGGGGAGAGTATGGGACCTGAGTAAAGAATGGGACCTGAGTTAAAGATGAGACCTGAGTAAAGGATGGGAACTGAGTAAAAAATGGAAACTGAGTAAAGAATGGGATCTGAGTAAAGAATGGGAACTGAGTATAGAATGGGAACTGAGTAAAGACTGACACCTGAGTAAAGGATGGGAACTGAGTAAAGAATGGGACCTGGGGAGAGTATGGGACCTGAGTAAAGAATGGGACCTGAGCAAAAGATGAGACCTGAGTAAAGGATGGTAACTGAGTAAAGAATGGGAACTGAGTAAAGAATGGGAACTGAGTAAAGAATGGGAACTGAGTAAAGAATGGGACCTGAGTAAAGGATGGGACCTGAGTAAAGACTGACACCTGAGTAAAGGATGGGAACTGAGTAAAGAATGGGACCTGGGGAGAGGATGGGAACTGAGTAAAGGATGGGAACTGAGTAAAAATGGTAACTGAGTAAAGAATGGGACCTGAGTAAAGAATGGGACCTGAGTAAAGGATGGGACCTGAGTAAAGACTGACACCTGAGTAAAGGATGGGACCTGAGTAAAGAATGGGACCTGAGTAAAAGAATGGGACCTGGGGAGAGGATGGGAACTGAGTAAAGACTGACACCTGAGCAAAGAATGGGACCTGAGTAAAAGAATGGGAACTGAGTAAAGACTGACACATGAGTAAAGGATGGGAACTGAGTAAAGAATGGGACCTGAGTTAAAGATGAGACCTGAGTAAAGGATGGGAACTGAGTAAAAGATGGAACCTGAGTAAAGGATGGGACCTGAGTAAAGACTGACACCTGAGTAAAGGATGGGAACTGAGTAAAGAATGGGACCTGAGTAAAGACTGACACATGAGTAAAGGATGGGAACTGAGTAAAGAATGGGACCTGAGTAAAGACTGACACCTGAGTAAAGGATGGGAACTGAGTAAAGAATGGGCCCTGAGTAAAAGAATGGGACCTGGGGAGAGGATAGGACCTGAGTAAAAGATGAGACCTGAGTAAAGGATGGGAACTGAGTAAAAGATGAGACCTGAGTAAAGGATGAGAACTGAGTAAAGAATGGGACCTGAGTAAAGGATGGGAACTGAGTAAAGAATGGGACCTGGGGAGAGGATGGGAACTGAGTAAAAGATGAGACCTGAGTAAAGGATGGGAACTGAGTAAAAGATGAGACCTGAGTAAAGGATGGGAACTGAGTAAAAGATGAGACCTGAGTAAAGGATGAGAACTGAGTAAAGAATGGGACCTGGGGAGAGGATGGGAACTGAGTAAAAGATGAGACCTGAGTAAAGGATGGGAACTGAGTAAAAGATGAGACCTGAGTAAAGGATGGGAACTGAGTAAAAGATGAGACCTGAGTAAAGGATGAGAACTGAGTAAAGAATGGGACCTGGGGAGAGGATGGGAACTGAGTAAAAGATGAGACCTGAGTAAAGGATGGGAACTGAGTAAAAGATGAGACCTGAGTAAAAGATGAGACCTGAGTAAAGGATGAGAACTGAGTAAAGAATGGGACCTGGGGAGAGGATGGGGACTGAGTAAAGGATGGGAACTGACTAAAGAATGGGAACTGAGTAAAGAATGGGAACTGAGTAAAGACTGACACCTGAGTAAAGGATGGGAACTGAGTAAAGAATGGGACCTGGGGAGAGGATGGGACCTGAGTAAAGAATGGGAACTGAGTAAAGACGGACACCTGAGTAAAGAATGGGACCTGAGTAAAAGAATGGGAACTGAGTAAAGAATGGGACCTGGGGAGAGTATGGGACCTGAGTAAAGAATGGGACCTGAGTTAAAGATGAGACCTGAGTAAAGGATGGGAACTGAGTAAAAAATGGGAACTGAGTAAAGAATGGGACCTGAGTAAAGAATGGGAACTGAGTAAAGACTGACACATGAGTAAAGGATGGGAACTGAGTAAAAGAATGGGATCTGAGTAAAGAATGGGAACTGAGTAAAGACTGACACATGAGTAAAGGATGGGAACTGAGTAAAAGAATGGGATCTGAGTAAAGAATGGGAACTGAGTAAAGACTGACACCTGAGTAAAGGATGGGAACTGGGGAGAGGATGGGAACTGAGTAAAGAATGGGAACTGAGTAAAGACAGACACCTGAATAAAGGATGGGAACTGAGTAAAGAATGGGACCTGGGGAGAGGATGGGAACTGAGTAAAGGATGGGAACTGAGTAAAAAATGGGAACTGAGTAAAGAATGGGACCTGGGGAGAGGATGGGAACTGAGTAAAGACTGACACCTGAGCAAAGAATGGGACCTGAGTAAAAGAATGGGACCTTGGGAGAGGATGGGACCTGAGTAAAGAATGGGAACTGAGTAAAGAATGTGACCTGAGTAAAGAATGGGACCTGATTAAAGGATGGGACCTGAGTAAAGACTGACACATGAGTAAAGGATGGGAACTGAGTGAAGACAGACAAGTGAATAAAGGATGGGAACTGAGTAAAGAATGGGACCTGGGGAGAGGATGGGAACTGAGTAAAGGATGGGAACTGAGTAAAAAATGGGAACTGAGTAAAGAATGGGACCTGAGTAAAGGATGGGACCTGAGTAAAGACTGACACCTGAGTAAAGGGTGGGAACTGAGTAAAGACTGACACCTGAGTAAAGGATGGGAACTGAGTAAAGAATGGGACCTGAGTAAAAGAATGGGACCTGGGGAGAGGATGGAAACTGAGTAAAGACTGACACCTGAGCAAAGAATGGGACCTGAGTAAAAGAATGGGACCTGGGGAGAGGATGGGACCTGAGTAAAGAATGGGAACTGAGTAAAGAATGGGACCTGAGTAAAGAATGGGACCTGAGTAAAGGATGGGACCTGAGTAAAGACTGACACATGAGTAAAGGATGGGAACTGAGTAAAGAATGGGACCTGAGTAAAGACTGACACCTGAGTAAAGGATGGGAACTGAGTAAAGAATGGGACCTGAGTAAAAGAATGGGACCTGGGGAGAGGATAGGACCTGAGTAAAAGATGAGACCTGAGTAAAGGATGGGAACTGAGTAAAAGATGAGACCTGAGTAAAGGATGAGAACTGAGTAAAGGATGAGAACTGAGTAAAGAATGGGGACTGAGTAAAGGATGGGAACTGAGTAAAGAATGGGAACTGAGTAAAGAATGGGAACTGAGTAAAGACTGACACCTGAGTAAAGGATGGGAACTGAGTAAAGAATGGGACCTGGGGAGAGGATGGGACCTGAGTAAAGAATGGGAACTGAGTAAAGACTGACACCTGAGTAAAGAATGGGACCTGAGTAAAAGAATGGGAACTTAGTAAAGAATGGGACCTAATGAGAGTATGGGACCTGAGTAAAGAATGGGACCTGAGTTAAAGATGAGACCTGAGTAAAGGATGGGAACTGAGTAAAAAATGGAAACTGAGTAAAGAATGGGATCTGAGTAAAGAATGGGAACTGAGTATTAGAATGGGAACTGAGTAAAGAATGGGAACTGAGTAAAGAATGGGACCTGAGTATAGAATGGGAACTGAGTAAAGAATGGGACCTGAGTAAAGAATGGGAACTGAGTAAAGACTGACACCTGGGTAAAGGATGGGAACTGAGTAAAGAATGGGACCTGGGGAGAGGATGGGAACTGAGTAAAGGATGGGAATTGAGTAAAGACAGACACCTGAATAAAGGATGGGAACTGAGTAAAGAATGGGACCTGGGGAGAGGATGGGAACTGAGTAAAGACTGACACCTGAGTAAAGGGTGGGAACTGAGTAAAGACTGACACCTGAGTAAAGGATGGGAACTGAGTAAAGAATGGGACCTGAGTAAAGACTGACACCTGAGTAAAGGGTGGGAACTGAGTAAAGACTGACACCTGAGTAAAGGATGGGAACTGAGTAAAGAATGGGACCTGAGTAAAGAATGGGACCTGAGTAAAGACTGACACCTGAGTAAAGGGTGGGAACTGAGTAAAGACTGACACCTGAGTAAAGGATGGGAACTGAGTAAAGAATGGGACCTGAGTAAAAGAATGGGACCTGGGGAGAGGATGGGAACTGAGTAAAGACTGACACCTGAGCAAAGAATGGGACCTGAGTAAAAGAATTGGACCTGGGGAGAGGATTGGACCTGAGTAAAGAATGGGAACTGAGTAAAGAATGTGACCTGAGTAAAGAATGGGACCTGAGTAAAGGATGGGAACTGAGTAAAGACTGACACCTGAGTAAAGGATGGGAACTGAGTAAAAGATGAGACCTGGGGAGAGGATAGGACCTGAGTAAAAGATGAGACCTGAGTAAAGGATGGGAACTGAGTAAAAGATGAGACCTGAGTAAAGGATGAGAACTGAGTAAAGGATGAGAACTGAGTAAAGACTGACACCTGAGTAAAGGATGGGACCTGAGTAACGAATGGGACCTGAGTAAAGACTGACACATGAGTAAAGACTGACACATGAGTAAAGAATGGGAACTGATTAAAGGAAGGGAACTGAGTAAAAGATGAGACCTGAGTAAAGAATGGGACCTGAGTAAAGACTGACACATGAGTAAAGGATGAGAACTGAGTAAAAGATGAGACCTGAGTAAAGGATGAGAACTGAGTAAAGAATGGGAACTGAGTAAAGAATGGGACCTGAGTAAAGAATGGGACCTGAGTAAAGACTGACACCTGAGTAAAGGATGGTAACTGAGTAAAGAATGGGACCTGAGTAAAGACTGACACATGAGTAAAAGATGGGAACTGAGTAAAGAATGGGACCTGAGTAAATAATGGGACCTGAGTAAAGAATGGGACCTGAGTAAAGACTGACACCTGAGTAAAGGATGGGAACTGAGTAAAGAATGGGACCTGAGTAAAGAATGGGACCTGAGTAAAGACTGACACCTGAGTAAAGGATGGTAACTGAGTAAAGAATGGGACCTGAGTAAAGACTGACACCTGAGTAAAGGATGGGAACTGAGTAAAGAATGGGACCTGAGTAAAGAATGGGACCTGAGTAAAGACTGACACCTGAGTAAAAGATGGGAACTGAGTAAAGAATGGGACCTGAGTAAAGACTGACACATGAGTTAAGGATGGTAACTGAGTAAAAGAATGGGACCTGGGGAGAGGATAGGACCTGAGTAAAAGATGAGACCTGAGTAAAGGATGAGAACTGAGTAAAGAATGGGAACTGAGTAAAGAATGGGACCTGAGTAAAGAATGGGACCTGAGTAAAGACTGACACATGAGTAAAGGATGGGAACTGAGTAAAGAATGGGACCTGAGTAAAGACTGACACCTGAGTAAAGGATGGGAACTGAGTAAAGAATGGGACCTGAGTAAAAGAATGGGACCTGGGGAGAGGATGGGAACTGAGTAAAGACTGACACCTGAGTAAAAAATGGGACCTTAGTAAAAGAATGGGACCTGGGGAGAGGATGGGACCTGAGTAAAGAATGGGAACTGAGTAAAGACTGACACCTGAGTAAAGGATGGGAACTGCATGAGTAAAGAATGGGACCTGGGGAGAGTATGGGACCTGAGTAAAGAATGGGACCTGAGTAAAAGTTTGGACCTGAGTAAAAGAATGGGACCCGAGTAAAAGATGGGACCTGGGGAGAGTATGGGACCTGAGTAAAAACTGACACCTGAGTAAAGAATGGGACCTGAGTAAAATAATGGGACCTGAGTAAAAGATGGGACCTGAGTAAAGACTGACACCTGAGTAAAGGATGGGAACTGAGTAAAGAATGGGACCTGAGTAAAGAATGGGACCTGAGTAAAGACTGACACCTGAGTAAAAGATGGGAACTGAGTAAAGAATGGGAACTGAGTAAAGACTGACACATGAGTTAAGGATGGGAACTGAGTAAAAGAATGGGACCTGGGGAGAGGATAGGACCTGAGTAAAAGATGAGACCTGAGTAAAGGATGGGAACTGAGTAAAAGATGAGACCTGGGGAGAGGATGGGACCTGAGTAAAGGATGGGAACTGAGTAAAGGATGAGACCTGGGGAGAGGATGGGACCTGAGTAAAGGATGGGACCTGAGTAAAGGATGGGAACTGAGTAAAAGATGAGAACTGAGTAAAGAATGGGAACTGATTAAAGGAAGGGAACTGAGTAAAGACTGACACATGAGTAAAGGGTGGGAACTGAGTAAAGACTGACACATGAGTAAAGGATGAGAACTGAGTAAAGAATGGGACCTGAGTAAAGACTGACACCTGAGTAAAGGATGGTAACTGAGTAAAGAATGGGACCTGAGTAAAGACTGACACATGAGTAAAGGATGAGAACTGAGTAAAGAATGGGACCTGAGTAAAGACTGACACCTGAGTAAAGGATGGTAACTGAGTAAAGAATGGGACCTGAGTAAAGACTGACACATGAGTAAA
Organism: Lepidochitona cinerea; assembly: GCA_963971465.1. Lineage (NCBI taxonomy): Eukaryota > Metazoa > Mollusca > Polyplacophora > Chitonida > Tonicellidae > Lepidochitona > Lepidochitona cinerea. The sequence continues at coordinate 26,126,083 of OZ020563.1, read as the reverse complement.
GGATGGTAACTGAGTAAAGAATGGGACCTGAGTAAAGACTGACACATGAGTAAAGGATGGGAACTGAGTAAAGAATGGGACCTGAGTAAAGACTGACACCTGAGTAAAGGATGGGAACTGAGTAAAGAATGGGACCTGAGTAAAAGAATGGGACCTGGGGAGAGGATGGGAACTGAGTAAAGAATGGGAACTGAGTAAAGACTGACACCTGAGTAAAGGATGGGAACTGCATGAGTAAAGAATGGGACCTGGGGAGAGTATGGGACCTGAGTAAAGAATGGGACCTGAGTAAAAGTTTGGACCTGAGTAAAAGAATGGGACCCGAGTAAAAGATGGGACCTGGGGAGAGTATGGGACCTGAGTAAAGACTGACACCTGAGTAAAGAATGGGACCTGAGTAAAAGAATGGGACCTGAGTAAAAGATGGGACCTGAGTAAAGACTGACACCTGAGTAAAGGATGGGAACTGAGTAAAGAATGGGACCTGAGTAAAGAATGGGACCTGAGTAAAGACTGACACCTGAGTAAAAGATGGGAACTGAGTAAAGAATGGGACCTGAGTAAAGACTGACACATGAGTTAAGGATGGGAACTGAGTAAAAGAATGGGACCTGGGGAGAGGATAGGACCTGAGTAAAAGATGAGACCTGAGTAAAGGATGGGAACTGAGTAAAAGATGAGACCTGAGTAAAGGATGAGAACTGAGTAAAGAATGGGAACTGATTAAAGGAAGGGAACTAATTAAAGAATGGGAACTGAGTAAAGAATGGGACCTGAGTAAAGAATGGGACCTGAGTAAAGAATGGGACCTGAGTAAAGAATGGGACCTGAGTAAAGAATGGGACCTGAGTAAAGACTGACACCTGAGTAAAGGATGGTAACTGAGTAAAGAATGGGACCTGAGTAAAGACTGACACATGAGTAAAGGATGGGAACTGAGTAAAGAATGGGACCTGAGTAAAGACTGACACCTGAGTAAAGGATGTGAACTGAGTAAAGAATGGGACCTGAGTAAAAGAATGGGACCTGGGGAGAGGATGGGAACTGAGTAAAGACTGACACCTGAGTAAAAAATGGGACCTGAGTAAAAGAATGGGACCTGAGTAAAAGATGGGACCTGAGTAAAGACTGACACCTGAGTAAAGGATGGGAACTGAGTAAAGAATGGGACCTGAGTAAAAGAATGGGACCTGGGGAGAGGATGGGAACTGAGTAAAGACTGACACCTGAGCAAAGAATGGGACCTGAGTAAAAGAATTGGACCTGGGGAGAGGATTGGACCTGAGTAAAGAATGGGAACTGAGTAAAGAATGTGACCTGAGTAAAGAATGGGACCTGAGTAAAGGATGGGAACTGAGTAAAGACTGACACCTGAGTAAAGGATGGGAACTGAGTAAAAGATGAGACCTGGGGAGAGGATAGGACCTGAGTAAAAGATGAGACCTGAGTAAAGGATGGGAACTGAGTAAAAGATGAGACCTGAGTAAAGGATGAGAACTGAGTAAAGACTGACACCTGAGTAAAGGATGGGACCTGAGTAACGAATGGGACCTGAGTAAAGACTGACACATGAGTAAAGACTGACACATGAGTAAAGAATGGGAACTGATTAAAGGAAGGGAACTGAGTAAAAGATGAGACCTGAGTAAAGAATGGGACCTGAGTAAAGACTGACACATGAGTAAAGGATGAGAACTGAGTAAAAGATGAGACCTGAGTAAAGGATGAGAACTGAGTAAAGAATGGGACCTGAGTAAAGACTGACACATGAGTAAAAGATGGGAACTGAGTAAAGAATGGGACCTGAGTAAATAATGGGACCTGAGTAAAGAATGGGACCTGTGTAAAGACTGACACCTGAGTAAAGGATGGGAACTGAGTAAAGAATGGGACCTGAGTAAAGAATGGGACCTGAGTAAAGACTGACACCTGAGTAAAGGATGGTAACTGAGTAAAGAATGGGACCTGAGTAAAGACTGACACCTGAGTAAAGGATGGGAACTGAGTAAAGAATGGGACCTGAGTAAAGAATGGGACCTGAGTAAAGACTGACACCTGAGTAAAAGATGGGAACTGAGTAAAGAATGGGACCTGAGTAAAGACTGACACATGAGTTAAGGATGGGAACTGAGTAAAAGAATGGGACCTGAGTAAAGACTGACACATGAGTAAAGGATGGGAACTGAGTAAAGAATGGGACCTGAGTAAAGGATGGGAACTGAGTAAAAGAATGGGACCTGGGGAGAGGATGGGACCTGAGTAAAGAATGGGAACTGAGTAAAGACTGACACCTGAGTAAAGGATGGGAACTGCATGAGTAAAGAATGGGACCTGGGGAGAGTATGGGACCTGAGTAAAGAATGGGACCTGAGTAAAAGTTTGGACCTGAGTAAAAGAATGGGACCCGAGTAAAAGATGGGACCTGGGGAGAGTATGGGACCTGAGTAAAGACTGACACCTGAGTAAAGAATGGGACCTGAGTAAAAGAATGGGACCTGAGTAAAAGATGGGACCTGAGTAAAGACTGACACCTGAGTAAAGGATGGGAACTGAGTAAAGAATGGGACCTGAGTAAAGAATGGGACCTGAGTAAAGACTGACACCTGAGTAAAAGATGGGAACTGAGTAAAGAATGGGAACTGAGTAAAGACTGACACATGAGTTAAGGATGGGAACTGAGTAAAAGAATGGGACCTGGGGAGAGGATAGGACCTGAGTAAAAGATGAGACCTGAGTAAAGGATGGGAACTGAGTAAAAGATGAGACCTGGGGAGAGGATGGGACCTGAGTAAAGGATGGGAACTGAGTAAAGGATGAGACCTGGGGAGAAGATGGGACCTGAGTAAAGAATGGGACCTGAGTAAAGGATGGGAACTGAGTAAAAGATGAGAACTGAGTAAAGAATGGGAACTGATTAAAGGAAGGGAACTGAGTAAAGACTGACACATGAGTAAAGGGTGGGAACTGAGTAAAGACTGACACATGAGTAAAGGATGAGAACTGAGTAAAGAATGGGACCTGAGTAAAGACTGACACCTGAGTAAAGGATGGTAACTGAGTAAAGAATGGGACCTGAGTAAAGACTGACACATGAGTAAAGGATGAGAACTGAGTAAAGAATGGGACCTGAGTAAAGACTGACACCTGAGTAAAGGATGGTAACTGAGTAAAGAATGGGACCTGAGTAAAGACTGACACATGAGTAAAGGATGGTAACTGAGTAAAGAATGGGACCTGAGTAAAGACTGACACATGAGTAAAGGATGGGAACTGAGTAAAGAATGGGACCTGAGTAAAGACTGACACCTGAGTAAAGGATGGGAACTGAGTAAAGAATGGGACCTGAGTAAAAGAATGGGACCTGGGGAGAGGATGGGAACTGAGTAAAGAATGGGAACTGAGTAAAGACTGACACCTGAGTAAAGGATGGGAACTGCATGAGTAAAGAATGGGACCTGGGGAGAGTATGGGACCTGAGTAAAGAATGGGACCTGAGTAAAAGTTTGGACCTGAGTAAAAGAATGGGACCCGAGTAAAAGATGGGACCTGGGGAGAGTATGGGACCTGAGTAAAGACTGACACCTGAGTAAAGAATGGGACCTGAGTAAAAGAATGGGACCTGAGTAAAAGATGGGACCTGAGTAAAGACTGACACCTGAGTAAAGGATGGGAACTGAGTAAAGAATGGGACCTGAGTAAAGAATGGGACCTGAGTAAAGACTGACACCTGAGTAAAAGATGGGAACTGAGTAAAGAATGGGACCTGAGTAAAGACTGACACATGAGTTAAGGATGGGAACTGAGTAAAAGAATGGGACCTGAGTAAAGGATGAGAACTGAGTAAAGACTGACACCTGAGTAAAGGATGGTAACTGAGTAAAGGAAGGGAACTGATTAAAGGAAGGGAACTGATTAAAGAATGGGAACTGAGTAAAGAATGGGACCTGAGTAAAGAATGGGACCTGAGTAAAGAATGGGACCTGAGTAAAGAATGGGACCTGAGTAAAGAATGGGACCTGAGTAAAGACTGACACCTGAGTAAAGGATGGTAACTGAGTAAAGGAAGGGAACTGATTAAAGGAAGGGAACTGATTAAAGAATGGGAACTGAGTAAAGAATGGGACCTGAGTAAAGAATGGGACCTGAGTAAAGAATGGGACCTGAGTAAAGAATGGGACCTGAGTAAAGAATGGGACCTGAGTAAAGACTGACACCTGAGTAAAGGATGGTAACTGAGTAAAGAATGGGACCTGAGTAAAGGCTGACACATGAGTAAAGGATGGGAACTGAGTAAAGAATGGGACCTGAGTAAAGACTGACACCTGAGTAAAAGATGGGAACTGAGTAAAGAATGGGACCTGAGTAAAGACTGACACATGAGTTAAGGATGGGAACTGAGTAAAAGAATGGGACCTGAGTAAAGGATGAGAACTGAGTAAAGAATGGGAACTGATTAAAGGAAGGGAACTGATTAAAGAATGGGAACTGAGTAAAGAATGGGACCTGAGTAAAGAATGGGACCTGAGTAAAGAATGGGACCTGAGTAAAGAATGGGACCTGAGTAAAGAATGGGACCTGAGTAAAGACTGACACCTGAGTAAAGGATGGTAACTGAGTAAAGAATGGGACCTGAGTAAAGGCTGACACATGAGTAAAGGATGGGAACTGAGTAAAAGATGGGAACTGAGTAAAGAATGGGACCTGAGTAAAGACTGACACATGAGTTAAGGATGGGAACTGAGTAAAAGAATGGGACCTGAGTAAAAGAATGGGAACTGAGTAAAAGAATGGGACCTGGGGAGAGGATAGGACCTGAGTAAAAGATGAGACCTGAGTAAAGGATGGGAACTGAGTAAAGAATGGGAACTGATTAAAGGAAGGGAACTGAGTAAAGAATGAGACCTGAGTAAAGAATGGGACCTGAGTAAAGGATGAGAACTGAGTAAAGAATGGGACCTGAGTAAAGACTGACACCTGAGTAAAGAATGGGACCTGAGTAAAGACTGACACCTGAGTAAAGGATGGTAACTGAGTAAAGAATGGGACCTGAGTAAAGGATGAGAACTGAGTAAAGAATGGGACCTGATTAAAGGAAGGGAACTGAGTAAAGAATGGGACCTGAGTAAAAGATGAGACCTGAGTAAAGAATGGGACCTGAGTAAAGAATGAGACCTGAGTAAAGGATGAGAACTGAGTAAAGAATGGGACCTGAGTAAAGGATGGTAACTGAGTAAAGAATGGGACCTGAGTAAAGACTGACACATGAGTAAAGGATGGGAACTGAGTAAAGAATGGGACCTGAGTAAAGACTGACACCTGAGTAAAGGATGGGAACTGAGTAAAGAATGGGACCTGAGTAAAGGATGGGACCTGAGTAAAGGATGGTAACTGAGTAAAGAATGCGACCTGAGTAAAGACTGACACATGAGTAAAGGATGGGAACTGAGTAAAGAATGGGACCTGAGTAAAGACTGACACCTGAGTAAAGGATGGGAACTGAGTAAAGAATGGGACCTGAGTAAAAGAATGGGACCTGGGGAGAGGATGGGAACTGAGTAAAGACTGACACCTGAGTAAAAAATGGGACCTGAGTAAAAGAATGGGACCTGGGGAGAGGATGGGACCTGAGTAAAGAATGGGAACTTAGTAAAGACTGACACCTGAGTAAAGGATGGGAACTGCATGAGTAAAGAATGGGACCTGGGGAGAGTATGGGACCTGAGTAAAGAATGGGACCTGAGTAAAAGTTTGGACCTGAGTAAAAGAATGGGATCCGAGTAAAAGATGGGACCTGGGGAGAGTATGGGACCTGAGTAAAGACTGACACCTGAGTAAAGAATGGGACCTGAGTAAAAGAATGGGACCTGAGTAAAAGATGGGACCTGAGTAAAGACTGACACCTGAGTAAAGGATGGGAACTGAGTAAAGAATGGGACCTGAGTAAAGAATGGGACCTGAGTAAAGACTGACACCTGAGTAAAAGATGGGAACTGAGTAAAGAATGGGACCTGAGTAAAGACTGACACATGAGTTAAGGATGGGAACTGAGTAAAAGAATGGGACCTGGGGAGAGGATAGGACCTGAGTAAAAGATGAGACCTGAGTAAAGGATGGGAACTGAGTAAAAGATGAGAACTGAGTAAAGGATGAGAACTGAGTAAAGAATGGGAACTGAGTAAAGAATGGGACCTGAGTAAAGACTGACACATGAGTAAAGGATGGGAACTGAGTAAAGAATGGGACCTGAGTAAAGACTGACACATGAGTAAAGGATGAGAACTGAGTAAAGAATGGGAACTGATTAAAGGAAGGGAACTGAGTAAAGAATGTGACCTGAGTAAAGAATGGGACCTGAGTAAAGGATGGGAACTGAGTAAAGAATGGGACCTGAGTAAAAGAATGGGACCTGGGGAGAGGATGGGAACTGAGTAAAGACTGACACCTGAGTAAAAAATGGGACCTGAGTAAAAGAATGGGACCTGGGGAGAGGATGGGACCTGAGTAAAGAATGGGAACTGAGTAAAGACTGACACCTGAGTAAAGGATGGGAACTGCATGAGTAAAGAATGGGACCTGGGGAGAGTATGGGACCTGAGTAAAGAATGGGACCTGAGTAAAAGTTTGGACCTGAGTAAAAGAATGGGACCCGAGTAAAAGATGGGACCTGGGGAGAGTATGGGACCTGAGTAAAGACTGACACCTGAGTAAAGAATGGGACCTGAGTAAAAGAATGGGACCTGAGTAAAAGATGGGACCTGAGTAAAAAATGGGACCTGAGTAAAGAATGGGAGCTGAGTAAAACATGGGACCAGGATAAAGGATGGGACCTGAGTAAAGTGTGATATCTGATTACATTATGGTACATGAGTAAAGGATTGGGCCTAAGTAAAGAATATGATCTGTGTAAATGATAGGATCTGTGTAAATGATAGGATCTGTGTAAACTGTAAAGGATGGGACCTGAGTAAAGGATGTGATCTGAGTAAAGGATGGGACCTGGGGAGAGGATGGGACCTGAGTAAAGGATGGGTCAAGGGCAGAGGATGGGACCTGGGGAGAGGATAGGAACTGAGTAAAGAAAGGCACCTAGGTAAAGGATGGGACCTGCCTAATAAAAGGAGGACACCTAATCAAATGATGGTACATGAGTAAAGGATTGGGCCGAAGTAAAGGAACTTGTGTTAAGGATGAGACCCGAGTAAAGGATGGGACCTGGGGATGAGATATGCTTAAAAGATGGGCGAATTTCTCTGCAAATCGTTTTAGGTGTGATTTTTATGATACACGCTTGATTTTCTTCGATATACAGAAACTCTCGTCTCAAAACCGAGCTTCGACTTGTGTAAAATTTAGTAAAGGACGAAAAAACACTGGAAATGTCAAAATTCCACCTTGAGGAGAATTATCGAAGGGGTTATATATATCATAAATGCTACCAGGGAAATGATATCAATGTTATCTATGTAAGTTTTCCAGCCTCTGATTCTTTGTAGAATGATATAAAAGCCAATGTCAATGAGTGACATTTAAAATTCTACCTCTATTTCAGGAGTTCACGGCGGGTATCCGTCGGACATTACCTACAGCTGTGGATAAAGACGCTTTCCCGAACAACATTATTCGTTATCGCGCAACGTTCCCTTCAGTGAGTACACCATCGCTAAAATGGTCGGATTATTTTACCGTCGATGACAAACAGCCCGTTTTAACCACAACACGTGGCTGTGATTCTACGTGCATGAGCCTTTATGAAATTGGACAACCATATAAAATAGTAACGGTAAGACTTAATACTTTTACAAGCTTTCGTTCGTTTTAATCACACCTACTCGTAGAATCAAATTTTTTTGACAATGGTATAATGACAAGACATGGACAATTTTCTGGATTACTACTCCTGTATTTATTCCACATAACGTTTCGCTGGATATGCCTCCAGCTTCATCAGGCTACGCACATTGGTCGTACTACATTGATCGTACATAGCCTGATGAAGCTGGAGGCATATCCAGCGAAACGTCATGTATAACAAATACAGGAGTAGTAATCCAGAAAAATTCCCGATGTCTTATCCTTGCCCTACTTCTAAATGTCACTCAAAATGGTATAATTAAGGTGTCAATATATACGCCAAATTTGAAAGAAACACCCTTTGACAAGAATATGTATTGAGAAAGAATGTTCTAGAATGTTCTAGAAAGTTTTACTCCACGCTCAACCTTATTTCAGACACCAATGGAAACATTACTATACAATCATAATATATGGCTAGGGGTTGACACAAGTGACTCTACTGCAACAGCCATAGCATGCAGTGGAGTCGTTTGGGACGATGGATTGGTCAACTCTGTAAAATATGAAGATTTTATTAATGGAATAAAGAATGCATTTCAAAACATCAGATATTTAAAAGCCTCGGCTGAGCTGTAAGCCTAGTTTCAACATTGAAGATTGATTGATTTACTGAGCGTCTTGTACATTACAGTAAAACCTCTATATACTGCAATATCTCGGTGACAGCGATAATAGAGGTGGTACTTTGTTAACATGTATCGGGGTATACTTTCTGGTTTATATAGGCGTCGGTTTACAGGGAGTATTGTACGGGTAAAATAGATTATCTCCCTTTTACGGCAGTGTTCCAAGGTGATGATTCAGGAAAAAAAACACTATAAATCCTTGTGCAAACCTCGTCCATATATAAATCGCCAAGACGAAAATGCATCCAAATACAAAACTAAATAGGCCTATATAGGTCTAAATATATAACAGGAATGTATGAAAAAAAATTTATTTCATTTTAGTTTGCTTTGATTGCATCGACGCTTAACACTGATAACATCCTGGCAAACACTAGAACAGTCAATGTGAGAATACTTCTAATGTATAATGACACAAACATCCATACTCCGGAATTTTCGAAAGGTAAGCCCGATGTGAATGAAATAGATTATCTCACAATTACTTGTCACTAGTCTTGTATATTTAATGTATAGACCAATGAACTATATGCGTGGAATGGAGGTCACGTGGTATTTGATATGCATCGAATGACGCCATTACTAAAAGATGATGCAATAGTGATCCAGATCAGTTATGCACGCGCGCTTCAACTATCAATGGCGGCACATTCTACAAAGTCAGATCCAAACCAGCCAATGAGACGTGTCCATTCCACGCATATAGTTCATTGGTATAGACGTTTTGGTCGACACTCTAAGAGCTAATGAAACTCTTTGAAGCCCTTTTCAGTCATATATGAATGGTAGTTTATTACAATATGATAATGTGGCCCGCTGCAAGGAGTTTCTGTTTTGAATATGGTTCGGATAAATCGCGTCCTTTATTCTCCAAACTATAAATGTACTTTTATTTTACCAGTTTTAGTTATTAGTGTTATCTGAAAGCTTTTAAAAATATTGCCTTAGATCGCACGCGAAAATCCCTGCGCTATGTCCGGTGAAAGCGTACCATGTCTATCTTAGCCACGTCTAAAGGAGATCTCGCGAGAATACGATTGTAACCAGTGTTGATATCCCAAGGGCTGCCTTTTTAAACATGACGTGTCAGCATTATAAGTGAAACACCAATCAACCATTCAATGAATCTAAGTGCTCAAGTCACATGAGCTGCAAAATACTGGAGCAATTTTGTTTAAACAGAACTAGCTATAGGCCTAATTGTTCGTCATTTTTATTAATTATCGCAAGATAAGAGTTTTCCGCTGGTACCATTTTTGGAGATATACCATCGGGTAGCTTTTACGAAGAACGAACAAACCCTGAAATCTTCTAAATCTCCACCATTTAAATATTTGCTTGCAATACGCACACATCTTTGGTTCATATGGGTTTCTGGCTGTCCTAATTTTTTTCTCAACGCCAACCCTTAATTGTTCAAGCTACTTAAAACACTTTACTTTTCTGGACAATTGGACTTCCGACTTTTGGCAGTTCATGCCACCTAAATGATCAAGAAGTATATACTGTTCAATACAAACTTGTGAAATTCCAAACAGTTCCAATATATGCATACAGGATATACGTGAAAGTTTGAAATCTTATTTTGGACCAAAAGAACGGGGCTGATGGCGACTGGGAAACATAAATAAATGTGTGACACCGATACATTTCTCGTCTTCAGATACATACGTTATATCAATTGATCAGACACGACCTCCCGATGAAGAAGCTTTGTTGACAGTCACGGCAACGGATGACGATCTAGGCAATGATGGACAAATTCTTTACAAATTATCAGAAAGCACGCCACTCCGGGTACGTGATTACACTTTACAGCAATGTGTAGCGGGATCGACTCCATTCAGGCCATGACATTTTATTCAATCAAGTTTTTGTTAAAATCGATTCTAAAATGGAGACGTATTCTCGGTCTTGCCTTCCACAAATCAGGAAGGCCCGAAAATCTCGTACAAATCGTATTTAATCCATACACACACTGTTCACAATATGAGGTCAAATTCATAGAAATGCATTTGAAAGCTATAGAGTATATCTATATGTTATTAAGGATATTATACTTACAGATCTGTCTCAAACAGTTTGATTACCACAGCAACACTTTGGGGGAAAGATATAGCGAAATTGCATTTGAGGCATTGTTGATTGTTGTTCAAAAGTGTTTTATAAACCGAAATGCATTTTGGTGGTAACATTTCATTTCTTTTCTTAATTTTCAGACCAGAACCATTTTTAACGTTAGACCAGACTCTGGTGAAATCTTTCTCAATACTCCAATGGACGCAGTTGAGAATTACACACTTGTTGTTACTGCTACTGATAGTGGCGTCATTCCAAAAACTGGGTAGGCTATTGTTAAAGGGTGGACAAAACCCCCATTTTCATCATGAATAACTAAGAAAATAAGTACCGTACCTAAATAGAATTTAATATACATCGTTAACAATCAGTGTTTGTCAACTGGCTAGATTTTCCGCGAGATATTTTATTAAATCTAGAAGCAATTGACAAAATGGCAAAATGATACACCGACTTAAATGTTAAACTTTCATCTGTACCAAGGCATGGTTATTTTTGCGATTTGGTTAAACAAAGGATAATGGAAATACATTAAGATTAAACATTAGGACACATTTCATGGCAGTTTGATAGGGAACGGGTCATGTAAACCAGGAGTATAAACTGATGGATCATCTGCATGTCATCTGGGGCCCTTCAGACATCCAAAACCTGGGAGCTGTTTCGGCCAAGGAGACCATTTGATCCCATCTTCTCCAGCCAAGATAAAACTTAAATGTCTCCATTACAGAATGGAGCCTTGCAGATTTTAACTTGGCTTGGGAAGATGATTTGATCCCGCATGTTGAGCTTCCCTCTAATGCTTTCATTGGTATCCCGAGTTGTTTGTTTTTAAAAAGAGCACTTCACAAATGGATCATCAAGAGATCTAAACTGTACCATACATTTATGTCGAACTGTGATGAAAATTGTGAAAATAGTCGAAGCAATTAGCCCATCACTTGATCAGTTTGCTTCCCAGGATAGCTCTTATAGCACATCTCGAGAACCAAGTTTGACACGAGATTCAAATTTAGAATTGAATGAATGATTTGACAGAACTGTTTTGTGTTTTTTCATACTGATTATCATTCAGACCGCTTTCCATCAGCGTAACCAATATGTCAAGTGACGTCAAGAGTAGGCTATTGATCTTAAAGGAGAAGAAAAGGAAAAAACTAAGTAAATACAGTACAGGTGCGACACATTTTCCTTTCTAACGGTACCAAAACCATATTTCTACGATTTTTCCTCGCTCAACTGTGCTATAAGAAAGTTAACAATCGTTATCAGAGAACGTCTAAACTGACTCGGCAGCCATCTTCACAGCAGAGCTTAGCTGTGTGTCTCGACCGACCAATCAGCATACGCCTGGCCACCTGTCACTCACTAGCGTAAGAGAAATTGGTCAAATCTGAAAGTCTCCCATTTAAACCTAGGTTAATTTTGATCATTTCGACGCTCTAATAAGAGAAGATAAACACTCTAACAGCTCTGAAATGTACACTGGCTAGTAAATCAACCTTTTGGGAAGACGTGACAGGCTGCTATGTTGTCTACGCGACTTGTGGGGATCGTTGTAGAATTTTTAAAAAAGGTAGTCTTACCGCTGACATTGCAGGTTATAACCATACAAGATATGATAAGCTCGCAAGGGAAGTAATCTACTAATACTTTTTCCGGTCAATTTCAAACCGTCAATGGCGCGCTCCACTGACGATCGAGCACGAGTTTGTCGGGTAGATTCATTTTCATTGTATGTTCACACCGTAAACCACGTTCAAGAATCACACACATGAATATGATGGTCTATGGGAGCCCGTTCGATACGATTGCATGTTGTTTTTTTGTTTTCTCCTCCTTTAATCGGAGAGACCAAAAATGTCCTTGAGAGTGACCTTGGGACTGTTTCTCAAAACATTTACGCCCGGCGTAAGTCCAATGCAAAGCGTAACTGTCATGGTAACATATACCTTTAGCATTACGTTACGACCAGGCGCAAAGTTACGACGGGCATTAGTGTCTTGAGAAAGAGTGTTACAGCTATAGGAACTTACGCCCTAGTCGCAACTGGTCCATGGTGTAGGCATATGCGCAACTTTACGACATCTCTTTGTATAGATCCTTTCCATCACAATCATATCCTACAGAAAAAATAGAAAATAGACGACCAATGATCATGGGATGGATCGTGGGGACAAAGGTTCTGAATGAAATAAATTGTGACGTCACTCGATATATCCGCCATGTTGTTGCAAAGCAGTTCATATGGCATTTAACATACTAAAAAACAAAAAGTATTGTCAAACTATTGTATCAACTCGAAATTTGAGCCCTATGTAAAACAAAGTCAGGTACATTGCAGGAATTAAAGAAAAGTTGATTTCACCTAAAAAAAAATGTTTAATAAATTAAACGAACAATAACATGCATTTTCAGAACAAATATGCATTTTTACTATAAAAGTATGACCGAAATAATAAGTCCACCTCTAACTTTTTACCTTTACCTTAGTAAACCAACCACACGGCTTAGATTAATGATTTTTGGGGTTATATTTTCAGGCAAACCGAAGTCATAATCCTTGTGAAAAAAGAAGCAGAAATAGGTCCACCAAACAGTGAGTGTTAGAGTTCACTAGAATGCCGTGGTTTGCGAATTGATTTGCATTTACAACCAAATGGGTAGCCTATTATTTCACCAATATGTCGGCGTGGGCAAGATTATTTTTTCGAATTGCGAAACGTACTCAGGCCTACACTTGGGATGAACTTTTCCTTTGCAATCTTGGGGGCATCGGCCCCTCAGTTTCACACAGGCCTTCCGTGGAAGAGTCGAGGGTTTGAATCCAGCTCAGCCGAAAGAAACATATGTGGATAGAACTTTTTACCTTTCTGTCGCCCTTTGAAGAAGGGTTGTCATGCTTGCAAGTAGTTTTCTCTCGGTAAACCCATCCTGGGATGCCCAGGATTAAATTCTCAACAAGCTCATCCTGATCGTGAGCGTAAGTTTTAATCGTGGGTTCCGACGACGGGTAGGCCTAAACCTGGCAACACCGACATATAAGTGAAATAATCCAAACGTGACGTAAAGTATCAACCAATACATTGAAATCTACAAATAGCATATATCTTTTAGCTTACATGTCAAGATGACATCTCACCAGATTTCACCAGCCATAGTTTCGTCATCTAACTTCCCTTCAGGAGTAAATTACATTCCAATTTTTGGTAGTTTCATCCGGTCACCGATCTTCTGGAGCCAAGATAAAATCTGCACGCAGCTATAGCTTTTAGTTCAATTTACCGAACTTATGGTGATATTACATATACCAACGTTCAGTCTACGAATTTGAAATACAAGGTGGAAATGATGCTTAAATTACAAGCCATGAAAATGTTATTGTAACTCCTCGATATGGACGATTCCTACTTCATACTTTTTTAAACTCATAAAAGATTATTCTTGTCCGCTTTTATTACATGTAGCTATTCCAAAGGGCGTACACCTGTTCTTAAAGGGGCATGAGCTGCCAAAATCCACACTTTTTTCATAATTTCTGATCGTCACGACAGGAAGAGGCTTTGAAGGCCATCGAAAAACTAAATGATTGGCGTTGGAATGAGGAAAATCCATACAGTATCTGGCCTATACGAACCGGAATAGTGTTCGAAAAGTAAACAAAATTTAAATAACCGGGACGACCATTCATTCATTCTAAGTCAAAGTTAGATCAAAGCTATACTTTATCATACATTCTCGAGACTAGAAGCACTAAAAAGCTTCTGAATTATACGTCTTGAGATAAATAACCGATAATTTCAACATTCTGTTTTAACGTCAAAATATCAACATTTTGGCAGCTCATGCCCCTTTAAACAACAACAAACTGTCATTTCTTGGAGACTTTGCCGCCATTTTGCGTGACGTTCGAACTGGGTCAAACGGTGCATGCCAAATAAATAAAATAAATAAAAGAGGACAAGAATAATCTTTTATGGGTTCTAAAGAAGTCCGGTGTAGGAATTTTCCATACAGAGCAGTAAAAATATTATTTTCATGGCTTGTAATTTCCGACAAAAGTGCGTCGGACTTTAGACTGAACGTTGGTATATGTAATATCACCATAAAAATTCGGTAAATTGAACTATTATAGCTTTATGGAAATTGTACCGTGGTTTGAGATTTTGGTCACCTGGGGCCTGTCTTACGAAGCTGGCGTAAAGTTGCGCATAGGCCTACAACATGGACCAGTTGCGACTAGGGCGTAAGTTCCTATAGCTTTAACACTGATTTACGTCCGACGTAACTTACGCCAGCTTTGTAAGACAGGGCCCTGGGGTTCGTTTCACAAAGCAGTCGCATCGCAAACGAAGCCTAGTTTCCAATTGATATCATAGTGAAGAGATACGACGTCATGGCAACTGCGATTGATCGCACTGTGCGACGGCTTCGTGAAACGCCCCCCTGATTCAAAGTACATTACAAATGTTGAAGTAGCATTAATTCTATCGTAACCACAAATAAGTAAAATGGAATACAGACAGGTGAGTGCAGCTAAAGAAGCATGACTTCTCGAAATTTGCACTTTCTAAATAAATTTTGATTGGCAAGGCAATATGAAACTTATAAGTTAAAAAAAAATAATAAAAAGATTGATGTGGAAAATTCATATAGTCTCTGTATAAACCGAAATATTGTTTGAAAAGTAAGCAAAAACTAAATAACCCAGACGAACGTTCATTTATTGTAGGTCAACATTTATAGTTCAGAACACTACTTAAAGTCGCATGAGCTGTCAAAATGTTGATATTTTGACGTAAAAACAGAATATTGAAATTATCGGCTATTTTTCTCAAGACTTGTTATTCAGAAGCTTTTTAGTGCTTCTAGTCTCGAGAATGTACGATAAAGTATTGTTTTGAACTAGAATGAATGAATGGTCGTCCCGGTTATTTAAATTTTGTTTACTTTTCGAACACTATTTGTACTTCAAAGCCTCACCGTCGTGACGATCAGAAATTATGAAAAAAGTGTGAATTTTGGCAGCCTATGCCACTTTAAGCTCATGCCACTTTAAATGTCCACTCTATACATTATAGTAGAAGCTTGTAGGCCCTACTGCTTGAGAAAAATATGTTTTTACGGAAAATTGTTCGTGCCACTTACATCTACTGATAGATTGAAGCTAGCACTGTCGAGGTATTGTGGTATCTTCGAAAATGATTGTGATCCTTTGAATCCCGTCTCCTTACAAGGTAGGGCCTAGTCGTCTCCAGACCATTTTGGCAGTCAATTTGTGAAACATTTCATCTCAACCAGTTCTTGCAGAATCTGCCCAATGTACATGTGTGATGCTGTTTGATAAATATTATATATTTCTCAGCTGTCCTGGTAATAATCTTGGCCAGCGCCCTGGGGTTTGTTTTCATTCTCTTCGTAATAGTGACAGTGGTTTTGTGTGTAAGGTAAGGAATGCTGTTATACTTTATGGATCTGAAGAGACTTTATAGGCGCTAAGAACCCAAACGAGATTGTCGTACCCTGGAGAGTTCCCAAGGGCACGAGTAAAAGGCGTTATAGTTCAATAATTGGGAACTCTAATTTTAGAATAAGATATGGGGATATATACAGCTTTAATAAGTTGAATGCCGTAAAATACTCCAACTGTTTACGTGTGTTGGACCACAGTCACCAATGGAGTAGGATGAAGTGTGTGCCTGTCTGTGGAAAGGGGGCGGGGGTAAACGATATATATAAATTATATGAGAACTTGTGAAATGCCCTTTTTTGAATGACCAACGCTCAAAATTGAAGACATACATGCATTTTCGATTTGAACACTATAGCCGTTGTCTGACGAATAGGTCTACCTTATCATCGCTGTGTTCGTATATTCCATTTGATTTAATATTTTGAAGGGTCTTGCTTCGCCAAAAAAACGGCTTCTTAAAGTGGCATGAGCTGCCAAAATTCACACTTTTTTTCAAAATTTTTGATCGTCACGACAGTAAGAGACTTTGACGGCCATCGAAAAACTAAATGATTAACGTTGGAATGAGGAAAATCCATACAGTGTGCGGCCATACGAACCGAAATAGTGTTCGAAAAGTAAACAAAATTGAAATAACCGGGACGACCATTCATTCATTCTAAACCAAAGTTAGTTCAAAATTATGCTGTATCCTACATTCTCGAGACTAGAAGCGCTAAAACGCTTCTGAATTATGCGTCTTGACAAAAATAGCAGATAATTTGAACATTCTGTTTCAACGTTAAAATATTAATATTTTGGCAGCTCATGCCACTTTAAAGTTTAAAACTTTTTAAAGCATTCTCACGATGGTGATATATAGTTTATCTTTATTACATCTACGATGACAATGGACGTACAAAAGTTATTCTTTAATTTGAAACTCTCTCAATATAAATTAAATCTTACTTCAGAGTATAGTTTTATGGGATTTGATATCCCAATAAAGACCCTCAAATTGAAATTTGTAATTACACAGCTTTTTTCTTTTTCTTAAAATTTTGCGCAGGTTGGGGAAACTAAAGAGAGAGTTAGAAAGTACGATAGTGGATAAAGAAAACATTGTACGTCTGCTGGGCATGTCCTCTCAAATCTATATTGAGGATGGCAGGTAAGCCAATTTTCGTCATTCTGTGGAATGTTTCCTCGGATGTCTCAACGCATGCAGGAATTTTAATAACAAACTGACCTGTTAAAAATAGCCTATCATTTACATTTAGTGCGGGAGGAAATCGGACTGATTGCCCGGCGGAAACCCCCGACCTTCGGCGAGAACCTTGAAACTCTTCCACAAACGACGATCGAGAGAAAAATCCACTTCGATTTTTCAGGTTTGTTTGTAGTCTGAGTGAGATTTGATCCCGCGACGTAGGCCTATTGATGGAAGGCCTGTGTTGGACGAAATGGCTATCACTTTGACCGACTGAGCCAACGAGGCAAACGTGGTTTAACGTCCCAAATCTTATACAGGGTTGTGTATGATTACGTTCTCTAATTTAGAATGATTTTTGTATCTGGTTACCAGTGCACACGAGAGGCGCCGCGCGTGGCTCAGCTGTTTCCCCCGTGTGCGCGAGGCGGCGAGGTGGTGGGGAAAGTATCTAGAATGTTTTTCTGCCTCTCGTGGCAAGAATCTCACCGTGTGCGCACAACGTGAGCTTCCAGCTGAGCTGAGAGGATGGATAGTTCAATCGCGTGTGCCTAAAAAATCATGTGACCACTTAGAATATTACGTTACACAGGTAGTGATATTTATGTAGCATAGTGAACTTGGGTGACCAGGAACTTGCCTCAGCCGAGAGCTCATCTTCTGCGCTGAAATCTGTAGCTGCTCCCTGGGCCATGCTCAGCCGGCGCCTCTCGTGTGCGCCAGGCTTCACGCTCCTATAACCAGCAAGTATTTCTCTCTTAGATCAACACACGGCCGCTCCAGTTTGCCTAGCGCAGGCGGGCAGTTTTTGTTTCTGGAAACAGGATATATTCTGTTGCCAGAGCTGAATCGAAGTTATCCGCACACCAGCAACTGCAGTCGGTCGTTTCAAGATGTATAGTGACGTCAACATACAACTCATCTTCGAAAAGGAATTTCGCCACCATACTGAACACAGTCACATGAGTTCACACTAAATCTCCATTGGCTAATATCATTCTGTTTCGGATACAAAAAATCCGACCGCCCGCACACTGTGATCAGTTCTGTGGAAACATGATTTTCAGCAACAAAAAACGCCCGTTTGCGCTAGGCGACCTATATGAACACGGCAAAGCAACACTAGGTGAAACATATTCAAGTATATCAAGCAATGAAACCTTTGCTACTGTAACATCTTCAGAAGTTACCGTTTTTATCGAAATCACATTTTCTCTATTCTAAAAATATTGAAGGCACGTAATGCTTGTATCTAATGAAAACTGGTTCTAAACTTTTGACTAGAATTGCAGAATTCTCTACTAAGATTAGTTGATTGGTCCGGAACAAACATCGTTAAAATGTGCGCTATTCGACTGTTGTTTTTATAGAGATGAGGTTTTACCGTTGGTAACTTTCCCAGCTCCCATCATTGACCGCTGAATAGCGAGTTTTAATTGGGGAATTCTTAGTCTGCTTTGTTTACTGACTGAGAATGTACCATAGCTAGGTGAACAGTATAAGACCATTGTGGCTGCGCGTGTGGTGCATTTTCGGCTTTCTTTCTTGCGAGATTGACCAATTCTTCTTTTTCTACTAATTTGAAAGTCAAACCAGAATCACAACAAACTTACGCGGTATGTCCTTTCAAAGGAGGTTTAATTTAGAGCACCCTGGCTAGCCTTAATTGAATGTTGTCGTTATTAGTACAAAACTACATATCTTTAGTTTGTACAGGTTATTGCTTTTGCAATTAATTTTTTTATTTCAACGTGAAGTTTTTAGTTTTTTCATGGCAATTCTAGCACTGAACTTCTCTTGACAATCAAAATTCATGAAACTATTGAAAAAAGTCAGTAAACCATGCGATCCATAGATGAGCGGTAATAAGGGACAAAATTCAAATAGCCGGGATGTATCAGTTCGTTTTTTGTTTGTTTTTTTTATTTTGTTTTTTTTAGGGGGGGGGGGGGGGGGGCGGGGGGGGGGGGGGGTCAGAAACTGTGGCCTGTATCCATATAAATGTCTGGATGGCTCATTGGAAGGCAGCTAACGCTCATTGGATGAAGCCACGTCGCCGCCATTCTGCTACTCCTAAAGATGTATGCTTCCGGTGACCTCAGTCCAGCCAGCCAATGAGCCATCCAGTCATTTATATAGGTCAGCGACCACGCTTTATAAGCTCCACCCATTCGAAAGGCAGCTAACGCTCATTGGATGAACCACGTCGCCGCCATCTTGCTACTCCCAAAGATGTTTACTTCCGGTGACCTCAGTCCAGCCAGCCAATGAGCCATCCAGTCATTTAAATGTCAGTGAATCTAACCAAAAGGGCCTATTGTGCTTGTATACACATGTGTATATGTACTTATGTCTGAATATTCATTTTCAGCAATCGGGGTGAAAGATTTGATTCCATCCTCGAAGATCCACATCCAGATTATCTTGAAGTTGACGATTATCCCCTGTCGTCCAATCCCATCACAATGCAGGCCTTGGGTCACAGAGCGACTCCAAATAACAGCCCTTATTTGCACGCCATAACCCCCCATATGTCTAATACGGGAGGGATAAGACAGTCAGCGGATTTGTCCAATGATGACTATTTGCAACCGAAGAAATCCGTATCAGAATAAAGGACTCACCCTCTACCCTCCCCAATATTTTCATTAGTTGATTTCGTTGCTCAACTTAGGCCTAAAGTAAAATATTTGTAACGTATTGATTTCTGATACTTTTATTTGTATTAGGTTTTCTTTAAATGTTCTTATTTGTTTTTGCAAATCGTTTGTGTTTCATGTTTACAAAAGCTTCAGATCCTTCTAGAAAGATATTGATAGCTGTGACATAGATTCCTCTGTTCGCACAACTCATTGATTGATTGAGTGGCGTTTAACGCCTCGCTCAAGATTATTTCACTTATATGGCGGCGTTGCCAGTTTTATTGTTGGAGGAAACCGGGCTCTACGCCCGGAGGAAACCCACGACCTTCCGGTGGTAACTGGCAACCCTCGTTCAAGTGAAAACCCTTCAGGAAATTTTTCTAATTTTTTTTTGCACTGAGTGGGATTCGAAACCGCGATCAATTCGTGGAATTCGCACAACTGAGGTGTTGACCTAAATGCCATTAGACCTAGAAATTTCTCGATGCGTAAATATGTCAAGTTTTTGTATCTATGAAAATTTATGCTAATGTGTGATAGTCGGGTTGTTCTGGAAATTCTCATTCTATAGTAAAGGGCGCGTTATTTGTAATTTTAGAAGTCAATTCCGAACTGCACTCAGTAAAGCTGGTTGGATGCGATTGACCGGTTTATTCTTTGGAATGATATTCGGCCTGCTAACTTGATACAGTCAGTGATACAGTCATTTATTTGATTTGCGAGTTCTATCTGGACCAAAATTTTACCAGGTTTTAGTATGTGGAATTACCGGTGTGTTTCCAGGATTTTCTCCTGTGGATTTACCAGTGTGATTCCAGGATTTTATTCTGTGGAATTACCAGTGTGATTCCAAGATTTTAGTCTGTGGAATTACCAGTGTGATTCCAAGATTTTAGTCTGTGGATTTACCAGTGTGATTCCAGGATTTTAGTCTGTGGAATTACCAGTGTGATTCCAAGATTTTAGTCTGTGGATTTACCAGTGTGATTCCAGGATTTTATTCTGTGGAATTACCAGTGTGATTCCAGGATTTTAGTCTGTGGAATTACCAGTTTCATTCCAGGATTGTATTCTGCGGATTCATATTTCGTAATCATTGGATCCATGCTGCTATACCAGAGGTCTTTGTGAGTTCTCGGATTACAGTTGTCTATCTCGGAACTGTTAGTAAAAGTATGTCATATTGATATTCTTTGCTTTCCACTGTTTGTACATTATTTGCCTGTAAATCAAAATTTGTACATAAAATCTGTTGGTCTTTTGGTTACTTCGTTTCATTATTTTGGTCTCGTAACAATACGTTCTTGTTAATTTGTTAGTAATGCGGGGCCTTCGTGGCTCAGTAGGTAGAGCGTTGGACGCTCAATACGAACAGCCTTCTACCAATGGGTTGCGGGTTCGACTCCCACTCAGTCCCCCCCCAAAAAAAATTTCTGACTGGGTTTTCACTCGAACGACCTACATGTATGTGGGATGGTTGCCAGTTACCACCGGAAGGTCGTGAGTTTCCTACGGGCATAGAACCCGGTTTCCTCCCACAGTAAAACTGACAACGTCGCTATATAAGTGAAATAATCTTGAACGCGGCGTAAAACACCAAACAATCAATCAATCAATCGTCTTTTTCGGTTCACCATTGACTGTTAGTATGACACAATTTTATTTCCATTATATTTCAAATCTGACAGTTTTGTTGCCGGGATAACTTCTCTTTAGCGAATCAGTGGTCTCCTTATATGAGATATCAACCCGGAGCAGATAGACAAAAATAATGGGGAAGCAAAAGTGATCTTGTAGACTAATTTAACTATTTGATTGATGTTTTCAAGATTATTTCACTTATATGTCGGCTTTGGGAGAGGCAACCTGTCTCTTTGCCCGTAGGAAACCCCAACCTTCGGCGAATACCTGGTAACTCTTCCACATACAGTGATCGAGTGAAAAATACATGTACATTCAGAAGTTTTGCAATTTTTAATTGGTCTGAGTGGGGCTACTGCCGCTCCGCATCAATGGAAGGCCTGGGTCGGACTAAGGGACTATCACTGCCCCCCCCCCCCCCCCCCTCCCCTGGGGCGTACAACATGAGGATATCAACCTGTGTCAATGTAAACAAGCAGAGACAGTCGAGCACTACTTTTTTCATTGTCCTCTTTATTCTCAAGCCCGTCATACAATGTTAAACTCTATTCCTGACCACGTGAATGTTTCTGCAGACCTACTGTTATATGGTGACCAGTCTCTTGAACTATCAATATACACAACTATTTTCAAAGCTGTTCATAAATTTATCGAAGAGAGCAAAAGATTCTAAATGTTTCGTTAAAACTTATAGCTTGGTACACTATGTTATATTAACAATTTTCCTGAAGCTTTTATACTGTTTATTTAAGTTTGCTTCTGTTTCTTCTGTATCGGGAAATGACATATATAAGCACTACCGTGCTTAACGTCAGATCCCAAAACGTGAATGTTTTATTGTTTTTCCGTTACTTGTAAACTCATCAATAAATATTGTTTAAAACAAAACAACATGAGGATAAGAAATAAGTAAACGATATAATACAAAAGTGGCTTAACAGACTTTATTAATTTCGATTTACACAATATTTTTTCTGGCACATGCAGAACCAAAATTTATACCTGTTAAACACTTTCACATTTATAAAATGTACGTGAATGAATAGTCAACTATAAGTGACTAACCCTTTGCTCTTGAAACTGTTAGATTCATTGATGTTGAATGCAGTCCTCTTGATTATTTCCTGTGTATGGTGAATTGACAGGATTTGTGAGAAAAACCCAAACTATGCTAAAAAAAAACCCTATTGTTGGTACTGAGGGATGACTGTGGATTGATTGATTGTTTGGTGTTTTACGCTGCACTCAAGATTATTTCATTTATATGGCGGCGATGCCAGTTTTATTGTGGGAGGAAACCGGGCTCTATGCCCGAAGGAAACCCACGACCTTCCGTTAGTAACTGGCAACCATCCCACATAGGTCGTTCGATGACTATGGAAGACAAACTCATGAGGTATCCAATAGAACGTGACGAATTTAGCTTCTGGTGACAGGCCAGATCAGCCAAAATCAACCGTGTCTTTATACAGCATATACATTACATGTATTACTCATTATTTGCTGTTTTACTCAAGATTATTTCACTTATATGGAGGGTTTGCGACGATAATAAGGGGAGAGAACTGAGCTGTTATGCCTGCAGTAGAACCTTGATGATCAGATTGTACAAGACAACCCTTCCTGATTGAGTGGGACACCCAGAACCTTCGCGCCTCATTATTGACTGGGGAAAGTCGTAAGAACCAATCAAGTTTTAGCTAATTATTTCGCAGATTTCTTCTTCCGTTTTCTTGTAGAAGAGAAGCTCTTCTTCTTGTTTTGCTTCCCACTTGAGAATTCAGACAAGTCCCTTCTTTGTCGTTTGTTTGAATGTTCTGACGAATCATCTCTGAAAGTTCTGTTAGAAAACATAATAGGACATTTGATTACTGTGTTGAGCCATGTTCGGGCACCAATGGTTAGCTGCTTTGTTTGGTAGTTTATCAAACCACTATAAACATGTAGTAGGCTGATAATTACAATTACATGTAACTGCAGAAAAACCAGCCGGAGACCGCCCTCTAAATAATGCAAAATCCTAACCATGATATTGCAGCAATATATTCCAAAACTCTTACGATCGCAATGGGATTCGACCTCTGGACCCATTGAGTCACTAGTTTGTCTGGATGATATAGACTACCCAATGATCAACAGATGTTCTAGCAACATTTGGTTTGGTTTATATTAAAAATTATTAAAAATCATTTCGCTTATTGTTCAGGTTTTATATTTGCAATTGCTTCACTTACATTTTGTTAGAATGTTTCCTTTTCTTATTGGATGCTGAAGCCATGAGTTTAGTAAATCCCATGCCGATTCCTTTTGGAGTTTCTCGCAGACCAAAACTTTTGGCTAGGTGTCCCAGATGTAGGTGTTTTACATGGAAGATTGATTTTACCTGAGCTGGGTAGGTTGAGTAACCCTTGATAAATGACTGGTAGGCTAGAAGGAAACAATTAAACAATAGCTGACTATAATTATTTATTAAAGTGGCATGAGCTGCCAAAATGTTGATACCTGTATTTTGACGTTAAAACAGAATGTATGTTGAAATTATTGGCTATTTTTCTCAAGATGTATAATTCAGAAGTTTTTTAGTGCTTCTACATGTAGTCTCGAAAATGTACGATAAAGTATTGTTTTGAACTAACTTTGGTGCGAATATAGAATAGGTCCGTCACCTAGAACGTACAGTAAATCACCTAGTTTCCTTTCAAATATTCTCTATAATAACTTAGGGAACTAACTTTGGCTTAGAATGAATGAATGGTCGTCTTGGTTTAACCGATAATATTTAAATAGACTTTTCAAACACGTTTTTGGTTTGTACAGGCTGCATACTGTATGGATTTTCCTCATTTCAACAACAATCATTTAGTTTTTCGATGGCCTTCAAAGCCTCTTACTGTTGTGACGATCCGTAATCATGTATGCACTTGATTAAGACATATAGGGGTTAAAAGCTAGCGATGTTCCCAAACAACTGTTGAAGCTTTAATCATTTAGTATGGAACCCACATTTACATCATTGGAAAATATGTGGCAAATGTCACTGATTTCAAAAGGTCAACCATTCATGTACAAAAAGATTTCATTCAAAATGACAGAGGCTTACCCTTTTCAGCAAGATTAAATAAATCTTTATTTCCCAGCAGGTGCTCCTCCATTTTCAGCTGAAGTAGAGTTGCAGCTTCCTCATAAGTTCTTGGTGTTTCTCTCTGTAAGGAAAAGTTTACAAATTGTAGAAAAAATATACTTAAAGTGACATGAGGTGCCAAAACTTTTGGATTTTTTTTTTGTGGCTTTTTATCAAAAAGTACAAATTAGAAGATTTTCTATGCTACCAGCGGTGTTTTGATTTAATATAGGCCAAAAACGACGGGCAACCCAGTGATTTAACTGATCGTAAAAACCTACCCATCATTGATTTTTTTAAGGACTGAATGCATAAAATGTAAAGACCTAAAGCAGCCAAAATGAGCTTGCCAGAAGAACTTTCTGAAAGATTGTGGATACGGCACAGAGCTGTTTTTATCTCAGAAACTGTTATCAAAAATGGACTGATTTCTAAGTTCTAACAATCCAGAATAAAGCATAAATGTAGAATAGTGATACCTTAGAATGTTGATTTAGTGGCAGATCCTTCACATACAGTAACAACACTTTTAGAACATCATCAAGGGCTAACTCAGACAAACTGAAAAGTCAAAACAAATTTTAAGGTACATGTAAATCAATATAAATGTTTAGTTAATGTCTAATCATCACAGATAAAACATTGGAATCCGTATGAATCAATATGATTGATTGATTGTTTGGTGTTTTACGCCGCGCTCAAGATTATTTCACTTATATGGCGGCGTTGCCAGTTTTTGTTGTGGGAGGAAACCAGGCTCTATGCTCGGGGGAAACCCACGACCTTCCGTTGGTAAATGGCAACCATGAATCAAAATGTATCATTGATTTATTCTTGTTGTAAAAATTTCGAATCCAAAGATTCCTGTAGAGATTATACAGTTTACATGGCCTGATGACGTCAGTTTTCTCACAGCTTCACCTGCCACTCAGCAGAGGTCACTGATAAAGGTCGGAAAATTATGCTTTGACCGTGTGTTGCAATACACACTTTCCAGTGAATAACACGGGAATGAGGTGTATAATAGGTGGTCAACAGTTTGATTGATGCTTTTCGCAGCAGTCAAGATCAGTGAACTTATAAGGGAAAGATGCCAGGTTCAGTGGGGAAGGAAATCGGGCTCTTTGCCTGGAAGAAACCCTGAATCTCGGCAACTTTCCAACATGGTGCAACTGAGTGAAAAACTCACTTTTCACACACTAAATGATTGATTGATTGGGGCTTAACGTCGCACTCAACAGCTAAGGTTATATGGCGACAAAAGTACCAACCGACCTTAACCACCCCCATCCCACCTAAATTTTAATATAAAACCTCCACAGACCATATGAATGTCAGGAAGGCTAAAGTATTTGGCATACTTCATTTTCTTTCACACTATTCACGCACTAAATGAGATTTGAACTCACACCCCATCGATGGGAGGCCCTTGTCAGACTGTGTGACTATTGTTTTGTCGTCTGAGTCCCCAAGGCCCTCAGCGGCTATTAGGTTTGAAAGCAGAGTTTGACTCCTGGTCCATTCTGATCATCAGCTGTCGCACCAACTTGGACGTAAAACACAAATCACTCACTCCTACCAACTTAAACATTTCATTATGACGTACCCACATTTCACAAAATGCTAGGCAACAAAGTTTCTCAATGGAAAGGTGACTTCTTCAAACAATGGGTCCATACAACAATTATTTTGAATTAGTAAATAACCGACACTAATTGACCCGGAAAAAAATCCGGGCCAGGGTGAGGATCAAACTCGCGACTTAGGGTCGTGATTCCCACCCTGGCCAAGATTTTTTTTCCGGGTCAATTAGTGTCAGTTATTTACTAATTCAGTAATTTCCCTGATGATGATTGCAACAATTATTTTTCCTAGGATTTTAAGTATCTAGTACCTTATTTTTTCTGCCTGTAAATTTTGAATATACTCAGCCTCATGGGGCATCAGGAAAAGTAAGCCATGCCCGAGTGATCCTGCCCTGGCTGTTCTTCCTACCCTGTGAACATACTCCGTGGCTGCCCCGGGGGCCGTGTATTGAACGATCCATTTCACCTTAGGCAAGTCTAGCCCTCTGGCTGCAACATCCTGTAAAAGAAGTGAAAGATTAACAAGGCTTGAACTCTGCTTGTAATATCTAATTTAAATTTATAAAAGAGGAAGCCAAATTTATGGGGTTCAATCTCAGTCCACCAATGTTCTTGCCATAGTTAAAATGCGTAACCATTGAGAAAATTCTACTGACTTAGTCGTCAACCTAATGAAATATCATAGGTTTGGTTTGTTACAACAATTTATGGGATGTAAAGGTCTAAATGATATACCTCTTTTTAACACAATTAGAAACTTGTCCCCATGGTTATTTTAGACAAGAAGATTTTCCCTGTGCCCGTGTGTTTTAGTGATCATAAATATAAAAGAGATGCATAAAGGATATAAAGTCTGTATGTTGATAAGATTTAATCTTCTAATTGAAAACATAATAATCTAATACAAAATAGTACTTTTTTATTGAACAGAAAACACCTTTAAATCCATGACTTCAGTTCTACAATGTAGCATTGAAGGTCCATCTACACAGTTAAAACTTTTGCTGTACAACAAGACATAACTTTTGTTTCACACTGTTGGATGACACTTGTTTTAACCTGTTCTAAGGTGTGGAACAGTCTAAAACATCATACAACCTGTTGCATTGCTTTGAATCATGTTTCTATTTTCCAATAGCGTGGAACTTTTGTTGGGTCTAATTTTTTATGCCAGCCAAGAAGTAGCCACAAAGCTTAGCAGGTGACATTGATTAAACTGTCACGGACCAGAGTGTTGCTAGAATGCAAACTTTCTAGAGATTCTGCAACCACCTTTTCTTGAAATAATGACCCCAACTTGAAAAAGAAAATATAATCTGCATCGCTTGTAACAGACGAAATCTTCTATTTAAACCTGGCACTGTCGCCATGTACATGTGAGTGAAATAATCTTGAGTTTGGCGAAAAACATCAATCAATCGACCCATGGATAAACCAATGTACATGTGTGATTCAATCATTAATACAAACAGAAAGGATAGAGAGGTGATAACAGATATAATAACCCTTACTTACAGTACACAGTAATACACCTGATGAAGCTCTGGAAAAGTCCTGATACACCCTCGTTCTCTCCTGGAACAGAAATAACACTGGTTTACAAAAACTGTTGTGATTCCTACCAGACTAAATGGCATGATCCAAATGAATCCTACAAAAATGCGACTCCTACCAGATTTAACGGCATGATCCAAATGAATCCTACCAAAATGTGAATCCTACCAGACTAATGGCATGATCCAAATGAATCCAACCAAAATGTGATTCCTACCAGACTAAATGGCATGATCCAAATGAATCCTACCAAAATTTGATTCCTACCAGACTTAATGGCATGATCCAAATGAATCCTACCAAAATGTGATTCCTATCAGACTCAATGGCAAGATCCAAATGGATCTTACCAAAATTTGATTCCTACCAGACTACATGTAAATGGCATGACCCAAATGAATCCTACCAAAATTTGATTCCTACCAGATTAACGGCATGATCCAAATGAATCCTATGAAAATTTGATTCCTACCAGACTAATGGCATGATCAAAATGAATCCTACCAAAATGTGATTCCTACCAGACTAAATGGCATGATTCAAATGAATCCTACCAAAATTTGATTCCTACCAGACTAAATGGCATGATCCAAATGAATCCTACCAAAATGGGATTCCTACCAGAATAATGGCATGATCCAAATGAATCCTACCAAAATGTGATTCCTACCAGAATAATGGCATGATCCAAATGAATCCCAGTAAAATTTTTCAACCATTGTATATGCATAAGATACACTTTGACAAGAAGATTTTCCCTGTGCCCATATTAGTGTCCAAAAATATATAATTTGAAAGATTTCTGCAGGTGAAATAATTGATTGATTGATTGTTGGGTGTTTTACGCAGCGCTCAAGATTATTTCACTTATATGGCGGCGTTGCCAGTTTTATTGTGGGAGGAAACCGGGCTCTATGCCTGGAGGAAACCTACGACCTTCACGCAACTAACTGGCAACCATCACAGGCGAAATAAAATCTCCTTAAAAAAATCAAACCAAGAAACTCTACATGGACTGGATCTGCAGTATCCAATAACACATGTTCTTAATGGCTCAGTCAACAGAGGGTTAATTGTCCCTCGATCCAACACAAGCCTTCCATGGGTCGTGTGTTCACCTCCAACTCAGTCCAAAGAAAAATTGAAAAAATCATGGTTGGGGTTTTTACTGGATCATGTGGAACAGTTGTTAGGTGTCACATTTCCTCCCCCATTAAACCTATCACTACATAATCACTGAAATAATCTCAATTCTAAAAGTGGACAAAAATGTATGTTAAAGCCCTTCGTTAATTTGTTGCTAAAATCCTTTTTAGTAACACCA
Organism: Lepidochitona cinerea; assembly: GCA_963971465.1. Classification (NCBI taxonomy): domain Eukaryota; kingdom Metazoa; phylum Mollusca; class Polyplacophora; order Chitonida; family Tonicellidae; genus Lepidochitona; species Lepidochitona cinerea. The sequence continues at coordinate 26,096,994 of OZ020563.1, read as the reverse complement.
ATGCTTTGAGCTTTCGTGACAGCAAATGTATATTTCTAGTTGTAACATACTATATTTTATCAAAAAGTGTACAATTAAGATAGTATTTTTGACGTACAGTTAACACATTATATTTTATCGTTAACCATACCTTTTGTGGCATTTCCCCATGCAGTTTGAAAAAGTCTATAGCATTTTCTCGCTCATGGTCCGCCTCTTCTGACCCACTGTCCATACCACTATCAGCGGAGTTGTTACGGTTGATAAGCGTATTAAATATTTGATGATGAAATTCAACAGAATCTTGTGTAGACATAAATACAATCATCTTACTTTTTGACGAGGAAAACTAAAATAAAAGTTAGAGAAAGAGTCCTCTTTAAAGTGACATTGAATGGCTCAATTTCATCTTTTAATGCATTCATTTCAACAGTTGAAAAAAAGTTGATGAACAGAAAAATTTACTGGTATCTTTGAGTATTCAAAAGTGTAATTCTTAAAGTGGAATGAGCTGCCAAAATGTTCATATTTTTCTGTCAAAACAGTATGTGAAAACTGTCCGCTATTTTTCTCAAGGCCTGCAATTCAGAAGCTTTTTGGTGCTGCTACATGTAGTCACGAGAGTGTACGTTAAAATTGTACATGTATTTTGAATTAACTCTGGCTTAGAATGAATGAACATTGTCTCGGTTATTTAAATTTTGGTTACTTTTGGGACACACATACACACTTGAAATTTTTACTTTTGAAAAAAAAAAAAAACTATCACAATTTTAACAAGTACAGATAATTGCAATAAAACCAATAAAATGAACTATGCAGCATATTTCATTCTCAAGAAAACAATGTTAGGTTCTTTATCAATTTGAGGATAATGGTAAACAAAGTAAGATTGGCGTAAATTATCGAATATGGATTTTTTGACTGGTCACTTTATACGGCCACTTCAGCTAGAAAATAACATAGGCCACACTTAAGACTAGAGTTAGAATGTCAGGAAATCTAATGTATTTCGTATACATGACTCGGAACCCACGATTAAAACTAACGCTCATGCTCACTTTACCAGTGGGACAAGTGGAGCCAAATCCGTCGTTTCTAATTTAATATGCATGTAGACTTTGATTGGTTCCGCCACAAAACTGTGACGGAAATTTCACCAATCAAAATCGGTGTTACGTATGCATCCAGGCAGTGGTCAAAACAAAGATGGCCGACTTTTCGGTTTACACCTCAATTCGATAAACGTGTCTCCAAAACTGAAGAGTTCCAACGTTTAGAAGGTAACTCTTGATTGGTCAGACAGTAAATGGACGTTCCTATAAAACGAAGCTTTGAACCGCAGTTGGCCCAGGGGTAAAAGATGAGCTTGTTGAGAATTTAACCCTGGGTATCCGAGGATGGACTTAATGTTGCTTCCTTGCTACACATGTCGGTCAGCAAACATGGCTCAACCCCAACGCCCCCAGTCAGAGGGTCAAATGTTATAAACTCACCTTACATTTACTGAGTATAAAAGCAACCATTGTTACTAGTCTCAGTTTACAAGGTACTAAAATAAACTCCTGCTTTAGTTTTTCTGGCATGGAAAAGTTTTCTTTAGCTGTAGATGTTCCTGAACTGGATAACGGTTTGTCAGAAACTTCGCTTTTGTTTAAAGTTTTGGTTTCCTCGTCATCCTCTTGAACAGAAATTCTGACCGGAGTATTAAGAGTTATTCCAGCTAATCTTTCCACACCTGAGGAAAAACACCAAGGATTGAAGTTGAATCTTTCTAATATACAGCATTCAACATCATTTTCGTTAAGTTGTAGATTTTCACCTGATTTTTTTCCAATAAAACTTAGATCCCCCCTGAGGATGATATCAGAAACCCTGAGCACAGAAACAAAGAAATTCAGAGAGATTTTCCAAGTAATATGAGTATAGCGATCGATCCACGTTGTCCAAAGTATGCCGCGAGCAGCGACACTTCCCTCATGGATTGAGGTTTCTAGCTCATGAAATAAGAGAATAATTGCCGTAGCAGAGGGAATATGACCAAAGTGTGGACATATATGAATATTCATTTGTGGTTTGTTGAAAAAAAAATGTTCAACATTGAGCATGGCCGATTCGCCATTTATCACAGAAACTTTCTATCGCTTTTGTATTTATATATACAGCTTGTTCGATCGATATCCACCGGGTCCCAATAGGTAATAAACCAGGTCATTATAGTTCTTGTGATTTCAGCCACGCAAGATTCTTAGAATTAGGTCATTTTTAGAAGCCAGTTCAGCCACGCAAGATTCTTAGAATTAGGTCATTTTTAGAAGCTAGTTCAGATTAGTTTTAGTTTTTCTAATTTACTATTCTGCATTGTTACGTTGACATTTTGTTGAACGTTTATAGGTTTTAAGCCTTCCTGCTATATTTACTGAGCATTTGTAACTTTTTACCATGTGTACCCAAATATAAAATATCCCATTTTATATCAAATAAATTGAATTCCACCCCTGCATCCATGGGCCATGCAGACACAAAATGTAGTGTGTCAGGTTTCCCAAAGGTGGATTTGTAAATGTGTATGAGGCTTTGAAGGCCATCGTAAAACTAAATGATTGGCATTGGAATGAGGAAAATCCATACCGTACAGTATGTGGCCTGTATGAACCGAAAACGTGTTTGAAAAGTAAACAAAATTTAAATAACCGAGACGACCATTCATTTATTCTAAGCCAAAGTTAGTTCAAAACAAAACTTCATCCTACATTTTCTCGACTAGAAGCACTTAAAAGCTTCTGAATTATACGTCTTGAGAAAAATAGCCAACAATTTCAAAAATCTGTTGTAATGTCAAAATATCAACATTTTGGCAGCTCATGCCACTTTAAGATGTCTGCCGATTGGTTGACTGAGACATACCGGACTTCTAAGCCTTGCTGTCAGGATCGCTACAGATTCAGTATGTTATTCTCTGATAATACCTTCTAAAGCTTTGGAGGCAAAAAATTTTTTATAAATGATACTATTTTCTTTTCATGTCTATTACCTGGTGATAAAGTAGCTGACAACATGACTGTTTGTCTGGGGTGACTCATTACCTGGTGATAAAGTAGCTGACAACATGACTGTTTGACTGTTTGTCTGGGGTGACTCATTACCTGGTGATAAAGTAGCTGACAACATGACTGTTTGTCTGTTTGGATGGGGTGTCTCATTACCTGGTGATAAAGTAGCTGACAACATGACTGTTTGTCTGGGGTGACTCATTACCTGGTGATAAAGTAGCTGACAACATGACTGTTTGTCTGTTTGGATGGGGTGTCTCATTACCTGGTGATAAAGTAGCTGACAACATGACTGTTTGTCTGTTTGGATGGGGTGTCTCATTACCTGGTGATAAAGTAGCTGAAAACATGACTGTTTGTCTGTTTGGATGGGGTGTCTCATTACCTGGTGATAAAGTAGCTGACAACATGACTGTTTGTCTGTTTGGATGGGGTGTCTCATTACCTGGTGATAAAGTAGCTGACAACATGACTGTTTGGATGGGGTGACTCATTACCTGGTGATAAAGTAGCTGACAACATGACTGTTTGTCTGTTTGGATGGGGTGTCTCATTACCTGGTGATAAAGTAGCTGACAACATGACCGTTTGTCTGTTCGGATGGGGTGTCTCATTACCTGGTGATAAAGTAGCTGACAACATGACTGTTTGTCTGTTTGGATGGGGTGTCTCATTACCTGGTGATAAAGTAGCTGACAACATGACTGTTTGTCTGTTTGGATGTGGTGTCTCATTACCTGGTGATAAAGTAGCTGACAACATGACCGTTTGTCTGTTTGGATGGGGTGTCTCATTACCTGGTGATAAAGTAGCTGACAACATGACTGTTTGTCTGTTTGGATGGGGTGTCTCATTACCTGGTGATAAAGTAGCTGACAACATGACTGTTTGTCTGTTTGGATGTGGTGTCTCATTACCTGGTGATAAAGTAGCTGACAGCATGACTGTTTGTCTGTTTGGATGTGGTGTCTCATTACCTGGTGATAAAGTAGCTGACAACATGACTGTTTGGATGTGGTGTCTCATTACCTGGTGATAAAGTAGCTGACAACATGACTGTTTGTCTGTTTGGATGTGGTGTCTCATTACCTGGTGATAAAGTAGCTGACAACATGACTGTTTGTCTGTTTGGATGGGGTGACTCATTACCTGGTGATAAAGTAGCTGACAACATGACTGTTTGGATGGGATGACTCATTACCTGCTGATAAAGTAGCTGACAACATGACTGTTTGTCTGTTTGGATGGGGTGTCTCATTACCTGGTGATAAAGTAGCTGACAACATGACCGTTTGTCTGTTTGGATGTGGTGACTCGTTACCTGGTGATAAAGTAGCTGACAACATGACCGTTTGTCTGTTTGGATGGGGTGACTCATTCAAAGCATTCACTATTCTAGAAACATCTTTTTCATATCCCATATCTAACAACCTGAAAAAGAAAATAAAAATTATTTTGAATAAAACACACATTATAAACAGTTCTAAAAACGTTTGTTTAATGATTAATGGTTAATGCGAAAAAATTTGATATCATTTATAAGGGGGTGTTGCCATGATCAGTGGGGGGAATAAGAAGTACACCCTTACCACAAAGAGATATCAGAAAACCTTTACTAACTTTGAACAAAATGGAATGGGAGCAAGCAACTTATCAACTGAGGCTGGTGTGAGAAATAAAGACTTTTGCTAGTCTGAGTGAGTCAATGAGCCAGGGAGGCCCCCCAATGGAAGAGACTATCACTCTGGGCCTAGTTTCACAAAGCGATCTCAGCTAATTGTGATCTTAAGTACCATGGCAACCAATGCTAAAGGTATACGTTGCCATTGGTAATAAAGATCACCTTAAGCTAAGATCGCTTTGTGAAACTAGGCCCTGGTTACTGGCCTACCAAGGTTGATTAATTGATTGATCTTTAAGCAACACTCAAGATTATTTCATGATTTATATGAAGGCGTTAACAGGTTTAGTGGGGGAGGAAACCGGGCACATTGCCCAGTGGAAACTCCCGACCTGTGAATACCTGGCAACTCTTCCACATAAGGCGATGAAGATAAAAATGCACTCAGAAATGTATAAATTTGTCTTTGCTTTGAGTGGGATTTGATCAGGTGTCAAATCTATGGAAGGTCTCACTCTATCACTCTAACCGACTGAGCTACCTAACCACAGACCCCGCTCTTTTAAATGAAAGGTTTGTGTCGGACAGAGAAACTATCACTCTGCTGACTGAGCCACTGAGGCCCCTCTTATCAATGGGACCTGCATAGGACTGAGAGACTATCACTCTGCTGACTGAGCCACTGAGGCCCCTCTTATCAATAGAAGACCTGTGTGGGACTGAGAGACTATCACTCTGCTGACTGAGCCACTGAGGCCCCTCTTATCAATAGAAGACCTGTGTGGGACTGAGAGACTATCACTCTGCTGACTGAGCCACAGAGGCCCCTCTTATCAATAGAAGACCTGTGTGGTACTGAGAGAATATCACTCTGCTGACTGAGCCACCGATGCCCTTCTTATCAATGGAAGACCTGCGTGGGCCTGAGAGATTATCACTCTGCTGACTGAGCCACTGAGGCCCCTCTTATTAATGGAAGACCTGTGTGGGACTGAGAGACTATCACTCTGCTGACTGAGCCACAGAGGCCCCTCTTATCAATAGAAGACCTGTGTGGGACTGAGAGACTATCACTCTGCTGATTGAGCCACCGATGCCCTTCTTATCAATGGAAGACCTGCGTGGGCCTGAGAGATTATCACTCTGCTGACTGAGCCACTGAGGCCCCTCTTATTAATGGAAGACCTGTGTGGGACTGAGAGACTATCACTCTGCTGACTGAGCCACTGAGGCCCCTCTTATCAATAGAAGACCTGTGTGGGACTGAGAAACTATCACTCTGCTGACTGAGCCACCGAGGCCCTTCTTATCAATGGAAGACCTGCATGGTACTGAGAGACTATCACTCTGCTGATTGAGCCACTGAGGCCCTTCTTATCAATAGAAGACCTGTGTGGGACTGAGAGAATATCACTCTGCTGACTGAGCCACCGAAGCCCTTCTTATCAATGGAAGACCTGCGTGGGCCTGAGAGATTATCACTCTGCTGACTGAGCCACTGAGGCCCCTCTTATTAATGGAAGACCTGTGTGCGACTGAGAGATTATCACTCTGCTGACTGAGCCACCAAGGCCCTTATCAATGGAAGACCTGTGTGGGACTGAGAGACTATCACTCTGCTGACTGAGCCACTGAGGCCCCTCTTATTAATGGCAGACCTGCGTGGTACTGAGAGACTATCACTCTGCTGACTGAGCCACTGAGGCCCCTCTTATCAATGGGACCTGCGTGGGACTGAGAGACTATCACTCTGCTGACTGAGCCACAGAGGCCCCTCTTATCAATGGAAGACCTGCGTGGGACTGAGGGACTATCACTCTGCTGACTGAGCCATAAAGGCCCCTCTTATTAATGAAAGACCTGTGTGGGACTAAGAAACTATCACTCTGCTGACTGAGCCACAGAGGCCCCTCTTATCAATGAGACCTGCGTGGGACTGAGAGACTATCACTCTGCTGACTGAGCCACAGAGGCCCCTCTTATCAATGGGACCTGCGTGGGACTGAGAGACTATCACTCTGCTGACTGAGCCACAGAGGCCCCTCTTATTAATGAAAGACCTGTGTGGGACTGAGAGACTATCACTCTGCTGACTGAGCCACAGAGGCCCCTATTATCAATGAAAGACCTGCGTGGGACTGAGAGACTATCACTCTGCTGACTGATCCACAGAGGCCCCTATTATCAACGGAAGACATGCGTAGGACTGAGAGACTATCACTCTACTGACTGAGCCACTATTAATGGAAGCCTGCGTGGGACTGAGAAACTATCACTCTGCTGACTGAGCCACAGAGGCCCCTCTTATCAACGGAAGACATGCGTAGGACTGAGAGACTATCACTCTGCTGATTGAGCCACCGAGGCCCCTCTTATCAATGGGACCTGGTTGAACTGAGAGACTATCACTCTGCTGACTGAGCCACAGAGGCCCCTCTTATTAATTGAAGACCTGCGTGGGACTGAGAGACTATCACTCTGCTGACTGAGCCACCGAGGCCCCTCTTATCAATGGGACCTGGTTGAACTGAGAGACTATCACTCTGCTGACTGAGCCACAGAGGCCCCTCTTATCAATGGAAGACCTGCGTGGGACTGAGGGACTATCACTCTGCTGACTGAGCCACAGAGGCCCCTCTTATCAATGGAAAACCTGGGACTGAGCTGTGTGCTCTGGGAATGTCCATTACTCTACCCTATCAACATGTAGCAAGTAATTTGGTGATGGGGGAAATGTTCATTATGAAAATGCTACAAGGACACAACAAGGTTATATTGGCATGTGTCTACTATCTCACATGGTTAGATCAGAATCCAGTTTTCTTCATTTTATGGAATTGTGAAATTTATACGGCAAATCCAGCAGTATCAGGTTTCCTTTTGGAACAATTTTGCCTCAGATTCTAACAATGTTTACAAAGATTCCCGATGTCAAAATGACTTGATAACCTTTAATCGATGGGTCAAGGGTTTGAATCATGTTTTAATAATCCAAAGAAAAAAACATGGCAATTTCTGAGAGGGCTTAAACTCCATAACCCTGTGTGAACGGGTTCTCCAGTTCCCACCTAGGTGGGAGTTTTCTCAAGGCAAAGAGCCTGGGGGCTGTTTCTCAACACACTTACGCCCGTTGTAACTTTGCGCCTGGTCGTAACGTAATGTTGAGGGTATATGTTGCCATGGTAGTTACGCCTTGCATTGGACTTACGTCGGTCTTAACTTTGTTGAGAAACAACCCCCAGGTTTCTTCCCTCACTAAAACTGACAAAAATATCCTGAAGATGAAATAATCTTGAGTGCAGGATGTGCAAGTGTTAACAAGTTTCATGTTTGTTTGACCTAAAGAGATTTAATACTTTTTAACAGATGAAAATGAATGATCAATAAATAATAATGGTACCTGTCTGCCTCGTCAAAAATGACCCATCTTATCCTGGAGAAGTCCAGACTGCCCGTGTGCTCAATATGGTCCAGTAATCTGCCAGGTGTTCCAATCAACACATTGATACCTTTTCTTAACCTGCAGCAAAAACAATGTGTTATTAATTTCATCGCATTGGGTGCAAAATCACAGGATTTATCACATATACTTTTAATATTAACTTTTGTCAAATATCTGGAAGATAAAATATTTTTCTTTAGACTCGAACGACTTAATTTGAATGATTAAATTGCACATATACGTTAAATGTACATTTTTGGTGGAAAGTTGATTTCTTCGTGATTGATCACTTCTTAATTTTCTACTAATCTGAAGGTCAACAAGAATCCTGATAAAAAAAACTTAGGAAATGAGTCCTTTGAAAGCCAGGTTACCATTCTCATCAGAAAGTATACAAATCATGTTGATAGCATTTGATTTTGTATAAATATTCAATTCTTGATTACAGAAAAATGTCCTCTAATCTATTCTAAAATTCTAAAACCCACCTGGCTTTTTCTGCTTTTCGTTTTTCTCCACCCATAAAACAACCAGGTATGATCCAGACAAATGGCTGAAATAGACATCGTTGACAACAAAAACATGACTTGGGTTAGAATGTATCTGAGCAATTTTGGCTGAAATTGCTACGAGATACAAAAATCACTTTCTTATTCAATAACACGACAAACAATCAAACAATGCTGTTTCAAAAATAATTGATCTATATTTTGCGGCTCATGTAAAGTCCGGCTCAGGTTGAGTTGATTCGATTTGATTGTGTGCGATTGAGTCTTGTTCATGTCGACTAAGGCTGGTTCATCGTTCAGCCAAATAATTTCTGACTGATAAATCTTAAGCCCCGCTCAGGTCGATGCGATCAGTTGATCAAATGGTAACTTCGTCATCATATTAGGCAGACAGGTACAAGACTAGGAGTGACAAAACAAAACAATGTCACAGAAATGCCGAGAAAAAATGATCATGTGATGAAGTATAGGTCGCTGATTGGCTGTGACCTTAAGATTTATCGGCAGAAAATAGAACATGCTCTATCCTTACGATCGTAAGACTGATCAGTCCGAGACCGATCTGAAGAGTCTTAATGCCGCTCATGTCGAAAAACGTTCTCCGACTGATTGATCACGGTTTCACTACGGACAGGAGCTTACTACAATCGGATGGGATCTTAACTCGACCTGAGCAGGGCTTTACTTTATACGTGAGTCTTGTGGAGAACATTCACATTCTACTGTATTGATTATTTTCTAAACAAAAACAGGCATAAATATGTGATATTTTGTACTTGATTCTTCAAAGTTTTATTTAATTTGTTGACATCATACACGTATCCTTACCTTAACAAGCTTGGTAAATGTATCCAGACTTTGAAGTGCAAGCTGCGAAAAGTAAGATAAATGCTATAATCATATCTAATTTTGATCACTAATAAAGAAATACCAAATATTCCAAAGTGTACATGTACTTGTAAAGCTCCCACTCAATTTATTATTTAAATGCTTTGACTTAATTTTACTGTTGTACATGCGCAATCCAAACTAACACTTTTTGATCAATCAAATGACTGATGCACCTGTTCCATAAATCTCATCAGAGGGAAGGGAGGGGGGTTTCTTGTCAGTAAAGAGCACGGCAAGGGGTAACTTTTCCTTGATGGAAATAGAACTTATTGCCTCTACCTGGTTCAAGTGAAGCCCAACCATATAACAGTTTATAATCCAAGTAAAATAGATTTCAAATGTCAAAATAAAAGATTTCAAAGTATACCATTTTCACAAGATCATTTTTCATCCTTTTCCCACCAGTATAAGAGTTTCCATTAACTGTAATCAATAAATTGAATCAATCCATTAACTAACCCAGGTTGTATTTACTCACCTCTCTGGTTGGGACAATAACTATAGCATATGGCCCATCACTTCGCTGTATCCGAGGTGATAACAACTGTAAGGTTTGGATAACTGGAATGGCATAGGCTAATGTTTTACCTGAAAAATAAGATCAAATAGCATGAAAGGCTGAATAGCAATTCTTTGAAGAAATCTGAAGGATTGTTCATAAATTGACTGACTGGTTGATTAGTTGACTATTTCACTTGTATGGCAGAATATTGCATGCTTAACTGTGGAGAGAAGAGGGGGAGGGGGCATGAATAATCCTTATAAACCTTTCCTTGATACTAACATTTTTAAAGCTTTCTACATGTAGTACATATGTGTATCGCTAAAATGAATGGAAGGCCTGAAAGTAAAAGCATCAACGCTCTACACTGAGCCCATCTGAATTTCACCAGTCTCGGTGCCACATTCAAACCCTCAACCTGTGGCTAATATCCAAAAGCCCCTGCCCCCCCCCCCCCCACCACCCCTGCCTATCCACCCACAAATAAATGAATTAAAGATTGAAGACGCCAGCTAAAAACAATACAGCAATCCAACCACAGATCCAGGTATATGTTGATCAAGCTATTGCTCTTACCTAATCCAGCCTGAGATTTAATCAGCCCAGGTAAATGTTGATCAAGTTATTGCCCTTACCTGATCCAGTCTGAGATTTAATCAGCCCAGGTAAATGTTGATCAAGTTATTGCCCTTACCTGATCCAGTCTGAGATTTAATCAGCCCAGGTAAATGTTGATCAAGTTATTACCCTCACCTGATCCAGTCTGAGATTTAATCAGGGCAGGTAAATGTTGATCAAGTTATTACCCTTACCTGATCCAGTCTGAGATTTAATCAGCCCAGGTAAATGTTGATCAAGTTATTACCCTTACCTGATCCAGTCTGAGATTTAATCAGCACAAGGTAAATGTTGATCAATTATTGCCCTTACCTGATCCAGTCTGAGATTTAATCAGCACAAGGTAAATGTTGATCAAGTTATTGCCCTTACCTGATCCAGTCTGAGATTTAATCAGCACAAGGTAAATGTTGATCAATTATTGCCCTTACCTGATCCAGTCTGAGATTTAATCAGCCCAGGTATATGTTGATCAATAATTGCCCTTACCTGATCCAGTCTGAGATTTAATCTGCCCAGGTAAATGTTGATCAATTATTGCCCTTACCTGATCCAGTCTGAGATTTAATTAGTCCAGGTAAATGTTGATCAAGTTATTGCCCTTACCTGATCCAGTCTGAGATTTAATCAGCCCAGGTAAATGTTGATCAAGTTATTACCCTCACCTGATCCAGTCTGAGATTTAATCAGCCCAGGTAAATGTTGATCAAGTTATTGCCCTCACCTGATCCAGTCTGGGATTTAATCAGCCCAGGTAAATGTTAATCAAGTTATTACCCTCACCTGATCCAGTCTGAGATTTAATCAGCCCAGGTAAATGTTGATCAAGTTATTGCCCTCACCTGATCCAGTCTGGGATTTAATCAGCCCAGGTAAATGTTAATCAAGTTATTGCCCTCACCTGATCCAGTCTGGGATTTAATCAGCCCAGGTAAATGTTAATCAAGTTATTACCCTCACCTGATCCAGTCTGAGATTTAATCAGGGCATCACTCCCTCTTAACAGTACAGGTATTGAGACAGTCTGAACTGAAGTCATCTGTTTAAGACCAAGTTTCTCCTCCAAATTGGATACCTGAAAATACAGATCTCAATACAATTCAAGATTTAACAATTAAAATTTAAGAAGAAACTATTAAACTCTGAAGTAACTGTATTTTGAAAACAAGTCCCACAAACGGGAAATTTTGGTGTGTAGTGCATGATTCATCGCTTAATGAGTTTTATATACTTTTTTTATAAATATAGAATTTCTCACCATATATGGATGTAATTTCATGTCATTAAATGACCTAGATGAGAATACCTCTTCCTTGACAGGATTAACTGACGCCCTGGTGAACAAAAATATAAACGACATTAAATTTATAACCATAGCAACCACAACCTTTTGTCACACAATCCAGCCTCAAATTTAGGTCACACTTTTAAGGTCATTTTAGAACATGTATATTTGCTATTTGCTACTAAAAACTCAATAAAGAAGATGAGAAGACAAAAAAGGTGGGCATTGAGGCTAACTGAAAGGAAAGGAATACTTTCAAAAGCTTCTTCGGGGCCTCATTGGCCCTGTGGGTTAGAATTTAGATCACGGTCCCTCAGTCCCACACAGACCTTCCATCAATGCAGTGCGGGTTCGAATCACACTTGCACACAATAAAATGGAAAAATATCTGAGTGGATTTTTTGCTTGGTCGCTGTATGTGGAAGAGCTGCCAGGTACTCGCCGAAGGTCGGAGTTTCCTCCAGGCAATGAGTGTGGCGTAAAACACCAATCAATCAACCTATCGGTGATCTGTAACTGTAAACTGACTACATGTAAATATGTATTTGAAAACAAGCTTCCTTTAAGGTCTCAGGGGTCAAAGAAAAAGCAAATAAAAATATGCATATCTTCAGTCACCAATTGGAAATATCGTCGTATTTGACGTCATACTTGACATTTGAACGCTTTCCTTGTCATTTCAACCAATCACAGGGACATCAATCAATCAAAAACTATGTTTCAAGATAGGTTTCCTCACCGGAAAAAGTTTCAAGGGAAAGTTTCAAATTGCTCTGTGGGAGAGTTGCCTGGTAATTTACTTCAGCAAAGCGCCCGTTTTCCTCACCACTAGACCTGACAACACTGTACTATAAGTGTAATTATCCATGAAACAGGATGGGTGAGATTGTTTTATGCTCCACTTAACCTGGTTTGGTGGGGAAGGATGAAACAGCAAGTGTGCAGAAGGACTTTTCTTATTAAGAAATGAACATGTTTTTTATGGGTTGCAACTCCTGGATTTTATTGTACACAACGTTTCGATGTAGAAACTAACATCGTTATCAAGTAAATGTTCATTTCTTAATATCATGATCAACTCCTAAATGCCACTTAAAGAGATTATAGAACTTTTCTTCCTTACTCTGATTTTTAAAGAAACTCAATGCTTACTTGGGAACTTTAGGCACTGCTGGATTTCTGTTAAACAAGGAGGAGATAACTTGACCCCGGGCTGGATTATTCGCATTAGTTCCGAGTGATTTGGCAACATGAGTGTCATTATGATTTTTACCAGACTGTATTTCATTCTCGTCTGAGGATGATTCATTAACTTCATTTTGGGATTCCTGAGTTTTTAATTTGGCAGCTCTCCTGGCGCGTATTCTCTGGCCCTGAAAAAAACAAAAAAGTTAGACGCAAACTGATTTAAAAAAGGTTTTGTTGACTGTGCATGGAGCAATCATGGTTATTCACACACCACTTTGGTTAGCACAAGTCATACCGGTACATCAAGATGGAATTAATATTTCAACATCAATCATTTCGTATTCTTTACCATTCCCCCCTGATGAAAACCTGAAAAAAGTGTCCGCATTAAGCAGGGCGGTCCGTGGAGTTGTAACCTAAATTTAACTGTGGGTAGATTTGGGTACCTTTCTTGGGTATTTTTTTTAATTATAGGGTATCTCCACGACTAGCACCAGGTCACTATCATGCCATTCTGTTGTATATTCAACAGAATGGAACGGTGCAAATATATAATAGGTCCATCACCTGGAATTTACAGTAAAACACCTAGTTTCCTTCCAAATATTCTGTATAAATAATACCTTAAATTGTTTAATAAGGAACTCCCTAATGGGAAAATCCGTCTTTACTTGCACAAAATTCGCCCACATTAACTAAATTATTTACGGTGACAGACCATTTTTCGCTCGTATTTCCTTTTTAATTTCTTCGTTATTAAAAACTCATAAAAGAAAAAGAAAATTTAGGGGGCTCTAGGGGGGTATATTTACGACCATTTCTTATTGACAGAAGAAGTTTTCAAAGTGACAGACCTATGCTATTCTATATCCTGTCCAATGGAACCATAGGACTTCACCTAGTCCTGGGGCTACCCTAGTTGGAGATCTCCAAACTCAAAGTAGTCACCCATCACACCAGATCACAGTTGGGTATTACAATTTACACCTACTCTGTTTCCAACGACTTTCACTCTTCCTGTTCCAGTAGCAATATGTACAGTTGACAGATTCAGCATCAAATCGCCATTGTCAGTCTCAAGATCCATGGTTGAAAAGAAACCCAACTTACAAACGGTGTTCACCGGATTACTATCTGACAATAGTCTATCAAACATGTGGTGTTGTTGTTGTTGTTGTCGTCACATGGAGTCCACGGCTGTCACGGACCATCTGCAATGAAGCTTGACCTACATTTGTGTGCCCAGTGCCCTTTCTCTGTCGACATATATATATTTATGATCACTAAAACTCACGGGCACAGGGAAAATCTTCTTGTCTAAAATAACCATGGAGACAAGTTTCTAATTGTGTTAAAAAGAGGTATATCATTTAGACCTTTACACCCCATACATTGTTGTAACAAACCAAACCTATGATATTTCATTAGGTTGACGACTGACAAGAGGTTAGCCTTGGTCAGTAGAATTCCTGGAATCCTTTTGTAACACATTGACAATGGCTACGCATCTTAACTATGGTAAGAACATCGGTCGACTGAGATTGAACCCCATAAATTTTGCTTTCTCCCCCCCCCCCCCCCCCCCCGGGGGACAGACAAAACTATGTAACAAACAACGAACAAAACAACCATAAACTCCATCTCACAACCAGCAAACTACAAGGTTATAAACTCCATCTTACAACCTACAACCAGCAAACAACAAGGTTATAAACTCCATCTCATAACCTTTTTCTAGCAAACAACAAGGTTATAAACTACATCTCATAACCTACAACCAACACAAAAAACAAGGTTATAAACTCCATCTCATAACCCTTTTCTAGCAAATAACAAGGTCATAAACTACATCTCATAACCTAAAACCAACACAAAAAATCAAGGTTATAAACCATCTCATAGCCTTTTTCTATATTTATGATCACTAAAACACACGGGCACAGGGAAAATCTTCTTGTCTAAAATAACCATGGAGACAAGTTTCTAATTGTATTAAAAAGAGCTACCGGTATATCATTTAGACCTTTATACCCCATAAATTGTTGTAACATATCAAACCTATGATATTTCATTAGATTGACGACTAACAGGAGGTTAGCCTTAATCAGTAGAATTTTCTGGAATCCTTGGTTATGGTTACGCATCTTAATTATGGCAAGAACATCGGTGGACTGAGATTGAACCCCATAAATTTGGCTTCCTCCAGCCCCTCCCCCCCCCCCCCCCCCCCTAGATAGAGTTTATAACATTCTTGTTTGCTTGAAGTAGGTTATGAGATGGAGTTTATAACCTTGTTGCTTGCTGGTTGTAGGTTGTAAGATGGAGTTTATAACCTTGTTGTTTGCTAGAAGAAGGTTATGAGATGGAGTTTATAACCTTGTTTTTTGTGCTGGTTATAGGTTATGAGATGTAGTTTATAACCTTGTTGTTTGCTAGAAAAAGGTTATGAGATGGAGTTTATAACCTTGTTTTTTGTGCTGGTTGTAGGTTATAAGATGTAGTTTATAACCTTGTTGTTTGCTAGAAAAAGGTTATGAGATGGAATTGTAACCTAAATTTAACTGTGGGTAGATTTGGGTACCTTCCTTGGGTAACTTTTTAGTATAGGGTGGGCCCCTATCCCCACGACTAGCCCCAGGTATATTCAACAGAATGGAACGATAGGACTTCACCTGGGGCTACCCTAGTTGGAGATCTCCAAACTCTGTGGCCAAAGTAGTCACCCATTATCATACCTTCTTGTTTGCTTGAAGTAGGTTATGAGATGGAGTTTATAACCTTGTTGCTTGCTGGTTGTAGGTTGTAAGATGGAGTTTATAACCTTGTTGTTTGCTAGAAGAAGGTTATGAGATGGAGTTTATAACCTTGTTTTTTGTGCTGATTGTAGGTTATGAGATGTAGTTTATAACCTTGTTGTTTGCTAGAAAAAGGTTATGAGATGGAGTTTATAACCTTGTTTTTTGTGCTGGTTGTAGGTTATGAGATGTAGTTTATAACCTTGTTGTTTGCTAGAAAAAGGTTATGAGATTGTTTTTTGTGCTGGTTGTAGGATATGAGATGGAGTTTATAACCTTCTTGTTTGCTAGAAGTAGGTTATGAGGTGGAGTTTATAGCCTTGCTGTTTGCTGGTTGTAGGTTATGAGATGTAGTTTATAACCTTGTTGTTTGCTAGAAAAACGTTATGAGATGGAGTTTATAACCTTGTTGTTTGCTAGAAGTAGGTTATGAAATGGAGTTTATAACCTTGTTGTTTGCTGGTTGTAGGTTGTAAGATGGAGTTTATAACCTTGTAGTTTGCTGGTTGTGAGATGGAGTTTATGGTTGTTTGTTACATAGTTTTGTCTGTCCGGGGGGGGGGGGGGGGGGGGCAAAATTTATATGGTTGCTTTGATTTTAAGGGTGATACTCATAAACTGATTAATTTTTGCCTATTATATGCAAACTATTTCTTATATAGTTGTCATAATGCTGGTTCTCCGTGTTGTTTTATTAACTTTCGATCTTTCCTCCAAAATGGTATTTCAATACAATTACAATGCAATCAAACTAACAAGTCCTTTCTTAAAGAACTGCTTTAAAATCCCAATAACCGGAACCCTCTTGATGATTGATTGTTCTTTGTCCTTCATAGCCAATGTTAATTTCTTGTCTTTGTCTTGTGTATTGTTTGTGTTGATTACAATGGGTGGGTGGGTTAAGTTAAGTGGGTGAGGTGGGGGCTGGTAAATGGGTGGGTGTGTTGAAGGGGGGAGGGGCTGGTGGATGATTTTTTTTCCCTCATAATGATTATTGTACATGTTTATTTCATGACCTTATAGGAAGTCTGTTGGTGAATTATATATTACCATAGTTTTAACCACACATGTATACAAGTTATATAGTTATAATTTTTGACTGATGCTCAATTGATCCTTGTAAATATAACAATTTTAATGTGCTATTGTAATTTTGGCGTTAAATTATTTTCTTTTAATTGCTCCACAAGATTGTAAATATGGTGCATGTCAACATAAACACAAGCCGTGTAGTGCAACCTGGTCACGTTGGAAGCACTTAGGCGGCAGGCATTATGTAAATTCGTGACTATCTTCAATAAACGCCTATATGCATTTGTATAGGCTTAACTGGAGAAAAAAAGGGAAGAGAAAAAAAATATATAACTCTATAATTAGATAAGTTATTATTATTTATGTGGAGATAGCATTTTTTTTTCAATTTCCAATCAAACTATATATATATATATATTGTATAATATTAAATTTTCTAAATATATAATATTTCTATGTACGGGTCGTCAACTCTTTTGAGCTAATTTTCTTTTGAACAACCAGCCCCTGGGCCCTGTCTTACAAAGCTGGCGTAAAAGTGCGCATAGGCCTACAACATGGGCCTGTTGCGTCCAAAGCGTAAGTTCCTATAGTTTTAACACTGATTTACCTCTGACGTAACTTACGCCAGGGCCTAGTTTCACAAAGCGATCTTAAGTAAGTATGATCTTAACTACCATGGCAACCAATTAAAGGCATACGTTGCCATTGGTAATTAAGATCACCTTAAGCTAAGATCGCTTTGTGAAACTAGGCCCTGGCGTAAGTTACGTCAGAGGTAAATCAGTGTTAACACTATAGTCCAGCTTCGTAAGACAGGGCCCACCTCATGTTGAAGCTGTATGTTGCCATGACAGTTAGGCCTTGCTTCGGACTTACGACGGGCGTAAACGTTTTGAGAAACAGCCCACAGGACGTTGCCTGGGGCTCATGGCGCTGTCTGATTTGCCGATCGGGGTGGTCCCATAAGTATTCGATTGGATTAATGTCCGGTGAACAGCCGGGCCATGGCAAAACCTGTACGTTGGCGTTGGCAAGGAAGTCCTGTGTCAATCTTGCTGTATGTGGCCTTGCATTGTCGTGTTGGAAAAGGATTCCACGAGATAATTGATAAATAAAGGGCACCACAACACATCGCAATAACGGTGTGCATCCAGGTCTCCGCGAATTGCGATAAGCCTCGTTTTGACGTCACCACAAATGCCACCCCAAACCATGAACCCACCACCTCCAAACGGCCGTGCCTGGTGGACAGGCGCCAAACGTTAACCAACTCTTCAGTAAACACGCAGGGGTCCGTCGTTTCTGAAGATGAGGAATCTGCTCTCGTCAGAGAACAGACCCCGTGTCCAGTCTCGCCGCTGCCAACGTCGAACTTGCCTGGACCCTGTTTCACAAAGCGGCGTAGCGTAAGTTTTCACGTAACTGACATAGCAGCCCATACTGTAGAGATACGTTAGTCTGAAATTCACTTACGCCGTTTAGTGAAACAGGCTCCTGGGGCCGGTTGCACAAAGCTGTATTAAGCTTAAGTCAGGCTTAAACACATCGCGTAACAAAGAAATTTGATTGTGACGTCGGCAAGATAAGTCAGACTTAAGCTTAATACACCTTTGTGCAACCGGCCCCTGGCCCATAACTATCTGTCGTTCCGGTGCCGAGGCGTCAGGAGCGGTCCGCAGAAGGGATGACGTGGCCGGATACCATACTTCCGCAGTCTCCTGGGGCCGGTTGCACAAAGGTGTATTAAGCTTAAGTCAGGCTTAAATACGTTGCATCACAAAGGAATTTGATTGTGACGTCGTATAGTTAAGTCAGACTTAAGCTTAATACACCTTTGTACAACCAAGGCCGGTTGTACAAAAGTGTATTAAGCTTAAGTCTTAGCTTAACTATGCGACGTCACAATCAAATTCCTTTGTGACGCGACTTAAGCTCAATACACCTTTGTGCAACCAACCCCGGGCCCTGGGCTGAGTTGTTCAAAAGTGTATTATGCTTAATACCGGTATAACGTTGTAACGTAACAATTGAATTTCTTTGTTACGCGACGTCCTTTAGACCTGTATTAAGCCTAATGCACTTTTGAACAACCGGCCCCTGGGCCTGCCAGGGGCCGGTTGCACAAAAGTGTATGAAGCTTAAGTCTGACTTAACTATGCGACGTCACAATCAAATTCCTTTGTGACGCGACATATTTCAGCCTGACTTAAGCTTAATACACCTTTGTGCAACCAACGCCTGAAGTCTAGCCTGACGTAACCGCTGCATCAACCTGGTGATGCGGACTCATGTACAGCCCAACCTTCTGGCTACATCGACGTGTGTCGCTCCTTGTTGGACCATTCCAGCGACCATTCCATTCTGCACGTGTAGAACATGCTAAAGAGGGCAATGTCCCTTGCCCGAAATTTACATATTCACCCGGAAGTGAGCAAGGTGTGACATTTCCCGTTGTTTCTCATCAGTGCTCTGACGAAATGTTCATTTTTCGAACCATCGATGTGTAAAGGCTTGAGCACTATATTGATTGTACTGATTTTGTTGAAAGTAATTTTGGTTCAGAGGTTGTGAAAAGATTTCTCACAAGAATAACACCAAACTGAAACTTCTGCATTGTTAAAGTGGCATGAGCTGCCAAAATGTTGATTTTTTACGTTAAAGGGAAAGAAAATCTAAGCTTTAGACTAGTTTAGATGGAAAGAGTAGAGTTCATTTAGTCCAAAACAACTGTATAATGTATGTTTTATCCCCTCGTAAGTGAATAATTGAAATTTGAAGGTGGCGTTACAATAGAGAATAAGCTCCCTAGGCCATTCACAAGGCCGCCACCATTTTTTCATTAGTTTTATCCAATTATTGTTGAATACAAATTTAAGTGCGTTATAGAGTAGTCATGTGATGCAATTTAGCCAATGGCTGGCTAAGTAATGGCACGCGGTTGCATACTGACCTATATATTCGGAGACAATCTTCCCACTTCAAGTTTGTCGCCATGTTTTTTTGGACCTTAATCTACCTTTATACATTAGAGAGCGGTAAAAATACGTCATTATTGATCTAAAAATAGCTATACCAACATCACGTCATCCTAAAACGGAAAAATGGCTACACAGATAATCCACTGAAAGGACATACTTCTGTCGGTTTTTGTTAGCTTGAGGGTCACTGGAGGTAATTGACGTGAAATGTTTTAAGTACTTTGAAGGTTGCTATCGACGATAATCCCTATGTATTTCTAAAGAGTTCCCCTCCTTTAAGGAAAATGAATTTAATTTCAATATATAAAAAAACTTATTTGATTTCAATATGCACATTTTATAGTTTTAGTGTTTACATGTATCGCAAAAGAATAAGAATACAATGTACAACTGTAGTTTAATATCTACACTATACAGGTTGAAAAATCGTTGAATTATAAATACATTTTGTTTGCTTTACGTCCGACATGGACTTTCAATCCAACGAAGACTAGTGCAATTAATATCAATATTGGATACAAAATACCTTAGTATTATACATTAACAATCAAGAGATATGTTTTTTTTTTGTATAATTATATTAGGGTAAATATACTTTCTTTATTATAATATTGGAATATCTAGGATGTAACCATAGTTATAAAGATGAGAATGTGTGATAAATTGAATTGAGAATAATCTGAAGAGCTTCAAATGGTAGCTAGTTTTTTTTCCTAATATCTGTAGGTTGACATTGGTGTTCAACTATATACAAGTCTTTATTTGTTTTCTTACAAAATGCCCATCACTCATAGGGTTTGTTTTTGTGGGTTGTATTTTGAGTTCACTGGAACACGTTTTTAAAATACATTTAGACCATGGGTTTGTTTTTGCTCACTACCAATTACATTTGTAGTTGTGAAGTAATCCTTATTATCATATTATGAACACTAAAACACACGGGCACAGGGAAAATCTTCTTGTCTAAAATAACCACGGAGACAAGTTTCTAATTGTGTTAAAAAGATGTATATCGTTTAGACCTTTATACCCAAACATAAATTGTTGTAATAAAGTAAACCTATGATATTTCATTAGGTTGACGACTGACAGGAGCTTGACCTTAGTCAGTAGAATTTTCTGGAGCACTTTGTATTACATTGACAATGCTTACGCATCTTAAGCTATAGTAAGAATATCGTCAGACTATATATTATGGGGTCATGGGAAAAGACAGTGAAAATTTGCCCCCCCCCCCCCAATACCCCTTTCCCAGAAAACCTAGGTAGAAGGCAGACAGGGGAGTTTAGCCCTGACCAGTATGTCTTTCAAACTCTTGTTCTTTTTATAAGCAATGACTGGCCTTTAGGTCAGAGGTCGAGCAAGTTTACTTTGAAGTAGTTTGTATTCTTCTACTATAATCTTATCCATAGCTATGCTAGCTTTGTTATACTGAAACACAAATGGTATTATAGTTTTTTCACGACATCTTCCGGGGTCCAAGTTCAAACCCAAAGGATAAATAGTTTGTTATGTTCGAATCCAAAAACTTCCCCTTTCCAAACGTTTGTACTTGGTATCTGCAGCGGAAGTGAGAAAAGGGATTTTCTCAATAGGCATGATTTCAAAATGGTCCTTGACCGAATGACCTTGAGTATTGAAATGTTGTGCCACGGGTACATCCTGTTTAAGTCTTATACTAGATAAATGGTTGGCTGCTCTTTGTCGTAGAGAATTCTGAGTTTCTCCGACGTACTGTTTGCGACATTTTTTGCACGTGATTACATACACGATATTAGAGGAGTCACAATTAAGATTCTCTGCCATTTGATATTTGTCGCGAGTTTGTTCTCCGGAAAAGGTTCCGCGATCGGGTACGTATATATCGAGTTTGCATCGCGTCTTAAGGCATTTCATTGATGTACCTGAGACAAATGTTGGACGGTAATGGTACACTCGTGAAGGGGAGGTAAGCGTATCGGGGGATGAAGGGGGAAACATGATTTGTCTTACTGTGTTAGAATTGATCCTTTGGAGTAATCTAATAGAATACTTCCTAGGGAGGAGAGCTTTAAAAAAAACAGAACAAGCCTGGTTAAAAAAATCTAAAGAACTACAGTTTGTATAGAATCTCAATGACTCCCTTGAAAGTGTGAGGAGGATGGTATGACCCAGTATATAGAAGCTGATGCGTGTCAGTAGGTTTGAAGAATACTTTGTAATCTAGATGCCCAGTAGTATGATATGTATGACCCTTGTAAATAGTTACATCCAAAAAATCCACAGAGGTGTGATCAATAGTAGGCTGTAATTTAATGCTTGAGTCGTGAGAATTAAGAGTATCAATTAAAATATGAAGGTCTTCCAACGTATGTTGCCAAATGATAAAAATGTCATCCAGATACCGAAGGCAAATAAAAGGTTGTTGGTGACATTTGTGAAGAATATCACTTTCCCACTCAGCCATAAAAATAGAGGCAAAGTTAGGACTAAAACCTTTCCCCATAGCACACCCTTTAATTTGCTGAAAGATCTCCCCATTGAATTCAAAATCATTACCTTTTAAGCTAAGTTCCAGCAATTCTAAAATGTCTTTATCCGGAAGACGGTGGTCAGGATATCTTTGGAATGCTGATTTTATGGATTTAAGACCCAAATCTATGTCAATGTTTGTATACATAGACACCACATCCAGAGTAACCAAAATCACATCTTGTGGGATGGATTTCTCAGACAATTTGGCCAATAAATCATCCGTATTTTTTATAAAGCTAGGATGCCGATTCGCTATAGGTTTTAGATAGTAATCAAAGTCCTAATTATCATAATGTTGATATTTTTCTTGTCTCTCATCCAAAATGTGAAACATATATGTCGAAGATAGGGAACCACCGATTTGTTTTACTGATACTCTACTTGCTTTATATATTTATTGCCTAATTTACAACTCTGATGGCACCAACATACACAAGTTCTACTTCAACATCTAAACAAATAATATCATAAGACATCTAAGATCTTAATATGACTTGGTATTATATAAGTCAAACTGACATTGGATTTCAAATACTAAAGATACTTTGTAGCAACTCATCTGTACTATCAATTTTTTTTATTACAGTGATCATATGTTACACCAACAACATAAGCTGACCAGCGGCCAGCATTTATTTTACAATGAAACCTCTGTATATCTGCATGTGTGGGGGAAAGTTGGTTTAATATATCAGGAGGTGTCACTTTATCAAGGTTACTAAATATGTATTTCCATATAGAAAGAAATCTGTAATGTAGTTAAGACTAATTGCTAAATGACCTCATACGATTGGTTGTTTGGTGTTTTACGCCACGCTCAAGATTATTTCACTTACATGGCGGCGTTACCAGTTTTATTGTGGGAGGAAACCAGGCTCTATGCCCGGAGGAAACCCACAACCTTCCGGTGGTAAGTGACAACCATCCCACATAGGTCGTTTGAATGAAAACCTAGTCAGACAATTTTCCAACTTTTTTGGACTGAGTGCGATCCAAACCCGCAACCCATTGGTGGAAGGCTGTTCGGATTGACCACCCAACGCTCTACCTACTAAGCCACGGAGGCTCGACCTCATTAGAAGGATAAAGTGGCGAGGGGCAATTAAACTGCACTGAAAACTGGGTGTGAAGTCCAGCGTGTGGCTACAAAGGGCTTTGCAAAGCGGTCACATTAAACAAGATAGATGTACTTTTTCCACCCCATTTTTCTTCAAATGACGTCATTAGGCTTTCGGTCTCTTTTCATTCACGTATGATGTAAAATTATAAACAATACACATTTGAAGCCTTCAAACATACGTCTTATTGTTTCTTTATTCACTTGTTTTATCAAAATGCCATTGTCAGATATTTCACTATGATCCAGAGACCTGATTTATAAAAAGATTTGATTGTGCCTTAGCGTTACACTCAATAGCTAAGGTATTATATCAGGAGGGTATTAGGCATACTTAATTTTCCTCCTTGTTAGGTGTACAAATATTGCTAAACAATTACCACACATTTTGAATAAATAATTAATTATCTAAATAACAAGATGCTGGATGACTGATCTTGGTGACCACCATTATAGATACTGATCATAAAATAGGATACAAGAAAAGCCTGGGATATTTATTGATGCAAAATAGGAAAAGTAATTCTTAATTTTCTGATAATAGAGATCAGCAAATGGAGAGATTTGTAAAGAAATTGTTTTGTATCTTATACCAAACATGCAATTAAAGAGGCAGACAATATATGATCCCGATAAATGATCATGGTGGTAAGTAAAATATCATCGATAATCTAAAACAAGGACTATTATACAAATATGCCCCCCCCCCCCAAACAGCGCCCCCACCCTCCACCTTGGTCGACCCTCCTCAATCCTACATACAATCCATGGGTGTGTGAATATGCATTCCTTATTGCCCAAACACAACAGCTGGGATAACAATTCTGTGGCCATCTCCCAATTTGCCATGTCTCCATAAAACAGGCCGACAACCAGTGTGGCATTTTTGCTGTTAGGGTCCTTGCCGGCTACATTTGCCAGGACGTCACTCCTATATGTATTGGCAACCCTCATCCCTTCAGGGTCCATGCAAACCAAACGGAAATTCTGGAAAAAATGTATATATATCAAACTTAAGCCTTCCTGCGATCTACGAAACTTAGTTGGTCTAGTAACTTATAAACATCAGTATTCTATATTTAATTCCATGCAATTTGGACTGCATCATATCCTTGTGTTCCAAAACAATCACATCTCGATATCTCAAATTACTCACTGGCAACTGTGATGCACAATCAGACCTATATCAACAGCATATTTGTTTTTGTTTTGTGAGCATAATTCTGCATCTTCTGCAGATGCACCAAGAGGAGAGGTTTGTGTTCTCAGGTGGGTCTAGTGAAGGGTCCACTGAAACTCTCTTTTCCCTCTTTTCCTATAAGCCTCTGGCTCCGCGTGGGTCATCTCTGAAAGAACCCATCTCATCTCCTCTTGATCAATATTGTTAATGTTAAATTTATCCTTTTTTCTCCCAATAAAGAATGATCAATTTTTAGACAAAAAGACAATTTGGATAAAAAAGCTACCTTTTTTCACAAGACCTTAATGTAAATGATTTCAAAAAGAATTATTGGTGTAATTATGAGTGTCTTAAACCTATGTACGTTATTGACCTGCAAAAATCCTGTTCTGGCAATAGCAGTTTCTACCCCAGCTTATCCCCAGTCTTCACATCTGCCCTTCTTTTCTTCCCTAGTTCGTTGACCGAAGCAGTAGCCCCTCTACTTGTACTACCTTTCATTTTCTGGTATAGTTCTTCTTCCTCTAGCCGAGAAATCTTGTCTGTGTGGGTTTTCTTTATGGTGGAAACATCAGGGAGCGTATGTTAGATTCTCAACACCATAGAGGCAGATTGTTCGGGCTAATCTTCCTCTACTTATATAAGCCTGGGTCGAGTCAGACCAAAGACTTTAATAGTGGTAGCTGCTGCTGCTTCGCTTGGCGCTCAGCAATAGGAGTTAGAGCAGCGACTGGTTGGCTTGGTGTCAGTATACTGTGACTGGGTGAGGGGGCTTGCTGGTTGTCTTCGGCAAGTCGTCTCGGTGAGGCAGCACCTAAAAGAGCGGTGGAAATCCGCCCTGCAACAAGGATACATCGTCTTCATATAACTGAAATACTGTTGAGCAGGACGTAAAACCCAAATCACTCCTCTACTTATATGACCAGATTCTCTCTCAATGTTGCCATCACTTTCATTATTCAACATAATCTCAGACTAACTGACTACAAAAAGGGGAGATCAGGTTTGCAACAAGTTTTAACGACCTTACAATACACGATCCTAGAGTCTGTCAGAGCAAAAAAAAGAACATTAATAATTACCGCCTTCATGGCCGAACACACTTCGGATTGCAGTTATGCATACCAGTTTACAACACAATTTAAGAACAACCAAAGTGTGCAAAATTCTCGAAATTATATGAGGAGGTTTTATTTATCATAGACTCTTGCAATGCACGTTTTTTAGAGGTTCGTTGCGTAAAACAAACTGTGACGGCGGCAATATTTTGCCCGGTCAAAACTGTTAATTTTGTTGTTTGGACAAACCGCTAGTGAGCTATATTCAATTTTGTGGAATTTTACTGGGAGATTATTTGGCTTGCTGAAAACAGTGGATTTTTTTGCACGTTTACGGAATATGGTTTTCTTGCTTTAGACCTGTGGGTTATCATATGCCTACTAAGGTTAAAGCTTACCTGTGTATGTAATTCTTGTTTTATGTTTTCATTCCACTACTTCTAAAATACTGCAGATAGCTGAAATACGTTACTGATGTGATGTTCATTTGCTACTTCTCTATGAAATATGATTCGCAGTCTCGCAACACATTCATGTCTTGGATATCTGGCAAATTTGATTTATTTTACGCTCGATTCAAATAATAATATTGCGTGTGAGTGCAATCGATTTGGCTAGATATGAAGAATCAAATTCAATCAACAATTATTTTTTCTGCATGACACTTTCTTAATAAAGTGTCATGCATGGATCTCTATATATTTATAAGAGCTTTAGTTGTTGACCTTTTGACATATGCCTTTTTTTTCTTTTTTCTCTTTCTTCATATATTCACAGCAGCTGGCCACAAACTAAAACGATACTTTTTGCCTATGTTTAAATGTACACCAGCTTTCTCTTGCAGTACTACTCTGCTTAAAGTTCGTTCCAAGTGAAAGGTTAGTATACTTATTTGATAGATACATTCTGGCTTTATGATATATATAGCATTGTATCTGGCGATAATCTAGTTAGAGTGGCGTGAGCTGCCAACACGTTGATATTTTGACGTTAAAACAGAATGTTGAAATTATTGGCTATTTTTCTCAAGACGTATAATTGAGTGCTTCTAGTCTCGAAAATGTACGATAAAGTATTTTGATCTAACTTTGGCTTAGAATGAATGAATGGTCGTCCCGGTTATTTAAATTTTGTTTACTTTTCGAACACGTTTTCGGTTCATACTTGCAACAAACAGTATAGATTTCCAACGCAAACCATTTAGTTTTTCGATGGCTTTCAAAGCCTCTTACTTTAGGGACGATCAGAAATTATGAAAAAAGTGTGAATTTTGGCAGCTCATGCAGGATAATGATATTGTTCGCTCATTCAAGTATAGCTTTCCGTTGATATCACTCTCAGTAATGTACTATATGAGAGTGTTTGAAGTAACTTATGCGCACGTGCATTTATAAGTGGCATGAGCTGCCAAAATGTTGATATTTTTCTGTTAAAACAAAATGTTGTACATATAGGCTATTTTTCTGGAGACGTACCAAATAATACGTTTTTAGTGCTTCTAGTCTCTATTCTCTAGAATGTAAGTTAAATTATTGGTTTGAATTATAGCTTAGGCTTAAAACGAATAAACGTTCGTCCCGGTTATTCACTTCCCGACTATTTTCAGGAGAGGGAAAAGTAATAAATTAGTTACACGGTACAGGTGCGGTAAATTTTCTTTTCCAATGGTACCAAAACCATATCTGTACGATTTTCCCTCGCAAAACTGTCCTAAAAATGCGAAGCGTTGTCAGTGAACGGCTTACTGACAAGATTGATTGATTGTTTGGTGATTTACGCCGCGCTCAAGATTATTTCACTTATATGGCGGCGTTGCCAGTTTTATTGTGAGAGGAAACCCTGCTCTATGCCCGGAGGAAACCCACGACATCCCGCTGGTAACTGGCAACCATCCCACATAGGTCGTTCGAGTGAAACCCCAGTCAGAAAATTTTTCCAATTTATTTTTGGGCTGAGTGGGATTCGAACCCGCGACCAATTGGTGGAAGGCTGTTCGGACTGAGCGTCTAACACGTAAAAAAATCAATTTTTAACCTTAGTTATGATTTATCATGAACAACATATTGTCATCCTAAGAGAAATATTAAATATATAGCTCTACAGAATGGCAATTTAAAATAACACCAGAAGCCAGGTACATGTATCTTAGTGTAATAGCAAGCCTTTCTGCTGCTGATATCGCATTGATATGATTGGATCGACTTAATAACTCTTCAAAAGAGACTTCGTCCATTCTGAGGAAGTTGTGCAGCTTAGAGGGGTATGAAGATCTCAGCTCTGACGAGGCTATGAACAGCCTCTTTAACATTCCTTTTGGATAACCATTGCGTTTATCCGTATCTTTGACTTTCGTGCTCGTCGACGTCGTCTTTTCCTTACAACAATGTTCGAAATCAAACTCGCAGTCCCCACAACAGATAAAACCTTATTCACAGCCATTTTTTAGGAAGTTTGGAGCCAATTTTTACTTTCCCCCCCCCTCTTTTTAATCATGCAACGGCGTACAACAGCATGCAACAAAAGTTTTCCGGTGTATTACCATGTAGACACCCACATGCAACCAGGTCCAACATCGTTGATCAAAAGTTGTATGTTGTTGTACAACAAAAGTTGCATCGTGTAGACGGGCCTTTAGTTTGGAATTTCAAATCTGAAAGTTTTTTTTTGAGAGTATGTTTTTAACACACCTAATCTGTTAATTTCAGGTACACGTGGATACAAACATGAGGATGTTAAATGTTCAGTGGACTGGTGTGGGGCTTCTTTTGCTCGGATCAAGTTTTTTTCTACTTTGGCATTTATCTACGATTTCCTCAACGGATCGAGTTCTGTTTGATTTTAAAACCCTCATGGGTAAGTGTTAATTTATGTTTTGCTCATAAATCAACTACATCGTATAAGAACCACTATTGCTACTAACCCTATAGCATTGTTTAGGTCTGATAAAATGTTTTTATAAGTCACCCTCCGCAAGTTTTGTCGTCCGGGTTTCTGACTCGAAAATTACTATTGTTTTAATACTGACGGCCGTATTTTGGAGTCAGAGTTCATTGCAAACAAAAAGCCGGAGTTGGCTGCCCGCTCAGACAGTATGTGGTCCGATAGCCGAGAAATCTGGGCTCTGCAGAATTTTTTTTTCTCCGCATTCGTCATAACGGGCGATTCACATTACCAGCCAAATATAATACAAGTCGCCCTTTACCTGACCGGCAAAGTAAGTAAACCAGGATAGAGACACACGAGTGCGGCTAGTCGTCCTTAGGCCGAAAATTCGGGCTAGTGGTCCGATAATCGCGTGCATGGATAATTTCGCCACCTATGATATCAGTGCCTGATATGGACGAGCAAGATCGGCCAGTAAACATTATTCTTCCCCTGAATTCACTTTTGCCTTCTCCAGTCTCAAACTCTACGCCATTGATGACGTAACACTGTTTAGCGTTTTTTTTTCTCTCCAGTTTTTAATTGTTAAATTCACTTTACAAAAGGCTATATTATTCATGAATGTCGTAATGACACTATTTGAGTTAGTTAAATTATTTTTTTTTTAAATCTGACCGCAAACTGCCCGATCAGAAGCGTGCAATCTACTCTTACTTTTTGATTGCTATGAGCCTTGACTCCAAAATACGACCGTCAATATAAAAAATAGTCGGAAGCCTGGAGTACAAGTTAAGATGATTTTCGCACCACTCGAGGGTATTTCACCTATATGGAGGTAAGAGTTCCAGGAAGATATATTCGTTAACACAGAAAATGTTATGCTGGACGTATCATTTTTCCATTGATTAAAAAAAATGGCCAACGTTGGTCAAACTTCAAAATAATGACTCCTCTTTTTCTGTCTGAATAATATTGATTAAGAAATTTCAGCAAATAGAGCGCAATGCCGTGTCGATTGGTCAAATCGTATGTATAAAGCAGACCAAAAAATGTAATTCAGTACAAATGCGTAAAAGTTCAAACTGACCTATTTTACTGAACCATTTCTATTTCGGATTGAGCGTCCTTTGATTCTCTTATATCTATTATTTTTGCGTCGCACAAGTTTCTATTTAAAGTGGCATTAGCTGCCAAAATTCACACTTTTTTTTCATAATTTCTGATCGTCACGACAGTAAGAGGCTTTGAAGGCCATCGAAAAACTGAATGATTAGCGTTGGAATGAGGAAAATCCATACAGTATGTGGCCAGTACGAACCGAAAACGTGTTCGAAAAGTAAACAAAATTTAAATAACCGGGACGATCATTCATTCATTCTAACCCAAAGTTAGTTCAAAACAATACTTTATCGTACATTTTCGAGACTATAAACACTAAAAAGCTTCTGAATCATAGGTCTTGAGAAAAATAACCAATAATTTCAACGTTCTGTTTCAACCTCAAAATATCAACATTTTGGCAGCTCATGCCCCTTTAAATGGGATATCCATTGTAAAAAGAAATGTAAAAGGTATATTGTGCACTTTATTAAAGTGACATAAGCTGCCAAAATTAGGATGGTTTTCATAAAATCCTACTATCAAAATGGGACTATTTCGTGAAATTGACTCTACATTTTCGTTATTAGGTTAACGTTTTATTTAATTCAAAGTATATATTCACAAACAGCGTGATGTCAGGATTTATATATTTATCTGATAGCTTTTAAAAATGCTACCCTAGATCGCACGTGAAAATCCCTGCGCTATGTTCGGTAAAGGCACACGAGGTCTATCTTAGCCACGTCTAAAGGAGATCTGGCGAGAATACGATTGGGTAAAACACGTAATGGGGACATGCAGACTAGAGAAAATGCTTCAAGGAGACCAAATAACAAGCTTGTCGTTGGAAAAACACCATCATGTGTTACGGTGCTGTTTAAAAAAAACATCTTTGATCACATGTTCTTTGTAGCCTCAAGGTATTCAATTGGAGTGTTTTGTTTTTCCAAGTTACCGTTTGCTTTTCACTTGACGTTTTGGTCGGATTTGATAACAACAATGGAAGTCTTGTTAGCTCATTTAATGGACTTCTTTGTCATTACGCCCCTCGTAGGAATCCGTTTCATATCTATACCAAATTGTTTCAGATGCAGTTAAAGGAGTGCAAAAGCCTGTGCAATCAACACCTTACACGGAGTATGAATATAAAGACGAAAAGTTTTCGTCCCTGTTGCAATCAAATTGTGTCGATGATTATAAAGTGCCAAATATTGTTCATTATGTCTGGCTTAATAAAACGTTCCTGGCGTTTCATGAATACGTTTCCATGCTGAGTGCCAGTAAATTTGTGAAACCATGTTACATCTTGCTTCATGGAGACACGATCCCCGGAGGAAAGTGGTGGGACCTGTTATTGTCACAAGTACACAATATCATCCATGTCAAAAGGAAACCTCCAAAAGAAATATTCGGTCGAAAGCTTGGATTTATTGAACATGACGCAGATGTCCTGCGACTTCAAATAATAATGAGTAAGGGTTTGTTGAGAATACATCCAATAGATATGCCGTCTTTAGCAAATGCTAGATTTGCCTTATCTTTGATGATACAATTTGTCAAAAAGTTTACCCAATAATTTGAAAGTCCACCAAAGTACGTTTGTCGCTTCTAGTATTTGCGAAAAAAGCCGATTCACGCATCTTGTTATGAATAAAAACAACTAGATTTTGGGCACATTATTTATCTTCAATTTTGTCTAAAATATCTTAATGATGGTGTAAAATTGATTCATTTCCCGGTATTGTTTACATTGTTTATAATTCTTCTGGTTTTTATAGAAAAATAAGAGTCAAATGACTTTGGATGAAAGGTGATGGGTCGATTTTCAGCGAAAAATATGCAATTAACCTGTAATTGACCGATTGCTTGATGACGCGCAGAGCTTTTCGGGTGATGGGGTTTTACAAAATAGCGGAAGGAGTAATATTGCATCGAGAAGAAGACGCAAAAGGCGCATAGTCTCCTGAAAAATGCGTGGATAAAAATACGTTATGTCACCAAAGTTTTCCAAAAACATGACGTCTTGCCAAGTAGTGGTAAACAAAATGGCGAACTGAGGTACACAGGGAAAATCTTGTAGTCTAACATAACCAGGCAAGTTTCTAATTGTGTTAAAAAAGTTATATCATTTAGACCTTTATACCCCATAAATTGTTGTAAAAAACTAAACCTATGATATTTCATTAGGTTGACGACTGACAGGACAATGGTTACACATCTTAACTGTGGCAAGAACATCGGTAGACTGAGATTAAAACCCATAAATTCTCCATCTTACAACCTACGATTAACAAACAGCACGGTTAGGGCAAAACAGGACAGCTATAACAAACAACATGGTTATGAACTCCATCTGACAACCTACAATTAGGTACAACAAACAACATGGTTATGAACTCCATCTCATAACCTACAATTAAAAAACATGGTTATAACAAACAACATGGTAATAAACTCCATCTCACAACCAACGATTACAAACATCATGGTTATAAACTCTATCTCACAACCTACGATTAACAAACAACACGGTTATGACAAACAGCACAGTTATAACAAACAACACGGTTATTAACTCCATCTCACAACCTACAATTAGTTATAACAAACAACATGGTTATAAACTACATCTCATAACATACAATTAACAAACAATACCGTTATAAAATCCATCTCACAACTGTATCGCTACCGTTGATCTAACTATAGATAGATGGAAGTCCAAGATCGAGTTGGTCGAGACGACAACATTATATTACCTCAAGATGGGTACAAGACTGACAGCTTGACTCGTACATTGTTAGACTCGTATATAGTAAACCATACAATTATATCGTAACAACAACCTACAATTAACAAACAACAAGGTTATAAACTCCATCTCACAATCTAACATTAACAAACAACACGGTTAAGACAAATCAGCACAGTTATAACAAACAACATGGTCATGAACTCCATCTCACAACCTACAATTAAACAACACGGTCAGGACAAACAAAACAATTATAACAAACAACATGGTTATAAACTCCATCTCACAACCTACAATTAGTCATAACAAACACCATGGTTATGAACTACATCTCACAACCTACAATTAACAAATAACAAGGTTATAAACTCCATCTCACAACCTACAATTAACAAACAACAAGATTATAAAATTCATCTCACAACCTACAATTAACAAATAACAAGGTTATAAACTCCATCTCACAACCTACAATTAACAAACAATACGGTTACAAACTCCGTCTCACAGCCTACAGTTAAGATGACAAAAACAATAAAAACATATAACAGAAAGTAATATATATATACAGCGTTTTACAGTAAGCAAAGAATGCATAGCATAAAACGGAGTCGCACACGGTTTGCTAGAAGCTTTTCGGATATATTTCCTTTCTCAATAGCCTCAAAAACAAGTCTAAAGGCATGTTGAATTTCTTGAGTTTATATGGGAAAATGACAGGAAATAAAAAGGGCTTGGGTAATTAAAGAACAGTTTTTGTAAACAAGGAGAGATTAAGCTATCAAAAGGACATTATGGTTAGAGAGAGCTGGGGTATTAATATCCTGTGGTTTTGGAATAAAGGAGCTTAAATCAAAAGGAACTTACAGTAACTGAAGGGTAACAATATAAGATAATCTAGGGTAGGAACACATAGCAGTCATAACTAGTTGAAGCATGTAGTTGAAGCACTTGAGGTTTCCTGATATGTGGCGAAACCACGTATTTACAACATGTGGTGTACCGGGCTAAATAAAATATATAAACAAATATCTTTCTAAATGAAATTAGTATTTAATAAATTTATTATAATTTTTATTGTCTTTTTTCGTCTGTGGGAATATGTTTTAATACGTACTTTCGACGCCATTTGTATTCAGCCCAAAGTACGGTGATTTACAGTATATTAAAAGGGCAGACTGCCCAAGTCGTGTCAAAGCCGACCGGTAGCGAGCGAAGATAGCCGAAGGGTGTTCCTACTGGGTGCATCGTTTATCCAAAAAGCTTTGCGTAAATCTATGTGACGTCATCAGGCTCGGCGGTAATTACCGCCTAGCCTGATGACGTCACACAGATTTATGAAACCTGGATAAAACCTTGTTCTCTGGATAAAAATGTACCTCAGTTTGCCATTTTGTTAACTTGTTAAAGTCATAGCAAGACGTCACTTCCTTGGAAAACATTGATGACATAACGTATTTAAAAGTTGATACTGATAGAGTTATGAAAACAAAATGTTTTCAAGTCAGAAGCACGACAGATAAGCGCCGTCGAAAGACCTGGCGCCTTTTACGTCATCTTCTCTAGTACAGTATTATCCTTCTGCCATTTTGTAAAATTCTGTGAATATCCCTCAATGTCCCGAAATGCTTTGCTCGTAATTTACAAGTGACGTCATCAAGCAATCGGTAAATTAGTGGTAATCCCGTGGTACTACTGAAAGGTCGTAAATTGTTTCTGTTTGGGGAAAATACAGAAACTCATCTAGTGTTTTAGGTTTAGTTTTAGCGGCCTTTTAATAACTGTCCTTGTCATTTTGTACAAATACTTGATCGACCAATGAAATGCCCTGTTAGATTTCTTACTCAATGCATATTTTATGTAATCATTTTAAAATTTTTTTTTTCAGAATACGGCGGGATTTATGCTGACACGGATCTGTACTTTCTGAGGAGCTTTGATCCTCTACGAAATATCTCTTTGACATTGAGTCGTGAAAATGATGAAAAGGTATCAAATTGTTTGATCGTCGGGATGAAAAATGCACCGTTTCTTGAAATTTGGTACCTAAACTACCATGCCTATAACTCGAAATCTTTCATTGAAAATTCGGTGGTAATTGGTTCAAAATTACATAGAATCCTCCCTGGTTTAGTTCATATAGAGCCAGACATGGTGATGTTTGGGAGCTCGTATGAATCCGTATTTGTCGAAAATATCGATTGGAAAAAATCGCGATACAGTGTACACTTGTTTGCTCGTTATGGTAACACGAAAATGAATGACCTGAGCGACATCAACAAAGTCAATAATTCATTTGGAAAATTTTCTAGATATGTTATTTATGGATCGAAAAATATTATTCCAAACTAAAGTAGAATATGGGCTTGCAAGTTACCTGCAATTCCGTTTGACGTATTTTGTTCCATAACGTTAGATGTGAAGGGCGTATGAGAACGAAAAAAACGTCAGTCACAATGACAGCACTACTGGCAGGGAATTCGTAGCATCCTGCCGAGATCCTTAAGGTCCGTTCACACGGTGCGATCTGTCGTACAGACTTGTAACATGCGATTAAAATGCATGCTTTTAATTAGTTGATACGATTTGTCAACCAATCAAATACATCCTTTTTCATCGCATGCTACAAGTCGGTACGACAAATCGCAGTGTGGTGTGAGTGGGCCTTTATGTGCTTACTATATTTCTCAATTTCGTAATATTTCTTTGTAACATTACAGCTACCAATCGCAGAGCAGTTCCACGCCATATTCTGAGGGTTTCTAGTTTCACTCGTTTTTTTTGTCTTTTTATAGTTTTTGGAAATTGTGTTTTTAAATCGAGTAATATGTGACACCAGGGGCCAGTTGTTCAAAAGTGTATTAGGCTTAATACCGGTTTAACTTTGTAACATAACAATTGAATTTGTTTGTTACTTGACGTCATTTAGATATGTATTAAACCGTATACACTTTTGAACAACCCAATCCTGTAGGCTACACACAGTTGATCTGATAGTCTTTTCCATGTTATGTAGCTAACTGTTGATATTGTAAACCTTATAACCACAGTCTTTCCATATAAATTTGATTCGTATAATCTTCATCTTAAATGTATTAATAGTTGCAGTCCGCATTTTATTGCTTTTTATATGCTTGATAATTATGCTAATATCCAGAACAAATCGTTGTGTTTAATATACAGAGGAGTTTGTTCATCCATAACAAAAATGTTACAAAACTCTGGAACGGACTGCCTCAGGAAATGAAAACACAACTTTCAATATCGCTCTTCAAGTCACGTGTTCGGGGATACTTGCTGAATGGGTACACTGTTTAATATTATTCATATTTGTATATGTATATGTAGATCTATATGTGTGTGTATGTATGTATATGTGTGTATAATTATATATATATATATATATATATATATATATATATATATATATATATATATATATATGTATGTGTATATATATGTGTGTGTACATATATTTATAGACGTGAAATAAACTTTTTTCTGTATTTTTTTTCTTCTCCTTTTTCTTCCTATCGTATATAAATGCCTAACTGCTGTTGTTCCTTCAGTGTATTTCACCAGTCATGTTTCATTATTATCTCGTTACATTTTCTTCTTGGGATATATTATATTTATCGAACTACAACATGTAATTTATTTTGGTGAAATAAATTGAATTGAATTTTTTCAACCCCATCGTTTGAATAAAACTATGGCATAAAATCACAGCCGGCATTTAAGATGGTCTCAAATATAATTACTAGGGTAATATTTTATCACCAGCCCGATAAATTTCTAGGCATTTCATTGTTGGAAATCCCAAGAATAATGTTATAATGTTGCCCTTATAACGTAGTAAATAAGTGTTTTTGTTGAAGATGTTATACATATCTTTCATAAATAAATATACATATCTTTTATGTATTAAAATGAAATTCTATAGTATAAATAATCTAAATATATTTACAAGAGCTTAAAAGGTAACGATTTTTAATTCAATGGGGAGATCTTTCAGCAAATTAAAGGGTGTGCTATGGGGAAACGTTTTATTCCTAACTTTGCCTCTATTTTTATGGCTGACTGGGAGAGTGATATTCTTCACAAATGTCACAAACAACCTTTTATTTACCTTCGGTATCTGGATGACATTTTTATCATTTGGCAGCATACGTTGGAAGACCTTCATATTTTCATTGATACTCTTAATTCTCACGACTCAAACATTAAGTTATAGCCTACTATTAATCACACTTCTGTGGATTTTTTGGATATAACTATTTACAAGGGTCATACATATCATACTACTGGGCATCTAGATTACAAAGTATTCTTCAAACCTACTGACACGCATCAGCTGCTGTGTCATACCATCCTCCTCACACTTTCAGGGGAGTCATTAAGTCTCCGATTTTTAGATTCTATAGAAACTGTAGTTCTTTAGACTTCTTTAACCAGGCTTGTTCTGTTCTTTTTAAAGCTCTCCTCCCTAAGAGGTATTCTATTAGATTACTCCGAAGGATCAAATCTAACACAGTAAGACAAATCATGTTTCCCCATTCAGCCCCCGATACGCTTACCTCCCCTTCACGAGTGTACCATTACCGCCCAACATTTCTCTCAGTTACATCAATAAAATGCCTTAAGACGCGATGCAAACTCGATATATTAGTACCCGATAGCGGAACCTTTTTCGGAGAACAATCTCGCGACAAATATCAAATGGCAGAGAATCTTAATTGCGACTCCTCTTATATCGTGTATGTTATCACATGCAAAAAATGTCACAAACAGTACGTCGGAGAAACTCAGAATTCTCTACGACAAAGAGCAGCCAACCATTTATCTAGTATTAGACTTAAACATGATGTACCCGTGGCACAACATTTCAATACTCTAGGTCATTCGGTCAAGGACCATTTTGAAATCATACCTATTGAGAAAATCCCTTTTCTCACTTCCGCTGCAGATACCATGCACAAACGTTTGGAAAGGGAAAGTTTTTGGATTCAAATTTTCACTGTCTTTTCTCATGACCCTATAACGATATTCTTATCAAAGCTTAGGATACGTAAGCATTGTCAATGTTATACAAAGTGTTCCAGAAAATTCTACTGACTAAGGCCAACCTCATGTCAGTCGTCAACCTAATGAAATATCATAGGTTTACTTTATTACAACAATGTATGATGGGGTATAAAGGTCTAAATGATATACCTCTTTTTAACACAATTAGAAACTTGCCTCCATGGTTATTTTAGACAAGAAGATTTTCCCTGTGCCCGTGTGTTTTTAATGTTCATAAATATAAGACCATTAGTTATTGCCTTTTGACATATGCCTTTTTCTTTTCTTTTTTCTCTTTCTTCAAATATTCACAGTAGCTGGCCACAAACTAAAACGATACTTTTTGTCTATGTTTAAATGTACACCAGCTTTCTCTTGCAGTACTACTCTGCTTAAAGTTTGTTCAAGAAAGGTTAGTATACTTATTTGATAGATACATTCTGGCTTTATGATATATATAACATTGTATCTGGCGATAATCTAGTTAGAGTGGCGTGAGCTGCCAACATGTTGAAATTTTGACGTTAAAACAGAATGTTGAAATTATTGGCTATTTTTCTCAAGACGTATAATTAAGTGCTTCCATTCTCGAAAATGTACGATAAAGTATTTTGAACTAACTTTAGCTTAGAATGAATGAATGGTCGTCCCGGTTATTTAAATTTTGTTTACTTTTCGAACACGTTTTCGGTTCATACTTACTCCATACAGTATGGATTTTCCTCATTCCAACGCCAATCATTTAGTTTTTCGATGGCTTTTAAAGCCTCTTACTTTAGGGACGATCGGAAATTATGAAAAAAGTGTGAAGTTTGGCAGCTCATGCAGGATAATGATATTGTTCGCTCATTCAAGTATAGCTTTCCGTTGATATCACTCTCAATAATGTACATTATGAGAGTGTTTGAAGTAACTTATGCGCACGTGCATTTTTAAGTGGCATGAGCTGCCAAAATGTTGATATTTTTCTGTTAAAACAAAATGTTGTACATATAGCCTTTTTTCTGGAGACGTACCAAATAATAAATTTTTAGTGCTTCTGGTCTCTACTCTCTAGAATGTAAGTTAAATTATTGGTTTGAATTATAGCTTAGGCTTAAAACGAATAAACGTTCGTCCCGGTTATTTATTTCCCGGCTATTTTAAGGAGAGTGAAAAGTAATAAATTAGTTATACGGTATACAGGTGCGGTAAATTTTCTTTTCCAATGGTGCCAAACCCATATCTGTACGATTTTCCCTCGCAAAACTGTCCTAAAAATTCGAAGCGTTATCAGTGAACGACTTACTGACAAGATTGATTGATTGTTTGGTGTTTTACGCCGCGCTCAAGATTATTTCACTTATATGGCGGCGTTGCCAGTTTTATTGTGGGAGGAAACCGGGCTCTATGCCCGGAGGAAACCCACGACCTTCCGCTGGTGACTGGCAACCATCCCACATAGGTAGTTCGAGTGAAAACCCAGTCAAAAAATTCGAACCCGCGACCCATTAGTAGTCTGTCTGTCTTTAAATGTAATTTTGCACAGCAAGGAGTCCTCCCAAATACGTGTAAAAAAATCGATATTTGCACAGCAGGGGGTACTGACGTAAACGTCAGAAAATCGATAGGATGACGTAATAAATGACAGATGGTGTGTGTCAGATGTCAAGAAAATCAGTGCCATGCTCGTACTATAGTACGGGCACAAAAAGTGAACTTTGATCAGGAAAATTGAAAGAAAATGAGTAGAAATGAAACAAGTAATGACGTTAAGAAAACGGATTTCGGTCGAGAACAATAGGATGAAGGCGTTAAGACGTTGAGCGATAGCGTTAAGACATAAAAAAAACTGTTAAGAAAGTGAGTCTAATACCATAATTTATAAAAAATACCAATAGCATTCTCGTACTATAGTACGGACACAAAATGTGAACTTTGATCGGGAAAATTGAAAGAAAATTAGTAAAAGTAAAATAGCGAGGGGCGTTAAGAAAGTGATTTTCGGTAGAGAACAATAGAATAAAGACGTTAAGACGTTGAGCGATAGCGTTAAGACATAAAGAAAATTGTTAAGAAA
Organism: Lepidochitona cinerea; assembly: GCA_963971465.1. Classification (NCBI taxonomy): domain Eukaryota; kingdom Metazoa; phylum Mollusca; class Polyplacophora; order Chitonida; family Tonicellidae; genus Lepidochitona; species Lepidochitona cinerea. Next base: position 26,057,367 of record OZ020563.1, on the reverse strand, counting down.
GTGAGTCTAAAATCATAATATCAATGGCATTCTCGTACTATAGTACGGGCACAAAATGTATACTTTGATCGGGAAAATTGAAAGAAAATGAGTGAAAATATAATATCGAGGGGTGTTAAGAAAGTGATTTTTCGGTAGAAAACAATAGAATGAATGCGTTAAGACGTTGAGTGATAGCGTTAAGACATAAAGAAAATTGTTAAGAAAGTGAGTCTAAAAACGCGGTTTGGAAAATTAGCGTCGTCATTAAATCAATAGCATTCTCCGATATGATGACGTAATAAAAAGGCAGAGACGTAGAGAAAACCATTCTCGTACGATGTAAATAAGGGACAAAAAGTGAACTCTGATCGGAAAAAATTAAAGAAAATGAGTAAAACTGAAAATAGCGAGTGGCGTTAAGAAAGTGATTTTCGATAGAAAACAATAGGATTAAGGCGTTAAGACGTCGAGCGTTAGCGTTAAGACGTAATGAAAAACAATAAGAAAGTTAGTCAAACATTTTACAAAAACATCATTTGAAATAGTTTTGTAAAAGTCACAAACAAGAATGATAAATATACAACAGAGGTGACACATGGTAATTGCGCAGTCTCGACAAAGTGACGTATTGGATCGATAAAGCCCAAAGTTTGCCAGCGAGTCAATGACATGTCAAAACTTGTTCGACTATCACGTGTTGCATCTATTTTTAAAACGTATAAACGCTCGGTAGCATGGCGGCACTTCCGGTAAAATCCCGCACTAAAGTTAAAATGGCGACACTTCCTGTAAAAATTCCCCACTTAAAATGGTCGTGTGACGTCATAAATCAAAGACCCTCTCGTACCACGTAAATGACCAATCGTAAACTTTGATGACGTCATACAATCAATAGTATGTTCGTACACCGCGTAAAAGGCCAGTGATGAAATATGAACTTTGATGGGCGAAATCGTGTAAAAAACATGGAAAGTGGTCAATTTGAATAATATCCTCAAACAATAAATGTTATCGTTTGCATGACGTCGCAATATATAATGGTAAAGTCTAATATTTAAATGAGTTTGGCTAAGACGGACGATAAAATAACCAACCTATAAAAACAATGAAGCACAAAAGTGGATAAAACAATAGAATTGTCAAGCATCGAATAAGTTACCACGCCCTATAGCAAAACTAAAAATCTTAAAAAAAAAAGAAATCTTACCTTCAGGATTTCTATCAAGCGTTGTTGTCGTTGTCCACACTGCGTTAGTGCATACGTCATATCTCCACGTAATAAAATAACAATAGAAATAGCATGTTATGATGACGTCATTGATAATCTTTGTATATGGTATCAGGTATTGGACCTCCAAATAATCGAGCGAAAGATGATGACTAAAAACGAATACCTAGAATTTTAAATTGCATGTTAAATTAAGAAAATGATGTTTTGGCACAGACCATAAAATAAAGTTTATCTGCTAACTATGCTATGTGTGAGTAGACTCAGCAAAGTAAGATATATCCCCCAGGTGTCACCAAGTAACGAGCATGCATATACGTGTTTAACTAACACATCTTACGTCGGTTAATAGGTTTTTGTATAATGTAAAGAGAATTAAAAATAGCCCCCAAAAATCAATGTTAAAATGACTAATTATTGAGAGACGAAAGTTAGACTCACGGCGTAAAGTAAAGACACAAGAAAAGCAAATCGTATGACAAGATTGAATACTAGAATCGTCAAAGAGACGGTCCGAAATACTCAAAACTGAAAGGCGTTTTGTAATGTCTCGAAACATTACATTAGTATTGTAAAGAAAATAACCTATCGATTGTTTGTTTTAAGCAATCAAAAATCAAATAGATTTTATAACCCTATTTTAACAAAAGCTAATTTCAATTCTGTTAAGTAAAGGGTCTAACTATTTAATACTGAAAAGTGTTCCACATTCAGATAACTATGAGTGAAGTAATGTCAAAACAGATTTTGAAATGTTCCAATTAAACAATATTGGGACAAAATAAGTGAAAGTGCAAAAAATGCAAATTAGGTGATATACACTATAACAGAATTTCTAAAAATATACTTTAATGGATTGCTGTTAAAATCTCCAAGAAGTAACCCATCAGTATATACTTGAGATTGTTTCGGACAAGACAAATGGTGCTGGTTAAGGGATATAACTTGTAGATTCGCAATATTCGTCAACAAATAAATACATGAACGGAGACCACTCATAAACTTGTAATGAATGGTTATCATCAATTTAAAAACCAGTTATGACCATATCTTCAAGAAAATTACTTCTAGCGCGTTTACCATCCTTGTGGTCGTTATGATACTTTGGTATGAGAGTTTATCAATACAATATATTTCCATCAAGGAAAAGTTACTCCCCTTGATGTGCTCTCTATTGAAAGGAGGAAGCATTTCTCCCCTCTCGCCAGATTTCTGGGACGGGCCTTGTGTTAAATGGATGGGGAATTGTACAGAAAACTGTTGACAGGCTTTAAGATCAAAATATTTCTTTGGATTTTACCTCAGATAGTAAAAATGAAAATGTAAAGATATAAATAATTCCTTAAAACCTAACGAAATTATCTATAAATAGATCTCTTTCATTGTTTATATTGCTTTGCCTTATAACGAGAAGGAGGCTGTCACACCCCTACCACCAAATGCACCTTCACTTTGAAGAGTTCTACTAATGAAAATAGAACGTATTAGCTCAACTGATAATGACATGTGTCAGCAAAAGTAATTTACACAAGTAAATATAAAGTAAACGAAACCTATCATACATAGATTATGGGAATTCGCAGTAGGTATACACATATTTACATCTTTAAACCTCAAAAAGGAAAAAAATAAAGAAATAAAGCCCTCGTCCAATAGTTGTTGCATGAATTTTCAATGAAGAGAGCAATAGCTTCGACGTTATCAGTAATTGTTCGAACAATACATGTCGCAGCAAAATTGGTCCTGACGCTAAATCAATTAATTGCTGATTATGTACATTGCGATCATTTTGAAAGTTCTACTTTTCCAGGCAGATTTACGTTATATGATATAACATGGTACCACATTCTCAAAATTAAAACCTCTTCAAAGCATATTCAATTGGAACAAAAAATGATTAATCTCTATCTTTAAATGGATTTGTCTATTAGTATCGACACAAACTAACGCTAACCCTAACCCTAACTGTCATCATAATCAAACTATTAAAATAACCAATTGAAAAAGTAAAAAAAAATCCGCTTAATAACCAATTTATGGAATTTGAAAACTGTGAGCCATGAGTTATAAATAATCGCACAATAAAGAAACACAAAAAACTATGTCTAAGTTGGTGGCAACATACCTTTCAGCATACACATGTTTAGAGTTATATCCCTTGATTTTTGTAGATTTTCTGAATATGACTTGACTGCAGAGCTGTCATACTGCACATATGTGGATTTTTAGAAAATAATTATGCATAACTAATAAAAGGTAACACTAGCAAATTAGTATCAGAAAGGTACAAATATTTTATACCTAAAGCTGTTTTAAAACCTAGATACAATATAAACAAACACTACCAACGAAATGTTTGGACATTTAACAAAAATATCTACCGTGTAAGCGTAAATAAGAAAAGTATATGGTCAATAAGGGACGTAACCACTGATCTAGAAATAAATAGTGGGTGATGGCCCTTTCCCATCCCCTGCTTGCAATGGGCATTGTCCACATGAAGGAGAGTGACTTAGTGGAAGTATTGTCTGTCTTGACCATTTACCATATTTATACATGAAGGTCCAGGGAATTTTGACATTGCTGTTCCAAACAAGAGGAAATACAGGTTAGTGGGAGATAGCCCAGTACCCACCTCTGCCTGTATTCGCTTTTGAATGGAACCTCTTCTTCATAAGGACAAGACACATTGCAAATGAGAGGGTGATGGCCCTTTCCCATCCCCTGCTTGCAATGGGCATTGTCCACATGAAGGAGAGTGGCATTGCTAAAATAATTATTATTGGTGTTTAAACAACACAAGTTTGCTAAGCTTTTTTCTAATTTTGAGACCTGTCATTTTCTGTGTTGTTTCTTTTCCCAGATGGTGCAGACGTATCTTGCAGTAGCACTTGGAAATAGTTTTTATGAGGCTGTATACATGATTTTCATCCACTGGTGAATCCATCATATGGCTATCCAACTCTCTAAACACTGTCTGTAAGTTTAGACCTCCTAATACTGCTGTGGCTATTGCACCAAGAATACCTAGTTTAAGAAAAAGTAAGTTTAAAAAGTGTTACTGACAATTAAAAAAAATAACTCACTTATTTGTAAATGTGTACATTGTATACTGGACTCAATTGAGGAAAAATATCTACCAAACTTGAAGATGCTCAAGTTAAGCCTGCAAACTATTATGTTATTCAAACTAATTGTTTAAACATTATGGGTGATCTCTGGTGTGACTGGTATCTGGACAAAGAAGAATACCATAGAAAATGTCACATAATTTTTCCTCTCTAACATATATCTGACTTGAAACAACTATGTAAAAACGGTTAGTTTATTAATAGACAAGTAATTCTCACTTGTTCAATATAGTAGCATACCTTAAAGGGGCATGAGCTGCCAAAATGTTGATATTTTGAGGTTGACACAGAATGTTGAAATTATCGGCTATTTTTCTCAAGACGTATAATTCAGAAGCTTTTAAGTGCTTCTAGTCTCGAAAATGTACGATAAAGTATTGTTTTGAGCTAACTTTGGCTTAGAATGAATGAATGGTCGTCCCGGTTATTTAAATTTTGTTTACTTTTCAAACACTATTCCGGTTCGTAAAGGCCACACACTGTATGGATTTTCTTCATTCTAACGCCAATCATTTAGTTTGTCGATGGCCTTCAAAGCCTCTTACTGTTGTGACGATCAGATATTATGAATAAAGTGGGAATTTTGGCAGCTCATGCCACTTTAAAAAAAGATATATATATTTTTTTTTTAATTTTTGTAAAATGGAAATCTTTGAGCTAAAACAAAGTTTATTGTTATACAAACCTGTACACTGTGGAAGTTTTCCAGCTGTAGCAGCTAACATCCTACCAAAACATTTTTCAGTTTCCTCACAAACTTTAATTACACTGCTCGTTGGTTTATATAGCCCACCTCTGTCCTTTAGAGCCAGGAACTTTGATTTGACAGGGTGCAGCCTTGAACCCAATGCAGTGCAACATTCTTTGCACAACAATTGTTTTTCTGCCATTTTGGCGACATAGCCAGATATGTATGATATTGCCGCTTTTTTGTATTCAGGCAGTGTTAGGATATTGGGAATATCAGCATAGTCTTGGTCTAAATTCATTGGGTTCCTCTGTTGTAGGTCATATTTCCTGACTAAAGCTGCGTTTGTTAGGGTCACTGCAGCATTGCTGACCTGAGGAGAATCACCCTCGATGTATAGGATAGATGTTGGATCTTGCTTTATACAATTACCATCTCCTCCTTGAATGCTGCTTCTCAACAAAAGGCGTTTATAAGCCGCAGTAAACTGCTGAGCAGTTGGGTTGTTATTGAATCCACCAGCTGAACGAATTGCACCAAAAAACAACTCAAGATGATCCTGGCTGAACTTGTACATCAACAGATACTTCAGTGGGGCTTGAGGGCTTTCTACAAGATCTTCAAATAGTTTCCTTGTACTTTGGATCGCAGCAAGAAACCCAATGAATCCAGTCTTTCTCCTGCTTGTGTACAACAACTGTCCTGAGGAATCTTTAAGAGACAGGATATATTGATTTGCTGTGGTGAGAAACGGATCCCATGAATACTTGTTTGCTTTGCGCAAGGCTATTTTAGATCCTCTTGCGAATGGATTTCTTGAATTCAGTATATCAAACAATTGATCAAAAATTCTGATGAATTTCACTGTTGCCTTACATCCATGAAATTGCCTCAGTTGCAAGATATCCGAACAATACTCAATGGCATCTGCTACACTGGAACTGAGAGCCTGTGTGGCAAGGTTGACTTTCATTTTTTGTTGCCACCATTGGATGTGTGCTAGCCTGAGTTTATTTCCTAGACGTAATCCTTCTGTGTCCTGCAATTTTTGAAGGTGCTCCAGATATTGCCATTTAATCTTGTTCCCATCTGCATCAATTATAATGCTCCCTTCAGCAATTGTATTTCGAACCAGCTTGAGCATATGACACACATCCAAGAGAATATGGACTTTTTCATCTTCGTTGGAGGGATGAGGAAAGGATGGCTGCAGATTTGGTAGCTTCATTGAAGCACCAAGCTCAGAAAGCATTGAAAAATGACATGATGGACCGTCACAAGTTAAAGAAACCACTTTAATACCAGTATCCGATAAGCGTTGTATGCAAACTTTGACAAGGTTTGCCCTTTCTGTTCCACTTAGACCTTCAATGAAGAAATAGGCACAGGGGACTTTCCAGGATCCATTTATGCATACTACCATGAATACTAACGCATCTTTGGCCACAGGATTGGAGTCGTCATGGATGCCATTCCCAATGTCCACATATCCCCGAAATTTACAGCCATCCCATGAAACATGCTTTTTTATTGTCATTTCATCAATCATCAACGAGCACACTACCTTTCTCCCGTCTCTTTCAGCCTCCTGCACCTTTGCCTTTAAAGCTAAAAATGCTGGTTCTGTAAACCCTGGCTCTGCTTGAATGGTTGAATACCAACGCCTTATTTGAGCAGGATGGGGGAGAGCCAAGTTAAAGGTGTTTCTCACAAACCGGTAAGCCTTAGTGGAGTAGAACTGAAGTGTGAGAGCAAAATATTTCAGTTCCGGAGGATATTTTTGACCCTTGCCAAACTTGCCTGATGTTATACTCTTCATAATATCCAAGGAAGCTCCACACAAAGTTTGGTTTAAAAGCTCCTCACAGCTGTTTGAAATGAGTTGTTTTTTTCTTAGGACCTTGACAACTGTCTTAAGAGAAGACACCTTATATTTCAACCGGCGTGAACGTTGTTTGCAAACCTTCAATTGTTTTTTTAATCTAGAGATCTCCGACTGGTTTTTAAGAAGAATTCCTTTCATTTGCCTAGGAGACTGGTTGATGGCATAATTGTGATCCTCCTGAACACAGATTTTCTTGGGTGTTGGTTCAACAATAATTTTGGAATCATGTGACTCGTAGGAACGTTTAAAAGGAGACTTCCTTTTCTTGGTCTCCTAAAACATAGATAGAACTTATTCAGATATATAAAAAAAATCTTTCATGTTATGTATTCGTTTGGTTTTGGAGCATATGCAGCCTTTGTATGGGAGGTTCCTCAATTATATCGATATTTTTTTTTTATTTGGGGCTAGGCTTAATCAAATTTTACTAATTTTTAGAACAAATACTTCAGCATTTTAATATATTCTGGAAAACTTGTTACTGTAATATGCAAAAAACTATTTCAATGTAGTCTCTGACATTTTTATTTATCCAACTTATAAATGTCACGGAAAATTTAATTTTCTTTCTTGATTGTATGAGGGACCCCTTAATTGGCTGCATATGGCCCTGATCATTTGTAAATATGATAATATGCAGCTACTTTGTTGATTGCCTTTTCTATATGGAAATATATGTTTGCCTTTTGCATGAAATCGTAATATATTATTTTAAGCGGCACCAGCTTCCAAATGTAGGAAACTTTTGGTCCAATCTTGGGGGTGAGGAGTGTGACTAAAATGTTCCTTACATTGATTTTGAAGTGTGTAAATAGCACCCTTAAATGATTCTTTTATTTTTTCAACTGATTTCATTTCCATTTGAACTAGTCGGATTATATTAAAGGAGTAAGAGATTGATTGCACTCAAAACTAAAAGGCCTGCTTATCAACTCTAAAATAATTTTTTTCTGGTTTCAAGAAAAGGTTTAGTAAAAAAGTGTTTTTACTTAATTTGATATATTCTGTATTTAATAATCACTCCTTGTAAAGTTAACATAAAAAAACTAAGCCTTGTTTTGAAAGCAGGTAAATTTTTCATTAAAAATATTTCTGAAGTTCAATTCAAACACTTAAAAATTCAATCCAACAAGAAAAATGGGCCTCTGTTCAGTGGGTATAAGTCCCACAGACGGTGACCTTCCACGGGTGTGATGAGGTTCGAATCCCACTCAGATCAAATGAAAATTGAAAAATTTCTGACTTGGTTGCCATATGTGGAAGAGTTGCTAGGTACTCTCCGAAGGTCGGGGGTTTCCTCCGGGCAAAGAGTCTAGTTTCCTAGCACAATAAGCCTGGAAATGTCACCATATAAGTGAAATAATCTTGAAAGCTACTTAAAACAATCAATCAATCAAGCAAAAAGGAAAAAACAAAACCCAGAAAATAACCTGTTTTAAATGCCTAGGAAAATTCTTAAAACGAGTTGGTGTAGCATCGCTTCTGATTCGGGTCTGCTGCCCAGTTCGATCTATATCTTTTTCGAGGAAGTGGTCTGAACATACGAGTGAATGTTTAGTTGGTACCCAGTCCTCACGACGAATTCTTATCAACCACTCCTTTCTTCGAGTTGTATCAGATGGAATCCTGAAAACGCACAAATGGCGACATAAAATGAGTGGCCTCAGCAAGTCGTGTGTTAAATGTTTAGGCCACGGTGAATTAATCGTTTATCTGGAAGTTGAATGGTTGTTAGGTACAAGGAAAATGTGCGATCAAAATTCCTCTTCATAGATCTATCAATTAATCTGACAACGCTGCCATATAAGTGAAATAATTGGCTGTGCCTAAAAACCCCTATCATTCATTCGTTAATTAGATCATTGAGTTCTTGTTAAAGTGATTTCTTCGACATGTGTTTGCGTGGCCTCATGGCTCATTCGACAGACACACAGGCCTTCCATCAATGCGGTGCCAGTTCGAATCCCATTCAGAAGTGAAATTTTAAAAAAATCTGAATGGATTTTTAACTGGATCGTCTTATGTGAAAGAGTTATCAGTGCTCACCGAATGGTTCGGGTTTTTTCCGGGCAAAGTCCACCAATGGGTCGCGGGTTCGAATCCCACTCTCACTGGGTTTTCGCTCGAACGACCGATGTGGGATGGTTGCCAGTTACCAGCGGAAGGTCGTGGGTTTCCTCCCGGCACAGAGCCCGGTTTCCTCCCACAATAAAAGTGGCAACGCCGCCATATAAGTGAAATAATCTTGAGCGCGGCGTAAAACACCAAACAATCGATCAATCCGGGCATCTAGGCCTATGTGCAATGGGCTTCAGGAACCTTAATTTTCTGACTGGGTTTTCACTCGAACGACCTATGTGGGATGGTTGCCAGTTACCACCGCAATGTCACGGATTTCCTCCAGGCATAGGGGACGGTTTCCTCCCACAAAACTGGCAACGCCTCCATATAATTGAAATAATCTTGGCGTGGCGTAAAACAATCAAACAATGTAGGCCTGTCATTAACCGTGCTATAAATAATATAAAAACTTAAAAATGATACAATTCAACAACAGATAGGATATACTTATTAGTGATAATTTAAAAATTTCTATTTGTATACGGATGATATTAAATATGTTGCCTAAATTCTAGGCTTAAATGTATAATATATTATTAGTATGACGTCACATTGACGATATTCGCGTTGAGGTTAACCCTCTACAGTCTATTCGAACTGGAAGATATTTTTTGATTTAGTATTCAAGTTCTATGTCACTGTGTCCAACTGAACTGTGGGAGTAATTATTATTCAACTTGTCCTACAGTTTATAAATGGCATTTCTGGTGAGATGTCCGTTTCCGATCGCTGCAGAGCTACTTATGGTACATGTTTTACGAGCCAATTACGCTACGGTAGTGTACTTCTCATTACACAACTTGTCTGTTTGAGCCGATTTGCTACTTTCAATATTACTCACGAGTGGAAAGTTCGAGGAAAGTTTTTTGGGGGGTAGATTCTTCATCGCTACTGCCTTCACTGTCACTTCTGGGTGCCGTTTTTTTTCGTTTTCTACATCCAAAAGCACAGCACTGTGGTTACCTTTCTTTCATTTTGGCGTCCATAGCAACCCTCTACGGGGAACGAGTACAATGGCGGCCGGGAAAGCGTGCGGTCTTCGAAACCGGACTACCATAACAACGGAGTTGCGCGATCCAGTTTATTTTTAGATCAGTGGACGTAACTCATATCAAACAATGGACACAGTAAGGGAGGTAATCCATGAATTTGTGATAAATGATGTTGCAACAATAAAAAAACAAAAAAAAACCCTATTAAATTTATAAACATAACAAAAAATAATTAAGTTAGACACAATCTCAATGTGAAAAAAAATTACTCAAAATGCAATAACCAAATTAAAAGTCATCGATGCCTTTGAGTATATGGTCAATTAGGGACATAACTCATAAAACCACGTGGAGCAATGAATAAAGTAACGGGGGTAATCCATGAGCTTGTGGTTCATTCGAAGCAATCTTCGGGGTTCATTCGAAATAATCTTCCGTTATTTCCGCCAATTTCCGGTCGGCTTTAACATGCCTCGAAAAATCTGCACTTTACCAGGTAAATCACCGTAAGTTTTTTTTAATACAAACGGTGTTCAAAAGTACTTCCTAACATATTTAACTATTGACCAAAAAAAAAATGAAAAATTAATCAGATGCTAGAATTTTCGGTAAAGTCACCTGTATACATAAATTATTTAGCACGGTAAACCACATCTTGTATTACACAGTCGGTGACATACGCAGTTTTGGTACAGGATTCCACCAGTGCCGAAATTATAAATAATTAAGATTAAAGGTCAGCAAATAGGTTTCTAATATAGATCAATTGCTTAATGCCCATTAAAAACTAATCTGTACAGACTTGATCTTGATCCCTCTTCTATCCCATAAGTTTTCTAGTGACGTCATTAGGCTTTTGGCCTGTTATTACTGGGACACTTTTGATGGTTTGCCAAGAGTTTATGGAAAATGTTCGTCTCGCGTGTACATTTTGATCGCTACATCAAACCGCATTTAAAATGATCTGAGGCCTGTCTGTAGGTATTTGACGTAGCCTACGTAAAATTACCCGGGTACTTATGGCTATAAGTATATATATTTATGAACACTAAAACACACGGGCACAGGGAAAAGCTTCTTGTCTAAAATAACCATGGAGACAAGTTTCTAATTGTGTTAAAAAGAGGTATATCATTTAGACATTTATACCCCATCATAAATTGTTGTAATAAAGTAAACCTATGATATTTCATTAGGTTGACGGCTGACAGGAGCTTGGCCTTAGTCAGTAGAATTTTCTGGAACACTTTGTATTACATTGACAATGCTTACGCATCTTAAGCTATAGTAAGAATATCGTCAGACTATATATTATGGGGTCATGGGAAAAGACAGTGAAAATTTAGCCCCCCCCCCCCCTACCCCTTTCCCAGAAAACCTAGGTAGAAGGCAGACAAGGGAGTTTAGCCCTGACCAGTATGTCTTTAAAACTCTTGTTCTTTTTATAAGCAATGACCGGCCTTTGGGTCAGAGGTCGAGCAAGTTTACTTTGAAGTAGTTTGTATTCTTCTACTATAATCTTGGCCATAGCGATGCTTTGTTATACACAAATATACTGAAACACAAATGGTATTATAGTTTTTTCACGACATCTTCCGGGGTCCAAGTTCAATTCCAAAAAATAAATAGTTTGTTATGTTTGAATCCAAAAACTTTCCCTTTCCAAACGTTTGTGCTTGGTATCTGCAGCGGAAGTGAGAAATGGGATTTTCTCAATAGGCATGATTTCAAAATGGTCCTTGACCGATGGACCTTGAGTATTGAAATGTTGTGCCACGGGTACATCATGTTTAAGTCTTATACTAGATAAATGGTTGGCTGCTCTTTGTCGTAGAGAATTCTGAGTTTCTCCGACGTACTGTTTGCGACATTTTTTGCACGTGATTACATACACGATATTAGAGGAGTCACAATTAAGATTCTCTGCCATTTGATAAGACACTAAGGTTAAAATTAATGTACAATTGGAACAGGAAATAATAATGAAGTCCTAGAAATAAAATTTGGAAGAAAAATATACAAGGGCTGTAAATGGAAGATGAGGTTAAATCATAAATAAAAGGGCAAAACAATAGTAAGCCTAAAATAATGAAAATATATAAAGAGATGAAAAAGGTATAAGAGGAATGTAAAAGAAAGTAATATATACAACGTTTTACAGTAAGCAAAGAATACTTAGCAGAAAACGGGATCGCACACGGTTTTGCTAGAAGTTTTTCGGATTTGTTGCCCTTTCTCAATAGCCGCAGAAACAAGTCTAAATTTATGTTGAATTTCTTGTGTTTATATGGAAAAATGACAGGAAATAAAAAGGGCTTTGGTGATTAAGGAGTATTTTTGTAAACAAGGGAGTACTAAGCTATCAAAACATTTAACTAAAGCATGGAAGCTTGATGAAGTTCGTTTATACTCATAACCATTGGAGGTATGGTTAAGTCTAGACATAAAAGGTCATATGGTTAGAGAGAGCTGGGGTATAAATATCCTGTGGTTTTGGAATAAAGGAGCTTAAATCAAAAGGAAATTACAGTAACTGAATATTGAATGCAATAAAATATTTAAACGTTAAAAGACAGAATTCAAACGATAAAAATAATTTTAGATGAAAACTAATGAAGTGTTTGAAGATGGAAGGTAATATTAGATGATAAAAGAAAAATATATATCAAGAAAAAGTTCAACAATGCTGCAGACTGTTTCCAACCGTGTACAAATGTGTGGATAGTTTTTTGTTTTAAAACAATGGTTATTTTAAGCCCCTGGCACAGGCAAATATATATATTTATGAACACTAAAACACACGGGCACAGGGAAAATCTTCTTGTCTAAAATAACCACGGAGACAAGTTTCTAATTGTGTGAAAAAGAGGTATATCATTTAGACCTTTAAACCCCATCATAAATTGTTGTAATAAAGTAAACCTATGATATTTCATTAGGTTGACGACTGACAGGAGCTTGGCCTTAGTCAGTAGAATTTTCTGGAACACTTTGTATTACATTGACAATGCTTACGCATCTTAATCTATAGTAAGAATATCGTCAGACTATATGTCATGGGAAGACAGTGAAAATTTAGCCCCCCCCCCCCCCCCCCCTCCTCATACCCCTTTCCCAGAAAACCTAGGTAGAAGGCAGACAGGGGAGTTTAGCTTTTCAAACTCTTGTTCTTTTTATAAGCAATGACTGGTCTTTGGGTCAGAGGTCGAGCAAGTTTACTTTAAAGTAGTTTGTATTCTTCTACTATAATTTTTTTTTGTAAAAATCACGATACATCGAATTTCAGGTGTTCGTGAAATTTAAAAAATACGATTGAAAAATGCGATTGTTTCACGATTGGTGAGTTCAAATCGTGATTTTTTTTCAGGATATAGTGAAATGCGATCAGTCACGCTGTGGGTGAAAGTAGTCCGACCGGTTGTCGCGTCAGTTGACAATGTCCCGCTGTGAAGTCCGCTTACAAATGGTGTGAGCATTGTTTAGCTATGAACGCTCTGTGTCTTATTTTGTAGTGACTTCAACTTCTTTATTTCACTTAGACCACAACAGTGGTATATAAGGTACATAATAAGATCAAGGATGGACGTCCATGCAAGGAGTCATGTACATTATGTAAAAAGAAACAATAATTTTAGCGTATATTTTTTCTGAGCACAGATTTATCTTTACATTATTGGAAGTGGCTACCAATGAATAAGAGAAATTTGGCTATTTTAATCAGAAGAGGTACGTATGTAACACAAAACAAGGCAGTGAGTTTACTGGGACATGGGTAGTTGAGGTAATATTGCGGCAGATACTGTTGTCTTGCATTTAGAAAATAATCACAGATTAGTATGTAATGCAGTTCGTCTCCCACCTCACCTTTGTTACAAAGGGGACACCTTCGTTCAGGTCTTGGTATGTTGGACCATCTACCAGTTTCAATAGGTAATTTGTGATTTGATGTTCGAAATTTAACAAGTATTTGCAGATACCTTTTTGGGATGACAGACAGATATTTTTCATACTGGTGGGACAGCTTAATAGAATTATACAACTGACCTTTGGAAGATGATGAGACAGAGTCTTTCCAATTTTGTTTAAATTGATCTTTAAGAGTAAGCTCAGTTTTTGCTTTCAGTATAAGGCTGGATGGGGGATTTTGGTTTATCCAAATTAAGTTCCTGCCAGTTTCTTCCAAAATGGATTTGACACAAGATATCCATTTATGTTCATAAATTCCATTTCGCATATCCGAAAGGAGTGCTTTATAAAATATGTGAGACAACTTGTTATCTGACAATGGATTAACTAATCGCCCCCAATAAGAAATAATCCTTTTCTTTATGTCTACGCTTAATGGGTATCTACCAGTTTCGCCATATAACATATAAATAGGAGTGCTTTTTCTAACCCCGAGAACATACCGAAGGAAGTCTAAATGAAATTTCTCTAGAGGTTGGAGGTTGTCAAACCCCCAGACTTCACAGCCATAGCTCAAGATTGGAACAATCAGTTTATCAAATAAGGTTAACTTGAGGTCGATGGGTAGGTCATGTTGTCGGATCTTTTGTTTAAGAACAAAAAGGGCACGACGTGCACTATCAACAGAGTTATTGACGGCAAGACCAAACTTGCGTGTTCTGGAGAATGGAATACCAAGATATTTGTAAAGGTTTACTGTTTCCAACTGGTTGTCATTGAGCCGAAATATATAATTCCCTGTGCCCCGGGACCCAAAGACAACGACCTTCGTTTTACTGACATTGACTGTTAGCTTCCAATTTCGGCAATATATGGCAAATATGTCAAGATTGTGCTGCAGCTCTTGTGCATTTCTACCCACTAGAATAGTATCATCTGCATACAGCAAGACAAGCAAATGAATATATTGGGTAAGATCGTTCTCTACATGTTCAATATTACAACCATTGCAATTATTTGATATTAAAAAATCTTCCAAATCATTTATGAATAGAGCAAATAAGAGAGGTGATAAATTTCCCCCCTGGCGTAGGCCGGTGTTACAATTAAAGTAATTGGATTTTTCATCGTTATTAAGAACACAAGATTTAATACTGGCATACAAGTTGAAAATAACGCGAAAAATCTTACCATCTATATTGTAAGATAACAATTTAATCCAAAGACCACTTCTCCAGACAGTGTCGAAGGCTTTGGCAAAATCAATGAAAACACAATACAACTTCTGTTTACGGGCCTTCAAAATCTCAATAAGAGAATGTAACGTAAAAATATTGTCTATTGTCGAAAAACCTTTGCGGAATCCTGATTGGTTCCGCTTGAGAATTCCGGTGGACTCCACGAATTTAGACAATCTATTATTCAAGACGGAGGTAAATAGTTTACCAAGGCAGCTCAGTAGGGTTATAGGTCTATAATTATTAGGGTCTTTGCTGTCTCCCTTTCCTTTGTAAATAGGCTTTATTATACCAGTTAACCAGCTTGTTGGTAAAATTCCCGTGTTTAATATGATATTAAAGAGAGACTTATAGACAGGTAGTAGTACTAGTTGGCTATTTTTTAAGAATTCATTAATAATTCGATCATCTGCACATGCCTTATTATATTTCAGAGCGTTTATCGCCAACTTGATTTCTAATTCGGTTATCTCCCCATTCACTACTTCATTATTAGAAATATCACTATTTGTGGTTGCAATAAACTCAGTAAAGTCTGAATCCTCATCTTCAACCGCAATGTCGTTAATATTTCGGAAATGATCGAAAAACGTTTCAGTTGATATAGGAGTGTTGGATGGTTTACTTGTGGGTCTATTTAACACTTTCCAGAAAGATTTTGGATCGTTTTGGTTTAAATGTCTTAGCTTGTCCTGAAATGTTTTCTTTCCCTCTCGTATGTGTGAGTTTAGGGTACGTTTATAGTTTTTACTTTTATTCAACAGTTCATTTCTATTGGAAGTAGTTTTATTTGCATGATACGCTTTACGTGCAAGGTGATATTTACGTCTTGCTGTACGACAATTCGGGCCAAAGTAAAAAGTGAATTTCGGTTTCTTTTTAATTGTTTTGTCGTTATTGACAGCTTTGCTAGGTTTGCCGTCTGTGCATTGGTTTAGCGAGTTTTGAAACAATTTAGATAGCTGATTGCATGCAGAGTCTAAAGTTGTTTGTTTGCTAGGATTCAGATTTAAAAATTCAAGTTAGTGATTTACATCATCTATGTCGATATAGGACTGAAATTCTTCCTCGATTGCATTTGGCCAAAATGGGTGGGTATGGGATTTATTGGTATTTCCTCTGTTATTTACATAATTTTTATCTAAGGTTTTATAAGCATCTGTGATTTTGAATTTATTATGCAATGATACTGGGCAGTGGATGTCTGAGAAAAGTGGGTCAAAATCCTTCACTTGGAAATCAATAACATTTTCTAGTGCTTTAGAACTTGCTATTGCGTAATCTACAACAGATGCGTCTTTGCAGGTAAATTTTCCAATATCTCTGTCCTTTCCAAATCTACCATTAAGAATATATAAGCTATTGTTTCGGCAGATGCTGATTAGTTTTCGACCATTTCTATTTATTCTACCTGTGTCTTGAGAGCATCTTTGTATGGGTACACCGATTCTCATTAGAGTATCCGAAGGGGTAAGTAAAGATTGGGTATCTACATCAAGATTCAATTCATTTGTTAAACAGTCGCTTATGTCAGTGAATTCATCTTGACAATTGGTTCGGGCATTGAAATCCCCTAATATATAAATTATTTCATTGGAGTTACAAATTTCATTCAGTTCATTTTCAAAAAATTCCCACTCGTTATTTGTGGAGTAAACAGAGTTGTCGGGTGGAATATATATCCCGCCAATTACAATATCGTTAGTAATGTTAAGATGTAAGCCCGATAGTTTTAACCATAGACCGTATTGGGATTGTGTGTCTATAACAGATACCGAGTCACTGATATTGTCTCTAACATAGATAGCTATTCCACCCGACACTCTTTTACCCAAACACTTTCTATTTTTAATATAAGGTTTTGCATATCCTGCAATTAAGACATTGTCATAATCATCAAGTTTAGTTTCAGTGAATATGATAATATCATAGTTAGAAACAAACTCAGTAAAGTCGGGATATTTACTTTTACTTCGGAGTCCACAAGTGTTTACAGCTAGGATTTTTATGTCAATGTCACGATTGATACTGCTGCTACTGTGCTCACATTCTCCATGCCACCTCTAACGTCTTTGTTGTTGTTGTTCAGGTTGGGAAACGGGGTAAGTTATTGGATTTTGTTGGGGAAATACACGTTCATTATTCACAAACAGTTTATCAGCAACAAGTCTTACCGGTTTATTTAGTCTTTTAGCCTCTTTGTAGATAGGATATAACTGTCTCCTAACTTCGTGGGGCTCCCAAGCGGTGGACCCGTTCAAATGAGATTTCTTTTTGTATTTTAAGTTCGTCCTTGATAAATTGATTTAGAATATCTTCTGTTGACATTTGTGTATCCATTTCAATTCCTGTATTATTTCCTGTATTTTCTTTTTCCGGTAAACCCATGAATAGCAAGTTGTCTCGCATACTGCGACATTTCAGGTCAGTGAGCTGCTCATTCAATTGGGAGTTTTGCAATTGTAACTTGTCCATCACACGCCTATCGGTTTGCATGCCATCGTGGATTTGTTTAAGCTCTGAAGAGATTTTCCTTTCTACTAATTCATGTTGTCGTTTTAAATCCTTGGAGAGATCAGCTTGTGCCTTGTTCAGAGTATCATATTGGGAGGATAGAAATGTAAGACTGGCTTCCATATTATTCACCTTTTCTTCAGTATACTTCATTCGTTCACTCACACCTTGTATTTGCATCACAACATTGTCTAATTTACTTTCTAGAGCGTCAAGTTTATCAATCTTTTTCACCGATTTTTCTATGTCACACAATTTCTGAAAAAGTTCCTGAGTATTGAATCCAGGGGGACCAGCTGGGGGTTGAGATGGCCCTATTTGTACATTAGGCTGTAAACTACCAGTATTCCACTGAAACTGGCTTTGGGGTGGGGATTGATAATAATGAGGAGCCGGGAGGTAATTTGCGCTGGTTGGGGCACTGGAGTTCATTGCGTGTGCAGAAAAGTAACTTACTGGTGTATCAGGTAGGACACGGCTATTAGTTTGTTGTTGTTGTTGTTGTTGTTGTTGGGACATGGCGAAGGCGTTGGTGTCAGTGTCGCTATTATTCCTGCATTTCTTCCTCTTTTTCTTTTTTTGTTTCTCTAAAGACCCGTTCATTCGTAATCACTAAGTCTCGGACTACGTGGCAATTGTGTTACGGCGGTGGTATGAGGCTCTAGTCTGGTAAATAGAAAGCTTTCTGCTCTGAGTGTGAAGAGGGCGTCCATCTCAATCGGCCATTTTTATTGTTGACAAATGGCATGGTTATTTCACTGCATGTTGTATAAATACGATATTTATTTTATCAGCATATTGTTCTTTTTTAGATTTTGAATAATATCAAGTTTACTATAGCTTGATGTGCAACAACAACGAAGCTTTGTGATGAAACGACTCGATGCAGTTGTTCGTTCTATTCTCAATGTTATGTTGTCAAAACTATAATGTTTGAATGTTTGTATGTATGTGATTGTTTAAAACATCTAGCAAAAACTGACGTAACGTTCTAAACTTGTTTTTCACATATAGAGAATTGTGTTCATTATATCTGAAGATGGTACAGAATCAGAGTCGGTATATTTTGCCGGTAACCCACCTCGGGCACGGTGTGTTTGCAGACTGTAGTTTATCGTTTAAATAAATGTTATATTCATACTTTAATCAACAATTTGAAAACAGTGAATATGCTAGTCATTATCATAGTTTTGTCAAATATACACCATTTTTTGACTTTAAAGCAGGCCCCCGAAACAATATTACAGAATATCTCTTACGGTTATAAAAACAGTATTTTCATGCTCTGTCACGAATTAGTGGGGATCATAAATATGAGGGCCAACTGTGTTGATAACTTTGCGGGGACATTTCTCGCCGAAAACACTGGCCATTTTGAAGGAAACATATATTGTATACTTTTAACTTACCTGGCTGTGCCAAAAACCTTGAAATATTGTTACAGGTATAGGCCTACTTCAATCAAACATTATATTCCAGTTCGCCAATCAAAAAATGGAGAAATAAGTCAAACGATTCAGTGTATTGCACCTTAATCTAAATAATAGATGTGGAGCTGATTGTTCATAATTAAGACGAGATATTCTCAATCTTTAATAATTAGAAGGGAGTAGATTACACAATAATGGGAGAAAGACGGGAATTTCGAAACAGGTGGGGGTGAGTTGTATGGCGGGTCCAAACTTGTCTTGGGTGGTTTAGCTCCAGTGTAGTTTTGTTAATCCTTTTAATTAGTCCGCCTGAGACTTGGTAAGTATTTTTCCCTGATAGATGAGGAAATGTGACTTCGTGAAGAGGAAGGACGACACCTGCAGAAGAACACCTACGATGATCATGCAGGTTTACTATTAGGACAAAATGTTGAAATACACACAGATTGTTGATTGATTGTTTCACGTTGCGCCGTACTATAGATATTTTACTCCCGAATGCAAAATACAGTTGATTATTTTATTTTACTAACTCTGTATTGAATCAAGATTATTTCACTTTTATGGCGGTGCTATAAAGCTTATTTGGGAAGAAGACCAGGCTCCATACCCAGAGGAAATCCCAGACCTTTCGTGGCTTACTGTAACATTTATAAAAATCTATTTAAAGAAATACCACAAGTTGCAGGAAAGATACCTATACTTCACGTTTTATTAAAACTTGGGACATGGAATAAAAATTTAAGAGGACACAATATAAGCAACATATGCTCAATTTATTTCCACAAAAAAAAACTTAAAAAAGGGAAAGATATTTTCAAAAAGCTGGCTGTTATAAATCTGTTCTTTGGCAAGATCATCTATACCATTGTTTTCCGAAGAAGAAAAAACAGGTATCAAGTTTATTGCCTTTGGAGATTACAAATAAAGAATTTAAAAAAATGTTTTGGAAGCTTATGTGTTGAGCTTGTCGTTGGACAAGTTTGGTTTAAATAAGTTGTGTCTATCTTATACTATAAGTTATAGTTACCCAGCATGAGAGAGATTAGCCCTACTGTTTGCGTATAGTTTCAAATTACCCCCCTTCCACTCCCATGAACCACGCGGTTGCAACTTCCTGAACACAAATTAACAAAGCAAATAAAATACCCACAATCTGTGCACCCATAACATAAAAAAGTAAGAAGCCTCCCAAAAAGAACTACAGATGAATGAATCTGAAAGCAGTTTTATGGAAGATCACAGAGTCATAGTCCTAAAGTCTGTTTTGCCTGAATGAAATTTCCTGGAGAAAAAAAAAGAGTTACAATATTTGAATTGCCATGACACAAAACAATAGAATGTTAATTTACTAATTCAATAATTTCCCTGCAAAACAATACACTAGAAGACAATGGTATCATTGAATCTTGAGAAAAGGTTTTTACAGGTTTTCCGTTATTATGATTAAGACCCCAAAGGACTGTTTAAAATTTAAATTAACAAACCATTGTTTACATCAAAAAAGTTTATAACGTCAACGTACAACTTCACACGCTGATAAACTATACCTGTCAGATGTTTTGAATTTATAGGCCTACCACCTGTTTTATTTTATTTTTTTCGCAAACAGCATTGTCTTAAAGTTGAATTAAATAATCTTTTGTACGCTAATGCAGTTTTTCTGTCAGACAAACTATTTTTTTAAATTATGAAGGTACAGACTTTCCAAAAAATTTAGTAAGGCGGATGGTTTGTGAAATGCAAGTTTTACAGAAATCCGACAACATTGAATTGATTGTCTCAAAACAAGTATTCCATAATATATGCTCGTTTGATATTTAACCAGTTACAAATTAAACTGGGTTTACATTTTGACAGTCAAAATATGTCGTAAAACCTTATTTCTAGAATGATTTGTGTTTAAAAAAATTAACCTCACACGGAGTGGGGAGGGGTAACTCAAAGGTGTCGATTTTTTTTAATAAATCTGACGAAAGACAGGATGATCATTGATATTAAACGACATGTTGAGATTAGTCAGATTGATTCTTAATCCCCCTAATAAAGGATAAACAGCGTTGAGTTGAGTTCGTAAACTACACTTTTAGTTCACGAAATACCCCATGAAGCAAGCCATAAACAGAACCGAGTCTTTTTTCGACGGGGAAAAGTCAGTTGGGGGTGGGGGCCGATAAGTCGGTCTGAGCTACCGTAAGAGAAGCCCATAGCCGAGAAATCTTGGCTCTGCCGAATTTTTTTTTCCGTGTTCGTCATATGAATAACGTATGTATGACGAACACGGAAAAAAAAATTCGGCAGAGCCAAGATTTCTCGGCTAGGAAGCCCAATAATATCGAAATAATACTCCGCAGTATGAACTTTTCAAGCAGACAACACCGACTTCAATCTGATGCGTGAGTAGAGTTTCGACCAATTTACAAAGTACAACAACAACATTTCCAGATTATATTTGTTTTCACTGATCAAAAGGTGGATAAACTATTTAGTCTAGCGCGCTGTGACAAAGTCTGGCAAGTAAACTACATATCAATGCGCGAAAGACAAGCTGATCGTGATTTCTATACATCGTGATTTTCAAGCCGCGACAGTTCAATCGTGATTTTAAAACTTTAGAAAAAATTCACGATTAAATGGAAACGTAAAAAACACGATGCAATCGTAATCCAATCGTGAAATTTCAGGAAAAAATACGATCTTTCTCAACACGATTAATGGGAACGCTCCCTAAGTGAAATTAACTCGAGTCCGTCGTAAAACATCAATCAATAATAACCATGCAAACATTTAAAACATAACTCGACGTATATAAGGTGACCCTATACTGATTTAGTGGACAAACTCTCGTAAATTTCATAAAGGCTATGGCGGTGAGTGCGCGTTTAAGGTAGCATGAGCTGTCAGATATAGGGAAACGTTGGTTCTTACAGAATTGGATACATTACATGTTCTTTATTTATAACAAGATGTACAAAATAGCTTTCAGCTTATACCAAACTTGAAGATGTACGTTATTAAACATTAAAAACCCTATACATCGCTGCTATTTCAATTTCTGTCCATTATTGGAACGCATTCCCTGTTCGTATGGGTTGTCGCCTATTTGTTTTATCCTAATTTCAGTCCCTTAGTTTTTAAAAGTGATTCACACCTTCGAATTCTCTTAAAAATCGGAATATAGGGGGAAGAAATCATAATTTTGACAGATAAAGCAATCAGTTAATTGTGGACTAAGGTCTACTATTGGATAATGAAGTTAATGGCGCCAACAGAATTGATTGAATCCAATTTGACTAAGACAGGACTTTTGTTCATATCTTTGACTGTCATATTTAAAATACAGAATCAAAATCTGTATACTCAGATTTCTAAGATCCCAAAACAATATATAAGCTCTTGAATATTTACACAAATGTTTAAACTGTATCAAGTTCAAGTTATAATTATAAACAGTTTCTCTTTTAAAAGTTTATTCAGTTTTAAAAGTAAAATAAATGACACGCTTTTGAATGCGCTAATAATTCAATCCATTATATTTTTCTCCGAAATACTAAATAATTACATGAGATAGTGAAACTTGAAATGTACGAAATAAGTAACTGTACAGAGAAAAAGCATCGTTTTGACCGTAAAACTGACGTTATTCTCGGGCGTTATTCTTAAAGCGATTTGGTTGAGTGCGGGCTAGTATAAAGTTTGTGGAATTCCCAATTTTATTCTTGTCACTTATCCAGGTATTAATTTTAAAAAATTTGAAATAAGAATGCAACAACTTACAGTATAGATTTGCTATCCGACAGGAAAACGTCCAGTGTATGTTGTCTACGCGCTTTAATTTTCTAAATGAATGAGGTCCTGCAAACATTTCCAAAAGTGACCACCAGCACCTGTCGCCCACTCCTAATGTGGTATAACAGGCTACCCGCGACATCCAGGTGAGAGGTCCACTTAAAGGGGCATGAGCTGCCAAAATGGTGATATTTTGACTTAAAAACAGAACGTTGAAATTATTGGCTATTTTTCTCAAGACGTATAATTCAGAAGCTTTTTATTGCTTCTAGTCTAAAAAATGTGCGATATAGTATTGTTTTGAACTAACTTTGCCTTCGAATGAATGAATGGTCGTCCCGGTTATTTAAATTTTGTTTACTTTTTGACGACGTTTTCCGTTCGTACAGGCCACATACTGTATGGATTTTCCTCATTCCAACGCCAATCATTTAGTTTTTCGATGGCCTTCAAAGCCTATTACTGTCGTGACAATCAGAAATTATGAAAGAAGTGTGAATTTCGGCAGCTCATGCCATCTTTAAGACGCGCGAGGGGGTTACCTATGTAGGGACGAGGAATCAATGACTGAAAAATATACATGTACATTACCCGTTCAGTTTGGTTACTATAAGCTGTTGAAGAATCCTTAAAGGGCTTTCAAAAGCTGTGACACTTCAAGGCATTTTAATAGGATTTTGATAGGTTTTGACATGTCATTGACTCGCTGGCAAACTATGGGCTTTATCGATCCAATACGTCACTTTGTCGACACAACGCAATTATCACGTGTCACCCTCGGTTGTCTATTTATCGTTCTAGTTGGTGGCTTTTTAAAACGATAAAACGATGTTTTTGTAAAATGTTTGATTAACTTTCTTATTAATTTTCATAACGTCTTAACGCTAACGCTGGCCGTCTTAACGCCTTCATTCTACCTAAAATCACTTTCTTAACGCCCCTCGCTATTTTATTTTTACACATTTTCTTTAAATTGTTCCGATTATTCACATTTTGTCCCTGATTTACATCGTACTATAGTACGAGAATGGTTTTGTTGACGTCTGACACACCATCTGCCTTTTTATTACGTCATCATATCGGAGAATGCTATTGATTTAATGATGACGCTAATTTTCCAAACCGTGTTTTTAGACTCACTTTCTTAACAATTTTCTTTATGTCTTAACGCTATCGCTCAACGTCTTAACGCCTTAATTCTATTGTTTTCTACCGAAAATCACTTTCTTAACGCCACTCGCTATTTCATTTTTACTCATTTTCTTTCAATTTTTCCTATCAAAGTTTACATTTTGTGCCCCTACTATAGTACGAGAATGCTATTGATATTATGAGTTTAGACTCACTTTCTTAACAGTTTTCTTTATGTCTTAACGCTATCGCTCAACGTCTTAACGCCTTCATCCTATTGTTCTCGACCGAAATTCGTTTTCTTAACGTCATTTACTATTTCATTTTTACTCATTTTCTTTCAATTTTCCTGATCAAAGTTCACATTTTGTGCCCGTACTATAGTACGAGCCTGGTATTGATTTTCTTGACATCTGACACACACCATATGTCATTTAAATCTGTAATCTGTTTTGATAACTCTTTATGCAATAAATTTAGAGTAGCTTTAGTTTGATTCACCCTTATTTGTGAAGTTTTATCCTTTTGTGGAACAGAGCCGCCTGGTGTTGTAAATCTTATTTGTCTGCAGTTTCACTCTTTTGCTTTGCCGAGTCAGCCGATAGATGTACTTTTATGTAGTGAAATTTAGAGCGATTCATTGCCTGAAAACTGTTCAATTGTGTTTATGCTGAGGAGATCCACTCTTCGGGTATGTTTATTGTTTTATCTCTATTTGTTATTGTATGATTGGTGTACATATTATCCGTAGTTTTAAGGAACTAAACTTGTGGTTTATAACGCAACTTGATACCTACGTTAATAGAAAAAGAAATAATAAAGTGCTCAGAAATTCACAAATTCGCCCACCAATCCACGAATGGTAATCTTGCAATCACCAAGAGGAGTATAGAACTTGCCTTTGTGAAGTTGTAAATCATCCAGATTGAATTAAAGTTTCCCTTCATCAGATTGTTGCATACAACTCTAGTTCTGGTGGCAAGCCACTTGGCCCCTTTGTGTCATATAAAAAAATAACTAGGGGGATTAACTCAGATTAGTGAATTTTCAAAGATAGGAACACTGGTACATTTTCTCACAGCATTTTCTCACAACAAGAAAGCTGATCATAAGTGAGAAATTATGTCTGTTGTTGTTGTTCAAAAACAAATTTGAAGACTACATGACGTCACGAAATTCAGGTAAGGCTTGTGGCAAGTTTCAGATTCAGTTGAGCTACCGGCGTGATGAGATGCGCAATCGTAAGGTTCGCATCCCTAACGTTAAACCATCAGTTGCATCAGTGCTATAAATAGCTTTCACTTGTTCATGTTTATGATTTCTCTGACACGGCTATAATGTCACACCGCTATATTTTTACGTCAAGTGACTGCATTTATTAACTGTCTAAACTAAAATACATAACGCTTTGAACTTCATACAAGGAAACGCATTTACTTTCGCTTTCGATCCATCCCATAATAGTGTGTATTGTTTTGATTAAGGGGTCGTTTCAAAATGCCTATGTTATATCTTTAAATGATTAAATAACACCGATTGGCCAATATTTCAAGCATATCAGTATAAGAAATGACTTTTGGGACGTTTTTGCTTAAAGGAAGCTACAAGCTTTATGTTTTTATTACATTTTCTTTATTTTCTTTTTGATTGTAGAATGGCGATTTAGTTCATCGTTTGTGTGTATAAATAAACCTTACACCGTTACGAAAACATCTCCCTGGTGTTCAGTCAGTCGTTCCGTCTGCCACAAAATTTCGGAGATCGCCGATGATTGTCGAAGATACCCGAGGTCAGTCATTTTCTCAATTTATCCTTTGATGGAAAAAGTTAGGAGAAAGTGAAACCACCTTTGTGATTGCAAAATTTATGAAACCATGAGCATTGCTGAGAATTTTGAGGAATCGGCTCACAACGTTGATAGTAACGTCAAACAAAATACTACACCTGATGAGAGGCTGAATTTCATACGGAATAAAAGAAAATTATTCCGTTCCAGAATAACACGAAATACCAACTGTGTTAAAGATAGCATTCATGGCAAGCAAGATGTCAGACGCTTGAAAAGGCAAATTGAGGACATAAAGTCAGATCAGACCCAATGCCTTGAGTTCCATGGTGAACTATATGATCTGCTGAGTGAAGATCAATTACCTCCCTTAGATGAGTGGGAAAGTGTCCTACTAAATGATGTTTATTCCATCGAAGAAGCTGTAGAGGATTATGTCTTGTCTATGCAAAATGGAGACATGCCTTCAGCAATGGTTACCAGAAGTGTCACCAAAAATCAGATACAACGTGATAATACGACAATGGCGACAAAATGTTGATGACACCGCCCAAATTGCTTCCCCTAAATCCTCAGGTATTATCCCAGATGATGTTGAGTCAGCTTTAAATGGAGCCAGTTTTCAGCCGCCACCAAAGTTGGATCCGCGCCCTGATTGTGAACAAAACATTAACAATTTAAATTGTTCGTTCGATGTTTGGATTGATGAATTGGTAGAGTTCCAGGAAACTAAACTGTCTGTTAACATGAACAATCTAACAATCGCTTTTTAGATTAGAATCGAGTAAAGATTTACCTTCAGTACAGTTACCTATTTTTAATGGGGATCCAATGCTCTATGTTGATTTTATTGAAATGTTTAAAGTTAATGTACATGACAAACCTCATTTATCTGATAATGTCAGAATGTCACAACTTAAATGTCATATTTCAGGAGATGCTGAACGTTCTATTTCAGGACTAGGTTCTGGAGGGGAAATGTATGCCACGGCTCTGAAGACCCTGGAAGAGCAGTTTGGTCAGCCGAGTGTAATCGCAAGAGCATACATACATAAAGTGACAAAGGGTGCTCCCATCAAGTCAAATGATCGTCAGGCATTACGAGAACTTTCGCTCGATCTGATAAATACCCGAGCAACTCTTTTCAGAATTAATTATTTTTCTGATGTCAATGCCAACGATACAATCAGACAAATCACCACAAGACTTCCGGACCACCTTATTGAAAGATGGAAAACTTTAGTTACGGATATCCGAGATAGAGGTGAAGTGCCTACAATTGATCATATCAGTAATTTTATTAAACGAAGAGTTCAAACAGAATATGATCCTGATTTTGGCAGCATTGAAACCAGGAAATCAAAATTTCATCAAGAAAAGTCCGAGTGGAATACATCTAAATTAAAGCGAGGAATCCATGCAGCAGAGGAACAGAAGAGGACTCCACAGTGCTACATCTGTAAAGAGGAACACAGAGTGGCAATACGTTCAATAAATCTTCTGTTGAAGACAGAGTGCAGCTGGTTAAAGAAAATCGTCTTTGCTTTTCCTGTTTGACCAAGGGCCATATGACACGAGATTGCAGATCAAAGTCAAAGTGTAGCAAAGAGGGATGTACCAGCAATCATCATAGTCTTCTACACGAAGATCCGCCTAGTGTGAGTGGAACCTCTCCGTTAGATAACACGATTATCATGCCAGTAGTCAGAGTCCGTTTCCGATCCAGAAATGGTCGTCAGTGTGAGGGCAACGTCTTAATAGATAGCGGAGCGGGAACCACTATAATTCGACATGGATTTGCCAGAAGACTTGGACTTCAAGGACAAACTGAAGGACTACAGCTATCTGTGGTTGGTGGAGAGAAAGTTGATCAACCAAATAGTCGACGTGTAACATTTTGGATTTCACCTTAAAAATGGAGGAGAAGATCATGTTATAGAAGCTCATGAAGTTGACAAGACGATTATCAATGTGCCATCTCTTGATCATTTCAACACTTGAAGGATCTTGAATACTCCCATAGAGCTGGTCCGATTGATTTGATCTTAGGCGTGCAGTATACGCATCTCCATGTAGATTTTGAATGTCGCCAGGGCTTACTTTATGAACCAGTAGCCAAGAGATCAGCTCTAGGGTGGTATTTGATTGGATCCAACGAGAAAGAAAAGTCTTGTGTATTCTTCATCAACTTCTTTCAAAAGATTGACATGAAACAGTTTTATGATTTTGAAACATTAGGTATCCAAGCAACTGACTGCAAATGCCCAAAACCAAGTATGTCAAGCCCTTATCTTGTTGGAGAACTCTTGCACAAAAAATGATACAAGGTACACCATAGGACTTCCTTGGAAATTCAGCCCTGTAAGTCTTCCTGACAACTATGATTTGGCCTTCAAGAGATTAGAATCACTTGAAAGGTCACTCCAGAAGAACCGAGATAAGGCAAAAATGTATTCTGATGGTCTATTACAGTATGAGGAAAATGGATGTCCCAACCTTTGACCAAGAAAGAAGTTCAGTTGTACAGTAAACCAGTCAACTATCTCCCTCATCATGGCGTCTACCGCCCAGAGAAGATTAGCACACCACTCATGATAGTGTTTGATCCAGCTAGTCCATTCCAAGGAACATCACTAAATTCCTGTTTGTACAAAGGCCCAGGCTTAATTGGAAATCTGCTCGGAGTACTGCTACGTTTTAGAGAGGATAATGTAGCCTTTGCTGGAGATATTTCCAAAATGTACTTGCAGATTTGCCTCCCAGAAGAACATACACATATTCATCGATATCTTTGGCGTGACTTAGATACCACTAGAGTGCCTACAGTTTACCGACTAATGAGAGTAACGTTTGGAGCCAAATCTTCTCCCGACACTCGGAGTAGGATGGAATCCTAGAACAGATGTTCTTAAATTTACAGTGAAGTCACTACAACCATCAAAGTTCACAAAGCGTACAGTGTTGTCCAAAATGTCGTCACTTTATGATCCGCTAGGTTTGGCTGCATGTATAACAATCAAGGCTAGGATAGCGATGCAAGATATATGGCGATGCAAAGAACTCGGCTGGGACAATCCTTTGCCTACAGAAATGTGTATTCTTTGGACAGAACTTTTTAAAGAGATAAAAGACTTAAAGAACATCGTGATACCCCGATGCATCAAACCTAAATCAGCTTATGGAGAACCCACTTTACATGTCTTTTCTGACGCTAGTAAGTTAGCATATGGAGCTGTAGCGTATCTGCTGTGGAATGCCGTCCAAGGCACGGAAATAAGATTGGTCTCTGCAAAAGCAAGAGTTCCCCCTCTACACAACACAACGGTTCCACGTTTAGAACTTATTGATGCTTTAGTAGCCTCAAGATTAGCTAAATCTATTGTCGGAGAACTAAGAAGAAAACCTACAAAGGTCATATTATGGTCTGATGCTCAAATTGTGTTACATTGGTTACGTGCAGAATCCATTGACATGAAAGCCTTCGTTGGAGTCCGCGTTGCGGAAATACAGAACACCTGGGATCCCTCACATTGGAGATTTGTTCCAACAAATGAAAATCCAGCTGAATGACCTAAGCAGAGGGATTTCCACCGAGGATATGGAAGGTAGATGGATGAATGGTCCACATTTCTTAAAGAAACCCGAGAGCCATTGGCCAGTAGAACCTTTAACACCAGTGCCAGTCAACAATGAAACCAAACAACGAAATTTGGTCGCTTCTTCACAGAAGATTGATCCGTTCATCGAAGCTGAAAGATTTTCCAGCTGGAGAAAATTGCTCAGAGTCACATCATTTTGCTTGCGATTTATCAAGAACCTAAGAACTTCATCTGAGAAAAGAATCCTCGAGAAATCAGTTACCTGTGATGAGTTGGACGAAGCCAAACGGTATTGGATTATGAAAGCTCAAGAAAGCCTAGTGAATTGGGAACGCACATGCTCTCAACTGAATCCATTCAAGAAGGCAGATATTATTCGAGTAGGAGATCGATTGAAACGTTCGTCTCTTAACTATGAACATGTGCACCCAATTTTGTTGCCAGCAGATCATCACATCTCGAAATTAATTATGATAAAATTTCATAGCAAATCATGTCACTCTGAAGCAGAAAGAACCTTATGCGACAGTCGCAGAGAATATTGGATTCTTCGAGGAAGAAATCTAGCCAAAGCTATTGTAAGGAAATGCACCATATGTCGTAAGTTGAGACAGTCTGCTCATTCAATCATTATGTCCGACTTACCCGGTGATAGATTGAAACCTTTTGAACCTCCCTAGTTTGTGGCCGGGATAGATTTATTTGGTCCCTTCTTATTAAAGTATGGCAGGAATCAGCGAAAGAAAGCTTGGGGAGCTATCTTCACTTGTGCAAACACGAGAGCCATACATCTTGAAGTCGTCGACGACCTTTCGACACAAGCTTTCCTACGGTCGCTTCGTCGATTTGCTGCACATCACGGATGGCCGAATACCATTATTACGGAAAACGGGTCATCGTTCGTTGGAGCGAAGAAAGAACTGAAGAAGTTAATTCAAGATGGCAAGAAAGATATAGAAGATTTTTATATACTTCACAACGTTAGATGGATTTTACGAACGTCTCATCAAGATTGTGAAGACAGCATTGCAAACAGTTGTAGGTCAACAAGTACTTACCTGGGGTGAAATAGCAACTGTATTTGCAGCGATTCAATGTTTGGTAAACTCAAGGCCAATAGGATATTCACCTGACAACCCTGATGATTTACAGCCCTTGACACCCAACCATTTCATTCTTGGAAGAGCAACACCGGAAATACCACAAGGTCCCTTTAAACCAACCAGGAATCTCCACAAAAGATTTGAATTTATTCAAATGCTCGTCACTCATTTTTGGAACAGATTTATTAAGGAATATCTGCCTACTTTGACAAAACGTTTCAAATGGCTCACTGTAGGTAGACAACTTGCAATTGGAGACATCGTCCTTTTGGTAGAGCCTAAAGTATCCAGAGGAAAGTGGGACATGTGGAAAATAACAGAAGTTTTCAAAGGCCAAGACAATGTTATCCGAAATGTAAAGGTCAAAACTAAAAACGCTCTGTTCAAAAATGTTGTATTGTTCTTGAGAATAATGGCTAAGATATCTTACTTTTGGGCCCCCGAGGGATTGTAAGATTTTGAGAACTGTTTATGCAATAAATTTAGAGTAGCTCTAGTTTGATTCACCCTTATTTGTGAAGTTTACCCTTTTGTGGAACAGCGCCGTCTGGTGTTTTAAATCTTATTTGTCTGTAGTTTCACTCTTTTGCTTTGCCGAGTCAGCCGATAGATGTACTTTTATGTAGTGAAATTTAGAGCGATTC
The DNA here is from genome assembly GCA_963971465.1 of Lepidochitona cinerea. NCBI lineage: Eukaryota > Metazoa > Mollusca > Polyplacophora > Chitonida > Tonicellidae > Lepidochitona > Lepidochitona cinerea. The sequence continues at coordinate 26,026,200 of OZ020563.1, read as the reverse complement.
ATTGCCTGAAAACTGTTCAATTGTGTTTATGCTGAGGAGATCCACTCTTCGGGTATGTTTATTGTTTTATCTGTATTTGTTATTGTATGATTGGTGTGCATATTATCCGTAGTTTTAAGGAACTAAACTTGTGGTTTATAACGTTATAACCTACGTTAAACCATCAGTTGCATCAGTGCTATAAAAAGCTTTCACTTGTTCATGTTTATGATTTCTCTGATAAGGCTACAATGTCACACCGCTATATTTTTACGTAAAGTGGCAGCATTTATTAACTGTCTAAACTAAAATACATAACGCTTTGAACTTCATACAAGGAAACGCATTTACTTTCGCTTTTGATCCATCCCATAATAGTTTGTATTGTTTTGATTAAGGGGTCGTTTCAAAATGCCTAACATATTATATCTTTAAATGATTAAATAACACCGATTGGCCAATATTTCAAGCATATCAGTATAAGAAATGAATTTTGGGACGTTTTTGCTTAAAGGAAGCTACAGGCTTTATGTTTTTATTACATTTTCTTTATTTTCTTTTTGATTTTAGAATGACGATTTAGTTCATCGTTTGTGTGTGTAAATAAACCTTACACCGTTACGAAAACATCTCCTTGGTGTTCAGTCAGTCGTTCCGTCTGCCACAACGTCATCCTAACGATTTTCTGACACTTACGTCAGTACCCCCTGCTGTGCAAATATCGTTTTTTTTACACGTATCTGGGAGGACTCCCTGCTGTGCAAAATTACATATAAAGACAGACAGACTACTCCCATTGATGGAACGCTGTTCGGACTGAGCGTCTAACACTCTACCTACTGAGCCACAGAGGCCCCCCGCAGGTTAGAATCCATTCTGTTCCGAAAACAAAATGGCAATTTTCTTATTAGATCGGCCGATGGAGGATACTTGCACGGTTTTTTGCCATATTAAACGTAAAGTTATATAACCGTGAGCGCAGCGTAAAAAAAAAACAATTTTTAACCTTAGTTTTGATTTATCATGAACAACATATTGTCATCGATCCTAAGAGAAATATTAGATATATAACTCTACAGAATGGCAATTTAAAATAACACCAGATGCCAGGTATCTTAGTGTAAAAACAAGCCTTTCTGCTGCTGATATCGCATTGGTATGATTGGATCGACTTAATAACTCTTCAAAAGAGACTTCGTCCATTCTGAGGAAGTTGTGCAGCTTTTATCCGTATCCTTGACTTTCTTGCTCGTCGACCTCGTCTTTTCCTTACAACAATGTTTGAAATCAAACTCGCAGTCGCCACAACAGATAAAACCTTCTTCACAGCCATTTTTAGGAAGCTGGGAGCCAATTTTTATTTTTTCCCTCTTTTTTATCATGCAACAGCGTACAACAGCACGCAGCAAAAGTTGTCCGGTGTATTACCATGTATACATCCACATGCAACCAGGTCCAACATCGTTGAACAAAAGTTGTATGTTGTTGTACAACAAAAGTTGCATCGTCTAGACGGGCCTTTAGTTTGGAATCTGAAAGCTTTTTTCTGAGAGTATGTTTTTCACACACCTAATCTATCAATTTCAGGTACACGTGGATACAAACATGGGATATAGTTTTCCTGTGCGGATGTTAAATGTTCAGTGGACTGGTGTGGGGTTTCTTTTGCTCGGATCAAGTTTTTTTCTACTTTTGCAATTATCTACGATTTCCTCAACGGATCGAGTTTTGTTTGATTTTAGGGGTAAGTGTTAATTTATATTTTGCTCATCGACTAAATCGTATGAGAACCACTATTGCTACTAACCCTATAGCATTGTTTAGGCCTGATAGCATTGTTTAGGTCTGATAAAATGTTTCTATAAGTCACCCTCCGCAAGTTATGTCACCCGGGTTTCTGACTCCAAAATTACTATTTTTTTAATACTGACGGCCGTATTTTGGAGTCAGAGTTCATTGCAACCAAAAAGCCGGAGTTGGCTGCCCGCTCGTCATAAATTATGATGGCGGTTTAATGTGTGGCTCTACCTGACCGGCAAAGAAGTAAACCAGGATAGAGATACACGAGTGCGGCTAGTCGCCCTTAGGCCGAAAATTCGGGCTAGTGGTCCGATAATCGCTTGACGGATAATTTCGCCACTATGATATCAGTGCCTGATATGGACGAGCAAGATTGATTAATTGTTAAATTCACTTTACAAAAGGCTAAATTATTCATGAATGTCGCAATGACACTATTTGAGTTAGTTAAATGATTATTTTCTGTTTAAATCTGACAGCAAACTGCCCGATCAGAAGCGTGCAATCTCTTCCTACTTTTTGATTGCTATGAGCCCTTACTCCAAAATACGACCGTCAATATGAAAAATAGTAATTTTGGTGACAGAAACCCGAACTACAAGTTAAGATGATTTTCGCACCACTCAAGGGTATTTCACCTATATGGAGGTAAGAGTTCAAGGAAGATATATTCGTTAACACAGAAAATGTTATGCTGGACGTATCATTTTTCCATTGATTAAAAAAGATGGCCAACGTTGGTCAAACCTCAAAATAATGACTCCTCTTTTTCTGTCTGAATAATATTGATTAAGAAATTTCAGCAAATAGAGCGCAATGCCGTGTCGATTGGTCAAATCGTATGTATAAAGCAGACCAAAAAATGTAATTCACTACAAATGCGTAAAAGTTCAAACTCACCTATTCTACCGAACCATTGCTATTTCGGATTGAGCGTCCTTTGATTCCCCTATATCTGTTATTTTGGCGTCGCACAAGTTTCTATTTAAATGGGATATCCATTGTAAAAAGAAATGTAAAAGGTATATTGTGCACTTTATTAAAGTCCCATAAGCTGCCAAAATTAGGATGGTTTTCATAAAATCCTACTATCAAAATGGGACTATTTCGTGAAATTGACTCTACGTTTTCGTTACTAGGTTAACGTTTTATTAAATTCAAAGTATATATTCACATATAGCGTGATGTCAGGATTTTATATTTATCTGATAGCTTTTTCTACCATATTTTCAAGAAAGAGTAATCCCAATATAACGAGAATACTGTTATACCCACTTTCTAAAGACACTAATTAATTAAACTCACACATGTTCTTTGTAGCCTCAAGGTATTCGATTGGAGTGTTTTGTTTTTCCAAGTTACCGTTTGCTTTTCACTTGATGTTTTGGTCGGATTTGATAACAACAATGGAAGTCTTGGTAGCTCATTTAATGGACTTCTTTGTCATTACGCCCCTCGTAGGAATCCGTTTCATATCTATATCAAATTGTTTCAGATGCAGTTAAAGGAGTGCAAAAGCCTGTGCAATCAACACCTTACACGGAGTATGAATATAAAGACGAAAAGTTTTCGTCCCTGTTGCAATCAAATTGTGTCGATGATTATAAAGTGCCAAATATTGTTCATTATGTCTGGCTTAATAAAACGTTCCTGGCGTTTCATGAATACGTTTCTATGCTGAGTGCAAGTAAATTTGTGAAACCATGTTACATCTTGCTTCATGGAGACACGATCCCCAGAGGAAAGTGGTGGGACCTGTTATTGTCACAAGTACACAATATCATCCACGTCAAAAGGAAACCTCCAAAAGAAATATTCGGTCGAAAGCTTGGATTTATTGAACATGGCGCAGATGTCTTGCGACTTCAAATAATAATGGGTAAGGGTTTGTTGAGAATACATCCAATAGATATGCCGTCTTTAGCAAATGCTAGATTTGCCTTATTTTTAATGATACAATTTGTCAAAAAGTTTACCCAATAATTTGAAAGTCCACCAAAGTACGTTTGTCGCTTCTAGTATTTGCGAAAAAAGCCGATTCACGCATCTTGTTATGAATAAAAACAACTAGCTTTTGGGCACATTATTTATCTTCAATTTTGTCTAAAATATCTTAATGATGGTGTAAAATTGATTCATTTCCCGGTATTGTTTACATTGTTTATAATTCTTCTGCTTTTTATAGAAAAATAAGAGTCAATTGACTTTGGATGAAAGGTGATGGGTCGATTTTCAGCGAAAAATATGCAATTAACCAGTAATTGACCGATTGCTTGATGACGTCACTTGGAATTTACGCGCAGAGCTTTTCGGGTGATGGGGTTTTACAAAATGGCGGAAGGAGTAATATTGCATCGAGAAGAAGACGTAAAGGCGCATAGTCTCCTGCAAAATGCGTGGATAAAAATACGTTATGTCACCAAAGTTTTCCAAAAACATGACGTCTTGCCAAGTAGTGGTAAACAAAATGGCGAACTGAGGTACACAGGGAAAATCTTGTAGTCTAACATAACCAGGCAAGTTTATAATTGTGTTAAAAGAGTTATATCATTTAGACCTTTATACCCCATAAATTGTTGTAACAAACTAAACCTATGATATTTCATTAGGTTGACGTCTGACAGGAAAATGGTTACACATCTTAACTATGGCAAGAACATCGGTAGACTGGGATTAAAACCCATAAATTCTCCATCTCACAACCTACGATTAACAAACAGCACGGTTAGGGCAAAACAGGAAAGCTATAACAAACAACATGGTTATGAACTCAATCTGACAACCTACAATTAGGTACAACAAACATCATGGTTATGAACTCCATCTCATAGCCTACAATTAAAAAACATGGTTATAACAAACAACATGGTAATAAACTCCATCTCACAACCAACGATTACAAACAACATGGTAATAAACTCAATGTCACAACCTACGATTAAAAAACAACACGGTTATGACAAACAGCACAGTTATAACAAACAACACGGTTATTAACTCCATCTTACAACCTACAATTAGTTATAACAAACAACATGGTTATAAACTACATCTCATAACCTACAATTAACAAACAATACGGTTCTAAACTCCATCTCACAACCTAACATTAACAAAGACAAGACAGCACAGTTATAACAAACAACACGGTTATTAACTCCATCTTACAACCTAACATTAACAAAGACAAAACAGCACAGTTATAACAAACAGCATGGTTATGAACTCCATCTCACAACCTACAATTAAACAACACGGTTACGACAAACAAAACAGTTATAACAAACAACACGGTTATTAACTCCATCTTACAACCTAAAATTAGTTATAACAAACAACATGGTTATAAACTACATCTCATAACCTACAATTAACAAACAACAAGGTTATAAACTCCATCTCACATTGTAATTTACAAGTGACGTCGTCAAGCAATCGGTCAATTAGTGGTAATCCCGTGGTACTACTGAAAGGTCGTAAATTGTTTCTGTTTGGGGAAAATACAGAAACTCATCTAGTGTTTTAGTTGTAGTTTTAGCGGCCTTTAATAACTGTCCTTGTCATTTTGTACAAATACTTGATCGACCAAGAACGCGCCAAATATCCCACAATTCCTCATAAATGCATATATTATGTTAATCTGTGCTTTCGTTCGATTGTTGACTCGTTCATCGGATTTCTTACTCAATGCATATTTTATGTAATCATTTTATAATATTGTTTTTTCAGAATACGGCGGGATTTATGCTGACACAGATCTGTACTTTCTGAGGAGCTTTGATCCTCTACGAAATATCTCTTTGACATTGAGTCGTGAAAATGATGAAAAGGTAGCAAATAGTTTGATCGTCGGGATGAAAAACGCACCGTTTCTTAAAATTTGGTACCTCAACTACCATGCCTATAACTCGAAATCTTTCGTTGAAAACTCGGTGGTAATTGGTTCAAAATTGCATAGAATCCTCCCTGGTTTAGTTCATATAGAGCCAGACATGGTGATGTTTGGGAGCTCGTATGAATCCGTATTTGTCAAAAATATTGATTGGAAAAAATCGCGATACAGTGTACACTTGTTTGCTCGTTTTGGTAACACGAAAATGGATGACCTGAGCGACATCAACAAAGTCAATAATTCATTTGGAAAATTGTCTAGATATGTTATTTATGGATCGAAAAATATTATTCCATACTAAAGTTGAATATGGGCTTGCAAGCTACCTGCAATTCCGTTTGACGTATTTTGTTTCATAACGTTAGATGTGAAGGGCGTATGAGAACGAAAAAAACGTCAGTCACAATGACAGCACTACTGGCAGGGAATTCGTGGCATCCTGCCGAGGTCCTTACGTGCTTACTATATTTCTCAACTTCATAATATTTCTTTGTACATTACAGCTAACAATCGCAGAGCAGTTCCACGCCATATTCTGAGGGTTTCTAGTGTCACTCGTTTTTTTTTTCTTTCTTTTTAAAGTTTTTGGAAATTGTGTTTTTTAATCGAGTAATATATGTGAGACACCAGGGGCCGGTTGTTCAAAAGTGTATTAGGCTTAATACCGGTTTAACTTTGTAACATAACAATTGAATTTTTTTTTGTTACTTGACGTCATTTAGATCTGTATTAAACCTAATACACTTTTGAACAACCCAATCCTGTAGGCTACACACAGATGATCTGATAGTCTTTTCCATGTTATGTAGCTAACTGTTGATATTGTAAACCTTATAACCACAGTCTTTCCATATAAATTTGATTCGTATAATCTTCATCTTAAATGTATTAATAGTTGCAGTCTGCATTTTATTGCTTTTTATATGCTTGATAATTATGCTAATATCCAGAACAAAGCGTTTAGTATACAGAGGAGTTTGTTCATCTATAACAAAAATGTTACAAAACTCTGGAACGGACTGCCTCAGAAAATGAAAACACAACTTTCAATATCGCTCTTCAAATCACGTGTTCGGGGATACTTGCTGAATGGCTACACTGTTTAATATTATTCATATTTGTACATGTATGTGTAGATCTATATGTGTGTGTATGTATGTATATGTGTATATAATTATATATATATATATATATATATATATGTATGTATATATGTATGTGTATATATATGTGTGTGTACATATATTTATAGACGTGAAATAAACTTTTTTCTGTATTTTTTTTCTTCTCCTTTTTCTTCCTATCGTATATAAATGCCTAACTGCTGTTGTTCCTTCAGTGTATTTCACCAGTCATGTTTCATTATTATCTCGTTACATTTTCTTCTTGGGATATATTATATTTATCGAACTACAACATGTAATTTATTTTGGTGAAATAAATTGAATTTTTTCAACCCCATCGTTTGAATAAAACTATGGCATAAAATCACAGCCGCCATTTAAGATGGTCTCAAATATAATTACTAGGGTAATATTTTATTACCAGCCCGATAAATTTCTAGGCATTTCATTGTTGGAAATCCCAAGAATAATGTTATAATGTTGCCCTTATAACGTAGTAAATAAGTGTTTTTGTTGAAGATGTTATACATATCTTTCATAAATAAATATACATATCTTTTATGTATTAAAATGAAATTCTATAGTATAAATAATCTAAATATATTTACAAGAGCTTAAAAGGTAACGATTTTTAATTCAATGGGGAGATCTTTCAGCAAATTAAAGGGTGTGCTATGGGGAAACGTTTTATTCCTAACTTTGCCTCTATTTTTATGGCTGACTGGGAGAGTGATATTCTTCACAAATGTCACAAACAACCTTTTATTTACCTTCGGTATCTGGATGACATTTTTATCATTTGGCAGCATACGTTGGAAGACCTTCATATTTTCATTGATGCTCTTAATTCTCACGACTCAAACATTAAGTTATAGCCTACTATTAATCACACTTCTGTGGATTTTTTGGATATAACTATTTACAAGGGTCATACATATCATACTACTGGGCATCTAGATTACAAAGTATTCTTCAAACCTACTGACACGCATCAGCTGCTGTGTCATACCATCCTCCTCACACTTTCAGGGGAGTCATTAAGTCTCCAATTTTTAGATTCTATAGAAACTGTAGTTCTTTAGATTTCTTTAACCAGGCTTGTTCTGTTCTTTTTAAAGCTCTCCTCCCTAAGAGGTATTCTATTAGATTACTCCGAAGGATCAAATCTAACACAGTAAGACAAATCATGTTTCCCCATTCAGCCCCGATACGCTTACCTCCCCTTCACGAGTGCACCATTACCGCCCAACATTTCTCTCAGTTACATCAATAAAATGCCTTAAGACGCGATGCAAACTCGATATATACGTACCCGATAGCGGAACCTTTTTCGGAGAACAATCTCGCGACAAATATCAAATGGCAGAGAATCTTAATTGCGACTCCTCTAATATCGTGTATGTCATCACATGCAAAAAATGTCACAAACAGTACGTCGGAGAAACTCAGAATTCTCTACGACAAAGAGCAGCCAGCCATTTATCTAGTATTAGACTTAAACATGATGTACCCGTGGCACAACATTTCAATACTCTAGGTCATTCGGTCAAGGACCATTTTGAAATCATACCTATTGAGAAAATCCCTTTTCTCACTTCCGCTGCAGATACCATGCACAAACGTTTGGAAAGGGAAAGTTTTTGGATTCAAATTTTCACTGTCTTTTCCCATGACCCTATAACGATATTCTTATCAAAGCTTAGGATACGTAAGCATTGTCAATGTTATACAAAGTGTTTCAGAAAATTCTACTGACTAAGGCCAACCTCATGTCAGTCGTCAACCTAATGAAATATCATAGGTTTACTTTATTACAACAATTTATGATGGGGTATAAAGGTCTAAATGATATACCTCTTTTTAACACAATTAGAAACTTGTCTCCATGGTTATTTTAGACAAGAAGATTTTCCCTGTGCCCGTGTGTTTTTAATGTTCATAAATATAAGACCATTAGTTATTGCCTTTTGACATATGCCTTTTTTTTTTTCTTTTTTCTCTTTCTTCAAATATTCACAGTAGCTGGCCACAAACTAAAACGATACTTTTTGTCTATGTTTAAATGTACACCAGCTTTCTCTTGCAGTACTACTCTGCTTAAAGTTTGTTCCAAGTGAAAGGTTAGTATACTTATTTGATAGATACATTCTGGCTTTATGATATATATAACATTGTATCTGGCGATAATCTAGTTAGAGTGGCGTGAGCTGCCAACATGTTGAAATTTTGACGTTAAAACAGAATGTTGAAATTATTGGCTATTTTTCTCAAGACGTATAATTAAGTGCTTCCATTCTCGAAAATGTACGATAAAGTATTTTGAACTAACTTTAGCATAGAATGGATGAATGGTCGTCCCGGTAATTTAAATTTTGTTTACTTTTCGAACACGTTTTCGGTTCATACTTACTCCATACAGTATGGATTTTCCTCATTCCAACGCCAATCATTTAGTTTTTCGATGGCTTTCAAAGCCTCTTACTTTAGGGACGATCGGAAATTATGAAAAAAGTGTGAAGTTTGGCAGCTCATGCAGGATAATGATATTGTTCGCTCATTCAAGTATAGCTTTCCGTTGATATCACTCTCAATTATGTACATTATGAGAGTGCTTGAAGTAACTTATGCGCACGTGCATTTTTAAGTGGCATGAACTGCCAAAATGTTGATCATTTTCTGTTAAAACAAAATGTTGTACATATAGCCTTTTTTCTGGAGACGTACCAAATAATAAATTTTTAGTGCTTCTGGTCTCTACTCTCTAGAATGTAAGTTAAATTATTGGTTTGAATTATAGCTAAGGCTTAAAACGAATAAACGTTCGTCCCGGTTATTTACTTCCCCGGCTATTTTAAGGAGAGTGAAAAGTAATAAATTAGTTATACGGTATACAGGTGCGGTAAATTTTCTTTTCCAATGGTGCCAAACCCATATCTGTACGATGTTCCCTCGCAAAACTGTCCTAAAAATTCGTAGCGTTATCAGTGAACTACTTACTGACAAGATTGATTGATTGTTTGGTGTTTTACGCCGCGCTCAAGATTATTTCACTTATATGGCGGCTTTGCCAGTTTTATTGTGGGAGGAAACCGGGCTCTATGCCCGGAGGAAACCCACGACCTTCCGCTGGTGACTGGCAACCATCCCACATAGGTCGTTCGAGTGAAAACCCAGTCAAAAAATTCGAACCCGCGACCCATTAGTAGTCTGTCTGTCTTTAAATGTAATTTTGCACAGCAGGGAGTCCTCCCAAATACGTGTAAAAAAATCGATATTTGCACAGCAGGGGGTACTGACGTAAACGTCAGAAAATCGATAGGATGACGTAATAAATGACAGATGGTGTGTGTCAGATGTCAAGAAAATCAGTACCATGCTCGTACTATAGTACGGGCACAAAAAGTGAACTTTGATCAGGAAAATTGAAAGAAAATGAGTAGAAATGAAACAAGTAATGACGTTAAGAAAACGGATTTCGGTCGAGAACAATAGGATGAAGGCGTTAAGACGTTGAGCGATAGCGTTAAGACATAAAGAAAACTGTTCAGAAAGTGAGTCTAATACCATAATTTATAAAAAATACCAATAGCATTCTCGTACTATAGTACGGACACAAAATGTGAACTTTGATCGGGAAAATTAAAAGAAAATTAGTAAAAGTAAAATAGCGAGGGGCGTTAAGAAAATGATTTTCGGTAGAGAACAATAGAATAAAGACGTTAAGACGTTGAGCGATAGCGTTAAGACATAAAGAAAATTGTTAAGAAAGTGAGTCTAAAATCATAATACCAATAGCATTCTCGTACTATAGTACAGGCACAAAATGTATACTTTGATCGGGAAAATTGAAAGAAAATGAGTAAAAATATAATATCGAGGGGTGTTAAGAAAGTGATTTTCGGTAGAAAACAATAGAATGAATGCGTTAAGACGTTGAGTGATAGCGTTAAGACATAAAGAAAATTGTTAAGAAAGTGAGTCTAAAAACGCGGTTTGGAAAATTAGCGTCGTCATTAAATCAATAGCATTCTCCGATATGATGACGTAATAAAAAGGCAGATGGTGTGTCAGACGTCAACAAAACCATTCTCGTACTATAGTACGATGTAAATAAGGGACAAAAAGTGAACTGTGATCGGAAAAATTTAAAGAAAATGAGTAAAAATGAAAATAGCGAGTGGCGTTAAGAAAGTGATTTTCGATAGAAAACAATAGGATTAAGGCGTTAAGACGTCGAGCGTTAGCGTTAAGACGTAATGAAAAACAATAAGAAAGTTAGTCAAACATTTTTCAAAAACATCATTTGAAATAGTTTTGTAAAAGTCACAAACAAGAATGATAAATATACAACAGAGGTGACACGTGGTAATTGCGCAGTCTCGACAAAGTGACGTATTGGATCGATAAAGCCCATAGTTTGCCAGCGAGTCAATGACATGTCAAAACTTGTTCGACTAGCACGTATTACAAAGCTTTAAAACGCAATCCTCTATGGTTTGCCAACGAGTCAATGACATGTCAAAACTTGTTCGACTATCACGTGTTGCATCTATTTTTAAAACGTATAAACGCTCGGTAGCATGGCGGCACTTCCGGTAAAATCCCGCACTAAAGTTAAAATGGCGACACTTCCTGTAAAAATCCCGCAATTAAAATGGTCGTGTGACGTCATAAATCAAAGACCCTCTCGTACCACGTAAATGACCAATCGTAAACTTTGATGACGTCATACAATCAATAGTATGTTCGTACACCGCGTAAAAGGCCAGTGATGAAATATGAACTTTGATGGGCGAAATCGTGTAAAAAACATGGAAAGTGGTCAATTTGAATAATACAATAGATGTTATCGTTTGCATGACGCAAAATTAGGCATCCCCCCAGCGCACCAAATTTTACAGCCAATCGCAGCTCGGTGAAGTTGACCCGTACATTTCTAGCAATGTATTAGTCAAGTTGTTTACGTTATACATCACGTGACACTAACGAATACGAAATTGAAACTGAACTGTTCAGACGCACCACGAGGCATGAGGGATGCTGGACGAGGTCTGTTTTTCTCCCGAATGTTTTGAATTTAAAACCGCCTTATTCTTTGAATTTGTTGAAAGATGATATCTTGTCGGATAGTCACAGACGTGCACATTAGGTTATATGAAACTTAAACTGCCTACCAGTAGCGTAGCCAGAAATTGGCTCAAGGGGGGGCCAATTATCACAGGTCAACAAGGCGAGGGTCCAGGGGCCGCCCAGGCCCCGGAAGCTCTGGGGTCCTAGATCGCCAGAGACGCGTTCTGAGCGTTTTCCAGGGAATAAATCTGAACTTAATTTGTGAAGATTTATTTTTCTATTTCCGACTTATTTTTCAAAAACAGGAAGATCTACTATTTCATAATCAATATTCGTTTATTTTGTTATCATTCTAAATGCAGCGCTACAAGCCAATCATGGTCTCCGGATCTCTCCATGAGCCTGTTTTTCATTTTTTTTCTATATATATATAGATCCGCCAATGGGCCCTGCTAAAGCGCCATAGAGCGCTAATCCCAAACTGGAGGTACCGGAAGACACTTCCCTGGAAATTTGTCTGTTTGGAGACCCAAACTTCCGATTTTCATACATTCGAACTCGAAGAGACTAACATCCACCTAGAACTACACTTTGGTTAGGTACCCCTCACCAAGTCTCTCTGAATGTTTTAAATTTGTAACAATTATTACAAAGTGCAACTTTGTTGTTGCAATCAAACAGTGCTCTGTGCTGTGCTCTGACACACATTTTTTTTGGGGTGTGGCTGAGGGGGGGGGACATGGCACCATGGCCCCCCCCCTGGCTACGCTATTGCTGCCTGCGAACTCGCCGTCGTCTGGATCATCACATGGGAATTTGGCTAAGAATTTAGAAAGCAAAGTCTAAACTTGTCATTTGATTGAGCAAGATGAACATTGAACTGCCAAAGTGAAAATTAATGTAACGTTGCCATTTTTCCGTTCAAGCGCGTTATTTTAAGATTACCTGATATGTTTCTTGAAAAGGACAAATGATAAGCTTGCCAGAACTTCAGCTCATTTCTAATTCTATTTCTACGGAGTAGGCCTACTGTATCGATTTTTGCCAGTTCACTCGGTAATTTAAATAATTTTAGCTTTTTTCAAACAAACAAATGTCATCACACCAGTATTTTAAGTGGCATGAGCTGCCAAAATGTTGACATTTTGACGTAAAAACAAAATGTTGAAATTATCAGGTATTTTTCTCTAGACGTATAATTTAGAAGCTATTTAGTGCTTCTAGTTCTAGTCTCGAGAATGTACGCTAAAGTATTGTTTTGAACTAGCTTCGGCTAAGAATCAATGGTCGTCCCGGTTATTTAAATTTTGTTAACTTTTCGAACACTATTACGGTTTGTATAGACCAAATACTGTATGGATTTTCCTCATTCCAACGCTAATCATTTAGTTTTTCGATGGCCTTCAAAGGCTCTTACGGTCGTGGCGATCAGAAATTGTGAAAAAAAGCGTAAATTTTGGCAGCTCATGCCTCTTTAAGAAATTAATAAATTTAGTTTTCAAATGGAAAGGGCACATTTTTAGTCGTTCTTGTTTCGATTATATACAGCGTAATTAGAGGTTAATTTGATCTCAAAATTCTGGTGTCCTGTTGAGACTATCAGTACAGTATCACCATCAACACTACATCATATTATTTTGTTTTAATAAAAGGATACACTGCTGAAGTTTGTTGTGATTCTCTGCTGACCTTCAAATTATTACAAACATATAAACTGACAAATCTGCGTGGGATGAAAGAGTGCAAGTCGACTCTGCTAAAAATGTACATTTAAAAGGAGAGAAAAGCCACAGAGTGATCAAAGTTGACCATTAATATTGCGCAAAGCACTTTATTTCCGTACCAATTAAAAAGTGATAGTTGTCCCAAGAAAGAGTTAAACAGCATCTGAAGGTATAGGGTTTGAATCAGATAGGTGACGCCAAAATGCACAACTGAAATAATTGCTCATGATTTTCAGTATTGCCATATAGGTTATTATTGTAGGGTTACATGTTTGGGTACTGTACAGAACAGAGAATTAAATATCATACACATTATAAATTCTCAGTAGGTAAAATACAGTTTACTATGCGCGAAAATGAAGCTCTCGAGCCATGTCTCGTGTTGAAGATCTCGTAGAATGGCATGAGATCTTGATTGTGTACCACGCAGCTAATTGCACACAAGTCATATATTCATTTTCTTACAATCTGTGATTTATTTATATTTTCAGACAGACACAAGGTTGACTGTTCCCTTCCAAGAGAGAAATGTGAGCAAGAGTAAAATTATTTATAATCTAGCAGGTATATGTATCACCAGAAGTCTATGAATCGGTAAGTGTGAAACATCCCAATACCCCATATTCAGGGTCCTCGCTTCTTTTGATCCAGAGATCACATAAAACAACGCACTCTTTTGGTTAGGCAATGTGTGTCTTCTTCCCTTCCTCGTATTTAGGAAATAAAGGATGAGCTGTGTGTTGCTGAATAAAGGGTCAGTTGCGGGAAATACCACTATTTGAGGGCCTTTTCTAGCAGTTTGCATATGCTCGCAAGTTTAGACACAGCCAATAAATTGGAGACTTTTGGATTTTTTGTACTTATAAGATAAATAAGATACGCTCTATATCCCTACTTTTAAAAACGAAGTTGAACAGAATTTTAGCAAAAAGCAGCTTATCAGAAACCTTTAGGCTAAAGTGTTTTACGAACACATGTTTCGGCATTATTGTGCCTCATCAGTGCAGAGTAGTCTAATAAAGAAAATGAGACATCTGCAGACATGTTTTTTAACAGATTTGGCTGTACCTGTTGTTTTCTGTGGAAAATATTTTAAAATCCAGTTAAATTTAGATAGAATTTCATGGTAGCTTTTTCAAAGCAATGGGGTTTTTACCTAGCAAAAATTGAGAATAAATCATTATTTATTATTTAGTAATTTAGAGGTTCACCTTACTGAAACTTTGTTTTGTCCATTGATTCAGAGATGCAGGTTTTATGCGTCTGGTAAATTTTTTCCTGATTTTTTTTTTATTTCCAGTGGATCATGTGATATTTGTGAAGGTTTTCTCACTGTACAAAAACATGATTTGAAACGATTTTGGAAAAGAAATGTGTCAAAAGTTTAAACTTAGTAATAAAGGTACATTCAGGCCTGTTTATCTTAGTAATTAGTTAAAGGGGGAGAAAATTAGAAATCACTTCAGGGTTCTGAAGAAGCGCGCCAATGTTTCCTTTCCAACGGTACCAAACACATATTTTTGCGATTTTTTTTTCACCTAACGGTGAAGTTAATAAAAGATCACAATAGGCAAAACAAATTGGTCAACTTTTAAAATCTGCCATTTAAGCCTAGGTTAAATTCATCCTCTTCAAGGCTATCGTAACTCCGATATGCCACGCATACCATTGCGATTGTAATTTTTTAATATAATACATGAAGAAGAAATTGGACAGCCAGTTGGTATTGGTTAATGAGGCTAAATCCTCAGTGTGCACACGATCTCCATTCAATGTCACTTCATAATTATTAGCAGATAAAATTTTCTCGAACTCTGACATAGTTTCCTTTGATATGGGTTGAACTGATTTTATGCTATTAAAATAAGAATTGAGCCAATTAATATCATTTTCACTTACCTTATATCCAATGTCTATAGCTTTAGTTGTCTCCTTCTCTTCTATGTCATCAAGGTCAATATGAATCTGTTTTACTTCTGTCTTCTTTTCTTCCAACGTCTGTGCAAAATCCTGAAATAAAACTGGGTTGTCAAAAACAAAAACTGACTTACCTTGACAGTCAGCTGAGATAATACTCACCTGCTCCTCAGACTGACTATTGGCTGTTACCTCTCTAGCTGAACCATTCTTCTGAATCTTCTCTTCCGCTTCTCCTCCCCCTGCCACCGCCACTCTCTTCCAACTAGGTCTACTCTCTGTCTGAAAATAAAATATACAAGAAGAAACATTTGAGGTATCCTGTACACTTTCCACAATTACAACATTTATGTTTGAATTAATAAGGTTGTTGATCATTTGCTTTTTTTTGCTGGGAACCAACCGGTATCGATGCTAGTTTTGTCATATATCATACCATATACTGGCTTTCTCGATGGGTAACAGATTTTCGTTTCTGTAGTTTTAGAACAACAGTAACAACAAGCTATCGGAACTGATCGTTTCCGTGAAATCCTACAGCCTGAAAATTAATTCTACCTTTTCTGGGACTTTGTTGTTTTTGCCTTTATTTTATGTCTGTACCCCATCTTTCTTGTGCGGGTCAACTCCCTGTTTATCATCTCTGAAGCTCTAGAATCAAACAGATTGTTAAAGTAACAAGAACATTCAAGGTTTTTAAATTTTTACATAGTTGTAAATTCGTAATTTGTGTGCACAACTGACAAATGGTCTACTACAAATTATGTTCTTGTTAAAGTTTAATATTTGGCCTGTCATGCCGCTTTACAATAATGCATTATTTTAATTCTAATATAATCCCAGTAGATCCTCTCCTATTTGAGGCAAAAAGCCTAATGACCAAAACTCCCAAATAAAAGTTTATAAAACCCCAAAATATTGGAATTAATAAAACAAAACAATTTTACTTATAAAAAATATACATGTTGCTATTTTCAGGTATCCATGGAGACTGAATATTTGAAAGAAATCAATACACTTACTGCTGGAGTGCTTGGTGACGTTCTGGTGACATAACCCATCTAATTTTTTCCCCCAACATTTCGTGTAATATACGATTTCCTATCCTTGATGGGTGAAGTCCATCTATGCTGTGAAGAATGGAAAACATAAAAACCTTTTTGGACCTGATGGAGAATATTATGACGTTCCGATCTCTGACACAATGGATTATTCAGCATTGGGTATCTAATCTTCAAATGTTTCTATGTCCTCTATATATGTTAAAATTGCTCAGGTACATTTTATCAAACTTTTGTCAAGGCGGGTCTGGGGCTTGTTCAACTAAGCTGACGTAAGTGGCACATTTTGTGTTAAATTATAGGAACTTGTGTATGGCCTGGTGGCACAACTCAATGTTGTAAGCCTATGCGTAACTTTGTGACAACTTAGTAGTGCTCTGAGCAGGACGGTGAAAGTGAAAAACTGAACAATTCCTTCACTTACATAACAGCATGTATAAGGGAAATAAATCATTGGATATGCTACAGTTAGCTCTTTACAAAACCCTGTATATTTCTCATGCCTAGCTATATAGTTTAATGTAACTATACCAGGAGTAAAAACTGTTATTGAGCTTTATTATTGTGATAAGCTTTCCTATGACTGAAATAATTATTGTTTCAGATTCAACTAACCTAAAGAAATTATCAACGGGTAAAGACTGCCAGTCAAAAAAGAAAAAGTCGTTCAATGCTGCCAGTCGTGAAATGGTCATATTGGCAGCCAGTCTTAGGGGTTCAAGGTCTTCTCTGTTGAAAAGAAAAATACTGGATGAAAAATATGTAATGCTTATAATGAAACATAAAAATGTATTTTTATAAAAGAAAGGAAAATGATGTAATTCATTTTCTGTACTCACCTATCTAGTCTGGGCAGAATGCCCGACAAAACAATTGGACAGCTGTAGATATACGATAATTTTTTACAAAGCCTTTCAAAATCCGACTCTAAACCTACTGTTGTGGTATTAGAGCTTGTTATGTCATTTGTTCCAACATGGACCACCACAATGTTTGGCTCTGCCTCCTTCTTGATTGCTGAAATTTAAACATCAAAAATGTTGTCATCTCTGAAAAGGTGCTATAAGGAAATAATGATGAATGATGCAGGTCAATGATAACTTGACAATTATAGAAACTTATAAAACTGATCATTCTTGTTGATATCCATGTGCCAGTTTGACTACATTTCCAAGAATACGTTATTTGAAATGATGTTTTCCTACCTTGGATTATATCTTTAATTCTCCCTCCCCTTATGGCCCTCAGATTGATACACATTTCTCCATCTGTCTTCAAATATTTGAATATTGAATCACTATATACATCTACCTGTGAAAGGAAAGTGAAAATGATAGTGTGTAATGTGTTCTTGATATGTTTGTTAAAAATGGCATAAGACCATTTTTTCATGAAGCTGGGGTGTCAGATATGGAAAAACATTTTAGAACCTGTGTTACACGAGAAATATAAAAACAATGTTGGCAAGTGTTCTACATGTATATTCTGCATTATTTTTTTTTGTGTTACAGAATAATAAAAT
Organism: Lepidochitona cinerea; assembly: GCA_963971465.1. Classification (NCBI taxonomy): domain Eukaryota; kingdom Metazoa; phylum Mollusca; class Polyplacophora; order Chitonida; family Tonicellidae; genus Lepidochitona; species Lepidochitona cinerea. Next base: position 26,008,111 of record OZ020563.1, on the reverse strand, counting down.
ATGTAAGAAAATGTACAACTAAACTAGTTCCAGTTGTTTTTGTTTGGGTGTAGGGGGGGGGGGGCACCTTTTTAAATTTAATAGAACTTACTTGTAAGCCAAGAGGCACTTTAACAGCTTTCAAATCCATTCTATAAACAAATTGAAGATGAATTTTTAACTTATTGATAATGATATATCAGAACTTATTTAACTACGTCTAGTTAAATATGTTTGCTTAACTATTTCCATTCTGATATATGCAGTTCTCTATCGTGACATAATCAATATCAGATTATAACAAGGTAGGTCAGAAATATACTGTATGTGAATTTTTCAGATCTTTGCACTTCTGGATGCTTAATTATCCTTCACATCAAGTTTACTGAAATACGGTATTACTAACTTGTATAATCTCAGAATTATACTAATAGAGACTTTAAATTGAGATTTTTTCTTTTGCTGATAAGGCCCTGTTTGTAGTATTGATGGAATTTCGTTATAATGCAATAATATCTTAACGATAGTTTTCGTTTGGACATAACTTAGACAAGTTAGAGTTGGGCCAAAGTTTGCGAGTTTTATATAATTTATACAACAGTACAAGCTATAATAAGTACAATTACAAAATACAGACCTGTGCAGGGTGAAAAACGATATCTCCTTCACTAGAACCGGTAACAGGAATATGCAGCTTTATGTAAATGCAACAGGTAAGTTTATTTAAGCGGAAAGCTTGAATTGTCCTAATGATTGAAAATCAAGTAAGACAATGAATGTTGAATAACATGATTATGATTTATGATTATTACGAATAACATTTCCCCCGTTATGATTGGTCAAAGTATCAATGAGTGCAGGATTGCGTCATGGGAACCCTGGCAACGCGGAAAACAACAAGGTCTGTGGTAAATTTGAATTAAAATCAAAATTCAATTTCTGAAAGACAATTACTGATTATGTGAATTTTTTAAAGGCACACTTGCCGCGAAAATCAGGAATATTGTTTACATTAAAAAAGAAAGACCGTTTTCTGTATTTTTCCCAGACAATATAAGTTAGGAACTTTCTATTTTTACCAAAATTTAAAAGTTTGGACGTCACTTTGTATTTTTTATTTGAATTTGAAAATTTGAATTGTTACTTACCCGGAACGTAAACAAACCACACTGCCCCCTATTGGCGATTTTATGTTTCAGTCGAGTGATTGAACTAACGGCACAGTGTAATTTTACGTAGGCCTATTTATCTGAGAAATACAGACTGACGATCGGTTAACAGCGACTGGAAAAGCCTACGGATAACTGTTTGAGTGTAAATCACAGATACAAAGGCCTGAAAGGCGGGTAAACCAACACGAAAGTTGACCGACACTGATCGTTGTTGTTGTAATCAGGCTTCGATTCTTCGTTTGTTTTTCACCCCATTTCTACATTCTAAAGCTAACTAGACATGTTTTATGTGTCCTATGTTTAAGTTTAGTGGTATTAGTTGTAGTAAGCTCATGTAAATTGGTTTTCTTAGCATATTTAAACAGGCTACGGCGGCAAGTGTGCCTTTAATAAATATGTCTTTCTTATATGAAAATTGGGTGGAACCAAGATTGCGAAATTTGTTGTACTTTAATCTTCATTAACGTACGAGAAAAAAATATTTATGTTGTTGGTATTTGTATAAAATGAAACTGCGGATGTAAGTTGTAACTTGAATTGAAACTGAAACTACCTCTGAATGAAACGCCTTTTACATTTGAGTGTTTCAAGTTGAGTATTCAATGGACTTGCAACTTGTATGATAATCTTTATTTCATATTAATTTTCACACATTAAAGAAAAAGTTCTCTAAAATTGTTGTGGGACTTTCCGACTCTAGTCACGGTCAACTGTCTCCTTGACCTATTTGTATAATTAAATAGGTCAGTTAGGCGAGCGACGATTGGCTATCGATTTCAGCTTTGCCGAGCAGCGATTGGCTATCAATTTCAGCTTCACCGAGCTGCGATTGGCTGTAAAATTTGGTGCGCTGGGGGGATGCCTAATTTTGCTTGCATGACGTCGCAATATATAATGTTTTTTTTTTTTTTTTCTTTTACCAATCAGAGTCGAGTTCAGGCTCATCAGAGCCTTACATTTATACCGTGCTCACTCACTCATTGCACTCATATCCAATTTTGAATTACAAATCAAAGAATGTGCGAAAGTTTTGCCATTTTCTTACAAAATTTTCCTGTTCTCCTGTTATTATCGATATATATTTTTCTATTTCATAATAGCTGCTAATATTTCTGATTACGCTTTCGGTTTTAATTACATCAAGCTTTGCTTTATTTCGAAAAATATATTTTTTGGCTATGATAAAAAATAAATTTAATATTTCTTGTCCTGGTCCATGCCCAAGGATAATGCTTTTATCGGATGTATTAACTGGAATGTTAAAGGTTAAGTTTATCCAATGACCAAATTGAGTCCAAAAATGTGCAACCCGATTACAATCTACTAGTATATGTTTTATACTTTCTTTATTTTCTTTACAATAATCACAGAGATCATTATTTGCTAGACCGATTTTGTAAAGATATGATCTCGTGGGGATTATTCTATGTATAATTTTATACTGAAAATCCCTATATTTCGTATATTTTGTACAACAGAATATAGAATTGAAAATTTCTTTCCAGCTACTATTTTCTATTACACAATTAAGTTCATTTTCCCATTTTCTATATGTTGGCATTTCTATATTTGTTGTTTCGGAAAGCAGAATATCACTAAATGGTTTTGTACCTTTTGTTGTTTTTATGAGAAGTAAAATACATGCAGGGATGACTGGTGAAAATACATCTACTTTGCCCTCCGTTTGCAAATGATCTAACCAAAGCTTTGGTATGCTGGTAATCATTCTGTTATAATCTAGAATTGTTCCTTTTACTTTATACTTTTGTTTAAATTCTGTAAATGTTAGACAGATACCCCTATGATCTACTATGTCCTGTATATACCTTATGTTATTTTTATACCAATGTTCTACAAAAGGGAGTCTTTTCTTAAAGTGGGAGTTGTACCATAGATGCTGTGTCAGTATGTCTGATGAGGTGTTTACTTTTATTTTTGTATTCATCAATTCCCAAGCTTTAAATGTATCCCTCCAAAACGGATTTTTAGTTTCATTGAGTAGTACTTTAACATAGTCGCTCCCTAATGTAAATATCTTGCGTATATTTTCTTCTTTTAGAACTAATGTTTTCCACTTACCCTCAACTACCAACAATCTGCGAATCCATGTTACCTTGATGGCTTTTATAAAGGGCAGTAGGCTTACCATACGTATACCCCCATAACTGTAATCTCTTGTCAGGATTGCTCTCTTAATGCGATCTGGTCCATTATTCCATATAAATTTGTACATGATGGTGTTTATTTCTTGTATAATATCTAATGGAGGGTTTGGCAGGGATAAAAAACAGATGTATTAATTTGGACAAAGCCAAAGATTTGATCACGGTCACTTTACCTAGCAGCGAAAGGCTTCGTATTTTCCATTTTTGTAGTTCTTTTTTCAAATCCTTTATTCTAGCTAAATAATTTAATTTCCACATATCATAAAAATGAGTTGACGAAAATGTAAACCCTAATATCACACACTCATTTACCCAATCAAGTTTAGTTTTTTTACTTATATTAATTTCGGATCCTGTCAATGAGCCAATCCACTGTATATAATGTTAAAGTCTAATATTTAAATGAGTTTGGCTAAGACGGACGATAAAATAACCAACCTATAAAAACGATGAAGCACAAAAGTGGATAAAACAATAGAATTGTCAAGCATCGAATAAGTTACCACGACCTATAGCAAAACTAAAAATCTTTAAAAAAAAAGAAATCTTACCTTCAGGATTTCTATCAAGCGTTGTTGTCGTTGTCCACACTGCGTTAGTGCATACGTCATATCTCCACGTAATAAAATAACAATAGAAATAGCATGTTATGATGACGTCATTGATAATCTTTGTATATGGTATCAGGTATTGGACCTCCAAATAATCGAGCGAAAGATGATGACTAAAAACGAATACCTAGAATTTTAAATTGCATGTTAAATTAAGAAAATGATGTTTTGGCACAGACCATAAAATAAAGTTTATCTGCTAACTATGCTATGTGTGAGTAGACTCAGCAAAGTAAGATATATCCCCCAGGTGTCACCAAGTAACGAGCATGCATATACGTGTATAACTAACACATCTTACGTCGGTTAATAGGTTTTTGTATAATGTAAAGAGAATTAAAAATAGCCCCCAAAAATCAATGTTAAAATGACTAATTATTGAGAGACGAAAGTTAGACTCACGGCGTAAAGTAAAGACACAAGAAAAGCAAATCGTATGACAAGATTGAATACTAGAATCGTCAAAGAGACGGTCCGAAATACTCAAAACTGAAAGGCGTTTTGTAATGTCTCGAAACATTACATTAGTATTGTAAAGAAAATAACCTATCGATTGTTTGTTTTAAGCAATCAAAAATCAAATAGATTTTATAACCCTATTTTAACAAAAGCTAATTTCAATTCTGTTAAGTAAAGAGTCTAACTATTTAATACTGAAAAGTGTTCCACATTCAGATAACTATGAGTGAAGTAATGTCAAAACAGATTTTGAAATGTTCCAATTAAACAATATTGGGACAAAATAAGTGAAAGTGCAAAAAATGCAAATTAGGTGATATACACTATAACAGAATTTCTAAAAATATACTGTAATGGATTGCTGTTAAAATCTCCAAGAAGTAACCCATCAGTATATACTTGAGATTGTTTCGGACAAGACAAATGGTGCTGGTTAAGGGATATAACTTGTAGATTCGCAATATTCGTCAACAAATAAATACATGAACGGAGACCACTCATAAACTTGTAATGAAAGGTTATCATCAATTTAAAAACCAGTTATGACCATATCTTCAAGAAAATTACTTCTAGTGCGTTTACCATCCTTGTGGTCGTTATGATACTTTGGTATGAGAGTTTATCAATACATTATATTTCCATCAAGGAAAAGTTACTCCCCTTGATGTGCTCTCTATTGAAAGGAGGAAGCATTTCTCCCCTCTCGCCAGATTTCTGGGACGGGCCTTGTGTTAAATGGATGGGGAATTGTACAGAAAACTGTTGACAGGCTTTAAGATCAAAATATTTCTTTGGATTTTACCTCAGATAGTAAAAATGAAAATGTAAAGATATAAATAATTCCTTAAAACCTAACGAAATTATCTATAAATAGATCTCGATTGGAACAAAAAATGCTTAATCTCTATCTTTAAATGGAGTTGTCTATTAGTATCGACACAAACTGCAACAACAACTGCCATCATAATCAAACTATTAAAATAACCAATTGAAAAAGTAAAAAAAAATCCGCTTAATAACCAATTTATGGAATTTGAAAACTGTGAGCCATGAGTTATAAATAATCGCACAATAAAGACACAAAAAACTATGTCTAAATTGGTGGCAACAGACCTTTCAGCATACACATGTTTAGAGTTATGTCCCTTGATTTTTGTAGATTTTCTGAATATGACTTGACTGCAGAGCTGTCATACTGCACATATGTGGATTTTTAGAAAATAATTATGCATAACTAATAAAAGGTAACACTAGCAAATTAGTATCAGAAAGGTACAAATATTTTATACCTAAAGCTGTTTTAAAACTTAGATACAATATAAACAAACACTACCAACGAAATGTTTGGACATTTAACAAAAATATCTACCGTGTAAGCGTAAATAAGAAAAGTATATGGTCAATAAGGGACGTAACTCATATCAAACAATGGACACAGTAAGGGAGGTAATCCATGAATTTGTGATAAATGATGTTGCAACAATAAAAAAACAAAATAAAAAACGTATTAAATTTATAAACATAACAAAAAATAATTAAGTTAGACACAATCTCAATGTGAAAAAAAATTACTCAAAATGCAATAACCAAATTAAAAGTCATCGATGCCTTTGAGTATATGGTCAATTAGGGACATAACTCATAAAATCACGAGGAGCAATGAATAAAGTAAGGGAGGTAATCCATGAGCGTGTGGTTCATTCGAAGCAATCTTCGGGGTTCATTCGAAGCAATCTTCGGTTATTTCCGCCAATTTCCGGTCGGCTTTAACATGCCTCGAAAAATCTGCACTTTACCAGGTAAATCACCGTAAGTTTTTTTAATACAAACGGTGTTCAAAAGTACTTCCTAACATATTTAACTATTGACCAAAAAAAAAATGAAAAATTAATCAGATGCTAGAATTTTCGGTAAAGTCACCTGTATATATAAATTATTTAGCACGGTAAACCACATCTTGTATTACACAGTCGGTGACATACGCAGTTTTGGTACAGGATTCCACCAGTGCCGAAATTATAAATAATTAAGATTAAAGGTCAGCAAATAGGTTTCTAATATAGACCAATTGCTTAATGCCCATTAAAAACTAATCTGTACAGACTTGATCTTGATCCCTCTTCTATCCCATAAGTTTTCTAGTGACGTCATTAGGTTTTTGGCCTGTTATTACTGGGACACTTTTGATGGTTTGCCAAGAGTTTATGGGAAATGTTCGTCTCGCGTGTACATTTTGATCGCTACATCAAACCGCATGTAAAATGATCTGAGGCCTGTCTGTAGGTATTTGACGTAACCTACGTAAAATGACCCGGGTACTTATGGCTATTAGTATATATATTTATGAACACTAAAACACACGGGCACAGGGAAAATCTTCTTGTCTAAAATAACCATGGAGACAAGTTTCTAATTGTGTTAAAAAGAGGTATATCATTTAGACATTTATACCCCATCATAAATTGTTGTAACAAAGTAAACCTATGATATTTCATTAGGTTGACGGCTGACAGGAGCTTGGCCTTAGTCAGTAGAATTTCCTGGAACACTTTGTATTACATTGACAATGCTTACGCATCTTAAGCTATAGTAAGAATATCGTCAGACTATATATTATGGGGTCATGGGAAAAGACAGTGAAAATTTAGCCCCCCCCCCCCTCCCCTTTCCCAGAAAACCTAGGTAGAAGGCAGACAAGGGAGTTTAGCCCTGACCAGTATGTCTTTAAAACTCTTGTTCTTTTTATAAGCAATGACTGGCCTTTGGGTCAGAGGTCGAGCAAGTTTACTTTGAAGTAGTTTGTATTCTTCTACTATAATCTTGGCCATAGCGATGCTTTGTTATACACAAATATACTGAAACACAAATGGTATTATAGTTTTTTCACGACATCTTCCGGGGTCCAAGTTCAATTCCAAAAAATAAATAGTTTGTAATGTTTGAATCCAAAAACTTTCCCTTTCCAAACGTTTGTGCTTGGTATCTGCAGCGGAAGTGAGAAATGGGATTTTCTCAATAGGCATGATTTCAAAATGGTCCTTGACCGAATGACCTTGAGTATTGAAATGTTGTGCCACGGGTACATCATGTTTAAGTCTTATACTAGATAAATGGTTGGCTGCTCTTTGTCGTAGAGAATTCTGAGTTTCTCCGACGTACTGTTTGCGACATTTTTTGCACGTGATTACATACACGATATTAGAGGAGTCACAATTAGGATTCTCAGCCATTTGATAAGACACTAAGGTTAAAATTAATGTACAATTGGAACAGGAAATAATAATGAAGTCCTAGAAATAAAATTTGGAGAAAAAATATACAAGGGCTGTAAATTGAAGATGAGGTTAAATCATAAATAAAAGGGCAAAACAATAGTAAGCCTAAAATAATGAAAATATATAAAGAGATGAAAAAGGTATAAGAGGAATATAAAAGAAAGTAATATATACAACGTTTTACAGTAAGCAAAGAATACTTAGCAGAAAACGGGATCGCACACGGTTTTGCTAGAAGCTTTTCGGATTTGTTGCCCTTTCTCAATAGCCGCAGAAACAAGTCTAAAGTTATGTTGAATTTCTTGTGTTTATATGGAAAAATGACAGGAAATAAAAAGGGCTTTGGTGATTAAGGAGTATTTTTGTAAACAAGGGAGTACTAAGCTATCAAAACATTTAACTAAAGCATGGAAGCTTGATGAAGTTCGTTTATACTCATAACCATTGGAGGTTTGGTTAAGTCTAGACATAAAAGGTCATATGGTTAGAGAGAGCTGGGGTATAAATATCCTGTGGTTTTGGAATAAAGGAGCTTAAATCAAAAGGAAATTACAGTAACTGAATATTGAATGCAATAAAATATTTAAACGTTAAAAGACAGAATTCAAACGATAAAAATAATTTTAGATGAAAACTAATGAAGTGTTTGAAGATGGAAGGTAATATTAGATGATAAAAGAAAAATATATATCAAGAAAGTTCAACAATGCTGCAGACTGTTTCCAACCGTGTACAAATGTGTGGATAGTTTTTTGTTTTAAAACAATGGTTATTTTGAGCCCCTGGCACAGGCAAATATATATATTTATGAACACTAAAACACACGGGCACAGGGAAAATCTTCTTGTCTAAAATAACCACGGAGACAAGTTTCTAATTGTGTGAAAAAGAGGTATATCATTTAGACCTTTAAACCCCATCATAAATTGTTGTAATAAAGTAAACCTATGATATTTCATTAGGTTGACGACTGACAGGAGCTTGGCCTTAGTCAGTAGAATTTTCTGGAACACTTTGTATTACATTGACAATGCTTACGCATCTTAATCTATAGTAAGAATATCGTCGGACTATATATTATGGGGTCATGGGAAGACAGTGAAAATTTAGCCCCCCCCCCCCCCTCCTCATACCCCTTTCCCAGAAAACCTAGGTAGAAGGCAGACAGGGGAGTTTAGCTTTTCAAACTCTTGTTCTTTTTATAAGCAATGACTGGCCTTTGGGTCAGAGGTCGAGCAAGTTTACTTTGAAGTAGTTTGTATTCTTATACTATAATCTTGGCCATAGCGATGCTAGCTTTGTTATACTGAAACACAAATGGTATTATAGTTTTTTCACGACATCGTGTACATTCGATCGCTCTATGTGGAAAATTTGTCAGTTACTCTCTTAAGGTCGGGAGATTCCTCCTGGCAAAACCGGTTTCCTCCTGGCAAAACGCCCGGTTTCCTCCTGGCATAACGCCCGGTTTCTTCCTGGCAAAAGCTCGGTTTCCGCCTGGCAAAACGCCCGGTTTCCTCCTAACAAAAGCCCAGTTTCCTCCACCCTAAACTTAGCAACGCAGCCATGTATTAAGTGAAATTAACTCGAGTCCGTCGTAAAACATCAATCAATAATAACCATGCAAACATTTAAAACATAACTCGACGTATATAAGGTGACCCTATACTGATTTAGTGGGCAAACTCACGTAAATTTCATAAAGGCTACGGCGGTGAGTGCGCGTTTAAGGTAGCATGAGCTGTCAGATATAGGGAAACGTTGGTTCTTACAGAATTGGATACATTACATGTTCTTTATTTATAACAAACTTATACCAAACTTGAAGATGTACGTTATTTAACATTAAAAACCCTATACATCGCTGCTATTTCAATTTCTGTCCATTATTGGAACGCATCCCCTTTTCGTATGGGTTGTCGCCTATTTGTTTTATCCTAATTTCAGTCCCTTAGTTTTTAAAAGTGATTCACACCTTCGAATTCTCTTAAAAATCGGAATATAGGGGGAAGAAATCATAATTTTGACAGATAAAGCAATCAGTTAATTGTGGACTAAGGTCTACTATTGGATAATGAAGTTAATGGCGCCGACAGAATTGATTGAATCCAATTTGACTAAGACAGGACTTTTGTTCATATCTTTGACTGTCATATTTAAAATACAGAATCAAAATCTGTATACTCAGATTTCTAAGATCCCAAAACAATATATAAGTTCTTGAATATTCACACAAATGTTTAAACTGTATCAAGTTCAAGTTATAATTATAAACAGTTTCTCTTTTAAAAGTTTATTCAGTTTTAAAAGTAAAATAAATGGCACACTAATTCTTCAATCCATTATATTTTTCTCCGAAATACTAAATAATTACATGAGATAGCGAAACTTTAAATGTACGAAATAAGTAACTGTACAGAGAAAAAGCATCGTGTTGACCGTAAAACTGACGTTATTCTCGGGCGTTATTCTTAAAGCGATTTGGTTGAGTGCGGGCTAGTATATAGTTTGTGGAATTCCCAATTTTATTCTTGTCACTTATCCAGGTATTAATTTTAAAAAATTTGAAATAAGAATGCAACAACTTACAGTATAGATTTGCTATCCGACAGGAAAACGTCCAGTGTATGTTGTCTACGCGCTTTAATTTTCTAAATGAATGAGGTCCTGCAAACATTTCCAAAAGTGACCACCAGCACCTGTCGCCCACTCCTAATGTGGTATAACAGGCTACCCGCGACATCCAGGTGAGAAGTCCACTTAAAGGGGCATGAGCTGCCAAAATGGTGATATTTTGACTTAAAAACAGAACGTTGAAATTATTGGCTATTTTTCTCAAGACGTATAATTCAGAAGCTTTTTATTGCTTCTAGTCTAAAAAAATGTGTGATATAGTATTGTTTTGAACTAACTTTGCCTTCGAATGAATGAATGGTCGTCCCGGTTATTTAAATTTTGTTTACTTTTCGACGACGTTTTCCGTTCGTACAGGCCACATACTGTATGGATTTTCCTCATTCCAACGCCAATCATTTAGTTTTTCGATGGCCTTCAAAGCCTATTACTGTCGTGACAATCAGAAATTATGAAAGAAGTGTGAATTTCGGCAGCTCATGCCACTTTAAGACGCGCGAGGGGGTTACCTATGTAGGGGCGAGGAATCAATGACTGAAAAATATACATGTACATTACCCGTTCAGTTTGGTTACTATAAGCTGTTGAAGAATCCTTAAAGGGCTTTCAAAAGCTGTGACACTTCAAGGCATTTTAATAGGATTTTGATAGGTTTTGACATGTCATTGACTCGCTGGCAAACTATGGGCTTTATCGATCCAATACGTCACTTTGTCGACACAACGCAATTATCACGTGTCACCCTCGGTTGTCTATTTATCGTTCTAGTTGGTGGCTTTTTAAAACGATAAAACGATGTTTTTGTAAAATGTTTGATTAACTTTCTTATTAATTTTCATAACGTCTTAACGCTAACGCTGGCCGTCTTAACGCCTTCATTCTACCTAAAATCACTTTCTTAACGCCCCTCGCTATTTTATTTTTACACATTTTCTTTAAATTGTTCCGATTATTCACATTTTGTCCCTGATTTACATCGTACTATAGTACGAGAATGGTTTTGTTGACGTCTGACACACCATCTGCCTTTTTATTACGTCATCATATCGGAGAATGCTATTGATTTAATGATGACGCTAATTTTCCAAACCGTGTTTTTAGACTCACTTTCTTAACAATTTTCTTTATGTCTTAACGCTATCGCTCAACGTCTTAACGCCTTAATTCTATTGTTTTCTACCGAAAATCACTTTCTTAACGCCACTCGCTATTTCATTTTTACTCATTTTCTTTCAATTTTTCCTATCAAAGTTTACATTTTGTGCCCCTACTATAGTACGAGAATGCTGTTGATATTATGAGTTTAGACTCACTTTCTTAACAGTTTTCTTTATGTCTTAACGCTATCGCTCAACGTCTTAACGCCTTCATCCTATTGTTCTCGACCGAAATTCGTTTTCTTAACGTCATTTACTATTTCATTTTTACTCATTTTCTTTCAATTTTCCTGATCAAAGTTCACATTTTGTGCCCGTACTATAGTACGAGCCTGGTATTGATTTTCTTGACATCTGACACACACCATATGTCATTTAAATCTGTAATCTGTTTTGATAACTCTTTATGCAATAAATTTAGAGTAGCTTTAGTTTGATTCACCCTTATTTGTGAAGTTTTATCCTTTTGTGGAACAGAGCCGCCTGGTGTTGTAAATCTTATTTGTCTGCAGTTTCACTCTTTTGCTTTGCCGAGTCAGCCGATAGATGTACTTTTATGTAGTGAAATTTAGAGCGATTCATTGCCTGAAAACTGTTCAATTGTGTTTATGCTGAGGAGATCCACTCTTCGGGTATGTTTATTGTTTTATCTCTATTTGTTATTGTATGATTGGTGTACATATTATCCGTAGTTTTAAGGAACTAAACTTGTGGTTTATAACGCAACTTGATACCTACGTTAATAGAAAAAGAAATAATAAAGTGCTCAGAAATTCACAAATTCGCCCACCAATCCACGAATGGTAATCTTGCAATCACCAAGAGGAGTATAGAACTTGCCTTTGTGAAGTTGTAAATCATCCAGATTGAATTAAAGTTTCCCTTCATCAGATTGTTGCATACAACTCTAGTTCTGGTGGCAAGCCACTTGGCCCCTTTGTGTCATATAAAACAATAACTAGGGGGATTAACTCAGATTAGTGAATTTTCAAAGATAGGAACACTGGTACATTTTCTCACAGCATTCTTTAACATGGGAAAAATGTACGAGTTTTCGTTTGGACTGTTCTCACACTTAAAATATTTCACTAGCAACTCATTGTGTTCCCGGTTGTAGGTAGCTCAGTTCTAAACCAGAAAATAGCAATTCTCAGAAAATTTGAATAAAAAATTCGACGGAATAATGTGGTTACAAGATTTACAGGCCATACTCTCTAACCTGTGCTTTCTTCTTTGTCCTAATTTACAAGAAAGCTGATCATAAGTGAGAAATTATGTCTGTTGTTGTTGTTCAAAAACAAATTTGAAGACTACATGACGTCACGAAATTCAGGTAAGGCTTGTGGCAAGTTTCAGATTCAGTTGAGCTACCGGCGTGATGAGATGCGCAATCGTAAGGTTCGCATCCCTAACGTTAAACCATCAGTTGCATCAGTGCTATAAATAGCTTTCACTTGTTCATGTTTATGATTTCTCTGATAAGGCTATAATGTCACACCGCTATATTTTTACGTCAAGTGACTGCATTTATTAACTGTCTAAACTAAAATACATAACGCTTTGAACTTCATACAAGGAAACGCATTTACTTTCGCTTTCGATCCATCCCATAATAGTTTGTATTGTTTTGATTAAGGGGTCGTTTCAAAATGCCTAACATGTTATATCTTTAAATGATTAAATAACACCGATTGGCCAATATTTCAAGCATATCAGTATAAGAAATGACTTTTGGGACGTTTTTGCTTAAAGGAAGCTACAAGCTTTATGTTTTTATTACATTTTCTTTATTTTCTTTTTGATTGTAGAATGGCGATTTAGTTCATCGTTTGTGTGTATAAATAAACCTTACACCGTTACGAAAACATCTCCCTGGTGTTCAGTCAGTCGTTCCGTCTGCCACAAAATTTCGGAGATCGCCGATGATTGTCGAAGATACCCGAGGTCAGTCATTTTCTCAATTTATCCTTTGATGTGTGCCGATCCAGTAGGAAAAAGTTAGGAGAAAGTGAAACCACCTTTGTGATTGCAAAATTTATGAAACCATGAGCATTGCTGAGAATTTTGAGGAATCGGCTCACAACGTTGATAGTAACGTCAAACAAAATACTACACCTGATGAGAGGCTGAATTTCATACGGAATAAAAGAAAATTATTCCGTTCCAGAATAACACGAAATACCAACTGTGTTAAAGATAGCATTCATGGCAAGCAAGATGTCAGACGCTTGAAATGGCAAATTGAGGACATAAAGTCAGATCAGACCCAATGCCTTGAGTTCCATGGTGAACTATATGATCTGCTGAGTGAAGATCAATTACCTCCCTTAGATGAGTGGGAAAGTGTCCTACTAAATGATGTTTATTCCATCGAAGAAGCTGTAGAGGATTATGTCTTGTCTATGCAAAATGGAGACATGCCTTCAGCAATGGTTACCAGAAGTGTCACCAAAAATCAGATACAACGTGATAATACGACAATGGCGACAAAATGTTGATGACACCGCCCAAATTGCTTCCCCTAAATCCTCAGGTATTATCCCAGATGATGTTGAGTCAGCTTTAAATGGAGCCAGTTTTCAGCCGCCACCAAAGTTGGATCCGCGCCCTGATTGTGAACAAAACATTAACAATTTAAATTGTTCGTTCGATGTTTGGATTGATGAATTGGTAGAGTTCCAGGAAACTAAACTGTCTGTTAACATGAACAATCTAACAATCGCTTTTTAGATTAGAATCGAGTAAAGATTTACCTTCAGTACAGTTACCTATTTTTAATGGGGATCCAATGCTCTATGTTGATTTTATTGAAATGTTTAAAGTTAATGTACATGACAAACCTCATTTATCTGATAATGTCAGAATGTCACAACTTAAATGTCATATTTCAGGAGATGCTGAACGTTCTATTTCAGGACTAGGTTCTGGAGGGGAAATGTATGCCACGGCTCTGAAGACCCTGGAAGAGCAGTTTGGTCAGCCGAGTGTAATGGCAAGAGCATACATACATAAAGTGACAAAGGGTGCTCCCATCAAGTCAAATGATCGTCAGGCATTACGAGAACTTTCGCTCGATCTGATAAATACCCGAGCAACTCTTTTCAGAATTAATTATTTTTCTGATGTCAATGCCAACGATACAATCAGACAAATCACCACAAGACTTCCGGACCACCTTATTGAAAGATGGAAAACTTTAGTTACGGATATCCGAGATAGAGGTGAAGTGCCTACAATTGATCATATCAGTAATTTTATTAAACGAAGAGTTCAAACAGAATATGATCCTGATTTTGGCAGCATTGAAACCAGGAAATCAAAATTTCATCAAGAAAAGTCCGAGTGGAATACATCTAAATTAAAGCGAGGAATCCATGCAGCAGAGGAACAGAAGAGGACTCCACAGTGCTACATCTGTAAAGAGGAACACAGATTTGCAATACGTTCAATAAATCTTCTGTTGAAGGTTAAAGAAAATCGTCTTTGCTTTTCCTGTTTGACCAAGGGCCATATGACACGAGATTGCAGATCAAAGTCAAAGTGTAGCAAAGAGGGATGTACCAGCAATCATCATAGTCTTCTACACGAAGATCCGCCTAGTGTGAGTGGAACCTCTCCGTTAGATAACACGATTATCATGCCAGTAGTCAGAGTCCGTTTCCGATCCAGAAATGGTCGTCAGTGTGAGGGCAACGTCTTAATAGATAGCGGAGCGGGAACCACTATAATTCGACATGGATTTGCCAGAAGACTTGGACTTCAAGGACAAACTGAAGGACTACAGCTATCTGTGGTTGGTGGAGAGAAAGTTGATCAACCAAATAGTCGACGTGTAACATTTTGGATTTCACCTTAAAAATGGAGGAGAAGATCATGTTATAGAAGCTCATGAAGTTGACAAGACGATTATCAATGTGCCATCTCTTGATCATTTCAACACTTGAAGGATCTTGAATACTCCCATAGAGCTGGTCCGATTGATTTGATCTTAGGCGTGCAGTATACGCATCTCCATGTAGATTTTGAATGTCGCCAGGGCTTACTTTATGAACCAGTAGCCAAGAGATCAGCTCTAGGGTGGTATTTGATTGGATCCAACGAGAAAGAAAAGTCTTGTGTATTCTTCATCAACTTCTTTCAAAAGATTGACATGAAACAGTTTTATGATTTTGAAACATTAGGTATCCAAGCAACTGACTGCAAATGCCCAAAACCAAGTATGTCAAGCCCTTATCTTGTTGGAGAACTCTTGCACAAAAAATGATACAAGGTACACCATAGGACTTCCTTGGAAATTCAGCCCTGTAAGTCTTCCTGACAACTATGATTTGGCCTTCAAGAGATTAGAATCGCTTCAAAGGTCACTCCAGAAGAACCGAGATAAGGCAAAAATGTATTCTGATGGTCTATTACAGTATGAGGAAAATGGATGGTCCCAACCTTTGACCAAGAAAGAAGTTCAGTTGTACAGTAAACCAGTCAACTATCTCCCTCATCATGGCGTCTACCGCCCAGAGAAGATTAGCACACCACTCATGATAGTGTTTGATCCAGCTAGTCCATTCCAAGGAACATCACTAAATTCCTGTTTGTACAAAGGCCCAGGCTTAATTGGAAATCTGCTCGGAGTACTGCTACGTTTTAGAGAGGATAATGTAGCCTTTGCTGGAGATATTTCCAAAATGTACTTGCAGATTTGCCTCCCAGAAGAACATACACATATTCATCGATATCTTTGGCGTGACTTAGATACCACTAGAGTGCCTACAGTTTACCGACTAATGAGAGTAACGTTTGGAGCCAAATCTTCTCCCGACACTCGGAGTAGGATGGAATCCTAGAACAGATGTTCTTAAATTTACAGTGAAGTCACTACAACCATCAAAGTTCACAAAGCGTACAGTGTTGTCCAAAATGTCGTCACTTTATGATCCGCTAGGTTTGGCTGCATGTATAACAATCAAGGCTAGGATAGCGATGCAAGATATATGGCGATGCAAAGAACTCGGCTGGGACAATCCTTGCCTACAGAAATGTGTATTCTTTGGACAGAACTTTTTAAAGAGATAAAAGACTTAAAGAACATCGTGATACCCCGATGCATCAAACCTAAATCAGCTTATGGAGAACCCACTTTACATGTCTTTTCTGACGCTAGTAAGTTAGCATATGGAGCTGTAGCGTATCTGCTGTGGAATGCCGTCCAAGGCACGGAAATAAGATTGGTCTCTGCAAAAGCAAGAGTTCCCCCTCTACACAACACAACGGTTCCACGTTTAGAACTTATTGATGCTTTAGTAGCCTCAAGATTAGCTAAATCTATTGTCGGAGAACTAAGAAGAAAACCTACAAAGGTCATATTATGGTCTGATGCTCAAATTGTGTTACATTGGTTACGTGCAGAATCCATTGATATGAAAGCCTTTGTTGGAGTCCGCGTTGCGGAAATACAGAACACCTGGGATCCCTCACATTGGAGATTTGTTCCAACAAATGAAAATCCAGCTGAATGACCTAAGCAGAGGGATTTCCACCGAGGATATGGAAGGTAGATGGATGAATGGTCCACATTTCTTAAAGAAACCCGAGAGCCATTGGCCAGTAGAACCTTTAACACCAGTGCCAGTCAACAATGAAACCAAACAACGAAATTTGGTCGCTTCTTCACAGAAGATTGATCCGTTCATCGAAGCTGAAAGATTTTCCAGCTGGAGAAAATTGCTCAGAGTCACATCATTTTGCTTGCGATTTATCAAGAACCTAAGAACTTCATCTGAGAAAAGAATCCTCGAGAAATCAGTTACCTGTGATGAGTTGGACGAAGCCAAACGGTATTGGATTATGAAAGCTCAAGAAAGCCTAGTGAATTGGGAACGCACATGCTCTCAACTGAATCCATTCAAGAAGGCAGATATTATTCGAGTAGGAGATCGATTGAAACGTTCGTCTCTCAACTATGAACATGTGCACCCAATTTTGTTGCCAGCAGATCATCACATCTCGAAATTAATTATGATAAAATTTCATAGCAAATCATGTCACTCTGAAGCAGAAAGAACCTTATGCGACAGTCGCAGAGAATATTGGATTCTTCGAGGAAGAAATCTAGCCAAAGCTATTGTAAGGAAATGCACCATATGTCGTAAGTTGAGACAGCCTGCTCATTCAATCATTATGTCCGACTTACCCGGTGATAGATTGAAACCTTTTGAACCTCCCTAGTTTGTGGCCGGGATAGATTTATTTGGTCCCTTCTTATTAAAGTATGGCAGGAATCAGCGAAAGAAAGCTTGGGGAGCTATCTTCACTTGTGCAAACACGAGAGCCATACATCTTGAAGTCGTCGACGACCTTTCGACACAAGCTTTCCTACGGTCGCTTCGTCGATTTGCTGCACATCACGGATGGCCGAATACCATTATTACGGAAAACGGGTCATCGTTCGTTGGAGCGAAGAAAGAACTGAAGAAGTTAATTCAAGATGGCAAGAAAGATATAGAAGATTTTTATATACTTCACAACGTTAGATGGATTTTACGAACGTCTCATCAAGATTGTGAAGACAGCATTGCAAACAGTTGTAGGTCAACAAGTACTTACCTGGGGTGAAATAGCAACTGTATTTGCAGCGATTCAATGTTTGGTAAACTCAAGACCAATAGGATATTCACCTGACAACCCTGATGATTTACAGCCCTTGACACCCAACCATTTCATTATTGGAAGAGCAACACCGGAAATACCACAAGGTCCCTTTAAACCAACCAGGAATCTCCACAAAAGATTTGAATTTATTCAAATGCTCGTCACTCATTTTTGGAACAGATTTATTAAGGAATATCTGCCTACTTTGACAAAACGTTTCAAATGGCTCACTGTAGGTAGACAACTTGCAATTGGAGACATCGTCCTTTTGGTAGAGCCTAAAGTATCCAGAGGAAAGTGGGACATGTGGAAAATAACAGAAGTTTTCAGAGGCCAAGACAATGTTATCCGAAATGTAAAGGTCAAAACTAAAAACGCTCTGTTCAAAAATGTTGTATTGTTCTTGAGAATAATGGCTAAGATATCTTACTTTTGGGCCCCGAGGGATTGTAAGATTTTGAGAACTGTTTATGCAATAAATTTAGAGTAGCTTTAGTTTGATTCACCCTTATTTGTGAAGTTTACCCTTTTGTGGAACAGCGCCGTCTGGTGTTTTAAATCTTATTTGTCTGTAGTTTCACTCTTTTGCTTTGCCGAGTCAGCCGATAGATGTACTTTTATGTAGTGAAATTTAGAGCGATTCATTGCCTGAAAACTGTTCAATTGTGTTTATGCTGAGGAGATCCACTCTTCGGGTATGTTTATTGTTTTATCTGTATTTGTTATTGTATGATTGGTGTGCATATTATCCGTAGTTTTAAGGAACTAAACTTGTGGTTTATAACGTTATAACCTACGTTAAACCATCAGTTGCATCAGTGCTATAAAAAGCTTTCACTTGTTCATGTTTATGATTTCTCTGATAAGGCTACAATGTCACACCGCTATATTTTTACGTAAAGTGGCAGCATTTATTAACTGTCTAAACTAAAATACATAACGCTTTGAACTTCATACAAGGAAACGCATTTACTTTCGCTTTCGATCCATCCCATAATAGTTTGTATTGTTTTGATTAAGGGGTCGTTTCAAAATGCCTAACATATTATATCTTTAAATGATTAAATAACACCGATTGGCCAATATTTCAAGCATATCAGTATAAGAAATGAATTTTGGGACGTTTTTGCTTAAAGGAAGCTACAGGCTTTATGTTTTTATTACATTTTCTTTATTTTCTTTTTGATTTTAGAATGACGATTTAGTTATCGTTTGTGTGTGTAAATAAACCTTACACCGTTACGAAAACATCTCCTTGGTGTTCAGTCAGTCGTTCCGTCTGCCACAACGTCATCCTAACGATTTTCTGACACTTACGTCAGTACCCCCTGCTGTGCAAATATCGTTTTTTTTACACGTATCTGGGAGGACTCCCTGCTGTGCAAAATTACATATAAAGACAGACAGACTACTCCCATTGATGGAACGCTGTTCGGACTGAGCGTCTAACACTCTACCTACTGAGCCACAGAGGCCCCCCGCAGGTTAGAATCCATTCTGTTCCGAAAACAAAATGGCAATTTTCTTATTAGATCGGCCGATGGAGGATACTTGCACGGTTTTTTGCCATATTAAACGTAAAGTTATATAACCGTGAGCGCAGCGTAAAAAAAACACAATTTTTAACCTTAGTTTTGATTTATCATGAACAACATATTGTCATCGATCCTAAGAGAAATATTAGATATATAACTCTACAGAATGGCAATTTAAAATAACACCAGATGCCAGGTATCTTAGTGTAATAGCAAGCCTTTCTGCTGCTGATATCGCATTGGTATGATTGGATCGACTTAATAACTCTTCAAAAGAGACTTCGTCCATTCTGAGGAAGTTGTGCAGCTTTTATCCGTATCCTTGACTTTCTTGCTCGTCGACCTCGTCTTTTCCTTACAACAATGTTTGAAATCAAACTCGCAGTCGCCACAACAGATAAAACCTTCTTCACAGCCATTTTTAGGAAGCTGGGAGCCAATTTTTATTTTTTCCCTCTTTTTTATCATGCAACAGCGTACAACAGCACGCAGCAAAAGTTGTCCGGTGTATTACCATGTATACATCCACATGCAACCAGGTCCAACATCGTTGAACAAAAGTTGTATGTTGTTGTACAACAAAAGTTGCATCGTCTAGACGGGCCTTTAGTTTGGAATCTGAAAGCTTTTTTCTGAGAGTATGTTTTTCACACACCTAATCTATCAATTTCAGGTACACGTGGATACAAACATGGGATATAGTTTTCCTGTGCGGATGTTAAATGTTCAGTGGACTGGTGTGGGGTTTCTTTTGCTCGGATCAAGTTTTTTTCTACTTTTGCAATTATCTACGATTTCCTCAACGGATCGAGTTTTGTTTGATTTTAGGGGTAAGTGTTAATTTATATTTTGCTCATCGACTAAATCGTATGAGAACCACTATTGCTACTAACCCTATAGCATTGTTTAGGCCTGATAGCATTGTTTAGGTCTGATAAAATGTTTCTATAAGTCACCCTCCGCAAGTTATGTCACCCGGGTTTCTGACTCCAAAATTTATCAAGAACCTAAGAACTTCATCTGAGAAAAGAATCCTCGAGAAATCAGTTACCTGTGATGAGTTGGACGAAGCCAAACGGTATTGGATTATGAAAGCTCAAGAAAGCCTAGTGAATTGGGAACGCACATGCTCTCAACTGAATCCATTCAAGAAGGCAGATATTATTCGAGTAGGAGATCGATTGAAACGTTCGTCTCTCAACTATGAACATGTGCACCCAATTTTGTTGCCAGCAGATCATCACATCTCGAAATTAATTATGATAAAATTTCATAGCAAATCATGTCACTCTGAAGCAGAAAGAACCTTATGCGACAGTCGCAGAGAATATTGGATTCTTCGAGGAAGAAATCTAGCCAAAGCTATTGTAAGGAAATGCACCATATGTCGTAAGTTGAGACAGCCTGCTCATTCAATCATTATGTCCGACTTACCCGGTGATAGATTGAAACCTTTTGAACCTCCCTAGTTTGTGGCCGGGATAGATTTATTTGGTCCCTTCTTATTAAAGTATGGCAGGAATCAGCGAAAGAAAGCTTGGGGAGCTATCTTCACTTGTGCAAACACGAGAGCCATACATCTTGAAGTCGTCGACGACCTTTCGACACAAGCTTTCCTACGGTCGCTTCGTCGATTTGCTGCACATCACGGATGGCCGAATACCATTATTACGGAAAACGGGTCATCGTTCGTTGGAGCGAAGAAAGAACTGAAGAAGTTAATTCAAGATGGCAAGAAAGATATAGAAGATTTTTATATACTTCACAACGTTAGATGGATTTTACGAACGTCTCATCAAGATTGTGAAGACAGCATTGCAAACAGTTGTAGGTCAACAAGTACTTACCTGGGGTGAAATAGCAACTGTATTTGCAGCGATTCAATGTTTGGTAAACTCAAGACCAATAGGATATTCACCTGACAACCCTGATGATTTACAGCCCTTGACACCCAACCATTTCATTATTGGAAGAGCAACACCGGAAATACCACAAGGTCCCTTTAAACCAACCAGGAATCTCCACAAAAGATTTGAATTTATTCAAATGCTCGTCACTCATTTTTGGAACAGATTTATTAAGGAATATCTGCCTACTTTGACAAAACGTTTCAAATGGCTCACTGTAGGTAGACAACTTGCAATTGGAGACATCGTCCTTTTGGTAGAGCCTAAAGTATCCAGAGGAAAGTGGGACATGTGGAAAATAACAGAAGTTTTCAGAGGCCAAGACAATGTTATCCGAAATGTAAAGGTCAAAACTAAAAACGCTCTGTTCAAAAATGTTGTATTGTTCTTGAGAATAATGGCTAAGATATCTTACTTTTGGGCCCCGAGGGATTGTAAGATTTTGAGAACTGTTTATGCAATAAATTTAGAGTAGCTTTAGTTTGATTCACCCTTATTTGTGAAGTTTACCCTTTTGTGGAACAGCGCCGTCTGGTGTTTTAAATCTTATTTGTCTGTAGTTTCACTCTTTTGCTTTGCCGAGTCAGCCGATAGATGTACTTTTATGTAGTGAAATTTAGAGCGATTCATTGCCTGAAAACTGTTCAATTGTGTTTATGCTGAGGAGATCCACTCTTCGGGTATGTTTATTGTTTTATCTGTATTTGTTATTGTATGATTGGTGTGCATATTATCCGTAGTTTTAAGGAACTAAACTTGTGGTTTATAACGTTATAACCTACGTTAAACCATCAGTTGCATCAGTGCTATAAAAAGCTTTCACTTGTTCATGTTTATGATTTCTCTGATAAGGCTACAATGTCACACCGCTATATTTTTACGTAAAGTGGCAGCATTTATTAACTGTCTAAACTAAAATACATAACGCTTTGAACTTCATACAAGGAAACGCATTTACTTTCGCTTTCGATCCATCCCATAATAGTTTGTATTGTTTTGATTAAGGGGTCGTTTCAAAATGCCTAACATATTATATCTTTAAATGATTAAATAACACCGATTGGCCAATATTTCAAGCATATCAGTATAAGAAATGAATTTTGGGACGTTTTTGCTTAAAGGAAGCTACAGGCTTTATGTTTTTATTACATTTTCTTTATTTTCTTTTTGATTTTAGAATGACGATTTAGTTATCGTTTGTGTGTGTAAATAAACCTTACACCGTTACGAAAACATCTCCTTGGTGTTCAGTCAGTCGTTCCGTCTGCCACAACGTCATCCTAACGATTTTCTGACACTTACGTCAGTACCCCCTGCTGTGCAAATATCGTTTTTTTTACACGTATCTGGGAGGACTCCCTGCTGTGCAAAATTACATATAAAGACAGACAGACTACTCCCATTGATGGAACGCTGTTCGGACTGAGCGTCTAACACTCTACCTACTGAGCCACAGAGGCCCCCCGCAGGTTAGAATCCATTCTGTTCCGAAAACAAAATGGCAATTTTCTTATTAGATCGGCCGATGGAGGATACTTGCACGGTTTTTTGCCATATTAAACGTAAAGTTATATAACCGTGAGCGCAGCGTAAAAAAAACACAATTTTTAACCTTAGTTTTGATTTATCATGAACAACATATTGTCATCGATCCTAAGAGAAATATTAGATATATAACTCTACAGAATGGCAATTTAAAATAACACCAGATGCCAGGTATCTTAGTGTAATAGCAAGCCTTTCTGCTGCTGATATCGCATTGGTATGATTGGATCGACTTAATAACTCTTCAAAAGAGACTTCGTCCATTCTGAGGAAGTTGTGCAGCTTTTATCCGTATCCTTGACTTTCTTGCTCGTCGACCTCGTCTTTTCCTTACAACAATGTTTGAAATCAAACTCGCAGTCGCCACAACAGATAAAACCTTCTTCACAGCCATTTTTAGGAAGCTGGGAGCCAATTTTTATTTTTTCCCTCTTTTTTATCATGCAACAGCGTACAACAGCACGCAGCAAAAGTTGTCCGGTGTATTACCATGTATACATCCACATGCAACCAGGTCCAACATCGTTGAACAAAAGTTGTATGTTGTTGTACAACAAAAGTTGCATCGTCTAGACGGGCCTTTAGTTTGGAATCTGAAAGCTTTTTTCTGAGAGTATGTTTTTCACACACCTAATCTATCAATTTCAGGTACACGTGGATACAAACATGGGATATAGTTTTCCTGTGCGGATGTTAAATGTTCAGTGGACTGGTGTGGGGTTTCTTTTGCTCGGATCAAGTTTTTTTCTACTTTTGCAATTATCTACGATTTCCTCAACGGATCGAGTTTTGTTTGATTTTAGGGGTAAGTGTTAATTTATATTTTGCTCATCGACTAAATCGTATGAGAACCACTATTGCTACTAACCCTATAGCATTGTTTAGGCCTGATAGCATTGTTTAGGTCTGATAAAATGTTTCTATAAGTCACCCTCCGCAAGTTATGTCACCCGGGTTTCTGACTCCAAAATTACTATTTTTTTAATACTGACGGCCGTATTTTGGAGTCAGAGTTCATTGCAACCAAAAAGCCGGAGTTGGCTGCCCGCTCGTCATAAATTATGATGGCGGTTTAATGTGTGGCTCTACCTGACCGGCAAAGAAGTAAACCAGGATAGAGATACACGAGTGCGGCTAGTCGCCCTTAGGCCGAAAATTCGGGCTAGTGGTCCGATAATCGCTTGACGGATAATTTCGCCACTATGATATCAGTGCCTGATATGGACGAGCAAGATTGATTAATTGTTAAATTCACTTTACAAAAGGCTAAATTATTCATGAATGTTGCAATGACACTATTTGAGTTAGTTAAATGATTATTTTCTGTTTAAATCTGACAGCAAACTGCCCGATCAGAAGCGTGCAATCTCTTCCTACTTTTTGATTGCTATGAGCCCTTACTCCAAAATACGACCGTCAATATGAAAAATAGTAATTTTGGTGACAGAAACCCGAACTACAAGTTAAGATGATTTTCGCACCACTCAAGGGTATTTCACCTATATGGAGGTAAGAGTTCAAGGAAGATATATTCGTTAACACAGAAAATGTTATGCAGGACGTATCATTTTTCCATTGATTAAAAAAGATGGCCAACGTTGGTCAAACCTCAAAATAATGACTCCTCTTTTTCTGTCTGAATAATATTGATTAAGAAATTTCAGCAAATAGAGCGCAATGCCGTGTCGATTGGTCAAATCGTATGTATAAAGCAGACCAAAAAATGTAATTCACTACAAATGCGTAAAAGTTCAAACTCACCTATTCTACCGAACCATTGCTATTTCGGATTGAGCGTCCTTTGATTCCCCTATATCTGTTATTTTGGCGTCGCACAAGTTTCTATTTAAATGGGATATCCATTGTAAAAAGAAATGTAAAAGGTATATTGTGCACTTTATTAAAGTCCCATAAGCTGCCAAAATTAGGATGGTTTTCATAAAATCCTACTATCAAAATGGGACTATTTCGTGAAATTGACTCTACGTTTTCGTTACTAGGTTAACGTTTTATTAAATTCAAAGTATATATTCACATATAGCGTGATGTCAGGATTTTTATATTTATCTGATAGCTTTTTCTACCATATTTTCAAGAAAGAGTAATCCCAATATAACGAGAATACTGTTATACCCACTTTCTAAAGACACTAATTAATTAAACTCACACATGTTCTTTGTAGCCTCAAGGTATTCGATTGGAGTGTTTTGTTTTTCCAAGTTACCGTTTGCTTTTCACTTGATGTTTTGGTCGGATTTGATAACAACAATGGAAGTCTTGGTAGCTCATTTAATGGACTTCTTTGTCATTACGCCCCTCGTAGGAATCCGTTTCATATCTATATCAAATTGTTTCAGATGCAGTTAAAGGAGTGCAAAAGCCTGTGCAATCAACACCTTACACGGAGTATGAATATAAAGACGAAAAGTTTTCGTCCCTGTTGCAATCAAATTGTGTCGATGATTATAAAGTGCCAAATATTGTTCATTATGTCTGGCTTAATAAAACGTTCCTGGCGTTTCATGAATACGTTTCTATGCTGAGTGCAAGTAAATTTGTGAAACCATGTTACATCTTGCTTCATGGAGACACGATCCCCGGAGGAAAGTGGTGGGACCTGTTATTGTCACAAGTACACAATATCATCCACGTCAAAAGGAAACCTCCAAAAGAAATATTCGGTCGAAAGCTTGGATTTATTGAACATGGCGCAGATGTCTTGCGACTTCAAATAATAATGGGTAAGGGTTTGTTGAGAATACATCCAATAGATGCTAGATTTGCCTTATTTTTAATGATACAATTTGTCAAAAAGTTTACCCAATAATTTGAAAGTCCACCAAAGTACGTTTGTCGCTTCTAGTATTTGCGAAAAAAGCCGATTCACGCATCTTGTTATGAATAAAAACAACTAGCTTTTGGGCACATTATTTATCTTCAATTTTGTCTAAAATATCTTAATGATGGTGTAAAATTGATTCATTTCCCGGTATTGTTTACATTGTTTATAATTCTTCTGCTTTTTATAGAAAAATAAGAGTCAATTGACTTTGGATGAAAGGTGATGGGTCGATTTTCAGCGAAAAATATGCAATTAACCCGTAATTGACCGATTGCTTGATGACGTCACTTGGAATTTACGCGCAGAGCTTTTCGGGTGATGGGGTTTTACAAAATGGCGGAAGGAGTAATATTGCATCGAGAAGAAGACGTAAAAGGCGCATAGTCTCCTGCAAAATGCGTGGATAAAAATACGTTATGTCACCAAAGTTTTCCAAAAACATGACGTCTTGCCAAGTAGTGGTAAACAAAATGGCGAACTGAGGTACACAGGGAAAATCTTGTAGTCTAACATAACCAGGCAAGTTTATAATTGTGTTAAAAGAGTTATATCATTTAGACCTTTATACCCCATAAATTGTTGTAACAAACTAAACCTATGATATTTCATTAGGTTGACGTCTGACAGGAAAATGGTTACACATCTTAACTATGGCAAGAACATCGGTAGACTGGGATTAAAACCCATAAATTCTCCATCTCACAACCTACGATTAACAAACAGCACGGTTAGGGCAAAACAGGAAAGCTATAACAAACAACATGGTTATGAACTCCATCTGACAACCTACAATTAGGTACAACAAACATCATGGTTATGAACTCCATCTCATAGCCTACAATTAAAAAACATGGTTATAACAAACAACATGGTAATAAACTCCATCTCACAACCAACGATTACAAACAACATGGTAATAAACTCAATGTCACAACCTACGATTAAAAAACAACACGGTTATGACAAACAGCACAGTTATAACAAACAACACGGTTATTAACTCCATCTTACAACCTACAATTAGTTATAACAAACAACATGGTTATAAACTACATCTCATAACCTACAATTAACAAACAATACGGTTCTAAACTCCATCTCACAACCTAACATTAACAAAGACAAGACAGCACAGTTATAACAAACAACACGGTTATTAACTCCATCTTACAACCTAACATTAACAAAGACAAAACAGCACAGTTATAACAAACAGCATGGTTATGAACTCCATCTCACAACCTACAATTAAACAACACGGTTACGACAAACAAAACAGTTATAACAAACAACACGGTTATTAACTCCATCTTACAACCTAAAATTAGTTATAACAAAACAACATGGTTATAAACTACATCTCATAACCTACAATTAACAAACAACAAGGTTATAAACTCCATCTCACATTGTAATTTACAAGTGACGTCGTCAAGCAATCGGTCAATTAGTGGTAATCCCGTGGTACTACTGAAAGGTCGTAAATTGTTTCTGTTTGGGGAAAATACAGAAACTCATCTAGTGTTTTAGTTGTAGTTTTAGCGGCCTTTAATAACTGTCCTTGTCATTTTGTACAAATACTTGATCGACCAAGAACGCGCCAAATATCCCACAATTCCTCATAAATGCATATATTATGTTAATCTGTGCTTTCGTTCGATTGTTGACTCGTTCATCGGATTTCTTACTCAATGCATATTTTATGTAATCATTTTATAATATTGTTTTTTCAGAATACGGCGGGATTTATGCTGACACAGATCTGTACTTTCTGAGGAGCTTTGATCCTCTACGAAATATCTCTTTGACATTGAGTCGTGAAAATGATGAAAAGGTAGCAAATAGTTTGATCGTCGGGATGAAAAACGCACCGTTTCTTAAAATTTGGTACCTCAACTACCATGCCTATAACTCGAAATCTTTCGTTGAAAACTCGGTGGTAATTGGTTCAAAATTGCATAGAATCCTCCCTGGTTTAGTTCATATAGAGCCAGACATGGTGATGTTTGGGAGCTCGTATGAATCCGTATTTGTCAAAAATATTGATTGGAAAAAATCGCGATACAGTGTACACTTGTTTGCTCGTTTTGGTAACACGAAAATGGATGACCTGAGCGACATCAACAAAGTCAATAATTCATTTGGAAAATTGTCTAGATATGTTATTTATGGATCGAAAAATATTATTCCACACTAAAATAGAATATGGGCTTGCAAGCTACCGTTTGACGTATTTTGTTCCATAACGTTAGATGTGAAGGGCGTATGAGAACGAAAAAAACGTCAGTCACAATGACAGCACTACTGGCAGGGAATTCGTGGCATCCTGCCGAGGTCCTTACGTGCTTACTATATTTCTCAACTTCATAATATTTCTTTGTACATTACAGCTAACAATCGCAGAGCAGTTCCACGCCATATTCCGAGAGGGTCTAATGTCTTTCGTTTTTTTTTTTTCTTTTTAAAGTTTTTTGGAAATTGTGTTTTATAATCGAGTAATATGTGTGAGACACCTGTAGGCTACACACAGATGATCTGATAGTCTTTTCCATGTTATGTAGCTAACTGTTGATATTGTAAACCTTATAACCACAGTCTTTCCATATAAATTTGATTCTTATAATCTTCATCTCAAATGTATTAAAAGTTGCAGTCTGCATTTTATTGCTTTTTATATGCTTGATAATTATGCTAATATCCAGATCAAAGCGTTGTGTTTAATATACAGACAAGTTTGTTCATCCATAACAAAAATGTTATAAAACTCTGGAACGGACTGCCTCAGGAAATGAAAACACAACTTTCAATATCGCTCTTCAAATCACGTGTTCGGGGATACTTGCTGAATGGGTACACTGTTTAATATTATTAATATTTGTATATGTATATGCAGATATATATATGTGTGTATGTATGTATATGTGTGTATAATTATATATATATATATATATATATGTATGTATATATATATATGTATATGTAGATATATATGTGTATGTATGTATATGTATATATGTATGTGTATATATATATATATGTGTGTGTACATATATTTATAGACGTGAAATAAACTTTTTTCTGTATTTTTTTGTCTTCTCCTTTTTCTTCCTATCGTATATAAATGCCAAACTGCTGTTGTTCATTCAGTGTATTTCACCAGTCATGTTTCATTATTATCTCGTTACATTTTCTTCTTGGGATAAAACAAGCCCTTTGGGGTTTTATTCCCGCCACTATATTATATTTATCGAACTACAACATGTAATTTTTTTTGGTGAAATGAATTGAATTGAAAAAATTGAATTGAATTTTTTCAACCCCATCGTTTGAATAAAACTATGGCATAAAATCCCAGCCGGCATTTAAGATGGTCTGAAATTTAATTACTAGGGTAATATTTCATCACCAGCCCGATAAAATTCTAGGCATTTCATTGTTGGAAATCCCAAGAATAGTGTTATAATGTTGCCCTTTTAACGTAGTATATAAGTGTTTTTGTTGAAGATGTTATTCATATTTTTCATAAATAAATATACATATCTTATATGTATTAAAATGGAATTCTATAGTATAAATAATCTATATATATTTACAAGAGCTTAAAAGGTAACGATTTTGAATTCAATTGGGAGATCTTTCGGCAAATTAAAGGGTGTGCTATGGGGAGACGTTTTAGTCCTAACTTTGCCTCTATTTTTATGGCTGAATGGGAGAGTGATATTCTTCACAAATGTCACAAACAACCTTTTATTTACCTTCGGTATCTGGATGACATTTTATTTTATTAGATTACTCCGAAGGATCAAATCTAACACAGTTAGACAAATCATGTTTCCCCCTTCAGCCCCCGATACGCTTACCTCCCCTTCACGAGTGTACCATTACCGCCCAACATTTCTCTCAGGTACATCAATGAAATGCCTTAAGACGCGATGTAAACTCGATATATACGTACCCGATCGCGGAACCTTTTTCGGAGAACAATCTCGCGACAAATATCAAATGGCAGAGAATCTTAATTGCGACTCCTCTAATATCGTGTATGTTATCACATGCAAATAAAGTTACAAACAGTAAGTCGGAGAAACTCAGAATTCTCTACGACAAAGAGCAGCCAACCATTTATCTAGTATTAGACTGAAACATGATGTACCCGTGGCACAACATTTCAATACTCTAGGTCATTCGGTCAAGGACCATTTTGAAATCATGCCTATTGAGAAAATCCCTTTTCTCACTTCCGCTGCAGATACCAAGCACAAACGTTTGGAAAGGGAAAGTTTTTGGATTCAAATTTTCACTGTCTTTTCCCATGACCCTATAACGATATTCTTACCAAAGCTTAGGATATGTAAGCATTGTCAATGTTATAAGTGTTCCAGAAAATTCTACTGACTAAGGCTAAGCTCCTGTCAGTCATCAACCTAATGAAATATCATAGGTTTACTTTATTACAACAATTTATGATGGGGTATAAAGGCCTAAATGATATACCTCTTTTTAACACAATTAGAAACTTGTCTCCATGGTTATTTTAGACAAGAAGATTTTCCCTGTGCCCGTGTGTTTTTAATGTTCATAAATATAAGACCATTAGTTATTGCCATTTGACATATGCCTTTTTTTTCTTTTTTCTCTTTCTTCAAATATTCACAGTAGCTGGCCACAAACTAAAACGATACTTTTTGTCTATGTTTAAATGTACACCAGCTTTCTCTTGCAGTACTACTCTGCTTAAAGTTTGTTCAAAGTGAAAGGTTAGTATACTTATTTGATAAATACATTCTGCCTTTATGATATATATAACATTGTATCTGGCGATAATCTAGTTAGAGTGGCGTGAGCTGCCAACATGTTGAAATTTTGACGTTAAAGCAGAATGTTGAAATTATTGGCTATTTTTCTCAAGACGTATAATTGAGTGCTTCCAGTCTCGAAAATGTACGATAAAGTATTTTGAACTAACTTTAGCTTAGAATGAACGAATGGTCGTCCCGGTTATTTAAATTTTGTTTAATTTTCGAACACGTTTTCGGTTCATACTTGCTACAAACAGTATGGATTTCCAACGCAAACCATTTAGTATTTCGATGGCTTTCAAAGCCTCTTACTTTAGGGACGATCAGAAATTATGAAAAAGTGTGAATTTTGGCAGCTCATGCAGGATAATGATATTGTTCGCTCATTCAAGTATAGCTTTCCGTTGATATCACTCTCAATAATGTACATTATGAGAGTGTTTGATGTAACTTATGCGCACGTGCATTTTTAAGTGGCATGAGCTGCCAAAATGTTGATATTTTTCTGTTAAAACAAAATGTTGTACATATAGCCTATTTTTCTGGAGACGTACCAAATAATACGTTTTTAGTGCTTCTAGTCTCTATTCTCTAGAATGTAAGTTAAATTATTGGTTTGAATTATAGCTTAGGCTTAAAACGAATAAACGTTCGCCCCGGTTATTTACTTCCCGGCTATTTTAAGGAGAGTGAAAAGTAATAAATTAGTTATACGATACAGGTGCGGTAAACCGGGACGAACGTTTATTCGATCGGCCGATGGAGGACACTTGCAAGGTTTTCGCCATATTAAACATAAAGTTATATAACCGTGAACGTAGCGTAAAAAATCAACTTTCAACCTTAGTTTTGATTTATCATGAACAACATATTGCCATCGATCCTAAGAGAAATATTAAATATATAGCTCTACAGAATGGCAATTTAAAATAACACCAGATGCCAGTGTAATAACAAGCCTTTCTGCTTCTGATATCGCATTGGTATGATTGGATCGACTTAATAACTCTTCAAAAGAGACTTCGTCCATTCTGAGGAAGTTGTGCAGCTTAGAGGGGTATGAAGATCTCAGCTCTCATGAGGCTATGAACAGCCTCTTCAACATTCCTTTTGGATAACCATTGTTTTATCCGTATCCTTAACTTTCTTGCTCGTCGACGTCGTCTTTTCCTTACAACAACGTTTGAAATCAAACTCGCAGTCGCCACAACAGATAAAACCTTCTTCACAGCCATTTTTTAGGAAGTTTGGGGCCAATTTTTATTTTTTTTCCCTCTTTTTTATCATGCAACAGCATGCAACAAAAGTTGTCCGGTGTATTACCATGTATACACCCACATGCAACCAGGTCTACCATCGTTGAACAAAAGTTGTATGTTGTTGTACAACAAAAGTTGCATCGTGTAGACGGGCCTTTAGTTTGGAATTTCAAATCTAAAAGCTTTTTTCTGAGAGTATGTTTTTCACACACCTAATCTGTCAATTTCAGGTACACGTGGATACAAACATGGGATATAGTTTTCCTATGAGGATGTTAAATGTTCAGTGGACTGGTGTGGGGCTTCTTTTGCTCGGATCAAGTTTTTTTCTACTTTTGCATTTATCTACGATTTCCTCAACGGATCGAGTTTTGTTTGATTTTAGAACCCTCAGAGGTAAGTGTTAATTTATATTTTGCTCATAAATCAACTACATCGTATGAGAACCACTATTGCTACTAACCCTATAGCATTGTTTAGGCCTGATAGCATTTAGGTCTGATAAAATGTTTCTCCGCAAGTTTTGTCGTCCGGGTTTCTGACTCAAAAATTATTATTTTTATTAATACTGACGGCCCTATTTTGGAGTCAGAGTTCATTGCAACCAAAAAGCCGGAGTTGGCTGCCAGCTCAGACAGTATGTGGTCCGATACCCGAGAAATCTGGGCTCTGCCGAATTTTTTTCTCTTCTCCGTATTCGTCATAAAGGGCGATTCACATTACCAGCCAAATATAATACAAGTCGCCCTTTACCTGACCGGCAAAGTAAGTAAACCAAGATAGAGACACACGAGTGCGGCTAGTCGCCCTTAGGCCGAAAATTCGGGATAATTTCGCCACCTATGATATCAGTGCCTGATATGGACGAGCAAGATCGGCCAGTAAACATTATTCTTCCCCTGAATTCACTTTTGCCTTCTCCAGTTTCAAACTCTCCGCCATTGATGGCATAACACTGTTTAGCGGGGTTTTTTTTCAGTTTTTAATTGTTAAATTCACTTTAAAAAAGGCTATATTATTCATGAATGTCGTAATGACACTATTTGAGTTAGTTAAATTATTATTTACTGTTTAAATCTGACCGCAAACTGCCCGATCAGAAGCGTGCAATCTACTCTTACTTTTTGATTGCTATGAGCCTTGACTCCAAAATACGACCGTCAATATAAATAATAGTCATTTTGGTGTCGGAAGCCTGGACTACAAGTTAAGATGATTTTCGCACCACTCGAGGGTATTTCACCTATATGGAGGTAAGAGTTCAAGGAAGATATATTCGTTAACGCAGAAAATGTTATGCTGGACGTATCATTTTTCCATTGATTAAAAAAGATGGACAACGTTGGTCAAACCTCAAAATAATGACTCCTCTTTTTGTTACCGTTTGCTTTTCACTTAATGTTTTGGTCGGATTTGATAACAGCAACGGAAGTCTTGGTAGCTCATTTAATGGACTTCTTTGTCATTACGCCCCTCGTAGGAATCCGTTTCATATCTATACCAAATTGTTTCAGATGCAGTTAAAGGAGTGCAAAAGCCTGTGCAATCAACACCTTACACGGAGTATGAATATAAAGACGAAAAGTTATCGTCCCTGTTGCAATCAAATTGTGTCGATGATTATAAAGTGCCAAATATTGTTCATTATGTCTGGCTTAATAAAACGTTCCTGGCGTTTCATGAATACGTTTCTATGCTGAGTGCCAGTAAATTTGTGAAACCATGTTACATCTTGCTTCATGGAGACACTATCCCCGGAGGAAAGTGGTGGGACCTGTTATTGTCACAAGTACACAATGTCATCCACGTCAAAAGGAAACCTCCAAAAGAAATATTCGGTCGAAAGCTTGGATTTATTGAACATGGCGCAGATGTCCTGCGACTTCAAATAATAATGGGTAAGGGTTTGTTGAGTATACATCCAATAGATATGCCGTTTTTAGCAAATGCTAGATTTGCCTTATTTTTTATGATACAATTTGTCAAAAAGTTTACCCAATAATTTGAAAGTCCACCAAAGTACGTTTGTCGCTTCTAGTATTTGCGAAAAAGCCGATTCACGCATCTTGTCATGAATAAAAACAACTAGCTTTTGGGCCCATTATTTATCTTCAATTTTGTCTAAAATATCTTAATGATGGTGTAAAATTGATTCATTTCCCGGTATTGTTTACAGTGTTTATAATTCTTCTGCTTTTTATAGAAAAATAAGAGTCAATTGACTTTGGATGAAAGGTGATGGGTCGATTTTCAGAGAAAAATATGCAATTAACCAGTAATTGACCGATTGCTTGATGACGCGCAGAGCTTTTCGGGTGATGGGGTTTTACAAAATGGCGGAAGGAGTAATATTGCATCGAGAAGAAGACGTAAAAGGTGCATAGTCTCCTGAAAATGCGTGGATAAAAATACGTTATGTCACCAAAGTTTTCCAAAAACATGACGTCTTGCCAAGTAGTAGTAAACAAAATGGCGAACTGATGTACACAGGGAAAATCTTGTAGTCTAACATAACCAGGCAAGTTTCTAATTGTGTTAAAAGAGTTATATCATTTAGACCTTTATACCCCATAAATTGTTGTAACAAACTAAACCTATGATATTTCATTAGGTTGACGGCTGACAGGAAAATGGTTACACATCTTAACTATGACAAGAACATCGGTAGACTCAGATTAAAACCCATAAATTCTCCATCTCACAACCTACGATTAACAAACAGCACGGTTAGGGCAAAACAGGACAGCTATAACAAACAACATGGTTATGAACTCCATCTGACAACCTACAATTAGGTACAACAAACAACGTGGTTATGAACTCCATCTCATTGCCTACAATTAAAAAACATGGTTATAACAAACAACATGGTAATAAACTCCATCTCACAACCACTGATTACAAACAACATGGTTATAAACTCTATGTCACAACCTACGATTAACAAACACCACGGTTATGACAAACAGCACAGTTATAACAAACAACACGGTTATTAACTCCATCTTACAACCTACAATTAGTTATAACAAACAACATGGTTATAAACTACATCTCATAACCTACAATTAACAAACAATACGGTTCTAAACTCCATCTCACAACCTAACATTAACAAAGACAAGACAGCACAGTTATAACAAACAACATGGTTATGAACTCCATTTCACAACCTACAATTAAACAACACGGTTAGGACAAACAAAACAGTTATAACAAACAACATGGTTATAAACTCCATCTCACAACCTACAATTAGTCATAACAATCAACATGGTTATGAACTACATCTCACAACCTACAATTAACAAACAACAAGGTTATAAACTCCATCTCACATTGTAATTTACAAGTGACGTCGTCAAGCAATCGGTCAATTAGTGGTAATCCCGTGGTATTACTGAAAGGTCGTAAATTGTTTCTGTTTGGGGAAAATACAGAAACTCATCTAGTGTTTTAGTTGTAGTTTTAGCGGCCTTTTAATAACTGTCCTTGTCATTTTGTACAAATACTTGATCGACCAAGAACGCGCCAAATATTCCACAATTCCTCATAAATGCATATATTATGTTAATCTGTGCTTTCGTTCGATTGTTGACTCGTTCATCGGATTTCTTACTCAATGCATATTTTATGTAATCATTTTATAATATTTTTTTTCAGAATACGGCGGGATTTATGCTGACACAGATCTGTACTTTCTAAGGAGCTTTGATCCTCTACGAAATATCTCTTTGACATTGAGTCGTGAAAATGATGAAAAGGTAGCAAATAGTTTGATCGTCGGGATGAAAAACGCACCGTTTCTTAAAATTTGGTACCTCAACTACCATGCCTATAACTCGAAATCTTTCGTTGAAAACTCGGTGGTAATTGGTTCAAAATTACATAGAATCTTCCCTGGTTTAGTTCATATAGAGCCAGACATGGTGATGTTTGGGAGCTCGTATGAATCCGTATTTGTCAAAAATATCGATTGGAAAAAATCGCGATACAGTGTACACTTGTTTGCTCGTTTTGGTAACACGAAAATGGATGACCTGAGCGACATCAACAAAGTCAATAATTCATTTGGAAAATTGTCTAGATATGTTATTTATGGATCGAAAAATATTATTCCATACTAAAGTTGAATATGGGCTTGCAAGCTACCTGCAATTCCGTTTGACGTATTTTGTTCCATAACGTTAGATGTGAAGGGCGTATGCGAACGAAAAAAACGTCAGTCACAAGGACAGCACTACTGGCAGGGAATTCGTGGCATCCTGTCGAGGTCCTTACGTGCTTACTATATTTCTCAACTTCATAATATTTCTTTGTACATTACAGCTAACAATCGCAGAGCAGTCCCACGCCATATTCTGAGGGGGTCTAGTGCCTTTCGTTTTTTTTTTTCGTATTAAAGTTTTTGGAAATTGTGTTTTATAATCGAGTAATATGTGTGAGACCCCTTGAGGCTACACACAGATGATCTGATAGTCTTTTCCATGTTATGTAGCTAACTGTTGATATTGTAAACCTTATAACCACAGTCTTTCCATATAAATTTGATTCGTATAATCTTCATCTTAAATGTATTAATAGTTGCAGTCTGCATTTTATTGCTTTTTATATGCTTGATAATTATGCTAATATCCAGAACAAATCGTTGTGTTTAATATACAGAGGAGTTTGTTCATCTATAACAAAAATGTTACAAAACTCTGGAACGGACTGCCTCAGGAAATGAAAACACAACTTTCAATATCGCTCTTCAAGTCACGTGTTCGGGGATACTTGCTGAATGGGTACACTGTTTAAAGGCCCACTTGCCGCCATAGCCTGTTTAAATTTGCTAAGAAAACCAATTTACATGAGCTTACTACGACTAATACAACTAAACTTAAACATAGGACACATAAAACATGTCTAGTTAGCTTTAGAATGTAGAAATGGGGCGAAAAACAAACGAAGAATCGAAGCCTGATTACAATAACAACGATCAGTGTCGGTCAACTTTCGTTTTGGATTACCCTCATTTCAGGCCTTTTTATCTGTGGTTTACACTCAAACAATTATCAGCAGGCTTTTCCAGTCGCTGTTAACCGATCGTCAGTCTGTATTTCTCAGATAAATAGGCCTACGTAAAATTACACTGTGCCGTTAGTTCACTCACTCGACTGAAACATAAAATCGCCAATAGGGGGCAGCTTGGTTTGTTTACGTTACGGGCACCTAACAATTCAAATTTTCAAATTCAAATTAAAAATACAAAGTGACGTCCAAACTTTTAAATTTTGGTAAAAACAGAAAGTTCCTAACTTATATTGTCTGGGAAAAATACAGAAAATGGACTTTCTATTTTAATGTAAACAATAAACGCGGCAAGTGTGCCTTATATATATATAAATATTTATGAACACTAAAACACACGGGCACAGGGAAAATCTTTTTGTCTAAAATAACCACGGAGACAAGTTTCTAATTGTGTTAAAAAGAGGTATATCATTTAGACATTTATACCCCATCATAAATTGTTGTAATAAAGTAAACCTATGATATTTCATTAGATTGACGACTGACAG
Organism: Lepidochitona cinerea; assembly: GCA_963971465.1. Classification (NCBI taxonomy): domain Eukaryota; kingdom Metazoa; phylum Mollusca; class Polyplacophora; order Chitonida; family Tonicellidae; genus Lepidochitona; species Lepidochitona cinerea. The sequence continues at coordinate 25,970,563 of OZ020563.1, read as the reverse complement.
GAGCTTGGCCTTAGTCAGTAGAATTTTCTGGAAGACTTTGTATTACATTGATAATGCTTACGCATCTTAAGCTATAGTAAGAATATCGTCAGACTATATATTATGGGGTCATGGGAAAAGACAGTGAAAATTTGCCCCCCACCCCCCATACCCCTTTCCCAGAAAACCTAGGTAGAAGGCAGACAGGGGAGTTTAGCCCTGATCAGTATGTCTTTCAAACTCTTGTTCTTTTTATAAGCAATGACTGGCCTTTGGGTCAGAGGTCGAGCAAGTTAACTTTGAAGTAGTTTGTATTCTTCTACTATAATCTTGGCCATAGCGATGCTAGCTTTGTTATACTGAAACACAAATGGTATTATAGTTTTTTCACGACATCTTCCGGGGTCCAAGTTCAAACCCAAAGGATACATAGTTTGTTATGTTTGAATCCAAAAGCTTTCCCTTTCCAAACGTTTGTGCTTGGTATCTGCAGCGGAAGTGAGAAATGGGATTTTCTCAATAGGCATGATTTCAAAATGGTCCTTGACCGAATGACCTTGAGTATTGAAATGTTGTGCCACGGGTACATCATGTTTAAGTGGTTGGCTAGATAAATGGTTGGCTGCTCTTTGTCGTAGAGAATTCTGAGTTTCTCCGACGTACTGTTTGCGACATTTTTTGCGTTTGCGACATACACGATATTAGAGGAGTCACAATTAAGATTCTCTGCCATTTGATATTTGTTGCGAGTTTGTTCTCCGAAAAAGGTTCCGCGATCGGGTACGTATATATCGAGTTTGCATCGCGTCTTCAGGCATTTCATTGATGTACCTGAGAGAAATGTTGGACGGTAGTGGTACACTCGTGAAGGGGAGATAAGCGTATCGGGGGATGAAGGGGGAAACATGATTTGTCTTACTGTTTTAGATTTGATTCTTCGGAGTAATGTAATAGAATACTTCCTAGGGAGGAGAGCTTAAAAAAGAACAGAACAAGCCTGGTTAAAAAAATCTAAAGAACAACAGTTTCTATAGAATCTAAAAATCTGAGATTTAATGACTCCCTTGAAAGTGTGAGGAGGATGGTATGACCCAGCATGTAGCAGCTGATGCGTGTCAGTAGGTTTGAAGAATACTTTGTAATCTAGATACCCAGTAGTATGATAAGCTTCTAAATATTCAATCTTTTCGTCCAAGCAAAATGATCAAATGTTTTTCTCAAAAGATGCAAATTGTTTGCTTTTTAAGATACTATATTATAGAACACGCATTTTTGGGTTGGTTGGTTGATGTTTTACGCCGCACTCAAGATTATTTCACTGATATGACGGCGTTGCCAGGTTTAGTGGGGGAGGAAACCGGCTCATTGCCCGGAGAAATGGTATGACCCAGCATGTAGCAGCTGCATCGTTTGAATAAAACTATGGCATAAAAACACAGCCGGCATTTAAGATGGTCTCGAATATAATTACCGGGGTAATATTTTAACACCAGCCCGATAAATTTCTAGGCATTTCATTGTTGGAAATCCCAAGAATATTATTAGTGACATGTATGACGCCTTGCGTGGGTATACGGGTGACATTAATCTGTCAGACACCAAGTATCTGCCCGTATACCCACAGATGGGCGTCATATAACGAATTCATCACCATCCACAGTACAAAGAAATTTCTCTCAACGGTGATAGGGTTCCGTATCCGAGTGCTCTTCGTGTAGATATTTGATTCTTTATCAGCCCGGAGTTGAGGTCACGCGCTGGTATTACCACGGAGTTAAGGCCTTTGTACGTCACAGAATTCAACGGTCAAGACGGAACCCTATGATGACCTCAGTTTAGAATGTTGTTTCGTGAGCGTAGACGCTGATGAGGAACACATTGCTTGTCTCAGAGGTCATGAATACAACTGGGACTCGTTCTACTTAAGGTCCGTTCACACGTTGCGATTTGCCGTACCAACTTATAGCATGCGATGAAATTTCTTTGTACTGTGGATGGTTGACAAATCGTATCAACCAATTAAAAGCATCCATTTTAATCGCATGCAACAAGTCGGTACGACAAATTGCACCGTATGATAGGGCCTTAAGCTGGCGTAAGTTGCGCCAGTCGCAAACGCATGTTAAATTATAGGATCTTGCGCATGGTCGCAGGTCTGGGGTGGAACTCTATATGCTGAAAACCTATGCGTAACTTTGGGGCAGGTACGTAATAGTATAAATTAATTAAGAAAAGTAACAATAGAATAAAATATGGCGAGTTAAGATCGCTGAAGGTTGTCTTGGAGGTCATAGCAGTTGGGGATATATAATCCTTGGTCTCTGTTCATGCTAGACTTGGTTTTCCTGCTGTGGATGGCTTCCTGTAGTTTTCTCTTCTCCCAATGGTGCTGGTTGACAGATAGTGTTGTAGTGGTTTCCCATTTGATGTGGTCAGTAGGGTTGGAAATTATGTGTTCAGAAATGGCAGATTTGTAATCAAGTTTATTAATAGTGTTCTTTTAGTCTAATGTTGAGGGGTCTGCATGTTTCTCCAATGTAATGAGCATTACAACTACAATTAATTCTGTACACTACTCCTTTATGTTCTGCTCCTGTTGATGAAAGTCCTCTTCCTGTGGCTTGCATGTGGGTTTTGAGTGTTTTGGTTGATTTGGCAATTTTATGACTGGCGGTTCCAATGTATGGTATGCTGATTCTAATATTAGGGCCTTCTTCTCTTGGCCTCCGTGGCTCAGTAGGTAGAGCGTTGGACGCTCAATCCGAACAGCCTTCCACCAATGGGTCGCGGGTTCGAATCCCACTCAGTCCAAAGAAAAATTGGAACATTTTCTGACTGGGTTTTCACTCGAACGACCTACATGTATGTGGGGTGGTTGCCAGTTACCAACGGAAGGTCATGGGTTTCCTCGGGCATATAGCCCGGTTTCCTCCCACAATAAAACTAGCAACGCCGCCATATAAGTTAAATAATCTTGAGCGCGACGTAAAACACCAAACAATCAATCAATCTTGGTCTGGGCTGTTTGTCTGAAGTGTTATTAAGTGTTTGTTTGATGATGGTTGTTACCCATAACTAATTCTGGTTTCTTCTAAGATCTAGATCAAGAAAAATGTGGTCTTGCTAAATAATTATTCATACTTTAATAAAGAGCCAGCTGTCATTGTCTGGCATTGAAGCAGTGTATCGCAATTAAAAGGTCAGTGAAAATGTTTTACATAGCATATGATAATGTCCGTTCCTAGTCAATTTAGCAAACTCCTAGCGAGCACGGTCGCGGGTTCGAATCCCACTCAGTCTAAAAAACATTGGGACATTTTCTGACTTGGTTTTCACTCGAATGACCTATGTGGGATGGTTGCCAGTTACCCCCGGAAGGTCGTGGGTTTCTTCCGGACATAGGGCCCGGTTGCCTCCCACAAGAAAACTGGCAATGCCGCCATATAAGTGAAATAATTTTTGTTATCGTTCCCTTGAATCAAAAGGCTATATTAATAAAACGCAATATTGCTCTTTGAAATCTGACCTTAATTCTAAAAACAGGGTACTCTGTATTTTGAAAATACACAAACCCATTGAAAACAGGACCCAAGCCTCCAATGCCTCCAGAGTGTCCTATTATCTCGGATTTCGGTAGTGAACGTTAAAGAATATCACAGCTAATTGATTACTATCTAAAACCTATACCAAATCGGCATGTTAGCTTTACCAAAAATACTGATGATTTGTTGTCAAACTATCTTTTCCAGAAAATTCTACTGACTAAGACCAAAGTCCTGTGTGTCGTCAACCTAATGAAATATCATGGGTTGTGGTTTATTATATCAACTTATGATTGGGTATAAATGTCTAAATGATATGCCCCTTTTTAACACAATAAGAAACTTATAGCGGGATGTACATACAACGGAAATGTTTTCTGTAATATAGTTGTGATAATTCCCTTTATCCATTGTTACCGTCTCTCGTGCAAGACTACACCAATTTTCTCCATGGTACATTATGTAAATAAAGCGTACTGTTCAGGTATATATATAGAAATGTAAGGACTCCCTAAAATAAACAGTCTCTGGGACGTCTTTCACGAATGGCATTAAACCCTAATGGTTTATGCTGCTATGTCTTTATAGCTAGATCTAGAGTTCAGTCCACATTGAAGTTCCATTGCACACAGATTTCTTCTTACCTAGGAATGGAGTAATTCTCATCGTGTAAGTACAGTCCATTATTGTTTGTCCTATTGGTCGTTTTATTTAAATCGTCATGAATAATGTTTTCCTATTTGAGGTCTGGTTTGATTGCCCTCAGTTTTACCAATGTCCAGTATGAAGTTATTGATTGAAATAATGTTGCCAAAAACAGTTTATCAAACCATTTAAAGTGGCATGATCTGCCAAAAATAGGAGAATTTTTGTTGAGACAGATTTTGTTCGAAATTTTGGACAGATAATACCACTTGTATCTTCCCACAGTATAATTTGGACATCTTCGCTAATGGTATAAAATGAAATTTAGTTGTCTGTACTATAGGCCTATAAACGTGTCTTGACATCCTCTGAAATAAATTATAAAATTAAGTAGATCTCCAATATGTGGTCGTTTTTACATTTCTCAACTTCCCTATTCTGCTTTTCGAGTGCGTTCAGCTTCGTTGGCCAACATTTTTGAGGTTGCCTCAATCCAACTAGGTAATTTATCCCCGTGTTTGTCAATCCTTTCCACGTCGAACGACGATGCGACAAACAAATATATAACACCGCTTTTTGTGTTTTCAGATGTTAATACCTTTTTTATGAAAGTCTATGACGTCACAATTTATTGAAATCCGAGAGGTCAAACGTAATTGCGTCAATTATCACATACCAGTGACGATTATAACTTTGTTGACGTCACGAATTGGAATAGATTTCGAGATCAATTGATATTTGCCATCTTGTTTTGTGGGGAAAAGAAAAAAACTCTATCAAAGAATTCATGTTAGCATTCAAATTTCAAGTTGATGCCATTATGTCAAACTCAGTTTGTTTATCAGCCTGAATTTAACCAGTTTCGAACTTGCGATTTATTAAAAGAAACTGACAAGTAATATCAGTAAGAGAAAACTTTAAAGTGGCATGAGCTGCCAAAATTCCAACTTTTTTATAATTTATGATCGTCACGAAAGTTAAGAGGTTTTGAAGGCCATCGAAAAACTAAATGATTGGCGTTGGAATGAAGGAAATCCATACAGTATGTGGCCTATACGAACCGAAAACGTGTTCGAAAAGTAACCAAAACTTAAATGACCGGGACGACCATTCATTCTAAGCCAAAGTTAGTTTAAAACAATACCTTATCGTAAATGTTTGAGACTAGAAGCACTTAAAAGCTTCTGAATTATACGGTTTGAGAAAAATAGCCAATAATTTCAACATTCTGTTTTAACGTCAAAATATCAACATTTTGGCAGCTCATGCCACTTTAAAGGGACAATCGCGGAACAAGGATGTTTTTAAATGCGTGCTATTCGACTGTTTTTATGTAGATGTTTCTAGATTGTCATTGGTGACTTTCCTAGCTCCCACTTACAGTTGAATAGTGAGTTTTAATTGGGGAACTGCTTTGTTTACTGACTGAGAATAGACCTTTTTTTTAGTTAGTTTGATCACGTCTTATTTTTCTACTATCACAATCACAACGGAGAACCCCAACTAAGCTTTTTAAAGGCTCACTCTCTGCAAAAATCCAGAACATTGTTTACATTAAAACAGTTCACGGTCTTCTGTATTTTACTAGGTACTACTTTTTTTGCTTGATATGTATGTCAATCTTTTTATCTACTTAATTGCAGAATTATTACAGCGGGTTATTTTTCCTGCTGAGGAGAGATCAGAAATCGCTACTTTAATACGAGTGAGATTTAATGACCGCTATAGGAATTTCTGGATTTGGACCTCCAAGATGATGAAGCCATTGGGTGCAACAAGATGGAAGGATAAACGTTTTATTTCGCAGTAACATCGATAAAGACAAACCTGAAGAAAGAATTTAAGCCATAAAATATGCAAATATACCCAATGTAAATAACTAATACGGTAAATGTTTTTTATAAAGACAATTTGTACCCATTTTATTGTGTGTATGTGTGTTTTTATTTAGGAAATCAAATATTCAAATATATCCAGGAAATCAAATATGCAAATATATCCAGGAAATCAAATATGCAAATATACCCAATGTAACTATTTGATCCACTGAACAACTTAACATAATAAAGTAGTAAGGAAACTCCGTAAATATTCATTGTGTAATCTCAATATTTCGACTTTAACTAAGTCATGTACTCATAATACTCCTGACGATGACTTAATGAAACTCTAAATATTTCGATTACACCATGAATTTTTCTTACTATTTTATTACGAAATGTAAATTGGCTAAGGGGTGTTGTGGCCAAGGGGTGTTGTGGCTAAGGGTGCCAGCGAGGAGCCGCTCCCCGAGGCCCTCCCCCTTGAAAGCAGGGGCTAGGTGGCATCTCAAACAAGGCGCCATTTTGGTACGTTTTCACCAGACAAAATTCATAACAAATTTTATCTATATTGATCCATTACTATTTTATAATATTAACCCTGTTGGAAGTATTGCAACTGATTACTTGGCACCTTCTTTCCGTTTTAACATTTATATTTTTGGTTGTTCTCGTTTATACTAACAGTAAAATGATCAGTTATCGTACACTTTTGTCGGTTTTTCAATGTTGTTAGAATTCACAGTAGGCCTAGTGTGTGTGCCAGGATTGACAAGAAATTTCACAGCAGTAAAGCTGGGCTTAGCTGACTTTTGTTAAGACTCTTGAATGAAGTTTTATGGACTGACCTATCACCTTTCTATTTTATCGATACATGTAGTACTAGTAATTACAGATACAATGTACAAAATATCAACAACAACAAAATAATAAAACATATGCATAAATGTTTTCTAGACTAATGCTTTAGTTTATTTCAGTATTTATAAAGTACTTATCACTACTTTTTCTATATTAAAACCTATCCAACGAAACCATCCAAAATCATGCTGATTGATTAAAAAATGAGGCCAAGAAGACAAGACCCAAACCAGACTAAAATGACACTTTTAATGGACAAAACGTTCCCAGACAGGAGAAAGCTGATTCTTCAGAATATTGCTACTGCCGATGTCATTAAGGACACATTCCTTTGCTTATTTTCCAGAAATGAGGTAACTACTACTATATAAAATGTGTAAATAGTATAGAAAGATAATTGCAACACTAACAGCATACGATCCATGAATCACAAAACTTTTGTTTTTAAAGAAATAACTCGTTAGTGGAAATCTTATGATGGTTTTGGGAGTCAAAAGCGAGCAGTTTTGTTAAAATAGCTAATACTTCATCTGAAGATAATATTCAATTGGTTTTAAAACAGGTTTTGATTTATTTTGGTAATCCTTCTACAATGAATGGTTTCTTGTTAAGGATTAGTCAAAATGCCAACATCTCATCACCTTATATAGAGCAACGTAAGCACTTCGAGGAATCACAAAGACCATCAGGAGTAAAGATACAAGGACAAAACACAGTTTATATATGAACAGGTAAAATGTCAAAACTGAGAGACAAATAGTTAATTATTACAATAAACATTAAATGAAGTGGTTATTAGATTTTATATTAGGCAATCGACAGGCAAAATTTGACATTATGTATAGGTGCCATGAGAAGAAAAGGTTTTTAATAACATGGTGATGTACTAATAAATATGGCAGATTTAATGTTATAATAAACACATGACACTGATCAGCAGGATTAACATTAGGTAATGGGTTGTAAAACGGTCAAAGATGGATAGTGATAAAATAGGGGGTCATTAAAGTAATACAGTTAAAGTGCTTAAGAAAACAACAGAAGCGGCTTACTGGCTTTGAATCCATGATTTAATAAAGGATTATCTCTTTTGATAGCAAATGCTTCCCTAGACAGAAGTTCTGACCAGTGATTACATTGATCAATCACTTTGATATTATTTAATATGATAGAGGGAAGACTAGGTTGGATAGAGGGCTCGAAATTTGTTAACAAAGACATAATAAAATCAAAATGTTCACAGTTTTGCGTATGTTTGTAGATTTCACAGTTGGGATCCAATGCATGTTCATTGGTTCTTTTTATAAGACAACGCTCGGTTTTACCTATATATTCCGCCGAGCAGCCTGGGCAAGTAAATCTATAAACGGTCATATAGTAGGGGTGTTAAGACAACCAATTGTTCAAATTGTGATAGCATTATGAAACTTGGCACAGTTTTTAATTAGGGTATCCAAAACATGGAATGGAAGGGTTTCCCAAAATTCGAGTCTGCGAAAGCGGCCATTTTGGATTTCAAAATGGCGAACCCACAATTTTCACTTTTTATGTGTATTTTAGCGAAAAATGCACAGAGTTATGATTTTTGGTGCAAATTATCGGTTATTTGGGTCAACAAACATACTGGTATAATTTGAGTTTTTATTGCATAGCGGCCATTTTGAATTCCAAGATGTCTGCCATAAAATAAATTGCATTGCAACGCTTATCTGAACTCGTGGAGCCTCAATCAATGTGAATGTTATCGGGTTTATTAAACAACTGAAGACAATTACAAGTACATAGAGGAATGAATGTTGGCTCTTTTTTCTAACATTTTCCCTGGCAGCCACACAATTCGGTACATAGTAGTCCATTCTTTCGGCATTTGCAGCTTCCAAGTTTACAGTTGATGTGTCCACAACGAATTAACACTTTGGTGACATTTGACAGTTCCGGTAGAGAGCTCCAAACTGGGGTAAAGTTGTCGTCGACCTTCATCCATCCCCACTTATCTGGGTCCTGTTAAAATCTATGGGCATCCAGACAGTTGTACCACTTCCTAGTTTGTAAAACAGATCGCTTAACATGTTCCTTTAATGCAGCAGATGTTGGGGGAATATTCTCTATTGCCTTCCCTCGTGTTGTAAATAAATATCGCCGTTCATCATTTACCGTCTTACCGTCAAATGTACAGCAGTACAAAGCGACAACCAACTGTTCTAGATACTCTGTGTTGGTTTCACTAACATCTCCCACAGATGATGACATTCTCTCGAATACTGGAGTCATACATGGCATACATGGCAAGTTTCATGAAATGATGCTTTACCTTTTCCTTGGACAGATGAAGTTGTATCACAACCGCAGAAGGAGTGATGCTCTATATATGGTTGTACGATGCTTGATATGTACTCAATGAATGTCTTCGAATTATTAGGCCTGAGCATATTGACTATTGCTGGTCCGTCGAAAACTTTAGCATCTACTTCTGGTGCTTCATTGTGCTCTGTATGTTGGACAGAAAAATGGTATCTACAATACCTGCAACAACCAAAAAAACACAGAAATATGATCAGTTAACTGATATAGACCTTGCATAGACCTACTCTCTAATATGTCACAGCTACTATACAAATCATCAAGGATTAACCTGATAGGTTCTATATCCTCGTAGTTCACTAACCTGCTTTGTTCTTGGCTGGTCGTAGATTTCCATTGTCCGAAAGGCTTGGAGGTGCACCTTGGTTTTCGTGTGAGAAAAACTCATCGAGATCCCCATCTCTATTTTGACATGCAATAAACAGTCTTGAGTATAAAGCAGCATCACTTCTGGCTGCTTTTATTCGTGCGTCTTTCTTTGTTTTGGTCTGTGACCTAGCACATTTGAATATTTGCACGTTGTTCCTGTTGATGGTATCCGAAATGGGTTTATCCTTTAAAATGCGAGAGTTCATGTAGGTTTCAAACTGTTCTTTCCCCATTGCTTCCACAACATGTAGGTTTTTAACTGCTTCAAGACCGGGTACTATCTTTGTATCCAGTGCGTACAAATCCTCACTATCATCCATGATTGGATTACCAAACTCAGCTAGGTAATGATACATTGCTTTTACGTCGTCACTAAAATGTTTCTGTGCACTTTCGGTTATTCATGGTGTTCTAGGACATTGTGCAGATAACCTGCTGTTGTTCTCGAATTCCTCTGCCATCCGAGAAACTTCGGGACCTGCTATGAGCCACTTCGCGGATTCATCATTTTCAGTAAGTCCAATGGCTGCGCCAACTCCTTTGATTTTGGCATTGATTTGTTCATGGTTACGGTCCAATCCTATGTGGGAAAACTTCCTGTTCGACTTTTGTGCTGTAAAAAAGCCATTTGTAAATTGCTCATATACTTCTGGATGGATCTCTTGTAGTGTGACCATACTACTGATATGTACTGGCAACCATCTAGCATAGTTATAGTGGTCTAAAATGAACATCCATGGCGCTATTAGGTGAATGGTTTTTACATACAAGTGGAAATCGGCCGATCTAATGGCTTTGACAAACTGCAGCAAGATGAGTTCCATCTTCAATGGGATTGACCAGAACTTGAACATCGGATGTTTCATACCTTCCCTGTACCAATCTGTCTCTAGTAGAGGAGTCGGTGTTTTGTTGCAGTATGAGGAATATGCATCATTCTTGTGTTGGTATAAGACGTAGGCTGTAACTTGATGGACGTATCGGCACAGAGTGATGTTGAAAGAAGCGTGAAGCATGGCATTGGCCTTTCCTGATGAGGCAAGTTTCGAGATTACCAGGAGATCAACCCATCCACTTCCATCAAGCCAATCACCTGGTATCATACAAAGCTTTTTTAATACAATACAGAACATAGAGTATTACGTTTTAGACATAAGTTTTACGCAATGAATCATGATAATAAATGTCTATGTACTAATGAAACCTCTTACCTAACGTAAGCGACTGCAACTTACCAGGGTTCAAAAACTCAGTTTGTTTCTTGATTAACAGCATTGCATGGTGAATCATTGCCGGAGTGTTTACATGTTCACGGAGGCAATTGTGTTAGTAACTTATTTTTTGGTACGACAAACTATACTGTTATTACGACCATTGTGTTAGTATTGCCATTCTGTTAGTAATACCATATTCATAACTAGTTTTAGTAACTGTGTTATTTATTACTTTTGTAGAAATAGTATGAGAGGATAAGTGTCAGTCTTACCATGTAAGTTTTGGATTATCCAATATGCGATTCTCGTTGTTTTTAAAATCGCTTGAAGTACTTTTTTCATCCATGGTTCATCAGATGAGGTCAAGTATATAGTATCATCTTGTAGCTTCCACTTATAACAAGAAAATGATTACAAAAATCAATAAAAATATTTCATGATCTGTTAGTACAAAGCTGAAACTGTCGGTATATTACTGGTATATTTTCTAGTAGAGGCAGTAGGTCATGTTAAATAGTATACAACTTTTGTACATTTAACTAAAGTTAGTAACGTATGGCGGCTAAATTTGATTGGAAAGTGGGGATTAATTACCCACCTCATGATTTGCCTCATCTGTAACATGCTTCACAATATTCTTTGTCTTCAAAACATATGGTAAATACTAGTGTAGTATGCAGGAAGCTGTTTCAATTTATTTGACTTTGGGTTGTCTGTATGAAACTCAATGGGCTGCCTGATGGCTCCATAATCTTTATCTATGAGATGCTGGGAGGTACATGTAGATATGGCTGTGCCGTGCCAGGAGTCCTTGGCTGTTCTGGAACTGGGATTGTGATCAATGTTGTCAACGGCATGGGTAGTGAAGATAGCGCTTCGCAACGATGGGGGACATATTTGTCCATCTTTTTCAAACTGGCCGAGATATGTTGATATTGTTTTTAGGCGATTATATGAAATGCACAGGCCAAGTGAATGAAGTCTATTGACCAGGTCCTTGCTTCTAGTCTTTGAGTGAATAAGAAATGCTATATAAATAGCTATTGGCGTTTATATCTTAGAATCTTATCTTTGAGTCGTGTAGCATTCACGTTACTTTCTCTGCCAACCAGCCTACTAAAACTGTTATTGTCAAACTTTTTTATGTCGGAAAGTTTTATTGATGTCACTATATCTAAAGTTGTGCTTGGCGCAAGACATTCTTCCATGTACGTATTGTTTCAGCAAGCACTGAGCTTTCATAGTTTTTCATGTTAGCATTTTCATATTTTGTGGTATTGAGGAATGGCCTATATCGGTTTCTGAATTCTGCATAGCAGTTGACATGGTAGCAAGCGTCTCTTGCAAATAAATTACCCTCAGAGAGCTTAGCAATTAGCAATGCATCTCCCATTTCCTGAGCTGCCTTTCTGATGAAATCATCGCTGTTATCAGTGCGAACTCTACACATTCGTTTATCTGCAGATGAGTGTTTCATCTTTACATATTCTGCTCTGAATAACCCTGGGTCATTACAAAATAAACACTGAGTTGATTGTAGTTGTGTTGTGGCATCTAAACTGGTACGTGTTCTTTTAGATGGTGCATCACCAGATTGTGTTTCTCTGCGCTTTTTGTTTGCAGCTGATTCCAAAAAACGCTTGAGTCTTGAAGGTGCCAATTCTGCCTGACATTTCTTATGCCACTTGGCTTTATTTGCTTTCAGATTTTCAGCAATATTTGTATCCCCTTTAAGATCTGATAAAGCAGCAGTGACCTTATTTGGTAATGTTGCATCTTCATTAATAAAATTATCTATGTTCCGTGGTAAGGCTGTGTATCCACATACATCGGGATTTAAGTTAGCAGATGGCACTATCCGGTCATCCCCATCACGCTGACACAGAACACAGGCGCTCCAATCCATCCTACTGTTCTATGTCCAAATAAGAAGTGTGATAATTTTTGTGAGGTATTTTGTTTTACCTCTTTCATTTGTACTCACGCAAGCAATAAGCTGTCCCGAAACCTTGAAATAGGTTAAACGCGGATGAACTGAAACAAACATGCCTTTGTCAATACCTCACAAGCTGCCACTATACTTATTTACTTGTTTGCCCTGGTGGAGATTCCTAAAGCCATTTTAGCCAAGTGTTTTTTCAAGGTAAACCCGTTAATCTTCTGCTATTTTAAAGACGTTTCCGGTTCCAATATATGCAGAAAATGTAGTAAATACTTACAATAGCAGATAAAACTGCAAAATTTGCACCACTTTATTTAATTTATGCAATTTAATTTACATATTTATGCCTAGCCTACGTTGTTTAAACGTTTTCCCAACATTATAAATTGAACAAAGTGGAAACCTCTTTACAACTTTATAGTTTTAAAAGGTTGTCAGTAAACATTTTAAAAAACGTTTGTAATAAACGTTATAAATATAACATTGACCCAACGTTTCTACAACGTTGTAGCTGTATGGAGAATTTTCAGATATTACACACGGTTGCCAGTAACCATATTAAGATCGTTGTAGCAGCTTTGTGAGTATAACTTATAAAGAATTCTTGTGTCTACATTATTTAAAGGGGCATGAGCTGCCAAAATGTTGATATTTTGACGTAAACACAGAATGTTGAAATTATGGGCTATTTTTCTCAAAACGTATAATTCAGAAGCTTTTTATTGCTTCTAGTCTCACAAATGTACGATAAAGTATTGTTTTGAACTAACTTTGACTTAGAATGAATGAATGGTCGTCCCGGTTATTTAAATTTTGCTACTTTTCGAACACGTTTTCGGTTCGTACAGGGCACATACTGTATGGTTTTTCCTCATTCCAATGCCAATCATTTAGTTTTTCGATGGCCTTCAAAGCCTCTTACTGTCGTGACGATCAGAAATTATGAAAAAAGTGTGAATTTCGGCAGCTCATGCCTCTTTAACGTCGCGAAACAGTTGTGTAAATGGCAGCCATCTTGGAATTCAAAATGGCCGCCATGCTATCAAAATGCAAGGTATACGAGTATGTTTGTTGACCCCAATAAGATGTACTTTGCACCAAAAATCAGAACTCTAGGTTCATTTTTCCCTTGAGATACACATAAAAAGTGAAAATTTGAGGTCCGCCATTTTGAAATCCAAAATGGCCGCTTTCCCCCGCTCAAATTTTTGGCAACCCTTCTATTCCTTGTTCGTGATACCCCAACGAATAACTGTGCCACGTTAAAGAATACTATCACAATTTGAACGATTTGCTTAAAATAAGCATCTTAGCACCCCTACTAATACTTCTTATGATTGTTTATGGGAATCAGAATCAAATTTATAGTTTGGGTTTCATGAGATCGACCTACAAGGGAACGTTGCACATTGCCATCAATCGTGGGTTTCCTGCAACCTGACAGCGAGGTCATATGAATGAAATAAACTTGAGTGTGGCATATAAAACAAAACAAATCAATCAATCATTATTTCATTTAACACATATGCTTTTTTCAACAGATCCTTAATGAATTCCATGGGCATGGACTCGCTGATTCAGATGCAATACTGCAGCTATCTGCAAGATTTCAATTAAAGACTGAAATTATTTCGTTCACATCAGCAGTGAGGGATGAGGATGTTAGGAAAGGTAAGCTAGGCCTATACAAATATTTCGTTTATATTTCTGTCTCTTGATCTGTTCCGCTGGACAGTAGAAGCTGTGTCATGTTATTTGTCAGTTGATGGTTTGATTCTTAGGGTGACGGACATCAAAAAATGTTATCCATATTGAAGATATTGGTTTTTCAGATTTCTAATTAGAGAGGATCTTAAATTGAATTCTTTTTGGGCCTGTTTCTGAACCCTAGGGAATGTAAATAAATCTCAGATGTATTGCATTGTTTGATTTATACTCTGGAAAATCTAAAGTGTTAGATCATATATAAGTGCAGTCTGCAGTCATTTAATTTATTTTTAAAGCTTTAGTAAAACACAAGATACAGTTATATTACATAATATTGTCCAACATGTGAAACTGAATACAATTTGTTTTAGTCCTCACCTGTCAACTACTAGGAGAGAGTTTTTATCTTCTTGGCGTTCTTGTAACGTTCAAGGTACTTGTAACGTGTTACCTAATAGTAAAACGAATCTTGTTATTCGCCAAATCCACACCTTCCCATAAATTTTCTAAAATTTATCTTCTCCATGATTGTCCCCGTGGTTGTACCTGTAAGGGTCATTTCCGTCACTCATTTGAAAACTTCTAGAAAGTTTTGGATGATAATGTCTAAACAGGCGCATTAACATTTTTTCTAACTGATTCAACGTTTTCCTCAGCATACATGTATGTAGACCCTTCAGATGATTGTATTTTAACAAATATATGTAGACACATCGAGCTGTGTCCAATACATGTAACATCATTCAAGAGATATAATGTTGTTTAACAACAGTATTTTTACGGGTGTATTTTGGGTTCAATTGAACTCTTGTTTACCTTCGTGGATGACATGGTGCTTAACAATATTGTATCTCTGCATGTTAGTAGACGCACTCACTGTCTGTGCTGTTGATCAATTACGTTTGCTTTTTGGTAGATGGAGGAACTTCCAAAGTATGCCCTATGCCGGAAATAATCTGGATCCAGAGGAGGATTGTACTTTTGAGGTCTGCCTTGATGGCGTTAAGACATTCTTACTCTCTTTGATACCATCTCAATAATCATCTCTGCTTATTATATATTCAACTTATCCTATCCGAAAGAACTGTGCAAAACTCTTTCACACAGAAAGCACCTTAAGCGTCCTTAAGGTTCTAAAACAGCCCAACCTTTGTTTGTAAGTAGTTGGTTGAGATGCAAATCGCAGTGAAATTAATACAATCGGTGTTTGATTGTTTGAGTTTGAACTGTTAAATTATTTTTTTTTAAAACTTTGCTAGAACACACTTGGAAAATGTTGAAAACGTTACAACTTGTCATTTCTTAATACAACTTAAGATAGGTAGATACTTTTAGTTATTTGACACCCTTTTGTGGTTACAGGCGTAGATGTTTAGGGTCTGACATTAATATTTTTCGAGGCGAATCTGAGAGAAAATGTTTATCACACACCTAATATCTATCGTATGCCCGTGGTAGGGCGTCCAAAAACAAATTTATCACAACCCAGAGCATCTTACCTGCGCAAAACTGAGTATAATCAGACGTATT
This sequence comes from Lepidochitona cinerea, assembly GCA_963971465.1. Classification (NCBI taxonomy): domain Eukaryota; kingdom Metazoa; phylum Mollusca; class Polyplacophora; order Chitonida; family Tonicellidae; genus Lepidochitona; species Lepidochitona cinerea. The sequence goes on along the minus strand of OZ020563.1, from coordinate 25,954,593 downwards.
TACTCTTTAAGTTCAGCAAATTTACCTGGGTTTTTTTCGTTGACGATTTCAATATCTCTGAGACAAGTGTTAAATATTCAGAACTTGTGTCACTATAGGATTTCATCTTCACTCAAGAACTTTGTGGTGCATGAAAAATTTAACTGTAAGGAAATATCAGCACCTGACACCCTAACTATGAGATGATACGGAAATGGATATTTACCTGGAGATGACGAGAGATGCACATTTCAACCAATGAAATGTCGAGAAATTTATTTGGATGATGATAAAAGGTTATTTGAGTAATGTACATCATACCAAATGGAAATTCGAGTTCTATAGAAATATAATGATAAAATTACCTCAATTCAATTTGTGTTTGTTGTGCATTATATATTTAAGAAAGTCGGTCTACGGTATGACGCAGAAGCATTTTCGTACTGACGAGCATGATCCGATGTATAGCTAACTATCTTGCTCATTTCAGTTTATTAATTACAGAATGACCGGAATATATTTGTCAAAGAGACAAATCAAAGCTTGTCAAATGTCTCCTTTGTTTCAGTCATTTTGAAGAAGGTAAACGTGTCGTCGTGACCATTATAATATACCATATGAAACGGAATAACTAAACTAGGTTAATCAAAATGACTAGTACGGAATAGTCACGACGACTGGCCAATTCAGCGCTCGCGTGTAACTGGTATTGGTGAGTTTGATGAATACAAGTTAGTCCCCACGACCAACGTAGGGTGGGCGATTACCAGATAAGCCAATTACTCACTTTTGTTGGTCATTGGGACTAAGATTTGTTTTTGTGTGTAACTAGTATTGCTAGCCTGGCAGTTATGTCCAACAAGTTGGATGTCTACTTAAACAATGCTTTTTTTATTTTCTCACCCTTCACCAAAATTGTCTTTCTTCAATTAATTGCTGAAAGGTTGGCATACATTTTCATTACCTTGGTTATGTGACATTATAAACAATGTTTTGAGTGACATCTTTAATAGTGATCGAAGTTGACAGCTGTATTATAATTTGCCCAAATAATCCTATAAACCATTCGACTGTATAAGTAAAGCCCCCTGTTCCCCCTAATAAAAAATTTTCCCTACTATGATTGATTAACCTCTTAGTTCTTCAGACCTTAAATTTTTTAATATGCAATTTCCACTTCCCATAAATAAATAAATAAAGATTTGTTATACTTCAGATTAAAGAACTACGCTTCTCGACAGAGAGACCTGAAGGACATAGACCGAAGTCTTATCGGAGATCTAACTAAACTTGAAGAGGAGCTCTTAAACTCACAACAGCTGATGGTGGTAAGAGTCAAGGTAAGTAATTTCACCGCATGTAATATTATAACCAACAACAGTTTAACAGTTGTGAATAACATCACAAAATAATAAGTTCATTCTGTTTGTAGGTTTTGGACTTGGATCAGAACCAACTAGATTGGTTATGTCACCATTTGGGACATTTAAAACGGGACCATATGGAGCATTACATGCAGATGTCAGGGTTTTTAGAACGTACAGAGGTGGCTAAAATCTTTTTGATTCAAGACCTTGGTCTGACAGGGAAATTTGTTGGAAAAAACCCAGTGACCTTACAGCACAAGATATTTGTATTGAGAAATGGTTTTAAAATAGATACTAAGCAGAAAAGGATAAGAGACGAATATTGGAATAGCTAATTGAATACAGAGATAAATATTGTGATAGATTTGAATTGTCCACTATTAAATTGATCATGTGTTATCAGAACATTTTTCTTTTCAGAGATTTTGGAAGCTGCCAACATACCTTCTGTAGAATCCCCATATAATCCATCATCCAATGAAGATTTGAATAACATTTGGGAATACAGTCAAACCGACGAAGAAGCTGAACATGAGAATGATTCTGAACCTAAAAAAGCCAAAGCTTTCAACTCGCGTCAAATGGACTGCTGAGGAGATTAATGAAATCAAGAATTATTTTTCAAACTTTCTTCAAACTAAGACCACTCCTGGGCAGAAATATTGTCAAAAAGCCATTAAGCTTAGCAGATCAATGGGGGACAACTTCACCTCTCATAGTTAAAAAGATATCCAACATGAACAAAAAAGAATAATTTTCCGAATTATTGTTTCATAATTAAGGGGGTTGTTTCGCAAAAGATTTACACCCTAGGTAAGACTAATGTAAGGTGAAACTGTCATGGAAACGTGCCTTCAACTTTACCTTACGACTGGTTGTAAAGTCGGGTGTAAATCTTTTTGGAACAGCCCGCAGATGAAGATAATTCAATTACTCTTATGGAACCTTTGCCTTAAGAGGTAAAGCTATTGCTTTACTGGTGTGGAGTTATATAAAGAGTTTGCCCTCAAGGTTAAATTTTATTTGGACATTAAAGAGTTTAGAGTTTCAACACATTGGGACAAAACATTTTAGATATAATAGCAATGATATAAAGCCTCCATGATCAAACAACATCGTTTCAAGTCTAACCATTAAGTAATGAATAAAAGAAGCAACAATTTTGTTCGGCCCCAAACAAAAAGTGCATTAGGTTACCAATGTTTGGAAAATGGACAGCATTGGGTCATGTGATACTGATCTATTGTATCAACATTTGCGACAAAGCATATTTTTGAGAATGTTTGTCATTGTCTACAAAAAGTCGAGTAAAGTTATCTAAGGCACTACATTGTGTGTGTTTTTTTTTAAATTTCAAGATGTTAGCAGTATTAAATTTAGAAATTGGTTTATCCAAATAACACTTTAACAAGGACAGTTTGTCCTTTTATTATTTTAAATTAGTAGATGAAACTTGCTCCTTGAAAATTATTTCACATTAATTTGCATCAGTTCTCAAATGAGCTATTTTGAAAAGACATTTTCAGTGTTGAATTAAGAAAATGGTTTTTCACCCCCAATGGCTGGAGGCCATGTTGTCCTTGTATATTTATACGAAAATGTACAATAATGTATTGTTTGGAACTAACTTTGGCTTAGAATGAATGAATGGTCGTCCCGGTTATTTAAGTTTTGTTTACTTTTCGAACACGTTTTCGGTTCGTATAGGCCACATACTGTATGGATTTCCTCCATTCCAACGCCAATCATTTAGTTTTTCGATGGTCTTCAAAACCTTACTTTCGTACCCCCCCCCCCCCCCCCCTTGCCACTTAATATTTTTCCATTTTCACAGCAGCATGCAGTACTCTTCAATGGAATCGTTGGCAGTTTCATACATGTTGTCTGTTAAAATGTACAACAGGGTATGTTTCAAAGTTCTAAAATTAAATGGCTATTCATAGATAACGTGACCGTCTATCTGTGACTGACAAGATAAAAACGTCGCTATTTTAGTTTTTAAGACTGAAAATTTTGGCTAATAGAATGTATGCTTGCACATATGCCCCCTTTTCGTTTGACCCGAGAGTAGTTTTCGAAACTGACTCCATAATGTAATGTAACGTGGCGTCATCGGAAAAGATTTTTGGGGTAGAATAATTCCAAGTGCAAGCCAAAACATCCAAAATCTTTCAGGTTTACCAGATACATACGCCGTTCGTATAAAACAACTGACTGCATAATTACAAAAAACATAAAAAAACAACTATAGCTATAAACCGAATATCCATTAACCAAGGTCTAAAAGCTGTAATATTTTAGTACAATACTGCCCTTTGGATTGCAAACGTGCTTACCAGTACGAGAAAAATATAAACACATAACAGAAAATGGAAATTTGAAAATGGTTAATGTTTATTTTTTAAGATTTCATCACTGGAATTAAATATAAGATTATTTTGTGTTGTTATTGTTGTCATGTTGCTTAAAAGTTGCAATATTTACTAACTGTATGATCTCAAATTTATAATAAGTTTCGATTGAGTCAGATCGGTTTACATGCTCTTAGACTCAAAGAGAGACTTGCTCGTCCACTTGTACCAATATTGCACGTGATGGTTACCATGGAACCATCGACCATAAACAAGAACGTCACGTCTTCGTTATCTGCACCTTTGATGGTAAGGATAATATCGTTTCCTATCATTATATCGGTTACCCTTTGGGCAGACATTGGCACCCATTTAGATTCTTCTCCTAGGATGATCACCACAGAGCTAGTGAAGATTGAAAAAAAGATGAAAACATGGTTATAATCATAAAATGGTTATTTGCCTTGTTGTAGACTAAATATTAGATGATTAAGCTTGTACACGTAGTCAAGACAGATAGGAGTTTTCTGGAATACTTTGTAATATATTGACAAAGTTGTACGAACGTTTACCAAGGACAAGAAGAGAGGTAAATTTAAATTAAACAAAATATGACAAGAAGCAAGTAGACCGACAAGAGTTTAGCCCCAACTAGTAGGTGTTTCTTTTTATAAGCAATGGCTAGCCGTTGGTTCAGAGGTCGAGCTAGTTTTGTATTCTTCTACTATAATCTGGGCCATATTCATACTGGCCTTATTATTCTGAAACACAAATGGTGTAATACCTTTTTCACGACACCTTCCCGGGTCTAAGTTCAAACCCAAAAGATAAAGGAACAGTTTGTCACGGTTGAATCTAAATATTTTCCCTTTCCAAACGTTTGTACTTGGTAACAAAAAATCTAAATTTTAATCAAGTGTCTGAAGCCAGTGGATATATAAGCAATTTGCTGTACTTTCGATCCAACGAACAAATAATGGGCCTTTAAAAAGAGTTTATTCAAAAGTACGAACCCATTCCAAGTAATGGCAGCCGATGTATAGAGGAGGCAAAAATCTGTTTTGGAACATCCTTGGACAGTGACTGGCGAAGATGCGCTGAAAGACTGCACTTTGTCAAATGACTTGTAAGAAAAGATAACCATTGCCTGCGAATGAAAAATGACATTACATATAATTTGACAAGCCTTGATATAGAACTGAAGCAACGACAAACTAAATCCATCCGATGGGAAGTCTGGGGTTAGAACTATGCATGCTAGTTGACGACAAAATCATGTCGGAGTTTTGCAAATAAAATCTGTGATTCGTTGCATGACCAAACGTTGGTGCATGGTCAAATACAGTGTACAACTTTTGGTGTTAACGCAACGACCTTTGGGTTTACGCCTAGGCTCGTCTTCTCACCTCCAATAAACCAGGCAAGGCCGCCATATAAGTGGAATAATTTTGAATGTATACCTCCATCAATTAATTAAATAGTATTCTAGGTCGACCTTCCATTTCACTTACTGGGTCATCAGAATCGACAAAACCAGCCTTATGTGGTGTAAGAGAAAACTGTCCCGTCAAGTCTGCCACCAAAACGATACCGAAAGTGAACCCCCCCAACAGTAGTAAATGTACTCCAAACTTCACCCACGGGTCCGACGTCTCCACCAAAGGCTGTCTATAACATTTCACAACAAAAAACCCAGCATGTAGCAGCTGATGCGTATCAGTAGGTTTGAAGAATACTTTGTAATCTAGATACCCAGTAGTATGATGACCCTTGTAAATAGTTACATCCAAAAACTCCACAGAAGTATTAACTTTTTCATTTTAGGTTTGTTTTGTTTGTATCTGGTACTGTAATTAGTTTCATATATTTAGATGCTCACTTGGCCCGCTGTCAAGTCAGTGGGCGTTTTATTAATAAATCACAACAGTAACGAATAAAACTAAAGGCAACTGATTCTAATTCAATTGAGTATAAACTAGATGTTTTTATGTCTTTGAAGAATACCTGAAGTATTTGGTCGTCGATAGCGCGGGCTGCTTTTGAAGGTTTCAAAATCAAGCCATCAGCGTTACAACATCTACGGAACAAAAACAAATATTATTTTCTGTAGAAGGATAGCCATTTTAGCATTTCTTCTCTTATATCCATGCACAGTTGATGGAATGATTTCGTTCGGGATAATTCCAGTACAATTCGTGCGGTGCCATGGTGGTGGACTATATATCAAGACAAAATTGATGTCAACACCAAAATAAAAATCATATTGAAAAATAAATTGAACTTGAACTTGACTGATTTTGTTTATATTGTATCAGAAGATTTAGTATAAACTAACCTCATAATGAGTGATTTATTGGTTCCACCCACCATGTCTCCAGGACCCACTGGACCCGTGCTGAGGGTTGACACCAAAGCTTGGAGACCAGGAAATGGTTCCAGGTCGCCTAATTAAAATTCAAAAGAGAGCAACATAGATTTCGTTTTATTTTCATTGGGTTGTTTTAATATTCACGCATCAGTATACGCATAGATTGTAATTATTTGTTGATATTAAGCAGTGGAACAATTAGAGCGATGATGGATCAATTGCCATTTTCATAGAAAATCGAAGAAACCTTACTATCTTAAGCCTAGCGCACACCAGAGGCGCCGGCTGAGCTGCCGGTCACTCGTGGCTGGGAGCTAAGCTGTTTCCCCCGTGTGCGCGTAAATTTTGGTGAGATTTTCGCCTCTCGAGGCGGTGAGGAAAGTATTTAGCATGTTTGATATTTTCTGCCTCTCGTGGCAAGAATCTCACCGTGTGCGCACAACGTAAGCTGCCGGCTGAGCTGAGAGGAGGGATAGTCCAATGGCGCGTACGTATTCAATCATGTGACCACTTAGAATATTACGTAACACGGGTAGTGACACTTGTGCAGGTCAGTGAACTTGGGTGACAAGGAACTGGCCTCAGCCGAGAGCTCATCGTCTGCGCTGAAATTTGTAGCCGCTCCCTTGGCCTCGCGTGCCTTGTAGCTCAGCCGGCGCCTCTCGACTGCGCTAGGCTTTACTGTTTATTGTCCTGAACGGCATGAACAACCATGGTTTGGAGCTGGATACATTTATTACAATTGTATTTCTAATATGTCTAATATTTTTCAGAGACCTCAACTAATTTGAGAGAGCGGTGGCAAAGGAGTGGTCAATTATTTTAGGTAAGGGTCAATGCTCCCACCCTAGGTCTCCATTTGGTTTCATGTATGGTTACTGTTCATGGGGACGGTGTAAATTGTGGTTTAAGTATAGGGCCTCCCTGGGAGTCTACCGAGAGATTTCGCGATATCCGGTGACAGATGACGTTTTTTTGATGACGTTATCAGTTCGATTTACGTTTTTTTGTTCTAACAGTCAGAATTGAGCGTCACATTCGAACGGTAAAGGCTCCCCGCCCGCGTAATGACAGCGCCGGTGACAGGAAATTTGTGGAATTGTCACGTTACTCACGCTCCCTATTGTTGCAAGTATATTTACGATATTCAAAGCTTTATGGATGAAGACATTCATGATATGGTGGAAATGTTGACGACAATATGGTATTTACCGTAGGGGTTACCAGGTTGGTTAGTTGTAGAAAAGAATGTGTCTTTAAAGGGAGCCACATTGAGAGCCTCTGCGAATATTGACGAGATCCCTATCCGCCATTGATCACCTCCAGGTCTATAATCGTCACTGACGCGACCCTAACAAATAAGAAACAATGTGAATTATTAAAGTGGCATGAGCTGCCAAAATTCCCACTTTTTTCATAACTTCTGATCGTCACGACAGTAAGAGGCTTTGAAGGCCATCGAAATACTAAATGATTGGCGTTGGAATGAGGAAAATCCATACAGTATGTGTGGCCTGTACGAACGAAAAACGTGTTCGAAAAGTAAACAAAATTTAAATAACCGGGACGATCATGCATTCATTCTAAGGCAAAGTTTGTTCAAAACAATACTTTATCGCACATTTTTGAGACTAGAAGCATTAAAAAGCTTCTGAATTATACGTCTTGAGAAAAATAGCCAATAATTTCAACGTTCTGTTTTTAAGTCAAAATATCAACATTTTGGCATTGTGATATTTGTGAATAAACGCAAGACGATGTTTGATCAGAAAAAGAATGCTTTGGGAAAATCAAGGTCAACCAAGAGCATACGAGATTCATCTGGAAACTGAAGATAAAATAAACTCTCTTTTAACGGTCACTCTTAAAATTTGTATTTTTCTTTATAGGTGCGGTGAAATTATACTTGTGAAATCTCACGTAAACAAAAACTCAGAAGGGGATTTATTTTACCATCGTAACCACCGGGATCTCCAAAGACTGCAACGCATGTCGGGAATATGACATACAATAGAGGATTGTAATCCCGTGTTTTCTCGCGCCATTTCCCATTTGCATCAGCCATGTACGGCCAAGGTCTATCTGCGTCAACATGGCGATTAAACCTTCAAACTCATTATGCAGCCAATCCTGAAATAAACCCGAAATTTATACATCCATTTTCTAAAATACAGTAGTACAAAGTTCCCGATTTTCTTTCCAGTTGACACTTCCAACACTGCCCAAAAATAGAAATAGTTTGAGCGTATATATTTAATCCAACCAACTTGGAGTACTACTTAAGCCTAGAGCCTACTATAAATAATTTTCAATTATGAAAATCTGCCTTTGTTACCTGTTCATACAAAATAAGACCCCATTCACGTGCATCCTCAAAAAGATAGTCCCAGAATGCCTGCAAGTAAAGAAAGGGTTTGGATGATACAATCGATTATCTGTCGAATATGATATTTTTACATTTACAGAAATATATGATCGTAAGGAGTGGTAAGGTTTACAACATATTCTCTTAACAGAAAAAGTTTGTAAAACATAAATGGACTAAAATGGTTGTGGAAAGGTCTAAAGCAAAACGAACTGTAGTATTTCAACGACAAATTGAAGGCATGATGGAAAGGCTATAAAACCAGCATCCTGCGACTTTAGCAACAACTAACCTCTTCGACAGGTACTGACTTAATCAACTCGACAATGAATTGAAACCGGCCGCCATTTTGTTTGGCATACTTTGTTAGGCTCGACCTAAAACGAAAGTCTTTCATGCAAGTTAAAAGAAAAATGTATAGCGTTAAATTTCTTAGAAATAATTGCGAGGTGGATGCTTCATGTTCTTCCCTATCTTCCCTACAGAGGATAGGGTGTCCCCGTTCTTATTGGGAGGGGCAGTTTGAGTAAGTTCCCACAGGAAACCCCGGGCATCTGCTGTTTATCGACCAGATCTTGTATCCATAGTGACGTTGAAACCAGTATGCAGGGGAGAGGGCCGGAACCTTCCGATGGGTGTGTGTGTGTGGGGGGGGGGGGGGGGTCTTAAAGTGGGAGAGAGGGGTGGGGGGGGTCAGCGAATTGTTGATACGCAAAAACCGAAGTTATAGCTACCAATGTTTACGATCCCATCTTTATTACGAATGTCATCGTTTAGTATACGGTAGATTGGAAGGGGTAGATAAAAGGTAATAATAAATGTTTTCTCCTGCCGTAAGCCAGTGATTGCTGCCAATCTGTTGTTCAGTGAATCAATGGCGTATTTAGAAAAGCTAGACCCAAATTCTATACAGCAAGAACTTTTACATTCTAAAGCAATAAGGCAATCAAAATTGACAACCACTGATCAAAATTATTAATATGGACGTGGAATGTTGGACTTATGTTTGCGTATATTTGAGTCTGGGTGGCAAAAAATCGAAAACTTTGTTTACAATAAAAGCAGACAGCATCTCACCAATATCTATTATGAGCTCCGACCGGCCATCCAGTTTTGTTATATAAATACCTATAAAATAAATGAAAAAAGGGTTAATAGACAGAGCACGTGAATCTGAAAAATGTACTCTTTGGTTGACGAAGATTATGAAAGAAAGTGTACACCAAATTCCTAAAGAAGAACCAGTTAGTCTCGGATGGAATTGGGAAAAGGTAAGAAAAATTCGGACTAAAAGATCCATTGTGGAATTTATTAGTAGGGTGTTAAGTAACAGATTAAACCGTGTGGACCCCAATTTGTGAAATATACAACATGTAAAATATACGCCAAAAAAAGTAGAAAAAGTGACAAAATCTGTCTTACTGTAATCCATTCGGGAAAACTGAAGGCATGGGTTCCCAGAGCACATCACCTCCACCTGGCCCCTTATAATACCACCAGGAATCGTACTGTGCGTATCTACAACAGAAGAAATTAAAGTTTCCCCTATTTGTGAATGGAGAGAGCGTTTTGAGAGTTATAATTCTGATATCATTTTACATAGTTATTTGATAGGAGCCCCGACTTGGGAAGAACTCGTGAAGAATATCAGGCCGAATGATGTAACTCCTTCTCCCAGTCTGGATTCAATATATTGATCGATGTTTTACGACGCACTCAAAATTATTTCACCTGTTGCCAGGTTTAGTGGGGAGGAACCCTACCTCTGGCTAGACTAGTAGATGTATCTGGCCCCTCTTCCACATTGGGCAAAAAAGTTTTAAAAAATCAACTCCAAATGTTTTAAATTTCATTTGGACTTGGTGCGTGTGATTACGGCTCATCGGACTGTGCCCCCTTCTCTTGACTAGATGTTGGATTAGGGCTTCATGCGAATTTCGGTTTTCGGTTAACATTCAAAACGGCGAGATATCCAAAGAAATGCAGGTAACATTTCCAAGTAATCGTTAAATATAGAAGTAGAACACTCCTTTAAAAAGTCAATAAACCAAACAATATTATTTGATTGTTGTTTTTCGTCGCACTCAAGATGATTTTCCTTATATACTGAACCGCAAAAGAAACCTCACCCTATTCAAATGTTGCTAAATGCAGATATTATCTTAATTTTCAATAATTTTTCTCTTTTGATAACCTTTGCTAGACCTGGTTTGAAGCCAGTGGTCAAGAAAGTTTGGTTTCGGATCATGTTACTAATATGCAAAACACGTCATCAAAGCACAGTTACTAAAGTTATGATGGGGGCTTTTTCGGTTCGTTTTGCATGAAGGTCACAATGCACGTGTGTTGCGAGGTGTCATCCCTATAAAAAAAAAGCCACCAAGCATGCACCGAATCATTCACAGTTTGGCAGTAGTGACGAGAGCAGAGAGACCAATCATTGGGAAGACTTCATGCTGGCCAGACTGCAAGACCTGTGGCAAACCACTTCAATGTTCATGTCCGAACAATATACCACCTGCAGCAACGGGTCCAAGCCACTGGAAGCACAGCAGACCATCCTCGTAGTGAAAGACCGCCCGTAACAACGTTGAGTCAAGATCCACAGATTTTCCGTCAACACCTGCAAAACCGCTTCGCTACAGTTGCAAGGACCACCATTGGCAATCACCAGAGACCAATTAGCAACGACACGGGGCGCAGGCGTTTGAGGCAGGCAAATGTCAGATGTCACAGGCCTTACAGGGGTCCGATCCTCACCGCTCGACATCGCCTCGGTCTGCAATAGGCCACACAGCATCGGAATTGGCGTCACCGGGAGTGGAGAACTGTAGTCTTCTCCGATGAAAGCCGGTATTGCATCTCGACAGTTGATGGGCGAATGGAAGTGTGGCGTAGAGGAGGGTAGCGTTTTGCAGATGAGTATGTTCTGGAAAGAGACCCATGGGGAGGTCCCAGCATTATGGTATGGGGTGCTATAGCATTGAATCAAAAACCAGGCCCTATGGTGTTCCAGAATGTTGGTCCTGGTAGAGGAAATGGTGTAACAGCTGTCATGTCTTCCAGCAGGACAACGCACGAGCCCATACTGTCAGAGCAACGAGTGACTTCCTCCGTCAAAACAACATACAGACTCTTCAATGGCCTGCTCTCAGTCCAGACTTAAATCCGATAGAACACTTATGAGACGAGATTCAGAGGAGGCTCAATCCCGTGCGGCCAAGGCCAACAACTGCAGCTGAACTCACTCAGGCGTATCACAGAGTTTGGGCCCAAGTTCCTATCATATTTATCAACCGTCTCATCCACTCAGTGTTCCGACGATGCAACGCTGCAATCAACGCCCGTGGTGGCCATACACATTATTTACTTCCAGATCGCATTGTGACGCCACCTGTCCTCACTTTCACTTGAAATTCTCTAACATTTGTCTGCCAATGATAATGATTGATCATGTCAAATTTGCAATCATTCCGTTGATAAGTGTGTTGTTTACATCTATTTGAAATACACTGATTATCAATATCCAAAAAGGAGTGACGTTTTTTTTTGCGGTTCAGTATAGATGACGCGCCAGGTTTAGTAGGAAAGAATGCTGGAATCTTTGTCTGGAAGAAAGCCCCGACCCACGGCGACTACCTGGCAATCCTTCAACAAACTTGTCCTTGTCCAAACAGGAAATCTATCAACCAGTCAATCAATATCTCTTACCTGTATGGCATACCAAGGCTGTCCGAGTAAGACTTTACATCCAAAATCGTCTCCTCGTACGTCTTGTTCTTCTCGGTGTTGTAATAATAATAAGCTCCTGATCAACGGAAGAAAAACAGAGGAATGAAAAAGCTTATTTTTTAGAACGTTTGTTGTGATTAAAACGAATTGCAGATGCATCTCCGACGTGGACAGTATGCCTTCAGTTATTCATATATGTTATAATATGGATTGATACAGGATTGACAAGAAATTCGATCGTCAGCTTCCCATTGGCTAATTTGGTTCGGTTGTGTAATAAATTCAAGAGTGCTACAAGCTGAAGTCAATCATGTCTAAATTAGGGAAATTGCAAAAATGTTACTTCCAAAGTTGCACACGGTCATGAAAGACCCTTGTAGAGAGACTCACCACCATCTGTCCAATAACCAAGATAGTTTAACGTCGGATCCGACCGACGATAACTGCCATCTTTATTGTATTGCAATTTCAACACTTCGCCCCAGCCGTCAAACGCCTTTAAAAAAACAGGAAAACAGATTCGTATAAAGCACCCACGAATATTGGACCCAACAAAGAGACATTTGTAGGTATTTACATGTATTTGGAGACTGACCAAACTTAGTTGTTAAGGCATTTCAAACCAGGTCAATCGAAATGCCTTGTTATGCCCATACGATACTAGGAAAAAGTTCGGAAACCAACTATTAAGTCTTATCAATGTTGCGAGTCAGTGGAATCAGTGGTATTTCATACTAAATCGTTTTTATTTTGTAAAAATTTATACAACATTCGGAGATTTTCAATCGATTTCCGGAACACGGTTTGTAGGCTAATCTTCCCCATTAGTAAATCAACCTATGATTGGATGAAAACCTTGCGTCATCACTACTTATATAACCTAAAAAACATCAGTAAATCAAAACTCGTGTTGCTTCCATTTTAGATGGTGGTTTTTCGAACATTTACAGGTTGAAATTACTTATCGTATAACGCTCATGTGGGTCCAATTTAATGACCTTTTTAAGCGTTGAATGGATTAAGCTCAACATGGAGAAGTTGCACACAAAGTAAGATCGCTCACAGTTTTGACTTTCGAGGATTGGACGATACTTTGGTTTCCAACTTGTGGTCCCAGTATCTAATGACCATGTCACGGCGTTTCGATTGTCTGTGGTCGGGTCTCTCTCTGTTGATCAATATATGGAGAGCGTTGGGAGGTCCATGGAAAACGCGTTCCGCTAAAAGACGGCCAGCGGTTTCTGTGGAATAGTTAACAGCTGAAGTTTCTCTCTCAATAAACCTGACATTGCATCAGTACCTTATAAGCAGAATGATCTTGAATACGACGGAAAACAATAAAAAATGAAAGATTTTGAAACAGGTGTCACATGGGGATCCACTATAAAGGAAGTGTAAATAATTTGATATTCCTTGTTACCTTATTTATTCCTTCATCACTGAAATAAACGATCGTTTCGTATACATAATCTGCGGGTACTGTATCAATACCTCCCATAATGCCCCAGTGAACAGCGCCCCCTTCCGAACCTTCGTGCCAAACTGAGGCCGCCATAAATTGGTTGAATGGCGAGATAATGACAGTGTTTCCTGCTTTGTCAAAAATCGCCAAAGGGCCACCGTCTAGCCCATCGTTTATGTCCTTCGTAAATCTGTGCCACCTTCAAAAAGAAAATGGAATTTGGAAACGTGTCAGCCTTAATGTGAGAAAGATTATAAAATGCATTTTCATGCTCAGGCATCTGTTATGTTTTAGTTAGAAGCTCTAGAATTTGGCCATCGTATCTTTTGCGGTGAGCTTGGTTTAAGGGGGAGAAAACAAAAAATAAAGCATTTAAGCCGCTAATATTTCCTTACACAAAACAAATTGGTCAACTTTCAAAATCTCCCATTCAAGCCTAGGTTAAATTCATCCTCTCCAACGCTTTCGTAGCTCACCAATATGGCACGCAAACCAGTTTTCTGGTAGCCACATTTTCCTCAAAGCTTCCTTTGTAATTCAATGTAAGTTTCGAGAAACTGAAAGCATTTTTCTGGAAAAAGGAATACTTTGAAGAGAGTGAAATTAACCTGGATTTAAATGGGAGATTTTGAAAGTTGACCAATCTGTTTTGTGTACGTAACATAATACGGTATTTTCTGAACTTCATCATGGCTCGAGAAAAAATCGCAAAAATATGTGTTTGGTACCGTTAGAAAGGAAAAGAAAAATAAGCTCGCTTCTTCTGAACTATAAAGTATGTTTTTCTTCTTCTTTAAAAAAGCATCGGTGTCTGATAAACCGGATGTCTATTGACAATTGGTTTGAGAAAACAATCAATTAATATTGAAATACTAAGAGTCATAAGAACAGTCACTGATAATAGTTCTTCTACTTGGCATATCTGGTTAATAACATCTTTCAATGTACACATTTACTTACAATACCTCTTTGCAACACAATTAGAAACTTGTCTCCGTGGTTATTTTAGACAAGAAGATTTTCCCTGTTCCCGTGTGTTTTAGTGATCATAAATATACTTACAATCCCATTGTTTTGCCATTATTCCCCCACATTTGACCTCCGTAGGACAGATAACCCAATATTCCCTTTTCACCTTCCACTGCAAAACTTGGAAAACCGCCAATAGTGTAGTCGTGACTTAATGCCTTTGTTCCATTTGCACCATTGACATAACGCTAAAACATATGTTCAAAAGCGTTCGCTTCAGGTTTTCTTTCAAATGATGCTGAAATACATTGCAATAATAAATTCCATAACATGGATGCTTCCTCGATAATAATATACGTGCAACTTTGTAGGAGCCTCATACAGTAAAATGGGTAGGTCTTCACAAGCGTAAAGCTTACTGGGACGATTCGGAGATATACCGGCTGCTTCAAGCGGCCATCAAGAAGATCGAAAACGGCTTGTAGCCGCCGTCGGTCCTTCTGATTAAGTTCCAACTAGGTTAGCTTAGGAAACATGTTACTATTGTAAGCTTAATTTGTTCTTATTGGTATGTTCTTATTGATAACCATTGGTTTGTGTTTTACGTCATATTCTATTTTACTTACATGTATTTAACGGCTTGACAAAAGTCCCTCGGTAGAATTGCGTATTCAACCACTTCAGCTGCAGGCAACTGATGTATTTCTCCATTCCAACTCCCTTATATAACTCAAACCAAGTTTGTCTAGAGGGAATATTGTTGGGAGAAACAGCTTCAGATCTCTCAATGGCGTTTAATTTATATGTTGGTCGAGTAAATAAGGACAAGAAACATTTATGGATAACAACTTCATGGTTTGCTGGTGGCGTCAATGACTTTGGTAACAATGTAAAAACATCATCGAAACGTCATCATACACTTAACCAAGTTGTTACCCATAAGTAAATCTTCACCTTTGTGAAAAAGCTCTCTTTCTTGTCACCATTTTGATGAATATCCGTGTAAATCTGATGTCATTTTTAGTGTTCAAGATTTTCAATACGTTTTAATGGCATGATTTTCCATCATGATACAGGAAAAAAAAACTAAATGTGCATTGTACATAATGCCTACCTGGGAGAATATAGCCATAGGTCTATACGGGTTGAAATACTGGCGAATACTGGCAATAATCTGTGCCGAACCAGCTGTATAGTGGAAGTCGGTTGAGTTCCATTTGCCGAGTTTATCATATCCATTCCCATGGGTTGTTGTCAGAAGCGGCAGTGTGTTATCAAACGTCGAAAATGGTTTATGGTCAGACATGAAAAAAGTACTGCCTCTCGGTAACCAGGTAAAGCCGTTGATTTTAAAACTGTACTCCCCATCTTCGTCAATGATTAGGTTAAATGCCGAGTCTCTCACGTTGTCCTTCGTTGGTGCAGCTTGGCCTGTAGAACAAAAAATTGACGTAGGCCTATATTTCCATAATCGGTTTGGTTTATTGGTGATACGCGTGAGGTTTATTCCGCATTGAAGATTATTTCCTACTTGATGGTGTCAGTTGTATCATTGGGTGATTTCGGTTTCTAGGTCTGCACGAGAAAATGCCACACCTGCTTTTGGTCCCTGAGCCACCGGGCAACGGATTCACTTAAACGTATCCAATGACAACCCAACTGCCAGGTACTCGCCGAAGGTACACAGTTTCACAGTCTCCATCTCCATCCTAAGTGCGACGTATAAGTACTGCGTAAAACATCGATCGTTCAAAAATTCCGAATTATCGCGAACAGGGGGAGGTATATAATACAACACACCGTATTAATTTATCGTGAATTAGTCGAGCATTATCGATTTAAGTCGAAATTCTTAGCTCATTTATATACAATTAGCTGCCAAGGTTTGAACCTCTAAGACTTACCTATTGCCATTGCTGCAAGGATCAGACATATTGCTTTGGTAAATATGTCCAAAAGTTTTAGTTCCGAAACCCTCATCATAGCAGGAGGCCTATATGCTATTCCTATACAATTGTCGTACAAGGACTCGATATCTGAATGACCCCATTTGTATTCTCAAGGTCGCTAGAGATCTTGAATTTTCCTATCGATATTTTGTGGACTTCGATACAGACAACCAAATCAAATATATATTCATGAAAGTGATAACTATGCAGAAAAAAGTTATGATAAAGTCAGCGTGTCGTGGTTTTCAACTATCAATATTTATGATCACTAAAACACACGGGCACAGGGAAAATCTTCTAGTCTAAAATAACCATGGAGACAAGTTTCTAATTGTGTTAAAAAGAGGTATATCATTTAAACCTTTATACCCCATAACTTGTTGTAATAAACTAATTAGGTTGACGACTGACAAGAGCTTAGCCTTGGTCAGTAGAATTTCTGGAATCCCTTTGTAACACATTGACAATGGTAACGCATCTTAACTATGGCAAGAACATTGGTGGACTGAGATTGAACCCCATAAATTTGTCTTTCTCCACCCCCCCACCCCCCCCCCCCCCCCCGGACACACAAAACTATGTAACAAACAACGAACAAAACAATCATAAACTCCATCTCACAACCAGCAAACTACAAGGTTATAAACTCCATCTTACAACCTACAACCAGCAAACAACAAGGTTATAAACTCCATCTCATAACCTACTTCTAGCAAACAACAAGTTTATGAACTCCATCTCATATCATACAACCAACACAAAAAACAAGGTTATAAACTCCATCTCATAACCTTTTTCTAGCAAACAACAAGGTTATAAACTCCATCTCATAACCTACAACCAACACAAACAACATATAGGCCTAAAAGAAACAAGTCGAGAAGGGTCCAAAAAATATCGTTAACTTGCACTGTTCCACTGTTACATTTAAGGTGGGTGCATAAGTACCCAAATGCGCCCAGTTTTCTGTGTGGGCGTGTTTTTAACCCTAGTTAACCAAACCAATACGTCTTAATTCGACCACTTTATGAGGACGTTTTTGGAGAACTATTGGTACCTGCCAACAATATTGAGTTTTTATTTAGATTTTTTTCTTCTCTTTGTTGTTATGTTTATGGAACTATAGCTGAGTTACGTAGCTTTAGACACTTCTCAACCTGAGTGTTAAATGTATTCTGAATTGTTTTATTGTGACTGTATGACAATAAAAATGGCAGCATGGAATTTCCCAATAAACACTCCTTCTTCTCAGATTGATTACTACTTTTATTATTTACCACTTAGACTAAGCGGAAGGTCAAAAAAATACCAGAATCGTTGTTTGTTTATTTTTATACAATGGTGAATCATGGTGCATGTTGTTCACAGTGTATGCCTACCCAAGATTATTCCTAGATTTCAAATAGTTGTCCGGAGCGGTGCATGAGAATCAGCTGCCGTGATACAAAAAGTTCAGTAGCTTTTCTTAATATACAATGCACGTAAAACAATCTTATTGCTGTGTAAAGGTCAAATAATCATCTCATACATCGACAATGGGCATTCTATTATATTCAAATGCCCGATTATTCTGCATGGGTGGCAAAAAGAGTTAAAGGACCGGCCATATTGTAAAACATATAAAACTGAGAATCAACACTTTGTGCTCAGGTTTTCTCCTAATTTAAGCAACGCAACCGGCCCAAACTTAATACACATTCAGTTCGATTGTTTAGTTTACTGTTCCACCAAAAAAAAGCGTTCAAACACTCACATTTGTGTTGCATCGTTTTTCGAAGGACAGCCCGAATCTCCCGCTGGCCTCCTCGATTCTGTCAAAATTAACTTGGGATATGTTCGCAACAAAAATGTGAGTGTTTGAACGCTTTTTTTCTTTTTTGTTTTTTAGTGGAACGGCGAACTAAAGGATCGAACTGAATGTGTGTAAAGTTGGGGCCGGTTGGGTTGGTTAAATTAGGAGAAATTGAAAGAAAATCCGCGAACAATAGAGTTACATGTTTTCCAACATGGCCGGTCCTTCAACTCTGTTTGCCACCCATCATCAATATCTTTTGGCAACAGAGTTTGAAGAACTTCAACAAGGCAATTCTTAGAAAACCAAGTGTGTATCATAAAGTCATACCATATTCATAGAACAAAAATAATCATTTCTAAGGCTGAGTATAAGTTTTCTCAGCGTTTCGAACCTTCGAACTTTCAGAGAGAGAAAAGATCTCCACCGAAGTAAAAAATTCACATGGTTTCTAGATTGGTTGGTTGATCGATGTTATACGCCGCAATCAAGACTATTTCACGTATATGGTGGCGCTGTCAGGTTTAGCGGGGGAGGCCTATACATGGCAGACCAATAAAAATACAAATATTAGCTTGCTTTTACTTTAGTTCTAATTGTTTAGTCTTTAGTGGTTAGTTTTGATCAAACAGAAGATAAGAAATGAGCTACGTACACCATTTCCGTTTGCTATTTGGCGTTATCTCAGAAGCGTTTAAAACAATAGAGACGGAAACTATGTAGGCCTCTGCCTGGCTCTACTTATGGGCCTATATTTATTAACCATGTACAATAGGTTAGCAATGCAGCTAATTTTGTGAGAGTTTGGTGTGATCACACAAAATAATATTAAAAATTAAGTTTATTGAATTGACATTGGCAGCCAAAATGTTAGTATTTGTTCGTTAATTCCAAAGCATTTTAATGATGCTAGTTTCAAGACCTATGGATTTTGCCTAGGTCTATTATAATTCGGCTCAAGACAATGATGGAAACTTAGCCTATAGGTAGCCTAAAGTTTTTTACAGTAAAAAAAAAAAAAAATAGCCATCTTATTGATGTCTTTGAGAGTTTATTTTCAAAATATTTAGGCCTAATTAACATGCGCTGTGATTCAGACAATCGGGAGCTCCGGTTCTTTTTTATTTGTTATAGGCCCTACATGTCCGATTGCCGATTGCTAGCCTACAGGTTATACTAGGCCTATATAGGCCTAGGCCCTATATACTTTTGAACACTAAAACACACGGGCACAGGGAAAATCGTATTAGCCTATCTAAAATAACCATGGAGACAAGTTTCTTATTTGTTTTAAAAAGGGGTGTATATCATTTAGACCTTTATACGCAATCACAAGTTGTTATAATAAACCACAACCGATGATATTTCATTAGGTTGACGACAGGCGGGAGTTTGGTCATAGTCAGTAGAATTTTCTGGAAAAGATAATTTGGCAACAAATCATCAGTGTTGTTGGTAAAGCTAGCACGCCGATTTGCTATAGCCAGTATAGGTTTATATACTATAAATATATAATATAGGCTATGACGGCTATGGGTTTTTTTTTTTATTAAACATATATCACTGACAAAGATCGCTATGATAAGCGAGATGCGGTTACCATGGAAATATGACTATACGAGTGGTCGCCCTTTAATACTCACCACACCTGTGTTAATTGCATTTCACTATATATATATAGGTCACACTACAGGTCTGTCTGTTCACAGGTACATTTATATCCATAAATATATTCAGGCGCCCTCAATTCATTTAAAGTTCAAATTTAACAAATATTTATTTGAGTAATATATATAAATTTGAATCCTCGCATACTATACTGGTTTCACATTCTTAGAATATAGGGGTAGAAATTCGATACGTCAACTCATCCTTTCAAAACGGCTGTCATCTGGTCACGTGACCGCACAGGTTTCATGTTACGCGATCCGACCCGTTCACGTTGAAAGCGGACGGTCCGATTTTACTATGCCAAAGACTGAAACTGTGAAAGTGTAGTTTCAACTTCGTCGTAATGTGACAGTCAATTTTACCATCGGATTTACCTTGAAGATCAAACGATATCCCTGAGATATCGATTTAACGTATCAGGTAAGGATGTCCTCGTCATCTTTTGACTTTTATAATATATTATCGATGGTGATTCTATAGTATCGGAAAATGGCGTCTTGCCAAGCCCACATATATACAAACATTATATCAAGACATTTGATCAGCTGGGTGTAAAAAAAAAGTCATAATTTTCAAGAAAGATATATTTTGTAATTTGATCTGCCTAGAATTTTCTTTTATTTAAACATATGTTTTTTTTTAAATGCCAGAAAAAAATGTTAAAATAGAATTATCTAAATCAATAAGTAAATGCTGTTGTCATAATATCAATTATTAATATCATATCATATGGCCAATGCTAATGTAGTTAATGCTATTATACTATTAATATTATACATAAATGTCCTACAACATTCGCTAACATTTTTTAAAATTATTACCCAGATAGCATACCGAGGTTGATGTTTTTTTTTTCAACTATTAAATGACGTCTCTTTAACTAAAAAAAAATAATTTCTCAATTGCAAAAAGTTGTTTTTCAACTTTAAAAGGTAATTCAATAACATTAAATGTCTACAGGTACCTCATTATTTATGTTTGGATATTTATTGGTCGGTACCAGGTCGACGACCAATAAATGTCAGAAATTATAAATAACGGAGTAAGACCTTTACTAAAGTGAAGTACTTTAAAAGGATGCCTTTTTCAACTTAAAAATGTCCTGTTACGACATATTTTAAACATTTTAGGATAAAACTGTCAAAGAGATGTTTTTGCTCCCTGTTATAAACATGGACGTTTGTTCAAGCTTAATGGCGACTCCGAGAATCAAGTTTAATTTTGAAGTTGAAAAGTGTATGTACTATTCGTCAACCCTTTTGGTACCGGTACATCAAACAAATCGGCAATCTTGTTGTAACTATAGGCCTACTCTTTCAAACAGTTGATAGTTCTATCCTTTTTATTGATACTGATACATAGTGATCTAAGGTTAGGTCTTGTATATTAAGGATATTTATGACTAAGAGCTTACACCTAAAAAATTCCAAGTTAGTATGTGCTATGATACATTTGGCTTTTATGTACATGAATCAGTGGTGAAAACTTTGAGGATTCAAAATATGTAGAATATGTACAAACTGAAATCAGCTGGACAAATAAATTGAGCTTCTTGATGATAGTCACACAGCTCACACTTTTGTGTCGTACCAAAATTGTTATGAGGCCCCTGATGAAAGTAACACTTTTGTGTCATACCAAAATTATTACGGGGCCCCTGATGATAGTAACACTTTTGTGTCATACCAAAATTATTACGGGGCCCCTGATGATAGTAACACTTTTGTGTCATACCAAAATTATTACGGGGCCCCTGATGATAGTAACACTTTTGTGTCATACCAAAATTATTACGGGGCCCCTGATGATAGTAACACTTTTGTGTCGCACCAAAATTGTTATGAGGCTCCAGGTGGTAGTCACACTTTTGTGTCGTGCCAAAATTGTTACGAGGCCCCTGATGATATCCACACTTTTGTCACCTACATGTACATTTACCAAAATTATTATTAGGCCCCCTAGGTGGTAGTGACACTTTTGTGCCTGTACCAAAATTGTTATGAGGCCCCTGATGATACTCACACTTTTGTATCCTACAAAAAATTGTTAGGAAGCCCCTGATAATAGTCAAACGTTTGTATGCTACAAAAATATTTAGGAGGCCCCTGATGATAGCCACACGTTTGTATCCTACCAAAATTGTTAGGAGACCCCTGATGATAGCCACATACAGTATTTGTATCCTACAAAAATTGTTATGAGGCCCCTGATGATAGTAACACTTTTGTGTCATACCAAAATTGTTATGAGGCTCCAGGTGGTAGTCACACTTTTGTGTCGTGCCAAAATTGTTACGAGGCCCCTGATGATATCCACACTTTTGTCACCTACATGTACATTTACCAAAATTATTATTAGGCCCCCTAGGTGGTAGTCACACTTTTGTGCCTGTACCAAAATTGTTATGAGGCCCCTGATGATACTCACACTTTTGTGTCCTGCCAAAATTGTTATGAGGCCACTGATGACAGCCACATTTTTTTATCCTACCAAGAGTGTTATGAGGCCCCTGATAATAGTCACATGTTTGTATCCAACAAAAAATTGTTAGGAAGCCCCTGATAATAGTCAAACGTTTGTATGCTACAAAAAATTGTTAGGAAGCCCCTGATAATAGTCACACGTTTGTATCCTACAAAAAATTGTTAGGAAGCCCCTGATAATAGTCAAACGTTTGTATGCTACAAAAATATTTAGGAGGCCCCTGATGATAGCCACACGTTTGTATCCTACCAAAATTGTTAGGAGACCCCTGATGATAGCCACATACAGTATTTGTGTCCTACAAAAATTGTTAAGAGGCCCCTGATGAAAGTCAGTTTATTGACCATTTCTCTGTACTTCACAGTACTAAAATGACCATTAAAAGGATCCATGGATTTGCTTATCATTATGGATAGGACATGTCGGTAGAAATGCAGGATAGTACATACCAGTACAGTAAATGATATTTTATAGATTTTTTTTATATTTACTTGTAATTGTTAAAGTATTAGCAGGGAATACACGTATCATCTGCTCTCAAATGTTTAACAGTTTACAGTAGATTTTCCAAGAATTTTTAGGCAAAGAACTGGAGACAAGATAATAAAGAAAGACTAACTCATAAAGAAGTACTGGAGCGTTTCCTGGCCCATTGATAATTGCTTGGAAGATCAAGGACAATTTGGCAGTGTAAATATGAAAGGTGGCTAACTTATCAACACTCCTTAACTAGAAGAGCTTTAGTTATACAAGACCTTTGACCTTGCATGTATGACTGACCTCAAACGGAATGATCTGAATGCAACTGTGATATTCAATAGCTTAAATATATTTATAAGGTGCTTGGTGTATTGTGTACCTTCAGATTGATCAAATCCTCTCTGAACAAGTATACAATATCATCTGAAGACTGTGGCCTCATGGGTACTTATTCAGTTTTTTTTTCAAATTTGGAAAATTTAAACTATCCACTTGCTGAAATTTCTCTATTATTGAATTTGGGTGTACAGATCAGAAAAATTGACTTGCTCTTTTTTGTATTGCATTTTTAGTTCAGAAAATGTTATTTTACTGGTGGTGTTACTTTAAAAAAATAGATTATATATCACACTTTAAAACTGGGTCCTTCAGTTACTTGTTGCATGATTTTAAAAAAATCACTCCCTTTTAGAGATAATATGTTTGGTTATGTCTTAATTAGTTAATACTGCTCTTTAAAATGACAGACTGGGCAATGAAGGTCGTTTTCTGGGTGATTTTAGCCACCACAAAGCTTTTTGATTTATTAATTTATTGTTTCCAATTCTATTAATTCTTTCTCCAATCTGCATAATTCTGAGGGCTGTAGTTAAAAACAAACACTACATGAGGAAAATATCCAAATCTTTTTGAGAAACTGAAGGTCTGTTCGCTCCCAGTGCAATGTACAAACACCCATATTTAGTTAAACGAGTTCTAAATTTATAGATTTATAGGTCAATGATGACTTAATACCAACTCAAGACAGTTATAGAAACTTGTAGATATAAATAACTTTCTGGTAAAAAAAGATTATTCTTCAATTTCTTGTTTAAAATGTTCCTGTGCCAATGAATGTGCCATTGTATATTTCTGACTAAGGCCAAACAGTTTGGCCCAAACTCCTGCCTGTCGTCAACCTAATGAAATACCATGGGTTGTGGCTTATTATAACAACTTATGATTGGGTATAAACGTCTAAATGATTTGCCCCTTTTTAACACAATAAGAAACTTGTCTCCATACTGTAGTTATTTTAGACAAGAAGATTTTCCTTCTGCCTTCTGTTAGTCAAGTGTTCAAATATATATAAGAAACAAATTACTTTGAAATGGTGCCCACATGGTTTCCCTTTGATGGTATTTAGCCTTGCCAAAGGGTTGTTGAGATTAGTGGGAGGTCTTTAATTCCTTAAGATTTATTCAAGCTGTCAACAGTTGGTTTAAAGCTGGTATTATGTCATGTCCCCACCTTATTATGCAAGAGGGCTACTTATCAGCCCTAACTGAGGGCATCCATGGGTGTTACATGTACATGTTGTAAAAAGGGAAACAAAACATACACAAACCTGACACAGTTTAAATCTGTTCTTGTATTTTTGGACATTTTGAATATAAGCTAAAATGTAATTTTCTTGCCACCATGCATTGAGTGAGTTTCTTACCAAAGCCTGAAATGGAATATCATACAGCTTAATATCATATGTGTAGTTTTTTTTGTGTTTTTTTACAAAGTAAAAAATGCACAGTTTCTTTATTTGGAATTAAATCATCAAGATTTATGTTCAGCATTTCAGAGTCAAAACTATTAAACTGGATTGTACATGTACAGTATGTTAAGTGCCTGGTAATGGATGCCCAAATTCACTTGATTTTTCTTCGTCAAACCAGATTGTCACACAATTTAAAGGATAAATGCCAAGTTCTTTCTGAACATAACATTGGGTCCCAGGGTGTCAAAGAAACAGTGATTGAAAATATGCATATCTTCCGTCACCAATGGGAAATATCTTCGTATTTGACGTCATAGTTGACATTTGAACGCTATTGGCGTCATTTCAACCAACCATGAAGAGGCCCTGGTTTAACGCCGTTTGTGTATGACGTCACGACAATAGTATCAGATGTCAACTGTGACGTCACGCCGCTAAAGCTAATTAATTTCCGTATCTGGGCTGTAGAGAGAAAAAGAATGTCTTGAATTGTGTGGGTTTTGTGCCTGAAATCTCATTTTGCTTTTGGCTACGTTCGGCGGCCTATACGGTGCAAGTTTTTAAACAAATTGAATACCAAATAGGAGGCATGGACTTAAACTTGCCATTTATTCTTTAAGCATTTAAAGTTGAAATTCATGTTTACGGTTGAAATAAAAACTGTTTTTTTAACCTATGGCTTGAAGCCTTGTGCAAAGCAAATACATGTTATTTCACAAAATGCAAAGAAAATAGGGATAACCTGTACTACTGTGGTTTTCATTCTGAGAACTCAACATTAGATCGCAATGTTATCATTTCTGATGAACATAATCATTTTATTTTTGGGGCCTCTGTGGAACGACCTATGTGAGATGGTTGCCAGTTACCAACGGAAGGTCGTGGGTTTCCTCCCACAATAAAACTGGCAATGTCATCATATAAGTGAAAAAATCTTGAGCGCGGCGTAAAACACCAATCAATCAATCAATCATTTTATTTTTATACGCCCGCTCTTAAAGTGGGCGTATATTGGTATACCGTTGTCCGTCTGTCCGTCCCGGATTCGTGTCCGCTCCATAACTTAAAACTTGTTGCCTGAATTTATTTTTTTTCTTCTGATATATGTAGCTTATGGGTAGACGGTGTGTCACGTACCAAAATTAAATTGGCGTCTCAATATTTTTGGCGACCAAAACAGCCACCCAGCCTTTTGGCATTGAGTTAATCTGGAACTATTAGATGGATTTAAATTTTTTTTAGTTATAACTGACTTATGAGTAGATGGTGTGTTCTGTGCCAAAATTAAGTTGTATCTTAATATTTGCGGCGACCAAAACAGTCACCAGCCTTTTGGCATTGAGTTACTCTGGAACTATTCGATGGATTTAAATTTTTTTTTAGTTATAACTGGTTTATGAGTAGATGGTGTGTTCTGTACCAAAATGAAGTTGGAGTGTTGATATTTGCGGCGACCAAAACAGTCACCAGCCTTTTGGCATTGAGTTACTCCGTAACTATTTCATGGATTTAAATTTTTTTTCTTCTAATATATGAAGCTTATGATTAGACGATGTGTCCTGTACCAAAATTAAATTGGGATCTCTATATCTGCGGCGACCAGAATAGTCACTAGCCTTTTAGCATTGAGTATCTCGGTACTTATTGCATGGATTATCAATTTTTTTTTCAGTTATAACTATCTTATGAGTGGACGGTGTGTCTAGTACTAAAAGTAAATTGGAGTCTCGCTATATGTGTTGACAAAAAACAGTCACCCAGCATTTAGACATTCAGTAATTGAGGAAATGGCTGTTATTCTGTCTGTGGTTTCACATAATAGCTTAGTTATTTCCAAACAACTTATTTGATAACCAAGATGACCAAATGAGTTGCGACCTTCTGTCTATTGTTTAATCTGTAATTAAATGAAATTGCTGTTGTATGCCTATATGTAGTGTAGACACTTTTGCAAGTAGCTTTGGTACAGCTTTCAGATATAGGTAGCAGCTTATAGGTATGTGATCTGTCAAATACTAAAATTCACCAAGCCCGAGTCTTATTTAGATGACTGAAAGATTCTACCAGCCAAAATTCTGTTTAAAGCATGTCTTTAATATTAAATATTAAGATAGTGTGCTACAATGAATTTACCCTTGCGGGCGTATTATGAGTTTCTTAAACTCTTGTTAAACCTAGAATCAAGAATTATTATAAATATATAGGTACCCACAATATTAAGTTGCCCACCAAAAGCTGGCTCTTTATCAGCCTGTATTTATCATGTTAATATCACTGTTTTAATAAATATTCAGCTCATGTATTGGTAACATTTATAGAATAGTTGAGTATATTATCAGGGCTAATATCAGTATTTATGTCACAGCAGCCTGTGAAAGAGGGCTTGTTTGTTACAATGTTTGTATAGACTAGATCTCTGTTTTAACATCCTTATTTTCTCATTAATGAATAATAAATATTCAGTATGTTGACCCAGCTACTGGGCTGGTTCACGTTGACAAAACCTTGTTTATTTTCATGTTCAAAAGGGTGTCGTCCATATATTTATTATCACTAAAACACACAGGCACAGGGAAAATCTTCTTGTCTAAAATAACGTCCATATACAGTCAAACCTGGACAAGCGACCACCTGTAAACAGCGACCCACTGTCTTAAGCGGCCACCCCACGACACCCCCGAACGAAATCCCGTACTTAAGACACTGTATAGAGCGACCACCTGTCTAACGTGACCGCGACCAGCTGTGAAGCTGATAAAGTATACACAAACCCTGTATTAAACGACCAAAATTTGGTTCTATAATCGCTAAAACGCTTAATCCCGCTGTAGCAGGCAATCCACGATTGCCGTAATAACTAAAGCCTACAATTAAAGCCGGACACTATGGCCGTTTGTATTATACCTGTAATATTCAATTATACTAAACAGAATTGACAAAAAAACAATCTCGAATAAAATTATCAATAGATATATCGCGGTTGGGTTTCTTTTTAATTCTATACAAATCGTAGAGATGTACAAAAATCAGTGAAATAAGTCAGAATGCAATCCCGTAAGACTGGCAAAGTACTCATTTTTCATGAGAAAAGAAACGTCGTGTTCCCAATAAACCAAGAATTTGTTAATCCATACGCAAGAGTTTTCTTTCCTACAAAAAGATGACAGGTTATCGAGATGTTGGTTGCATAAAACCTGGATTAAGAGACCACCTGTCTTAAGAGACCACTTTTTACGTTTCCCTTAGTTGGTCGCTTAAACCAGGTTTGACTGTATATATATATATATATATTTTTTTTTTTTTTTACATGTGGCTACCTCAATTTCCACTGGCAATATGCAATGTAGCAGAAATTGACAGTAAAATAATGTTTTTTTGGTAAAAAATTGCTATAGGCAATCTGAAATTTGGATACCGTATATATATACCCATTCAATTTTTTTTTGTAATTTAAACACACTGGTGCAGGGATTACATGTACCTTCTGGACTAAAATAATTCTGTTTGATATTCAGCATGGAATCTCTGCTATAAACCTGCTAGCGAGTCAATCACAGCTATTTTTTGTTGTAGTGAAGGTCTGATTGTCTCGTCCAATGAACTATATGAGTGGAATGGAGGGCACGTGGTATTTGATTTGCCTTGAATGCCACCATTACTAGGAGATAATGCAATAGCGATGATCCGATCCAGATCTGTAGTTCATTGGTCTCGTCACTTCTCTATTCCATTCTGATTTCTCCAAAGCCAACACACCTTTCTTGATTAATTTATTCAAATATTTTCATAGCACACATATAAACCAGGCCTATGAAATTAAAAACAAACATCCGGTAACGCTGCTTTTATCTTGTATGGAATAAATGTTCAAGTTGACACGGAGACTGGAATTTAGACGTTTGTGATGATAAAGATAGGAAACAAGTTTTGAAAATGTTGTAATATAAAAAAATTTGAAGTAGTTGTTACTATCCATAATCTTGCCTCCTGTGTTTGACAAAGACTTGTTTATATCGAGAATGATGTAAATGACTTTCCTATTTTATACACCATGACGACCACAACTTCACAGTCTACCGTGCAATTTATGGAAATATTTTGATACTGTTTTGTAAAGGTATTCCATTTTCTGTCCTATATAGGTACAACATATATAGGTTGAAAATGTAGGATAAAGTAGGTGTTTTAAAATAGGCCAAAAGGAACCTTCTTTCCTGTAAAAAATTTCTGAGTCGCCATATGTGGAAGAGTTGCCATGTACTCACCGAAGCTCAGGGGTTTCCTCCGGGCAATGAGCTCGGTTTCCTCCCCCACTAAACCTGGCAACGCGGCCATTAAGGGAAATAATCTTGAGTGTGACGTTAAACATCAATCAATCAATCCTTGTTATTTAATTTTTTTTTTGTTCAAATGCTATTTTGGTCTGCACAGGCTTCTTGGATTTCAATGTCCAATGTCAATCATGAAGTTTTTCAACCAATAAATCCCTGTAAACCCTTTAATCCCCTTGATGTAATTTATGAAAACGAATTCTGAATTTTGACAGCTCATAACATTTAACTTTGGAGCTTGTAAAGAGCCTTCTTATTTAGTTCATTATCAATGACTTACTAGATGCTGGTGAATGCAGGTGTGGTTAAGACAGCCCTGTGTTAGGGAGTTTACTGTTACTATTGACTTTATGACTCACTGTCTGTATTGATGGTCTGTCAGTCACTCAGGTGAATGTTCTCACCTGAACACTGATTACAGGTACTGTAAGCTCTCAATCCTGCTATTGCATATTAAGCTAAGTGACACATATACGTAAAGGTGTCCTGTTTATAGCGAGGTCAAACATATATTTATGATCACTAAAACACACCGGCACAGGGAAAATCTTGTCTAAAATAACCATAGAGACAAGTTTCTTATTGTATCAAAGCATACAGTGTACAGATTGCTTTGAAATACAGCTTTTTTACTGTATCCCCACCTGCCTTATACATGGACGCTACATGTATTCCTGTAATGTATATTATTGCCAAAGTACCTTGTGTTCTCATTAGGGATAACACTTTCTTGAAAAATTGGGGGGCCTCCGTGGCTCAGTAGGTAGAGCGTTGGACGCTCAATCCCAAGAGCCTTCCACCAATGGGTTGCGGGTTCGAATCCCACTCAGTCCAAAAATTGGAAAATTTTCTGACTGGGGTTTCACTGGAACGGCCTGTGGGAAGGTCGTGGGTTTCCTCCGGGCACAGAGCCTGGTTTCCTCCCACAATAAAACTGGCAACACCGCCATATAAGTGAAATAATCTTGAGCACGGCGTAAAACACCAATCAATCAAAAATCAAAAAAATTGTTCTACTGATTTTGAGTGACGCCCTGAACTTGAATTATACATTGTAGCTGCGGCCCAGAGTATGGCACTTACATGTATCGCCAGCACTAAATTCCAAGAGTCCTAGAGACGTTTGTCAAGAAAGTGTAGTAATATCAAAAATTACAAGAATATTGTTATGCTCACTTCAGGCCAGATAATTTCGGTGACGATCAGAAATATTTAATTGGTTCCCTATATTGAAATATTGGGAAACAACTGGCACTGATACTAGTTCGTTAGTCACCATACCATATAATGGCTTTCATGATTCGAAAGGTACAGTGACGAGTGTAGCAGAATTTCATTCGCGTAGTTTTTAATTTAGAACAACAGTAACAACAGGCTACCGGAACCGATCCTTACCGTGAAATCATATGGCCTGTCACTTTTTAAAAAAAACGTAAGACACAAAGTAATTACTTACTCAGTCAAAGTATCATGGTTCATCAAAACACATTGTGAATAGTAAAATGTTCATTGGTTTATTTTTATTCTGACATAAAGTGTTAGTGGAATTCATTGATTTTATATCGAATTTGTTTTGTAAACACCATTTTTTTCATTTAATCGTAAAGTTTAATTTAGATTTATGGCTTCACCTGCTAGTTAAGCCTCTCCAAGTGTGTTACCGATCTTTATCTCTCATCTCATCCACTATCAGTTCAACCTCTCATCTCCGAGTATAGAAGAAATCTATTATCCCTTTAAGAAATGATTGGATTAGATAAACGAATTTCCTTGATAATTGAATTGATAGTGTTAACCATATAATTCATGGCTTTCATGATTCGAAGGGTGCAGTGTAGCAGAATTTCCTTTGCGTAGTTTTAGAACAACAGTAACAACAGGCTACCGGAACCGATCCTTACCGTGAAATCATATCAGCCATTCCATTAGTGACTCCCGTGACAATTAGAAACTAAAATGTTCACAGCTTCCAAAATTTAGAAAATGATTTTAGAAATAATACCCTCATTGAAAGCCCATGACACCCTCTTTAATCTAAAACAAACATTTCTTGAATTAATTACTATCTTAATAGGAAATACCAGCAAAAGGCAGCGTGACTCCTGTGACGCACAGGAATAAATGTACCTTGACAAAGGACAGTTGTCTCCAGTTTTGTATCATTTTTTAATTCTAAATGTTTTTTCTTTTTTATGTTGTTATTCTCCACAGTGTGAGATTGCTAAATGCACGAATTTAATAACATGAACTTAAAAGATAAGCTGTGTGGTGGAAACCAAAAACGTGACTCCTGTGACAGTTAAAATGTGACTCCTGTGACAGGTCTCATATTAGAGTGGAAATATAGCTATTTGGAAGTAGAAATACAAAATAAACTATTTACTTTCTGATGTTAAGGGAACAGACAGAAATTGTGATTATAGCTCATGACATTTCTAAAGCTAATAAATTTTGTTAAAGACATCTAATTTTACCGCTGTTAACTGTGAATGACTCTAAATATCAACATACCAAAGGTAAAAAGAGAACCGAACTTTGACAACATTATAGATCGAATTAGAATTGCAATCAAAACTATCAAAATAGTTAAATAATGACAGGTGAAATGAGATTTACTGAATATTTCAATATTCCATTATACTATATGCACATGATATAAGCTTGTTTAAGACCCAGTTATCAATGAGTCAGTCACTTTCATCATTGGTAATATATCTAAAAAATAGTGTTACTAGCAATGCCACAACATATTTAATATTGCTTAACATTCCATGTGAAATTTTCAGTAGTTTACCAGTCATTTTATCGCTGATTTTACATTAACTAGTCTTAAACATTTATTAGCTTAGAAATGTCATGAGCTAATCTCAATTTCTGTCTGTTCCCTTAACATCAGAAAGTAAATAGTTTCTGATCCGTGGTCGACCCCTCCCCCAAATGCATTTATCTAATTTCTAGCCCTGGTGTTGTCTTTTGGCCCAGGTTAGGAAACATGTCTGTGCCTCAAAAGAGCTTGCATCATAATTGTACTGATTAGTTTCTGTATTCTACATGTATGTCTTCCATCTTTTCTTTACCAACAGAACTTTTCAAGGTTTGAAAAACTTAACTGCACTGACATCTATAATCTACATGTAGCCATTTTTATATCAATCCATTCGTTCAACTTTGTCGTAAGCCTTCAAATTTTAGACTACACATGTAACAGAATATAGAGAAATTAAACCCCACATCACTAAAATACAAGATAATGTCTTCAAATGTCAAGAACAAGTTGTCATAGTAAATACCAATATGTGGGCCTACGTGTATATCCATCTAACAACACAGCGTCACTCTAAAATTTAACATCTCGAGGATCACTTGATAGATCAAGAGCTACAAATTTAATTTGTAACAAGCTTATTCTTCTCCTCATTAAAATCTCTATTATTATTGATGCTAGGCTGGACAAAAAAATAATGATTTATTAATCTAAATGGCCAAAACATCACATTGTGACTCCCGTGACAGAAAATTGTGACTCTCGTGACAGACCTATATGGTGAAATCCATACAGCAAAAAAAACTCTAAATGAGATATGACCCTTGTTTCACATTCTGTTCACAGCGCATGTGAATTTAGGATAAAAAAAAGATGACATGGTATCAGTCAGTTCAGTGTTAATAACAACTATACCTTGTTTTGTGACTCCTGTGACACTAAAACGAGGGTGTTTGGTTTAAACTAGCTGGAGTAATTGAGCTCAACTGAGAGTTTAATTATTCTGTGTTACACAATAGGCTACACAATGGTCTAAGTTTAGGTGCATCAGAATAATCTTAATAAAGAAATGTTTTAAGCAAAATTGCAATTTTACAAAAAAATGTAATTTCACGAAGATATGTGTTCACTTAAACAGTCATGTTTAAGGGCCTCTACATTGAATATGGGTGCGTAAAATGTAACAATATTTTGCACAATTTAACATGACACATTTAAGTATAGAAAAATATAAAAAAATTCTGCAGCACTTTGCTTTTCAAAAAATTGCTTGGGTGTCCCTTTCTAATGGAATGGCTGATATGGCCTGTCACTTTTCCAAAGAAATAACTTACTCAAAGCACCATGGTTCATCAAAACACATTGTTAATAGTAAAATGTTCATTGGTTTATTTTTATTCTGACATAAAATGTTAGTGGAATTCCTTGATTTTATATCGAATTTGTTTTGTAAACACCATCTTTTTCATTTAATCGTAAAGTTTAATATAAATTTATGGCTTCACCTGTTAGTTAAGTCTCCCCAGGTGTGTTAACGATCATTATCTCTCATCTCATCCACTATCAGTTAAACCTCTCATCTCGGAGTACAGAGGAAATCTATTATCCCTTTAAGAAATGATTGGATTAGATAAACCAATGCCCTTGATAATTGAATTGATAGTGTAACTAACTTTACGTGAAGATATTTGGGAAAAATGAGAACACTTAAAACTGGCTGCACATATATTCTTGACTGAATTATAGTTGCATGAGTTGTCAAATTTCTGACAATTTGTTGTTAATTTACAGTACCAGTACAGTGTACAGTTGTAGTTGTTCATTTGCTATCTTTAGTGTCTAAGGTGTGCAAATGAGGTGACGCCATATCTAGATAGTAGATACTTGTTCTTAATTAATTGTACAAAAATCTATATGTTGTTTTAAGGCTCTTCTACTCAAGGGGTATTCGGCTAGGTTACTCTGAAGGATCAAATCTGACACATTAAGATGAATTAATGTTAGATTTGAAGCTAACATGTTTAAACTTTCAGGTTTTCAGCTCAAAATATTCAATGTTTTCAAAAATGTCCTATATTTTGTAGAATAAATTACCAAAATACCAATACATGTAGTTTCTTGAAAATATCGTCATGATGAGTTATGGATATGTATTAGGAGGGATTTGGCATGGCGGACATACTGTCACATACATGCAAAGTATTTTGCACAGTAAAGTTTACTGCAGTAATTTGTTTGCTACAATGAATCAGATTTGTTAGATGACGTTCACTTTAGATAAACCTAAATATTCCTATTTATACCTACAACGTAACTCACTCACATCATTACATACATGTATGGCATCATAATTAAGTTTTTAGGTGTGTCAAAAACGATGATATTGGTAGGTTTAATATTTCATATATATGATCACTCTGGTGTATATTGAATCCATATGATCTATGTTCTTATCAGCTGTCAAATTCTTCCAGAAATACTGACTGTTAATATATACGTTACCTGGTTTTTACCTGTGGAAATGCCTTTCTTATTGGACCATGTTAAAAAAGGTAATACACACTTTGATATCTGTTTGATTTAATTCCACGCTTCACTGATTTCTAGGTCCATCATTAGTAATTTTTCCGTCTTTATTTTTTTTTTTTTTTTTGGTTCTGTTGAATATTTACCTGGAGGCTTTCATTACAAAACAGCCAAATTAACAACAACAAAAAAGGTGAATATTTCCTGTTTCTGTCAGTAGTGATTTTCTTCTTTTTTTTCTGAATATTTATCGAAAAGCAGTCGATATTTGGCCTGAGCAAATGATATGTTTCCACAACCTAACGCTGCTCAGAGCAACGATGTGAATTCTCCTACCATGGTTCCTCCCTGAAATGCCAAAACATGTATCTTACCAAAACTAAATTTCTTACTTACAGAATTTGGGATTTCAATTGAAGGGATTGTAAACACCTATCATAGACTGATCCAGAGACATGTTGATACCTGTATACAGGTATGGGCGCCCAAACTCACAAGCAAAAAATCCTCTGAAATTCTTAAAACCAACAGATTTTAAGGCCAAAATAGCATTAAATGTTGAATTTTGGACCAGAGGTGTTGTATTTGTCTTATTGTTGGAACATTTTGAACCTAAATGGTATGCCCAAATTTTCCCTGGATCAGTCCCTGCCTATAGATGCATTAAAGCCAGTCTGCTCACAGGTGTTTGCCTCGCTAAGACACTCCGTGAGGACTTTCCAATCTGTCCCGAGAATAGCTGTAACCCGTAGCGATCCAAACTGCTGTGAGCAGACTGGCTGTAATACAAAGGTGTTTCCAATCCTTTCAATTGTAATCCCGTGGCTCAGTAGGTAGAGCGTTGGACGCTTAATCCGAACAGCCTTCCACCAATGGGTCGCGGGTTCGAATCCCACTCAGTCCAAAAATTGGAAAATTTTCTGACTGGGTTTTCACTTGAACGACCTACGTGGGATGGTTGCCAGTTACCAGCGGAAGGTCGTGGGTTTCCTCCGGGCATAAAGCCCGGTTTCCTGCCACAATAAAACTGGCAACGCCGCCATATAAGTGAAATAATCTTGAGCGTGGCGTAAAACACCAAACAATCAATCAATCAATTGTAATCCCAGTTTACAGACTGTCAAGATCTGATGTCCATGTTTTATAGCCCCACACTCTGACATACATGGACTTCTCATAGTTTCAATGAATTCTTTCCTTATCTTAGATAATCTTTAAAAGATTATAATGGGCTAGTACACAACTCACTGTACATACATGTACACACTGTATTTTTTCTCAAGACGTATAATTCAAAAGCTTCTTAGTGCTTCTAGTCTCGAGAATGCATGCTAAATTGCTAATGTATTGTTTTGATCTAACTTCAAATGGCTTAGAATGAATGAATAGTCATTCGGGTTATTTAAATTTTGTTTACTTTGCGAACACTATTTCGGTTTTTATAGGTCACATACTGTATAGTCCAATGCCAATCATTTAATTCAAAGCGTCTTACTGTCGTGCCGATCAGAAATTATGAAAAATGTGTGAATTTTGGCAGCTCATGTCACTTTAACTTAGTACACAGCTCAATGTCACAGTTTGTCTAGTATACATAATGTGAATTCCAGGTATTAATACTACATATAAACTTGTCACTTTTTACAACTGTTGTTTTCCGTTCTCTGAGCTCAAGTAGCTTACAGTATATGGTAGGGACTTATTTTGGACACACCTTTGTAGAACTGTGTGTACCTGCACTACTCCAGTAGTTACCTGGTACAATATATGGTAGGGACTTATTTTGGACACACCTTTGTAGAACTGTGTGTACCTGTACTACTCCAGTAGTTACCTGGTACAGTAACAGTATATGGTAGGGACTTATTTTGGACACACCTTTGTAGAACTGTGTGTACCTGTACTACTCCAGTAGTTACCTGGTACAGTATATGGTAGGGACTTATTTTGGACACACCTTTATAGAACTGTGTGTACCTGTACTACTCCAGTAGTTACCTGGTACAGTATATGGTAGGGACTTATTTTGGACACACCTTTGTAGAACTGTGTGTACCTGTACTACTCCAGTAGTTACCTGGTACAGTATATGGTAGGGACTTATTTTGGACACACCTTTATAGAACTGTGTGTACCTGTACTACTCCAGTAGTTACCTGGTACAGTATATGGTAGGGACTTATTTTGGACACACCTTTATAGAACTGTGTGTACCTGTACTACTCCAGTAGTTACCTGGTACAGTATATGGTAGGGACTTATTTTGGACACACCTTTGTAGAACTGTGTGTACCTGCACTACTCCAGTAGTTACCTGGTACAGTATATGGTAGGGACTTATTTTGGACACACCTTTGTAGAACTATGTGTACCTGCACTACTCCAGTAGTTACCTGGTACAATATATGGTAGGGACTTATTTTGGACACACCTTTGTAGAACTGTGTGTACCTGCACTACTCCAGTAGTTTACCTGGTACAGTATATGGTAGGGACTTATTTTGGACACACCTTTATAGAACTGTGTGTACCTGTACTACTCCAGTAGTTACCTGGTACAATATATGGTAGGGACTTATTTTGGACACACCTTTATAGAACTGTGTGTACCTGTACTACTCCAGTAGTTTACCTGGTACAATATATGGTAGGGACTTATTTTGGACACACCTTTGTAGAACTGTGTGTACCTGTACTACTCCAGTAGTTACCTGGTACAGTATATGGTAGGGACTTATTTTGGACACACCTTCATAGAACTATGTGTACCTGCACTACTCCAGTAGTTACCTGGTACAGTATATGGTAGGGACTTATTTTGGACACACCTTTGTAAAACTGTGTGTACCTGCACTACTCCAGTAGTTTACCTGGTACAATATATGGTAGGGACTTATTTTGGACACACCTTCATAGAACTATGTGTACCTGCACTACTCCAGTAGTTACCTGGTACAGTATATGGTAGGGACTTATTTTGGACACACCTTTGTAAAACTGTGTGTACCTGCACTACTCCAGTAGTTTACCTGGTACAATATATGGTAGGGACTTATTTTGGACACACCTTTATAGAACTGTGTGTACCTGCACTACTCCAGTAGTTACCTGGTACAATATATGGTAGGGACTTATTTTGGACACACCTTTGTAGAACTGTGTGTACCTGCACTAATACCTGGTACACTATTTATGTCAAACTATTGAATGCTGCACAGGTATTTTCAAGCGTATAAAAACTGCCTTTACTCACCTATGACCTGATTCTAATGGTGATAACCCCATTTCTCCACATTCATTCACACACTTTGGAATTCAGGACATTGTCGTTATCACTCCATTCTAAACATCTGTTTGTCCTGGTGTATTCATCAGTCTACAATATTTGGATGTTTTTCATACCTTCCAACTACTATTGTAATTTCTATGAAAATGTTAGATTTTTTTTTCTTAATTAAAAATATGAACACTCTTTGTTTTGTTGTTTTCGATAAAAAAAACAGTTAAATGTCATGTGACGATTGTAGACTGTATTTAGATTTTGGATATCATTGTTTTTCTCTTGTTTTTTTCCAACAATTTTGTAAAACACTTTTGAAAATACAAACTTTCAGTTTGTTGAAACATTGTAATGATATGAATGTTTGTGGACGTCTTATATACATGTATATTATAACTGCTTTGGATTTTTTTTTTTACTTTTTTCATCTGAATGTATGGTTACGATAAATACATGTATGAATAATATTATTTGGGATGGTCGAAAACACAAGTTTTAAAGCCTTTTTTTTAATTTGTAAGGCTTGACTTGATTGTTGTTTAAAACACAAACTAATAGATTGATATTCAAAAGGAACAATAGAATAAGCGTAAAACCACCTTCCCTTAAGTTTCAAGTTCCAAGTGGAACATGTACATGTATGTGGAAGAGTTGCCAGGTACTCGCCGAAGGTCGGGGGTTTCCTCCGAGCAATGAGCCTGGTTTCCTCCCCCATTAAACCTGGCATCGCGGCCACCAAGCGAAATAATCTTGAGTGCGGCGTAAAACATCAATCAATCACTCCACGTGGAACAGAATTGTTACCGGGAAGTGTCATCCTGTTTGATGCAGAATAAGACTATCAATGGCTAAATCAGTTATTTTGTTGAGATGTGAGAATTAAATGCTTCCCATTTTTTCTAGCAAAGAATATCTAGGCTATGATTCAGGGGAATGAAACCCCCAAAATAAAAATAGACAATTACCCCCC
Source organism: Lepidochitona cinerea (assembly GCA_963971465.1). Lineage (NCBI taxonomy): Eukaryota > Metazoa > Mollusca > Polyplacophora > Chitonida > Tonicellidae > Lepidochitona > Lepidochitona cinerea. Next base: position 25,916,003 of record OZ020563.1, on the reverse strand, counting down.
CCCCCCCCCCCCCCCCAAAAAGGTGTATCAAAAAGGTCAATTGTCTCAACCTAACTATGTTAAAGTATACAAGAAAAAAAAATTGAACAACAAAGTACACAGAAGTATAAAAAAAGTAAACATGATAACCTGATGCAAAGGTATGAACAGACAACTTAACTGGTATTTTCTATGGTGTGGGAAAGTTGTGTCGTTGAACAGGGAAATTGTCCCTCAATACAATACAGCCTTTGTGTTACCTGTTTTTTTTTTCTACTGTGTCATGCACTGCCTATATTTATGTTTTTAATAACATACTAGTGATAACTGAAGGAGGATTCTCAATATTCAAAGTTTGAGTTAATAAAAACAAATTTGTTATGAATCTGGTGACTGTTTCTAAACACCGACTTAACTTTGCAGCTGGTCGTAATGTCATGGTTTCATATACCTTCAAAAATTACGTTACGACCAGGCGCAAAGTTACGACGGGCGTAAATGTGTTGAGAAACAGCCCCCTGTTTTGTACATGTATATGAAAGAATTTCTCTTAAATTCATTTTCATTGTGTTTACATAAATGGGACTGGTGAGGGTAATACCTTAAAGCTCTCTGTCTGATTTCCTCACCCGTTAAGCGGCCATCATTTTTGATGAGGTATGAAGATTACCCGTAGACATTTAAGCAATCTACAAAATTGGTCTGGGTCGTTTCTTGGACTTTGTTTGACTTTCTGTTGTTTATGCCACTTTCAAAATGATAACGGTTTTAGCTTAAAATAGTAAAGAAAATTTCTCATCCTAAGCTACAGTACCATCACCTTTAGGATAAATTGTGCTTATTTGCCCTTGAATGATTTTGATAACTATTGTTTACAGAGTTCATGGCATAAAAATTAAAGGTTGTTTTTCGACACAAGACACCTACAGTTATAACACTTCTCCCTTGATTGGCAAAAACATTGTTTTTAACCCATGCTATCAGGCTGCAATGCTATTTATTATATCATTTCTCTATAAGGCGAGTGATCTGGACAGAAAGAGAAAAATATAAAAAGCTTCTTGCATGGCCAAGATTTCTCTAATAATTGGGAAATTAACGCTGTGTTACCTTCCCCATTAAACCTGGCATCGCTGCCACCAAGCGAAATAATCTTGAGTGTGGCGTAAAACATCAATCAATCACTCCACGTAGGACAGAATTTTTACCAGGAACTGTCATCCTGTTTGATGCAAAATGTGACTATCAATGGCTAAATCAGTTATTTGAATTTTGTTGAGATGTGAGAATTAAATGCTTCCCATTTTTTCTAGCAAAGAATATCTAGGCTATGATTCAGGGTAATGAAACCCCAAAATAAAAATAGAAAATTACCCCCCCACCCCCCAAAAAAGGTGTATCAAAAAGGTAAATTGTCACAACCTAACTATGTTAAAGTATACAAGAAAAAAAAAATTGAATAACAAAGTACACAGAAGTGTAAAAAAGTAACCGATATAACCTCATAGACTGACCCAGAGACATTTTGATACCTGTATACAGGTATGGGCGCCCAAACTCACAAGCAAAAAATCCGCCCAAATTCTTAAAACCAACAGATTTTAATGTCAAAATAGCATTTAATGTTGAATTTTGGGCCAGAGATGTTGTTTTTGTCTTATTGTTGGAACTTTTTTGAACCGAAATGGTATGCCCAAATTTTCCCTGGATCAGTCCCTGAACCTGATCATGCATAGGTAGGAACAGACAATTTAACTGGTATTGACTAAGGATTTCTGTATTTTCTATGGTGTGGGAAAGTTGTGTCGTTGAACAGGGAAATTGTCCCTCAATACAATACAGCCTTTGTGTTACCTGTCATGCACTGCCTATATTTATGTTTTTAATATTATAATAATGATAACTAAACTCCTCCATGGAGAATTCTTAATATTCAAAGTTTGAGTTAATGAAAACAAATTTGTTATGAATCTGGTGTCTGTTTCTAGACACCGAATTAACTTTGCACCTGGTTGTAACGTCATGGTTTCATACACCTTCAACATTACATTACGACCAGGCGCAAAGTTACGACGGGCGTAAATGTGTTGAGAAACAGCCCCCTGTTTTGTATATGAAAGAATTTTCTCTTAAATTCATTTTCAATTTGCTTACATAAATGGGAGTCGTGAGGGCAATACCTTAAAGCTCACTGTCTGATTTCCTCAACCGTTAAGCCACCATTAATTTATTTTTGATGAGGTATGAAGATTACCGGTAGATATTTAAGCAATCTACAAAATTGGTCTGGGTCGTTTCTTGGACTTTGTTTGACTTTCTGGTGTTTATGCCACTTTCAAAATGATAATGGTTTTAATGGTAAAGAAAATTTATCATACTAAGCTACAGTACCATCACCTTTAGGATAAATTGTGCTTATTTGCCCTTGAATGATTTTGATAACTATTGTTTACAGAGTTCATGGCATAAAAATGAAAGGTTGTTTTTCGACACAAGACACCTACGGTTATAACACTTCTCCTTGATTGGCAAAAACATTGTTTTTAACCCATGCAATCAGGCTGCAATGCTATTTATTATATAATTTCTCTATAAGGCGAGTGATCTGGACAGAAAGAGAAAAATAAAAAAGCTTCTTGCATGGCCAAGATTTCTCTACTAATTGGGAAATTAACGCTGTGTTATAGCCGGTTTTGAGAAGTACTGTCCATGTATTGTACAAACAAACCTATCTACAATGTACTTTTACATATAAATATAGAATATAGAAGTACAGTGTATATGGTTCATCTGAGCATCAAACTAAGAAAGAATTGTAAACTTCAAAGGAATAAACACCAAAATCAATAACATCTGTGACATATATTTCCTTGTTCGTGTACCCGGTATGCTCATATGTCTGTAATATTGATCCAACATAAATCTATTTAAAGTGGCATGAGCTGCCGAAATTCACAATTTTTTCATAATTTCTGATCGTCACGACAGTAAGAGGCTTTGAAGGCCATCGAAAAACTAAATAATTGGCTTTGGAATGAGGAAAATCCATACAGTATGTGGCCCGTATGAACCGAAAACGTAAACAAAATTTAAATAACAGAGACGACCATTCATTCATTCTAAGCCAAAGTTAGTTCAAAACAATACTTTATCGTACATTTTCGAGACTAGAAGCACTAAAAAGCTTCTGAATTATACGTTTTGAGAAAAATAGCCAATAATTTCAACATTCTGTTTTAAAGTCAAAATATCAACATTCTGGCAGCTCATGCCGCTTTAATTCTTGTATATGTACTTACATGTATATATTTAATCTACAATCGATCACCTTCTATTTATCAATAAAATTAAATGGTGCTTGAAGTTCATTTTAAAAACTCAATAATTGACATTGAAATAGCAAATATTTCTTTCAGAGTAAAAATAGCCGTTAAAATTTAAAATTTAAATATTTCTTTCAGAGTAAAAATGGCTAATAAATTAAAATTTTGTTTTTGCCAAAAAGTTTCAACATTTTATATTAAGCAGCACATGTTACTTACATGAGAAGAGCTTGATAAATATCTGTCAGTTAAATCTTACTTTTATCTTTTTTAGCTTGGTGCTTTTTCAGTATCTTTTATCTTATAAATCCATGTCAAGTTGTCCTGATAGTGTGAACTTTATTATTGACATGTTTGCATTAAAGATTTATTATTATATTTTTGAGTTGAAACAGAATATCTTTAGGACTAAGATACCTTGAGAAAAGTTTTAAAGTAGATTGTTTACGTTAAGGTTTACAGAGTTAATTCTGAATTTGTTTGTCAATGTCTTATAGTCTAGTGTACCAAGCTATGTATTCCCTATATCATCACTGTATACATCTATGGACTCTAAAACACACGGTCACAGGGAAAATCTTCTTGTCTAAAATAACCACAAGTTTCTAGTTGTGTTAAAAAGAGGTATAACCCATCATAAGTTGCCCCAACAAACCAAACCCACTTCATTTGGTGGACGACCGACAGAAGCTTGTATTAATATTGGCTTGTGAAGAGTAGGCCTACATTATTTGTTGATTCTTTAAGTGAGATGAGCTGCAAATTAAATTCTTGCTATGGTAACATAAAATTATGAATTTGCCTGCCATTTTTGTCATAGCAATCTTATTATTTTTTAACACCATAAGACATGGGCACAGGGAAAATCTTCTTGTCTAAAATAATCATGGAGACAATTTTCCTATTGTGTTAAAAATGGGCATGTCATTTAGACGTTTCTACCCAATCATAAGTTGTTATAATAAACCACAACCCATGATATTTCATTAGGTTGACGATGGGCAGGAGTTTGGCCTTAGTAGAATTTTCTGGAAAAGATAATTTGGCAACAAATCATCACTATTTTTGGTAAAGCTAACATGCCGATTTGCTATAGGTTTTAGATAGTAATCAATTAGCTGGGATATTCTTTAACGTTCACTACAAAAATCAGAGATAATAGAACGCCCTTGGGGCATTGGAGACCTGGGTTATTTTTTCAATGGGTTTGTGTATTTTCGAAATATAGAGTACCCTGTTTTTAGAATTAAGGTTAGATTCCAAAGAACTATACGGCATTTTATTAATATAGCCTTTTCCTTCAAGGGAACGAAGAATTCTAATGCAATTTCCAACATTTTCAGTCCTTATTTCCTGATAAAGTTTTTGGTAATAAAGGGTTGTTTGGCTGGCGTTCTACCTCCTCAATCATGTCTACTTATTTTTGGTGTGGGGGCTTGATGGCTCACTAGAGGGAGAATCTTTCTGACACGGGCCTTCCGTTGATTGGTTACGGGTTAGAATCCAACTCATTGCAAATAAGAATTTCTCACTTGCTCGCCCTATGTGGAAGAGTTGCCAGGTAGTATAGCTCAAGGCCGAGGGTTCTGTTTTCTCTAGTTGAAGAGCACGTTTCCCCTCCCACTCAACCTGATAATGCCACCATGTGTACATGTATAAGTGAAATTATCTTGAGTGTGTCGTAAAGCATCAATCAATCCATCTTATTATTGTACAGTGATTCCAGTCTTGGTAAGGTAATGTCTGGGGACAACTTCAAAAAACGTACATTGGTCTTATTAATTTTGAATATACATGTAAATTTAGATTTTTTCACACAAATTTGTTGATTTATGCATTCAGCTGACAGCCTAAACAGATATTTTTAATTTCTTTAATTATTAATTATGCAGTTTCTGTAAAAACTTGAAACATTAGCCTTCTTTAAGAATTGATGAGAAAACTCAATTAACACAGTTGTGGCCCAAGATCTACAGTGTTGACAGAGTTGTCCCCCTTAGCCTGTGTTCAAGCCCTCTCTTTAGCTCTTGGTATACAACACAGACATTGTCAATTGAATCCATGGACATATGTCCATTTCAATTCAACTGTAAAATTTACATGAATTCTTATAGAAGGCTAATGTTTCAGTTTTTTTACAGAAATGAAATGATTAACAAAGTAATTAAAAAACATACGTTTAGTCTGCCAGCTGAATGCATATACATGTACATGCACCAAAGATTTGTGTGAAAAACAAAATTCAAATTTATCTAACCAAGACAAATGTTCATGTGTAGACAGTCTCTCCCTAATAGTTCTGACAGTTCCACATTATGAATGGAATAATGTTCTGTGTATTTAAGTCTTGGTTAAACAAAATTTGAGTCCTCTGTTTGAAAAATCAACTATAAATATTTTTCTAATTAATTGGCAACTGAACTGGTCTTTTTTTTTCAATTTTTTTTACAATCTGCAATCAATGTGATAGGTGATCAGGTCTATCGATTAATTAAGTGATCATCAAATCAATCGGATCAATCAAAAACTTTGTATCAATTGTATAATTAATATATTCTCTTTTTGTTATTTTCAGATATGTACATAATAATATTAATGCTCATACTGGTGACGGAGACATCAGCGTTTGGACCTAAAGGATATTTTAACCAATCATCAGTCGTATATTTATCATCTTCATGGAGTTTACGCCAGACAACAAGTTTTTCTTTTAGGACTTGTTCCGGAAACGGGCAAATACTTTATCAACCCGGACCAGCGGGAAATTTTATCTCACTCCGGCTTACAAACAGTAGTCTTCAGTTCCAACACAGGAACGGACAAATTACATCCAGTGTTCTCATTGGTCAAAATTTAGCGGACAATAGGTGGTATAATGTGGAAATAACTTTTATCAATAGCGTGTGTGAACTAAGAATTTTAAGGATACGGACAGTTCTTTTTACAAAAGTGTTAGCAAATTCAACCTTCAACCAAGAACTATTGGATCCCAATTTTAACGAAGGAAAACCATTAGTCGTCGGGAATTCATTTGAAGGATGTCTCAACGAGGGCGTGTCTCTATCATTTAGCTCAACCTCAATCGTGGAATCCGCCCACATTTTATGGAATGAATGTCCTCTAGAATTACTAGCTGACTGTACAGCAGGTAAGTTTCTTGCATCTATTTGATCCCCTGAGCAGTTAGTCAATATGATAAAGTAGTAAGGAAATTCATGGTATAATCTCAATACAGTATTTTGACATTTGTATATTTTGACATTTGTATATATTTATTATCAATAAAACACACGGGCACAGGGAAAATCTTATTGTCTAAAATAACCATGGAGACAAGTTTCTAATTGTGTTAAAAAGAGATAGATGTACATGTATGAGTACATCAAAATGTCTTTCCTTTCTACTTTATGAAGACTCTAGCTTTGAGCATAAATCTTGTAGTTGTTCCTGTAGAGATAGTGTCTCTCACGGAAACAAGATTCCCAGGTTTGAATCCTACTCAGTCCACATAAAAAAAAAATAAAATTCTGAGTGGGGTTTCACTCAATGGCCTTGTCCTGTTTCCTACGGGCTAAAAACCCTTCATCTCTCAATAAAACCTGGCAATAGAGCCTGGGAGTGTTTCGAGAGATTTCGCAAAATCCAGTGACAGATAACGTTATCTGTTCGATTGACATTTTTAATTCTACAGCCTCAGAACTGAACGTAACATTCGATTGATAAAGGCTGCCCACATGCGCAATGAGAGGAAAATTGGGGAGTAATGTTGAGCGTGGCATTAAACATCAATCAATCGAGCAATCCGTTTTTGAAACAAATGTTAGAAAGGCTACAGCGGCCAGTGTGCATTTAACCTTAGTTTTGTGACAGACACACCCAAGAGAGATAACTCTTCAGGTCTTACTTGAAGCTCATTTAACAATAAGCTGTTAGGGGGTTCTTTTATATAATTCATAGCTTTTTTTTTTTTATCGGGGGGGGGGGGGGGGGGGGGGTTGCAGTGTTTTGGGGTGGAGATGAGATAAACTTACATGCAACTGTGTTTTGTTAAAATGACATTTTGGTCATATGGCACTAACATGTAAGCTTGATTGTTTCCCCCACTAAATGGGGAATCGCCTGACAAACATCAACCAAATTATGCTGTTGCATTTATTTGAGTGCTTCCTAGTCAGGGGTAACCTGTGATGTCTTCAAATTTATGAGCTTAATTTCTGGGTTTATTTTACATGTAATTCAATAATTGTACATGTCTACAGGTACCTCTGAATTAGTAAATTAACCGACACTGATTGACCCGGAAAAAATTCCGGGTCTCACTCTGGCCCGTAAATTTTTCCGGGTCAATCAGTGCCGGTTAATTTACTAATTCAGTAATTTCATTGATGATGATTGAATCTTACAGGTACCTCGTTATTTTAAGTTTAGATATTTATTGATGGGTACCTGGTCAACGACCAAAATTATTAAATTACGGAGGAAGGCCTTTACTTGAGTGAAGAAGGATTTACATGTACTTCTGATGCATATATTTATACCAGCAAAATTTATACATTCTTTTTAATATTGCATGAAATATTTCCTTAAAAAATTGTTGCCAAAATAAGTATAGTGTAACTGAATTGTGTGTCATTTAGCACTAGGCTTATCTGCTGAATTTATTTTGCTGCAAAGTGGCAATCCACTGCGAGGATTTCTAGAATTGACAATTCCAAAACCCTTTTTTTAAAGAATCTTTATGACACCTGTTTATAAATTCTACTGACGAAGGCGAAGCTCTCGTCAGTCGGCAACCTAATGAAATATGGGGTATAAAGGTCTAAATGATACCCCTTTTTAACACAATTAGAAACTTGTCTCCATGGTTATTTTAGACAAGAAGATTTTCGCAGTGCCTGACTGTTTAGGGCTCATAAATATAAAGCAACATAATAAACTAGACCCCCCCCCCCCCCTCTTGTGCATACCATTTGAAAAGGGCCAATTAATACCAGTTTCGCTAACAATGAAATTTATCAGTGTTAAACTTCTACATTAAAACATTAGAGTAATCCACTCTGGCCTATATCAAGGAATGTAGACCACAAAGACTCCTCAGTGGACCCTTGTATTGGAATGGCCTTGCATTTCTGGCAGGTAAATAAGTTAAGTAGCCAAAACCAACAGGTAAGCCAGGTAGGCATAGTCCAGGTAAGCTGTTCTTACTTAGTGATGGATATAAGTGGGGATTATCCAAATAACAGCCCAGATTATCATCTCAAAGTGGTTCAACATGAATGAAGTGTATGGGTCATTTCATAGAACAAAGAATGAAGCACCTTTAACATGTACCAAGGAGAATGGAGATTTATAATCATTTTAAAAGCACAGGTTTATACTAACGCCTTGGTTGTGTGAGAAAGTGATTAATATTGAGAAACAATCAACTGTGTTAAAGTGGCATGAGCTGCCTAAATTCACACTTTTTTTCATAATTTCTGATCGTAACGACAGTAAGAGGCTTTGAAGACCATGGAAAAACTAAATGATTGGCGTTGGAATGAGAAAAATCCATACAGTATGCGGCCTGTACGAACTGAAAACGTGCTCGAAAAGTAAACAAAATTTAAATAACCAGGACGACCATTTATTCATTCTAAGCCAAAGTTAGTTCAAAACAATACTTTATCTTACATTTTCGAGACTAGAAGCACTAAAAAGCTTCTGAATTATACGTCTTAATAAAAATAGCCAATAATTTCCACATTCTGTTTTAAAGCCAAAATATTAACATTTTGACAGCTCATGCCACTTTGAGGTCCCAATACATGTTAACCAGAAGGCTGATGAATGTGAACTCAAGAAAAAACTCATATAATTGAAATGCAATTCCATGATAACTGATGCAACAATTTTGCAACATCTAAAGTTAGTATAGTGGTAAATCTCTTTTGGGATTGTGCATAGAGTTCAAAACATAGTGCCTAATTTCCCAGTGGCTGTTCATTTTTGCAAGAGAAAACTCTCAAGTTTCTCTCTAGGATATTATACATGTGTATGCTTTAAATACTGCCGCATCTTTAAGCTATTGAGATCCTTCTGAACATATATATGTATACACTGTACAATACAAAAGCAAAATAGAAATACAAAAGCTGTTTATGTGGTTTTATACAATGTAGGGGAATGTTATGAAGATAACAACATAGAAAAAAAAATTTAGCCTTAACAAAACTGATAATTGTGCCGTAAAGCAGGTAGATTCCGCAACATTATAAAAATTTATGCCACCCATTTTGTTCAGGGTCTACTTTTATAAAGTAACTAATGCTAAGGATGCCTTAATTTTCCCCTTATGAAGAACTTAAGACTTCGATGCTATTTACAAAACCCCCTTAGCTCATGCCTCTTTAAGGTCACCTTAACTTTAAAGAGAATTGTTAAGGGCTCTCCAATGGCAAACTTAATGTCATGGTAGCACATTTGATGGTCACATGGGCTTCAATCAAATTTAATTGATTGATTGGTGTTTTACGCCGCGCTCAAGATTATTTTACTAATATGACGCCATTGCCAGTTTTATTGTATGAGGAAACTGGGCTCTATGCCCGGAGGAAACCCACGACCTTCTGGTGGTAATTGGCAACCATCCCACATAGGTTGGTTGAGTGAAAACCCAGTCAGAAGCAAACAAATTTGTACCTGTGCTTATACTTGATTCGTGTACTGGTATATATGGATTGGAAAGTCAAGCAGATACCTCTGAACCTGTCAGTATACCAGTGATGGATGTGAGAATATAGGAGACAGGTTTGTCAAGTTTGTCATCAGGCAGGTCATCTAAAATGTCATTTAAACTTCACTGTTTGACAGTTTAGTGTAGAGTTCCCTGGATTGATGGTCACATGGACTTCACTTCATTGATGCATTGGTGTTTCTGGACACTTTCAACTTTTTATTTATATTTTCTATTTCGAAAGACAGTTGATAAACTATATATTGAATGATGAGCCAAAGATCTTGCTCTTATTCAATTTGAAACTGCTGAAAAATGTATGTGTAGGGGAGTGGGGGGGGGGGGGGGGGGGGGGGGGGGGGTATATAGCTCAGTTAGGGTCTCCTCAATAACAAATGTAGGATGGTGGATTGTATTCAAAACTGCCACAAATGCTTTATCTTTGGCTGAATTTGAGCTCATTGAAGCTTTTCTTTTTTGGTTCGTTTATGAGTAAACACTTTTTGCCTGGTCCTCAAGCCAACGTGTACATAACATACACTCACTTAGAAAGGACGAACAAACTTGCTTTTAAAACCTTAAATAAACTTTGATGACTCAAAGAAGAACGTTAAAAAATGTCCTTAACTAACACACAACTTTGTTTCAACTCAACTTTAAGTTCATTTTTTGTAATATCCTTGTGAGATTTTAATCAAGTAGCTATAACATTTCACCTGGGGGCAAATTTATGTTGCTTATTTTGTATTGTTATCAAGTTTATGGACAAGTTAATTTACAATTGATTAACAAAGCCTTCCCTTGTAAGGAGTTCTCTACAGGTCTCGTCATTTTTAATTTACTTTGCCAAATGTATATATATACATGAAAAATCTGCAAAGTTTTTATCCAGCATTGAATATAATATATAGCATCTGTGTCATCACTTATATATGCTGGTTACTTAATATATATTTATGAACACTAAAACACACGGGCACAGGGAAAATCTAATATATACATGCATGTATAGTGATCCCTTTGTAACTTAAACTTTATTTGCATATATATGTATTATAACTCATTAAGAGTTAGCCATTTTGACAGGTTCAGGAAATAAGAATGTGTTACCATACTTTCTGACTTAGATAAACAGAATATTAGGGGTGTCTGTATCTCTTTGTATCATTACTTTGTTATTTTAACGCCTATGACTATGTCCAGCCTTCATTCATACAATTTGTGCATTTGTATCATGGTTGCAGCGTTTTTCTTTTGAAGAACAGTCTTTGACAAATCCGATACACAGTGGACAGAGAGTGGGCGGGGCTTAAGCGTTGAATAACTTCCCGATTTTGGAAGTTGTTGTATGGCTCTCTTGACTGGGTATCAGAGAGTAAACATGTGCTAGTTGATTGACAACGTTGTTGATTACAACAACTTATGATTGGGTATAAAGGTCTAAATGATACTTATTGATATACCTCTTTTTAAAACAATAAGGAATTTGTCTCCATGGTTATTTTAGACAAGAAGATTTCCCCTGTGGGGCTGTGTGTTTTAGTGTTCATAAATATATAGATTATTCATGTAGTTTATTTCTTTAGCCAGTCTGACATGAAGGAAATCAAAATCTTGTTTTCACATTTGCTCAGTTTCTGGCTAAGAAAGTCTCAATTTTGTTTATGCCTTTGAAACGACACTTCTATCTCTGGCAACGACCTGGTTGCCAGTTACCAACGGAAGGTCGTGTGTTTCCTCCCACACTATAACTGGCAACGCCGCCATATAAGTGAAATAATCTTGAACGCGGTGTAAAACACCAAACAATCAATCAATCTTTCTCTGGCATTCACTTCGTATACATGTATTCTTTTCCAAAGTGATTGATTGATTGTTTTACATCACAAGCAAGCTTATATCACTTATATTTATGACAGCAGGGCAAGATTTTGGGGAAGAAAGCAGTCACATTCTGCTGATGAGTTACATGTATGTGCCAGATCTTCTGTGATTATCAGGCATGTCCTTCCTGTAAGGCATCTATTTTTGTTATATCAAGAATAGATGTATCTCATTAAGTCAATATTTCATCAATAATTAGAGGAAAATGATTTTTGTGCACTTTATTGCAGTTTTTAGTTATTTGGTGTATATTTTTCGACCATTTTACTTAAACTATTATCGTACATGGAAGACTTGCCCGATACTCGCCAAAGGATGTTGGTTTCCTCCACCCTCACTGCTAAAGATGGTGATGTCACCATATAAATGAAATAATCTTGAGTGTGGCGTAAAACATCAATCAATTGAAATATTGTTATACTTATTTTACTTTTCCTATATTACAAATATAGATCAAACTTAGCAAAGTAATGGAGTCCATGTAGTGGAAAAAGGTGTTGAATTGATTAATTAATTTCCGTAGGATAGTTCTATTTAATTTCTAATTGTCTAATTAATAAAAGGTATTCCTTAATTAAAACCTTATACTTCATTGCCTTTCCGTAAGTGTTGGAATTTTATAGGCACATTAATTATTGAACAATCAACATCTGTTGGCGAGATTGTATTGACGCGTTCTGGATACAACTGTAGGAGCTTTTTTATACCTTGAAAAATTTATTCGAATAAATTCAAATCACACTCAGACCAAATAAAAATTGAAAATTTTACAAGCACCAAATCAATTAATCAATCAATCGGGGGTTTCCTCCAAGCAATTATAGCTCGGTTTCCTCCCTCACTAAACCTGGCAATGCGCTATTCATCTGAAATATTCTTGAGTGTGGCATAAAACACCAATCAATCAATGAAATGTTCAAATCTGAATTTATGAAAAGTACAAATTGGTGTACATGTAGCTCAAAGAACTATTTTCTGCATGTCACAGGAAATTATGAAGGTATTTTTCAAGCTGATCAACGATGACAATAATTAATCAGTTATAAATATCGTTCTCAACATGGCTGAGTTATCTATTTACAAATAGCTGACATAGTTATTTGGGCATGATATCTGATTAAATTATAACTTGATTTACATCATCAACACCAAACATGATATAATCTACATTGTGTTACACGTTATGTATTCATAGCTTGAATAATTCTGCAAGCGTGACCAACATCCACATGTCATTTCCTGCTAAAAGTTATTCTCAGAAATGATAACTCGATTTAGAATTTAAATTTACAACTGTGAATATAAGCTTTACAAACTAGTCCCTAAATAAAAATGATGACTTTCCCCTCCATGATGTGTGGAATGGTCGCTCAGAGGGACGAAAGCTACCCAACAGTGTACCCTACTTAACTGTATTAGTGAATTAATTCTCGATTTCGGTGTGGCGTCACGATCGCAAAAAAGAGGGTGTTAATTAGAAGGTCGTTGAAATCAAGCACATGTACATGTACTCTGCGATTGCTCACACAATAGCCGAGAAAGCTGGGCTCTGCCGAATTTTTTTTTCTCTCCTTGTGGCGACAAGACACATTAACAGCCATATAATACCAGTCGCCGTAAGACCGATAATCCGGGCTACTCACACAGCTGGAACAAAATGGCGCTCACCGAGTTATTTTCAACTACGATCTGTGTTGCTGTTAGGGATTCGGAGACCACCTGATCTGCAGTGCCCGTATGTCCGAAATCGAGAATGGTATTCAGTGTTAAATATTAATCAGTCACCGACAGAAATATAGCCAAGACACAAAAGACAGTCCATGCTATATTGTACATGATCATGTATTTTTATAAGCTTTCCAGAGTTGCTCTATGTGGGATGGTTGCCAGTTACCAACGGAAGTTCGTGGGTTTCCTCCCACAATAAAACTGACAACGCCGCCATATAAGTGAAATAATCTTGAGCGCGGCGTAAAACACCAAATCAATCAATCAATCCAGAGTTGCTACTCCCATCATCAGATAATACAACAGAAATGTGTTTAAATTAATAAAATATGAAAACAAGTTATATGTCCCTCTCAAGATCATTTACTTTACTTAATGATGTCATTTTAATTGTCGTTTGGCTTTTCCTAGGTCACATATTTTCCTTGCTTCATACTTTTAACTTTTTATAGTTGGACATGGCCCACATGTGTCTATGTTCGTTTAAAATTCTGTAATGTGCAATCGGTATTTGAGGCAGGCAGCTTTGTTTAAATAGTGAAGTTATGTTGAAGCTTAACCCTTCATTTGGCCTCTGTCACATTGACCTTGGTTCAGGCATGTTATCATAGCCCCCCTACCTGAAATCTCACCCCCCAATACTTCAACCCTACATTGTCTAATAGGGGGACCACCAAATTAATTAGATATTCTGGACTGGAGGGTTTAAGTAAGGCTGTGTGACAGAGTAAGAACAGCTTGCCTGATACTACCCCCAGCTAATGGGCTTTATCTAGAGACACAGGAATTCAGTTTGAAGCACATAGGAAGGACAAGACCTCTTTATTTCCATACATGTATAACTGTGAAAATAGGGAGCTGGTGGGCTGCAGTCATTTTAACATGTTGCTGTGAAATTAAGGAGCTGGTAGACTGCAGTCATTTTAACATGTTGCTGTGAAATTTAACAGGGAGTTTCTCAACTGCAGTGTTTCCGAGAGCTGAATAATATGAGACAACTCAGGGTACAATTTTCACTTGTGGAAAAAAACAAGATTTTGTTAACTCTGTACATCTATTAGTTTTCTACATCACGGTGAAAAACACTGTTACATTTGTCAAACCTGTTTGAAAGTCAGCATGTGAAAACAGAAGTTGGTAAAAGACACTTTTATCTTATGAACTGACTGCTGAAATAAGGTGATATTTCTTTAAAAAACTGCTGAAATAAGGTAATATTTCTTTAAAAAAGGGATTTTGAAACAGCTTTTTGTTCGATTATTAATACATGTACTTGTTCCTGGATGGTGATAGTTATTTTTTTACCTATGAGAAGGAGTTAATTAAATTCTTCTCTTCAACTCCCAGCTCATTAACATACTTACCTGCTGCAAATATGAAAGTGTCAATTACTCTCAAATAGAGACATACCTGTATGTCATCATCTCTCGGTGAACAACGTTATAAAGACATTTGAATCTGCTACTCTGGGATACACGTTAGTGCCCTCTAAGGAATTTACTTCCGTGCTCACAGAAACACTTTTATCATACCTCTGTGCTAACAGAAACACTTCTATCACTTTCATGTGAAGAAAGTTCTTACCTGTGTTTTCAGGTACGCTTAACTGCCCTACATCTTGGTTATTTTGACATATGAAACTTTTTTGGTGTTCTTTAAATAACAAGAAACTTCTAGAGACTGACCTGTTCAGGAAATGAAATAACCTCTTTAAAGTGAAATACAAACACTTGTACTGTAACTTCCCGGTTAATGAAAAAAACAACTTACCTGTAAGAAGGCCAAAAGTTCAAATGTGGTGTTGTTTTGGACAAAAGGGTCAATAAGGAAACTTGGTAGGATCTTCCAGGTCGATTGAGAAATAATCTTGAGTGCGACAAGTTCGTAGATTACGGAATCAGTAAATGACTGGATGATGATTGCTATTTGATTTTAACGTTTGTAGAAATCCTAAAAAATCATAGCTTGTTAAAGAAATTTATAGGGAGCTATATGGGGACCAAAAACTTGAGTTTCACCCATAGGTAGTATGGCAGACAGAATAACTTTATAGTTAGTCAGCTTCTAAAGTAGATCGTGGTTCAAGACTGAACAATAACAGGAGCCTCTCATTGTGGTTTAAATGAGTGTGGGTGTCGTCGGTGGAGGTGAAATGTACAGTCACACCTGGACAGCAACTCAATACAGGTGGGCTCTCCACAATCATTAAGCTTTTACTGCTTGGATTCTAAACAAGGAACTTGGTTAACAACAATTTAGTAGAGAAAGTTTGTCTTCATTGGACTTTACTTTTATTTGTGATAGAAAGGCGTTGAAGTTTATAACAAGGTTGTACATTTTGTAAAGGGGAATTCCTCATGTCACGCTTGGCTGATTTCTAGGCTAGACTGAAAACAGATACAGCCCATTGAATTTTGAGGTAAACTAGTTAGAATAGTGTCAAGGGCTGTTAAGGGCTGACAGTGTTGTGTCTCAACGGATTCACCCTACTCCTGTACCTCGGTTACTTTTGCCAAGAAGTGTCATGCTACACCCAGTTGTACCACACCTGGAATATTTATTTGAGATTCTACTCTGCTGAATTATATGTACAAGGATTTTGGACAACAATTTTTGGAACTCTGTGAAAACAGTTTTACTTTGGATATACTAGTGTGTTTCTCTGTGTTTATTATTTGATCCAGCGGTACAGTTATTTCCCCAAAACATTGTTACCCCTGAGTTTTGTTCACCATGTTTTCTCATATGAGTAGTTGATGAACAAGTACATTGTAACTTAATTATTTGAAATATTCAGAAGACAAATCAAAATTAAGGTTGTTTAACCCTTTATTCAGTCCATCAATCTGGTTTCTCACCAGAAGAAACCCACAGATATTCTTAGGAGGTATCAATACTCCTTTTTTCTGAATTGATTGGTCATTTTCATTAATTAGCATGGAAATAAAAGAAGGTCAGAGGAACACCCTGACTCACCTGGTGTACCTATGAAGAACAAAGGCTAAAGGTACACTTTACCTGACAGGTGTGCCGAAAGAACTCGTTAATAGGCCATTGTTTCTGATGTCATCCTGATACGGAGCCCGCCGACAAGCTACCCGTCTGACATTTGAAAAATTCAAGGTTTTGGGTGGAAAACTCTGGTGACACAGCTGTATGGGATTTCATCTTGTTTCTTTTGTGTCTGTCTTAAGAGTTATTTACACTGGGACAAAAACAGAAAAAGACTTCCTGGGCTCAGAAATCTGTTGTTGTTGACAGTATTGACCCAGTCAATTCGTGGGCAATATCTCTAGGTTATAGCCCTGTATAGGCCAGTCAGAAGTTGAACAAGGCAGTACAAGTGGGCCCATGTTGTATTAAGGCAGACTGATCTAAGTGGAGTCTTTATACAGATTTAACCAGTTTTTCAACTTATTTATACCTGCTGATTATGATTAAGGATTAAGGCCTACATGTGACTTCAATGTGCTGGCATTAGGTACATGCTGTGTGAGACCATAGTGGACACTTATATTAATCAATTCTCAAGTCATCAGTACTCCAAGCTATTCCCTCCTGTCATTATTTCACCTGGATTCTCTTCACATGTCACCTGTAATTAAGGTGTTTTACTCAAGGTGTGAATCAGTATTTGGATAGACTTGTTTATAACACATGTGCAGCATGTCTAGAGAGAACCTAATATTGTCAAGTCACAGTTGATCTGACATTGTGGAACATATGTACCCCCAACACTGAAGTGTATGCATGTACCTCTGGATTATAGTGTCATTACCTCAGTGTTTACAATTATCTTGGATTATACCGTTTTTAACGCAGTGTCTGTGTGTTATTTAACATGGTTTCATTAATAAGCTGTTTAACCCTGTGAGATTCTGATTTTGAAATATTTCTACCTTTTGAAAGGAGTTGGGTTTGTGACTTAGACTATTTTATGTATTAAAATGTCAATTTTATAACATATATTCAGACCTGTAGTGAATCAGTGATTTCTCGTGCAAGTTTGTGATCCGGATGTGTGATTTTGAATCTGTTTTTCTCACTGAATCAACTTTGACTCCCCTTTAACCTGAAAGTGTTGATTGTGTCATTTTATCATAGCCAACTATTGCCCCGAACAGAATGTTTTCTGTGTAAACTCTGTTGTCGGAAAGGTAAAGTTTAAAACTCAAAATTAACCCTGCCTGAAGTACGACCAGCAGAATTGTGGCGTCTGTTGAATCAGGCGTCTATATTTCTTGTCATCACAAATTTCTCTATCAAACAAAGCTCGAGATCTGTTACATATGTTTAAATACTGATTCAGGAATTTACTCAAAAAAATGTCCTCAACTACCAGTCATCCTGGGAGGTGTTTAACACAAACTAATAGATTTAAAATGTCAAGCTATCCACAAACATCAAATATGTCCCGATTTTGTTGTAAAAAGACGTTGAAACTGAAACATTTTACAAAGTGGAATCTATGCATAGTGATCTTCATTATTGGATTTTTACATTGGATTCCGTATTCGTTAGCAGGTAAGTTTCTAACAATTGACGACTCTTTTAATTTCTCTTAATCATTTAGTATTTCTAAGACAGAATCTATTAGTTCTAGAAATAACATGTAGTTTAACACAATGAATAATACTCTGAATGATGGTGACTCAAAATGTTAGCATTTCTCAGAACTACTATAATGATCTTATAATTATAAATGCCCAAATATTGCGTTCAAATTAAACTGCCATTTAAGTGTTAACACTCGCATGTTTTAAGACAGAGTATCGAGTCCTGTTATTTGTGCTAGCAGACTTAATGCTTGTTGATGTACCGTACCTTCGACTTTTAAGATGTATTTAAATATTTATCAAAAAGCCTCTTTTTTGGCTAAACATCCACGATTTGAGGAAAATATGGCCCATTGTTTTCTCACCTTAATATAGCATACAAGCCTAATCCTGGTTTTGCATCTTAAAGTGGCATTAGATGTGGTTTCGTATTAAAATGTAATGTCGAAATGGTATTTGATATCTTTCACAAGAAATATAAATAAGAAGCTATTTATAAATGAAACTAGTTAAGTCTTGATAATGCATTTCAAATTATTGATTTGAAATGAAATTCAATTAAATTTTCTTTATATTTGGAAGCTCATGCCACTGAAAAAATAACACACGTAACTTGACCAAGACTGCCACAAACCCTTGGGTCTACCTTTTAACGAATTACAGTCCGATGGCCCGCTAGCCAACTGGCCCGCTACCATAGGGCCCGATAGGTCGAGTCATAAGGCCCGCTGTGTCTAGTCATATAACACGCATCAAACTGTAAGGCTGTACATGCTGCCTGCATGATGTCGGCGGGGGTATGATGTCATTCTAATTACCAATGCCCAGCCGGAACAAACCTCGGCAGTCTTCGCTCGTTCGCAAAATCACCGTATTTTTGGGGTGAATATAAATGACAATAGACAATATTTACAAACAACGTGATAAGAGATTTATTTACATAGTGCATGATAAAACCGACAGAATAATCGAACACAAAATCACAAATTTATACACAAAATCACCGTATTTTTGGGTGAATATAAATGCCAATAGACAATATTTACAAACAACGTTATAAGAGATTTATTTACATAGTGCATGATAAAACCGACAGAATAATCGAACACAAAATCACAAATTTATACACAAAATCACCGTATTTTTTGGGTGAATATAAAAGCCAATAGACAATATTTACAAACAACTTGATAAGAAATGTATTTACAGTACATGATAAAACCGACCGAATAATCGAACAATGTCAAAAGTCTATAATTATAGCCTCACATTGTCGCCACTCTCTTCAGCAATTGCGACGCGCTGATATTCCCTTCTCTATAGCGTCTCCAAATATCGAAAATTTTGCCCTCTCTAAGTCGAGTTGTTTTCCTTTGGATCCGTTTAAGTTTCCCGTCGGATACCATTCTCATCTGTAGTTGGACTTGTTCTGCTTCCGCATGTAGAATAGGTACGAGGAGATAGAATTGAACATTTCCTCTTGTGGCCGCGTGATTTAGTCTTCTGTGCCACCCCTCGACATCATTGTTGGTGCGTATACTGATGCCATACACGCTCCATGATTCTACACTCCAGACACTGGATGACATCCACGTGTCTGAAATGTAAGTCATCAAATCTACCAGAGCTTCTGACTCGACATGTCTCCGGAGTTCCTCAAACATAGGTCTAATGTGTTCTGCGGGCAGGTATGGTAAAGACATAACCTTCCGTAAGAAGCGTCGCGTTGAGTCGTCTCTGTTGTAAGCGGGTTCCAACCCCAAGGCCTGTATCTTACGGAATACCGCCTGGTTCCAGTGAAAGCTGCAGCCTCGAATAGGAATATCATGGAAGACTTGGCGAAATCCACTCCACATCCCCGCCTCAAAATCGGCTACGGCTGTCTCCAATTTGGATGTTGGGGCCAATACGTCACGCAGACACTGGAATACCTGAAGAACAAAAATTGTTTAGATTAATGAAAGTTATTCAGACCAAAATTATGTATGTACATATGTCAAATTGTTTTGATTATACTGTGATATATATGGTAAATTTGGATACTAACCTTCTTATAATCTCTTCGTCTTTTCTTCGACATCAACACAAATACAAGCGGGACTTGTTTAATCTCGTCGACGGACTTCACAAAAGCGTGTATGGAGAAGAGTTGATAAAAAGGATCATCTACCACTTTGAACGTAGCGTCCATATACCAAGTTTTGGTGCGTTCGAGAAGGCTCAACTGGCTGTCTGTGTAAAATACAAGGTGGCGCTGATCCCCTACTTTAACGTCATGACGCAGAAATTTCTCGGGAAGGTGATCATAAGAAACCTAAAGTTAAAAACAAAGATGGATTTATTAATTATTATTATTATGGGGTTAAATGCATATGAGCGAAAAATACAAAATTCAGAGAAAGTGTGTAACCGTGTGGAACCTACCTCAAAATCAAGATCTTTGGGGTCGTCGGGACGATTCAGTTGTCTGGAGCGATTGATCGTACGGGCTAGGTTGGTTGGGCCAGGTACGGATGGGGTTGGTAGGTCCAGAGTTACGGTTTCCCTCAACACGCTTTCTGCGATGGATGTCGCTGGTCTGAAGACGTTGGCCCTGGCTAATCGTTTTACCTAAGAGGGTATAAATTGTCGTTATTCGTGGATGTCAATTATATATGTCAAGGAAACGAATAATACGGACAAGTGTTATGCAAGTGCAGGTAATTAATCATAATAAAAAACTTACATCTCTGACCACAGTACTACTGATCAATACATCTGGAACAGGAGGGTGGATATGGTCTCGTAGTCCTTTGGTGAAAACCCCATCTTTTTCGATCACTCTAGCATTACATCGTACGGGTTTCCTAACGCTACATGTCCAGTAGGTAGCCCCCCCTTTACATTCCTGCAAAACACAATAAACGTTGATTTTATAGGCATATATATTTTAGGCGTATAGATCGGTAAAAAGGGCGATACAGCTGTTAGAAACACCCACCTTAACAGTATATTTAAATCCGGTAGATTCCACAAGTCTGCCCTTTCCTTTCTGCGTTCCCTCATCGACATAATGGTAAGTGACTGGCATTGGCATCATGTCAACGTCTTCAGGAATGGGATCATCGATAGAACTGCAAAGATTAATATACAAAACAATTATTTCTAAATCATGTTTTGATTATTTGAATCTAAATCTGATGTATGTGTCTTTTTACTTTTTAAATTTGAATTTAAACAAACTTACTCTTCCATCGGATCGTTCGGTTCTTCGAATTCTCTGTCAATGCGGAATGACATATCTTCGGCTTGTGTCTCTCCTGGAATATCCGTCTCCATAGTCTCCTGTGCAATAGGTTGGAGCGAACAGTCTCTGCAGTTCCACTGGACTTCATGGGAATCAAGACGACAAAGTCTTCTGTACTCCTGTCGAGTCAAATCCGGGGTGCATTTGACTCGATGTTGCCATCTTTTACATCGGTCACACTCCATAGCTTCTTGTCTTGGGCGAACATTCTGACTACAGACAACGCAAGGAAATTCGGGGTTCATCGTAACTAGCAGATTGTAACTATATTGGTTTTGGTGAAATTTGCAGAATATATAGACGGGAAGATTAATTCAACTTTACTCAAACAACACGTGTCATATCTGATAATCGTATTCCTGTGGTGAAGCCCTTTTCGGTTCAAAAACTAAGAAACCGATGCATTGATCCATAATCTAAGGATTAACTGTAAGGATTATTGCAAAACAAATCATTTAATTGACGCTTTGTCTTAGTAGACTATACCTTATATTTACTGTATGTTGATCCACCGATAATTTTAACAAAATGTAGCAAACCTATAGTAGTTCAATTCAGTCAAATAATACATTCAAATGACAAATGAAAGTTTATACTTACAAACATGTATTTTATTTTTCTCAAACTTAACCAATTATTACTGTGAATGTATGCATATGACCTAGCAATGGTTTCAGTGACAGATGTTTACTTAATTTATTAGCCTGGCTAGGTATTATGACTGCCCTTTAGAACCCTGCTCTATTGTAGCAAAATTTTAATCTCCCATGCCTTCTTAGTGTCAACCATTGTCTTTTGTTGTACTCACAATTCTCCTGACGATGACTTAATTAAAGTCGAAATATTGAGATTACACCATGAATATCTACAGAGTTTCCTTACTACTTTATTATGTAAAGTTTGTTGAAATATTGAGAACGTCAACATGCGTTTATTAGGCTATGTTTTACTCAAAATCACTCAATACGGAAATTAGCTTAATTAAATTCGAAATATTGAGATTACACCATGAATATCTACGGAGTTTCCTTACTACTTTACTATGTAAAGTTTGTTGAAATATTGAGAACGTCAACATGCGTTTATTATCTTTTACTCGAAATCACTAAATACGGAAATTAGCGAAGCACGGAAATTGACGAAGCATGAAATTTGAACAAAGAAATAAAGTCTTGTAAGGACAACTTTAGTATTATACAGTATAACTTTATTTTTCTGTATTTTACAGTTTCAAGAAATTAAAATGAAAACATTATATTTTTCACTGTAACTTGGGTTTGAGTATTATTCAACAGACAACAGATCACACTGCCACCTATAGCGTCGGACATTTGTTTGTCAGTCAACAAGCCACGTGCTATCTCTGGCTGCATAAGCCGAGCTACTGACACAGCAGGTACTGATTATATTGATCGGGCCACCTGACTCCTACAACGGGCCATTTTGGTAGCGGGCTATTTGGCTGGCGGGCCATCGGACCTGCACCCCTTTTAACCTTGGCATATCTGACCATGAATTAAGACCTTATATCTATATATATCAGTAACTTATCTCAGTGTACTTTACTAAACATTTTTAGTATGAATATAGCCTTCAGGTAAATACATACTAGGACTATCAGTAAAATAACACAGTAAAAACACAAAGGTAATACTATTAAGACAGGTTTTAAGACAAGCATCACTGACTTGATGTACCATATTGTTAACATTCAATTAGTATTTATCCAAGATATATTTTCTTCACACAAAGAAGCAGGGACACCTTTTTAAGTGTCATCCAGTGTTCAGAATTCTTTCAACTATAGTTAAACCAAACCGAAAACCTGTCCAAACAAACAGGATACCCAATTTCTTTGTGTATTAATTTTAAAATGAATATTATTATTGAAAAACCTTGATAAACCAACTTCTGGATAAACCAACTTTTATTTCCCAGTGACGTGTCGATAGAGTTTTTATTTATTATTTTTTTTCCTGCTTACCTTATCTTGCACGGGTCATAATTTTTAAACCATTGTAAGGAAGATGTCAATTCCAACAAAATCTTCCTTATTGCACATTAATATATTTATGAACACTGAAACACACAGGCACAGGGAAAATCTTCTTGCCTAAAATAACCATGGAGACAAGCTTCTAATTGTGTTAAAAAGAGGTATATCATTTAGTCTTTTAGACCTCATAACTTGTTGTAACAAACCAAACCTATGATATTTCATTAGGTTGACGACTGACAGGAGCTTAGCCTTGGTCAGTAGAATTTTCTGGAATCATTTTGTAACACATTGGCAATGGTTAAACTTACGATACATGTACTTCAGAAAATAAAAGCTGTATAATTCTATTTTAACATTGGGCTCAGAAGACAACCCTGCCATATGCCTTTTGTTTGGGATGGAATTAAAGCTGTGTTTTTATTGAGCAGTCTTGATAACCTTGGCTGGGTCTAATCCGACCCAATGTATGGCAACCTCTGTAACCTTGAAATCTGACACACCTCGCTGTGTTTATGGGTACAGTTTTATGTTCTCAGTTTCCAATGGCCATTTCCCTTTTCACATTATCCACTGAACTCTTTTACATTTTAGAGGATTGGTTATTGCAGCATTCCTTCAAAAGCAAATTACACATGTTAATTACTCATATTTTTTTACAAGTGTGCCATAGGGAAATAGACATAATAAATGCTTTAATAAAGCAGGGGGATTAGGTTGGGGAAGGGGAGGGGGTGGCAAACGGAAATACAGAAAATATCAAGGGGGAAATAAAGTGAATATCAAGAGGGAAATACAGAAAATATCAAGAGGGAAATAAAGAAAATATCAAGAGGGAAATAAAGTGAATATCAAGAGGGAAATAAAGTGAATATCAAGAGGGAAATAAAGTGAATATCAAGAGGGGAATAAAGAAAATATCAAGAGGGAAATAAAGTGAATATCAAGAGGGAAATAAAGTGAATATCAAGAGGGAAATAAAGAAAATATCAAGAGGGAAATAAAGAAAATATCAAGAGGGAAATAAAGTGAATATCAAGAGGGAAATAAAGTGAATATCAAGAGGGAAATAAAGTGAATATCAAGAGGGAAATAAAGTGAATATCAAGAGGGAAATAAAGAAAATATCAAGAGGGAAATAAAGTGAATATCAAGAGGGAAATAAAGTGAATATCAAGAATATCAAGAGGGAAATAAAGTGAATATCAAGAGGGAAATAAAGTGAATATCAAGAGGGAAATAAAGTGAATATCAAGAATATCAAGAGGGAAATAAAGTGAATATCAAGAGGGAAATAAAGTGAATATCAAGAGGGAAATAAAGTGAATATCAAGAATATCAAGAGGGAAATAAAGTGAATATCAAGAATATCAAGAGGGAAATAAAGTGAATATCAAGAGGGAAATAAAGTTAATATCAAGAGGGAAATAAAGTTAATATCAAGAGGGAAAAAAAGTGAATATCAAGAGGGAAATAAAGTGAATATCAAGAGGGAAATAAAGTGAATATCAAGAGGGAATTAAAGTGAATATCAAGAGGGTAATAAAGTGAATATCAAGAGGGGAATAAAGTGAATATCAAGAGGGAAATAAAGTCAACATCAAGAGGGAAATAAAGTGAATATCAAGAGGGAAATAAAGTGAATATCAAGAGGGAAATAAAGTGAATATCAAGAGGGAAATAAAGTGAATATCAAGAGGGAAATAAAGTGAATATCAAGAGGGAAATAAAGTGATTATCAAGAGGGAAATAAAGTGAATATCAAGAGGAAAATAAAGTGGATATCAAGAGGGAAATACAGAAAATAGCAAGAGGGAAATAAAGTGAATATTTAGAGGAAAATACACAAAATATCAGAAATGGATAGGTATGGTTTGCCAGAAGCCACAGATAATTTATTCTATCACTATCCTTATGGATGAATGAATGACACTTAAAATTAAGACTTTTAAGATAATAATTTTACGAACGCTGAGTGTTAAAAATAAAAATATTAAAAAAATAGGCCTTGAAATGAAAAATGACCAATGTTGAAAATACACATACAGAAAAATATGAAAAATATACAGAATTGAAACCATTGGAAAAGAAAATGTCATTTACGATACCATAGTGAAAAGATGTGACGTCATGGCAACTTCGTGAAGAGATGTGACGTCATGGCAACTTTGTGAAGAGATGTGACGTCATGGCAACTTTGTGAAGAGATGTGACGTCATGGCAACTTTGTGAAGCGGATGCTGGTTTCACACTCAGCATCAGCATATCCGGCGAAATATTCTGAAGTATGCCGTTCAGACTCAGCATTAGCATATCCGTGAAATATTCTGAAGTATATCGGTACATCAAAAGCCCAATCAATGGATCTATAACACTTATTAATTGACAGGAACTGCCAAATATAGGGACAATTTTTTAAACAGAATTTGGTAATTCATCAATTTGATCAAGGATTACAAAATGACAACTCAATGCTGATACCAATGTACATGTACGTTAGTAAAAACAGTTTTCATAAGCAACAAAACGCCTAAAATGCACATGTACTTATCCACCCAGACTATGTAAATTTTGTTCATTATCGGCACATATCTTCACTGCTTATATTTTATATCAAAATCTTTGTCAATCTTTTAGCTTTTTTAGGTATTTCAAACGATCAGCTTCTCTTGGCACTCCGAACTTACGAAAACAGACTTTGTCAATTTATATCACTTAAACTTTTAACACAATTAGAAACTTGTCTCCATGGTTATTTTTGACAAGAAGATTTTCCCTGTGCCCGTGTGTTTTAGTGTTCATAAATATATCACTTTAACCTTATTATGTATACTTTCAGTTGATGATAATGACTGTTGGAACGACCCATGTGAGAATGAAGGGGTGTGTATCGATGGCTTTCAGAACTTTACCTGTGACTGTCCCATCCTTTACAACGGCACCACTTGTCAAAATTATATAGGTATGTTATTTATCTTTATTTTGAAGTGGTAGTTTTTGTCAATAACTCCATTCTTTGTTACATACATGTACATGTAATGTTAAAGACAAAGGTCAAGGTTTATGACATTTTGAAGAATGAAAACAGTTCTATGCCCATAAAATATTCCTGTTGCAACTTAACTTACTAATCATTTTGTTAAATAATATCCCTGCAAATGCTCTTGAAAATTAAAAACAGAAACCAAAAGCAATCAGCATCTTCAGTCACTGGAAGGTCCGACTTCAATTCGCTCTGATAATCAGTTCGCCTACATAATTTCAGAAGTTAAAAATGGCCATTCACATGCTTGTCTTTCTCAAAAGGTCTATAGGGCTGGGAGATCCAGGTTCAAGCCTGGGTCGAGTCACACCAAAGGCTTTAACAGTGTGAGCTGCTGCTGCTTCACTTGGCGCTCAGCAATAGGAGTTAGAGCATCAACTGGTTGGCCCGGTGTCAGTATAATGTAACTGGGTGAGGGGGCTTGCTGGGTGTCTTCGGCAAGTCGTTTCGGTGAGGCAGCACCAAATAAAAGAGCAGTGGAAATCTGCCCTGCCACAAGGAGACAACGTCTTCATATGACTGAAATACTGTTAAGCAGGATGTAAAACCCAAATCACTCACTCAATCAAAAGGTTTATTCAAGGGTGAGCCACCCTTCTAATGATATTGGGCACCTCACTTTTATCTAAAGTGTTCATTTTAAAGATGGATTTTTGTTAGGACTTATTTATTCTTAATGGCAATCAAATGTGTTTAAAATAAAATCTGAATGTTTTGAATCCAGGTGATTTGGGGTGTGCAATTTTACCTTGCCAAAACAATGCCACCTGTATGCAGAGAACTCCAGTCAACAGTAATACATTACCTTTCATCTGCTCTTGTATCCCAGGTAAGTAGCTATTTTGCTGGTCTTATTTAAATTTTGAGCTATTTATTTGCTAAGATTTATTAAACACGACGTTTTGTTTGCTGATTATGTTGAGGGTCGAAAGTTAGACCGGCAATCCAAAGTTTCCTCTCGTACTAAACCTGGCAACTCTGCCATACCAGTGTTATAATATTAAGTTTGGCATAAAAACATTAATCAATGGCCTTCCTAAATTGTTTCACTGGCTCAAATTTGTTCTATCCTCCTCGAAAACTTTCATTAGAAATACATGTAATATTGAATGTGAGAAAAATTTGTCGACCATATTCAATAAACTGCTAAAATTTATTTTCAGGTTTTACTGGAACATTCTGTGAGACAAATATGAATGAGTGCCAACAAACCACACTGCCTTGTCGAAATGAGGGACAATGTGTGGATGGAATCAATACTTATACCTGTAATTGCTCAGGGACAGGTGAGTGCTTCAACAAATCTACACAGATTTTTCAGCTTTTTATACCTCCATTACTCCTGATTATGTATATGTATGTATATGTGGGATGGTTGCCAGTTACCAACGGAAGGTTGTGGGTTTCCTCTGGGCATAGAGCCTGGTTTCCTCCCACAATAAAACGCCGCCATATAAGTGAAATAATCTTGAGCGCGGCGTAAAACACCAAACAATCAATCAACCTGATTATGTATAATAAATGCTGAAATATTGAGTCAGCATGAAAGCAGATTTTGAAATCGTCAAATACTCATTGCATAGAAATTAATAAACAGGATTGATAATGGAACTTGGGGCAATATGAGTTTTAGCCTGTCAGTTCACCAATGCTGGGCCTTGAAACTTTAGGTTTAATTAAGATATTTTTGACAAAAAAAGATGAAATGTTGACCTTTAAATAAGTAAGTGTCAATGTTGTTCATAACTTCAATAAATTTTTTAGGAAGGAGATAATGTAAAAAAAAAATTCAACTGGCTTCTATTACTTTAAGAAGCATAACATGTTGCCATGGCATCATCTGTACTTACATGTATAGGTAATTATGGCAACAGACCAACTGTTGATGCCTATGCCTAATTCAAAAGAAATTGTCTTGATGTATGACCCTATTATGAGAAGGTTGTCCAAAACTCCAGGGCAAGTTTTGCTGTGTCTCTTGACTCTCAAACTCAATGATTTGCCAGGTACTCGACGAAGGCCAGGGGATTCCTCCGGGCAATGAGCCTGGTCTCCTCTCCCACCAAACCTGGCAACGCCGCCATATAAAACCACAATCAATCAATCTAGACTTCCAAGTTCTTCCCTGACTCCAATCCCATTTAGTAGCATTTACTACAATGAAAAAATGTAAAAAGTTATGACATAGTAATGGTAGAGTTGTGCCAATGGACTGAAGGTTTCTACCAAGCTTAGGACCTGTGATTACTTTCAATCCCCCCCCCCCCCCCCACACACACACACACAAATAACCCCTGCAGCAACATAAATGATCATAAATGTAACCCTAAAAAAGTATCAAAGGAAATCAGTAAACAACCTCAGCCTTTAGATTGCAATCTTTGAATGTTTGACTATCAAGAACTTGTTTCCCCTTATCTACTGGTTAGGTTACGAAGGAGAGATGTGTGACAATGATGCTGATGAATGTACAACCTTTGATTGTGGTCCAGGAGGGAATTGTCTCAATTCACCTGGTGGTTTCACCTGTAATTGCCCAGAAGGATATACTGGAACACCTTGTGTGGTAAAATCATTTCACAACATTTTATTCCATCTTTTTTATGTTTGGTCATGATAGATATGAATTTTTGTGAACTGTCTGGTGCATCTTTGTAAAGTTAGCGAATCTATCTAGTATGTTTGCCGACTTATGTCAATCATAAAATGGCTGAGCCTCAATTCAGGAATTGTCCCGGTATACTGAAAATATTTTAAAAACATAAACTTAGCTGTAATTCTAAGCTTTTACACAACTATTCTATGAAAACTTTAAAAAGCATTATTTTCTATTATTTTTTTCAATGTTATGACAATACATATACATGGTCTTTATCTATGCCTTTTTTCAGCGAGTTAGTCCGTGCAACTCCCAGCCTTGTCTGAATAACGGAGTCTGTGGAGATGACGGTTCCACATACAACTGTGCGTGTTCCCTCGGTTACACGGGGGTCAACTGTGAAACTCTCATTGATTACTGTAGTAATGTTACCTGTGCAGGAGAGCATGTTATCTGTGAGAATGGATTAACTTCATATAGATGTATTTGTGAGCCAGGGTTTATAGGTCAGTGTTATTATCGATTGATTGATTGATTGTTTGGTGTTTTACGTCACACTAAAGATTATTTCAATTATATGGCGGCGTCGCCTGTTTTATTGTCAGAGGAAACCGGGCTCTATGCCTGGAGGAAACCCACGACCTTCAGACGGTAACTGGCAACTAAGTTTATTCTCTAATTTAAAACACAATGGCGCTGGAATACCCTTTTTTGCTCCATAGTGATACTCTAGTTTTGAGGACTTGTGTCTTTAAACACTAAATGATGAGACCAAAGAACAATTTTAATCAATTTTGTATCGGATATATGCTAATCTAGGAGGTACATTAGAGGCCCTGTTAAACTTTTAATGTGTTTTGTCGTTAAAATTTTAAACTCTGTACTAACTTATTCAGGATCTCCAGGAAACTGTACAGATTTTGATGAATGTTCCACCTTCCCATGTCAAAATGGCGGTACCTGTCTGAACCTAGTAAATGACTACAGGTGTGATTGTGTACCTGGATTTAACGGAACAAACTGTGAGATTACCTTTAACAACTGTGCCAGTCAGCCCTGTTTGAATGGTGGCAGGTAAGTTTTATGATTTTCATTTTATTTAATTTTTTTTTTTTAATTTGGAAAATGATATCAAGGGTTATCTTTTGGATTAAAAGTGGTTACAATGTAAGTATGCTACAAAGGGCGCACAGTTTATAGACTTATTTTAAAATTAATATTGATTCTGGGTTTGGCTCAATCAAAGATTTCATTTTGGGGAAAATTTAGATCATTTCTGCTTCATAAATTAGGACTTAGTCGGTATAGATATAGTCTTTCAGATCAACACAAATCTTCCCTGGATGGGTCAGTGGTTAAACTCTCAACATTTCTGAATGGTTTTACACAGTATTGACCATTTAAAAGGAGCTCACCAAAGGCCCGAAGGTTCCTCTTTGCAAAGACTGGCAACATCACTGTACGTGAAATAATTGTGACTGCAGCCAGATTGATAAGAAACGAAATTCAGTTAATTAATTAAAATTTATTTAACTATGTTTTTTGTTTCAGTTGTTTTGACAGTCTAGATGATTTCCGGTGTGTATGTAAGGATGGTTTCACAGGTAAAAACTGTGGTACAGACATAGATGACTGTTTAGGAAAACCAGATGCTTGTGAAAACGGAGGGACCTGTCGTGATCAGGTGGGTTTTGTGGGAGACATTTCCTCCCTGTTACCTCCCTAATAAACATTGCATCACCACGATATAAACATTTCAATCTATATCACACGAAATCAGCAATCAATCTTCTGTATATATCGATATCCAGCTATTTCTTATCTGTCAACTCCTTCATACATGAGTTAATCGAGTTATTCCTAATATCGTAAAATGCATATTTCAACTGTTTATTTTGTCATGCATCTTTAGGAGTCAATAGTTGTAGGCACTGGCAGTATCGTAAAGATTGTCACCGAAGTTGTCATTGCACATGTGGGCAGCCTTTATCTTTCAAATATGACGCTCACTTCTGACGTTGTAGAACAAAGAATGTCAATCAAACTGACACTGTCAGCTGTCACCGAATATCGCGAAATCTTCGATAAAACTCCTAGGCCCTATATAAATTTTCCTATAGATTCTGACTGGACGAATAGGCGAATTATGCGTTTCAGGATATTTGGAATAACACTACTTGTGTTAAACTCCTTAGTGGAATTATTGTTGAAATATCTTGCCTGGTTTCTAAAATTTGTATAAAATTGTTGACCTTTAATTCATGAATTATCTGACCTGATTGCTATTGTTTTATTCCAGATCGGAGGCAACACCTGTGATTGCCCACCTGGTTACAGTGGCTTCAGGTGTGAAACAGACATCAATGAATGTGATAGTAGACCTTGTTTAAATAATGCTACCTGTATCAACTTGATTAACAATTACACCTGTGAGTGCTTAACCGGATTTACAGGTGGGTTTTTTCTCTGGGACTCTTGAGGATAATTCCTCTCGCCCTGGGGCTCGTTCTGCTAACCTGGTGCAAAGTTAGGCATAGGTTTACAGCATAGAGTTGCGCCTCCAAACTTGTGATCATGTGCAAGTTCCTTTGATTTAACACGGGTTCTTGACTGGCGCAACGATCCCCTGTCCACTAAATAAAATAAAAAAATGTTGAATACTATACCTACTACAATTCTACATAAGTAAAACATCCTGAAATAAGAATTATTTCATAGTATTATTAGTAATTACTGCTTTTTAAAGCTAATTTTTCACCACGAATTGCTGCCATATAGGTGAAATAATCTAGAGTGCGGTGTAAAACATACATTATTACTATAATCTATCGTATATATTTTGACACATTTGTGCACATTTGCCAAAATCGCTCATCATAAATCCTGTACCTTCTGTACAAACAAAGCAAAAATATAATTACTAGCTTACATTTTTTCCGTATATAAACCACAAATTTACACCAAAACATGCATCAATACTGTAATCAATTTTTGTTTTCACAGGACGAAATTGTGGTGAAAATATTAATGACTGTGTTCCTGAACCGTGTGAGAACAACGGTCTTTGTCAAGATGGAATTAACAACTATACATGTAACTGCACCAGCGAGTGGATGGGATTTAATTGTCAGCAGGAATATGATGCCTGCTCCTTTATGCCGTGTCTTAACGGTGCCACCTGCCTCTCCACGCCTCGTGATAGAGACTACACTTGTGAATGTGTTTTAGGTTTCACAGGTGCTAATTGTGAGACTAACATTGATAACTGTGTTTCACACGACTGTAAATGGTATCAGCAATGTTTTGATGGCATAAACACTTACACCTGCAACTGTCCTACAGGTATGTTATCTTACTTATTTAACTTGTTTATGGTTTCAATCTCATTCCCTTTTAGAGCATGTCTCCAGCTCAAAAGGGAGCGCAAGTCGCATGTGAATTCCACATATTTCCTCTTTTTGACACTGCATTGCGCATGTGACTGAGCGTTTTTCGTTACATCATGGCATTAAAATCTGACGTTATGGAGCAAAATATGTCAAATGGAATTGCAATCTTTCACTGGATTTCACCCAATAATTCTTATGAGACTTGCGCTCCCTATGGTCAATCTCCGCTACCAATAAGGTCAACAGCCCTGCTCAATTCAGACAACTCTGCACCGATGCTCCGTGACTTTCCCCCTCCGTAGAGATTCTGAAATCAAATTGACAAAATCTGAGCAAGACGTAAAACCCAATAGCCTACTGCTTAAAATCTAGATATGTTTCTCCAATAATCCTGTCTAGGCTAAAAAAAAGTCACCAGGAAACTGCATGAATGTTTGAAGTATTATTAAAAATTTACTCAAAATAACAGCAATGAATTTGTTTTGATTTATCTCTTAAAAATCTTCATGTTCATAGGCCTGCTGTATAGTTTAACATAACACCTACAATAACTCCGGGGATCAACAGAGCGATAGTCTACACACAGGTTGTGGGTTCGATATCCCATTCTGCCCCCCCCCCCCCCCCCCCCCTCTCTCGCCCAAAAATAGAATCCTGAGCTGAATGCATATACCTACCACTAGCCACATTACCGTGCAGCACTGCCATATACATGCAAGTGAAATAATCTTGAGTGCGCAGTAAGACATCAGTCAATTATAAAGTAACAGGTTGTTTCTCTCTTGTAAATAAATTTTCTGGCAGATAATCTACTGGCTCTGTCTGACAGGAATTTATTGATTGATGTTTTATGTCGCTCTCAAGAGCGAGAGCGAGAAAACTAGTCAACCCTTCCACACAGGGCAATTGAGTTAAAAACCCACCCATAAATTTGTCTTCAGACTGACTGAGATACGAACTGGTGACCCACAGATGGATGGTTTGTGTGACTGTGAAATAAAATAGCCATTGGTTTGGGCAAGAAACATCACAGTGTTTGTCCTATAATTATTTCTTTCAATTTCATTACAGGTTTCTCTGGTCCTAATTGTACTGTTAACCAAGACGAATGCTCATCTTCCCCGTGTAAGAACAATGCGACATGTAGAGATGGATTGGACACTTACACATGTGAATGTGACGTTACCCTTGTCAACTTGACTCGCTATATGCCCGGCCAGGAACCTTTTGTATTTCAAACAGGCTTCAAGGGAGAGAACTGTGAGGAGGATATCAATGAATGCCAAATTTCCCCCTCTGTGTGTCGGAACTCAGCAACCTGCCAAAACAGTAATGGAACTTACACATGTTTTTGTGGAAATAAACAGATTGCTGGAAGTTCACAGAGAATCTATTACACAGGTAAAACTCAACTAAATTATTTGATTGCTGCGATCTGAATTAAAGGGGTCTGTCCATCCTCATACTTTTTCAAGCTGCAATCATCATCAGGGAAATTACTGAATTAGTAAATGGACCGACAGTGATTGACCCGGAAAACCCAGAAGTGAACCGTTCCCAACAAGGGTGGGTTGATCAGCTGACCAGAGCGGTTGGACGGTAACAATCACCCTGGCCCGGGATTTATGTCCGGGTCAATCAGTTTAATTTACTAATTCTGTGACTCATACTTTTTTCCTCCCTTTACTTCATGTCTACAAACATCCTCAAACTACAATAATCAGGGTGGCGTGAACTCTCAATATCAGCGAATTATTGTTTTGGGCAACTGCATCCCTGTTGCTGACTTGCCTAACGTGAAGATACCTTTTGAATTATTGTAGATTGGTCAGCATTATATTGAATATTTTCAAGCTTTGTTTGTTACTATGGGACTTTTGATTTCCTTTTAGGTACTAACTGTGAGATTGTAACCAACTATTGTGAGGTTGCGGAGGAGGCCCGTTTTGACCCACCTGCATGTTGGAATAAGGGTACATGTAGAGGTGGGGATGGGAAATTTACCTGTGAGTGCGCCCCAGGATTTAATGGTAAGGCTTCACGTCAGTTTCCTCCCCCAATAAACCTGGCAATGCCGCCATATAAGTGAAATACTCCTGAGTCGATCAATCAATCAGGTCAAAATTAAGTTTGTAAGAGGTTGTGTGCTGTAGAATGCCATTATGTTTTGGCTCCTATCTAAAATCTGTTAGAGAATTTCTGCCGTGTTTCAATAATATTTGCATAGCTTTCTTAAATCCTTCTGAGTCAATGGAAAAGTGTAAAAAAAAATTTTTATTCAATCTTCCTATGTGGAATGGTTTCCTCCAAGAGCCTGGTATTAGTACCCTGTTAACCATGGCAACATCCTAAGTGTGACGTAAAAAATTCATGTTAGATTTCCGTTTCGAGCGTCACCCAAAATTAGTAGAAGAATTCCTGCCATTTTTTCAAGAAAGTGTAATCCCAAAAATAACGAAAATACAATAATAAAAAAATAGTCCCATAAATTAACAAAAAATTTTTGTTGAAATCACCCAACCAAAATTAACTTATGATGGTAACTTTCAGGTACGCGCTGTAAACACAACATTCAGGAATGTGACGTGATCCGTGAAACTGAAAATCGAGAACCCTGTGGATACAATGGCACTTGTATTGATCAAATAAATGGATTTTCTTGTGACTGTATTCCTGGAATATCTGGTCCAAACTGTACAGTGAATATCAAGGAATGTAACGAAAAACCGTGCCAAAATGGAGGAGTTTGCTCCGATGAAATCAATGAGTAAGTGGATTATATATCTGAGTTTCCTGCATTTTTATTAAGATTAAAGATGTTACAAGTGTCAGGGCTGTTCTCATACCATATTTCTTCTAAAGATTCAGCCATTTTTTTTCCTCATAAGGATTCAACCATTAAAAAAGGAATATGCTAAATGTGGCCAGACAAATGTGTGATTTAGAGGGAATTTAAGGCAATATGACCCGCCGATCAGTGTGTGAAAATGGTTATCCTTAAGCACAACTCCATGTCTCTTTTTGTCTGACTCAATGGAAAATTTAGGCTGAATATTTAGAAGAAATACGGTAATCCTCAAAATAGATCTGTTTTTATTGATCTAGTGAACCTTTTCTCTAATATAGTGGATTTTGTTTAAGTTGGGGGGATCTGGGAAAAGTGACAATTGTGAAAATATACGTGCTTTTATTTATGACATCTTAAACACACAGGACAGGGAATATATTCTTCTCTAAAATCTGCTTTTATTGAGAGTCAGCTATATCTCTGATTTACTGGATTATTATTAAGTTAGAGGGGACAAGTGTCAATTGACCGATTGCTTGATGACGTCACTGGAATTTACACGCAAAGCATTTTGGGGGATTGAGGGATGTTCACATAGTTTTACAAAATGGCGAAAGGAATAATACTGTATCAAAAAGAAGACGTAAAAGGCGCAAAGCTACTAGAAAAAAAGTGTGGATAAAAATCGCCAGTGTTTTCCAAACAAAAGTCTTCTTAAGTACCGGTAAACAAAGTGGCGAACTGAGGTATATAGTTTACCCAGAAAGCTTTACGTAACACTATGCGCTGTCATCAGGCTCGTCAGTGATTGTGAGGGCTGCTCTTGTAAACGGGAAAATATATCTGTGTTGATTTCCTGAAATGTCAAGTATTCAATATAGACTAATTTTTCTTTTGCATTTGGCTGTTTATTCAAAGCATTGGCATTTCTACAGCAACTAAAACATGGACACATGCTTCTAACTTTACAAATTAAAACGCTTTTGCTTTGGTCAAAGATAAGTTAATATATCTGCTTCTTATATATATGACGGTGTTTGCATAAATACAAAGGAGGGTATGTCCCAGCTGTTACATCTATCAGTTGACAATTATGGATTTGGATTCTTATGGGGGGCGTGTCAGTGTTTTAAGCCACTAGGGGCTGTTTCTGAAAACTTTTACACCCAACGTCACGTTTGACCAATGCAAGGTCTAACTGTCATGGCAATGTTTACCTTCAACATTGTTTTGACCTGGCGCAAAGTTACGTCGGGGGTATATTTCTTGAGATACAGCCCACAGTGCTACATGTATTTTTGATGAGATGATGTTGATATTTCTAAAAATGACTGGTTATCTTTTTGGTTTAAAGCATCAACAGCCATTGTGGTTGTTCATCAACACGGTATGATTTGCTTTATTTAAGCATGGATTTTATTTGAGAATTCCCATGGGAAATTAAAATAATCGCAATGGAGGTAATTAGCACAGAGGTGTCTGTCTGACTTTCTCTGATGTCAAAATTGGAAATCTAAAACTTACCGAATTAACTTGCCATAAACGGAAGAATTCTTTGTCTTCGTTTTCTGGCTAAAACTCTGGAACAAATGGCGTTTATCTGTAGTGGTGTGAAAAAACTCAAAACCCTGCCCTGATTATTTGTAAACTATAAATTTGTTTCCAAACTTTTCCTGCCTCCATTGCGATTTTCCAATTTCTCTATTTCGTTCAATAATTAATGATAGTTGAGTTTAAACCTTGTTGCATTTTGCCAATTTTAACAGCATGTTTTTTTAACAATGTTGATCGTTATGTTAAATTTTTTTTAACCGGTTGGTCTTCATTCCTTTTCATATAGTGAGAATTTTTTTATATCACTTTTGATTATTTTTTCAGCTTGGCTGCTGTTTGTATTTTGAAAAATTTAACTTTTGTTTGTTAAATCCATCTAATCTTAGTTAATTAAATCTCATTAGTTTGTCCTCTTCCACACTAATAAAGGGGGCCTCCGTGGCTCAGTAGGTAGAGCGTTGGACACTCAATCCGAACAGCCTTCCACCAATGGGTTGCGGGTTCAAATCCCACTCAGTCCAAAAATTGGAAAATTTTCTGACTGGGTTTTCACTCGAACGACCTATGTGGGATGGTTGCCAGTTACCAGCGGAAGGTCGTGGGTTTTCTCGGGGCATAGAGCCCGGTTTCCTCCAACAATAAAACTGGCAATGCGCCATATAAGTGAAATAATCTTGAGCGCCGCTAAAACTCCAAACAACCAACCAATCCACACTAATAAAAAAAATTACAAAGCTCACATCGTCTTAATATGGCATCAAATCTTCAAACATATTTGAAAAGTTTTAACGATTAAAACATAGAAAAGTTCTACAAAATCTAGAAATGTATGATGTACAAATCCTTCCATTATGCAGATTTCAGTGAAATAGTATTATGCTAGTGCTATAGAATGCTAACAAACAATTTCCTATCTCCATGAAACGTATCGTAATTATGTTATGCCCCCCCCCCCCACACACCCCCACCCCCACCCCCACAAGCCACCTTATCAGACAGCGTTTCCTTGATGAAACTCTTATTCTCAATAAATCTTTCCACTTTGAAGTTTAATATCGGACTTATATACACTTTGTTTGATAGATTTTAAAAGCATGTAAGAAATGTTTGAAACTCTTTAAATGCGGGTTTCATACTAATTATAAAAAAATTAAGGCATCACCACATAGTTAGAACTTTGTTTTTTAACAACACTAGCTTTCGACACCTATACCAGTGTCTTCGTCAAGTGTACCATCAAATCGTTATAGGTGTCGAAAGCTTGTGTTGTTCAAAAACCACTATCTACGTAGTGATGTCTTAATTTTTTTTTATCATTAGATTTAAGCATGTCACTTTAATAACTCTTTGCCTTTGCTGTGAAACAGTGTGCATGACATTGGATTGAAGATGCAAACGTTTTAATTATTTCATTAGTATTGGTCTTGTTTATTAGTTCTCCATAAAGGTCAAAAGTAATGAACTATCTCAATGTTGGATCAAAGAGTTTGGATAGATTGGTAAAATACTCCATAATGAGGAATATTTGTTTACATTGCATTAACAGGCCACAATGGTCAATTGCTCCCAACCAAGAAAGAGAAGGGTAAATGTATGTCTTGAAACAAAAAGAACAAATTTTTGACTCCAGACTCCAGAATTTTTTTTTAAGGCAATTTTTAGTCAAACTTTGGACTGATAATTGTGATGCAATGGAATTTATCACAAAGTGTTGGACTCAAAGGGTTTCACTGCAAACAAGAGTGAACGTTTTTGATGAATCCCTTTTTTCACGCAATTTTTTTATACAAATTTTTTTTTACTTTTCCGTTTTTTTTTTTTTTATTTAAAGAAAAATAATTTCATAGGCTCTGCCTCAGGTTATGATTTCATTAATAATTAAACGCCGCCATATAAGTGAAATGTTCTTCAGCGCGGCGTAAAACACCAAACAATCAATCATTAATAATTATTGAAGGATTTATATTATATGTTTTCATCTTTGTTTTTCAGCTATACATGTAACTGTCAAGGAACAGGCTTCACGGGGAAGAATTGTACAGAAAATATTGATGATTGTGAAAATGATCCTTGTAGAAACGGAGCAGAATGTATTGATTTAGTCAAGGTAGGCTGTTCATTAACTCACCTTAAATCTCACCTTAAAAAAGTGAAATAGAAAAGAACTCATTTGACTAGGCACATTTAAATGTAATGATAGTTTGAATATGATCGTTTAAACTAGAGGTCACCAAATTTTTTTGTCACCTCAAATTATATCCTGAAGAAAATTCTAAGTTTGAAATTGGTTGTCAAATTACCACCCTTAGATTATGCTTATACTATAGGTAGATGCTTCAAATTCAATCATAAGTAAAAATGAAGGACATTTGTGTTTTTATATGTACTCAATCTTGATGATATTCTATGCATTGTGGGAAATCTTTCATCTGGTCAACGCTCAGCATTGTACATGTTTATCTGGCCTTCCATTGATGTGACAAGATCAAATCCCACTCAGACCAAATAAAGATTGAAATTGATTTCTCTTGATCGCCATATGTGAAAGAGTTGTCAGGTACTAGTTGAAGGCCAGGGGTTTCCTCAGAGCAAAGAGACCGGTTTCTTCCCCCCACTAAACTTGGCAAAGCCACACCAAATTAGTTTAAATTGTAATAATCTTGAGTGAGGTGAAAACATCAATCAATAAATCAAAAAGTTGACTTTTTTTGATGAATTTCAAGTGATCCCATTCTCCTGACAATCAAAAAGCAAATATCAATTGAACATCATCAAGAAATATTCAAAGGTCGAAAGCAAAACTTATTTATCGTAATGCCGTATTTCTTTCTCATTGTTAAAGAAAAAAGAATTGACTCATGACTTGATAGATTTACTGTCCTGTATTCTTCGAATTTCACAAAAGAGTGTACCGTTTTTTAGATTTCGCCGACGATGAATGGCATGGAAGTCATTTGATCAATAAAATGAGAATTCTATGATTTGGTTTTGATGTTTTATACAGGATTACAACTGTTCATGTTTTCCGGGATTTGTGGGTAAAAACTGTGAAGTGGACGTTGACGAGTGTATCTCAGAACCGTGTCAAAATGGAGGCACCTGTTTTGAGCGTTCAAAAGAGAGCAACTTTCCAAATAGTCCGATTCCTGGAAACTTTTCTTATCCAATGGCAGGTGGATACTTCTGTATATGTGCACCAGGGTTTAACGGTAAGTTGGCAACAAAATTTAAACTATTTGTTTTGTACTTCAAAATAGAGCTTGCAGTTAGAAATGATTCCAAATATTACAAATTTAATAGTATTGTAAAGACATTTAAAGTATGTATGTACAGGGCTTAAAGCTGGTTTGTGTTTGTTTGAATATAGACTTAATGTATATTTGAAAACCATAAGTTGAAACAAAGCCATCTGGTTGTCAAAAAAGGAGTGAGTAGGAAATATGTGTATTTTCCGTAACTACCCGGAAAAACTCGTCAAAAGTGATGTCATACACAATCCTTGATTTGTACAAACTGCTCTAAAGGCATCACTGACACGACAGAGATTGTGTATTACATCACCACTGTTAGGGTACGTACATATCAGAGGCCGTGTTGACGTGATATTTCACTTAGATAATTAACTTCTGTAAGCAATGCAAAACAGCAAATGTAGTAGTGAATTTTGTATGTTCTGCAACAGAAATTTAATTTTCTTTTTGGTCAGACTTTTAAAGTACATCTTCTGCAACACAATACAAATTAGAAAATATTGCCAAAGGTTGTTCATGGATCAGCGGGTATGCTGGGAACAGATATTTATACTGGTTGTCTGAGCATATCTTTAGGCATAGAGCTCAGTTCCAAACAACCTAAAATTAATCTTTTATTATACCACAGTGAAAAAGTTAAGATTCTCACATTTCTAGATTATTAAATTTGTGTTTTTGTCCTATATATATTCAACAGGTTCGAGTTGTGAAAATGACATAGATGAATGTCTGTTAACGGAGGAGCCATGTTTGAATGGTGGGACGTGTAACGATGGCGCTAATAGTTACACTTGCGATTGTGCTAGTGGTTTCCAAGGAAACAGATGCCAAACAGAAATTGATGAGTGTTTACTTTACCAGCCTTGTCGTAACGGAGCGACCTGCCATGATCTTGTGGATGATTACAAATGTCAATGTCTCCCTTCGTTGAACAGGATTGTTTACGGAGGCAAAAACTGCAGCATAGAATTAACTGGTTGTCAAAGCATTCCCTGCCAAAATGAAGCCATGTGCCTACCTGAGTATGATGAAAGCACTGAAGTACATAGCTACAGGTGTAACTGCTCACCTGGTTGGAGTGGTCCTACCTGTACTGTAGATACATCTGCATCTTTCTTCGGGCACTCTTTCATCTACCAACAAGGCTCCACAAACAATATTTCTTTGGGTATGAAGACAACTGTCCCAGACGGCGTTGTTGCAGTGATCGGGTCTGAGCCGCAAAATTTCATCTCTCTTGAACTTGTAGCAGGGAAAGCATGTATTTTTACTCCAGGTCAACAGGAACAGTGCCTAAGCCCCAGTTTGAGCAACGGTAAAGCTCATCGCCTTTCTCTGGAATTGCTGGACACAAGTCTTAATTTCCAGATAGACGATAATGAACTTTGTGCAACAAGCGTGTGCAGCACATCAGTGTCATTTTCAAACAAACCAGCAGATGTCACATTTGGAGGTGTTGGACAATTTATTGAAATTTTGCCAGAAACTTTATCCAAAAAGGATTTTATTGGCTGCACTCAAGATTTGACTGTCAATTCAAACCCTGTGTTGATTTCCGGCGTTTCCCTTAGTCAGATGTCTAACGTAAC
Source organism: Lepidochitona cinerea (assembly GCA_963971465.1). Taxonomy (NCBI): domain Eukaryota; kingdom Metazoa; phylum Mollusca; class Polyplacophora; order Chitonida; family Tonicellidae; genus Lepidochitona; species Lepidochitona cinerea. Next base: position 25,874,323 of record OZ020563.1, on the reverse strand, counting down.
CAGCGGGTGTTCTAGGGTACCGCAGTGCTCTCCACAGTCTTGTCAAAATAGAGGAAAATGTCAAGATATGTGGTTTACTCCAAAGTGTTTGTGCAACAGACCTTTTTATGGACCTTCCTGTGACCAAGGTATGAAATTAGAGAGTTTTCTATTTTCATTTTTCTTCTTATATTTCGATTTAAATCGTAAACTTTGAATTTATTTATTTTTGCAGTTTTTATTATAATTATTTTTACCTAAACCTTGTCCAAATGGCCAAGTCTTTCTTTTGGAAATTTAAAATCTCAACTTAATGAAACTTCCAAAATGTTGACAAAATTCCCGTCCATCAGACTTCTGGGTAGTTTTGATTTTCAACTACCCCGGTAACCAAACATTCAAAAATCTTCTTCTCCGGAACTATTCGATTAATGGTATATTTTCCCTCAATTCGAGGGGCCGTATGTCTTTAAGGCAAAGTGGCTTATTAGACACATTAGTACATGTACATGTAGAACGTTAGAATTTTTTCTGAGACATGATAAAGCACATATTGTATGCCGTAGCAAAGGCAAAGTGGCTTATTAGACAATGAAGAAACTTATAATTTTTTCTGAGACATGATAAGGCACATATTGTATGTCGTAGCAAAGGCAAAATGGCTTATTAGACAATGAAGAACATTAGAAATCTGAGACAAGATAATGTATTTTATTACAGAAGGATATTGAGTATGCTGTTGGGATAGGGTTCTGGTTTATCAAGGTCTTGGTGTTCACTTAACCTGTTTTTGTCTTTCAGAAATCCCACCAGTGACGTTTAGTCCTGGGTTAACAGAATCCTCAGTCAGCTACGACCTTGACCCCCAATCTCCCCGTGCAGAGAAACTAAAATTGGAACTTTCCCTCTCATTTTTCTTCACCACACGAAATCAAGATGGCGTCCTATTTTTCATGGGAGGAAATGTTTTCTCTGATTTTAACAGTTGCAACCAGGCATGTAACTTTTTCCAAATTCAACTGATTTCTGGCCGAGTTTGTTTGAATTACAAAGTTTGCATATCTCAATCCCAACAATGTAGTCCTCCTGGTATCCTGTATAATGATGGACGTAGCCACCTGGTGGAGATTGACCGCAACGGCAAGGAGTTGTCTTTCTTGGTTGATGGAATTCTGATGTTCAAAACAACCTTTCAAAATGCAGGTGTTTTCTGTGAAGTCTACTCAAACTATTTATATTTTGGCAATTTGCCAGATGTGGGCTCGCAAAGAAAACGTCGACAGACACAGAATCCCGTTATTTACAATGAACATGCTACAAATTTCAAAGGCGTTCTTCAAGATGTAAGATTGAATAACAATCTGTTACTGGTGCACCCATTGGCTCAAAGTGATCCAGATTTACCTGAACTATTCCCATTTCCTAATGGTGCGAATACGACAGAGGAAGGCATTATCAATGATGACATCTGTTTGTTGAATACACCATGTCTTAACAATGCTACATGCTCTAATGTGGACTTCAATGATTACAGGTATGTTCATTAGTGGTCACATAATGTAATATAAACAGGTTAACAGTGTTTGGAATATGGTGAAATGGAACGTTGCACACTTCCACATTCGTACACTTTACTTTGAAAAAATCTTGTTGCGTAACCGATAGCGATAATTTCTATCAAAATGTTGTATCTAGTTGATAAAGATGTTTGTTATCCATAATATTAGTTTATTATAGAATACAGCCTGGTTTCCTCATCTCACCGGGGGGTTTACTGAGTTTGATACAAACACTCATTCTGACACCAGCCTTTTATTGTTGTGCCAATAGTTGGGAACTTGGGATCATACTCAGCTAAACAAAAGGGATTTCTGTCAACCTGACACCCCCCCCCCCCCCCTCAAACCCCCACCATATACAATTAATCTTGAGTGGAGAGTAAAGCACAAAGGATCAATCAATCTTTATTATTTGTAGGATATTGTATTAGTGTTTCTACCCAGTCATGTTTGTTAAAGTCCTTTAACATGAAATATTCACATACCACACGAAACAATATTATAATCTAAATTCCTAGAAAAGCTGTTTACTCTTCACTTTCAGTTGTTCATGTCCCGAGGGTTTCTCCGGTAAACGGTGTGAGCTGATGGATTATTGTCTACAGTCACCCTGTCCCCAGGGAGCAACTTGCAGCAACATCCATCAAGGCTTCGAATGTGAGCGCAACATTTATCAAACTTTGTTAAATTTTATTTTAAAAGTATCATTTTATAACATGCCTTATCTGATTGTTATTAATTTTATATTATATATTTTCTTTTTTCTTTCTTATATAAGTTTAAGTCCTCTAAAAGCTTTAACTCAACAATTTTGTATAATTTCATGTTATATTTTGAAACTAATTTAATCAATTGATAATATTTTGTAACTTGATTTTAATTTGTTTTATTTTCAGGTGCAATTCCTGCAACATTTAATGGTCAATCCAGTCTTAGGTACAGAGGTTCTAAGGGAATTAACTCAAGCATCAACTCTGTCAGTCTAAGATTCCGAACACGCGATATGTCGTCAGTTCTTTTATCGCTTCCCGGCCGAAACGGGGAATTTTTTCAACTGGAAATAGCAAATGGTCTTATTCAAGTTGTGTATAACTTGGGCGGTGGTGATCAGAACGTGACGGGAAACGAGGCCGTTTCTGATGGTCAGTGGCATGAACTACGTGTCGAGCAGTTCACAAGTAATATATTACTCCATGTTGATGGTGTTACCAAAATGGCTGAATACAACTCCGTAAATTCCTTAGGGGATCTTATTGCTGCCACGGCTTCATCAGATTCAGAAACTAACAATTTGACTGTTGGTTCTCATTTTGACAATTCAAATGCTTTTAAGGGATGTTTGAGTGACATTCGCCTCGGAGATATACTCTTGCCCTTTTATAGCGACCGGGTGTTACAAATTCCAGATAACAACAATGCCTCTCAAAGATTTACCCTGGTTAGCCCAGGGGAGATAACTTATAACTGTTCCTCTGACCCTGTTTGTGATGGAATTACCTCCCCTGTTTGTCAAAATGGGGGAACCTGTTCAGATTTGTGGAATAAGTATGAATGTGAATGTGTTCTTGGCTGGGAAGGGAACCAGTGTCAGACCAACATTGATGACTGTGTTGACCACGAATGTCTTAATGGAGGAAGCTGTACAGATGCTTTGAATGATTACAATTGTACCTGTGTTCCCGGCTTTTATGGATGGAGGTAAGTTTTGAACTTGGTCTGATTTAATTGTTTCTTAAATTATTAAGAGACGTGAACTCTTTCACTTTTTTCATAAACTCTGATTTTTAAGACAATGAAGGGGTTCGATGCTCATTGTAAAACTAATTGGGGACATTCAAATAAAACGAAGGCCTATATCCAGTCAGCCGATGGATTGTATGTAACACAAAGTTTTATCTGTACACTGCTGTTTTTGGGCACCAAATTTAAACAAGACATAGATGTAACAATATTTTAAGATATTTAAGTGAGCTTAAGGTTATTTACTTTTTTCATTATGCTTCTGGTAAATAGGACCAGCCCCGATAGCTCAGTCGGTAGAGCGTCCGCTTCAGGCCTGGGAGATCCGGGTTCAAGCCCGGGTCGAGTCAGACCAAAGACTTTAACAGTGGTAGCTGTTACTGCTTTGCTTGGCGCTCAGCAATAGGAGTTAGAGCAGCGACTGGTTGGCCCGGTGTCAGTATACTGTGACTGGGTGAGGGGGCTTGCTGGTTGTCTTCGGCAAGTCGTCTCGGTGAGACACCACCTAAAAGAGCGGTGGAAATCCGCCCTGTCACAAGGAGACAACGTCTTCATATAACCGAAATACTGTTGAGCAGGACGTAAAACCCCAATCACTCACTCACTCTGGTAAATAGAAAAATAAGTGGATGGTCGATTTTCAGTGCAAAATGTACAATTAACAAATGGTAAAGTAAACAGAGGTCCTACATGGATGAACCCTACTGTAGTGAGTTGTGAAACAGTTTTTTGTGAAGTAAACAGAGGTCCTACATGGATGAACCCTACTGTAGTGAGTTGTGAAACAGTTTTTGGTGAAGTAAACAGAGGTCCTACATGGATGAACCCTACTGTAGTGAGTTGTGAAACAGTTTTTGGTGAAGTAAACAGAGGTCCTACATGGATGAACCCTACTGTAGTGAGTTGTGAAACAGTTTTTGGTGAAGTAAACAGAGGTCCTACATGGATGAACCCTACTGTAGTGAGTTGTGAAACAGTTTTTGGTGAAGTAAACAGAGGTCCTACATGGATGAACCCTACTGTAGTGAGTTGTGAAACAGTTTTTGGTGAAGTAAACAGAGGTCCTACATGGATGAACCCTACTGTAGTGAGTTGTGAAACAGTTTTTGGTAAAGTAAACAGAGGTCCTACATGGGTGAACCCTACTGTAGTGAGTTGTGAAACAGTTTTTGGTTAAGTAAACAGAGGTCCTACATGGATGAACCCTACTGTAGTGAGTTGTGAAACAGTTTTTGGTGAAGTAAACAGAGGTCCTATATGGATGAACCCTACTGTAGTGAGTTGTGAAACAGTTTTTGGTGAAGTAAACAGAGGTCCTACATGGATGAACCCTACTGTAGTGAGTTGTGAAACAGTTTTTGGTGAAGTAAACAGAGGTCCTACATGGGTGAACCCTACTGTAGTGAGTTGTGAAACAGTTTTGGTGAAGTAAACAGAGGTCCTACATGGGTGAACCCTACTGTAGTGAGTTGTGAAACAGTTTTTGGTGAAGTAAACAGAGGTCCTACATGGATGAACCCTACTGTAGTGAGTTGTGAAACAGTTTTTGGTGAAGTAAACAGAGGTCCTACATGGATGAACCCTACTGTAGTGAGTTGTGAAACAGTTTTTGGTGAAGTAAACAGAGGTCCTACATGGGTGAACCCTACTGTGGTGAGTTGTGAACAGTTTTTGGCGATGTAAACAGAGGTCCTACATGGATGAACCCTACTGTAGTGAGTTGTGAAACAGTTTTTGGTGAAGTAAACAGAGGTCCTACATGGGTGAACCCTACTGTGGTGAGTTGTGAACAGTTTTTGGCGATGTAAACAGAGGTCCTACATGGATGAACCCTACTGTAGTGAGTTGTGAAACAGTTTTTGGTGAAGTAAACAGAGGTCCTACATGGATGAACCCTACTGTAGTGAGTTGTGAAACAGTTTTTGGTGAAGTAAACAGAGGTCCTACATGGATGAACCCTACTGTAGTGAGTTGTGAAACAGTTTTTGGTGAAGTAAACAGAGGTCCTACATGGATGAACCCTACTGTAGTGAGTTGTGAAACAGTTTTTGGTGAAGTAAACAGAGGTCCTACATGGGTGAACCCTACTGTAGTGAGTTGTGAAACAGTTTTGGTGAAGTAAACAGAGGTCCTACATGGGTGAACCCTACTGTAGTGAGTTGTGAAACAGTTTTTGGTGAAGTAAACAGAGGTCCTACATGGATGAACCCTACTGTAGTGAGTTGTGAAACAGTTTTTGGTGAAGTAAACAGAGGTCCTACATGGATGAACCCTACTGTAGTGAGTTGTGAAACAGTTTTTGGTGAAGTAAACAGAGGTCCTACATGGGTGAACCCTACTGTGGTGAGTTGTGAACAGTTTTTGGCGATGTAAACAGAGGTCCTACATGGATGAACCCTACTGTAGTGAGTTGTGAAACAGTTTTTGGTGAAGTAAACAGAGGTCCTACATGGGTGAACCCTACTGTGGTGAGTTGTGAACAGTTTTTGGCGATGTAAACAGAGGTCCTACATGGATGAACCCTACTGTAGTGAGTTGTGAAACAGTTTTTGGTGAAGTAAACAGAGGTCCTACATGGGTGAACCCTACTGTAGTGAGTTGTGAAACAGTTTTTGGTGAAGTAAACAGAGGTCCTACATGGGTGAACCCTACTGTGGTGAGTTGTGAACAGTTTTTGGCGATGTAAACAGAGTTCCTACATGGATGAACCCTACTGTAGTGAGTTGTGAAACAGTTTTTGGTGAAGTAAACAGGGGTCCTACATGGGTGAACCCTACTGTAGTGAGTTGTGAAACAGTTTTTGGTGAAGTAAACAGAGGTCCTACATGGATGAACCCTACTGTAGTGAGTTGTGAAACAGTTTTTGGTGAAGTAAACAGGGGTCCTACATGGGGGAACCCTACTGTAGTGAGTTGTGAAACAGTTTTTGGTGAATACAGAGGTCCTACATGGGTGAACCCTACTGTAGTGAGTTGTGAAACAGTTTTTGGTGAAGTAAACAGAGGTCCGACATGGATGAACCCTACTGTAGTGAGTTGTGAAACAGTTTTTGGTGAAGTAAACAGAGGTCCTACATGGATGAACCCTACTGTAGTGAGTTGTGAAACAGTTTTGGTGAAGTAAACAGAGGTCCTACATGGATGAACCCTACTGTAGTGAGTTGTGAAACAGTTTTAAGTGAAGTAAACAGAGGTCCTACATGGGTGAACCCTACTGTAGTGAGTTGTGAAACAGTTTTTGGTGAAGTAAACAGAGGTCCTACATGGGTGAACCCTACTGTGGTGAGTTGTGAACAGTTTTTGGCGATGTAAACAGAGTTCCTACATGGATGAACCCTACTGTAGTGAGTTGTGAAACAGTTTTTGGTGAAGTAAACAGGGGTCCTACATGGGTGAACCCTACTGTAGTGAGTTGTGAAACAGTTTTTGGTGAAGTAAACAGAGGTCCTACATGGATGAACCCTACTGTAGTGAGTTGTGAAACAGTTTTTGGTGAAGTAAACAGGGGTCCTACATGGGGGAACCCTACTGTAGTGAGTTGTGAAACAGTTTTTGGTGAATACAGAGGTCCTACATGGGTGAACCCTACTGTAGTGAGTTGTGAAACAGTTTTTGGTGAAGTAAACAGAGGTCCGACATGGATGAACCCTACTGTAGTGAGTTGTGAAACAGTTTTTGGTGAAGTAAACAGAGGTCCTACATGGATGAACCCTACTGTAGTGAGTTGTGAAACAGTTTTGGTGAAGTAAACAGAGGTCCTACATGGATGAACCCTACTGTAGTGAGTTGTGAAACAGTTTTAAGTGAAGTAAACAGAGGTCCTACATGGATGAACCCTACTGTAGTGAGTTGTGAAACAGTTTTGGTGAAGTAAACAGAGGTCCTACATGGGTAAACCCTACTGTAGTGAGTTGTGAAACAGTTTTTGGTAAAGTAAACAGTGGTCCTACATGGGTGAACCCTACTGTAGTGAGTTGTGACACAGTTTTTGGTAAAGTAAACAGAGGTCCTACATGGATGAACTCTACTGTAGTGGGTTGTGAAACAGTTTTTGGTAAAGTAAACAGAGGTCCTACATGGATGAACCCTACTGTAGTGAGTTGTAAAACAGTTTTTGGTGAAGTAAACAGAGGTCCTACATGGATGAACCCTACTGTAGTGAGTTGTGAAACAGTTTTTGGTGAAGTAAACAGAGGTCCTACATGGATGAACCCTACTGTGGTGAGTTGTAAAACAGTTTTTGGTGAAGTAAACAGAGGTCCTACATGGATGAACCCTATTGTGGTGAGTTGTGAAACAGTTTTTGGTGAAGTAAACAGAGGTCCTACATGGATGAACCCTACTGTAGGGTGTTGTGAAAGTGTGACTTATATTCATCTCTCATATATCTCTTATATTCAAACTGTAATAAGCCCACATTCTTTAGTTTATTTCTACATTAAGTAATAAGGACGAGAACCACAAAAACCTGAGACAACAAAATGATCGACCAGAAACTATTAGAAACTCTGGCTTGGCTAAAATAAGAAAACATCTTCGGTTGGTACTGTGTACATCATGTACTTTTGTCAACATTTGACAGAAGTTGTTGAGTGCGACTCTAAGCTCCAATCAACTGGCTGGAATAGCTCGACCCTCCTATGGGTGCCTATTTTTTTTTATTTAAAAAACTTGTTAATTACTTACTTATGCCTTGCGCTGACGGGCGTTTTTTGGTGCTGGAAACAGGATATTTTGTTGTAAGAGTTGAATTGAAGTTACCCACACACAAGCGGCTGCAGTCGACCATTTTAAGATGTACATGAATAGTGACTATAGTGCCAATATATAACTGATCTTTGAAATGGGATGCCTTCACCATTCTGTACACAGTCACATGATTTCATACTGAATGTTGATTGGCTAATATCATTCTGTTTCTGATAAAACAAATCTGATCGCCCGCAGACGGTGATCAGCCCTATGGAAACAGGATTTGTTGCCGACAACAAAATGTCCTGTTTGCAGCAATAAAAAAAGCACTCGTCTGCTCTAGACATTAAGTCTTGGCTAATTTAATTTGCAACACAGGGGTTGAAGTTCTATACTTGCAAAAGTAGTCAACATTCTCAGCTTAAAAGCCCCTAAAAACTTTTGGTGTAACTTATTTTTAAGTATAAATACAGTTATTGGTTGAAACACAAAAAAGCTATATCTGTTACGTTAATACAATGTATGTACACTGTGAGCTTATGTTTGTGTCTTTAGACCTTTATCTACAAAAAGATTTTAATTTTCAAAAAGCCTTCAAGATATATTTTCTTTGTTATAACATACTTTTGTTTAATTCTTAATTATCTTTTGCTTTATTGCCTGCCTATTTTCAGTATTCATAGCTGGAGAAGGTTTTAGTTAATGCGAGTTTTAAAACTGGTCATGTATCACACATGTAGATTATACTCAGTTATAAACCTCTCCTTATTTAGCCTTTCATTAAGATGATTAAACAAGTCTGTGTTTATTGCCCTGTGGGGGGAAATTTACCTGCAAAAACAGGTCAAGGGGGAACTCAGGTGTAGAGTCAATATTGCTCTCTCAGTTTCTACCTGTGGGGATTGTAGTCCGGTGTAGTCAACTGCCTAGATATGAGACCAATTAACATCAGCATTTGGTAAAACTTTAGGCTTATTTTTGATCAGCAAATGTATGAATTGCTCTACAAAGACCGTGCTGGAGAAATCTATTTTATTCTGAATATTTTACCTGTGTCATTTTGAACTTTGTATATGAATTCGAGGGTTTATCAAGACTTGAGTTACCTGGTGAACACACCTGAGTTTTCACCTGAGTGTATTACCTGAATCTCACTGCACAAAGTTCAACTATGTCTTCCTGCTTTCTGTCTAAGGATTTCTGGATAACTGAGTGTTTAATGAAGATTATGCCTGGTGAATGTACACTCAATATGTGGTGTCTCCAATAGGATTTCTGGATAACTGAGTGTTTAATGAAGATTATGCCTGGTGAATGTACACTCAATATGTGGTGTCTCCAATAGGATTTCTTCCTCATAAAGTGGAAAGACATTTCTTAACGAAGACATTACCTGTTGATTACACCTGAGATTTGAAAGATTCTACTGCAGGAAAGGCCTCTTGTATAAACCAATTTGTTGAATCTACAAAGTTCCATATAAGTCTGTTTATTGGTATACAAAGTGTCGTTTAGGTCTGTTTACCTTACTGCAGAGTGCATGAAAACAAGGTGACCTTTCTTCATGTCCATTTTACCTGTTGAGCAGACCTAGGTATGACAAAGAATACATTTGTAAAGCGTGAGAAAATATTTTGACAACATCCAGAACCTCTACAAACTTCATCCAGACTTGCGTACCTCAAGACTTCTATTAAAGGTGCTTTTACTTGGTGAAGTCCCCCAATTTTGAACAAACTCAAATGCGCAAAAGAGACTCGCTCAAATCAGTGGCAAACTTCAAAGATTCATTTAAGTTTCATGATTACACAAAAATGAAGATGCTACGTGATGAACACACCTGAGTCTTTAAAGAATCTCCTACAAGAAACAGGCTTTTATTCCACAAAGGACTATTCATAGTATTTCTCTTTTGTGACCATACATGTGTTTGGATGAAACAATAAGAAGTGCATAAAGTCTATTAACGTGTATAGTGTCTATTTTTAAGTTCAGTAACCACATGGTTGTTTAAGACTAAAGGTTTATTTATAGAGGGGATTACCTGGTGAAAATACCTGAGTTTATCTTCGGACTTCCTGTAGCATTCCTAGATCACAGGTACTAGAGTATACAAGTCTACGTTAGCTAGGGAAAGTGACCAGGTCAAACATATAGCTGTGAAATTTTTGACCATGACATTGTGACATTTCAAACTAATCTACGACTTTTTTTACCTGTTTTGTGTCGCTACCTGGATTGCTGGTGATTTTAAATATTATACCTGAAGTTAGTAGAAGCTGATATGCCAGAATATCTGATGAGAAATTTAGCATATATTTATTTAGTCTGATTTTGAATATATTGTCTCATTGATTACGTTTTGGACAGATTTTATTACCTGTACTTCAACGGTAAACATATCAACTATACCTGAAGTGTATAGAACAAGGGATGTGTATGGTTGTTACTACCACTAAATGTATTTTATCAGATCGGATTTAAACTCACTGTGTTGTGTCTTTAAACCTATATTCTCACCTGGCCGTATTTGGATTAGGGCAGGATAGTGCACAAATTTCTACCTGTGAAACACCTGGCCTTCGTTCCATCATCGTGTCTTACTGACATCCAAGTCCAAGGAAAGTCAGTGAAATTTTGCAGATGTCACAGTTAATGCTGTAACTCGGAAAGAAAACAGTGTCATGAAGTGTTCTTATTTTGACCAACGTTAAATGGATTAACTCCAACTTATGTCTTCATATTGAATTCATATATTTTAAAGACAAGCAGTTCCAACTGGAAAGGGATTTCACGAACTTCCTTATTCCTTAATTCTAGGATTTGTTCATTTACACACAATAGTTGTCTGTTGTCTTTTAAGAAAGCCAGACTAACAAACGAGTACCTGTACCTGGCTTTCGATGGTTAATCAGGTATACTTTACCTGTGGTCTGACTGATGCAAATACCTTTTAACATTTACACCTGATGTAGTACATATAGATGTAGGTCCCTGTTTACTAATATACGAAATCTTCATAACTAACATTTACTGGCCTAAGGTGACTTGTCAGTGTCCTAGATACATCAAAACGTATATGTTGGATAGTTACACGACCAGATAAGGAGAAATTTCAACAGAATTATGACTTTTGGGTTGACTGAACAGGATATTGGTATAAAATAAAGCATATTAATCATGTGACGTCATTGTCACATTTTTTACTTATGACTTCATGCTTATTTCAAGGCTCCATATACTGTGCAGGGCTTTTAAAAAACAATGACTGTTTTATTGAAACTGTACCTACGTCAGTTGACTGGAACTGAAATACATACATAGGCTGATCTGTGTTATAAGCAAGTCGTACACTGTTCTAGCTGAAAGTGTAAATATTCAAAACGAACTGATATATGCTATTTCTATGGTACATAGGCTATGTGTGTGACAGCCTACAGGGCTGAGGATACAAATATATAACAACATTAATATGGAGCCACCGGAGGATAAAATCTATGTGTAACTTATTATGAGTCGGGTAAATGGCCTGTGATGGTTACCGCTGTTTATAATTATGGATTCACATACATATACTTGGATTCCTTAAAGACTTCTGAGGAAAAAAAATGAACTTTTGTGTTCTGGGTTTGAATTAGCTTGATTCTCATTGGTGCCCTGTGTCTCCACAGCATATATGATGGCATATATGGCCTCTCGGATATCATCTACAAATACAGGGTTCTTGGAATTTTTTGATTGTAGCGTAAAATACCGAGCAATCATTCATTCCAGACCTAACAATTAATCGCACAAGACTTGATTGTCTGTTTTATTTACACATAACCTGTGTCAACTGTGTGGTAGCTGTCAAGTTCAGTTGCCGTGGTTACAAGAATTTGACTCCTTTGACAAATCAAAATGGCTGACCGTGATATTTCAAAAGTTTGCAAACAATTTAGCCTTGTCAACAGCCCAATCAAACAACAAACAAACTTGTCGAGGCAAAATTATCGGACGTTTTCAAAAGGTGTTTTACCTGTGTTGAGAATTATTTTGTCACTTTTATTGACTGTGTTGCTTTTTCCCAGGTGTGAGGCAGAAATAAACGAGTGTCAAAGTTTCCCTTGTTTAAACGATGGAATCTGTTCGGATCTTATTGACGACTTCTCTTGTAACTGTACAGCAAACTATACTGGAAGGACTTGTGATGTACTGGTAAGGAAATTCATTTTTTTTTTTATGGTATTCAAAGAATGAAGGAAAACTGTTTGATATATCAATAGTTTCTTGATTTTCATTCCTCAAGGTCAAGGTCAGTTTCTTGATTTTCATTCCTCAAGGTCAAGGTCAATTTATAGATTTTCAATCCTCAAGGCAAAGAGCATTGTTTCCGCCCCTACTAAACCATGCTATGCTGCCATACAAGTGAAATAAAGTTAAGTGTGGCGTAAAACATCAATCAATCTTGATTTAGAAATTCCAATTTGTAGGATTCATATCATTGGGCAATATTTTCTAATTTGCATTAGATGTGTTTAAAACACAAAATCCGACCAAATGGAAGTTTGCTATATTTCTCGCTTTACTAAGCTTACAAGAAGTTAATCAGTGACGCCCAGTAGCCTCTGTTGTGTGCATAATTGCTCAAAGGGATGACACCCTTGGGCCGGACCATCATGGTAGTTTTGTCACCATATAACATCAAGCTGTTGAGTGCGACATTAAGCCCCAATCAATCAATCAATCAATCAAAAGGATGACGTCTCACACATCATCTACTGTGTCTGTGTATGCTCATAGCATGTACATATGGAGGGCTGCGTATGAGGAAAGCACTCAGGGAAACAATACTGACTTTGTCCTCTTTTTACACTTAACTTATGCCTATGTCTTTATCAAATCATGTAATTGTAATACTGTACAGACAGCAACATAGGTGTCGAAAGCTTCTGTCGTTCACAAACAACTTACTTCGTGGTGATTCCTTAATTATTTCTCATTAGTATGGAACCCACCATAAGGAGTTTCAAACATTTCTTTCAAAGAGCTTGTTTTTTTTTTCATCTTATATTTTTTAAATATACATAACTAAGTCATTATACAGATGAAGCAATGGGCCTCCATGGCTGAGTAGGAAGAGTATTAGACGCTCAATCTAAACAGCCTTCTACCAATGGGTCGCAGGTTCGAATCCCACTGAGGCCCCCCCCCCCCCCCAGAAAAAAAAATTCAAAAGGTTACCAGTGGAAGGTTGTGGGTTTCTGATTTCCTATCACAATAAAACCGACGCCGCCATATAAGTGAAATAATCTTGTAAAACACCAAACAATCAATCAATATACAGATCAAAACGAGCCCAGGTAAAATAATAGTCCATAAATCCTTTGAAAGAGTATTTTAAGTTCTTTTATTTAAGAACTTTATTCTCGGTCAACTATTTTACTTTATACAATGATGCAAAGAAAAAAAATAATATGCGATGAAATAAATTTGAATTGAAAAAAAAATATGAATTGAAACATTTTAAATTTATGTTATCATCAACTGTATATAACTGTTCATGGGGGTATTGGTTTGAACTAATGAGACGCCCTCTCTCTCTTCATTTCTCACTTCATTATAGTCTTATGAAAATGCAAATAAATTCTGCTTGAATAATTTTGTTTGAAAATTGCATTCATTTGAATTCTCATTATGATTGACATGATAGATTGTAAAGGTTGGTTGATCAAAATGCATTTATATCTCTATATACATGTAGCAGGGTTAACCTGTTCTGTTCCACATGTATAGGCCTTAACGTTATATCACTGTTTTGGGCGATTTTATCTTTTGGATGAAAATCCCTAAAACTGTAGACCACTCCTTGCAACCCTCACACTTCAAATTTTCACATGGACAACGATTCCTGCAGATTTGTGGGTTTTCTGCAACAAAAAAGGACTCTTTACAGCATTTTTATATTTTTGAAAATAAAGTCACACTGGCCCAGAGACATTAACTAGAATGGTCTCTTTTACCGGGAAAGCTTCATGGACAAGTTTCTATATTTTTGAACACTAAAACACACGGGCACAGGGATAAATCTTCTTGTCTAAAATAACCACAAAGACAAGTTTATATAGATGCCCATTAGTCACCATTGACCTATAAAAGTTGTTCAAAACTATAGACATATCTTAGGTTTAGATTGTCTAACACAATTTGGAACTTGTTCAAAACTATAGACATATCTTAGGTTTAGATTGTCTAACGCAATTTTGAACTTTTTCAAAACTATAGACATATCTTAGGTTTAGATTGTCTAACACAATTTGGAACTTGTTCAAAACTATATACATATCTTAGGTTTAGATTGTCTAACACAATTTTTAACTTGTACAAAACTATAGACATATCTTAGGCTTGGATTGTCTAACGCAATTTTGAACTTGTTCAAGACTATAGACATATCTTAGGTTTAGATTGTCTAACGCAATTTTGAACTTGTTCAAGACTATAGACATATCTTAGGTTTAGATTGTCTAACGCAATTTTGAACTCGTTCAAGACTATAGACATATCTTAGGTTTAGATTGTCTAACGCAATTTTGAACTCGTTCAAAACTATAGACATATCTTAGGCTTAGATTGTCTAACGCAATTTTGAACTTGTTCAAAACTATAGACATATCTTAGGTTTAGATTGTCTAACGCAATTTTGAACTTGTTCAAGACTATAGACATATCTTAGGCTTAGATTGTCTAACGCAATTTTGAACTGGTTCAAAACTATAGACATATCTTAGGTTTAGATTGTCTAACACAATTTGGAACTTGTTCAAGACTATAGACATATCTTAGGTTTAGATTGTCTAACGCAATTTTGAACTTGTTCAAGACTATAGACATATCTTAGGTTTAGATTGTCTAACGCAATTTTGAACTGGTTCAAAACTATAGACATATCTTAGGTTTAGATTGTCTAACGCAATTTTGAACTTGTTCAAGACTATAGACATATCTTAGGCTTAGATTGTCTAACGCAATTTTGAACTCGTTCAAAACTATAGACATATCTTAGGTTTAGATTGTCTAACGCAATTTTGAACTGGTTCAAAACTATAGACATATCTTAGGTTTAGATTGTCTAACGCAATTTGGAACTTGTTCAAGACTATAGACATATCTTAGGTTTAGATTGTCTAACGCAATTTTGAACTTGTTCAAGACTATAGACATATCTTAGGTTTAGATTGTCTAACGCAATTTTGAACTGGTTCAAAACTATAGACATATCTTAGGTTTAGATTGTCTAACGCAATTTTGAACTTGTTCAAGACTATAGACATATCTTAGGTTTAGATTGTCTAACGCAATTTTGAACTTGTTCAAGACTATAGACATATCTTAGGTTTAGATTGTCTAACGCAATTTTGAACTGGTTCAAAACTATAGACATATCTTAGGTTTAGATTGTCTAACACAATTTGGAACTTGTTCAAAACTATAGACATATCTTAGGTTTAGATTGTCTAACGCAATTTTGAACTTGTTCAAAACTATAGACATATCTTAGGTTTAGATTGTCTAACACAATTTGGAACTTGTTCAAAACTATAGACATATCTTAGGTTTAGATTGTCTAACACAATTTGGAACTTGTTCAAAACTATAGACATATCTTAGGTTTAGATTGTCTAACACAATTTTGAACTTGTTTAAGACTATGTCACTGTGTATGTAAAACAACACTGTTAAAAAACTTTAATTGCAGCTTACACCGTGTTTTACAAGGGTTCATTTTCTTCTACTCTGACCCGTATTGTCTCAATCCAACATTGCTTCCATGAATATATGTAGTTAAGTTCTGGGGGCTGTTTCACGAAGCCGTCATATAGTGCGATCAATCGCACTTGCCATGATGTCTTATCCCTCCATTATGGTATCCATTAGCAACTATGCTTCGTTTGCGATGCGACTGCTTTGTGAAACGAGCCCCTGGTGATGGAATCACTACCAATATACTGGTACAATGTTATGGCTGTCTCCTGTTTCAGATAACTCAAACTTGCCAAGATGAACCGTGCCTTAATGGAGCCACTTGTACTGATTTTAATGAAACTATCTCCGGTCTGGTAAGATTACTTGCACTAACTTTTTATTAAAATTGTGAAATATTTTCATACTAGGAATTATATAACTTATACGCCTGAAACCAACACTTGATGCATTGTGTAGTGAGTCATTTCCCACGACAATTGTTCTGACCAATTCCGTCATGTATCAACTGCAAACAAAATAAATCAATCTCTTATTAAACACATTTACAAATGTATTTGTATATTTGATTTTTGCCTTTTTTTAAATGTAAGCAAATATATAAATAATTCCTGTAATTAACCAATTGCTTGATGACATCACTTGGAATATACTCGCAAAACAATACGGGGGATTGAGGGATGTTTACATAATTTTAAATAAAGGCGGAAGGAATAATACTTTACCGACAAGAAGACGTAAAGGGCGTAAAGTCACCAATGCATGGATAAAAACATGTCACCATTGTTTTCCAAAAAAGTGATGTATTACCAAGTACATGTGCTGGTAAACAAAATGGCGAACTGAGGTACATAGTCTACCCAGAAAGCTTTGCATTAATCTATGTGACGTCATCAGGCTTGGCAGTAATTGGGCTAGGCAAAGGGGGAGGGTTTACATTTTCTTGACAAGGGCAAACATTCTTCCATTTCGACCTATATTACCTAGTAACTGTCTATTTACAGGAAGTTGCCAGATATAATTGTAGCTGTGCACCTGGTTATGAAGGAAACAATTGTCAGGATGAAATAGATTACTGTGCCGGATTTCCCTGTCAGTATGGTGCTACATGCAAATCAAATGTCACCCTACTGGATTACATCTGTATTTGTGCCCCTGGTAAGTTTGGCGATGTATATGCAGATCAAATGCAACCCTTAATTTCACACACTAGCCCAAAATTTTACTCTTAATGGCTTAAAAGAGGGTGACGGGGCCTCCATGGCTCAGTAGGTAGAGCGTTGGACGCGCAATCCGAACAGCCTTCCACCATTGGGTCGAGGGTTCGAATTCCACTCAGTCCAAAAAATTTGAAAATTTTCTGATTGGTTTTCACTCGAACGACCTATGTGGGATGGTTGCCATTTACCAGCGGAAGGTTGTGGGTTTCCTCTGGGCACAGATCCCGGTTTTCTCCCACAATAAAACTAGCAACGCCGCCATATAAGTGAAATAATCTTGGGCGCGACGTAAAACACCAATCAATCAACCAATCAAAGAGGGTGACCAAAAATTACATATTTTCCATATTAAAAATGTTAACGGCAGTCTTTCTAAATTGTCCATATTTCTTAACTGCTTGTTCACTTAGCTAAAAGGTAACATTTTATCAGCATACAGACTTCTGTTAACCATTTTTGTTTGTCTTTGTTAGGTTATACAGATAAGAACTGCAGCACTGATATTGATGAATGTGAGTCTTATCCATGTCAGAATGGTGCCACTTGTAACGACCTCGTCAATGATTTCAACTGTACCTGTTCTTCAGGTAAGTCAGTAAACTTTATCTCACGGCACGGAATTTTGTTCGAATCCATCAGTGTCGGTTATATACTAGTTCAGTAATTTCCTCCATGATGATTGCAGCTTGCTTACTCTCAACATTTCATGACATTTACAAAGTACCTTTATAGAATATGTGTCATTTTTTGGTCCAGTTAGGTGCTTAATCAGGTCGTGTTACGGATCAAATCCAACTCATTCCCTTAAATAGTAGTGCAGCTGAAGTTAAGGGGTTTCTTTTGGCAGTAGAATCTGGTTTACTTTGCTTGTAAACCTGATCCTAAGAAATAAATGAAATAATATACAGAACAATTCATCAATCAATAATTTCGAAATAATGAACAATCTGCATCTAGCAAGTATTACACTTTGGAATATATTTTCCATGGCTTTTATAATGCCTTTATAAGTTTTAGGCGAAAGTGGGTGTATTTTTTCTAATTTTATTACTCGATATTCTGTACAGCCTCATTAATTTGTCAAATGTTATTCAGAAACATTTTTGTTGTTTATTTAATAGGTTGGGAGGGCAGTGACTGTTCAGTGGACATCTTGGAGTGTAACAATACTGTGAACCCATGTGGAGATAAAGGGAGATGTATTGAACTACCTGGCTCATTTGATTGTGACTGTGATATAGGTTATGAAGGTAGGCCATCAATAATTATGTATGACAGACCAAAATTTAGTGAGAGAGACCCAATATTTACAGTTCAAATCCCACTTAGTCCTAAAAATTGGAAAATTTTCTGACTGGGTTTTCACTCGAACCACCCTTGTCAAATGGCTGCCAGTTACCATTGGGAGTTCGTCGGTTTCCTTCGGGCATAGAGCCCGGTTTCCTCCCACAATAAAACTGGCAATGAGCGTGGCGTAAAACACAAAACAATCAATTAATCTACCAATATTTACGGGTCTTTCATTGTATGTTACTTAATTTTTGCACAAATGATATAAAATGCCTGTCGTTTGTAGAAAAAAATACTTAAATGTTTTAGCTCATTTTTAAAGAAAGTTCTTATGTTAGCATCATATAATAAATATGCTGATAGCAAAGTATTTATCTAATTCCTAATACATCTTGATACATGTAGAAATAGTTTTGAATCACATTAGTTAAAAAGTTTTCAAATGTTAAACTTCCCATAAAGTAATGGTGTATTTCTGGTATTTTCATTGAAGGAAAACCATGTGAAGACATAAACGAATGCCTTCAAGGAGTTTGTCTGAATGGCGCGAGCTGCGAGAATTCTGACGGAAGTTATGCTTGCAACTGTTCATTGGGATATGAAGGCGTTAATTGCAGCCGTGGCAACTGTAGTTATGGACAATGTCTGGAAGGGTCAACTTGCTCAATTGACCCCAACACTAACAAATGGAGTTGTCAATGTCAAGATTTCTATGAAGGTTTGTAAGCACTGTTGTGTCAATGGCTTCTAAAAAACTGTCACATCGAGAAAAATGTGGCCTTCTTTGTTCATTATATTTTTGTATTTTTTCCCACCCTGGGGTATTGGTGGCTCATTTGGTCAGAATGATAGTCCCTCTGCCAGACACAGGCCCAGCATTAATACGGCTTTTACGAAGGTTTGTAACCACTGTTGTGTCAATGGCTTCTAAAAAAGCTTCACATCGAGAAAAATGTGGCCTACTTTGTTAATCATATTTTGTTCCACGGTGGGGTCCTTGATGGCTCATTTGGTCAGAATGATAGTTTCGTAGTCCGACACAGGCCTTGCATTGATACCACACAGGTTCAAATCCCACTCAAGAGTCAGACCAAATAAAAAATTACAAAATTTCTGAGTGGATTTTTCTCTCCATTTTGGTATGTGGAAGAGTTGTCAGGTATATGTACTTACCAAAGGCCGGGGTTTCCTCCAGGCAAATAGACCGCTTTCCTTTCCACTAAACCTGGCAACGCCGCCATATAAGTGAAATAATCTTGAGTGCTGTATAAAACATCAATGAATCAATCAATCCACTTACATGTGTTTACTTTTGATTGCGCTAAAGATTTTGAATGAACCATGCATGGTTTCTGTTTTTCTCTATTATGAATTTTACTTACCATCAAGCTCTCCAAAAGATAAAGCTTGGTTTTAAGTTATTCATTCACTAGACATATAAAACATTCAATTGTCAAAACAAGTAATCCCTAAATTTAGATACCAACGAAAGGTCCATGTTTCCTCCAGGTATTTACCAAGGCTGTTGTCGTTGTCCTGGCTTAATGATTGAAAATACAGCACGCATTTTATAGTGCTGGACATAGTTGCCATATGTGGGTTTGCTTCCCGTTTTGCGTATCACCCAAAATCGCTAGAGGAATTTCTACCAATTTTCAAAAAAAGCGTAATCCCAAATATAACGAGAATAAGGCTGTTACTACCTATATAAGTAAAACAATCAACAGAAGTATTTATAATGTCTTTGGCTGGAATATTAAGCCCTCAATCATATCATTGTAGTGGAGAGAGATAAGAATTGTGATAATTTTGTTTGTTGTTCAGTATTTTAGCTGTTTAAGCACGAGTTAATCAAGTCTGCAGTTCAATGTTTTGTTATTATTTTTGTTACAGGTGAGAGGTGTGATATCCGGGGCCCGTGTGCTGATTACCCTTGTGAGAACGGAGCTACCTGTTCACAAAACATCACCTTAATGAGTTACACCTGTACCTGCCCCCCAGGTGAGACTCAAACTTACACTTCTTAAGCGAACAAAAAATTTGTTGAAGATTCGGGATTTCCTCTGTGCTTCCTCAGGTTCCCTCCCCCACTAAGCCTGGCTAAACTGCAATATAAGTGAAATAATCTTGAGGTCACCTTAAAACATCAATCAATTAATCAAATAAATACAGCTAAATTGGTTTATTTGATGTAAACTTTTAATATCACAGAACCAATGAAAGCCCAGATCACCTTTGGACATTTTGGATTTTGGTCAATATTTTCCTTTCATGAAAGCCTCCCAAAATCAGTCTGCAGAGTGATAGTCGCGCAGTCCGTGAAGCCTTCGATGGATGTTTCATGTGTTCAAATCCCACTTAGTCCAAAGAAAAATTGAAAAAAAAATTCTGAGCAAAACAGCAAACCATCGTTCAATCTATATATTCACATATCCCCATAGCCTTCCCAACAGTATGTCATATTATGTGGTCCATAGTGTGGAATGTGGCTTAAAACTGTAATCAACGTCTAAAATTTCTTCACCTTGTTTTCTAATAAACGTGGAAACATAAAAGTACATTTGAAAGTATCTTGAGTACAAAGAAAAACAATCAGACAACAGTTTATTTTAATTTAATTTTAGATTAAACAAAATTGAAGACATAAATCATGAGATTTTGATTTTTTTCTGCAGGTTTTGAGGGTCAAAATTGTGGCGAGGATATAGATGAGTGTTTAGACTTTCCCTGTGAAAATAACGGCACATGTAACAATACAATTGGGTCGTATGGGTGTGACTGTATTGCTGGATTTACTGGTAAAAACTGTGAGATAGATATAGATGATTGTGCCGAAGTACCTTGTGAAAATGGTGGTTCGTGTACAGACTTAGTGAATGGATTTAGATGTGATTGTGAACAGACTGGTTACGAAGGTCCGACATGCAGCGAGGATATTGATGAGTGTATTATAAGCGCCCCTTGTCAGCATGGCTCAACATGCAATAATATTCCCGGGGATTTTGAATGTAACTGTGCAGAGGGATATGAAGGCGACTTGTGTGAAATCGCGGTAAGCTTTATTCTAACATTCGACGAAGAAAAGTATTTTCATTGCCCTTTTAATGCACTCAATTAAAGTAGCATGAGCTGCCAAATGTAGGGAAAATTTAATTGAAAATAAATTAGTTAATTTTTATTTTCAAGAATTACAAAATTGGAGCTTTCTTTGTATATCTGTCATGGGATTGACAAGACAACAACGTTTCCAACACAATCCTGAGACAGTTTTGTACAGAATGAAAAAACTTTATATTTCTAACATGATAAAGATGAAAGCTTTTCTCGATGTGAACCTCCACCAATCTGCCGATTGGCTTTTCATTTGATTGACTGACTTTGATTGACTAATGACAATTTAGATGTTAAACACAAGATTAATTGATTGATTGATGTTTTACAGTAACTCTGCACTCAAGATTATTTAACTTATATGTCGGCATTGCCAGGTTTAGTGGGGGAGGAAACCGGGCTCATTGCCCGGAGGAAACCTTTGACGAGTACCTGGTAACTCCTTCACAGACAGATTGAAAGTGAAATACAAGAACTGCTGTTAATGCATCTGTAATATTTAAGAAAAGTTTACCCATGTTTAATCCTATTCGCTTCTAAAAACGATCCATATTTTTGCTATTGTAGAGAACGGTGGAAGATAACTCCAATCTAATCGCCATCATCGTAGGATCCATTGTGGGATTCATTGTTCTGGTGGCCATTATTTGTAAGTACTGTATACTCCTACATTTTTATGTACAGACAGTTCCGTCTAAACTGGAAACATTTTTTTAGCCCTATCTGTGTTTTATATAAAACGAGGCATAAGTCGATTGGCCAAATGGTTTGTGTCTGGGATTGTTTAACACAAATAACTCTTTACTGATATACTATACATGGAACTTAAATTTACATTTAAGCTTAAACTACTTAAACTTACATAAACTTAAATTTAATTTTTTATTTAAATATATGGAAGAGTCTAAGGTCAAGCAATGTAAATGTCCCATGTGATAGTGATGAAGGCAATGAGCTGTTTTTTTTCCCACACTAAACCTGGCAATGCCGCCATATTAGTGAAACAATCTTGAGTCCTGCGTAAAACACCAATCAATCAATCAATTTACATAAATATCATTTCTGTACAAAACAAATTAACTAGCTGATCTCAAAACATCGCCTGTGGGTTTTAGTGTTCATAAAGAAATCAAATATTAATCCTGTGTTATTTTCTTCTTTTCTGTAGGTTTAATAGTGTTCATAGTATTAGCTGCTAACAAGAGGGCAACACGGGGGACATATAGCCCGAGTCGACAAGAAATGTCCGGGTCACGAGTGGAACTAGGTCAAGTAATTAAACCACCTCCAGAAGAAAGGCTTATATGAAGATTTGAAAAATAATTCGAACAGTTTTATTTTTTTCAAAAAGCGTATATGAGCAGATTGTGGAAACAGAGGTTAGAGGTTTCAGCCAATGGGATTTCATCATCTTCACCTGTTGATGTTGGTCTGTTTGACATTTTAGCACAGATCCTTGTAAAGAATCTACTCTTTAAAAAAGTTTAATGAAGAAATCATTTCGCTGATGATGTGTGCACGGAAAGGAAAATATGTGATTATTTTGTTATGGCAGCAGAATATATGCCATCAAGAACGATAACTGGGTTTGGCAAGTTATACGTTTTAATTCAAATGTTGTTGAATGATTGACTAGTTGGATACGACAACGCTAACAGTGGATACTGGTGCAAAACTGAAGTATTATCATAACAAGGAAATGTTAAGGAATTCTCGATACCTGCTGAGGTTGGAGATTGAATATGGTACTAAGAATTGAACAGATCGGAGATTGAATATGGTACTAAGAATTGAATAGAACCGAGATTGAATATGGTACTAACAATTGAACAGAACGGAGATTGAATATGGTACTAAGATTTGAACAGAACGGAGATTGAATATGGTACTAAGAATTGAACAGAACGGAGATTGAATATGGTACTAAGAATTGAATAGAACCGAGATTGAATATGGTACTAAGAATTGAACAGAACCGAGATTGAATATGGTACTAAGAATTGAACAGAACCGAGATTGAATATGGTACTAAGAATTGAACAGAACCGAGATTGAATATAGTACTAAGAATTGAACAGAACCTTTAACCATTGACTTGTTTTATGTGCTTAAATACTTTTCTACACAAGTGAATCACTGAGGATCCAAAGGGTCAATGTGCTATGTCTGTGCGAGATTGAACTACCATCCATTAGTGTGGACGTTCAGTAGAACGTATCCTCATGGAATACTTGCGTGTGGCGTAAAACACACATCAATAAAACCATCAATTTATCTTGTGAAATAACGAACTGGAAGAACAGTGTGTGTGGTTAACAACTCTTTTGGGTGATTCCAATGGCTTTATGATCGGTAGTTTCTTGGCTGAGGTTCTTAGGGATGAATCTCGCAGACCTGTGTTTATTTTTAATACTCCATAAGCTGAGAAGATCAACTGCATGTTTTAAAGAGTCACAAACTTTATTGAAGACATCATAAAAGTGATGATAAAAAATTAAGACATCACCATGTCGTCAGTTGCGTAGATCATAAAAGTGCCGTATCAAACTGTCTAGAATCAGGTTTGTTTGTTACTGACTCGGACGCCTCATGGATATCTGATCTGATGAAATTCGTTTTCACGATAAAGTTATTTTAAACCAATCAGATCCTATATGTGATACATGCTGTACTACATAGCATTCAAGAGTGACGATTTCTTTTAAGATTTATTATTCGGAAAGGCTGTTTTCCATTTGTGAAAAAGCAAGAATTTCAAATAAGGATGACGCTCATCGTTTTTAAAGGAAAATATATTGGATTTCTTTCTGATAGACTCTCTGACATTATTTCATACTCAGAAAACCATTTCACATGTAAATATTCTTTTCATTGACTGGATCGCCTTGTGTGGAATGGTTGCCAGGTTACCAAGAACCCGGCTCTTCGCCTTCTCAATCTGGCAACCCAGATATATCAGTTAAACAATCTGCAGTGTGGCCTAAAACACTAATCAATCTACATGTATGAATCTTGGATCCCTTGAACTGATATATCGCCAGTGGTTGGATATGGACTATAAAATATCAGGTAGTTTGTGATGACCATGACAGATCTGATAGTATCATATTTCAACATGTTAAAAAATCATCAATCAAATGATAAATAGTTTCATACACATAATTCAAGTCCTATTATTAATGGCAATTCTACTTCCATGAAATACTATCTGATACAATCCTCAATGACAAATATAATACAACTAGGCCTGCTCGCTGACGATTGAGCATTTCTCCCAGGCAAATAGCCCAGTTTCTTCCCCCGCTAAACCTGGCCACGCCACCGTATAAGTGAAATAACTTGGGTGTGGCGATAGACATTAATCAAGCAACCAACTTTCCGTCTCTCTTTCCGTTTTTAACTGAAGATTTTTTTTCTTCCAAAGCCAACTTTATTTCAAGTTCATTCCAAAATTTGCATGTCTTAAAGTAGATCATTCCCTGAAAAAACATTCCCCCAGATTTATCTGTGTCTTTCAAAACGTGTCATCATTCCAGTTATCTCGGCAACAATTTAAATGCCATTAGTTCATATAGACATACAATCATATTGACCCATAAAGCACATCCACAAATAAATCGCCATGGATACATATACAGTGTAAAGGAACAAATTTAAATAAAGTTGCTCCTTTTTTATAGAAATTCCTTTAATTGGGTGTCAATATATTAGCTCCCATGTTAAAAAAAGCTGAAAACCCCGTCCAATTTTTTAACTGCCTTTCCACTTTGATTGTTAAATAGGCGACTAACCACACACAAATACAGTTGTCAGTGTTATTTATCCAACCTAACAGTAAATGCATAATCATTATCTATATTATATTTATATTTCAAACCCACTGGAGAAAATTGTGTGCTTTGGTAAGGTATAAAATTGTCATAACTGATTGTAGAAGCTAATTTAATGTTAAAAACTGAATAACCATGTATATATAGACAGTTTAGACTGTGTCCACACTTTAATTGTGCCAACTTTTTAAATGTCCAGTCCATGTACATATTGCCATATATGCATCATTAAAATCTGTGGCAATGCTCGTTCTTTTTTTAACACAAAAATGTATCAATCAAGATCTTGTGCCATTCTACGAGATCTTCAACACGAGACATGGTATGATATCTCAACCAATGGCAGTAGGATCAATCTCTTTTTTAGATTGAAAAATGTTTGTTAGACAATTAGATATATTGGAATTTGGATGAAATATTTGGATGAAACTACTGTCAGCTTAGTTCTGTTGCAATACATCCGGTAGAGTGAGAAATTCAAACGGTCCAGTCTAATTGTGTTGTACATTGTCCCCCCCCCCCCCCCCCCCATACATGTACTTATGCTATGCTAAAATGTGCTGCTGAAAGTTTTGCTACAAAATGTTTATGTTTTCTTTTAAAGAATTTAAATCAACAAGAATAGGCACAGGTAGTATTTTTGCTATGCATCGATTTGATAATTGCAATCGCCACAAACGATTGGCTTTCCAGAGTGTAGCTTGTGTCCATTTTGTGTTTTTTACTTGAACATTCTGTAATGGCTTTTATTTTCATTGCATGGTCCAAAGCGTCTTTTAAAAATGTATTTTTTTTTAAGTTAATTCAAAGTTGCTGAAAAAGGTTCTTATCAGGTGTGTATTAACATATCAAAAACCTGTCCAGTGCACATCATCATGATGATGTATATTTGTCATGATCAGTAAAATAAAGGACTATTTTTCGACTGATTGAATTGTCAGTATCAACCGCCTGTCAAGTTTCATGTACTTTTTGTTGGTGCTATATAATTTTTTAAACTCACAAAATGAATATATGTAAAATTAAATGGTGTTAGATAAATCACGTCAGATTTACTGTTTATAAAATCTGAATTATTTCACAAATTATGTATTTTATTTAAGAGTTTCACTAGACCTCGAATACATACAGACCTACATATCATTGACGCCTAGTAAATGTACTTGTCACCTTGTCATACACATTGTTCATAAATTTTTAATTATGTTTATTCCATTTTGTAATTTAGCTACAGGCCACCTCAATTTGAATTCATTTTCAAAATGCCAATAATAAAATGCCTGGGTTTAAGTTCTTAGAGTGCCCTCCCTTTGTCATAGAACCTGAGTCCAAGTTCTTAGAGTGCCCTCCCTTTGTCATAGAACCTGAGTCCCTCCCTTTGTCATAGAACCTGAGTCCAAGTTCTTAGAGTGCCCTCCCTTTGTCATAGAACCTGAGTCCAAGTTCTTAGAGTACCCTCCCTTTGTCATAGAACCTGAGTCCAAGTTCTTAGAGTGCCCTCCCTTTGTCATAGAACCTGAGTCCAAGTTCTTAGAGTGCCCTCCCTTTGTCATAGAATCTGAGTCCAAGTTCTTAGAGTGCCCTCCCTTTGTCATAGAACCTGAGTCCAAGTTCTTAGAGTGCCCTCCCTTTGTCATAGAACCTGAGTCCAAGTTCTTAGAGTGCCCTCCCTTTGTCATAGAATCTGAGTCCAAGTTCTTAGAGTGCCCTCCCTTTGTCATAGAACCTGGGTCCAAGTTTTTAGAGTGCCCTCCCTTTGTCATAGAATCTGGGTCCAAGTTCTTAGAGTGCCCTCCCTTTGTCATAGAACCTGAGTCCAAATTCTTAGAGTGCCCTCCCTTTGTCATAG
The DNA here is from genome assembly GCA_963971465.1 of Lepidochitona cinerea. Taxonomy (NCBI): domain Eukaryota; kingdom Metazoa; phylum Mollusca; class Polyplacophora; order Chitonida; family Tonicellidae; genus Lepidochitona; species Lepidochitona cinerea. The sequence goes on along the minus strand of OZ020563.1, from coordinate 25,847,311 downwards.
AACCTGAGTCCAAATTCTTAGAGTGCTCTCCCCTTGTCACATTATCAAGTAGATGTTAATTTAATGATATAATTATCTACTATAGTATTTTATTTGGTTTATTCTTAAGACTGGTTCTTTTTCTTGGCTGGAATTTCATTTCATGTATCTGATCAGTAATCTAAAGTTTTTCATAAAAATTGTAGTCAGATGAGAATTTCTTAGAATCCGGTCATAAATGGAAATGTCCATCAAGGTGAAGAATTACAAATGGATAACAACTTGTTGGTTTATTGGCTGACAACGTTTTGATGTAGTTCTTACATCGCTATAAAAGATCATATATATAACCTAGTCACTGACTTTGATAACACTTAGAGTGTAAAAATTGCATTGAAACGTCTTCGGCCAATAAACCAAGGAGTTATTTTCCATGAGAAATTCTTCGCCTTATTGTAACTATAACTTGTGAATACCATTGAATGATTTGAAATATTCGATTGTTTGGGAGATGTAGGTCTATTTATGAAATTTCACATAGTGATACCTGAAGGCCGTTTCTTAACGCTGTTGTCATATTACATCCTAGAGTCTACATCTTTGTCATCACATACATTTACTATTCATAAAAATCATGTTATATTTTTACCTCATTGTTATTAAAGGAACAATATATAACCGAAATATGTATATTATTTAAGATTTGAATATATTTTCTCCATTTTGCACATATCATACATATGAGTGTTTTTGTCTTTTTCGGTTAAAGGGACGTGCCCGAAACTAATATCGTTAAAATGCGTGCTATTCTACTGTTGTTTATATACTTAGCGTCATTAAAAACGCGCGGTTGAATTTTATGTTTCTACCCCAGTAAGGCTATTGGCCATTTACGTTTTGTTGTTTATTGTTAGTTCGAGTTCAGTTGCAATAATTGGATAACCTGTGATGTTCCCGATGCGCCTGTCGTGAACATTACGCAACATTTCCTAATAACGTCCATTGAGTCTTTCACCGTCACTGAGAACAGCTTTCAGGGCTCATTTGTCGTGGGTTCAACACTTTACACGAAGCTCAGCATAAAGACGAAAAAAAAATCAGAAAACGTTACCATGCCCCGACTTACGACACAACAAAGGGAACGTGCCATTGGCATGTTACAGGCGGGTCTCAGTTGTGCCGCCGTAGGACGTCACATGCAGTGTCATCCCTCCACAATTAGTCGCCTCAGAATCAGGGAACATGAAACTGGCAATGTTGCCGACCGACCACGCCCTGGTCAGCCAAGAGTCACTACAGCCCACCAGGATCGGTACATCGGTTTGCTGCACACACGTGGCCGATTTCGCACCGCGACACAGACTGCTCGTGAGACAGTGGGAATTGGAAGGCCCAGGGTAAGCCTCAGCACCATCCGACGCGTCTCCAACAGATACAGGTGCATGCACGCATCCCCTACCGAGGGCCCATATTGACACCCGCCGCACGCCAAAACCGTTTACGATGGGCTCGAAATCATCAGAGATGGCGTATCAATGATTGTAACTCTGTCCTTTTCTCTGACGAGTCTCGTATCTGCCCTGATCGTCCTGACCGACGTCAACGTGTGTGGCGCAGACGTGGTGAACGTTTCGCAAATGCATGTGTGAGGGAAGGAAATCGCTGGGGTGGATGTAGTGTTATGGTGTGGGAAGGCATCACTTCTCGTAGACGAACTCCCCTTGTCATTGTTGATGGCAACCTGAATGCTCAGGGTTACGTGGATAACATCCTTCGACCTGTGCTGCTTCCATTCCTCTAAAGGCCCGTTCTCACTGTGCGATTTGTCGAACCGACTTGTAGGATGCGATTAAAATGGATGCATTTGATTGGTTGATAAATAATTTTGACCAATTAAAAGCATCCATTTTAGTCGCATCCTACAAGTCGGTTCGACAAATCGCACAGTGAGAACGGGCCTTAAGCCAATGCTGGCGTCACGACGTTTCAGCAAGACAATGCGCGCCCACACTGCAAGGTTGACACAAGACTTCTTGCAACAGAATAATGTGAACATCATGGAATGACCAGCTTACTCCCCCGATCTATCGCCCATTCAATGTCTGCTTTGTTGTTGTGGTAAAATTAATCAGGTGCGCAGTAGAGACCTTTATATGGAGAGTTTCGTCCGACCAGAGGCCGATTTGCTCCCACCTCTTAACCTGAAAACGCAGCCATATTAGTGAAATAATTTTGAGTGTTAGGAAAAACATCAATCAATCAATCTTTGTTATAGAGATTCAGTTTCCTTGCACTACTGTGTACACCTGCTTTGTAAAGAACCGGATCATAATTTCGCTCTACACGAAGCATTGAGTTAGCCAGATATAACTATAAGAAGAAACTTGCTGGCTAATGGCAAGGAGATAAAAATATTGTAGCTAGGCTTGAGCTGAAAGTCTGTGTCGTTCTGGTCAAAAACTTCACATATATACATGCTGACGGCATAGGCGTATCTAGTTTAAACTCCTGTAGTTTTTGTGTATATTGTCAGTTTGACTTTACTTTATTCCACCCAGACCACATTAGTGGTATATGGGGACATAAGTATACATATATACACACATTTCTACACATATGCTTTAATTTCAATAAAGCAAACTGTCCGTTGAACCGTAGCGTTATTGGCATATTCGTAAACGCTCAACCTATTTGTGGAACGATGTAAACCTGGAGCGTCACTTCATCGATACTAAGGAAAAGCAAAATTGATATATGTATATGGTTTAGTTGCTATTAATTCTCCCCACAGCACTGGTAATTTCAAAAATTCAAACTGTCAAAACTTTTCAAACTGGTGAGTCACTAACTGGCTGGTCGCGCATACGAACATTCCAATGGTCTGTCCTGACTTACTACTCCACTATCTACCAAAGATAACGGGGCGTTTATTTGAGTGTTGAGATTATTGATTGGTGTTTCTCGCCACTCTAAAGATTATTTTGTGATAACTTTTATTTGTGGCCTTTTTATTATGGCACTAATTGGCTCCTAAGCTATCCTAAATAGAGGGGAAAATAAATTAACTTCTGTATATCAAAAGATGACGAGTACCAGTAATGATCATTATTATTATAACCAGTTACAAAATATCAGCAGATTTTAGCTACAAATTTAGATTTATTTTTAATAATAAAGAAACGTATTCACAGGCAAATGTTATACAAACAGTGGAAAGAAAACGAATATCAAAATGATTTACAAACTAAGAACAAACAACTCCGAAATAGAAAACTATAGTCCGAGAACTCACAAATTGTACTAGTACAAATAGCAGTATAGATCCGATGATCAAGAAATAAAATCCGCAGAACAAAATCCTGGAAACACTGGTAAACTCTACCCAAAAAGAAGGATTCCCAGATCGCACAAATGACAGTAACACTGTTAACAGAGTACACAAGTAGTGTTATTTCGAAAAACGAAAACTTCATATTGACTCAATATTTCGACTTTTATTCAGTCATCATCAGGGGTGAGGTACATTAGCAACAACATTGGTATATATACAGGTAAAAAACAAACATACAAACAGCTCGCTGATAATTTAATACTCAAAGTAAATAGAAAAATACCAAATAATCACAATCAAGTTCCAAAGCATCCCTAAGATCCCTGTGAACTGAAGGACTAAATACAAATATTACGCCTTTTAAATAGACCTCTAGGGTTTCAAGAACAATCACATTATTACGTATAAACCTAAATTTCCATAACTTAAGAAACTTGACATATATAATCTTCTAGAAGAATCAATAATCCCATTAATACCACTGGCTCAAATCTAAGTCAACACCACAGCAACACATAGACGTTGACGTAAAAAGATGTAGAAAGTAACAGTAAACTGGCATCTATAGATTTCTGTACACAAAAGACAGACTTACGTAAACAATATACAAAACAAATCTGGACAAGAAAACATTCCAGAAAACTCCATAAACCTAATAGGTAGATTTACAGATTTTTAATTTCAGTGGGAAATAAATTCCCCTCTCGATGGCATGAGCCTTTCAATGTTCTATTCAAACATGTGTATACATTTTAGGAACTAGCGATTATGGTTTAGGATGTCAGATTCTGTGAGAGAAAATTACGTTGCGAAGATGGTAGTTGGAACGATTGTGTATGAAGTTATGAGCAGTGAATACATTTAGCTTACAAAGTGTTCTACAAAATTTTTCTGGCTAAGACCAAGATTTTAGTACAAATGTTTTTCTAAGCCAAAAATATAGCATGCGACTCGCTGGCAAAAGATCATTTTCTAATAATATGACCGCCGAGTACCTTTGATTACATACAGGATAAAAGCATGAGCTGCCAAAATTCACCCCTTTTTCATAATTTCTGATCGTCACGACAGTAAGAGGCTTTAGAGGCCATCGAAAAACTAAATGATTGACTTTGGAATGAGGAAGATCCATACAGTATGTGCCCTGTACAAACCGATAACGTGTTCGAAAAGTAAACAAAATTTAAATAACCGGGACGACCATTCATTCGTTCTAAGCCAAAGTAAGTTCAAAACAATACTTTATCGCACATTTTCGAGACTAGAAGCACTAAAAAGCTTCTGAATTGTACGTCTTGAGAAAAATAGCCAATAATTTCAACATTCTGTTTCAACGTCAAAATATAAACATTTCGGCAGCTCATGCCACTTTAAAAGCATAGCATATTATATAAATATCCTCTTTTTAACACAATTAGAAACTTGTCTCCATGGCTATTTTAGACAAGAAGATTTTCGCTGTGTCCGTGTGTTTTAGTGATCATAAATATATAAATATTAAATAAGCATAAATAAGACAGAAATCAAATGTTGACGACATTAGTGTCAACTCCCAACCGAAGAAGGAGGGGAACGGTTAGAAAGAAAGTCATTGTAGGATATTCATTGTGATGGAATATTCTGGTCGGATATATTTACATACGCAATCACTTTTCCAGTCCCCGATAGATCGAACAATAGGCATGGGAACTCAGGACGAAATAAGCCAAGTAGCCCCACCTCTTCTGAACGCTTTGTTAGCCGAGAAATCTGGGCTCTGCCGAATTTTTTTTTTCCTGTCTTTGTCAAATATAAAAAAAGCCCTCTAGACCGAAATTCCGGGCTAAGCGCTTTGTGGGACGGTTGTCAGTTACCACCGGAAGGTCGTGGCTTTCCTCCAGGCATAGAGCCCGGTTTCCTTCCACAATAAAACTGGCAACGCCGCCATATAGGTGAAATAATCTTGAGCGCGGCGTAAAACACCAAACAAGCAATCAATCTTCTGAGTGAATGGGCGTTATAGTCATTACCTAGGCATATGGACTTATATCGACCTAGCCATATGGAATAAAGAAAACCGGGACCAAAACTGCCTGTCAGAGCGATGCATAGAGTTACTTTTTTTAAAATAAAATAGAGGAGCAGAGGAAGGCAAATCGCCCGCGATAGCCAAAAATTTTAGAATAGTGGAAGCAAAGCCAAAACCTTTATCTGGTAGTAAAGGAATTGCTACTTCATGGCAACGTTGGTGGACTTGGTTGCTTTCGGATTTACCCCAGTTTACCTCTATGTCTGCCCGCCGGATACAAGCAGTCTTGTCGCCAATACAAGAGGACATAGTAAGATTACTAATGCACAATAAACCAAAGAACCCTGTTAAAACAGTGGCCCAAATTTGGCAGTCTTCAGTTACCGATAGATTTATATTTTTTAATATGTATTTCAGATGACCCGGAGTAATGGGCAGCTTATAGTTCGGTTTGCAACCATTAACCCGTTTAATGCCAATGAGAAGGTGACGTAGAAGTACATTATCATTAAAAGGATTAGGTAATAAAGATATATTATGCAATTGTCTAATGATGTTGTTGAATAGTACTGTAGCACTTGGGCCTTGCCAGAAAGGAAGCCTATCTCGCTTTTGTAGTTGACTGAGCTGGAAAAGAAGAACGATCATTGAGCAAAGGTTCGTTTAATGCCAATGAGAAGGTGACGTAGAAGTACATTATCATTAAAAGGATTAGGTAATAAAGATATATTATGCAATTGTCTAATGATGTTGTTGAATAGTACTGTAGCACTTGGGCCTTGCCAGAAAGGAAGTACATTATCATTAAAAGGATTAGGTAATAAAGATATATTATGCAATTGTCTAATGATGTTGTTGAATAGTACTGTAGCACTTGGGCCTTGCCAGAAAGGAAGCCTATCTCGCTTTTGTAATTGACTGAGCTGGAAAAGAAGAACGATCATAGAGCAAAGGTTCGCTGAGTGGGTTCGGCTAGACAGTTGGATACCCAATATTTGACCCCATCGTTAAGGGGTTGTCATCCCCGGATACCCAGGGTTAAATTCTGAACAAGCTCACCTTTTACCCCTGGGCCAACTGCGATTTAAAGCCTCGTTTTCTGAGAACGCCTATTTACTGTCGGGCCAATCAAAAATTCTCTTCCAAACGTTGGAACTCTTCAGTTTTTGAGAACGTTTATCGAACTAAAGTGTTAATCGAAGAGTCGGCCATCTTTGTTTTGAACACTGCTTGGATCCTTACGTAACGCCGATTCTGATTGGTGAAATTTCCGCCACAGATTTTTGGCGGAACCAATAAAAGTCTACATGTATATTAAATTAGAAACGACGGATTTGGTTCCACTTGTCCCACGGGTAAAGTGAGCGTGGTCGTAAGTTTTAATCGTGGGTTCCGACGATGAGGGGTTGCATATATCCACCCGATTGATCTGTTCAGAAATAAAATGCAAAGCCGTTAAAGACGTGATTGGGCAACCAATAAAAACCTGGCGAATAACAACCGATATCTTGGAGTACATCGATAAACCTTTCTAAATAGCCATAAATATGTAGTCTGCAAATAGAATCTGCCTATATTATATATACCATGCAGGTAAAAATACAGCAGAGGATCCATTGTTCGTAAAGAAGGCCGTGGTCGCATTGTCGGTATTGACTAACACTCGTTTTATCTTCCTGACCGGCAAGTAAGAAAAACAGGATGAGACACATGTGTGCGGCTCCACTCGTGTGTGCTTCCATTGCCTTTTCTATTGTTTGATCGCCTCGACCTATTGCCAGTTCCAGGACATTATTATCAGCTTTTTCATATTCATGGTTATCAAGCACCCAAACTTTATACATCCAGTCAGAATTGTAGAACTCTCCGCCAGCAGTATTACAGTCAGCGGTCTGCACAGATATACACTAGGCCTAGTGTCCAAAAGAAACGATACCAACTTGTTTTTAAAATATTTTTATAACAAATTGATTTTGTAATATGAAAACATGCCAATTCGTATTGCAGATCCCAAACACAGCGCATCAAGCAAAAATACCTGGAAAACTTGATCACTTGAATACGTAAATTTCGTGCGAGTGACATTGCCCTCTTTAGCATGTTCTGCGCGTGCAGAAAAGCTGTTTAAAAAGGCTGAGCATACACGTTGATATCACAGTAACAAAAAGATCACAAGGCATGCAAATTTCGCGCAAGTGACATTGCCCTCTTAAGCATGCTCTGCACGCACAGAAAAGCTGTTTAAAAGGGCTGAGCATACACGTTGAGCCGTTGGAATGGTCCAACAAGGAGCGACACACGTCGATGGTTGGGCTGTGAACGCATCACTATCACCAGGTTGATGCAGCGGTTACGTCAGACTTCAGACAGGCCCAGGAGTGGAAGACCACGAGTAACCACACCTCGTGAAGATCGTAACATCCGGGCATTACACATGAGAAACCGCACCGTATCAGCGACGCTCACAGCGTCTACAACACAGGGACACAGGATCAGCAGACAGACCGTCTACACGAGACCGCGGACCGCTCCCGACGCCTCGTGTCCGGGACGACAGATTGGTATGGGCCAGGCGAGTTCGACGTTGGCAACGGCGCGGCTGGGCACGGGTTCTGTTCTCTGATGAGAGCAGATTCCTCATCTTCAGACACACTTATGGGACCACCTCGATCGGCAAACCAGACAGCGCCGTGAGCCTCCAGTCGACGCCCTGGACTTGGAACGATGTCTGCTCGAGGAATGGGAACGCATCACTCCCAACGTCATCAGTCCGAAGGCGTGTTCTGGCATGTATTGATGCTCACGGTGGACATACCCACTACTGATTTGACTTTGAGACGTTTGGTGTGACATTTCCCGTTGTCTCTGTGATCAATGCTCTAACGAAATGTTCATTTTTCTACCCCCACCCACCTGAAGACTTGCCATATTAATTGTACTGATTTGATTGAAATGAATTTTGGTAAGATTTTTCACAAGAATTAAACTTCTGCATTGTTTAGTTTTTATTTTATGTCGTTGCAAACATTCTTTTGGACATTAGTGTAGTTGATATTTGACTTGCGTTAACAAGTCGTTTTCTAGTCTAATGTGAACTATTCTGCCATTTTTTCGAGAGTGGAATAAATTCCAAGCGGTAGGAGCTGTATGAAATTCCTCGACCATCAAGACAAACGTTTAAAAGTGGCTTTAGTAAGACCTTTGTCTTGACTATCGTGCAACAACAACGACAAGAAATGTTTTTTCAAGCGTTAACCTCGTTCTGGAATGTAACGTTAATATGATACACACAGTCAGCCATCTTGCTAGTTGTCGTTTTCTACTGCGCAGCGCATAGCTCTAGTTATTATAAGATAAGGTGAAGAATTACTTATGGATAACAACTTCTTGGTTTACATTGGTTGTTATCCATAAGTAATTCTTCACCTTATTGTAACCTTTCAACTTCTAAATGCAATTGAAAGATTTCAAGATGTATATATATGAAGCAGGATAAGGGGCAGCTAACTTGAGCTGAGGCCCCAATCGTAATCTCGCAATATCTCCTTTAGACGTAATACACCAAAAGTGGATTCCTTACCTGCCTCATAGGAATCAGGCAAGATGGCGAAGCTCCTTGTTGAATGTAACTAACGATATCTCTAGCCAAGTTCAAGGAGTAATAGGTCGTCTAAACGCAAGCAAACGCCGAGTTGAATATCGTGATGTTGTTGCTTTGTCGAATGCTTAACAGTCCCATTATCAGTTGACCTCCAGGATGAACTCACCACTACAAGATTTTTCCTATAAGATGGCGACTTTTGGCCTTAGAGGCTATATCTAGACATAGGAACTAGGATAACTTCTGAATTTAGATTGCTAAGGCCCCATAGACTGTGATACCAGAGGCAGTCACAGGTGAATTTTTCAGGCTTAAAACGAGCGGAACGGAAAAATCGGTGACACTCATCTCGTTAGACAGATTTTTCGGGAACTGCTCACTAGTCCGAAGGTTCACTAGTCCGAAGGTCCACTAGTCCGAAGGTTCACTAGTCCGAAGGTTCATCGGTCCGAAGGTTCACTAGTCCGAAGGTCCACTGGTCCGAAGGTTCACTGGTCCGAAGGTTCATTAGTCCGAAGGTTCACTAGTCCGAAGGTTCCCTAGTCCGAACATGCCAGACACAATGCGCTATATCTCAAATAAGACCATCCACTATTTGGATGAGAAAAACTAAACAGTGGAACTGATAGACATTTTATTCAAGCAATTAAAAAAATCTGAGTAGCGGTTCGTATACTTGAACAGATATGAAAAATAAAAAGTACTCTTCACGGTTTGTTCAATTTATGGGGTATAAAGGTCTAAATGATATACCTCTTTTTAACACAATTAGAAACTTTTCTCCATGGTTATTTTAGACAAGAAGATTTTTCCGTGTGTTTTAGTGATCACAAATATATATATATGAACGTTTACAAAGTCGACACCACGTGTCTTTCTAGATATAAGTATAATGTCATCTTTTTAATAATGTTTTGCCAACTTTTCAAATTATCTGATAAATAAAAGGATCTAAAATTGAACATGTCATGTCATGCGTATAACCCTCTAGAGTTCCTAAGGAAAAATAAAATATTTAGTTCGACGGTTTTATATACCCTGCATACCACCTATTTCCTCAGGAAATTCATTGTCTTTCTCCGTTAGTCTGCACCCCCCCCCCCCCCCCCCCCCCCCTGCTACCGGGATGTACGCCCGTGGCTGTGCATAAAATCGTCGAATTATATATTTCCTTTTTCTTTGGAGGGATCATAAATTCCTAACTTTACACTGTCTCGACTACAGACCAGCAAAGACTAAGGGATACTGTCTCGTGGGAAAATGATGCTGAGGAAACTATCCTTGGGTCTGGGTAGGCCTATACCCTATGGGCTATATCATTTGGAGGATGATATCGGTACTGTTCTTCGGACTACTGGACCTTCGGACTAGTGGACCTTCGGACTAGTGAACCTTCGAACCAGTGAACCCTCTCGTTCGGACTAGTGAACCTTCGGACTAGTGGACCTTCGGACTAGTGAACCTTCTTACTAGTGAACCCGTTTTTCGGACTAGTGAACCTTCGGACTAGTGAACCTTCGGACTAGTGAACCCTTCTCGATTTTTCTCACATAATCAACTCTCCCATAATAGACCAGGCAACGTCGTCATATTAGAGAAGTGCGGCGTAAACATTACTCTTCCAATAAAGGTATATAATAGAAACAATCAGAGCATATATAACCTGGTTCTCTTCACCAACTGTCCGTAATTCCGGCTTCGTTACATACGTCAGAATAAATTCATATTAACCCTTGTCAACTAAATGTATTATAGGCCCTACTTGAAATAAACAGGATATTAATACTAAGGCATACTGACTTATAGGTACACTTTTCACCACTCCCATTCTGTTTCTTTATCTTTTCGCCTACTTTTTTCTTTTTATCCTATTTCCATCTTAACTTATACCATTGAAATCAAGTAGAGTATGTCCAATGGAGCGTAAACCACGCCCCATTTCGATAGTTACAGCGTATGAAAAAACAACAATATAGAAAGGCAGGGTTTGGTTATTTAATGCGTAGGCGCGAGCTGTTACCACGTCGGGGTCTTCAAATAAAACTGTAAAGGACACCGGTCTTCATTCGTCCGTCAAAAATCCGCGTACGCATAATTCGTACTCCAGTTATCCAAAATGAACTCCTGGGGGTTACCTTGTATTCTAACACTGACCATTTTCACACTGGTTATATGTCGTGAGTTAGGACAAACTACTACAGTTTATTACACAAATAACTTCAAATTGGTCCAAGAATTTCGGAACAGTGATGGCTCATTGGAAGATTGTTCAATTTACGGTGACAGGTAAATACGATTTTTTTCTTTACTTTACACCAATATCATATTTAAACAAAACGCTAAAAACGATTATAGGCTATTTCTCTCAAGACATGTAATTCAGAAGATTTTCAGTGCTACTAGACTAGTATAAATAGAAATAAAGTAGTGTTTGTCCCGGATATTTAAATTTTGTAACTTTTTTAACACTATTACGGATCGTTGAGCTCAGGGACTGTATGTATTTTCCTCATTTTAACGCCAAGCATTTAGTTTTTCGATGACTTTCAAAGCTTTTTACTGTCATGACAATCAGAGTTTATTAAAAAAATGAATTTTGGCAGCTCATGTCCCTTTAAGAAACGGCGGACAACTATATTCTGTCCTTCACGAAGCATTTAGGCTTATTCCACAAAACTCTAGGCATGATCGTTCATTTTAAATGCCCCAAGAGTATGTTAAATATTATGACATATACAATTATAAAATCGACACATTTCCGTGTACGGTTGTTATTAAATGAAGAAATGAAATATAAATATGCATCGTGCTGGACATATATATAACTGTTTTTTATTTACTAAGTTCTATTTTCTTACTCTACATGGACCTGTCTATTTTCACACACTTTGCTTATATATCAAAATAAGTATTTCTAACCCAAACAAAAAGGTAACTGACTGATTGTTGGAGTGTAGTTTACGCAAACTATAAATGGGCGTACATCATTCATACGAAAGGACGCGCCCGTAAACTAAAACATCAAACAAAAAAACTATCAATGAATGAACCGTGTTTGTTGTCTAGTGTATTTCTATGTTTGGGCTGCCGAATACCAACTATCCCTTTCTTGCTATCACGCATATTAAAGTGGCATGAGCTGCCAAAATTCACACTTTTTTCATAATAGCTGATCGTCACAACAGTAAGAGGCTTTGAAGGCCATCGGAAAACTAAATGATTGCTGTTGGAATGAGGAAAATCCATACAATATGTGGCCTGTACGAGCCGAAAACGTGTTCGAAAAGTAAACAAAATTTAAATAACCGGGACGACCATTCATTCATTCTAAGCCAAACTTAGTTCAAAACAATACTTTATCGTACATTTTCGAGACTAGAAGAGCTAAAAAGCTTCTAAATTATACGTCTGGAGAAAAATATTCAATAATTTCAACATTCTGTTTTAACGCCAAAATATCAACATTTTGGCAGCTCATGCCACTTCAAACAATAAAACTTTCAATATGAACACACAAACACACGGGTACAGGGACAACCATATAGTAGGTGTACACTACACTCTTAGAAAAAAAGGTTCTTGGCAGAACCCTAAAGGGTTCTTTGGACTGAAGCTGTGGGAGAACCCTTTAGGGTTCCAACAAGAACCCTTTTAAAAGGGTTCTAGGAAGAACCATGCACTGGAAGGGTTCTTGAAAGGTTCTTGATAGAACCCTTAATGCACTGGAAGGGTTCTTGAAAGGTTCTTGATAGAACCCTTAAGGGGGTTCTAACTAGAACCCTTCCGGAAGGGTTCTACTTGGAACCCTTATGCCAATAAAGGGTTCTCCCACAGCTTCAGTCTGAAGAACCCTCAAAGGGTTCTTCCAAGAAGCCTTAAAAGGTTCTTCCAAGAACCTTTTTGCTAAAAATGTTCTGAGTTATATAGGATAAAATGATGTTAAGTAAACATTACATGTAAATAATGCTTAAGTAGACTCAATAGATGTTAGTCAAAGATGCTGTTTTCAGTTCTGTAAAGAGTCTCATATCCAGCTGATCTTTGTTAAATCCACTACACAATTATTTACAATTTATAAAACATATTTGAGCCTATCTGAACATTAATACATGACAGAGACCGATAATTTTAACTATATAATCAGAACACTGGATAAAGGCTAATGGCAATGGACACCGAAAATCAGCCTACAGTACCAATATTAGAATTCCCAGGTAGTGAACTCTAAGCAGGAAAAAACACCAAAAACTATTCTTTAAAAAATTAAAACCATTATATTATTTTCACACTTACATTTAAAAGTAATCCAACATAAAATTATAACGTGTAACATAATACTATTTCTGATGATAGCAAAATCAAATGCCAAAAGAATGAGTAAAATTACCTGTAGTACCAAGAGATTTTTTACAACATATAGCAGTCAATAATTGTTGTTTTTTCTGGGTTTTTTTCATAGCAGAATGTATGTGACAACTTATATATAATTATATAATATAGAAAGCATAAACAATCAATATTCATTGGTAAAGCATTTTAAATGTACTTAAATATTTTTTTTGACAAAATCAGAAAAACAATGAATTTTGACCAAATTAACCTCAGGTGTAAAGAAACAGTGAGGTAATTTATATAGTCACAGTTTGTAGAACATGGTATTTGTACATCTGTACATGTAATAAAGTCTCTGCACAGGACACTCAAGGAGATATTTAAAAATCCAGATCTTTCTTGGTTCAAAATTCAAATGAGGAAATTTTTCCAACATCTATTGTCTGTGTGAGGCGAGGTATTCATCCAGAATCACAATTGCTTTTCACAAGTCTTTACTTTTCCTATTTCATCCACACTAAAAGTTCTAAACGCATGAAAATTCAAAATGGATAGTTTCATTTCACAATTGTGCACACTTCATTACATAATAGGAAGATAGCTGGCTGGATAACCCATGACCTGGTGTAACTGAAACATAAACCGAACTGAATTAGATGGAGACATTATCAAATATATATTATCTATTGTAAAAACAGCTTATCCAATACATCATTGAGAAAAAAATAAATCACCCAGCCATATATTTATGATCACTAAAACACACAGACAGACAGGGAGAGTCTTTTAGTCTAAAATAAACATGGAGACAAGTTTCTAATTGTGATAAAACGATGCATGTCATTTAGACCATATACATGAACATCAAAATCTCAAAGAATATAATAAATAACACTTTACCATTTGTATAGTGTAAGGATTGTTCAGTATATTAGGTTCTTCAACAAAACAATGTTTCCGTCTGGTGGCAAATATTCAACACCAGCAAGACTTTTCTTCTCTGTGAGAAAAAAAGATAAAATTTCATCAATATAAGAAAAAATAATGTATTAACATTTGTTACATGATTGTTATCTAAATATTTACATAACTAGAAACATGGTGCATGTACAGACATCTAAAAATAAATTTATGAGGTGTGTCCATTGGTTTAATGGAATTTGCAATTATAACCAGGTAAAATCAAACATATGTCCATTTATTAATTATTAATTTTCAAATTTGCTAAACGTTTTAACTGTGTGTCCACATGCATGGTTTAGCCCCATAAGGCATAAGGACATCAAACAGTCAGTGGATGAAAGGAAAATGACAATGTTTATAATAAATTACTTTTTATAAAAACAATCATGTGTTTAGGCTATTGCATAGGCAGAGTAAGTCTGATTATTTGTCCATTGTACAGAAAATGCTTGCACATAGGTACATAATGACATTAATATTATTCATAAATAACCGACACTGATTGACCCTGATCCGGGCCAGGGTGAGAATCAAACTGTTGATTATTTACTAATTTACTAATGATTGCAGCTTAAGATTAAATTAATATTCCTACCTTACACCAGGGTAAATACATTTACTAAGATGAGGAATGAGGGGACAAGAGCATTTTTAAAACTTAAAATCAATTTTTCACTAAACATTTCCCTGTTCTCAAATTGGTCAAGACTATAAATCTTTTTTTACAAAAACTCACATAGATATATACTTACTCAGTGAAAATTGAAGAATGTTGTTCCATACTTTAGGTAACTCAGACTCATTTGACTGTCCTATAGTCCATACCTGGAATTAGAAAGGCTTATTATCAATATCGATAAGGATTTTACACTTAGCAACTGTATCATAATTTTGATATTTTTACCAGTCTTATCAGAAGTCTAGTCTAGTTATTAAAATATTACAATGAACGGGCAAAGTTTTGCATCAGTGGATCACAGCTAAAACTGAGATTTTCATAAAAAAGGTCTAAAAATCTTGAAATTATATTATTTTACATAAAAATTATTTAAATATGTTTCTGATATTTTATATAGTTGGCAGGCCTATTCTTTGGTAGCCCATACCTGTGCCTCTATAAATTTTGCGTTGATTTTAATTTGGGTAAATTCTTTGGAATCATTTTGTAAAAATGTTGGATATTAGCCTACTTTATATTGACAAAAACAAATGACTAAACAATTAAATATATAATTATAATATATCTGATTTTGGTGAGAATAACAATATGGTTTTGTTTTGGTCAGTTTTAACTTTTACGTTTTTACTTAAAGTAATTTTTAAATAAGACCGTTCACATGTGCAGCTACGGCCGTACCAGTATCACCAGGGAACCAGTTTTCGAGGTTTCAGGAAATTTAAAGATAATAAACATTCTTGTATGTTGTTGTATTAATAATAAACTTGAGCGAGATTTTACCCAACTTTTAGTTTTGGTTAAGCCCTATGATGGCTATATTAATTATTTACACATATAGACAGTGAGTCAACCTTTGTTAGAATATTTTTAAGTCCGAGATCCATAGGTCTAAACTTAGTGCACAAACCTCAACTCGTCAAAATACCGCCCAGTAAAAACTTTTAGGGAGCAGTCTTTGTCTATGGGCCGCGAAGTCAAAGAAGCCAGTAGACCTACTGTCACAGTGGTAGCAGCCAACTAAAGATGACTGCTCCCTACTGCTTTGACTGCACGAACTCTTCTACCCAATCCCGTTCGAATTTTACTAATACTAGGGCCGTAGTCCCTTTGCACGCGGCGATGTAAGATGAAATCATTTGTCCGGATTATGATACTTTCAAATAAATACACCTGCACGAACCACTAACTAAATCGATACGGCAGTAGCGGATTCAAAATTTACATTTCGTCCGCAAATGCATCCATTTTACTATTTTACATAGTTAGGTCTGGGTTATAAATTCCGTGATAACTGTTATTATGGTATCCGTTATAAAGTACTTGTAATTTGAAGTCAAAACAAACAATACATACCTCTGATGATAACAGATTCGGTCTTCAGGACATGTCCCTCTTCAACTTGTCTGCAAAGATGGCGTTGGTGGCTTTCAAAAAACAAACCCGGATGTAAAACTACCCGGATTTCAAGGGTTCTAGGTAGAACCCTTCTTTTCACCCGAGACCTATTTTCAGAAAAAGGGTTCCAGGCAGAACCTTTCCACTTTCCGAAGAACCCTTTTTTAAGAAAGGGTTCCAAGAAGAACCCTGAAGGAAAATGTAGAACCCTTGAAGAACCCTTTTTTTTTAGAGTGTAGCGAGATGTATATACTTTGAAATGTCAACTGCAGTGTTTGTGTGTATAACATCTCTATTGCTGCTGTTCTAAAATTCAATAATTAACGATGTCACTATATAATCTGTTAGCAAATGTTTCTAGTTAGATTTGCTGATTACGTTAATTTTTGTCTAAATAACCACATGGGAACGGTTTTGATTTATATGTAACCCGCACCCTGTCCTCGGAGCCTATAGTTTATATTTATGATCACTAAAACACACGGGCACAGGGAAAATCTTCTTGTCTAAAATAACCATGGAGACAAGTTTCTAATTGTGTTAAAAAGAGGTAGTTTATAGTGTCCTTATATGTATTTAAAGTGGCATGAGCTGCCAAATTTAACGAAAATATTGTTGAAACAGAATTAGCTAATTGTTTCGCATTTTTGTCCAGAAATCCGAAATAGGAGCTTTCTTCATATATAAATCTTGCATATGTTCCTTTATCGATAATTTTTATCTAAAAGTTTAGTTTAGTTTTTCGATGTATACTTCAAACTCTGAACTTCTCGTGACGATCGAAAATTATGAAAAAAAATCAGAATCTCGGCAGCCCAATACATTTTACGGCAACTGAAATTTATTGCCTTTGCTTTTCAAGAAATGTTATGTGTATTTTAACGGAAATTTTAAAAATACAAGTAAAGGGATCTCTGTATGTTAAGTGGTTGGTTCTTGGTCGGCTACCGTCAGTTTCAATCCCATGTGTTTGCTTGGAATGTTCCAATCCCAACCATATTCGGCCAGATTGAATTTCAATTTACATATATATCCAATAAAACTGTTAAATAAAACTCTATTCACGATATTATTTATTTGACGTTTGACATTAGATCGAAAGGCCACCAGGTGCCTCAACTGTGTATATGCTGCATTTGTTTCTTTGTTGTTTTTTTGTTTTGTTTAAAGACAATTCTGTATTTTTCCATCCTGTTTTGTTTTGGGGGGGCTTGAGTCATTTGGTAACAACTGGCTGCACATACGCGCTATTGTGTAAAGGTTTGGATAACACTAAATTATTTATCCGATTTTCAACTCTTGGACATGGGTCAAGTTTTATTCCAAGTATAAAATAAAAGTAAATTAATGTATATGCCCCATCGACAAAGAATTTGAAGTAAAATTTAAATCTTTTTTTTAAGTATGCTTGCAGCATTTCGTATGTCATTCACCGGCTTGCTGTCCTTTCGTTAACCATCAATTTTGTGTAACCATTATGTAAACCCAGATTTTATTTTCATTTTTTCGTTCAGAGAGACGGTGGAAAAAATCCTGAGTGAAACACCCGCTGGCAACCAGCATCAAGTCACCAGGACTGTGTTCGATCAAAAAGCAGAAGGTTGTAGCACACATCACCAGTCCACAGGGGCCGATGGAATAAAGGACCGCTTCAAGAGAGGCACATTCGGCATATATCCAGGTAAGGGACTTGCATTAAGTTAGTTCTCAATCTACCGTTAATAGAACTTTTATCGGGAATTTCGCTTCGAGGGAATTTTCTAATTTGACGACAAAAATGGAGGTAGTTGACTGGTAGATACTACAGCCGGCAAAACGTAAAATTATAAGTATCCCCCCCCCCCCCCCCCCCAAAAAAAAAAATAAAAAAAATTGCCACCGCTTCTGACGTCATGACAACTGCGATCGGTGTACACTGCGACGGCTTCTTGAGACCTCCCCTTCACTCTGGACGGGCAACATGCATTAGGTGTGTGTGACATTTGATTTCTGAATATTAAGTTGACAGCGACATTTGAAAAAACAAAACACCATTGACGACAGCTTGACCGACTACTCATGGTACATTTACATCTCAAATGTGATTTTTTTTTCAATTGTCTGGGTATGCATAACGTATGTGCAACACAAACATTCTTACGTATCCTCACGAAGTGAGTTCGAATTAGTTGGAATTGCAATTTCAAAAATGATTACAAAGTTGCGTCATTTCAATAAGTTGCCATTCATATTCCAGTTATTTCTTACTTACATATACAGCACTGTGTATGAATGAGACTCTCTAACGTTCTCGTTTAGAGTTATTCAACTCGCAGTTGTCTTAGTTATCCAATAAACATGGTATTGTATCAATTCAGGTACCCATTGGTGCGGAAAGGGGAATATTGCCGAGGATAATTCTCTCGGTTCCCGGGTTGAAGAAGATAAGTGTTGCCGGGCGCATGACCAGTGCCTACCAAAAATAACAGTGGGTCAAACTAAATATGGCTTAACTAATGACGGTTCATTCACAACGTAAGTATGGGCTAACATACCAAAATTTAGCGATTTAAATAGACTATTGGTTGCTTTTAACCAAAAAGCTTTTTGTTTCCAATGTTTTTTTACATTCAATTGGCAATTTTGGAACCCACGACGACCGGAGCTGTCCGTGGAGATTATAACTGCCATAACAATGTGACCTTAGTACGTATAATCTCATATATTTATGAGTACGTAATCTCATATATTTATGAACACTAAAACACACAGGTTAAATAAACTAATTTGTATCGAGCGTTTTCAGAAATCGTCCATCGGAGCATAGAAGTGGCATGATCTGCCAAAATGTCGGTATTTTATCGGTAAAACAAAATGTGCATTTGAAACATAGTTGAACATATATATAATGTACCCTTTGTTTAAATTTACCGAACTTAAGGGTTATGTTATGGATATATGTTACATATATATTATGCAATAGTATATTTTGATCTGCTGACTGCCTCAGCGTACATCCTCAAGATTGGTATCAGCACAAAGCTTCTATTTTGTACTTGTTCGTAAAAATATCGAACATTTAGAGAACTTTGTTTCAACAAAATTTCTCCGATTTTGGCAGCTCACGCCATGCACTTATAATAACTCTTGTTAATTCATGTTTTGTCCAAGAGGCTACAATGCAGCGAGTGAAGCTATGAAATTTGTTTTTCTTTCGAAGACTATTCTTGTTTCGTAAAGGCCACATAGATAATGTATGTATTTTACTTATTCCAACGTCAAACGTTTAGTTCTATGAACTTTTAACCCTCATAATGACAATCAGAATTTCTGAGAAAAAAAACCCTGAAAATGTTGCCAGCTGTTGCATATATAAGCTCATTACCAAGTAGCAGTCGTTAAGCATCGATCAATTAACAATAAGAATGTTTTTGGGTTTTTTTCTAAACATTTTTTTCAGTAAATTTCAACTAAAAAACAATCAAGCCCAATCCGAATATAACAAATGCAATTTTTTCTACGAAACAATTGGGTTTTTTCGTCCAGATAGGCCGAATGGAATTGCAATTTCAAAAACGATCACTTGTAAACGTTTTTTATGCCGTCTGTCGCCATTAATTATGTCGATGTAAAATCAACTGCCACTCCCTCTCCTCTTATTTTGGACGATGGTTATAAAAAAAATTAGCCCGAAGGTTAATTATACTGTAATGTATGATACACCCATTTGTTTAATGCTGGGAAATAGCCTAGGGTTATCATTCCGTGTGACCATTCTATATTTATGATGCTATAGCAATCCGAGAGGGGTTCTAATTTTCCCGTTCAAACACATATATTTGCAAATTGTTTACACTCAACAGTGAAGTTAAAGTGACATGAGCTGCCAAAATGTTGATATTTTGACGTTAAAGTGGCATGAGCTGCCAAAATTCACACTTTTTACATAATTTCTGATCGTCACGACAGTAAGAGGCTTTGAAGGCCATCGAAAATCCATACAGTATGTGTCCTATATGAACCGAAAACGTGTTCGAGATGTAAACAAAATTTAAATAACCGGGACGACCATTCATTCATTCTAAGCCAAAGTTAGTTCAAAACAATACTTTATCGTATATTTTCGAGACTAGAAGCAATAAAAAGCTTCTAAATTATACGTCTTGAGAAAAATAGCCATTAATTTCAACATTCTGTTTTAACGTCAAAATATCAACATTTTGGCAGCTCATGCCACTTTAAAACAGAATGCTGAAATTATTGGCTATTTTTCTAAAGACGTATAATTCAGAAGCTTTTTAGTGCTTTTAGTCTCGCAAAGGTACGATAAAGTATTGTTTTGAACTACCTTTGACTTAGAATAAATGAATGGTTATTTAAATTTTGTTTACTTTTCGAAGACTATTCCGGTTCGTATACGCCACATAGGCTACTGTATGGATTTTCCTCATTCCAACGCCAATCAAAGCCTCTTACTTTCGTGACGATCAGAAATTATGAAAAAAGTGTGATTTTTGTCACTTTAACATCAAGCAAAACGATTTTGTCAACGTCTTCCATTTTAAGCCCGGGTCCTCTGTGGTTTAGTGGGTTAGAGTGATCGTCCCTCAGTCCCACACAGAAACTTCGTCGATGCAGCACAGATTCTAATCAAACTCAGACCAAATAAAAAAAAATTAAAAATTTGAGTGAATTTTTCACGCGGTGGCCCAATCTGCGGTGGATTGGCGGTGGCCGTATGTTAAGAGTTGCCTGGTACTCGCCGAAGGTCGAGGGTTTCCTCCCCGCTAAATCTCACACTGCCATAAACGCCGACATATAAACGAAAAAATCTTGAGTGCGGCGTAAAACATAAATCAATTAAATTGAAAAAAAAAATTGAATTGAAATTGTAAAACATCAATCAATCAATCTATTTGAGCCCAGTTTAATTTCATCCACTCGAAGGCATCCACAACTCACTATTATATTTATGATCACTAAAACACACGTGCACAGGGAAAATCTTCTTGTCTAAAATAACCATAGAGACAAGTTTCTAATTGTGCTAGAAAGAGGTATACTCACTATTATACATTAATAAACAAATCGTCGTCGTTTACCTAGAAATCAAACATCTTCGCACAATCATTGTGAAGTCAAACATGTAAAATGACAACAGATTTTATTTTTAAAATTATATTTATATTAAAATCAATGTCATGTTTACAGTAAATATCATTCAAGAAACGAAAAGCGAACATATATCAAGCACTGTACAAAATGTTAATATTACTCACAGTTTCAGAGACAGCAAGTCGTAAAAAAAGTCGTAAACCGTAGGCTTGGACAAAGCTACCCTGTAAATCTTGACAAATCTATTAATCTCAAAATGCCCCATCCACAGTCTACATCTATATGTTACCTCTTTTTAACACAAACAGAAACTGGTCTCCATGGTTATTTTAGACAAGAAGATATTCCCTGTGCCCGTGTGTTTTGGTGTTCAGAAATACCTATATGTTATCTTACTTGGCTTAAGCCTAGCCACACACGAGACGCGCCAGATGAGCTGCCGGCCACCATGGCTGAGAGCTAAGCTGTTTCCCCCGTGTGCGCATACATTTGGGTGAGATTTTCGCCTCTCGAGGCGGTGTGGAAAGTATCTAGCATGTTTGATATTTTCTGCCTCTCGTGGCAAGAATCTCACCGTGTGCGCACAACGTGAACTGTCAGCTGAGCTGAGAGCAGGGATAGTCCAATGACGCGTACTTATTAAATCATGTGACCACATAGAATATTACGTAACACAGGTAGTGATATTTATGTAGCTTAGTGAACTTTGGTGACCAGGAACTTGCCTCAGCCGAGAGTTCATCGTCTGCGGTAAAATCTGTAGCTGCTCCCTGGGCCACGCGTGCCTTGTAGCTCAGCCGGCGCCTCTCGTGTGCGCTAGTCTTAAGTACTTTCCTCACCGCCTCGAGAGGCGAAAATCTCACCAAAATGTACGCGCACACTGGGGAAACAGCTTAGCTCTCAGCCACACGTAGCCGGCAGCTCAGCCGGCGCCTCCCGTGTGCGCTAGGCTTTAGTTTTTATATAATAGTTGTCTACAGAGCAATCCATTTAACATTTTCGCTAGGTTACCAAACTGTAGTTGTACTATGGTCAAAGTATATTTGGAACACTAAAACACACAGGCACAGGGAAAATCTTCTTGTCTAAAATAACCATGGAGACAAGTTTCTTATTGTATATTGCTGCAATTATGCTGGCCACAGTACCAGAGTTAGACCACAAGCCAACGATTGCTTCGCTTATATGTGATAAGGTTTTGGGGTACAAAAGCTTGTCTTACTGATATATAAATGACACGTTTTCGCTTTAGGTTTCACTGTGAACTATGTGACCGAAAGTTTTACGACTGTTTGAAAGAAGCGAATACATTCCATTCCAATGTCATTGGTGTGACTTTCTTTGACGTTATCGGCGTCCGTTGCTTTGAAAAAGATTATCCGCTTGTATGTTCAAGGTAAGACAATTGACGCCAAACTTTACTTCTTCTCATCGGCAGAAAACTCTATCATATATGCATTTAGAGGCACTCTTGATGGATCAGCGATTTTAACGTGGACCATCGTCAGTATTTCGTTTTTTTTTTTTCATCAAATTTCATCGAATTCCTAATACAGCTAATACATGCCAGTTTAAA
The DNA here is from genome assembly GCA_963971465.1 of Lepidochitona cinerea. Lineage (NCBI taxonomy): Eukaryota > Metazoa > Mollusca > Polyplacophora > Chitonida > Tonicellidae > Lepidochitona > Lepidochitona cinerea. The sequence continues at coordinate 25,824,353 of OZ020563.1, read as the reverse complement.
ATACGATTTTTCGACATTGTGATTCGGTGATAGTCTTCGGTGAGCGACTGTCTCTCACGCCTCCGATCGATGGTTCCCGGGTTCGAATGATCAATCCCCAGAAAAAATAAAAGTATTCTGAGTGGATTATTCACTCTATCGCTCTTCGATCGTACTGGCCGATAGTCAGGGGGTTTCCTACGGCCAAAGACGTTTTCTCACTCACTAACAAATCTGGCAACACGCCATAGGGCCTTTATGTTAACATCCATGTTCGTTTGTTTTGTTTATTCACCATAAAACACATGAATGTAAAACTCTTTCATCAAATATTTGATTGAGGTTGTGGGAATTAAGTTCTATGTCTATGAAAAAACTAGCCGAGAAATCTTGGCTCTGCCGAATTTTTTTTTTCCGTGTTCGTCATGACGAACACGGGAAAAAACAATTCGGCAGAGCCAAGATTTCTCGGCTATGAAAAAACTAATTGAAGTTATCAAACGGTGGAAGTTGTGAAGACTCCTTGTAAAGTTACTTATTAACCAAAATTAATGCATTTAAACAATGAATCATTTATATTTTTCAGTTGGTGGATTTTTAAACATTCATGCGAGAGGGACACGAGTAAACCAAAGGTTTATCAATTTAAAGACTACCCAGATGCGTTTGTTTTATAGATGAAATGATGTCCATTTGGTACCAACTATTCGGCAGCTCATAATCTGTATTATCGTATATATATAATAACTCCCTTGACTGTTTTCTTTCTACCTATAGTATTTCTGGAAGAAACAAAATTTTCGCTTTTATTTTCCATGATCCGATAGGGTTTAATCTCAGTTTACCGATATTCTTGCCATAGTCGTAGATGCGTAAACGTTGTCAATATATTAGAAACTGTTCCAGAAAATTCTACAGCTAAACTGCAACGTACCAAAAGCGAACGTGTGTTATCCGGCTAATTCCTACGAAGCCTACACCGGTATATATCTATACGCAGACGAATACAAAAATAGTATAGTCGTAATGAGAATGTATGGGCGTCTTGGGAAGAATCCCTTTATCCTATCTAGCATTGTCTCAAAGGTGAATGTCCACCAGGCCATTCCGTGTTTGGGACTGGCTATGGAGATGGCCTCAGAAAATTATGCGGTATACTATTCCTCACATCCATTTTCCTCACATCGTTTTCGAGCTTACCTGCAGTAAAATAGAATATCCAAAACATCCTCTTTCTCTCTGTATCCTATTATTCTTTATTTATGTCTAGTCAATCTTCATTAATATCAATAAACTTTTCCAATAGTAGAAAACTCTACTGATTTTGATTGTTCCTCTTTTAAACACTATCGTTGTATAGTATATAACAGCCTTGACCTCAGGCTTTTCAGATACCGGTAGTTTTGTATTATGAGAATCAAAATAATGGCTTTAATGTCTTTTGTGACAACATATTCTTGGAAGATAATAAACATCAACACTAATTTTGGAAATGCCACGCGTATAAACCGGCAGTCGAATTAAAATGGTTTCCCATAGGAATATCCGGATCCAAAACATACACTCCATTGACATTCCTATGTGGGATGGTTGCCAGTTACCAACGGAAGGTCGTGGGTTTCCTCCGGGCACAGAGCCCGGTTTCCTCCCACAATAAAACTGGCAACGCCGCCATATAAGTGAAATAATCTTGAGCGCGGCGTAAAACACCAAACAATCAATCAATCAACCATTGACATTCGGACTAAAGTGGAGATGTCCTCGATTTTGTAACCTCCACAGAACATATCTGGTTGTGCCCTCGGCTGGTATATGATGATATACAGACGTTGTGGGGTAGTTAATAGATTCGCGCATTTTATTCAATAAAATAATGCCTTGGGTATTTGAGGATGTCACAAGTAGAAAGTAGTCACAAGTAGAAAGCGTCTCCACGTCATCGGCAGGATTTTCGAGTCACTCTTACCAGATCGACAGTCTGTATTTCTCAGATAAAGTACGTAAAATTATACTGCGCCGTTAGATCACCCACACGACTCAAACATTAGGTCGCGTGTGCGCATGTTCAGGGTTTGTTTACATTGCGGGTAAATCTAATTTTCAATTTCAAATTAAAAACACCAAATAATGCCCAAACTTTATATTTTGGTAAAAAAAGAAAGTTCCTAACTTCTTCTGTTTGTGAAAATACAGAAAACCGCCCACTGTTTTTATGTAAACAGTATTCTGCATTTTCGCGGCAAGTGTGCCATTTAACTCAACAGTGAAGTTAACAACAAACAAAACAATATGATCAACTTTCAATAGTCTCCCATTTAAGCCTAGGTTAATTAAATCCACTCGAAGGCATTCGCAACTCACTAAAATGGCACGCAGTATAGAGCTCAAGTGACTAACAGGTGCAGTGACCAATTCAAAGTAAAATTAAATTCTATGTAAATACTATTGAGTGGTTATAAAAGAGGTTATCTAACGGGAACCAGTGTGTTACGATGAATATCACTCGAGTCTATTAAGTTTCAAAGTCACGAGACTCTCAAGACGACGATTACTTATGAATAACAACTTCTTAGTTTATTAAGTGACGACGTTTTGATGTAGTTACGATGTAGTTCATTGACTTTGATAACGATGTAAGAACTACATCGAGGCGTCGTCACTTAATACACTAAGAAGTTGTTATTCATAAATAATCGTTCAATGCTTGAAATTGTAAGAAATACAGACTAATTAATATTTCCACTTATTACCTGCATTTTTTGCCATTATTATCATGAATTTTCCCAATTTGTTCACTCTAACAGGTTGGCATTGAATTCATTTGCTATGCAATTTAGCCTTGTTAAATATTGTGTTAGTGGCGATGTGAAAGGAGGTATATTTGCAGGGCGCAGTGAATTGTTTCATTTTGACGGGCACTTGGCACTGGATGAGGCCTTTGGTTTTACTACACGCGTTTCTCTGGGATTCATCCCTGATCTTGTGTTGGTTGTCCTCTCATTTACTCCAGTTCCTTCCTTCACCGCTACTATACAAATTGATATCCCCCCAACATATGTCTCTGTGTTCAGGCACACCCCTCATATCAAAGTGAATGGAGTTTAGCAACCGAGCTATTCGCAGTAAGGCTTCTGGGTGGTGGTCACCAAAGGGTTCTTCATATGTGAAGATCCATGATTTCTTGTGTTTATTTCCTTTCCCATCTTTCGTTAACACAACTTGCTTCGCCTACATCACCTCCCACCTTCACCTGGGCAAACTCTACAGATTATGCCACACTATATTAATAACCGTGTCTCTATATTTATGAACACTAAAACACACGGGCACAGGGAAAACCTGCCTCCCTCAATAACCAAAGCAGGGGGCCAGACCTATCTTTGCCCCCCCCCCCCCCCCCCCCATAATTGACCTATTAAGCAAATTATGGAGGTTTCAGAGACGATAGTCAAATGCCAGTTAAGTGATTAAAGGGCAGAAACAGTTGAAAACTGCGGTTCAGAAACGCATAATTTTTTTTACCGGCTTCGCCTCAAATCTTACAATAATATAATAAATATACAGTTTCTGAGGGTTAAAAGAACAAAACCTCGCCCCACCACTCAATCTGTCTTGATGTTGGGTTGTTTTGTGAAAGTCCATCTCTGATCGCAATGTTTGGGATTTTACTGTTTCAGTAAAATTCCTGAGAAAAATCTATATCTTTATATGCCAGAAATGGCTTAGACAGATGTCGGCGATTTAGTACCCGCGAGCTCTACGGGGTTAGGCAGCCCGTGGTCCTTTGCGTGATTGTGCTGTGATTTTGTCTGCCGCGTAATCAAACTTTTTTCCCAACTTCGCCCAACAACTCAAACTGTCTTGCTGTAAGATTATTTTGTTAGGCGATCGCCTTATCTCAATATTTGCTACGGTAAATTTTACAATTTCTTTTTGAAATGTCAACTTTTCAATGCCAGAAATGGCACAGAATCCATCGCCGGCAATCTCGAACCTTGGAGTTGCCGGGGCCCACAGGCCCCTGAACCCTCGCGTTTATGTGCTGTCATAGTGGCCCGCCTGTCGGCAGATTCCCGGCTACGATACTGACGGAGAGCATACCTATTCTCTGAAAGCCTTAAAAGTTTTTTTACATTTGGGTGCGTACCTTTTCTACTGCAGATCCCTAAAATATCCAGCGCAATGGCCGTTAATAGATGTTTTCTTCCAAAATGAGTAGATTTCCAAGTTTACAAGTCAAAAATCTTTAAATCTTACCTATTCAGATTCCATCTGTCTGGCACAAACTTATCTTATCAAAGAAATGATTTTTTCACCGATCTCATTGGTTTGGGTATTAATAAAACGTTCTGGGTCCTTCTAAAAATACCAACAAGGTATATCAGGCTGTCGCTAGATATATTATAAATACACATAGATTTTAGTATAATTATATATTTTTATGAGTGTATATACATTGTATTTACGACAGTATAATTCTCAAGTGACACCTGACTAACAAATATCGACCTATCTGCCTATCTTTCCATTTCTCACCACTGTATATTTGCTTATCTGTAAATCGTATATACGGGTGTAAGCTCAATTGTATTGCATGTTTTTACATCTTAAGAGGTTAAGTAGATCTCAAACGTACTAAAATATACTCCTGCACAGAGAGATTCAATATATTGTGTTCAAACATCACAGTTTTCTTAATCGCTCAAGGTAATAATTACTCACTAGTATGGCGTACATCATTCATACGAATGGACGCGCCAATAAGCTAAAACAACCAACCAACGTCGAACAAAGAGAGGGCTCCGTGCACAACTTCTTGCACAAGTTAATCGATATAACGTCATCTCCCAGTAAGTTCCTTTAGACTACGCCGTTCCGGGTCCCTCACATATATTTCATATATATTTTACTTTAGATTCACGCTGCATCTATACCAATGAAGACCAATTTTGTCTGCCTACGACTCCTACCATTATGATTTGGCTAAGTATTGAACTTCTATGTTGAGTGATACCCGATGTAGTTTTCCTTTCTAAATGTATTGTTTCACAGATGGGCATCACTCACCAATATCTTTGATGTCACCAGTCTATTCACAAATATTCACGTGCAGGAAACCATTAATATACCGGTAGTATAAATAAGGCCACCCGGACTCCAACACACTTCAACATGGATTCAATCGTAGACAACCTAAGCGTGCTCTCAATCTGACATTTTCTTCCAAAATACCCGAGAACACCATTCAAAACCTTCAAACATTTTCTTCTATACATAAACTATTGTCCCAAGCCATTATATATTCACATATCAACACGAAACTAAATGATGTTTACCCTTCCTGTAAATTCCCATATCTCGGTTGGAATTACAGCCACCATCAACCAAAATAGTGAAAATACGACCCACCCCCCCCCCCCCCCCCCCAAAAACTGGACTAAATACGTAATGGCCTAGTTATGTACCAATGAAATATAAGATTAATCTCATACGTAGGCCTATACTCTCCTTAACGGAGCATTTATGAAATGATAACAAATTGTTTAGCGAAGAAATTGAAAAGATTAATGAAATGTTATCTCTAAGCCAATAGCCTAAAGATATAAAGTTGAGAATGTCACTAAAGACTTATAGATATACAACATGTACAATATATAGTACTTGATAATTGGTCAGACTATATACATGTATGCAATCTTTATGTGCCTTATCATAAGTGCAATCTTATGGGCTAATTACTAAAATAAATTAATCGAGTAGGCCGATATATATAAATATATATATATATATATACCCTCACTAAAAAAGAAACGCAACATCCAATTTTTTTTCAAACCATGAATTTTTCCCAAAATGTACGTGATTGACACATGACAACAGGATCATGTTATAATGTAAATGTCCGATAATTGAATTTAAGCCCCTGATAGTGACTGTTGGTCCCACGTGAATTTCGGGTCAGCCTTTGTGTAACGCTACACGAGGAAGGCGTAGTGAAAGGTAGGGCAGTTGCACGTGCGAATCACGTCTTATCTTTATGCGGGTTTAATGGGTATAAAAAACATACAACCGTTCAGTTGAATTCAGTCGTTAAATTGTTTCGCTAGACTTTATAATGTTCACCGGAGCACGATTTCCAGACTGTTGCAACGGCACCAGCAATCCGGTTCAACAGCTATTCATCAACGTTCTGGCCGACCTAGGATCACATCAGCGGCCCAAGAACGCTACATCCGGTTACTTCACCGGCGAAACCGGACCAAAACAGCAACAGAAACAGCATCAAATATCCCAGGATTCCGTCGAATATCGGCACAGACAGTCAGAAACCGTCTCCGTCAAAACGGCTTACACGCCAGACGTCCTTACTTTGGCGTAGTACTGAGACGCCAGCATCGACTTGAAAGGGTCCGATGGTGCAACAGGTTAAGGGACTGGAATCTGCAAAACTGGAGGCGAGTCTGGTTCAGCGATGAATCAAGATTCCAGCTGCAGAGAAGAGATGGTCGTACACGAGTTTACAGACCCCGGAATGAGAGGTTCGCAAGGAACTGCGTCCTTGAGGTCGACAATTTCGGCGGAGGAAGTGTGATGGTGTCTGGTGCCATATCCTGTGCCCGAAAAACTCTACTGGTGCACATTCCCGGCAAACTCTGCAAGAACTGCAGCAGGCTATTGAGCAAGAATGGAGGATAATTCCGCAAAATTGTATTCGTCGATTGATTGTGTCTATGCCGAGACGGGTCCGTGCTGTGTTACAGGTTAATGGTGGGCACAACAGATATTGACGTTGCAGTGACGTCATCTGAGCGCTATGAACTTAAATGTGATAATTTTTTTACATGTGAATGAACTTGAAGGTCTGAACAACCAGTCTGCCAAATTTCAGTGTAATGTGATGCTTATTTCTGTATTAAAAATGATGTTGAAAATTCATATTTTGAAGAACAAAAATTGGATGTTGCGTTTCTTTTTTGGGAGAGTATATATTGAACCGCCAAAAAACAAGTCACTCCTTTTTGGATATTGATAATCAGTGTATTTCAAATTATCAACGGAATGCTTCCACATTTGACATGATTGATCATCATCATTGGCAGACAAATGTTAGAGAATTTCAAGTGAAAGTAAGGATAGGTGGCGGCACAATGCGATCTGGAAGTCAATAATGAATATGTCCACCATGGGCGTTGATTACAGCTTTTTATAGGGATGACACCTCACAACACCCGTCCATTAACACCTTCATGCAAAACGAACCGAAAAAGCACCCCATCATTACTTTATCCCAGGATTCCGTCGAATATCGGCACAGACAGTCAGAAACCGTCTCCGTCAAAACGGCTTACACGCCAGACGTCCTTACTTTGGCGTAGTACTGAGACGCCAGCATCGACTTGAAAGGGTCCGATGGTGCAACAGGTTAAGGGACTGGAATCTGCAAAACTGGAGGCGAGTCTGGTTCAGCGATGAATCAAGATTCCAGCTGCAGAGAAGAGATGGTCGTACACGAGTTTACAGACCCCGGAATGAGAGGTTCGCAAGGAACTGCGTCCTTGAGGTCGACAATTTCGGCGGAGGAAGTGTGATGGTGTCTGGTGCCATATCCTGTGCCCGAAAAACTCTACTGGTGCACATTCCCGGCAAACTCTGCAAGAACTGCAGCAGGCTATTGAGCAAGAATGGAGGATAATTCCGCAAAATTGTATTCGTCGATTGATTGTGTCTATGCCGAGACGGGTCCGTGCTGTGTTACAGGTTAATGGTGGGCACAACAGATATTGACGTTGCAGTGACGTCATCTGAGCGCTATGAACTTAAATGTGATAATTTTTTTACATGTGAATGAACTTGAAGGTCTGAACAACCAGTCTGCCAAATTTCAGTGTAATGTGATGCTTATTTCTGTATTAAAAATGATGTTGAAAATTCATATTTTGAAGAACAAAAATTGGATGTTGCGTTTCTTTTTTGGGAGAGTATATATTGAACCGCCAAAAAACAAGTCACTCCTTTTTGGATATTGATAATCAGTGTATTTCAAATTATCAACGGAATGCTTCCACATTTGACATGATTGATCATCATCATTGGCAGACAAATGTTAGAGAATTTCAAGTGAAAGTAAGGATAGGTGGCGGCACAATGCGATCTGGAAGTCAATAATGAATATGTCCACCATGGGCGTTGATTACAGCTTTTTATAGGGATGACACCTCACAACACCCGTCCATTAACACCTTCATGCAAAACGAACCGAAAAAGCACCCCATCATTACTTTTATAGTAAGTGTGCTTTGGTGACGTGTTTGGCATATTAGTAACATGATCAGAAACCAAACTTTCCTGACCACTGGCTTCAAACCAGGTCTAGCAAGGATATCAAAACAGAAAAAATTATTGAAAATTATGATAATATATGCATTTAGCAACATTTGAATAGGGTGACGTAACTATTTACAGATTACAAAGTATTCTTCAAATCTACTGACACGTATCAGCTGCTACATGCTGGTTCATACCATCCTCTCCACACTTTCGAGGGAGTCATGAAGTCTTAGATTTTTAGATTCTATAGAAACTGTAGGTCTTAAAGGAGGGGAAATCTCTAGAAATACATAGGGATTATCGTCGATAACAACCTTCAAAGTGCTTAAAACATTTCACGTCAATTACCTCCAGTGACCCTCAAGGTATTAAAAACAGACAGAAGTATGTCCTTTCAGTGGCTTATCTGTGTAGCCATTTTTCCGTTTTAGGATGACGTGATGTTGGTATAGTTATTTTTAGATCAATAATGACGTATTTTTACCGCTCTCTAATGTATAAGGGTAGATTTAGGTCAACAAAAAAACATGGCGACAATCTTGAAGTGGGAAGATTGTCTCCGAAAATATAGGTCAGTATGCAACCGCGCGCCATTACTTAGCCAGTCTGGCTTAATTGCATCACATGACTACTCTATAACGCACTTAAATTTTTATTCAACAATAATTGGATAAAACTAATGAAAAAATGGTGGCGGCCTTGTGAATGGCCTATGGAGCTTATTCTCTATTGTAACGCCACCTTCAAATTTCAATTATTCACTTACGAGGGGATAAAACATACATTGGGCAGTTGTTTTGGACTAAATGAACTCTACTCTTTCCATCTAAACTAGTCTAAAGCTTAGATTTTCTTTCCCTTTAAGATTTTTTTTAATCAGGCTTGTTCTGTTCTTTTTAAAGCTCTTCTCCCTAGGGGTATTCCATTAGACTACTCCGAAGGATCAAATCTGACACATTAAGACAAATCACTTCTCCCCCATTCAGCCCCCGACACGCTTGCTTCTTCTTCACGAATGTTTCATTACCGCCCAACATTTCTCTCAGGTACATGAATGAAATGCCTAAAAACGCGATGCAAATTCGATGTATACTGCCAGATCGCGGAACTTTTTTGGGAGAACAATCTCGCGACAAAGATCAAATGGCAGAGAATCTTAATTGCGATTCTTCTAATATCGTGTATGTTATCACGTGCAAAAAATGTCGCAAACAATACGTCGGAGACTCAGAATTCTCTACGACAAAGAGCAGCCAACCATTTATCTAGTATTAGACTTAAACATGATGTGCCCGTGTCACAACATTTCAATACTCTATGCCATTCGGCCCAGGGCCATGATTCGGTCCAGGGCCATTTTGAAATCATGCCAATTGAGAAAATCCCTTTTCTCACTTTCGCTGGAGATACCAACCACAAACCTTTGGAAAGGTTAGGATTTTGGATTCAAACATTACAAACTATATATCCTTTGGGTCTGAACTTCAGAATAACTAGGCTAGCATAGCTATGGCCAAGATTATAGTAAAAGAATACATACTACTTCAAAGTAAAATTGCTCGACTTCTGACCCAAAGGCCAGTCATTGCGTCTTAATCGCCCAAGGTAACAATTACCGTACTCACGAATGGACGCGCCAATAAGCTAAAACAAGCAACCAACTAACCAGTCATTGCTTATGAAAAGAACATGTGTTTGAAAGATATACAGGTCAGGGCTAAACTCCCCTGTCTGTCTTCTACCTAGGTTTGTTTCTGGTGGGGGGGGGGGGGGGGGGGGGTAAAATGGTATTCATCCTCAACATCATTCGTATTACATAACAATATTACTCTATAGCCTCATTTTCATATAACCAATTTTCATTTTGTTTAATGTCCCCCCATTTGCGAAAGACCATACATTTCGTTTTACCTGTATTTACAGTGAGACCCCACTTTGCACTATACTTAGTTAAAACATCTAAGCGACTTTGTAACCCACGTACGTTATTTGAAAAAAGTACAACATCGTCCGCAAACAACAACAACATAAGAGTGAGGTCATCTAGCAGGATACCATCCACAGAATTATCTAACAAATACCTCTCTAAATCATCTATAAAACAAAGAAACATAATAGGTGACAACATCTCGCCTTGTTTTAAACCGAGTGGACAAATAAAATAATCACTCTTTTCACCCATATGGAGAACACAGGATTTAGCTTGTGTATATATGGCACGTGATGCTGTTAACATTGTACCCCTTTAACCCATTTTAAATAACTTATACCACAATGCCTTTCTATTTACACTATCAAACGCTTTTTGAAAATCAATAAAACAGCAGTACAATCTTTTCTTTTCAACCAAAAAGTTCTGAATAACTCCATAGAGAACAAATACTGCATCAGTTGTACTACAACCTTCTTTAAAACCGAACTGACCTTCAGATATCTTTTTATATTCCCTTTCCCATTCTAGTCTTCGATTATTCAAAATAGATGTATATAACTTTGTTATATGTTTAGTTTATTACAACAATTTATGATGGGCTATAAAGGTGTGAATGATATACCTCTTTTTAACACAATTAGAAACTTGTCTCCGTGGTTGTTTTAGACAAGTAGATTTTCCCGTGTATATATATATTTATATATAGGGACGATATGTTCTCTTTTACTGTGTTAAAATTTATATTTTAAAACGGGACCTACTCGGAGATTATCGTCACTTTTTTCCCTCACAACTTCCGTTATTATGTCGATGTTGGTATTGTTTACACGAGTATTACGCGTGTTTAATTTACGGATGCGGCTGCGAGCACGTTACCAACTATATTCGGGGTCCTAGGGATTTTTTGGCTATTCAGAAACGAAAGTAGCTCGATTTGCATTTATTGGAAATAAGGCTGACCTATTTATGATAACTGCAGTCCTGGTTTCGAAGCAAGCCGACAAGTAGAGCAGACGAGCAAACACTGTTAAAGGGCTATCGACTTGAAGGCCTGGGTTACATGTATAACCTATAAGCAATGGGGAATGCACAATCATCAGGTAAATTAATTCATTCCTAAAGACGTTTTCACAAGGCCCTAAAAGCTGTCGTATATAGTTACGGCTTTTAAATGAATTATTTGGAAGGGCTTCGGATTTCAGATTTAAGCTAAGTCTTAACTATCCTTAATCTTAACTACCTTCCAGCTATTACCGCCTATTATATCTTTGAAACATTCCTCTTTTCACCGAACCAGTTGATTTCTTCGAAATCCGTTGTTAAACTGTTAAATCGCTCTTTGTAAAGCATAGCATAAAAATTGGCCTAATGACTTTACACAAGTTATCTCACCCTTATAATGGCGGTTTAATGTATGCTTCTACCTGAACGGCAAAGTAAGTAAACCAGGATAGAGACACACGAGTGCGGCTATGTTGTATATAGCTCAAATGTTTTTAAAGCTATCTTGGTAAAAAAATATGGTATGCACTGATAAGTTATAAATCCAAATGCTGTGGAATCTTATTGAAATTTCCAGGGTATGTGAAAATTCTCTATCTCATATCAAGTTTTTTACAGTCAATATTTCAACAATATTGCATGTATACTTAACTACGTTTGTACTTTATTTAAAGGCCCACTTGCCGCCGTAGCCTGTTTAAATTGCTAAGAAAACCAATTTATATGAGCTTAGTACGACTAATACCACTAAACTTAAACATAGGACACATAAAACATGTCTAGTTAGCTTTAGAATGTAGAAATGGGCTGAAAAACAAACGAAGCATCGAAGCCTGATTACAACAACAACGATCAGTGTCGGTCAACTTTCGTGTTGGATTACCTTCATTTCAGGCCTTTTTATCTGTGGTTTACACTCAAACAATTATCAGCAGGCTTTTCCAGTCGCTATAACCGATCGTCAATCTGTATTTCTCAGATAAATAGGCCTACGTAAAATTACACTGTGCCGTTAGTTCACTCACTCGACTGAAACATTAATGCGCACCAGCGAGCAGTTTGGTTTGTTTACGTTCCGGGTACCTAACAATTCAAATTTTCAAATTCAAATTAAAAATACAAAGTGACGTCCAAACTTTTAAATTTTGGTAAAAATAGAAAGTTCCTAACTTATATTGTCTGGGAAAAATACAGAAAACGGTCTTTCTTTTTTAATGTAAACAATATTCCTGATTTTCGCGGCAAGTGTGCCTTTGAAAATTGCGCGATAATCTCGTATATAGACCTACATAGTCCGGGGTTCTACTTCAAAATGATTATTATTTATACTGACGGTCGTATTCCGTCAGTATAAACAAATAGTAATTTTAGAGACAGAAGACCTATATGATGGACAAAAACAACCTGGGATTGATATTGATTAAATATACTCTCCCAAAAAAGAAACGCAACATCCAATTTTCGTTCTTCAAAATAGGAATTTTCAACATTTTTAATACAGAAATAAGCATCACATTACACTGAAATTTGGCAGACTGGTTGTTCAGACTTTCAAGTTCATTCACATGTAAAAAATTATCACATTAAAGTTCATAGCCCTCAGATGACGTCACTGCAACATCAATATCTGTTGTGCCCACCATTAACCTGTAACACAGCACGGACCCGTCTCGGCATAGTTGAAGTTCTTCAACTCTGTTGCCAAGATATTGATCTGTTTGCCGCCCATCATCAATTTCTTGGCAACAGAGTTTGAAGAACTTCAACTAGTCTCGGCATAGACACAATCAATCGACGAATACGGTTTGGCGGAATTCTCCTCCATTCTTGCTCAAGAGCCTGCTGCAGTTCTTGCAGAGTTTGCGGTGCTAGATGACGACTGCGCACGCGTCTATCCAAATCATCCCACAAATGTTCCATTAGGTTCAAATCTGGCGATTTGGACGGCCAGGGGAGCACTGTTACGTTCTGGTTGGCTAGAAATTCAACAGTAGCACGAGCTGTGTGCGGCCGAGCGTTGTGCTGAAAAATTTCCCTACGGAGGTCCATTACGGGCTGCATATGTGATGTCAAAACCTCATCTGTGTATCGAACGGCGTTAAGGTTGCCGGGAATGTGCACCAGTGGAGTTTTTCGGGCACAGGATATGCCACCCCACACCATCACACTTCCTCCGCAGAAATTGTCGACCTCAATGACGCAGTTCCTTGCGAACCTCTCATTCCGGCGTCTGTAAACTCGTGTACGACCATCTCTTCTCTGCAGCTGGAATCTTGATTGATCGCTGAACCAGACTCGCCTTCAGTTTCGCAGATTCCAGTCTCTTAACCTGTTAAACCATCGGACCTTGCAAGTCGATGCCGGCGTCTCAGTACTACGCCAAAGTAAGGACGTCTGGCGTGTAAGCCGTTTTGACGGAGACGGTTTCTGACTGTCTGTGCCGATATTCGGCGGAGACCTGGGATATTTGATCCTGTTTCTCTTGCTATTTTGGTCCGGTTTCGCAGGTAAAGTAACCGGATTTAGCGATCTTGGGCTGCTGATGTGATCCTAGGTCGGCCAGAACGTTGACGATCAGTTGAACCGGATTACTGGTGCCGTTGCAACAGTCTGGAAATCGGGCTCCGGTGAACATTACAAAGTCTAGCGACTGCATTCTGTGATTCGCCGGCCAGGAGACGATCAATGACGACATTCCGGGTAGCTGCGTCTAGTCTTGGCATATTGTAGCAACTTCGTGAAACAATTTAACGACTGAATTCAATTGAACGGTTGTGTGTCTTTTATACCCATTAAACCCGCATAAAGATAAGACGTGATTCGCACGTGCAACTGCCCTACGTTTTTCACTACGCCTTCCTCGTGTAGCGTTACACAAAGGCTTACCCGAAAGTCACGTGTGATCAACAGCCTCTATCAGGGGCTTAAATTCAATTATCGGACATTTACATTATAACATGATCCTGTTGTCATGTGTCAATCACGCACATTTTTGGAAAAAATCATGTTTGAAAAAAAAAATTGGATGTTGCGTTTCTTTTTTGGGAGAGTATACTAATGCCAGTAAACGAAAGTAAAGCGTTGATCTCATATATAGACCTACAATGATGGAAAAACACCCGGATCTACATCCTAAAACGAAAGTTAAGCGATGATCTCGTATATAGACCTACAATGATGGCAAAAACACCCGGATCTACATCCTAAAACGAAAGTTAAGCGATGATCTCATATATAGACCTACAATGATGGCAAAAACACCCCAATCTACATCCTAAAACGAAAGTTAAGCGATGATCTCGTATATAGACCTACAATGATGGCAAAACACCCGGATCTACATCCTAAACGAAAGTTAAGCGATGATCTCGTATATAGACCTACAATGATGGCAAAACACCCGGATCTACAGCCTAAAACGAAAGTTAAGCGATGATCTCGTATATAGACCTACAATGATGGCAAAACACCCGGCTCTACATCCTAAAACGAAAGTTAAGCGATGATCTCGTATATAGACCTGCAATGATGGCAAAAACACCCCGATCTACATCCTTAAAACGAAAGTTAAGCGATCATCTCGTATATAGACCTACAATGATGGAAAAACACCCGGATCTCATCCTAAAACGAAAGCAAAGCGATGATCTCATATATAGACCTACATTGATGGAAAAACACCCCGATCTACATCCTAAAACGAAAGTTAAGCGAGGATCTCGTATATAGACCAACAATAATGACAAAAACACCCCGATCTAAATCCTAAAACGAAAGTTAAGTGATGATCTCGTAAATAGACCTTCAATAAAGGCAAAAACACCCGGATCTACATACAATAGACATACAATAATGGCAAAAACACACCGATCTACATCCTAAAACGAAAGTTAAGCGATGATCTCGTATATAGACATACAATAATGGCAAAAACACACAAATCTACATCCTAAAACGAAAGTTAAGCGATGATCTCGTATATAGACATACAATAATGGCAAAAAAACACAGATCTACATCCTAAAACGAAAGTTAAGCGATGATCTCGTATATAGACATACAATAATGACAAAAACACCTGTATTTACATCCTAAAACGAAAGTTAAGCGATGATCTCGTATATAGACCTACAATAATGACAAAAACACCCCGATCTACATCCTAAAACGAAAGTTAAGCGAGGATCTCGTATATAGACCTACAATAATGGCAAAAACACCCCGATCTACATCCTAAAACGAAAGTTAAGCGATGATCTCGTATATAGACCAACAATAATGGCAAAAACACCCCGATCTACATCCTAAAACGAAAGTTAAGCGAAGATCTCGTATATAGACCTACAATAATGGCAAAAACACACAGATCTACATCCTAAAACGAAAGTTAAGCGAGGATCTCGTATATAGACCTACAATAATGACAAAAACACACAGATCTACATCCTAAAACGAAAGTTAAGCGAGGATCTCGTATATAGACATACAATAATGGCAAAAACACACAGATCTACATCCTAAAACGAAAGTTAAGCGAGAATCTCGTATATAGACCAACAATAATGGCAAAAACATCCCGATCTACATCCTAAAACGAAAGTTAAGCGAGGATCTCGTATATAGACCTACAATGATGGAAAAAACACCCCGATCTACATCCTAAAACGAAAGTTAAGCGATGATCTCGTATATAGACATACAATAATGGCAAAAACACACAGATCTACATCCTAAAACGAAAGTTAAGCGAGGATCTCGTATATAGACCAACAATAATGGCAAAAACACCCCGATCTACATCCTAAAACGAAAGTTAAGCGATGATCTCGTATATAGACATACAATAATGGCAAAAACACACAAATCTACATCCTAAAACGAAAGTTAAGCGAGGATCTCGTATATAGACATACAATAATGGCAAAAACACCCCGATCTACATCCTAAAACGAAAGTTAAGCGATGATCTCGTATATAGACATACAATAATAGCAAAAACACACAGATCTACATCCTAAAACGAAAGTTAAGCGAGGATCTCGTATATAGACATACAATAATGGCAAAAACATCCCGATCTACATCCTAAAACGAAAGTTAAGCGAGGATCTCGTATATAGACCAACAATAATGGCAAAAACACACAGATCTACATCCTAAAACGAAAGTTAAGCGATGATCTCGTATATAGACATACAATAATGGCAAAAACACACAGATCTACATCCTAAAACGAAAGTTAAGCGATGATCTCGTATATAGACATACAATAATGGCAAAAACACCCCGATCTACATCCTAAAACGAAAGTTAAGCGATGATCTCGTATATAGACCAACAATAATGACAAAAACACCCCGATCTACATCCTAAAACGAAAGTTAAGCGAGGATCTCGTATATAGGCATACAATAATGGCAAAAACACACAGATCTACATCCTAAAACGAAAGTTAAGCGAGAATCTCGTATATAGACCAACAATAATGGCAAAAACACCCCGATCTACATCCTATAACGAAAGTTAAGCGATGATCTCGTATATAGACCTACAATGATGGAAAAAACACCCCGATCTACATCCTAAAACGAAAGTTAAGCGAGAATCTCGTATATAGACATACAATAATGGCAAAAACACACAGATCTACATCCTAAAACGAAAGTTAAGCGATGATCTCGTATATAGACATACAATAATGGCAAAAACACACAGATCTACATCCTAAAACGAAAGTTAAGCGAGGATCTCGTATATAGACATACAATAATGGCAAAAACACACAGATCTACATCCTAAAACGAAAGTTAAGCGATGATCTCGTATATAGACATACAATAATGGCAAAAACACACAGATCTACATCCTAAAACGAAAGTTAAGCGAGGATCTCGTATATAGACCTACAATAATGACAAAAACACACAGATCTACATCCTAAAACGAAAGTTAAGCGAGGATCTCGTATATAGACCTACAATAATGGCAAAAACACACAGATCTACATCCTAAAACGAAAGTTAAGCGATGATCTCGTATATAGATCAACAATGATGGCAAAACACCCGGATCTACATCCTAAAACGAAAGTTAAGCGAGGATCTCGTATATAGACCTACATTAATAGCAAAAACACCCCGATATACATCCTAAAACGAAAGTTAAGCGATGATCTCGTATATAGACCTACAATAATGACAAAAACACCCCGATCTACATCCTAAAACGAAAGTTAAGCGATGATCTCGTATATAGACCTACAATGATCGCAAAACACCCGGATCTACATCCTAAAACGAAAGTTAAGCGATGATCTCGTATATAGACCTACAATAATGACAAAAACACCCGGATCTACATCCTAAAACGAAAGTTAAGCGAGGATCGCGTATATAGACATACAATAATGGCAAAAACACACAGATCTACATCCTAAAACGAAAGTTAGGCGAGGATCTCGTATATAGACATACAATAATGACAAAAACACCCCGATCTACATCCTAAAACGAAAGTTAAGCGAGGATCTCGTATATAGACCTACAATAATGGCAAAAACACCCCGATCTACATCCTGAAAAGAAAGTTAAGCGAAGATCTCGTATATAGACCAACAATGATGGCAAAACACCCCAATCTACATCCTAAAACGAAAGTTAAGCGAGGATCTCGTATATAGACCAACAATAATGGCAAAAACACCCCGATCTACATCCTAAAACGAAAGTTAAGCGATGATCTCGTATATAGACATTCAATAATGGCAAAAACATCCCGATCTACATCCTAAAACGAAAGTTAAGCGATGATCTCGTATATAGACCTACAATGATGGAAAAAAACACCCCGATCTACATCCTAAAACGAAAGTTAAGCGATGATCTCGTATATAGACATACAATAATGACAAAAACACACAGATCTACATCCTAAAACGAAAGTTAAGCGATGATCTCGTATATAGACATACAATAATGACAAAAACACACAGATCTACATCCTAAAACGAAAGTTAAGCGATGATCTCGTATATAGACATACAATAATGACAAAAACACCCCGATCTACATCCTAAAACGAAAGTTAAGCGAGGATCTCGTATATAGACCTACAATAATGGCAAAAACACCCCGATCTACATCCTGAAAAGAAAGTTAAGCGAAGATCTCGTATATAGACCAACAATGATGGCAAAACACCCCGATCTACATCCTAAAACGAAAGTTAAGCGAGGATCTCGTATATAGACCAACAATAATGGCAAAAACACCCCGATCTACATCCTAAAACGAAAGTTAAGCGATGATCTCGTATATAGACCTACAATAATGGCAAAAACACCCCGATCTACATCCTAAAACGAAAGTTAAGCGAGGATCTCGTATATAGACCTACAATAATGGCAAAAACACCCCGATCTACATCCTAAAACGAAAGTTAAGCGAGAATCTCGTATATAGACATTCAATAATGGCAAAAACATCCCGATCTACATCCTAAAACGAAAGTTAAGCGATGATCTCGTATATAGACCTACAATGATGGAAAAAACACCCCGATCTACATCCTAAAACGAAAGTTAAGCGATGATCTCGTATATAGACATACAATAATGACAAAAACACACAGATCTACATCCTAAAACGAAAGTTAAGCGATGATCTCGTATATAGACATACAATAATGACAAAAACACACAGATCTACATCCTAAAACGAAAGTTAAGCGATGATCTCGTATATAGACATACAATAATGGCAAAAACACCCCGATCTACATACTAAAACGAAAGTTAAGTGATGATCTCGTAAATAGACCTTCAATAAAGGCAAAAACACCCCGATCTACATCCTAAAACGAAAGTTAAGCGATGATCTCGTATATAGACATACAATGATGGCAAAAACACCCGGATCTACATGCTAAAACGAAAGTTAAGCGATGATCTCGTATATAGACATACAACGATGGCAAAAACACCCCGATCTACATCCTGAAACGAAAGTTAAGCGATGATCTCGTAGGCCCATATAGACCAAAAATGATGGCAAAAACACCCAGATCTACATCCTAAAACGAAAGTTAAGCGATGATCTCGTATATAGACATATAATGATGGAAAAAACACCCCGATCTACATCCTAAAACGAAAGTTAAGCGAGGATCTCGTATATAGACCTACAATAATGGCAAAAACACCCCGATCTACATCCTGAAAAGAAAGTTAAGCGAAGATCTCGTATATAGACCAACAATGATGGCAAAACACCCCGATCTACATCCTAAAACGAAAGTTAAGCGAGGATCTCGTATATAGACCAACAATAATGGCAAAAACACCCCGATCTACATCCTAAAACGAAAGTTAAGCGATGATCTCGTATATAGACCTACAATAATGGCAAAAACACCCCGATCTACATCCTAAAACGAAAGTTAAGCGAGGATCTCGTATATAGACCTACAATAATGGCAAAAACACCCCGATCTACATCCTAAAACGAAAGTTAAGCGAGAATCTCGTATATAGACATTCAATAATGGCAAAAACATCCCGATCTACATCCTAAAACGAAAGTTAAGCGATGATCTCGTATATAGACCTACAATGATGGAAAAAACACCCCGATCTACATCCTAAAACGAAAGTTAAGCGATGATCTCGTATATAGACATACAATAATGACAAAAACACACAGATCTACATCCTAAAACGAAAGTTAAGCGATGATCTCGTATATAGACATACAATAATGACAAAAACACACAGATCTACATCCTAAAACGAAAGTTAAGCGATGATCTCGTATATAGACATACAATAATGGCAAAAACACCCCGATCTACATACTAAAACGAAAGTTAAGTGATGATCTCGTAAATAGACCTTCAATAAAGGCAAAAACACCCCGATCTACATCCTAAAACGAAAGTTAAGCGATGATCTCGTATATAGACATACAATGATGGCAAAAACACCCGGATCTACATGCTAAAACGAAAGTTAAGCGATGATCTCGTATATAGACATACAATGATGGCAAAAACACCCCGATCTACATCCTGAAACGAAAGTTAAGCGATGATCTCGTAGGCCCATATAGACCAAAAATGATGGCAAAAACACCCAGATCTACATCCTAAAACGAAAGTTAAGCGATGATCTCGTATATAGACATATAATGATGGAAAAAACACCCCGATCTACATCCTAAAACGAAAGTTAAGCGAAGATCTCGTATATAGACCAACAATAATGGCAAAAACACCCCGATCTACATCCTAAAACGAAAGTTAAGCGATGTTCTCGTATATAGACCAACAATGATGGCAAAAACACCCGGATCTACATCCTAAAACGAAAGTTAAGCGAGGATCTCGTATATAGACCTACAATGATGGAAAAAACACCCCGATCTACATTCTAAAACGAAAGTTAAGCGAGGATCTCGTATATAGACCTACAAGGATGGAAAAAACACCCCGATCTACATTCTAAAACGAAAGTTAAGCGAGGATCTCGTATATAGACATACAATAATGACAAAAACACCCCGATCTACATCCTAAAACGAAAGTTAAGCGAGGATCTCGTATATAGACCTACAATAATGGCAAAAACACACAGATCTACATCCTAAAACGAAAGTTAAGCGATGATCTCGTATATAGATCAACAATGATGGCAAAACACCCGGATCTACATCCTAAAACGAAAGTTAAGCGAGGATCTCGTATATAGACCTACATTAATAGCAAAAACACCCCGATATACATCCTAAAACGAAAGTTAAGCGATGATCTCGTATATAGACCTACAATAATGACAAAAACACCCCGATCTACATCCTAAAACGAAAGTTAAGCGATGATCTCGTATATAGACCTACAATGATCGCAAAACACCCGGATCTACATCCTAAAACGAAAGTTAAGCGATGATCTCGTATATAGACATACAATAATGACAAAAACACCCGGATCTACATCCTAAAACGAAAGTTAAGCGATGGTCTCGTATATAGACCTACAATTATGGCAAAAACACCCCGAGCTACATCCTAAAACGAAAGTTAAGCGATGATCTCGTATATAGACCTACAATAATGACAAAAACACCCGGATCTACATCTTAAAACGAAAGTTAAGCGATGATCTCGTATATAGACCTATAAATGATGGCAAAAACATCCCGATCTATATCCTAAAACAAACTAATTTAAATAACATACTCTTCCTCGAAAGCCCTGATATAAGCTACAAGACATTAAGTTTGAACACTCTGTGGGACGTAGCCGCACACATGTGTCTCATCCTGTTTTACTTACTCTGCCGTTCAGGAATGCGGGACGTTTCTGTATGTTCTTTTCTTAGTCCACGATATGTAGAGTTGCTTACCAAACTTCCCCTTTTACATTGGGTCGTTGTCCCACTATTTTGTTCTTACGAATAATTGGCCAGCAGTTTCTTGCACAAACAACGTTGAATGTAGACACATGACATGGGCCAACACAAGGATAGCCTATATATTCCATATCTGCTCCATGGATTAACGGCTAATCTCGACTGCAAACTAACCTATACTGGTGGCACGATCCTGGCCATGTAGCCCAAATAATGTTGGTACAACCGAGTGCCATCTGGTTTAGAAAACAATAGTGTTCTATTTGTCCAAATTCGATCTGTTAGTCCTCTGTTATCATGGTAACCTCCTCTATCATGGTAACCTCCTCTGTTATCATGGTAACCTCCCCTGTTGTCATGGTAACCTCCCCTGTTGTCATGGTAACCTCCTCTATCATAGTAACCTCCTCTATCATGGTAACCTCCTCTATCATGGTAACCTCCTCTATCATGGTAACCTCCTCTATCATGGTTACCTCCTCTATCATGGTAACCTCCTCTGTTATCATGGTAACCTCCTCTATCATGGTAACCTCCTCTGTTATCATGGTAACCTCCTCTATCATGGTAACCTCCTCTATCATGGTAACCTCCTCTGTTATCATGGTAACCTCCCCTGTTTTCATGGTAACCTCCCCTGTTGTCATGGTAACCTCCTCTATCATGGTAACCTCCTCTATCATGGTAACCTCCCCTGTTGTCATGGTAACCTCCTCTATCATGGTAACCTCCTCTATCATGGTAACCTCCTCTATCATGGTAACCTCCTCTACCATGGTTACCTCCTCTATCATGGTAGCCTCCTCTGTTATCATGGTAACCTCCTCTATCATGGTAACCTCCTCTATCATGGTAACCTCCTCTATCATGGTAACCTCCTCTATCATGGTAACCTCCTCTAGCATGGTAACCTCCTCTATCATGGTAACCTCCTATATCATGGTAACCTCCTCTATCATGGTAACCTCCCCTGTTATCATGGTAACCTCCCCTGTTGTCATGGTATCCTCCTCTATCATGGTAACCTCCTCTATCATGGTAACCTCCTCTATCATGGTAACTTCCTCTATCATGGTAACCTCCTCTATCATGGTAACCTCCTCTATCATGGTAACCTCCTCTATCATGGTAACCTCCTCCGTTATCATGATAACCTCCTCTATCATGGTAACCTCCTCTATCATGGTAACCTCCTCTATCATGGTAACCTCCTCCGTTATCATGATAACCTCCTCTATCATGGTAACCTCCTCTATCATGGTAACCTCCTCTGTTATCATGGTAACCTCCTCTATCATGGTAACCTCCTCTATCATGGTAACCTCCTCTATCATGGTAACCTCCTCTATCATGGTAACCTCCTCTATCATGGTAACCTCCTCTGTTATCATGGTAACCTCCTCTATCATGGTAACCTCCTCTATCATGGTAACCTCCTCTGTTGTCATGGTAACCTCCTCTGTTATCATGGTAACCTCCTCTATCATGGTAACCTCCTCTATCATGGTAACCTCCTCTATCATGGTTACCTCCTCTATCATGGTTACCTCCTCTATCATGGTAACCTCCCCTGTTGTCATGGTAACCTCCTCTATCATGGTAACCTCCTCTATCATGGTAACCCCCCTGTTATCATGGTAACCTCCCCTGTTGTCATGGTAACCTCCTCTATCATGGTAACCTCCTCTATCATGGTAACCTCCTCTATCATGGTAACCTCCTCTATCATGGTTACCTCCTCTATCATGGTAACCTCCTCTATCATGGTAACCTCCTCTGTTGTCATGGTAACCTCCTCTATCATGGTAACCTCCTCTGTTGTCATGGTAACCTCCCCTGTTGTCACGGTAACCTCCTCTGTTGTCATGGTAGCCTCCTATGTTATCATGGTAACCTCCTCTGTTGTCACGGTAACCTCCTCTGTTATCATGGTAACCTCCTCTGTTGTCATGGTAACCTCCTATGTTGTCACGGTAACCTCCTCTGTTGTCATGGTAACCTCCTCTGTTGTCATGGTAACCTCCTCTGGTGTCATGGTAACCTCCTCTGTTGTCATGGAAACCTCCTCTGTTATCATGGTAGCCTCCTCTGTTATCATGGTAACCTCCTATGTTATCATGGTAACTTCCGGTAAGCTGATATTTACCTCGAAATTGCAGAATAACGGTAGACCTACTGATCACATGAAAAACAGTAGACGGTTGTCTGTATTTATCCCAAGAACTTTCTATTTTGCCTAAAACTGAAAGTTTTGGCATCGTTTTCTACTGTTTTTAAATTTGAAAAAAAAAACGCGTGGGTGGGGGGAGGGGGGGGGGGGTAGGATTAGAATAGACCCATAGCTTTCCCAAGGTGCTCGATCGTAAGAGGTGACTAATCCTTGGGCCTTCGTGTGTGTTCCGGAGGATAAGCCCACAGCTCACAGCCAAGGATGATCGTAGGCCTACAAGGTGACTAGACTATGGAACATTTTTATTTTGATGGTATAGACAAATATGTTTGAAAAGCATTCTAACATCTAGTTATTTGAAATTGTATTAAGATGAAAACAAATATTTATATACATAGAGTTTATATTTCTATGACATATTTGAAAATAATCCTGAGCGCAACTTAAAACCCCAACAAATCAATCAATTTTAGACAAGAAGATGCGTTGTTATAACAAATGTTATTATAGTTTTTACACGACGAATTCACGGGTTCAAGTTTAAACCCAAATAATAAGTAGTTTGTAACGTTTGAATCACAAAACTGTCCCTTTCCAAACGTTTGTACTTGTTATCTGTAGCGGAAGGGATTTTTTCAATGGGCATGATTTCAAAATGGTCCTTGACCGAATGGCCTAGAGTATTGAAATGTTGTGCCACGGGCACATAATTGTAGTGTAGAGGCTATTCACTTTCTGTCTAAGCTACTGCATTATAGAGAGTATAGTAAGTTGACATCATTATGATCATGTAGATGTGTTCTGCTCAGTCAATATATTTAGTCTAATACTAGATATATATTGGCTGCTCTTTCTCTGAGTTTTCACGTATTACTTGCAACATTTTTTACGCGTGATGACATACACGATGTTTGGGGAGTAGCAATTAAGATTCTCTGCCATTTGATATTTATTGCAAGATTGCTCTATGAAAAATTCCCCACGATCAGGCACGTATACATCGAGTTCGCATCGCGTCTTTAGGCATTTCATTGATGTACCTGAGGGAAATGTTGGGCGGTAATGGTACACTTGTGAAGGAGAAACAAGCGTGTCGGGGACTGAAGGGGAGAAGTGATTTGTCTTGATCCTTCGGAGTAACCTAATAGAATGCCCCCTTAAAAGAGAAAAACTTTTAAAAAACAGAACATCTACTATACAGTTTCTATAGAATCTAAAAAACTGAGACTTAATGACTCTCTTGAAAGTGTGGGGAGGATGGTTCAGTGGTATGACCCAGCATGTAGCAGCTAATGCGTGTCAGTAGGTTTGAATAATACTTTGTAATCTAGATACCCAGTAGTATGATGACAATTGTAAACAGTTACATCCAAAATATCCACAGAAGTGTGATCAATAGTAGGCTGTAGTTTAATGCTCGGGTCGTGAGAATTATGAGTATCAATGGAAATATGAAGGTCTTCCAAGGTATGCTGCCAAATTATAAAATGTCACCAGATACCAGATACCAAAGGTAAATGAAAGGTTAATTTGGCCAAAAAATGATCAGTATATTTGATAAAGCTAGGATGCCGATTCGCTATAGGTTTTAGATTATTTTGTTCTGGTACTTTATAACTTTCCCTACCCGCAATCCGAGATAATAGGGCAGCATGGGTGGGTGGGAAGTGGGGGGGGGGTGCATTGAGGGATGAATTTGCGGTATCTTAGAGCCAGTGAATTCTGTCCCATGATGATTTCTATACGAATTCATATATTCATTACAGATGGTCTTTTTGGTCTCATCTTTGGAATTTTTGGATTTAGCAAGTATACCGAACGCTGGAGGGATGTTTCATGGCACGACAGGTATATCATTATATATTATAGCAATTTGCTTTTTTTTTCTTTCTTTTTTTCATATTAATAATACTGGATCATGAATAAAAGAGACGAAGAAAAAATCTAAATTTACTAGACGCGTTTTAGAGTTATCTTTCGTACGGTACAAACCATGCACATAATTTTTTTTAACCCTTGAAGTGGAATTTAAATTACGTATAGCCTAAAAGTACCTCGGACCAAACAGATTGTTCAACTTCCAAAGTTTTCAAATTCAAACCAGATCAATCTCAAGGAAACTACTTTAAGTTTCTTAAAACTTAAACCTTGTAGGCCTATCACAAAGGAACCTTCAAGCAAAATGTATGTTTGCCAGTTACCAACGGAAGGTCGTGGGTTTCCTCCGGGCATAGAGCCCGGTTTCCTCCCACAATAAAACTGGCAACGCCGCCATATAAGTGAAATAATCTTGAGCGCGGCGTAACACACCAAACAATCAATCAATCAATCTGCGGGGGATCTGCGGGGTAGCCTATCTTTCGATTAGTTAAGAAGGCCTCCAAATGAGCTGTGTGATATAAATACACTACATGTATATCCTAGATCTGAGTGAATTAACCTGGGTATAAAATGATGGGCTGCCAAAATTTGAACTCTCATAAAATCCGATTGCCAAGAAAAGTTAAACGTTTGAAGTACCTTGAAAAACTAAAGGTTTGGCGTTGAAATAGACACATATTGGTATAAACGCCAAATACATAAATAACGAAAATGAGTGCATTTAAATATAACCCTCAAATGTCGAATAGTGAGGATGCATAAGTACATTTTCGAGTTTTTGTCGGTCTGATGGAAAGCTCTCATTTCGTGCTTCTTGATAAAAACGAGGAACAATTATTCATTTCTGTTTCAACGAAATTTTCCCCAATGTTTGGCAGCCCATTTTGCATATTTAAAGGGAATCTTTGAAAGTTGGTCAGGTGTGTTCTTTCGTAAACATTTAATAATCAAATGGTGAAAATATTATCGGAAAAAATCTCATTTTTATTTATTTTCAGCGACGAGATGCTTCAGAGAATCAAAGGTTTTTCTTCCAGATTATCGAATGTGCCTTATGTAAATCTACTTTTGGTAGGAGCTGTTGGTTCCGGGAAAACTAGTTTTTTCAACACAATTGACTCTGCATTTAAAGGAAGAACAGCGGGCAGAGAAGAGGCTGCAACCGCACTTTCTGGTAGCGCAAGTATTACTAAAAAGGTAAGCTTTTGTTCCACCTTATAATCGAGAGTAATTCTTGTAGGAATATATATGGTGGACAAAGGAAAGTGTTACGGTTATTTTTTGGAAATTCTTCTGCCGATTTTGAGTGACGCCCGAAACGGGAATCGAGCTCGGGCCCCAGAATATGACACCAATCGCCAGCACTACAAATGCCGGCTGTCTTATGCAAGAGGCCAGGTTAACTGAATGGATAAGACTCCCGGCATTTGGTGAAGCAAATGTTTGCTCAGACTCAAAAACAACTCGCCTATAGATGAAGACCTCTACAAAAGTAATTTATCCCATTAGGATGTCCAATATAAGAATACCGGGATATTCATTTTGAAGGTCTTCCAGTGTTAAGGCGAAAGCTTCTGCTAATAAACATTGAACATTAGGCTAACCTGTTAACCATTAATGTTGTCATCAACGGTCATTAGGCTAACCTGTTAACCATTAATGTTGTCATCAACGGTCATTAGGCTAACCTGTTAACCGTTAATGTTGTCATCAACGGTCATTAGGCTAACCTGTTTACCATTTGATGTTGTCATCAACGGTCATTAGGCTAACCTGTTTACCATTTAATGTAGTCATCAACGGTCATTAGGTTAACCTGTCTATCATTAATGTTGTCATCGATGCCATTAGGTTAGCCTGTTTACCATTTAATGTAGTCATCAACGGTCATTAGGCTAACCTGCTAACCATTAATGTTGTCATCAACGGTCATTAGGCTAACCTGTTTATCATGAATGTTGTCATCAACGGTCATTAGGCTAACCTGTTTACCATTTAATGTAGTCATCAACGGCCATTAGGGTAACCTGTTAACCATTAATGTTGTCATCAACGGTCATTAGGCTAACCTATTAAACATTAATGTTGTCATCAACGGTCATTGGGCTAACCTGTTAACCGTTAATGTTGTCATCAACGGCCATTAGGCTAACCTGTTAACCGTTAGTGTTGTCATCAACGGCCATTAGGCTAACCTGTTAACCGTTAACGTTGTCATCAACGGTCATTAGGCTAACCTGTTAACCATTAATGTTGTCATCAACGGTCATTAGGCTAACCTGTTAACCGTTAATGTTGTCATCAACGGCCATTAGGCTAACCTGTTAACCGTTGATGTTGTCATCAACGGTCATTAGGCTATCCTGTTTACCATTAATGTTGTCATCAACGGTCATTAGGGTAGCCTGTTTGTCATTAATGTTGTCATCAACGGTCATTAGGGTAGCCTGTTTGTCATTAATGTTGTCATTAACGGTCATTAGGTTGGCCTGTTTGTCATTAATGTTGTCATCAACGGTCATTAGGCTAACCTGTTTGTCATTTAATGTTGTCATCAACGGTCATTAGGCTAACCTGTTTACCATTAATGTTGTCATCAACGGCCATTAGGCTAACCTGTTTACCATTAATGTTGTCATCAACGGTCACTAACATGTTTACCAGTAATGTTGTCATCAACAGCCATTAGGGTAGCCTGTTTACCATTAATGTTGTCATCAACGGTCATTAGGCTAACATGTTAACCGTTAATGTTGTCATCAACGGTCATTAGGCTAACCTGTTTACCATTAACTGTTGTCATCAACGGTCATAAGGCTAACCTGTTTACCATTAATGTTGCCATCAACGGTCATTAGGTTGGCCTGTTTGTCATTAATGTTGTCATCAACGGTCATTAGGCTAACCTGTTTGTCATTTAATGTTGTCATCAACGGTCATTAGGCTAACCTGTTTACCATTAATGTTGTCATCAACGGTCATTAGGCTAACCTGTTTACCATTAATGTTGTCATCAACGGTCATTAGGCTAACATGTTTACCAGTAATGTTGTCATCAACAGCCATTAGGGTAGCCTGTTTACCATTAATGTTGTCATCAACGGTCATTAGGCTAATCTGTCTATCATTAATATTGTCATCAACGGTCATTAGGCTAACATGTTTACCATTAATGCTGTCACCAACGGTCATTAGGCTAACCTGTTTACCATTAATGCTGTCACCAACGGTCATTAGGCTAACCTGTTTACCATTAATGCTGTCACCAACGGTCATTAGGCTAACCTGTTTACCATTAATGCTGTCACCAACGGTCATTAGGCTAACCTGTTTACCAGTAATGTTGTCATCAACGGCCATTAGGCTAACCTGTTTGTCATTTAATGTTGTCATCAACGGTCATTAGGCTAACCTGTTTACCATTAATGTTGTCATCAACGGTCATTAGGCTAACCTGTTTACCATTAATGTTGTCATCAACGGTCATTAGGCTAACATGTTTACCAGTAATGTTGTCATCAACAGCCATTAGGGTAGCCTGTTTACCATTAATGTTGTCATCAACGGTCATTAGGCTAATCTGTCTATCATTAATATTGTCATCAACGGTCATTAGGCTAACATGTTTACCATTAATGCTGTCACCAACGGTCATTAGGCTAACCTGTTTACCATTAATGTTGTCATCAACGGTCATTAGGCTAACATGTTAACCGTTAATGTTGTCATCAACGGTCATTAGGCTAACCTGTTTACCATTAACTGTTGTCATCAACGGTCATAAGGCTAACCTGTTTACCATTAATGTTGTCATCAACGGTCATTAGGCTTACCTGTTTACCATTAACTGTTGTCATCAACGGTCATTAGGCTAACCTGTTTACCATTAACTGTTGTCATCAACGGTCATAAGGCTAACCTGTTTACCATTAATGTTGTCATCAACGGTCATTAGGTTGGCCTGTTTGTCATTAATGTTGTCATCAACGGTCATTAGGCTAACCTGTTTACCATTAATGTTGTCATCAACGGTCATTAGGCTAACATGTTTACCAGTAATGTTGTCATCAACAGCCATTAGGGTAGCCTGTTTACCATTAATGTTGTCATCAACGGTCATTAGGCTAATCTGTCTATCATTAATATTGTCATCAACGGTCATTAGGCTAACATGTTTACCATTAATGCTGTCACCAACGGTCATTAGGCTAACCTGTTTACCATTAATGCTGTCACCAACGGTCATTAGGCTAACTTGTTTACCATTAATGCTGTCACCAACGGTCATTAGGCTAACCTGTTTACCATTAATGCTGTCACCAACGGTCATTAGGCTAACCTGTTTACCAGTAATGTTGTCATCAACGGCCATTAGGCTAACCTGTTTACCATCATTAGGCTAACCTGTTTACCAGTAATGTTGTCATCAACGGTCATTAGGGTAGCGTGTTTGTCATTAATGCTGTCATCAACGGTCATTAGGCCAACCTGTTAACAATTAATGTCGTCATCAACGGTCATTAGGCTAACCTGTTTACCATTAATGCTGTCACCAACGGTCATTAGGCTAACCTGTTTACCATTAATGCTGTCACCAACGGTCATTAGGCTAACCTGTTTACCATTAATGCTGTCACCAACGGTCATTAGGCTAACCTGTTTACCAGTAATGTTGTCATCAACGGCCATTAGGCTAACCTGTTTACCATTAATGTTGTCATCAACGGTCATTAGGCTAACCTGTTTACCAGTAATGTTGTCATCAACGGTCATTAGGGTAGCGTGTTTGTCATTAATGCTGTCATCAACGGTCATTAGGCCAACCTGTTAACAATCAATGTCGTCAGCAACGGCCATTAGGCTAACCTGTTTACCAGTAATGTTGTCATCAACGGTCATTAGGCTAACCTGTTTACCATTAATGTTGTCATCAACGGTCATTAGGCTAACATGTTTACCATTAATGCTGTCATCAACGGTCATTAGGCTAACCTGTTTTCCATTTGATGTTGTCATCAACAGTCATTAGGCTAACCTGTTTACCATTAATGCTGTCACCAACGGTCATTAGGCTAACCTGTTTACCATTTCGTTGCAGTTTCGTATTCTAAAGCCAGGCAGTCGACGAGAGCGAGACCTTGCCTTTCGTTTGTGTGACACGATGGGTATGGAGGAGTCAGATGGATTGAATTTAGATGATCTGGAATATATAATCGATGGAAATGTCCCCCATGATTATGTGGTAATGGTTAATTTTGTTTTAACGTGTACTTCATTACGACCGAGTCTACAGAAAGGCCATTTTCTCACAACTTTGGTAATATGCGTTTCTTATATTTATGAACACTAAACACACCGGTACAGGGAAAATCTTCTTGTCTAAAATAACCATGGAAACAAGTTTCTAATTGTGTTAAAAAGAGGTATATCATTTACACCTTTATACCCCATCATAAATTGTTGTAATCAACTAAACCTATGATATTTCATTAGGTTGACGACTGACAGGAGCTAAGCCTTGGTCCGTAGAATTTTCTGGGGGCTGTTTCTCAACACATTTACGCCCGTCGTAACTTTGCGCCTGGTCGTAACGTAATGCTGAAGGTATATATTGCCATGACGCTACGACCAGGCGCAAAGTTACGTCGGTGCCGAGAAACAGCCCCCTGAAATCCTTTTGTAATACATTTACAATGGTTACGCGTCGTTTCTTATAATGATAAGTTAAAATCACAGTTGTACAATTGCACAGTTGTACAAGAGACCCACCTTAAAATGGCTTGGGCTGCCAAACTATTTTCACGAATTCAGGAATTTGCAGCTCGTAGAAAAACTAGACTAGCCACACAGAATAACAGTGAGTGAGTGATTTGGGTTTTACGTCCTACTTAACAGTCACAGAATAACAAGATGAGTCATTAGCAGGTCTCCGCCAACAAAATGTCTTGAAAGTTGTAGATGCAGAAGTTAGTGATTGTGACTGTCTGAGCATACATACAAACATTTTAAATTGAATTAGTTGGAATTTAGAAATTTATATTTACAGCGTGAAAAGTTTCAAAACGATGCGCAGATGTGAACAAGCTTAGTTTGTATATGATAATACAAACATTAGGCTCAACAGTCCAAAGAATGTACGGCTTTAGCAAAAACCATACAGCTCTCTGCCACAGGCTCACAAATCTCAAATTGTTTTTGAGACCGGGGCTAGTTGTTACAATTTTCGAAGAAACCTCCCTTTATTAAATGCAATTCCATGAAACACATAAATACTCAATAATCAATTGCACATAGGGGCCTATGTGGAAATCATTTTAAGATATCTGGAAATAATCCTGTGCTGCACATATCAATAATTGACATTTCAGATATGTAGAATTCATTTCCAGATATGTGGAAATGAATTCAACATATCTTGAATACACGTCTGTTTAAGATATCTGCAATTCTTTTTGTGATATGTGCCCTACATTCGCCGGGTTGTTTTAGTAAAGAAAATGCATGCTCCCCGAGTGTATCACCACACGTGTCACTTCACGCCAACTTTATTTGTCCTCTTTCAACATTGCGCTGCCCGTCGTTGTGGGACACCGCGCACGTGTATAATTACCTTCTCTACTTCCGCCCGGGGAGCGATGATTGTGATTTCTACAACGCTGCGCAATTTCACATATGTGGAATTGAATTGCACATATGTTGAATATAAGGGCCTTTCAAGATATGTTAAATAGAATTTCAGATATGTGGAAATGAATTCAACAATACAAATACACGACCCACATATCAAGAAGTCAGTGCTATTTCAGATATGTAGAATTGAATTGCACATATGTGCAAATGATCGAATTGCACATGCACATATGTGGAAATGAATTCAAGATATGTTAAATAGGCCGAAACGGCTTGCCATATGGCAGAAGGGATAAGATTTCAGATCAAAGTGAAGTCATGGTTCTTGCGAGACAGCACGATTTGATCTCATAACTTTACTGATCCAAGATTACTTGCATAAATAAAAATTAAAAATTTCACTGCATTTTAAAGTGCCGATGAATATTTAGGCCTATTTACTCCATAATGATCTGCCACTTTACGGACACTTTCCTTCCCATCTATATAGAAGCCGCTTGCATTATTTCATTGTTGTTAAATTTTGCCCTATTCGTTTTCCTCTGATATAATCTCACCATGTTGAATTATGACTGAAAAATAAAGGCTATATTGATATAATATAAATCAAAACAAGATAGGCCCTATGGGGTATGT
The DNA here is from genome assembly GCA_963971465.1 of Lepidochitona cinerea. Lineage (NCBI taxonomy): Eukaryota > Metazoa > Mollusca > Polyplacophora > Chitonida > Tonicellidae > Lepidochitona > Lepidochitona cinerea. Next base: position 25,791,390 of record OZ020563.1, on the reverse strand, counting down.
TGTTACATATGAAAATATGACGGGGGTAAGTTGTTACATGCTGTATCAACTTGCCCCGAAGACTAAATTTGAGTTCATCGCTAAGTAGGTGAAAACGGCGAGCAGATGCAACACCGAGATGCACACTCTTATAAAGGATAGACAATATAAATTTGAAAACTATTACATTACTGTATAACTTTATATTTCTGTTGCATAGAGAAAACTTCTTAACGTGCAAGTGAGAGTTACAAAAGTGGTTTAATTTCAACGAATTGAACTTACCGCCCTCCACACAACTTCCGACCCCCCTTGCCCTGGGCCACGTGGTAGGTATGGATAGTACGCATGTGTAGTATTTTTTGCAGCGTCATGGCGCTTGCTGTATTTCGTTGAGAGGCACTGTAACAACTTACCCCTGTAACAACTAGCCCCGGTCTGCCATCTTACATTCTGTTTGCATCACTCATTTTTTACCTACTTAGATTAACAAATTTAAAAAAACACGTAGGCCCTATGCCTATGTGACCTTGAAGGCTTCAAATGCACATTCACAGGCCTGAAAAAATTGACCAAGGTTAGTATGACACATATATGACGTAAAAATATATTTATGAACACTAAAACACACGGGCACAGGGAAAATCTTCTTGTCTAAAATAACCACGGAGAATTGTGTTGTATTTTATTTGCAAAGCCTTATAGTTTAGCGTTGATCTATATATGGAGATCGACACGCCCCCTGGTTTTTCAATGTGCTTTATTTACTCAGCCGGGATACAGGAGTTTATTTTTATGTGTTTGGTATTTTTAAACAATTCCGAAGGTGATATTTAACGAAAAGCTTCTAATTTGTACAGTTTGAGAAAAGTAGCCATTCATTTAGAAATTCTGAAGAAAAAAATTGGCAGCTTATAAATAAAAGTGTCTGAATCTGTTGTTTTATTTTCAGTTCAAATCCAATTCTCGAATCAGTACCAAGTCTCGTGGTTATATACGCAATCCTAAATTTGAGCAGAAGATGCACTGCATTGCCTATGTGCTGGACATCACGAAGATATCCATGGCAGAAAGAGATATTGGCAGCAAATTTGAACGATTACGATCAATTGCTAGCAGTAGAGGTAAAATAAGATATACTGTTTGATGGCAGATACCGAGATACACAATGACACAATATATATATATATAAGAGTTTTCCGATGATATCATTGCTGAAGACGTTTTTACGCCTGACAGTGTTCAAAATCAACATACAAAATCCCCAATTTAATTCGACCAGCCCGAACAAGGATCGTTATAATATGTGTTATTCGGCTGTTGTTTTTATAAAGATGAGGTTTCCAGATTGTCATTGGTAACGTTCCCAGCTCCCACTGATCGCCAAATGGGGAGTTTTAATTGGGGAATCCTTTGCCTGCTTTGTTTACTGACTGAGAATGGACCTTCAGTAGGCCCCCTACAGGACCGCTGTGGATGCGCGTGTGGTGCATTTTCGGCTGTTTGTTTACTGACTGTCAGACAGAAAACAAAGACCAGGAAATTCCCTAAATAACTCTCTAAATGTATACTTTTGGCGGAAAGTCGACGTACAGTCTTTAATCTGTGATTGGTCACTTCTTATTTTTCTACTTATCTGAAGGTGAACGGAGATTCCTTTTAAGCCTAGGATAATTTCATCCACTTCAAGGCCTTCAAAACTCACCAATATGGCTCGCAGACGAGTTTTTCGCTTTGTCACATTTTCATCAAAGCTTCCTGTGTAAATCAATGCAAGTTTCTGAAAGTGAAAGCACCTTCTTGAGATAGGAAAGCTTTAAAAAGAGTGAAATTAACCTGTGTTTAAATGGGAGATTTTGAAAGTTGACCATGTGGGTGTAGCGTAATGCGGTATTTTCTAAACTTCATCATGACGCATGAAAAAATCGCAGAAATATGTGTTTGATACCGTTGGAAATTTCTTCTTCACATTTCTTCTGAACCCTAAAGTATTTTTGTTGTTTTGTCCTCCTTTAGAGTAGTTTTAAGGAGCCCATGCATCCTAACCATTGGAATTCTGTCCGTTATTAGCACATATCTTTGGTTCATACCGGCTACTAACTTTTCCTATATTTGTTTTATTTCAACGTCAATGCATTATTTAAGGTAGCCAAAACACCGACTTTCTCCTGACAACCAGAATTGAAAAAATTGGAATTATGGCAGCTCGTGCCACTTGAATGTAGTTTTATAGGCATAAGCAACAAAAACTCTAAAATGTATTCATTTTTAAAAAATTTGTCTAGTTCGTTCGAGTTGCTGCATGACTCCGATAATTTTTGTTTCACTGCCACTCCTTTTCCAAGGTACTCCAATCGCTCAACTTATCTTGACGATCGTAAACCATGTGTGCTAGATTAGCCAGCGCTAAGTCGATGATGATCTTGGAGAGGTTGTGTGGTACAATGAGAATGCTGTTTATTTTCCTTTCCTTAAGAGACTGTCTCTGTCATTTGTTTCAGATGTAAAGATCATACTTCTTGTGACCCATATCGATGAGATGAGTTCAGTTGTCTCGGAGGATATCAGGGACGCTTACAGGTGCGCTCTGGTGAAAGGCGAGGTTGACAAGATAAGCAGGGTTACTGGCGTTCCGGAGAGTCGTATCTATTTAATTAAAAACTATTCCCATGAAGGAACTACAGACCATCGTGTGGACGCTTTGAATTTAACGGCTTTAGAAAAGATGTTGGATTACGCCGAGGACTTCGTTTCTTAAAGTGGCATGAGCTGCCAAAATGTTGGTATTTTGACGTTAAAACAGAACGTTGAAATTATTGGCTATTTTTCTCAAGACGTATAATTCACAAGCTTTTTGGTGCTTCTAGTCTCAAAAATGTACGATAAAGTATTGTTTTAAACTAACTTTGCCGTAGAATGAATGAATGGTCGTCCCGGTTATTTAAATTTTGTTTACTTTTCGAACACCTTTTCGGTTCGTACAAGTCACATACTGTGTGGATTTTCCTCATTCCAACGCCAATCATTTAGTTTTTCGATGGCCTTGAAATTCTCTTACTGTCGTGACGATCAGAAATTATGAAAAAAGTGTGAATTTTGGCAGCTCATGCCACTTTAACAACCAATTGCAATTGAAAGAGTGTGCTAAAGAATGAACCCGAATACATGCATATCCTATATATTAGACAAGAAGATTTTCCCTGTGCCCATGTGTTTTAGCGATCATAAATATAATAGTATGTTTATGAAATCGGCACAAATTAACCCAGGAGTCATTGGGGAAAAAAACTCAGAACTGATGAAAAAAGTCTCCCCTAAAGTAAATCTCGTGTAAAAATCATTCGAGCCCGCGACCGACTGGCGAAGCTCATTGTGAATGTCGAAGGAAGGGCGTGAGACACGAGGATCTATGGGAAATGACCACGTTATTAAGACAGCTTACAAGACATAAAAGTGCACTGAATATTTCTTTGGTCGAAGAAGATAAGCGAAGAATAATTTCAGTTTTTTTAAAGGAGACGATTATCAAAATAAACGAGACGATTATCAAAATAAACATGCCAGGCCTTTTTGTTTCAAGTAGCCATAGTGTCATCTTATACCAATATAGTCCGAAATATCTGCGATGATGATGTAAGACATTTTCTGTCAGATAGGCCATCATCATCCTATCTGTTAGAAAATGTCTTACATCATCATCGTAGATATTTCGGACTAATAGCAATAGTTAGGTGTTTACGTCACACTTTTCTGCAACTATATATGATGCTGCAAAGTTAGTTTGAGGGGGGAGTGGATGGCGTGGATTAGATCCTATATCTCTGCCAACTTCCACGGTCATTTGGCTGTTTGCTTTAACGCAATAATATCGTGGATTGTTGGTTTAAAAATGAGGATAGCCATCAAGTATTGTATTTATTCTGACAAATATTTTACAATTGACTATGTAGTTACATCGATCAAGCGATATCAGAGGGGTTTGCGCCGACAATAGCAACTCTGTTCATACTTTATCCAAGCAGAGTTATTCTTGAACTAAAAGATATGTGAATTTGTGATACCTGAAATTCACATATTTTAGTACAACGCTTTAAAGGGGCATGAGCTGCCAAAATGTTGATATTTTGACGTTGATACAGAATGTTTAAATTATCGGCTATTTTTCCTAAGGCGTATAATTTAAAGACTTTTTAGTGCGCATAGTCTCGGGAATGTACGTTAAAGTATTGTTTTGATCTAACGTTTCCATAGAATGAATGAATGGTCGTCCCGGTTATTTAAATTTTGTTTACTTTTCGAACACGTTTTCGGTTCGTACAGGCCACATACTGTATGGATTTTCCTCATTCCAACGCCAATCATTGAGTTTTTCGATGGCCTGTAAAGCCTCTTACTGTCGGGACGATCAAAAATTATGAAAAAAGTGTGAATTTCGGCAGCTCATGCCCCTTTAAAAAAAAATAACCTCTTTCTTAACATCCAATGGTGATGTGTAACTGTAAATTGACAAAATTTGTATTTAAAACATAATATCAATTGCAACAAAACGAGCTTCCTGTAAGGTGCGAGAGTTGTCAAAGAAAACGCGATTGAAAATATACATATCTAATCTCGTCAGTAATCGGAGATATGTTCGTGTTTGACGTCATACATGATTAAATAGGCATGAGCTGCCAAAATGTTGATATTTTGACGTTAAAACAGAATGTTGAAATTATCAGCTATTTTCCCCAAGACGTATAATTCAGACGTATAATGTACGATAAAATATTGTTTTGAACTAACTTTGGCTTAGAATGAATGGTCGTCCCGGTTATTTAAATTTTGTTTACTTTTCGAACACTATTCCGGTTCGGCCACATACTGTATGGATTTTCCATATTCCAACGCCAACCATTTAGTTTTTCGATGGCCTTAAAAGCCTCTTACTGTCGTGACGATCAGAAATTATGAAAACAGTTTGAATTTCGGCAGCTCATGCCACTTTAATTATTGTATATTGTATTGTATTGTATGACGTCAAAGCAATGGTTATGGCGATTAGATTTAATGGCTTGTGCCGGCCCAAAATCTAGGGCTGATTTACGCCACAACATTATATTAAAATGCTAGATCATCAAAAATTAAGTTTTCGAATCGTTTAGTTGGCTTGCCACAGCATACTGACCTACTGCAGCTAGTACCTTAGCGGATTTTTCGTCAGGAGGCAATAAAGTATCCAAGGTTAGGTTGCCCCCATCAATACGTCTAAGCTTAGCCCGATGTACACACTTGCCGCGAAAATCCAGAATACTGTTTACATAAAAAAACAATGGGCGGTTTTCTGTATTTTTCCCAGACAGAAGAAGTTAAAAACTTTCTATTTTTACCAAAAATAGAAAGTTTTGCATCATTTAGTTTTTTTTAATTTGAAATTGAAAATTAGATTTATCAAGTACCCGCAATGTAAACAAACCCCGGACCTGAACATCCACACAGCGCCCTCATGTTTGAGTTGAGTGAGTGATCTAACGGCACAGTATAATTTGATGTACTTTATCTGAGAAATACAGACCGACGATCGGGTAAGAGGGACTCGAAAAGCCTGCCGATAATTTTTTGAATGTAAACCACAGACAAAACGCCTGAAATGAGGGTAATCCAACCAGTAAGTTAGCCGACACCGATCATTGTTGTTTTAATCAGGCATCGATTCTTCGTTTGTTTTTCACCCCCATTTCTACATTCTAAACCTAACTGCACATGTTTTAAGTGTCCTTTGTTTAATTTTAGTGGTTTTAGTCGTAGTAATTGGTTTTCAATGTTCAACAGACTACGGCGGCAAGTGGGGCTTTAACTTAGAGCAGATACAAGAAGTGACTAACTGTTTCTTCTACTAGACAATGGTCACGTAACCCTGTAGGGTGAAGTCCTATTCTGCGGAGACGTGCATTGAGTGGAATAATACCAGACAGTAGCCTGAACAGAAGTACATCTATCTTCTTTACGATTCGCCAATTGAACGCATCCATTTTTAACAGACTTTTGCAAGTTATATCAAGGCATCGCAAACGATACAAACCCCTTCGCGTGCCAACACAAGAACTCTGACGCAAAATGGTGGATGGGGGTGAAGTTTGGTCAGAACCCCAATTCCAACAGCGGTGACGCGTTCGAGGTAATGCCATGCTGGACCAATATATGAAGTTTGGTCCGGATCTGTTCAGAAATGAAGTTGCAAGAGTGCGGACAAAGATTTTCTATAAATAGTAATTATGGTGACCTTGACATTGGCACGCTGAAACACGAACTTGTTCAAGGTATTCCCATGCTGGACCAGTATATGAAGTTTGGTCCGGATTCATTCAGAAATGAAGTCGCAACAGTGATGACGAAGATTTACTTTAAATAGTAACGCTGACCCTGACCTTGGCATCCTGAAACACGAACTTGTTAGAGGTATTCCCATGCTGGACCCACATATGAAGTTTGGTCAGGATCCGGCACGCTGAAACACGAACTTGTTCGAGGTATTTTCATGCTGGACCCATATGTGGTCAGGATCCATTCAGAAATGAACTCGCAAGAGTGATGACAAAGATTTTCTATAAATAGTAACGCTGACCTTGACCTTGGTCTTCGCACCCTGGGACACGAACTTGTGAGAGGTATTCCCATGCTGGACGCATAGATGAAGTTTCAGTTTGTTCAGGATCCGTTCAAAAATGAAGTCGCTAGAGCGCTGACAAAGATTTTCTTTAAATAGTAACGCTGACATTGACCTTGGCCTTGGCACCCTGAAACACGAACTTGTTTGAGGTATTCCCATGCTGGGCCATGCATGTAGGAAGTTTGGTCAGAATCCTTTGAAAAATGAAGTCGCTGCTTACTTACTTACGTACGTACGTACTTACATACGAATGGAACGCTATATCCCCTCCTCGACTTTCGTCGAGAGGGGATAATAAAACCTGCCATCTGGCGCTGAATCCCTCAAAGCAATGGCAATGTACAATAAACTATATACGTGGAATGGCGGTCACGTGGTATTTGATTTGCAACTATGACGTCACAAAGTTCAGCTTATTTATTTCCGTAGAGAAAAGTTACCACTATTCTAACTTTTTTTTAAATAAATTCTGATTGTCAAGACAGTAACTGACCTTACCATGGTAGCCATCGAGAAACTAAATCATTGATGTTGGAATGAGTAAAATCCATACAGTCTGCATGCTGTGCCAGCCGAAATAATTATAATAATAATAGACAGAAAACTTCTTGAGTGGCATTTAGAAGTTGGTGGTATAACAAGTCAACGAGTTAGGCTACTTATGGATAACAACTTCTTAATTAGGATCGACATCGAAACGTCACCAGAAATAAATTAAATTCTTATCCATAAGTAACTCGTTGACTTGTTAGTGACAGAAAAGTAAAGAAAATTTAAATAACCGGGACGAACGTATTTTCTCGAGTAATGCTCAAAAGCTTCTGAATTGTACCCTTGAGACAAATAACAAAAAATTTATACATTCTGTTTTAACGGGAAAATATCAACATTTTGGCAGCTCATGCCTGTAATGTTGTCATGATACCCCCATGTGTAGTTGTTTACGTTTAGACTATTAATATATCCTAGGATGACCTAGTTAACAGCGATTGGCTAGCATAGCGTGAACCGGGGGCTGCTCGAAGTCATCTGACAGAATACATATGATAGTAGCATTGCAAGCATTACCATATACCGCAGGCGTAGAGCGACTTAGTATATAGGCAATGTAACCGCGACCGCCATCTTGTTTTTTCGAGTGACTTCCGGTAGGATCTGTCAGTGCGATCGCCGACGTCAGGGTCCGGTCAGTTTCAGGTAATTTTCTTTATATTCGGCTTTTAGCTGGCGCGATTGCATGTAATTTTTATTTTCCTCAGTGATTACTGAGTCTTTCTAAATCCTCATTTAAGCCTGACATTCTCTGAATTTCTTTCACGCTAGGGAATTCCCTTTTACAACTAATTACGCTGAAAGGTATTTCCCCACTTTGACATTAAAAAAACATATGATCCAAATTCCGCGTTTCGTTGAAATTTGGTAGGAATCTAGCCAATCATATGTAAAAATAGTGTGCAAAGTTTGACATTAATGCGCCATGTAGAACTCTTAAAATATATGCTTAGTTGACAGCTCCTCCAAATACATACTGAATCCCATTGACAACTATTCATAAATCATAGTTTACTGGGGTTTTTATTTTCTTCTTTTACCAGCTATCGCCACAACTTTCTCTGATTAACCCTTTGCATGTTCGAAATGGAAATTTACAAAAATATTAATGGGAATAGGATTTTTAATATTGGATTCATGTTAATAGCTGTCATAATTTGGGTGGTTGAAAGGAACTAACAGAAGGTTGAGCATTTCTATCTCTCCAGCAATTTGTGCCACTGTGCAAATTAACTAATCCTTTATGTGGTGTAAAAGACAAATCAATCAATCAGTCATGGGTTAATATTTTCCCCCAAACGTATGATATGGCAAGGGCATTTGGAATTCTACCAGAAGATTGGCCTGTAACGGTAGCATGTGTTTTAGTGGTCATAAAAAACATATCTATATAAAATAAAGTACATAATTGGAAAAATTACTTAGGTCTATTTTCTATTAAAACAACAAATTCTATAATTGTCTGCATATGACTATTCTGTGACAAATTTAAACAGGTCCAGTTATAAAGCTTGGTTTATATACATATTTTATATATTTTTCATATTTTTTTTCAGGTCGCCAACACTAATGATGGATAAGAGAGGGCCAAAATTGTTACTGGGCTTAAATTTTGAAATATAATAGACTGGTTTAACATGAGCAAGTCAGAAGTAGTCTAAGTTGGAGGACAACGCAAAGTTAAATAGCTAAAACACAAGTTTAAAAGATCAAAATATTTGTATTTCTGTACACAGATGAATGTACAAAAAAGGAGACAATGTTTTATTTAAAACAATAAACGAAATGTAAATATAGTACTGGGTACTTATGTAACATATACAGAGCACTACAAAATTAAAAAAATAAACTGTTTTTTTTTTCCTATTTTCTTTGTGTCTAAAACATGACTGTAATTATGAGATTTTAAATATTTCAATTTTTAGTTCTTCATGCACCAACCAAAGGTTATTTCATCCCTATCGTTGTTGCGATAAAGACTGAAATAATGTTAAATCTTCTCTCACTTCTCTTTGATTGTTTATGATGTATCATTGGCAGGTGTGTGTGGGTCAGGCCTGTTATTTGCAAGTGCGCGAGGGGGGGGGGGCAAAAAGTATCATTTAAGAGATTCAAATTTTCCTGTGTTCTCGTTTACTAATTCAGTAATTTCCCTGATGATGATTGCAGCTTATGTTTTTTAAGTTTTCAACATAATTCAAATGTCAATATTTTCTCTCCAAATATTTATCACAAAACACTTAAAATGATAAACAATCTCATTGATTATGGGCACACAATCATGTTCTTGTAGATCTTTGGTAACACCATGCCATTCTTGTAGAAATATTTCATAATTCAGTAATTTCCCTGATGATGATTGCAGCTTGATGTCTTTTTTAATTTTTCAGAACATGTCAAATGTCCATATTTTATCTCCAAATATTGATCATAAAACACTTAAAATGATAAACAATCTCATTGATTTGGGCACACCACTCTATTCTTGTAGATCTCTGGTAATACCATGCCATTCTTGTAGAAATATTTAACAAACACTTCGATGTGGTGAATATCATCCCCAGTCCCCAAATTTTGTAAATTGAAACTCTAGTAGAGGTTGTCCTATTTCTGAAAAATAATTGCACATTGATCTTTTAATGCTTAAGAATACCACAGATTTCCATTTCCATCAATAAAGTTTAAATATCAGAAGATATTGTTTGTAAGAAAAGTGTAATTTAAGTTAAAAGTATAAGCAGGAGTTAAACTGTTAACTAAATACTAGAAACTTTGTATTTATGACCTTTTATTCAATTTTATCAACGGCCTCATTGCAATACATTAGATAATTGGTTTAGACCAGCTTTAAAACAAATTGATAAGTTAACCTTAAGAAAATCAGTATATATCGCAGATTTTCTTTCAAAGGAAATCAATAAATTTTAAATATAAGAAGAAATTGTTTGGAGGAAAAGTGTAATTCAATTTAAAAGTATAAGTAGGAGTTAAATTTTTATCTAAATAATGATAGAAAATTTGTATTTATGACTTTTTATTCAATTTTATCAACATCGTCAATGCAATCCATTAGATAATTGGTTTAGACCAGCTTTAATCATTGATAAGCTAACCTTTCTGTACAAACACTTTTACTTGTGAATTAAATGTTCTGATTTAACCTAACCTTCTGTTGGTTACTGGCAACCATCCCACTTATGACAGCGATTAACATGAATCCAATATGAAAAGCCCCATTCGGACTAAAAATTCCACTACGTACATGATAAGGGGTAATCGGTGAAAGTTGTGGTGATAGCTTGTGGTGGGAAACCTCAGTAAACTATGATTTATGAATAGTTGTCAATGGGATTCAGTATGTATTTGGAGGAGCTGTCAACTAAGCATATATTTTAAGAGTTCTACTTGGCGCATTAATGTCAAACTTTGCACACTATTTTTACATATGATTGGCTAGATTCCTACCAAATTTCAACAAAACGCGGAATTTGGATCATATGTTTTTTTTAATGTCAAAGTGGGGAAATACCTTTCAGCGTAATTAGTTGTAAAAGGGAATTCCCTAGCGTGAAAGAAATTCAGAGAATGTCAGGCTTAAATGAGGATTTAGAAAGACTCAGTAATCAGTGAGGAAAATAAAAATTACATGCAATCGCCCCAGCTAAAAGCCGAATATAAAGAAAATTACCTGAAACTGACCGGACCCTGACGTCGGCGATCGCACTGACAGATCCTACCGGAAGTCACTCGAAAAAACAAGATGGCGGTCGCGGTTACATTGCCTATATACTAAGTCGCTCTACGCCTGCGGTATATGGTAATGCTGGCAATGCTAATATGATAGTTGCTGGAGACACTGTGTTTGGCTAAGTTGATTAACTATACGTTAGAAACATCTACTAAAATACTTGATAAAAGTATTACATGGTGTCAGAAGTTCAAAAGAACTTTCGAGATGGCAGCCAATGCAAAACAGATGTCTCATATGGACTTTGACAGCGGTAATATCTCCGACAATTGGTCGAGATGGAAAGAGCTGATGCAACTCGTATTCTCAGGCCCTGAAGCTGACAAATGGAAACCTGAACAAAAAGCAGCTCAATTTCTGATAAACATTGGACAGAAAGGCAGGGATATTTGTAGAGCCTGGCGCTCTAGTAGTGAACTCTCAGAAGAGGATTCGAAAAAACCTGATAGACTGTTCGTATTGTTTGAAGCGTACTGCAACCCAAAGAAAAATACGTCGATTCAACGTAAGCTGTTCTACGAAAGAGGTCAAGGTCAGTCTGAAACATTAGATGAGTGGGTCACTCAGTTAAAACTTATCGGTCGTGACTGTAGCTTTCACGATCTCGATGATATGATTAAAGACAGAATATTAATGGGCTCTAATTCTTCTGATATACAAGAAAAACTGTTATTGGAAGACGAGTTAACCCTGGATAAAGCTATGAAAATTGCTAGGGCTCATGAAATGTCCCGTGAACAATTAAGAGTTTTGAACAAAACTACAGAACAAATACACGAGCTAAAGTTTCACAATAAATTTGAGAAAAATAAATCCAGGTTCGATCAGAAAAAAATATAAAGGACAACAACAAAAGTATAAAAAGCCTTACAAACCAAACAAGGACAAACATTACAATGCACAGTGTGGAAGGTGTGGCTATAATCATAAAAAGTCAGAAAATTGCCCGGCTGAAGGGAAAACGTGTGCAAAATGTGGAATAAAAAAATCACTTCATGGCAATGTGTAGGTCTCAGTCAGCTTATGCAATTAGTGAAAGTGAGCATAACACAGATACTGACAGTGAAGATAATGTGATGTTTCTAGGCGCAATTGAAGGTAGCCACAAGACGGATAATGAAGCTTATGCCACAATTGAAATTAGTACAGGTAAAAAACTCCGGTGCAAGCTAGACACAGGTGCCCAGGTAAACTGTATACCAACTGACATTTATAAACAGGTGTTATCAAGCAAAGTTAAGCTAAAAACTAGATTTCTCCCTAAATTATTAGGGTATGGTGGGCATCCATTGAAAGTCACAGGTAAATGCACAGTGCCATGCAAATATAAAGACACAAGTCAAAACCTAGAGTTTGTAGTTGTGGACAGCCCAGCAAAACCTCTGCTAGGGTTTAATGCCTGTAAAGTGCTAAACCTTATAAAAGTTGTTATGAACATTGACCAACCAAGCCCCAAACACCACATGACACAAACATCAGTAATCAATGAATACAAAGACGTGTTCACAGATCTAGGCTGTTTGCCTGGTAAAGCCAAAATCAGACTTAAACAGGACGCACACCCAGTTGTGCATGCTCCCCGCAGAATCCCTGTAGCATTAAGGGAACGTGTTAAAGATGAACTTAAACGTATGGAATCAATTGGTGTCATTAAGGCCATGGATGAGCCAACAGAATGGGTAAGCTCAATGGTAGCAGTGACAAAGGCAGACAACTCACTTCGCATATGCATTGACCCAAAGGACTTGAATGAAAACATTATGCGAGAACACTACCAACTTCCCACCATGGAAGATATTACCCACAAACTTGCAGGTGCAAAATATTTTAGTCGCCTGGATGCCAAATCTGGTTATTGGCAAATTCAGCTAGACGACGAGAGCAGTAAACTTACTACATTCAACTCTCCGTTTGGTAGGTGGGCGTTTACTCGCTTACCTTTTGGCCTTGTTTCAGCACAGGAAATATTTCAAAAGAAAGCTCATGAGGCACTGGAAAGCCTTGAGGGAGTGGAAGTCCTAATTGACGACATCATAGTGTATGCCCCTAACCGTGAGATTCACGATCAGCGACTCAGAGAATTACTCCAGCGATGTCGTAATAAAAACCTGCACCTTAATCGAAATAAAATGGAAATTGGAGTCACAGAAACAAAGTTCTACGGACACACTCTGACGTCAGAAGGCTTAAAACCTGATCCGGATAAAATTAAGGCTGTAGAAAATATGCCCACTCCGACGTCTAAAAAAGAACTTGAAACAGTCATGGGCATGATCAATTACCTCACCAAGTTTGCTCCTGGACTCGCCACAGCCACCGCTCCCATCAGAGAACTTTTGAAAGATGACGTTGAGTGGCAGTGGGACTCAAACTGTGATAAAGCCTTCTCAGAGATCAAATCCATTATCACCCGGACACCCGGGCCTGTGTTAGTATATTATGACGTCACTAAAGACGTCACCCTCCAAGTAGATGCATCAAAATCGGGTTTAGGTGCTGTAATCCTACAAGCAGGAAAACCAGTTGCCTACGCCTCAAGGGCGCTCACCCCTACTCAACAAAATTATGCACAAATTGAAAAAGAGATGCTGGCGATCCAATTTGGTTGCGAAAAATTCCATACATATGTATATGGCAAGCGCGTGACAGTTCAAAGTGACCATAAGCCACTTGAGATAATCATGCGCAAACCTCTTGCCTCTGCTCCCCCCAGATTGCAAAGGATGATGTTACGTCTGCAACGTTATGACTTGGACGTTGTTTTTCGACCAGGAAAAGAAATTCCCATCGCTGACACACTTTCCAGAAACTTCACACCAGGACAAGATGCACGCGACGATCCAACACTTGAAGAACATGTACATGCAGTGTTTGAGTGCATTCCGGTAACAGACACCAAGCTGGAAAAAATCAAAGTTGAAACAGAGAAAGACCCAGTCTTTTCAAAACTGAAATATGTAATACACAAAGGTTGGCCTGCAACACGGCAACAGATAGACATGGAGCTGAAAGAGTTCTGGCACGTTAGAGATGAACTTTCGGTTCTCAACGGGATTGTCTTTAAAAGTGACAAAATTGTGGTTCCTTTCTCCCTCCGTACAGATATGCTTCAACGCATACATGCTGGACATTTTGGAATGGAACTTTGTAAACGTCGAGCGAGGCAGTTTTTATACTGGCCTCAAATGTGTTCACAAATTGAGGATTACGTGAACAAGTGTAGTGTGTGTCTTGAACATCGATCCTCACTTCCAAAGGAACCCATGATGTCCCCAATGATCCCGGATGGACCTTGGAAATTGTTGGGTACTGACTTGTTTGAATGTGACAATCAGCAATACCTAATCATTGCTGATTACTACAGCCATTACTTTGAAATAGCTAAACTGCCAAATATCACCACCAACAGTGTCATAAATCACACCAAGTCCATATTTGCCCGCCACGGAATTTGACATATTTTTCCGACGAAGTCACCTCCACAAGTAAGCATAACACAAAACCCCACAGATAATGCTACTCCAGATAATTCTCCGACCATCTCAACGCCTCCTCCCTCGGATAATCTACCTCTCAGTACAGTTCCGAAATCACCGGACACAACTGACACAACTGCTAAATTCTCAAGTTTTGGTCGAAAGATCAAACCCAAAATCCGATCTGACTTTATTACTGACTAAAGTGGATTCAGTGAGTACATTTCTGTTTAGTGCTCGGATTCTTCGTAAAAACTATGATGTGACTTTTTCCCCCCATCAGTGACATTTGCTATATCGAATTTGTGCTTTCCGTAAATCGGTAAAATATGCGTTTCACTTAATGTTCTATTAATTGTTTCTTTGAAGTTCATCGTGTGATATTTTACTTTAGTGCTGTTTCACACAATCATGATGTACGTTGAATTTTGCAACATCGTCATCCAACTAACTCTGATAATATTCGAGTTTAAAATTTATTCCAGGATAACGTTAGTTCTGTTATGTTTGTTTAAATGTTCTTTTTGTATGATTGTAATACTCGAGCAGTCCATTAGAATAGTTGCTATTATACTGTTTTTTTTCCTCAAAAGAAGAGGGATGTAATGTTGTCATGATACCCCCATGTGTAGTTGTTTACGTTTAGACTATTAATATATCCTAGGATGACCTAGTTAACAGCGATTGGCTAGCATAGCGTGAACCGGGGGCTGCTCGAAGTCATCTGACAGAATACATATGATAGTTGCTGGAGACACTGTGTTTGGCTAAGTTGATTAACTATACGTTAGAAACATCTACTAAAATACTTGATAAAAGTATTACAATGCCCCTTTAAAAGAACACCGTAGTATTTCTGTCGATTTGCATGAGCTTACTATAAGTAAAGCAATTTAAATTAAATATGCCCAGTTACGTCAAAATCGAAAATGGTGTGTAAAGCATACGAAAATCGAAGCCCGATTACAACAACATCGATCAGAAAGCGGTTATTGTGAGCGTTGGATTACCCTAATTTCAGGCAATTTTGTCTGTGCTTTACCTTTTACAATTTGTTGATAGGTTTCATGTGTCTCTCAAGCCAGATTCTCAGCACTCACAGCACTCAGCTTCCTCACATAAAACTCGTAAAATTATACTGTATTGTAATTTGATAGATCGCTCACATAGATCAAATCATCTTGGTGCTTAATTCCAGACCCGGAGTACGACACAAATCAAAAACAAATGATCACAAAACTATGGGGGCTGATAGCGTCCTTTTAACACTTTCAACCTTTAGGCCTATATAGCTTTTCCAGCAATGTCGGACATCTCGAAATTCCGAAAGGATGCGGTTTGGGCAAACTTACGAGTTGAAAGGCGAAAGCTAGAAACGGCGCGGTAAAAGATTACAGTAACCGCGACGATTTGATCGCGACCTTTCTACCTTTTGTCTCGCACGTTTGAAACTTTCAGCTTTTACACATTAAAAAATCAATGGCGGACAACTGGAAAGGGCGAGACCTCAAAAGGGCGCACTTTGCAACGCTTCTGGCACAGGAAGTTTAAGCAAGTTCGGACAAACAAACTCGTTCAGACATCATGGCAGAGGTAAATCGGAAGTCTTCCCGAGTTTGTTTTTCCGATCTTGCGTCGATTTCCGACCGGAAGCGGTGCAAACCGCGCCCTTTCGATGTCTCGTCATTTTGAGTTGTCCGCCGTCGAAAGTTACAAACGTGAGAGGCAAAAGGGAGAAAGATCGCGGTCAAAACGTCGCGGTTACTCTTGCTCATTCACCTCGCCCTTTCGAGCTGTCGGCCGCAGGGTTTAAATCGTGAATAACGGAACTCGAAAGGGCGAGATTCCGAAAGAGCGTCCTTTCGGAGTTTCGATTTGACCGCCATTGCTGGAAAAGCTGTACAATAGTCGAAAGTGTGAGAAGAACGCTAGCCTATCAGCCGTCATACAAAACTTTCAATTTCGGGCAAAAATAGAAAATTTTTAACTTTATCCGTCTGTGAAAAATACAGAAAACCGTCCATTGTTTTTAATGTAAAGAGTGTTCTGGATTTTCGCCGCGAGTGTGCCTTCAAAAGGGCACCGTGTGTCTCGGGCAACTTACGGATTTAAATAATCCCTTCATTTTAGTGTCGTACACATACTGGAAAGGTGTTGGGATGATGACTGGTATGGCCTAAACTTCTTTCCCTTGATAGACCGGGCGTTTTATTAAGATTAAAATTCTGTTTTTGAAATTGGTTTGCTTACTTGTAGTCAGGATTTTCAAACGCAGGCACCAATAGACCATTTGCCAGCTTTGTGTGCAACAATGAGATTACGTCATGGCATCAATCTTACACCTGTGAAGCACAGTGGATATCTTGACTTTTGCCATATTCAGTCAAAATCCCTTTTGGTTCACGATTTGAGCAAACCGATGCACAGTCGTTTCGGGCATCCATAAACAGTAATCATTCTGATGCAAAACAGTTATCACTATGTTATCGGCCAGACTTGCTGGAAAACCGTCCAATTGTGACATAAAGACAAGGCTATTTCACTTATGTTGACCTTACAGAACAACCAGTTAGGTGAAGTTTTGTATAGGTTTTTTACCCCTCGGGCAAATTTTGCCCGAAGGGTATTGTCGTTGCATCCGTCGTCCGTCTGTCCGTTGGTCCTTGTAAACACATTATCTAAAAAAGTCTTTAACTTACAATATTGAAACTTCACACATTTGTTGAATACAGCTAGTACAAGAAGCCTATGTAAAATCAACGCGCTCGGATATATTTTTTTTCAAGAGTTATGCCCCTTACATTACCGCTGCTATAAAAAGCCTTGTAAACACATTATCTAAAAAAGTCTTTAACTTACAACTTTGAAACTTCACACATGTGTTTAATACAGCAAGTACAAGAAGCCTATTCAAAATCAACGCGCTCGGATGTTTTTTCAAGAGTTATGCCCCTTACATTACTGCTGCTGTAAAAAGCCTTGTAAACACATTATCTAAAAAAGTCTTTAACTTACAACTTTGGAACTTCACACATTTGTTTAATACAGTAAGTACAAGAAGCCTATTGAAAATCGACGCGCTCGGATGTTTTTTTTTCAAGAGTTATGCCCCTTACATGACTGTCAGCCAAAAACCTCCTTGTAAATGTGATGCATGTATGTGGAGTCATTTTTAACTCGCAACAAATTGTCTGGAAAATAAATATACCTTCGGTTTCTTTGGCCCAGACCCGAGGGGTCCTGATGGCGACAGCCACTTATTTACAATCTAAAATAGTGATTGATCCTACTGCCATTCGTGTTGAAGATCTCGTAGAATGGCATGAGATCTCGATTGGTGTTTTTTATGAACACTAAAACACACGGGCAAAGAGAAAACTGTTTTGCTTACAATAACCATGGAAACAATTTTCTAATTGTGTTAAAAAGGGAAAAGAAGGTATGTCATTCAGACCTTATACCATCTTCGCAAGCCAAGTTAAAATCGTCATGTCCCCATTCCATCTTCGCAAGCCAAGTTAAAATCGTCATGTCCCCAATCCGTGTTGGGGTTACATGAAGATTTTAACTTGGCTAGCGAAGATGACCTTATACCCATGCAATCATAGATTGTTGTGATAAAGCAAACCAGTTATCTGTCATTACAGACAGGAGTTTGAATTTAGAATTTTCTTGAACAGTTTGTTATATAAAAACTGAAATTAAAGTGGCATGAGCTGCCAAAATTCACACTTTTTCCATAATTTCTGATCCTCACGACAGTAAGAGACTTTGAAGTCCATCGAAAAACTAAATGATTGGCGTAGGAATGGGGGAAAACCATACAGTATGTGGCCTGTTCGAACCGAAACGTGTTCGAAAAGTAAACACAATTTAAATACCCGGGACGACCATTCATTCATTCTAAGCCAAAGTTAGTTCAAAACAATACTTTATTGTACATTTTTGAGACTAGAAGCACTAAAACGCTTCTGAATTATAAGTCTTAAGAAAAATAGCCAATAATTTCAGCATTCTGTTTTAACATCAAAATATCAACATTTTGACAGCTCATGCCACTTTAAACAAAAAAATCATAATGGGAAAAGAAAGCGACCATATTAATTCGGTACCTAGGTAGAAGATCTTGTCTTTCCAAAGTATAGTTTTTCCTGCTGGGCCCTTTCTTACCCCCACGAGCGCGCAGAGAAAACTTTCTAATGTCCTGGATCATTTCCTCGCTATTTCTTTCATCGAATGGCCCAGTTTGATATGCTGAAAGAGTGAGAAAACAACATGCCAGTGTATCGAACAGGCTCCAGATACACACGTGTGTGTACGACTCTTGCACATGGTTTAAATTGTGACGAAAAAAATGAAACTGTCAGACAAACTCTTGTTCGATCGTCAGTGGATCGCGCCATTTACATGTTGAAATTGACAGGACGAAGTTTTAGTGAAGGACTTCCCATATGCGAGCTTATCGAATCTTGTATGACTATAACCTGCAATATCTGCGGTAAGGCTAGGCCTACCGCGTTTCTAACAATTCTACGAGCCCGGCCTCATTTTGCGTAGACACCAAATGCATGCAGCCTGCCATGTTTTTCCAAAAGGTTCATTTAGAGGCCAGTATGTATTTCAGAGTAATAAGAGTAAGACATGGAAAATTTTTCTGGATTACTACTCCTGTATCCTGTAAATACAGGAATAGTAATCCAGAAAATTGTCCATGTCTTATCCTCGTCCTACAGTGTACTCCTAAATGTCATTCAAAAGTAATAAGAGTGTTTCAATCGAGATCTCGTGCCATTCTACGAGATCTTCAACACGAGACATGGCTCGAGAGCCGTCGCGCTCCATTTTCGCGCATAGTGAACTGTAAGAATCTTACTGAGAATTTATAATGTGTATGATATTTAATTCTCTGTTCTATACTGTTCCCAAACATGTAACCCTACAATAATAACCTGTATCGCTAGGCCTTTGGGCAGAAATACTTGTTAAAAATCAAAAATATAATCGGCACTACATCAGCTCATATATACATTCTAAAACAAGATGGCAGCGCCCATGGATGTCAAGGCAAAATATGATATGGACTTCAAGGTATTTTATATGTATTAGGAGAGTAGCAAATCAATATAACAAAACAGGTTATCGGCGGCTTAAACGTTACCTACCAGAATTATATCGGATATCTCTCTACACAACCGAGTCAACTATCAGTGTCACGTGTCGTTGTTTACAATTTTAAGGACGTCGACAGCAGTGGCCTCCCTTTGTTCAAGCAACATGTCACTCAATCGTTTTAGAGTTGATATCTCAACGAATGGCAGAAGGATCAATCTCTATTTTAGATTGAAGAGTGTTTGTCTTTTGTTATCACGCAGCGCCTCGAAAAGATCGAAATTATCCTAGAACTATAAAATGTCGGACTTTCAGATTGAGAGTTGACCAATTTCTCCTGAGCGAGTACAGTGACTGGTGAGCTACGCGTATGCTGATTGGCCGAACAAGGCACACAGCCTTGTAATGAAGATGCCTGCCAAGTCAGAAAGTGGTTCCATTGCAATTTTCTTATAGTACAGTTTGGCGGAGAAACATCGTAGAGATATGGTTTTGGTACCGTTGGAAAGGAAACTTTCTCGTCTGTGCTGCAAATACTAGTTTCTTTCCTTTACCTCTCCTTTAAGGCGAAATATGCTGTTGTATTTCTAGTTTAGTGTGATCCCCTGGTTCTTGATTGCCAAACTCAGCAAGGATCATGAGTTTGATAATAACCGACACTTATTGACCCAGAAAAAATTCCGGGCCAGGGTGAGAAACGAACATGTATATTTAAATTTTCATACGATGAAGTTTTTTATAGTGTTCGAAAGCAAGCTGCAATCGTCATCAGGGAAATTACTGAATTAGGAAATAACCGACACTAATTGAAACGGACTAATTCAGTAATTTCCCTGATGGTGATTGCAGCTTGCTTTCGAAACGCTACAAAAAACTTTATCGTATGAAAATTTAAATATACGTGTTCCAATGGGCCTGGTTTAAGCTCTGTGTATATAAGAGAACCTAACAAGCGAACCGTTTCCAACAGGGCCGGGTAGCTCAGTTTGTAGAGCTGTGGGACGGTAACCCTAAGTCGTGAGTTCGTTGCTCACCCTGGTCCGGATTTTTCCGGGTCAATTAATGTCGGTTATTTACTAATCATAGGCGTAGACAAGGGGGGGACTTGGGGGGCTTCAGCTCCCCCCCCCCCCCCCAAAAAAAAAATTTGACACAAAAAAAAACACAAGGAAATGGGCAGAAAAAGGCTAACACCAGGAGTACAAAGTTATGACACAACAACGTCCTTCAACGGGATGGCATCCGTCCGGTCTTTGTGTACATGCAGGATCATCAGCCAGTTGAGTCTTGATTGTGTTGTCGTAGTGCGCAACCAGGTTTTCAATCTTCTGAGAGTACTGAAACCTCTCTCGCTGGTGGCATTGGTCGACGGCATTACCGGAATGAGATTTGTGAGCTTCACGACTTTTGCGCGGATATTCTTACATGGTTCCATGTGGTTTAAAATACGCCACTATTTTTTTGTTTTGAATAAACATGTTTGCTGTAGTCACATTGTGAGGACACGTCTTCTGATCCATCATTGATGTAGGCAGCCACCATCCAGGGAGAGTTTCCTTAGATACATAATCCAAAGAAGTAACGAATGTGTCGTGGTATATATATTTATGATCACTAAAACACACGGGCACAGGGAAAATCTTCTTGTCTAAAATAACCATGGAGACAAGTTTCTAATTGTGGGAAAAAGAGGTATATCATTTAGACCTTTATACCCCATCATAAATTGTGACAAACCAAACCTATGATATTTCATTAGGTTGACGACATCATAGGCCAACAGAATCAGCAAAATGACCGAATAACCTTGGGAAATGGCAAAAACACCAGGAAAATCCTTCCGCTTGATAAATAGATGGATCCTCATATTTATGCCCTGTTATTAGCCCAAAACGCCCCTCTGACGATCTAGGACAGCGGAGCTTCCGGGGCCTTGGTGGCCCCTGGACCCTCGCCTATTGAGCTGGGATAGTAATTCAGCCCCCCCAAATTCCGAAACGTGTCTACGCCCTTGCTAATTCAGTAATTTCCCTGATGATGACTGCAGCTTGATCATGAGTTTATTTTTATATATTTGATATTTCGAATTACTTAACGTTCGATTCCGAATGCGATATCAATGAAAGGTCTGTATTTGTGCTAATCGTGAAAACTAGCCATCAATTTTGAAATTCGGTAAAATTAACGGAAGAATATCAAAAGTTTGGCAGCTCATGTCACGTTAAAAGAACAAACTGCTTTGTGTATTTTTCCGATACCTAGACCATGATCGGGATGGTTTGTTGGTGGCCAATAGACCATTTGTACGAAAACCCAGAGAGCTCATTCGAATTTCGAGTTTCAAGATTTGAAATTCGAAATTCGAAACTCACCTTCCAATTTCGAATTTCGAATTTCAAAATCTGAAATTCGAAATTAGGAAATTGACTTTCAATTTCAAACAAATTAATTGCGAGTTTACAAAAAATGGCAGCAGAAGGTGAAATGCAATGAACTATTACATGTCTCATTGGCTGGTTTGGATCTGACTTTGTGAACTGTGCCGCCATTGATAGCTGAAGCGCGCAGACATATCTGGATCGCTATTGCACCATCTCCTAGTAATGGCGGCATTCGAGGCAAATCAAATACCACGTGACTTCCATTCCAGTTCATTGGTGTAATGAGTGTTTGAGATCTAGACTGCCATCTTAAATGTGACGATTTCGTTTTGAAGCCTCGAAACTCATGTTCCAAGTTCCAATTTCAATATTTGAAATTCGAAATTCGAAACTCGCTTTGGCCATCAACAAACCATGGATCCATTTGCCTGTTCTGCGCGCAACAATGAAATGACGTCGCTGCATCAATCTAAAGCCTAGAGCACACTAACTAAACAGTGGTACTGATAGACATTTTATTGAAGCAATTTAAAAAATCTGAGTAGCGGTACGTATACTTGAACAGACATGAAAAATAAAAAGTACTCTTCAGGGTTTGTTCAATTTATGGGGTATAAAGGTCTAAATGATATACCTCTTTTTAACACAATTAGAAACTCCATGGTTGTTTTAGACAAGAAGATTTTCCCTGTGCTCATATATATATATATATATATATATATATATATGAAAAACGAAAAGAAATGACACTGACAACGAAAATCCGTTACCGGTTTCACCACGTCATTGGTGGCTCATCAGACGTTTAATGGTTCAAATTTAACGTTCATACATTTTATATACAGGTTACGTCATACGATTACGTCAAATCCACAGTTGAACAGAACGCTTTCCTTCGTTCAGTTTGACGTTGTTCGTCATACAGTTTGATTTTAAATATTTGTAACGTTCATGCACAACAAGTTACGTCGTATAATGACGTTAAAAAGAATATAGTCCGTTATGCTGTTAGAATTTAAAAATAACATACACTGACATGGAATTGAATAGAATGTTTTTTCTTCGGTCACCTTGACACTTTCCGTTATACTGATTGCATTTGAATTTAACCATAGTATCTATACATTGATATAAAATTGAGAATTAAATAAAATCAATTTGGTAGTTCATTTAAATTGCAATTGAATTTTTTCCGGAAAAATGTTTCTTTTTGTATTCTGAAATCCTTATCATTTTTCGTTACTTTGTAAAATGGAAAAATAGTAAATTGTCCATTTCCACATTCATCAATATGTCTACTTAGACCAATTTGTCGAGTTTCAGGGTCTCGTATCTGTTGTTTATGCACGGTTACTCTATTCCTCAGAATATCTCCAGTCTGTCCAACATAATTTTCACCACAACCACCGCATGTAATGACATATATCACATTACTTACTTTACAAGTCATGTTAAATTGAACCTCAAAGACCTTATCTGTTCCCTTGAATTTAAATTGTTTGCCTTCCAGTATGTATTCACAAGTTCCACATTTGTTTGATCCGCATTTCTTAACTCCACTCACTTCTTCTTCTTTCAAAGTGAAACGTGTATATATGGTCTATATATATATATATATATGTATATATAATATATATATATTTGAATTTCAAAATGTGAAACTGGGTGTCAAAAAATTGAATTTTAATAATGAAATGGCTGACCTACCAGTGCATATGTAGACCTATTTATAGTGGTAACCATACTTTGATTGGTGAAAACTAATTTGAAAGGTGTCAGTGATTGTTTAATTAACTAAGTGTGAATCTTGAATTTCGAAATCAAGAAATTTGAATTTCGAATTTCAAATCTGAAATTCGAAATTCGAATGAGCTCTCTGGGCTTTCGTTATTTCGTACATATACTTCGTAAACAATACAAAATATCCAATATAAGTGTTATATTTTATTTTCAAGAATCAAAACAAACAAACGCGCGCAAAGCTACACGTAATGACAAAGCTGTCTACCAAGTGACGTCACAATCAAAGGCAAAGACGATTGTAGGGGATGACGCCATCTCGCGTCATAGTGTTGAGCCAATCTCATTCTCGCGAGATCCCCTGCTACTACGTGAACGCGAGGTCCGTCGCGTTCACGTAGTAGCAGGGGATCTCGCGAGAATGAGATTGAGTGTTGAGCCTGTCAATGCAGTTGTGCTGACAAGAGTGCAAACATTTTCGTATGCCAACATAAAAAGTTATCGGAATGAAAAATAAATGAGCTGCTATTTATTTAACATATTTTCAAATTAATCGCATTCTCCGTTTCAATATACCATTTGCCAGTTTTTCGCGTAACAATGACATGACGTCGTGACACCAATCTTCCAATTCGACTTCAGCTATATTCAGTCAAGCTGCCCTTTCAAGCAATATTTTTCCTGATTACTTGATTATTTCAGACATAAGCTGTCACAATATAGGGTTTCTTTCCTAAAATATGTTGTAAATCTTGAGTTAAAAACAGACGGATGCTTTGTCCGGTGTACGTTTTAGGGCGCAATTGTGACGTTGCCAAATTACGTCATTTGAAAGTAATTGGCAAATCACCTATTCACGGATAACATAAATGACTTTGTTATATAATTAGTAGTGAGATATTGAGTTATACAGCTCTGATATAAGTGATATCACCACTTTTACCGATAACGTTTATATCATCACTGCCAGTGCCGGAACTATTTCCATTGGAATATTATCTTCTCATTATTAAATCTTTTGTGAAAATTGCCAAAATTTGTAATCAATTCTTAATTTATAAATTATCGAACATTATTAATTGGCTGTTAAATACTTTTACACAAACCAAATATATTTTTGGCTTTGGCCTTTCTGTGATGCTTGCCGTATTATATTTTTAACCTAGGCCTAGCACTGCAGCAGGACTCGCTAAACGAGAAAACGTGAAGTAAATCCACCCAACTCTAAAATGTAAATGAAAGTGTTAGGCCTACAACTGGAGCATTAAAATTGCTTATTTTAAACAAAATGTATCGAGAACTGACGCAGATCATAGAAAACGAAGACTGTGGGGTACGGCAATCAGTGCTTGGTGGACGTACGCTCGCTGCCTAGAGTCTTCTGTCACTGTGTCAGTGTCACCGTGTAGAGCCGACTCGATTGATTTTGGTAACAAACAATTAAAGATCTAATTTATCGTAGAACATTTCAACACACATAATCTAGTAAATCTTCATTTTAAAATAATAAGACCTTGCCACTTAAAATTTTAATATAAAACTAAACAAAAGAAAATGTCAAGTTCAACTTCACCGACGATGACAGACCTCGAATGTCTCGATGTTTGTCGTCGCGCGCACACCGTGTGTCCTTCCGCGCAGACAAACGCAGGTTTTTCCTCCGAAATAAGTATATTATTCGGACTGTAATTTGTTTCATGAAATCATTTTCCATCAAAAAATTGGAACTGCAACATGAAAATAAGAACTTTGGATGCAAAGTTATAAGTTTTTATTGTGTTGAGCCCCCAAACGGTGCGCTATTTTACCCTACGCCGTACATGTATATGTGTGATGAGCCCAAATGTAGGTCAACTGACCACAGCGAATTGTTCAGTTTGTCGCAGAAAATACACGAAAATCTCACTAATAATTAAATAATAAATAGAATATTTGTTGTTTTATCGGTAAATATCATTTATATTTCATCTCGTGGATAAAAAAATCTTGTATTTTCACTCTTGGCTTCGCCAATCGTGAAAATACAGATTTTTTATCCACTCGATGAAATATAAATGGTATTTACCGATAAACAACAAATATCCTCTATGTATCACAAGCCGAATATAATATATATCACTCCAAATAGGAATAAACACAGAAATCGCATTCAGATAGCATTGCTGAGTGCAGTTGGAATAGTGCACTTTTTAAATAGACCGCTAGAAATTCCAGAACAATCCTGTTATTACGTATGAACCTAAATTTGCTTAGCTATAGAAACTTGACATATTTAAGCTTCTAGAACAATCCTTGACTTCAGTGACAGATCGCGCAGTTGATATCTACGTCAATTGTAAAGTCTTGGGGTGAACCGACAAAGTGAGTAAAACATTTCACGGCTTCCAGTATATGATCTACACATGAAACATGCAGAAGACAAGAAAATTTATAAAAAAATTAATGCGCGTAATACTCGCCTTCCAGGAAAGAAAATCTTAGCAAAAACTGTCTCTAAAAAATAAGTATAGTAGAAAAATATACTGATAGTATTATTTACATTGGGTTTTTTTTACACTCTATATATTATGAACACTAGATAAACAATCAACAATAGCATTATCTTTAATTTAATGTGTCTGATATCAATGTTATTCTTCTGTATAAGACTCCTTGTTAACAATCGTTGTCGTTTTTTTTTGTTTTGTTTTTTGTTTGTTTGTTTTGTTTTGTTTTTTTGCCTTTTAGTTGTAACTTGTTCAGAAACACTAGGGGGTTAGGATCACTAAATTTAAAATTAAAGGCTTTTTTTCGAAAAACAAAAAAAAAGTGCAAATTAAAAGCTTTTTAAATATACTAGTCTCGAGAATGTACGTTTTTCGATGAAGTTCAAACTCTCTTATTGTCTTGACAATTCGAATTTATGAAAAGGTAGGTATTGTGACAGCTAATGTCACTTTAAAACATGTCTGTAGACAAAAGGAAAAAGATTGATGTGGCAGAACACACGACTTGGCTTTTTCAAAGTAGGCGGGCACCTGTAGCTGTCTGCCGCGAGGTGGCGCTACAAGAATCAATACACGAATGGCCTCTGACCTCAGTACTGGTTGACCTATTTAGAATCTGACACATGTAAAATGATAACACACTTGTTGATATCTCAGTTGGATTACGATTGCTGAGGCCACAGATTACTAAACCGGCGTCCTCCCGCGTTAAAAGACAGGCGCCTTAACACACATGTAATCAAAGCCTGCAAGTTTAAATTCACAAGATGGGGAATAAACAGGAAAAGCCGAACAAAGAGATTGAACTTGATGACGGCAATCAAACGGCAAATGGTGAGTGATTTCATAGCTATGTTTTCATTGGTTAAACCGGTTTTTTCATTTAAATCGACGTTACTTAGCGTAGTGTACCGGTAATTAAAATTAAATCTATGTATCGATTAAGGCCTAGGCTTACAATACATATCCGTATGTACAGTACAAATTTCAGTTTGAATATGTAATTTTTCTTGCCATTTTGCGTTAAATTTCTAAATTGAAAGGGGTGAAAACAGCTCCCAAAATGAGCTGGACTCGTCTATTTTAAGTTTGGTCGTGTTGAAATGAACTAAATATAGATCGGAAAAAAATGATCGCTCCCCTTTTGTCTCCGCAAGTCAAGTATGACGGGAACTCACAGACTGATGACGTAATCCACACAAACAATAGTGGAAAAAGTGAAAGTTGCCCGACCCCAAGCGGTCAGTTTGGAACCGGTATCTTGAAAGAAGCGTTGTCCACTTCTCAAAATGTCGACTGAACAGTACAGCCCTGAAAATGATAAACGAGAGCTTGCTCCATTACAAACTCAAGCCGAAGTTGAAAAGAAAGAGGACCCTTTATTGCGTGAGCACAAATAATTTACGATTTTAGCTGTCAAAATTCCACCACGTTTGTGACTTGGTCAGTGGGCAGGGTTGGGTTTAATCTTTGTTAGCTGGTTCTGTAGATGATCATATATACGGTGACAGGTCATTTCGTCCATAAACCTTTTCGTCCAAGACATTTCGTCCATAGATTCAAGTCATTTCGTCCATGAATTTAGGTCATTTCGTCCAAAACATAATCCAAGGGAAATTTAGCCGCAGCGTTGACTCTGGTCAGGAATAAAATGTCTCTTTGACAACTTCATTTAATAAGTATTTGTAACAATCAGCCGATGGACGAGTTTGGCGATGTTTTGGAGTCGAGACTGAACATTAGGCCCCATTTGTTAGAGTGGCATGAGCAGCAGCTGCCAAAATTCAGATTTTTTTCATAATTTCTGATTGTCACAACAGTAAAAGGCTTTGAAGGTCATCGAAAAACTAAACTAAATGATTGGCGTTGGAATGAGGAAAATCCACACAGTATGTGGCCTGTACGAACTGAAAACGTGTTCGAAAAGTAAACAAAATTTAAATAACCTGGACGACCATTCGTTCATTTTAAGCCAAAGTTAGTTCAAAAACAATACTTTCTAGTACATTTTCGAGACTAGAAACACTAAAAAGCTTCTGGATTATACGTTTTGAGAAAAATAGCCACTATAAATTAAAATTCTGTCCTGGTCCTCTTAATTGTATATCCCTTCGTTATTTGGCAAAACAAATTACACACCGAAACCCAAGGAAAAAGACAAATAAAAAAAATTGTTGTACCGAAAATGGGCGGTGCATATGTAACAACAATAGTGAGTGTAAAATAGAATTTGTGAAAAAAATACTGCGCAACAAATTGGACACTGCCGAACATTATTTACATTACTTGGTTTACATGTTATAGGCGGACATATATTGAGCCAAAGTCTTGGTAAAGTAGGCCTAATCCCGCGGTTCATTTGTCTTGTATAAACAAAGGTTTGAAACTATCCTCAAAACTGATAAGAAGAAAATCACTGAAACCACTCTCTATGGGTGTCGGCTTTCTTTGATTGTCGGACATGTTAACAGTGTTCACTATGACACTTGAGTAAACCCATACTAGCTGTTTGCGTGTATATGTGTTTTTATTTGTCTTTTTACGGTCTTTTACAATAATTTTATAATCAATGTACTGTCGCTAAATAAATTCAGTTTCTCACTTGGTTGATTTTGGTTTTAGTGAAAATTCTCTACTATTGCTATTATTATTAGTATATTACTTTTTTCATTTGGAAATGAAAAACGCAGGACATGTTGCATAAGGGAGGCAACTCGTATTACTTCTGGGTTAAGATCGGCTTCAAAAATAACCACTGGAATCATAAACTCATGGACTTCTTCCGTGTAAATAACGTCCTATAACTTTTAACCATTGAATCTCAAAGAAATGGACATTCCTTTGTTTTACGGCTTTAACCTATCGTCTAAGATCTCAAAAATTGTTATGGACGAAATGACCTATATTCATGGACGAAGTGACCTAAATCTATGGACAAAGTGTCTTGGGCGAAAAGGTTTATGGACGAAATGTCCTGTATTCATATATACAGCTGATGCATAGAATGCATACTGTGTATTTGTTGATTTGATTGTAATGAGGTACATAATAAGATTACGATTTCTTCCAAACTGGGACTGTTACTGTTAGACTGCACTCATGTGTCTCTTTCCTGTGTTACTTAGCCTACTTGCCAGTCAGCTTATTATATTTATGATACTAATAATAGTTAGTTCAAGTTACCGAACTTATGATGGTTATATTACATATACCAATATAACCATATATATGTAATATCATAATATGTATTAAAGGGGCATGAGCTGCCAAAATGTTGATATTTTGACGTTACAACAAAATGTTGAAATTATTGGCTATTTTTCTCAAAACGTGTAATTCAGAAGCCGTTTAGTGCTTCTAGCCTGGAAAATGTATGATAAAGTATTGTTTTGAACTAACTTTGGCTTAGAATGAATGAATGGTCGTCCCGGTTATTTAAATTTTGTTTACTTTTCGAACACGTTTCGGTTCGTATAGACCGCATACTGTATGGATTTTCCTCGTTCCAACACCAATCATTTAGTTTTTCGATGGCCTTTAAAGCCTCTTACTGTCGTGGCGATCAGAAATTATGAAAAAAGTGTGAATTTTGGCAGCTCATGCCCCTTTAATATAACCATAAGTTCGGTAAATTGAACTAATTAATAGTAGGCCTACTAGTACTAGTCCGCAATATGTTGAGTGGATTGAAGGATACATTCTGAACTGATACACCCGCACAGGCTTCTTCAATACCACGTCAACATAGGGTACATTTGAATAATCTAAGAGTTGCTTGCGAAATTTTCAAAAAATGATAACTCGCAATTTTAAAACTCAAATCATCTGTGACCATACACATCGCCAAACAACGAAATTCGCTAAGTTTAAATTCCCTTTGAGGTTTCCCCGACCTTCCCTTACAACCGTTACCGGTTGTATTGGCGAGCATGATTTGAAAGTTCGCGGTAGATGGCGGTGTGATCGCCCGAGAAAAATTTTAGTGAACACAGACGGAATTCAAACTTAGCGAAATTTGCTGCTAACAGATTTTAAGGTCACATATGATGGTTTAGCTCTACAAAGGGATTATCAAAGAAGCTTTCTGCCAAAATGTTAGGTGAGTAATGTTTAAAAATTGCGAGAGCAACTCTCAGATTTCTAAATGCACCCTATGTTGACGTGGTATTGAAGAAGCCCGTGCAGGCATATCAGAATAACTTCAATCCACTCAACATATTGCAGACTAACCGAGTACTACAGGTATCCAATTACATGTAGTTAAAACCAATTATACACCAATCCATCATGCGTGTTTAATCCAAGCTTTATGATCATACTTTACCGCCGCTGACAGTCAGCTCCCTATTTAAGACATTGTCCTTCCCAATTTCAACCTCTAAATATAGAAATATAGTTTATTATGGATTTGCCAAGGGATCCAAGAATAGTCACCTTCAGACGTGTCAGGGAATTTTCGTAAAATGACTGCCACAACTGACAGCCACAACGTTGGATGTACGATAACTGGTTCCCTCCCGTCACTCTACAAAACAAGACGAACCTGTGAAATTTAAAGGGGCATGAGCTGCCAAAATGTTGATATTTTGACGTAAACACAGAATCTTGAAATTATCGGCTATTTTTGTCAAGACGTATAATTCAGAAGCTTTTTAGTGCTTCTAGTCTCGAAAATGTACGATAAAGAATTGTTTTGAACTTTGGCTTAGAATGAATGAATGGTCGTCCCGGTTATTTAAATTTTGCTACTTTTCGAACACGTTTTCGGTTCGTACAGGGCACATACTGTATGGATTTTCCTCATTCCAACGTCAATCATTTAGTTTTTCGATGGCCTTCAAAGCCTCTTACTGTCGTGACGATCAGAAATTATGAAAAAAGTGGGAATTTCGGCAGCTCATGCCCCTTTAACTACTTTAACAAAAGTCGGCCGAAACCAGCTTCACTTCTCTGACATTTGTTGGGTTTTCTATGCTAGAACTTTCAGTTAATTCAAGGTTATGCACAGAAAACTCAAGGAATGGATAAAGTCTGTCTTAAACTCCTTTGATTGGAAGTTTATTTTTAGCAAAATGGCGAGATTTAAAAGCTCCGTCAATTTTTAGCCAAAGCATTGGTTTTGTAGATCATGCAGCTACGGACACTCCTACTTTACTCAAATCTGATGTAGGATAAGAAACGATTTTCAACAGACCTTTGACGCTCCAATCTCTGGATCGCGAAACTTTTTATTGTTTGTGATTCTTCAACTAAAGGAGAGTAAAACATTTTGATTGTTGTTTTAGACACTGCCTTTTCAATGTAAATTACTGAAACACTAAAATGGCCTTGCCTTAAAATAGTTAGTGGGACAAATTCAGTAATTTCCCTGATTATGTTAAATGAGTTGAAGGTGTAAGAGTATTGTTTTATATTTTTGAACAGTAAAACACACGTCACGGGCACGGGCAAAATCCTCTTGTCTAAAATAACCACGGAGACAAGTTTCTTATTGTGTTAAAAAGGGGTATATATCATTTAGACCTTTATACGATTACCCCATCATAAATTGTTATAATAAACCACAGCCCATGATATTTCATTAGGTTGGTGACAGGCAGGAGCTTGGCCTATACTCTCAGATACATGTAAGAGAAAGTGCTGACTAATGGAATGTGCTCCTTGTACTTTACTACAGCCTACAAGTCCTACATGTATGCACATGTATGTCCTCTGTGTTTAAAGTACTGTATGAATTCCGAGTTTACAATCATTGTTTACTTTTGTATAATGCCTGACCTAAAATCATAAATGCTTTTTCTGGATATGTTGAATTCTGCCCTTTATTTCAAATGCAGTATATATTATATGTAGGTTATCTTTGCTTAGTGTTGTGCCTAGTCTTTATATCACTCTAAATAAACAAGTTAACTTGTGTTCATCCATTATCATCAATAGGGTAGTACCCTGTAGTCTGTACAGGCGGCCTCTGTGGCTCAGTCGGTTCGAGAGGTACATGTACGTACTCCCTCAGGTCTTCCATCGGTGCGGCGTGGGATCGAATCACACTTAGACCAAATCAATATTGAAAATTCCTGATTGATCGCCGTATGTGAAAGAGTTGCCAGGTACTCGCCAAAGGTTGGGGTTTCCTCCTGGCAAATAGCCCAATTTCCCCGATCTAAACCTGGCATTGCCGCAATTATAGAAGTGAAATAATCTTGAGTGCAGCGTAAAACATCAATCAATGTAGTCTCTTCCTATGATCGGCAAGTAAATGATTTTTAATATACATGTACCTGGTACCCCTTTTCTAAATAAAAACAAAAATTGAAAGGTAGACGTTTAAAGAAAAGGTAATGCTGAAGAATAAACAGAGTATTGTCAGGCAATACATACATGTATAGTTGATAGATGATTGTTTGGTGTTTTACGTCACGCTCAAGATTATTTCACTTATATGGTGTTTTATTGTGGGAGGAAACCGGGCTCTATGCCCCGGGGAAGCCCACGACCTTCCGGTAGTAACTGGCAACCATCCCCTATAGGTTGTTCGAGTAAAATACATGTATGGTACTGTAGGAGTTTAGAGACTTCAGCAAGGGTGGCCTTTTCAGCCACCCTCTTTTCCTTTTGTCCATTGATGCATTCCACGAGTTAAACACAGCATGTTGTATTATTTTTAACTACATTGCTCCTCTCTGACCTTGCTACCTCCATAACATGTGACACATGTCAAGAATATTTTTTATTCATGAACCTGGCTGTAGAAAGAGAGAAATTGTTTCTTACTCGGATTTGTGGTCCCTACTGAGATGTTTTCACTGATTTATCCTGTGGTTTACTCTGTTATCTGGTTCACACCTGTACCCCTGATAAAATTGCCTTCGTGGAGATTAATATATCTTTACTAAATCTATGTGTCCCCTTAACACATTATAACCTTATTTTTTGTTTGGTGAAATTTTGCCTGCTGTCTTGCATGTAGGCCTATTTCAGAAAACAGTTAATTTGAATTGGATTACCATCGTGTCAGACCTTTAGTCTGTTGTTTACATTCTAAATTTGAATGGCTTTTTGTGTCTCTCAAACCTGATCATGCATCCTTATTTCTCACATAAAGTTCATAAAATAATACTCTAGAGTTAAATCGCTCACATGGCTTAAATCATTAGGGCGCATGTACTCATGGCTAGGCAAGGGTTTTTTTTACATTGGGGATACCCAAGAAA
This sequence comes from Lepidochitona cinerea, assembly GCA_963971465.1. Lineage (NCBI taxonomy): Eukaryota > Metazoa > Mollusca > Polyplacophora > Chitonida > Tonicellidae > Lepidochitona > Lepidochitona cinerea. The sequence continues at coordinate 25,758,059 of OZ020563.1, read as the reverse complement.
TCAAATTATCAATTTCAAATTAAAAATACAAAAATTTGGGCAAAAATAGAAGTTACTAAACTTTTGTCAGGGAAAAATACACAAACTGTCTTCTGTGTGTATAATGTAAACAGTATTCCACATTTTAGTGGCTAGTATGTCTTTAATATCTGCAAATTGTTTTTATACCAAATCAGACAGGGTTACTACATGTAGGTGTGTTCCTCCATCCTTCTGTTTTGTTTAGACAACTTGTACCTTTACCCTGTAACCTTTCACCCAAGTCTGTGCTAGCCTACTTTCTAAAACAAGATCAGTCTGTTGAAATCTTAACTATTTCCCCATATGTTTTCTGATGAAACCACCATCTTGTTCAGAAATTTTGATATTTAAAGTGGCATGAGCTGCCAGAATTCACACTTTTTTCATAATTTCTGATCATCATGACAGTAAGAGGCTTTGAAGGTCATCAAAAACAGAAATGATTGGAGTGGGAATGAAGAAAATCCATACAGTATGTGGCTTATACAGCCGAAATAGTGTTCGAAAAGTAAACAAAATTTAAATAACCGGGACGACCATTCATTCATTTTAAGCCGTAGTGAGTTCAAAACACTAACGTTATCGTACATTTCCGAGACTAGAAGCATTACAAAGCTTCTGAATTATGTCTTGAGTAAAATAGATAACTATTTCAACATTCTGTTTTAACGTCAAAATATTAACATTTTGGCAGCTCATGATAATAAATATATATGTTATGTATTATAGGCCTAACGGTCAGTTACATCTTTATAAACAATTACATGTATAGTACGAGGCCTGTCACTTCAATGGGTTTATTTATAATCTACATGTAACTAGGAAGTCAGATTATTTCTGGTAAAATCAATAGATATTGTAGATCTCTGTCAAGCTGTCAATACATGAATATAGGGAGATAACAGGAAGACTTCAACAGCATATGGACATGTAGGCCTTAGATGTAATATTTAAGCTACATGTTGTTGTTGGAAGCCTCTGCTGCTTATATCTGATTGCACAGTAATGCCCATACAGTCGTTTTTTGTTGCCATCAATAAAATATCCTGCAAACATCCTTGCCAGCAAGTAGCAGCGACAATTTTTTCTGTCTGCAACAAGATCTCTTCTGGTTTTAAGTTTGTGTCTAAAACAAATTTAACGCAACCTTGGATATATTAACCAAAGTTATTTATAAATCCTTTAAGAATGTTTTCAAGATGGCATTCCATTTGAATTTCCACATTGTATTAACAGTTGAGTGTCACATTAAAATAAAAAAATGTCAACCTGCAAACAAAGGACATGAATTATATTTTGTGTCGTACCCAGAAATTAAATTTCATTCAATGTTTATAACACTAACAATACATCCCATATATATAACTTAATATTTAAACAGGCTGGTGGAAAACTGGGGTGAAAAACTTGTGAAAGCGTAATTCACTAAAGTAAAGGTCTAACTCCGTAATTTGATAATTTCTTATATTTATATGTGGTACTGACCATATATATCCAAACATAAATAACGAGGTAGACATTTAATAATATTGAATTAGTGAAAGTGGTGACACCCACATTCAAGATCCTCTCATTGAAGGGGGTATGTATTAGAGGGGGTATGTGTGTAGAACCTCAAATTGCGTAATAAACATATAGTGTCATATGTTACCAACCAGATTACTGTAGGAAAATATTTACATACAAATTGCTGCAGGTATGTGTTTAATGGCACTGAGTTAATCCCATATAACTGGCAATGTTAATCTGGATAAGCCTCTGTTAGGTCTTTGGCGATAAGAACCTAGGATTTTTGTTGGACCTTCTGACCACTTTATATTTACATGCAGTTTTATATTCTCAGTGGCATTATTATTGTGAATTTTCTGTGGAAGGGAGGTGTTAACAGCATATAAAAGTGACTGGTGTTTTATTTAGGTGTAACTCTAATTGGCTTCAGACGGTAGTTATTTTTTAGGTCCAAAATTTATCCTCTATAATGCCAGGATTAATTGATGCATTAGGAAGAAATTTGAAGCAGAATTATTTTCCTGGCAAATATGCCATATAAATGTACTGTATATGCATTCTTATGAGCCACAATATTAATATTACTCTGAATGCAAACTATGGTCAATTGGTCCATCCATTTTAAAATTCTAAAAGCAGTTTATGGTTTCATATTTAAAGACATGATTCCTGATATAGCTAAACCGAAATTATTTTTTGAAAATAGATTAGGAATTTGGGCAGTTGACAATTCAGTTATTGGGCTGGTTACAACTTAGTGCAGTGAATTAGCTGTCCTGATTTGAATTGATGCTGTCATGTCTATCAACATCGTCGTTACTTACGATTTAAACTCATGCTCACGCTCACTTTTACTTTTAGGCAAACTGATTGGACATGCATGCAAACTTTGATTGGTTCCCCCAAAGTTTTGTGGCAGAAATTTGACCAATCACAATCTGTGTTACTTAAACATGTCGACAATGAACAAAACAAAGATGATCGACTTTTCTATTGTATGGGAGCATAGCCCTTCTAGAGAATACAATTTCTGAACTTTTGAAAGGCCGAGACGCCCACCCAAAATACATGTACGTGTACATCCTGTCTATGAAAGGTGAAGGGAAACGTAGGAGTTGTTAATGAATCTTTGTTCACTGGTAAGGTAATCCTATCGCTAAACTACAACAGAGCCTCTGATTGGTCTGTTAGTGAATGGGCGTTCATCGTAAAAAAAATTTTTTTATCGTACAGGTAAAAGTGAGCTTGAGTGTAAGTTTTAATCGTGGATATCGATGATATTGAAAGCTAATTTATATTAACTGGTATACAGACTTAGTTATCAAAAAATAGAACATTATTTTAAAAAAAAGACAAAAATATTTTGATATATTTTTTTTTTTCAAAGTACATATTTACATGTGTACAAGTCATTTTAAACATTTTATTTGTCGGCTATGGAATTATGCAGCTGGATTATTTTAAGAAATTCAATACCTTTAATCGATTATCTGCGATGTGACAGGTGTCCTAGAATTTACAATAATTTAACCTGATTTGATTACAGTATTCAGTTTGTCCTTTCCCCTTTATCAATCAATCCGATTGAACTCTTATTGTAACATATCACATATATTGACAACTTTTATATACAGTCACCACAATGACTGCGACAAAAAAACAGAACTCGGGCGACCCAGATGAAAGTAAGTAATTTATTGAGTCCATTCCACACACCTTTTTGGTTATATTTTTGGTTTTGATCCTATGTTTACTCATATGTTTACACTGTGGGCTTGATTATTTGATTGCACATCACAAAGATTTCTAAACTTGTGACAAATTAAGGTCTATTTGCAGACTCTTATATGTACATGTATACTGTAGCACATGATAAATGTTAATATCAATAGTCCTACTTTAGTTTAAACTGTTAAAGTGTTCAGTTTATTTTTCCCCTTTAGTTCTATCTCATTTGGAAGTTGTCTACCATCTATCTTGTATACCATCTATTTGCACCTTCTGTCAGTCTTCAACCGAATGAAATATCATAGGTTTGGTTTGTTACAACAATTTATGGGGTATAAAGATCTAAATGATATACCTCTTTTTAACACAATTAGAAACTTGTCTCCATGGTTATTTTAGACAAGAAGATTTTCCCTGTGTCCATGTGTTTTAGTGATCATAAATATCTATTTGCACCTTGTTATACATACATGTACATGTTTACAGTATTTTAGACAGAAAGATTTTCCCTGTGCCCGTGTGTTTTATTGTTCACAAATATACAAATGGAATTAAATTAATATAAATGTAATTTTCATCAATATTTTGGACCCATTATCAGTTGACCTCTCCACTAGAGCCTCATGTTCTGGCCGAACATTACGTAAGGTTTGCCAAACCCAAAGTCGTGGCTTTCTGACGTTGCAAATATCGCGACGTCACAGAGCTATTTTTCAGAGTTTGTCTCACTTTATGGAGGCTTGACACGTGTTGGCAAAACAGCCAATTGACTCTGAGATTTCTTGAGTTCATTTCCTCTTTTGGGGTTTAAAGTTGGATCATGGGCTTATTTTCTTTGATACAAACAAAATTTTGTTTTTTGTCGCATATTTAGCTGACAAATTTACTCTCTTTTCATTAATCTGATTGTCATGACAATTATTAAGAGGGTTTGAAGTTTATCAAGAAGATGATGTAGTCTGTTTTTCTGGGATCTATTCTTTTATGGATTATTGTTTTGACGTCCTACCCCCTCCCCTCCCCCAATTTTAGTTTTTGGTGAGATTTAGGTTATTTGCAACTGGATATTAACTCCTAAATAGTTCATTTTACAATGCTTAAATGGAATTTGGAAACAGATTCTTTACCAAATTACATTTATAAAATTATTTTCTATATAGAATTTGATTGTTAAAAACTGATTCTAATTATAGAAAAATGAATTAATTACTTTGTGTTTTACTGGCTAAGTACAATGCAGCGCAAATCAAGCAGTCAAGAACATTGTAGAAAATACTAATGATAAAGAAGACATGACCACGTAGTTAAATTTAATTTTTTTAGCTTTAGTATGGAACCTACGTTTAAAGAGAGTTTCAAACGTTTCTTATTGTCAAAAATACTGGATATAACAGGCAATTTCCAATACCATATTCTTGATGTATAGAAATCTGGTTTACGCAAGAAATTTTATTTGGGCTGTCCAAATTTGCCCATTTTGAAACAATTTGCCTCGAACTATCAGCAATAAAATGTCAGTCTTAAAAATATGCTTTTGTTGACAGGTACTTCAGATTTTAATGGGTTTATTTTTTAGATGTTATTAAAAAAATCCAGGTAATAACTTTTAACAAGTGACTTCCCTTTATTTTCCAGGTACACCGTTGTACGACCCCAGTTTCAATGGACCCATCAAAAATAGGTAAGGATTGTTGTTTTATCTCCTGTCTGCTAGCCTTCTGGGTGTTTGAAAATTGTGTTGGAATCTCAGCCTCAGTGAACATCGACTACCGCGCCCCGCCCCGTTTGTGACGATTGGAGGAAAAAAAACATAAAATCCGGCATAGGCAGATTTCTCGGCTAACTGCAAAGTTTTCGTAGGTCTACTAATTGATGTTGCTGTTGTAGCAAAAGTGACAACGAAGACCTGCGTTTAAACTAAAATGTGATTGGAAAAGCTCTTCGTTAAAAGCATGTTTATTAGCCGAATTAGTCTCATGTTCTACTATCTGTGTTGCTGTATTCTGTTTTATCTCATGTCTGCTAGCCTTCTGGGTGTTCTATGGGCTATGGATGGGGTTGTACCAAATAGAGTAGATTGACAAGAGTGGTCACTTCGTCCAGTCAGCATTGCCGGCATGTTCTTCTGGCCCCCTGGTGGAAGGGTGTTCCGACTGTACACGATTCGATTAGGGCGCCCCCCTATAGGAAGGAGGTTCCTAATAATCGAATCGTGTCAGTTCAAATTCAACATGGCGCGAACAAAGTGACCACTCTTTTCAATCTGCTCTCTTTGGTTGTACTTTTGTTACACATGTATGAACGTAGTTGTTGAATGTAACCGGTCGCCGTGTTTGGAAGAGTTGCCAGGTACTCAGGTTGCCAGGTTGGGTGTTTCCTCCTCTAAAGAGAAAAGTATTAATTCCTGTATATTACTGTGTACTGATCTCATACCCACCTCCAAAAATCCGAAAACAATTAAATTCTCTTCAAGGCCGCGTTACTGAACTTCTCACACTACACCCCCGATAATTCCACTCCCAGGCAGTGTGTTATTTTTTGCATAATCAACGTGTGAAATTATGGCCCAAGTAACGCTATAACCTGTCAAAACTGACGTCACAAATGAATTACGTCATCAGTCATTATGACATTAAGGCCAAGCGTCCAGCAGCAACTCTATATTGAAGACGTTGATGACGTCATTTCTGGTGTCACAATGCCTTATCGAGTCTTTTTTGGACAGCTATTCTTGAAATTAGAGCGACGTCGCCAAATATTTTTTAAACTAGTGCCGTGTTTTTTTAATAAAACGCTGTATATTTTGTGTAGTGTGAGAAAAAGATTATCCAACTCGACCAAGTGTGTTACAATGAATATCACTCTCGTTTATTAATTTCCAAAGTCACTCGCCAGAAAATTAATAGACTCGAGTGATATTTATCGTAACACACTGGCTCTCATTAGATAACCTCTATTCTCACACTACACCCCCGATAATTTCACTCCCAGGCAGTTTGTTATTTTTAGCATAATCAACGTGTGAAATTATGGCCCAAGTAACGTTATGACCTCACGAAAGAACTGTTAAAATTGACGTCACAAATTAATTACGTCATCAGTCATTATTACGTTAAGATCAAGCAACCCTATATTGAAGGGCCAGTGATGCTGTCGTTGGTGACGTCATTTCTGACGTCACAATGCCTTATAGAGTCTTTCGTCAGACAGCCATTCTTGACGTCGCCAAACATTTGCTTAATTTGAGCCGTGTTTTTTAAATAAAACGCTGTATGTTTTGTGTAGTGTGAGAAAAAGATTATCCAACTCGAACCAGTGTGTTACGATGAACATCACTCTCGTTTATTAATTTCCAAAGTCACTCGCCAGAGGCTCGTGGCTTTGAAAATTAATAGACTCGAGTGATATACATCGTAACACACTGGCTCTCGTTAGATAACCTCTATTTTCACATTACCTAGTGATATGATATAGAAACAGTATTCCAAGGAGCTAACTTTGTATCCTTTGTCAGTTGTCTAACATGTTATTATTCAACAACCACTCCGCTGATTAGTTACCTTTCATGCTGATGTTAGCAATTATAACAATCAATGTTAGCATTATTACTCAATATAAAGTCCATTCATTATTTACAAATGTACAACAATATTTCATTTACATGTAGGTCTAGCCAGTCTGTGTTCCGTTTTTCCAATGCTCATGTGATTTTGTATTGTAAGAATTTCTGGGCCCTTCTAGTTCTAGCCACTAGTCATTTCTATAATAAGATATAGTGGTTGATTGCAATTGTTTTAATGGCTTCCCAAGTTAGGGCCTGTGAGTTATGACCTTTTCATTCCATTCAATGTTAAACATTGTACATTATAGTAAAGAATGTCAAATTGGAACAAAACACATCTCAGACAGGACTACGTGTTCTCACTTAAACTTAAATTCTATATACCACAAAAAGACTGGATGTTTTACTCAGCACTGGATCCTGTTTCACGAAGCGATGTAGCGCAAGTTTTTCCATAACTGTCATAGCAACGGATACTGTAGAGATAGGTTGCCATGACAGTTACCTAAAAACTTACGCTATGCCACTCTATGATACAGGGGGTTGTTTCTCAACAAAGTTACGACCAACGTAAGTCCAATGCAAGGTGTTACTACCATGGCAACATATACCCTCAACATTACGTTTCGACCAGGCGCAAAGTTACGACGGGCGTAAGTGTGTTGAGAAACAGCCCCCAGGCCCCTGAACATTATTTCATTTACATGCCTAAAACATGAGGTTTATTGCAGATGAAAGCCCCCCTGACCTTTGGCTGGTACCTGTCAACCCATTCACATAGGGAGATCGCGTGAAAAACCTACTCAGAAATTTAGCTATTTTTGTTGTAAAAGGGTATTTTTTAATCATAGTTATTATTTTAGCCCATCCATAAACAGATTGTGAGAGGCAAACATTCCTATAAACTATACAGTATCCCACAAAAAAAATCACTTAATAAAAATAAAATTTGAGATCAGATATGGTGAGTCTATTTCCCATGTTATAAGTATAAACCGTCTGGACCAAGATGGACGAGAATGATGAAAGCACTAAGGCGCTCTCTGGCTCTGGTCATGATGGGGCTGTCATACAAGTAAATCTTTTTCCCTGCATAAAACACCAATCAATCATTCGGGGCCTCCGTGGCTCAGTAGGTAGAACGTTGGACGCTCAATCTGAACAGCCTTCCACCAATGTGTCGCGGGTTCGAATCCAACTCAGTCCAAAACTTGGAAAATTTTCTGACTGGGTTTTCACTCGGACGACCTATGTGGGATGGTTGCCAGTCACCAACGGAAGGTTGTGGATTTCCTCCGGGCATAAAGCCCGGTTTCCTCCCACAATAAAACTGGCAACGCCGCCATATAAGTGAATAATCTTGAGCGTGGCGTAAAACACCAATCAATCATTCAATCAAATGTAAACTCTGGTGTTTAGACAATTCAGCCTCTATCAATTATCTTACTTGATACGCTACTAAAATGAAAGCAAAGCATACATATAACGGTCTTTATAACACAATTAGAAACTTGTCTCCATGGTTATTTCAGACAAGAAGATTGTCCCTGTGTTTAATATACCAGACTCATAACATAAGTACTTTTATATCTACACCTGAATACTTGTACTGTATGTAGGGATAGGATTAATGTAACAGATTGCCATTGATTTTCAATCCTGAGTTGAAGTAAGAAGTATATATCCTGTTTAAACATTATTTATATATGTAAGAAGACTTAATCACACAGGCACTTAGAAAACCTTCTTGATTTGATTAAAGTGGCATGAGCTGCCAAAATGTTGATATTTTGACGTTGAAACAGAATGTTGAAATTATCGGCTATTTTTCTCAAGACGTGTAATTCAGAAGCTTGTAAGTCTCAAGAATGTACGATAAAGTATTGTTTTGAACTAACTTTGGCTTAGAATGAATGAATGGTCGTCCCGGTTATTTAAATTTTGTTTACTTTTTTACCACTATTCCGGCTCGTATAGCCCACATACTGTATGGATTTTCCTCATTCCAACGCCAATCATTTTGTTTTTCGATGACCTTCAAAGCCTCTTACTGTCGTGACGATCAGAAATTATGAAAAAAATGTGAATTTTGGCAACTCATGCCACTTTAACCATGGATTCAATTTTCCAATTATGTTATAAAGAGGTGTGTGCCATTTAGACATTTATACTCAGTCATTTATAAGTTGTTCTAATAAACCAAAACCCATGATATTTCATTAGGTTGAAGACAGAGAAGAGTTTGACTTTTGTCAGAATTATCTGTAAAACTTTAAAATATATTGACATTGTTGTACGGATCTCCGGCTATAACAAGATGTCCAGTCAACTGAATTTGAAAAGTAAAACATGATATTCGAAAGAGAATATGTCTAATTTGGTTCTATGAATATCTTATAACCTCCATGTAACAGAAATAACTTTTTAACGTCAAATTTTATTAAAAAGACATCGTTTAAGTTTGCTTTGATTTTTTCGTTGACCTTCAGATTACCGTAAATCACGTAGAATTTAGACGATTTTGTTTCCAACTAAGGTCATGCGATAAGGGCGGCTGATGTTATTTCCCAGGGATTGGTGAACAAAGAATCGATTAGTGACACTAACGAGCTCACTGCAGGGTATTCATGCCTGTCGCTGGGTTGTGTTGATAGTCGCTTACCGGCCGGCTGAATGCACTCTTTTGTGTATTGTGAGTTATTTATTACAGATAAACATAAATTCAAAATCCGAACCTTACTACATTTGGTTGGTTTTCTAAAATTGAATCCCGTTATAAAACTTAAAGAAAAAGAAAGAAAGTGGCTAAAAACTGACGCGTCAAACTCAACTGTGTGTATTATTGCCATATTGGTATCGGTCAAACCGTCATTTTCTCAGTGTTTTTATTCAGTTGGCCTCAGAAATGGTTACACAGTTGTTGATATCATTTTTACCTTGTATCTATACGTTCTTGTAAAACATCTGTAAATCCATGTTATTATAAGTCTGTTTTATAAGTTTGCCCTGGAAATGTACACGCGTTTCTGGCGAGTTGAAGAAAGCCGGTTGGAATATTCTATTGTCCTTCAAAAGGGGGGGGAGAAAGTCCAAAGTTCAGGAGATCGGTATATTTTTTCTTCACCAGGCTTTGTTTGAATGTCACTTGGTATGAATTTCGCCATCGCCGCAGCGAAATTAAAGTGACTTTGACAATACGGTATCTTTCGATTTAAATCTTAAAACAAAAAAATGAATATTTAATTATGGAGCTGTATCTTCTCTGATTTCGAAACTGTCAGTCGCATGGTTTCATCATACAACTATAGTCTATAACACATTACGGCCGTAGTGCTATGGTTTCATCGGATGCAGACTTAGTTTTAGCCTACAGACTACAGTATTTTTTCAGAGCAACGACTTGATCGAAATATGGCTTGTAATCTCCGTACAGACGACGGGGAAGTGAAACAAGAAACATTAACAGGAACCAAAAACATGATCAAGAATAAGAACTATTTGAGAATTTTACAGATCAAATTCTTCGAAAACCGTTTTCGTTATTATTTGTAAGATCCAATAATGCAATATGTGATCTATTTAGTGACTCAACGTATGAACAAATGTATCGAGTCTCCGCCTTCGAACGGTAGGCTACATGGGGCCAGTCAGTTTAATATGTGGATTTTGATTACAGCAAAACACTATAGATTGGTTGAAGGTCAGCTATTTGCTGAATCTTATTGGCTGTTTCGCTTAATGAAAATTCTCTGACAGTGAGTGACATTTACCACCCCGCCCATACTGGCAATAACCCTTTGTTGTATTAAACTGTTCCAATGATACGCTACGGGTATCCGATCAGTTATCGTACAGAACCAATTAAGCGATTAAGCTTTCCCGCCGATGACAACATGCTTACGTATCGAGGCATCTTCTTGCAAAATTTAAACCTTCAAATATAATTACATCTTTTTGTGGAGTTACATTTGTCCGCCGACCCAAGAATAGTCGACTTCGGCCGTGTCGGGGACTTTTCGAACACGAGAAATGACGTCACAACAGCTTCAACGTTGGATGTACGATAACTGGTTCCCGTCACTCTACAAAAACATGCAGACGAGTAGGTGAATGTTCGCTCCCTAAAACTTTATTTCAGAATCCTGGGAGAAATTAAACTATTTCAACAAAAGTCGACTGAGCCCAGCTTCACTTCCGTGGAATTTCTTGTCAATGCAAACACTGATGTAAATTTTAGCATTGAAAAACCGGCAAAAGTGTACGATAACTGATCGGATACCCGTAGTGTCGGCAAGCGCTTTCTAAAAAAAATAAAAAATCCGCCATTAATTCCCATTATTCATGCATCGTAATTCATGGACCAGTTATAACTAAATAAGGACCAGTTGTAACTAAATAAATACAAAAATAACGATGGTTTAAACACTTCACGGGAAACTGAACTGATAGATGGGCGTGCCTACAGTAAACGTAAAGAATTGAACGGGGAATGGTGCTGACGAAACTGCTGTACAAAATATAGACCGGCGGAGATAAACACATTTTTTATATGTGCACCTTGCTTTAATGATATAAATCAAAAAAATTTTAATTCAACATTTGGTGAGAAGGGGACAGTTAGTTTTGGGACATGAACCAGCGAAATGTAAAAGAATAAGACCGCATAGAAGAAAACCATAGCATAAGTTTACCGTTGACAAGAACAACACATTCACTTCCGTAATGATTTATTTCCTTATTCCAAAAGCGAATTTCGGGAATCTTCGAATAGTTATTAGAGAAAATCTGGTCTTCAGTCCGCAGACATTGCTTTGTTAGTACATCTATGGCGCACGCTGAGCCAAACAACATGCCTACTTCCGCAAGTGATTAAGCTCTCAGCTGGCGCCCTCCTTTGAAGTAAGCCAGCCTTCTCGAAGTGTCGGATTTTAAGTTAAGAATTAGGTGTCGATGTTTTAAGTGATTTACGGTAGTCAAATAATTGGAATAAGCCTTTGTTGGATGAAAGGCTGAAAGTCGATTTTCCACCAAGAGTTCAAAATGTATTTAGGAGATTCCCTGCTGCTATTATTTTCTGTCCTAACAAACATAACGCACCACATGCAGGCACCCCATAAAAAGGGGTATTACACAGTTATGTTGTTGTAAATGTGTTTTTGTTTTTCCAGATCCTGCACTGATATACTGTGCTGTATTCTGTTTTTCCTGTTTATATGTGGACTGGTGGTAGTTGCATATTTTGGTGAGTTAACTTTCAAAATGTACATGGGTGCAGGGTTAAACTTCAATCAGCCAGACATCTAGCAAGGTTGTCTCCCTTTTTTATGCTTCTTTAACACGTGTGAAGTTTAAAATAAAAACTTCAAGACAACACAGTATTGCACATTGTTCTGCATGCGGTGTGACATCAATCTGGACATATCCATTCTAATGTACAGGGATGTAAGGATTGGCTCCGATACCAGTGCTTACCACAAACAAATGCGCTAGGCCACATCAGAAAGTCAGCAACAAAATGATGTCTCTGGCAAAGAAGGCTGGAGATCCGGTTAACCGTATAACAACGTTCAGTTGGCTTGTCCAACAGCCTTTCATTCCTCGCAGTGGTCAGATCCAAGCTTAATGGGAACGATCCCATACACAGTTGTCACATGGCCACAAGCCGCAGACGCCACATTCAAACCTTGTGTCCAAATCAGGTGGGTTGTGTCCGTGGGGATTTGAGTTATACTGCCATCTTGACTTGTGTAATAAAAACAGCTTCCAAAATACATTTGAACAGTGATAGAGAAGAAATAATATTTTTGTTCTTGGTCATTGGCATGGGATATAGGTTAAAGAATGTGGACAGGTTTCACAATTTTCTGGGCCAGCTTTCCTTGTTCAAAAATGAAATATGTGGACAAGTTTCACAATTTTCTGGGCCAGCTTTCCTTGTTCAAAAACAAAATATGTGGACAAGTTTCACAATTTTCTGGGCCAGCTTTCCTCATTCAAAAATGAAATATTTGGACAAGTTTCACAATTTTCTGGGCCAGCTTTCCTTGTTCAAAAATGAAATATGTGGACAAGTTTCACAATTTTCTGGGCCAGCTTTCCTCATTCAAAAATGAAATATGTGGACAAGTTTCACAATTTTCTGGGCCAGCTTTCCTCGTTTAAAAATGAAATATGTGGACAAGTTTCACAATTTTCTTGGCCAGCTTTCCTCGTTCAAAAATGAAATTTGTCCACATTGTCTAACCTAAATCCCACCACAATGAGCTCAAATGAAAGCCTTATTTTTTCCATATAAGCCTGACAAACCTGCCATATAAATGGAAAAATATGGAGCTAGACATCCACATGTATGAAAACTTTCAATGGCATTTAGAAGTTGAAAGGTTAACAATAAGGTGAAGAATTACTTATGGATAACAATAAGCCAAGAAGTTGTTATCCATAATTAATTCTTCACCTTATCTACTTGTATCAATCAATAAATATTAACATTCCTCAAAACTGAATTCTTTGTCTTGTCCAATGGTTTAGATTCAGGTAAAGAAAATTTCACTAGAGGGCATCATACACCTCCTTTGCTATGTTGACTTTTTTCTCATTTTTTCAGCCTACTCCTATGGAAATCCTCGCTTATTGCTACATCCTCAAGACTCTGAAGGCAACCTTTGTGGCTATGGAAACAAACAGTAAATATTCTTAGAAATAGTTAATTTATAGCAGAAAAATATACGACTTTTTGAGAAATTGAGATTTTAAATAGACGCTGAAGGCTTGAAATACTGTGAAAAGGTAAAGGATTGACATTATAATAAAAGATTATCTGTGTTACCAGTACAAGCCAAAGATGTGTTATAATAACGAGCAAAATTCAAAGAAACGGGATGTATAAGTTCATTTTTGGGCTTTTGTTTCATAAACTACACTGACACACATTTCAAACACATCCTCATAAAGCTCCTTCATTGTACCTCATAAGAGATAAAAATGACTAAGAATTAGCTATATTCTGTTTCACCAAAATGTTCCCAATATTTGGCAGCTCATGTCACTTATATAATAATCCCATTATAAATTACCAGATGGTGAAATAACTGTTAAACTATTTGTATTGTCAGTTAAACTTGAATTAATGATTTACTTTTTTTACTATTTCTATTTTCAGGGATAAACCGTACCTGTATTTCTATGACCTTCTCACCTGTGCTAAGTTTGGCCCAGGTGTCTTTGTGGATGGCTGCCCCACAACACAGGTGGGTTATTTATTTTTAGGCATTAAAAAAAGAGAACCCATATTCATAAATCTTTGGGAAGTATCTGCCTCAAAACATTTAGTTTAAGAGCTAAAGTAATTTGTAGTCTCCCCATGCATTTACATGTAGTTACAAAATACTACATATCAATTTTATATTTCCTGTCTTACGAATTCTTAACAATCTAATGAATCATTTGTTTTTTCCCTGCGGTTTCTGTCAAAGATCATACACAAAAAAAAGTCTCATTTTAATCTAAATGAATATGGCTTGAAACACCAATCATTAAGATATTCCTCTACTATGAAGCTAATTTCACCTGTTACAAACTGACCTATTTTCTTAATCAACAGGTGTGTGTAGCAAAATGTCCGACTGAAACGAAACCGTTCAGAGTTCCTAATTTGCCTGATAGCTGCAACCCAAGTAACTACTGCGTGAATCCTAACGACACATCCTTGGTAAGAAAATCAAAACTTTAATAAATAGTCCTGAAGCTTACATGGGCTGCCAAAATTTTTATATTTTCCCTTAAAAGCAGAATGCGGAAAATATTGATTATTTATCTCAAGACATACAATTCAAAAGCTTTGACGGGGCCTCCGTGGCTCAGTAGGTAGAGCGTTGGACGCTTGATCCGAACAGCCCCCCACCAATGGGTCGCGGGTTCGAATCCAACTCGGTCCAAAAAAATTGGAAAATTTTCTGACTGGGTTTTCACTCGAACGACCTATGTGGGATGGTTGCCAGTTACGAACGGAAGGTTGTGGGTTTCCTCCGGGCATAGAGCCCGGTTTTCTCCCACAACAAAACTGGCAATGCCGCCATATAAGTGAAATAATCTTGAGTGCAGCGTAAAACACCAAACAATCAATCAGAAGCTTTGAAGTGTTACTAGTCTTAAGAACGTACCAAAGGTGATGTTTTTAACTTAGACTTAGAATGTTTGGACTTTCGATCAGTCATTTACATTTGGTTTATTTTTTTAACACTTCCTCACACACAGACTGTGTGGATTTGCCCCATTCCAATGTCAATTATCTAGTTTTTCAATAACTTCCAGTGTCATGGCAATCAATATTATGAAAAGTTTAAATTTTGACAGCTCATGTCACTTTAAAGACATCCCTCAAAAACATTTGGGAGGGGGCTTGGCTTTGCAGTGACCACTTTACGACACGTTATACTCCAGTGCACTCCTGCATTCACATTTTTTCCCCTCCAAAATTAAAAGAAAATTTTATTAACCGGAATACAAGTTCATTTCTTTTACATCAGAGATATTTTTACCACTATTTAAACACTAAAAAACGATTTGGAAACCAAGATTTATGTGTATTTAACTGAAAAGATAAATATATTATTGCATTTTTTGCGAACTAGTACAGTATTTACCTTGTATGCATCATTTGATGGTATGATTGAGGGGTTCGTCATGGTTCAGTCGTTAGAAAGATACTCTCTCAGTCCAACACAAGTTTTTGTTCAATGGGTCCCAAGTTTTTTCTGTGAACAAATGAAAGATGTTTTGCCATTTTTAACGATTACAGAAAGGAAAACTTTTGCAATGTACCTGCTGAAGGCTGGGGTTGTCAATCAGCCATCCCCATACAAGTCTGTACCACAAGTAACTTCATGAAAATAACCACTTACATCTAGGGCCTGCCAGTAATATCATTTATCTTAATTCCTCCGGGTTACCAATGGAAGGTTGTGGATTTCCTCCGGGCATAGAGCCCGGTTTCCTTTCACCATAAAACTGGCATTGCCGCCATATAAGTGAAATAATCTTGAGCGCAACGTAAAACACCAAACAATCAATTAATTCCTCCGGGCAAAATGCCTGATTTGTTCCCCCGCCACAAAACTGGCTATGCGGCCATATAAGTGAAATAATCCATCATTTATCTTAATTAACTGTTTTCAGAGTTGTACAGAACGAATCAACAAAGACCTATGTCCGCCGTACGTCATTCAAAGTGAAGCAGGTACGTTAACTTGCTATTTTCATTTGTACTCATTCCTTTCGATAGATCCTTTTTTTTTTTGGATTCAGTAATTCTGAAACCTTTAATACGACTGTATGAACACTAAAACACATGGGCTGTATCTATTGGTGGGCTTATCTTGTCAAACTGACTTCTCCGCCTGCACCATGTGTCCAGTCCAAACGCACGAAAAAGTTAGTCAGCGAAATAGGTCTGAGACACCATGATATGTGGAACAATACAAAGCCAACAATTTGGGTTTGTCAAAACTCTTTGAACGGTTTGATCAAAACGAGTCTTGCTACCCCAGAGATCAGTTTGCAGGAAAACAAAGCTGAGCCTTTACGTTAACGTGGTTATTTGTTTCAGTGCTGGGTCGATGTGTTCCCAAGGTTATTACCCAGGTTTTACCAGAATTCAGCAACCTTGTTGACAAGAACGGAAATAAACTCAACGAAACCAGCATGGAAGAGGGCGAGGAGTAAGCTCATTTGTTTTATACTTTCGCAATATTTTTCATGGAGCTTATCGAAGTATTTCAATTAATTAAGTAATTACTAATATGACAAGTGGCAATCAAGTTAAGTAAGGATAATGCTATTGTCTAAATCAGGGGTCACCGAACTATGTCCAGCGGACCATATGCTGTCCATAACGCATTTTTGTTCTGCTCGGGTCGCACAGTGGAAAAAAAAAAGCTCTTTCACAATGACCGTTTAGAGCTTTATAGCTACAAGAAATACAGGCACTTCCATCTACCCTCCATGCTAGGTTATGATGCTCAACACCATATATAAAGTGAACTAATCTTCAGTGTGGCGTAAAACATCAATAAATATATTACTAATTCATGCAAGGTTACGCCTCTAAAAAAATCACATTCCCTTTTTCTTTTCAGATTTCTCCGCCAATTTCTCAAGGTCAAAGAATACTCAGACAAGGTCATTCAAGATCTCATGGCCACCTGGTGGATGATTTTAATGTAAAGACGCATATTTTTTATTACTTTGATTTTTAGACCACCATGATCTCATGGTGGTCTTATCAAATCGCTTTTTGTCCGTGGTCCGTCGTCCGTCGTCTGTCGTCCGTCGTCCGTCGTCTGTCGTCCGGTGTCTGTAAACTTTTCTTGTGATCGCGATTCCAAGAGAACTACTGGTCGGATTTTCATCAAATTTTACAGACATGTTCCCCTTATGGTCTAGTTGTGCAACATCTATTTTGTTTGCTCATTTGCATATTAAAATGGCCGCTGGCGGCCATTTTATGACTTTTACCTACATAGTTTGTGATCGCGGAATCTAGAAATCTACCAGGCCGATCTTGATGAAATGTTTTTATATTGGTTCCCCATATGGTCTAGTTGTGCAACATCTATTTTTCTAAGCTCATTTGCATATTAAAATGGCCGCTAGGCGACCATTTTGTTTTTCTATTTTTTATCGCTTTTCTGTCTTGTGACCGCGATTCCAAGAGAAGTCCTAGTCGGATCTTCTTTAAATTTCACACGCACGTTCCTCCTATGGTCTAGTTGAGCAACATCTAGTTTGTTTGCTCATTTGCATATTAAAATGGCCGCTGGCGGCTATTTTGTGATTTTTACCTACATAGTTTGTGATCGCGGAATCAAGAAATCCATCAGGCCGATCTTGATCAAATGTTTTTGTATTGGTTCCCCATATGGTCTAGTTGTGCAACATCTATTTTTCTAAGCTCATTTGCATATTAAAATGGCCGCTAGGCGACCATTTTGTTTTTCTATTTTTTATCGCTTTTCTCTCTTGTGACCGCGATTCCAAGAAGAAGTCCTATTCGGATCTTCTTTAAATTTCACACGCACGTTCCTCCCATGGTCTAGTTGTGCAACATTTATTTCTTTTGCTCGTTTGCATATCAAAATGGCCGCTAGGCGACCATTTTGTTTTTCTACTTTTTATACGCCCGACTTAAAAAAAGTCGGTCGTATTATGGTATCACCAGCGCCGTCCGTCCGTCCGTCCGTCCGTCCGTCCCGGATTCCCTTCCGCTCCATAACTTGAAGAGTTTTGATCAAATCTTTACAATTCTTTCACAACATATACCTTGTGGGTAGAAGGTGTGTCATGAACCATTTATGACATCGTCGATTGCATAATGTGGCTTCTACATTGGATTATGTAGTATTCTATCTTAGTCTATATCTTCGTTCCCTTCCGCTCCATAACTTGAAGAGTTTTGATCCGATCTTTACAATTTTTTTAACAACATATACTCTAGGGGTAGAAGGTGTGTCATGAACCATTAAGAACATTGTCCATTGCATAATATGGCTTCTACATTGGATTATGTAATTTTCTGTCTTAGTCTATATCTTCGTTCCCTTACGCTCCATAACTTGAAGAGTTTTGATCCGATCTTGACAATTCTTTCGGAGTATATACCTTATGGGCAGACGCTGTGTCGTGTACCATTTCTGACATCACCTGTTGCATAATATGGCAGCCCTATTGGATTATGTTATATTCCCATCCGCTCCATAACTTCTAAAGTTTTGATCCGATCTTGACGATTCTTTCAGAGTATATACCTTATAGGCAGACGGTGTTTCACGTACCATTTCTGACATCACCTGTTGCATAATATGGCAGCCCTATTGGATTATGTAATATTCCCTTGCGGCTCCAGAACTTCTTTCGTTTTGATATAATCTCTCCAATTCTTTTAGAGTATATATACCTTATAGGTAGATGATGTGTCGCATACCAAATTTGATTTGGGTACACATATTTTTTGTCTGTTTTCAAGAGTTTTTTTTATCAGAAATGTGTACCTGATGTTTAATATATATATATATTAATATATATCAATGCTTTTGGGAGTACACTTGGTCCAGAGTAATACTAGAAGCCAATTAATTTATACATTCTGAGACTGTTTTCTTGGATAGTTTAATGTGCACTATAATAACAAAAAAAAGACCATTTTCCCACTTTATTACCCATCTGGTATTTATCAGATTGGCTGTTTAAATAGAGATAAGGGGACAATGACATCCAAGGTTTGTATATTTACACACCAGCATATCAGTGGTCAGCCTGAAGATTGTTTGCTTTGTAATAAAACTACAGCCAAGTCCAGTAGAACAGTGTCCCAGTGAAAACTGTTAAAATTCAAGAATTCTAAGCTATTGTATTGATTGATGAGAGCAATGTCAAAACAGCCACATTTCAGTTTTTGCAATTAAAATGTGATTGAAATTAACAGATAATATATGTGTACTATAACGTACTGGTATTTAGTTGCAGCTTCATCAAATTCAGAAAATAAAAACTTCTAATGTGAACAAGAAATTCTAATTGATGAAATTAAAACAAATGTTATATTAAATGTTAAGTTGTTAATCGTAGCGGTTCGACTTTGCCACGGCGGGCGTATGTTGAGTTTACTAAAACTCTTGTTATCACTTTTCTCCTAAAGTAATGAGAGGATCTTCGTAAAACTTTGTACGCAGGTTAACCCTATGGCCTCGTTGCGTACTATGTACTTTTTTGCTCATTTGCATATTAAAATGGCCGCCGGGCGACCATTTTGTTTTTCTTCTTTTTGTCACTTTTCTCCTATAGTAAAGAAAGGTTAGGATTTTCGTAAACTAATTTACGCATGTTAGCCCTATGGTCTCGTTGCGCACTATATGCACTTTTTTGTTCATTTGCATATTCAAAATGGCGACCACTGGCCATTATTTTTTTATCACTGTTCTAAAGTAATGAAAGGATGTTCATAAAATGTTATACGCAGGTTAACCCTATGGCCTTGTTATGCACTCGCTGCTCATTTGCATATTCAAAATGGCGGCCGGTAGCTTTTTCTGTGATTTCTATCTACATAGTTTGTGATCGCGGACTCAACAAAACTACCAGGCGGATCTTGATGAATTGTTATTTGTGTTGCTTCCTCATATGGTCAAGTTATGCAACATGTTTTTTTTTTCGTCGTTGACGTTGTCATTTAACACATTCGGTACCGCTGTCGCCATTTGGCGTTAGAGTGCTAGCCTGCTTCATTACCGAAGACATCGTAGGCCTATGGCGACAGCAGAAAAGTCGGCTAAAACCCCACTGACGCCGTATGGTTATTTTTTCTTACAACTTCAACTGATTTTGAAAATGCACAAATAAAATCACATGTTGCATCTGTTGGTTGCTTTGTGTTTTGTTTTGTCAATCTTAGAATACGGTTAAAGAGGTTTAATTTACTTTAACGGACGCGCAATTCACTGATAACTTCCAACTTGTCTAGGTGAGAACGGACACTTCAAGCATACGTATATATCAAGAAAATGTTAAATTTGACAATAAAAGCTTGTGGAATTCCTTATATTTACAGCTTCAGATCTTAATATATATTTTCCCTGTCTCCAATATACTGACAGTGAGTGAGATATTTAAATATCTATGATTAAAAAGTGCTAAAATCGGGTGGTGAAATTAGCTAGTGCGAGTTCCCGCTGTCAATCACAGGGCCCCTACCAGGCATTTTAAAAGCATGGCCCAGTTAAAGACAAATAAGCTATTTTTGGCACTGAGGACGTTATTTTGGAATTTCCTAGTCCAGAGTAGTGGAAAAAAGGCATTTATCGGAGCTTTATTAAACCTCAGAGTGAACTTGCAATCCTCGTGTCATTTTAAAACGTATCAAAATCGACCCCTTTCAGATTTCCAAGGGCGACTATAAGAAACAGAACTTAATATTATCTATGCATGTTGCCGGCCGTCACGGCTTGTTCGAAGTCGGTAAAATGACCTTCTCGAATTTGGATTTTAAACGCCTAAATTCTTTCCAAAAATGTAACAATAATAAATATTTTTAAAGGAGAGTGTTTCCTAAGACACTTAAGAAGATCCATATTGTATTTTTCGGAATTTGAAAGGAAGGAATATTTCAAAATGAAATGAAATACACGGCAACGTACAATCACTATTTTGCCGATCAAATTTGCATTCAGGCAGCTATGTACAACAACTGACTTGTAAATGCTATTTACCAATAAAGTAACTGAAATGTTTTTATTCAATCATATATTTATATCAAATCAAATTTTATAAGTTCACTAATTTCTGAACGCATCGGGACATTTTTTGCCATTAATTTTTAAACTGACTTTCGTCATGTTTAAATTTTTACTCATCAGACGAATGATACGTCGCCCGTTCTTCACTTTTCACGGGCTGTTTTTGACAGATATACATTATCTTTTGATTTGTAAACAAACACTCAATGCATCTTGGTAACGTGTATAATCGTTTTGGATTTTGTAAATATTAATTGTGTACAGGACTCAAACAAGCTATATCACTGACTGGCCTGTGTGCAAGTACATATAGCTCCGGTAAGTAGCGTTAATGTGCGGCCTCCTTGAAGAAAGTTGGTTTTGAGTTTTTTAGATAACAGCCACTATCTACCGAAGAAACTTTGTTCTTGTCCAGCCACCCACCAACTGAAGAAATAAATTTCACATATCAAATTTGCGATCCATTTATAAGCAGCCTCACTTTCTGATAGTGTTCTATGGTGGGCTAAGATCAGTTCACTGATCTCTTGTCATTTTTTAGTTTGGACCTTCATCAATTATTGTGGTCCTGAATCCAAATAGCGCACTGCAATGGGTCACAGGCTAAAGTCCCACCTCATGTTAAAGCCATTAATTTTTGACTGGGCCTTTATCTTATTGTCCAAAGTACCCATAGGCAGTTGAAAGTTTCCTCCAGATATGAAATTCTGCTTTTTTCCCCCGAATTTACCTGGCACCCTCCCCATACTATTGTAACATATCTTGAGTGGGACTTAAGCCAAAAGACACTAAATCAACTCAATAACTGGTAAATACAGCCATAAAACTTGATACAACTTAATTTACCTTTAGTGTGAAGAAAGAAAAAAATATGAATAACCGTAAAACCATGGTCTCAATAACCAATAATGGCTGATCAATATCCTGATTTGATTTCAGTGGTTTAGTACTTGCTATGGTTGTATCATTACTGTGGATAACACTTATGAGATGGATTGCAGCTCCAATGGTGTGGTTAACAATTATACTCTTCTTGGGAATTTTTGGATTCTGTAAGTTTCTGTTTTTTTTTTTAATTTTCATTGTGGATTATATGAATTCTTCTTCAGAAAAAGCCCCCTTCACTGTTTCTGTCACTTTGCCTAAATGGAGAGCACTGTGGTTGGTGCTAGAAATTGAGTTGTCTCCTGGGGGCTGTTTCTCAACACACTTACGCCTGGTCGTTAGTTTGCACCTGGTCGTAATGTAATGTTGAGGCTATATGTTGCCATGGTAGTTACGCCTTGCATTGGACTTACGCCGGTCGTAACTTGGTTGAGAAACAACCCCCAGGTACCACTTGATGACTTAAATTTCCTATCTTTCATAGTCATATCAACATCTGTCATCAAACATTATCAAAGTTAATTTTCATTACCCTAATTTTCCTACTACATACATCAAGCACATTCATCATTTAGCTGTATTTGTCTTTTCATTTCAGTGACATACTATTGTATCCCCCACTTAACCTGGCAACACCACCATATAAGTGATATAATCTTGAGCGCGGCGTAAAACATCAATCAATCAGAAATCCTATTGCATATATCAGGAACATCCACCATTTAGCTGTGCTTGTATTTTCATTTCAGCGACATACTATTGTATCCGTGGTTATATTAACACTAAAGACACAGAACAGGCGTTTAACTTTCACCTGGGAATAATGACATTGGAGTTTAAACAATCCAAATTCTGGTTGACATTTGGTGAGTAGAAACATCTCATTTTTTTTTTAAAGTAAATTTGTTTACATTTTTAGGATTTTTGTGTGTATCTTAATTGTAATAAACTGGGTTATGTTGGGTAACTACAAGGTTTCAATGGACGACCTGGGGCTCCCACATAGTATAGTCTGGTGACACCCGAATCAGACAAAGAAAATTATTGGATAGTTTGATTGATTTTGAATCATTATGGCTTAATAAGAATCTAAGGATGTTTTTATTGCAATTGATGACGATTTTTTATATTTTAAAATGGCCATATACTTATTCGCTGGTAACCGAAATGCAAAGATTATTGTTTCATGTTTGCCTGTAAAAATTCCTTGTATTGAAATGTGTTAATTTCTCTCTATATTACAGGTATTATATCAGCAATATTACTGGTTCTCGTCTTTTTGATTCTGTTGTTTTTGAGAGAGAGAATTTGTATTGCCATAGCCTTAATCAAAGAAGGAAGCAGGTGGGTTCATGATGTTTTACATGTATCTACATTCAGTTTAATGCATTTGCTGGTCCTGGCCTTACGTCTTGGGGACCCAGTTCAAATCCCATATATGGTCCAAAGAAAAATGGAAAGCTTTCCTCTTGGTTGCACCTTTGGGAAATGGATAAGGTGGCCAACAGCGTTCAGAGGCTTCCTCGAGGCAAATAGTCTGGTGTCCTTCTCCCTTATACCATTTGAAATAATATTGAGTATAGTGTAAAACCCTGTGCCCTGGGTTTTAGAAGCAACTTCAGGTCATACTGAAGAATAGCAGAGTTTCTGCCATTTTGCAGAATCCAAAAAATCACGAGAATATTGTTATACTCACTTTCTAGAAGAAACTAAATAAAAAAGACAGTGTATCTAAATGCTCGGCTAAATGATGATCAGCGAGTTAGTTTTACTTGTGGGTGTTTCTAAATATTTTATCCTGTTTACATCTATATGACTTTCTACTGTTTATTTCAGAGCTGTTGGCAGTATGATGTTTACCTTGCTCTGGCCTGTGGTTCCCTTTATCTTCCAAGTGGGTATCATTGCACTTTGGGCTGCCATTGCTGTGTATCCTTTATCTGCTGAATCCAACATTATAATTCCTCCTGTTACAGAATCATTCATATTGGGTAAAACTTAATGAGAACTTATTGGCTGAGTTGTTACCTGTAGACGTGAACCCTCCATCAGTGGGTCAGGGGTTCCAACCTAGTTCAGTCCATAGAAAATCAGAATTAAAGCAAAATGTTAGTGGGTTTTCTATTGATTTTATGTGCATTTTCTATTGATTTACCTCCCATTTTTTACCTGACAACAGCGCCATACAGGTAAAAAGTGTAGCGCAACACATCAGTCTATCAATCAATTTATCCAGTTGACTTATGTGTTTAAGAGTTCAAGATATTACCGCAAAGCAGTGAGTTTCTCCAAGCATAGTACTGGGTTTTCTCTCCCGTAATTTCGGCAAGCTCACCTAATTTATTTATTGATTGATTGATTAATTAATATTTTATGCCTCCTCAACATTATATTACTTCTTGGTCAGGTTTAGTGGGACAGAAGACCATACCCTTAGCAAAAAAATCTGGTAATTCTTCCACTTATGGCCCCTTAAAATGAAATAACATTGAGCAATGAATCCAGGAACAATCAATTAATCTTTTGTTTAAAAATGGTTTTGAAAATACATTCCTTAACTAAGCACAGTTTTCTAGCATCAGTTGGACGAGGACAAGACGCATCAAAAAATAACTTAACAGATGAAGAAGTTATAAAGAGAACAGAAAATCTATTCCAAAAAATACCCTGTGATGTCAATGTAAGTGTCAAATAAATTTTTTTAGACATTTTAAAGCTTGGTTTTTGGACATGGGTAAGGTATCATGAACTGCCAAAATTAGCATCCTCCCTATATGAGAAAAGGGGAATATGAAGTTCATCGAAAAACTAGATTATCAGACTTAAAAAAAATATTTGTCCATTTGCAATCTGTTGAAGGCTCAAATCCTATACATTCTCTACCAGTGGCGTATCCAAGAACTGGGCAAGGGAAGGGAGGGGGGCACTATCACTTCATAATATCTGTGGGTCAAGGAGCCCCAGAAGCTGTAGATGGCTTGAGATTTGTTCCAAGCCATTTCTGCAAATAAAACTGGAAAAAAATTTATCTCAAATTATCCCTACATGTGCATACCATGGCAGCGCTGCGTTGAAAGTGAAATGTATAAGAGAAATGATGATGTTTTAAAATGCCAAACAATCTGTCTTGTAATTTGTTATCTATATTTATGATCACTAAAACACGCGAGCACAGGGAAAATCTTCTTGTCTAAAATAACCATGGAGACAAGTTTCTAATTGTGTTAAAAGAGGTATATCATTTAGACCTTTACACCCCATAAATTGTTGTTACAAACCAAACCTATGATATTTCATTAGGTTGTCTATGATTACCTTCTATATTCAGGTGAACAATACAGGAAGTGAAATCTGTGGTGTTATCAAGTATGGTGGAGATGAGTAGGTTTATTTCATTATATATCAATTTATTTTTTGATCAAATAAATGGAGACTTTCACTAAAGATTTACACTCATCTAATCATGATTAACTACCATGGCAACGTATACCTTCAAGATATGTCCTCTGAAAATTTTTGACAGACATTCCCCATGGGATTGTTTCTGGAAATATTTACTCTCGACGTAAGTCCATTGTAAGGCCTAACTGGCATGGCAACATATGCCTTCAATATTATGTGACAATAAGGCGCAAAGTTACGCCAGGCGTAAATGTGTTGAGAAACAGTCCCCAGGTGTTTCCTCTCGACATAAAGCTCTTTTTCCATCACCGATAAAATTGGTGATTGCGACCACAAAAGTAACTCACTTACTTAAAACATAAAAAGTAAAATGATCGGATTTGTTTTTTTTTTTTGCTCGTCAAGCGTTCTTGAAATTGTTTTGTTTATGTAAACTAAGTTTCTCCTTTTTCTATTGTAGGTTCACATTTTACCTGCAGATATACAACCTCCTTATGTTGTTTTGGTTGGTTAATTTCTGTATTGCTCTGGGCCAGATGACTCTAGCTGGAGCATTCGCATCCTATTATTGGGCGTTTTCAAAACCAAAGGACATCCCTACGTTCCCTCTTCTTTACTCATTTGGAAGATGTATTCGGTGAGCTGTTTTTAAAAATGTTTTTAAAAAAAATTTATATTGGCTTAAGAGGCCCTTGTATGGTAGTTTTGAGTATTTATGAAAAGGATTGATTTTGAGTTTAATGCTGCAATCATTTAAATAAGAAGCTCATTGTTAAATGATTTACTACAAAGGTAACCCTGTCTGTCTTAAGTGAAAGACCAGCACACTGTCTCATCATAACTGCCAGGGGGCTGGTTTCACAAAGCCGTCGCAAAGTGCGATCAATCGCAATTGCTGTGACGTCATATCTCTTCACTATGGTATCCATTGGGAACTGGGCCTCTGTTGCGATGTGACTGCTTTGTGAAACGAGCCCCTGGCGATCAGATAGTTTTTGTAAAACATATTTAGTGTACTATTTATGGCAGGTTCTCTCCTTGTAGCACAACACACCCATATACGTGAAATAAGCTGTAGTGGAGCTCTATCTAATCAGTCAAACAGTCAAGCTTTGTTGTTTTTAAAATTGTATTTAACATTGATAAAATATTGAATTAATTTTTGTCTTGCAGATACCATCTTGGTACTTTAGCCTTCGGTGCCCTAATAATTGCCATCGTTCAGTTAATACGAGTGTTTTTGGAATACTTGGATGCAAAATTAAAAGCAGCAGAAAACCAAGTTGCAAAATTCTTCCTAAAGTAAGTTATCTTTAACCTATAAGCAATGTTTTATATAATTTGTCTGCTGTACAAGGAAATATTAATGGCTGTCTTCCAGTCACCTTTGCAGTGTCTCCCAAGTGCTCAGCCGGCAGAGGGATAGTTTCTCATTCCAGCATGAGCCTTTGTTGATTGTCACAGATTTTATTCCCTTACAGGCTGTTTTCACTCAATCGCCCTGTGTGGAAATGTTGCACGATACTCTTTAAACACAGGATAGATAGTCCAGTTTACTCCCCCACTCAACCTGGCAACCCTGCGCCATATAAGTGAAATTATCTTGAGCATGACGTAAAACATTAATGGATCAACCAACCCCATCCCACATAGCTAAAAATAACTCTTGGCTTAGACAAGCTCCTAACTCGCTGTGTTACATAACATTTAAAATAATCGTCTTCACGCTACTTGGTGAGAGTTTACGGAAATAGCCTTTCTTGTACCTGAGAGACGTCAATAACCCTTTATGTGGAGGGCATAGTTGAGCCTCAAGCAATCTGTCATTAATCACCTGTTGTTTTTTTTTTTCAGATGTTTGAAGTGCTGTTTTTGGTGCTTGGAAAAGTTTTTGAGATTCATCAATAAAAATGCTTATATTATGGTAAGAGCTTAAACCATATCTATCTGGTAAATTACTTTAGTTGGCAGCTCACTCTTTGAACAGTTGCGGCCTTTATGCTGTCCGTCTAGTAAAGGGGAAAATACTCTGGACAACTGACTGGTCCTCCTCACATGCGTGTTATTATGACCTTGAAAACTGCTAGAAGGTCTTGCTATTTACCAATTAAATACAGGCCCACCAGCGCCAAGTTTACTTGACTGGCCAATCAGCTCTCTTTTAAGTGTCCAAATTACTTAGTTGAACATTGTGGACATTTTATGAGTAAACACGGCCCGGCTTATAGTGCTAATGAATACAGTATGCACTCACAGGACCTTATGTTGGCTTTGATTTCAACAAGAAAACTGCCAACAAGTGGTTTTAACAACACACATCAGTTATTCTTTAATTATTTCCGTTGGTGTTTATGGTTGTAATTTGTAAACCAGGTCCAGGGTCATGAGGTAAATTTTATATGTAACTTTTCCAATCTTGCAGACTGCAGTTTATGGAAGAAATTTCTGTTCTTCCGCCAAAAGAGCTTTCTCCTTGATTTTGAGAAATGTAGTTCGGTAAGTTCATTTCTCTTTAGGATCATTTTGCTCTAAATATTACATGTAATTTTGTTTGAGTAATGTCTTTTTGACAACAGCCTTCCTGGCAGGTTTAAATCCATCTTAAGAAAAAAAAAATGATTTAAACTGTATCAGCTGTGTGCTCGTGTTACTTGGTGTTACGGTGAAAAATCATGACATCGTTTTCTTCAATAATTAATGCAATTGTGTGAATTCAGTTTAAAATTTTTTTGGTTTCTCTTCTTTTTTGTAGAGTTGTAGTTATTGACAAAGTAACAGATTTCCTAATGTTTATTGGTAAACTGGTCATAGTGGGAGCAGTTAGTAAGTGATGGAAATAAACTCATTTCAAATTCAACTTTTTCTTTAAGTCACCAATGCCGGGCTTGCTTTTCTCTCAAAATTATTTTGGATTCCCTTAAAAAGAAACAGCTAGGAATCATACCAAAAAAAAAAAGAAAGGAATGTTGAGGTTTAAAGACATGATTGCACAGCTGAATCTTTTCTGGTAAAATATCAACGCGTAATAATTTTGTTCAGTTATTTACAAAACAACAGTAACTTAAAAAATATTCAGATTCCTATATAGTAAAAATACTGAGTCAGTTATTCAAAATGTTTGTGAAATTAATTTCTTTATAAGCAATATTATCAATGAACACATCTCATTGATTCATTCTGAAATAAGACTACATACTTTGGGAAACTTCATAGATCATTATTCATTTACTCAAAATACCTCAAGTCGTGAAAATGTTATACTGATATTTATTCTAAAATTCAAAATGGCTGATAATTTAAAATCCACTTCTATTTATTCCAGCTTGTGCAGCCTATTTCTTTTATGATGGAAGAATTCCTTTTTTGAGTGAATATCAACCCTCTCTGAATTTCTACTTGGTACCAGTTGTGGTAAGCCGTTAATTTCGACTCTTCATAATATATTCCTAGATGGGGATACATACCTGTGGCTAAATAGGTTAAGATACCCCCTAACCTATCTATAATCAATACTATAAATGAAATCAAGCAATTGGTCAAAAATTTGGAAAATATTATACTATCAGGTTCCAATTGAAGGATTTTTTATGCCATGGTTGCCACTTAGAAAAGTTTGGTTTAGGGCCTCAGTTGGTAGAGTGATAGTCTCTCTGGCCAAAACAATCCTTCGGCCAATGGGTTGCGAGTTCAAAGCCCATTCAGTTTAAAGAAAAAAAATTCAGTGTGTTTTTACTTGGAAGAGTTGCCTTGTATCCCCTTTATTTTGACACCAATCAAAAGTCGACTGCCTATTGTACATTTATTTATTTCTCTCTCTCTAACAGGTAACTGCCCTAGGATCGTATGTTATTGCTGCAGCCTTTTTCAGTGTTTATGACATGGCAGTGGATACATTGTTCCTATGTTTCTGTAAGTTAATTTTTTTGTCTCCCAGTCAAACACAACCCTCCCATCGATGGGTCGCAGGTTCAAATCTCACTCAGTTCAAGAAAAGTGAGAACATTTTGACACACTTGATAACCCTATGTGGTACAGTTACCAGGCACCATAAGGCAAAATACCAGTAAAAATAATCTTGAGTGCAGCGATAAACAACAATCTATCAACCATTATCACAAAATTATAGCAGAATGATAACATGAACAATGACCTATTGTAGAAATTTAAGTTAAGAAGAGGCCTCATTTACTTAGTTAGTATAAATGTAAACTGCTGTTTGTTATTTGTGTGTTGATTGTTTGTTTCAGTGGAAGATTTAGAAAAGCATGATGGAACACCAGAGAAACCATATTACATGAGTAAAGAACTGATGAAAATATTAGGAAAGAAGAACAAAGTTCCAAAGACAGAATAGAGGTTTGAACTCTGACCTTTACACAGGTGCATCATGGGATCAATGCAATCATTATAATATGTGATCCTGTGTATTTGTGGCTTCCTTTCTCTACCAAGGTCGTACTTGTACTTGATTGTGATTAAAGTGAATGCTTCAAAAACATAACCACAAAACGCGATTGATCAGTTTCAGTGGGGGTATGCCCACTTTGTGCTTAGATACCGGAGTGGTTTCCATGGTGTTTATTGTGTTAGGAAACCGGTTTCCATGATGTTTAGTGTATGATATGTAAGACATTACTCTAAGGCTTATGTGACTTATGATGTTAAATATCCCAATGGCCTTACAGAACGAAGAAATTACAGACAAAATTTACCCACAATTATATTTACAAAAACATTTTATTACATTACTTTTTTGTCTGGAGTCCTTGACTTTGCTCTGGGGGGGCATTGTTTTGGTTAATGGACCAACACCTACTCTCTGATCAACTCTCAGAGAATCTCTGACGGGTTTTTTTCAGCCTACATATATACATGTATATAGTTGTAGAGAATGATGGTCACTAACAGATGGTTACCTTCAAGATGTTCAGCTCTGTTTTCTCTCCTTTATTACGTAAATGACTTGATGTATGAAACTGTTTTGAGTGCAATATGAATCCCAAAAACATAGAAAATGAAATTTTTACAATTTACAAAATCTTTCAGGAGATGTACCATTCCTCAGTCTCCGAATAAGTGACCTACTTTTCAGTATGTCGGACGACTTATGCACGATAAAGTTGTCACTTAATTTTTCTACTTCTTGTCAGTATACGATGACATCTCCTCTTAACCACTAGTAAATGTATGTGCCTCTTGATTTAACCTCAACATATGTGCCTTAGTTTCATATCGGCCACACTTTTATAGTATTCCCATTATTTTGGGGATTTCATTTTCTTGAAAAATGGTAGAATTCTCCTACAGACCCTAAACGGACATCGAGCCAAGGCCCCAGGGTATGGCACATATCGCCAGCAGTAAATACTGACTGTCGTATTCATTCAGCTTACCAGCTTCCTGTATCTGGAATATCTACCAGTTAACCACCTTCGTTTTTGGATTAGCTGAATAGATAATACTCAGTATTTAATGCTGGCGATAAGTGCCATACTCTATGGCACAGGTTCGATCCCTGTTTCGAGCGTGACCCATATCGGTAGAAGAATTTTTACCATTTTTCAAGAAAATGTAATCCCCAGAATTAGGGGAATACCATTGTTCTCTCTTTCTAAAAAACACTAATTCAATTAAAAACTTGTATATCTTTGTCTAAGCTTTAAGGCCCGCTATACTCTCCTTGTATTTCCCCTGGTGCCTTTCTTAAGTCATTGAGAAATAAATAATTTTTATAATGGCTCAGGACTCGATCTATTGCTCAAAACTAAAAGTTTCTCTCTATTTTGTCAACTTTATATTTACACATTTGTGGGGATTTACTTTACCATTGTTCATGATTATACGACAAGATTTTAACTGGTGAAGTTTTATGCTTGATGCAATAAAGCACCTTTGAGACTACTTATTATGTAACCACTGTTGGCTTCCATCAGTTGTAGGCCTACATTTGTTCAAATGAGACCAGGGTCCTTGATGGCTCGGTTGGTTTGAGTGATAGTCCCTCAATCCATCAGAGGCCTTCCATTGATGCGGCGCAGGATCATATCCCATCAAAATTGAAAAAAAAATCTGATTGCTGTATGTGGAAGAGTTGCCAAGTATTTGCTGTAGGTTGGGGAGTGTCCTCCAGGCAGAGTCCTGTTTCCTCCCCTACTAAATCTGTCAACGCCACTATATAAGTGAGATAATGTCGTATATGGCGTAAAACATCAATCAACTGAAACCTTCAGAGATATTAGAAGAGCAACATTTGTTTCAATTCCACTAAAGTACTTTCACGCCATTTTCAGGGTTTTAATGATCACATTTGGGGGGGGGGGGGGTGGGATATTTTGGTCATGAAGATGAGATACTACCTTTTGTATCAATTAATTAAACTATCTGTTGAATAAAGCATTAAACTGAACAGAGGGCAAGACCTACTTAACCATCCACTGTATAGTTAATGATAAAAATTTAAGACATCACCATGCAGTTGGTTGTTTTTAACAAAACAATTTTTTATCATTAGTATGGAACCCACGTTTAAAGAGAGTTTCAAACATTTCTCACTGTATAGTTTTCGGCAATAATTTATAATCTTCATATTTCTTGTTCTTTATGGTCTTACAATAAATACAGATGACAATTTAAAATCAATAAATTTTAATGCTAAATTTCTTGAATCAAAACTCTCTATCGAATGTGACTGTTTTAAAAGATCTCTCATTCTTACAGAGAAATTTTCAAATCCGATAGAACTTAACATAATTTTGTGAATTAAATTTAATATTTGTGGTAAAACAACTGTAAAGTTCTGTATGTTTTATTTTTCTAATTTTTTTCTTATCTTTCTTCATATTGAGTTGTTTAATATGTATGTCTGACACTGAAATAGGTCTTCTGACCACAAAATGAATGTTTGTTGAACATCATTTGAGAAATGTTTGTATTTTTGCATTAACTCTATCAGTATTTACCTATGAATTGACTCACTGATGCAATATTTAATCTACTATATATTACAATTTATAAAGAAATTTTGAGATGAAAACATTTTGCCTTATCTGTTGTGCATGTAGTTATATATTTAAAGTATTTTATCTTGTCATTGTCAAATTGTAGATTTTGTTTATGTGCATGTATAAATATATTCCGGTTGTGCAGTTTGGCTCCAATTTAGCTTAAAAAGTGTTAAGACTGAGTTAATTAGCTTTTATTAGAAATTGTATCTTTCGTTACATTTCTTTTCTTATGGTTTTTATTTTGCTTGCTTTTTATCTTTCATTGTTTTTATTGATTTTATTTCCTTTCACGTTTTTGCTTTATCATTTCCATCTTAAATAAGCAGCTTTTTTTTTTTTTATTATATATCTTAGGCTTGATTTTACAATTTTTTTCAACTTTTGTGCTTTTGACTTCTTTGAATCAATGGTTTAAGTTAAATGTCACTTGTAGAGTTCTCTCCCCTTATATTTTCCCTTGTTTTAGGTAGATTTTCGGTAAAATGAAGAACTTTAGTTCTATAGTTTAACTGATCTTTATTTTGCTTTTCACATGGTTCCACCAGTTCGTAGAACCATATCAATACCAGACCAGTGTGTAGTTTAAACTATTTTAACAAATCACCTTTTTTATGGGTGGTTGAATTGTGATCGGGGTGGAAGGGGGGATAACTCTAGGAAAAATTTTCATAAGGGGACCCATCATAATGGGACTTGTTATACAGCTGCAATATGTTTTCATTCGTTGATTAATTACTAACTCTAAGTATACCACCACTGTAATTAATTATTTAAGTTACATGTACATTTATTTTTGTTTTCATTTGTGTTACTTACAGAAATAAAAAGGATCTTTTATACATACAAATCGATCTCCTATTATTGTTTTGCTGGTGAAATTTGATGTGGATCATGTACATTACATTTTGTTTGCAGGTCTCTGTAAAGAACGTCCCTCTCATTGTCCAACAAGGTCTGGTAATGTCTATAAATCAACACTGAAAACAACATAGCACTAATATCTTGGGTGTGAAGATAAAACTTATTGGTACAATTCCCTCGATGACCACCGGATTCCAATCCCACTTTGTCCAAATGTCAGTCGAAAGGCGTTCGAATGCAGCGTTAAACATCCATTAATTTCTCCCGTGGTTATTTCCCCTTGCGTCCGTATGTTTTAGTGTTCAATCAATCAATCACTATTATCTTTTACTGAATTAATTGTTTGCTCATGTGAATTAATTGATTGCTCGAATCAAGACTTCAGGCCCACAAAAACATTCTTAGTGAGATTTTCTTTCGATTGCCCATTGTAGAGTTGTTGTCAGGTATTCACTGAAGATCGAGGGGTTCCATCCGGCCAATGAACCCAGTGAAATACACTTGTGTGCCGCTATAAGCATCAATCAATCGATTAACCACTTAACAGACATTCACAAACGGATTCGGAGTTAAGAGTGTCTCGCATGGATACAAGTTATATATCGACGGTCACTGGGTTCGAATCCCATGGCACTCAGTAGGCTACAGAGGAGGAAAAAA
This sequence comes from Lepidochitona cinerea, assembly GCA_963971465.1. Classification (NCBI taxonomy): domain Eukaryota; kingdom Metazoa; phylum Mollusca; class Polyplacophora; order Chitonida; family Tonicellidae; genus Lepidochitona; species Lepidochitona cinerea. The sequence continues at coordinate 25,724,139 of OZ020563.1, read as the reverse complement.
ACAATTCTGAGTTGATTTTCATTAGATTGCGTTATATGGAAGAATTATAGGTAGGCCTACCACTGGAGCCAAGAACCAGGTGGGACGGTAACCCTAAGTCGTGAGTTCGATTCTCACCCTGGCCCTGAATTTTTTCCGGGTCAATCTGAGTCGTTTAATTTACTAATTCAGTAATTTCCCTGATGATAATTGCAGCTTCATCACGTATGAAAAAATTAAAATATATTCTAATGGGATTGATTTAAGCTCTGTGTGTATAAGAGAATCTAACAAGCGAACCGTTCCCAACAGAGCCGGGTACCTCAGTTGGTAGAGCGGTGGGACGTTAATCCTATAAGTCGTGAGTTCGATTCTCACCCTGGCCTGGATTTTTTTCCGGATCAATCAATGTCGGTTAATTTACTAATTCAGTAATTTCACTGATGATGATTGCAGCTTGCTTTCGAAACACTGACTCCATCACGTATGCCATGGCCAATGGCCTGGTTGAAAAATGTAATGGCACACTCAAGCAAATGCTGCGAAAGCTGTGTGCTGAACGGCCATCTGACTGGGATACACACTTAGATCTATTGCTGATTGCCTACAGAGCGGTTCCTCAAGCAAGTGCATGTACTTGCTTATGGACGGACAGTGCGTGGCCCTATGACGCTTTTACGAAAAATGTGGACCGACGAGGGAGAATCCGATCTCCCGAGATCATCTTACGAGTACGTATTCGAGCTGAGGAACCGTCTCGAAGACACTGTTCGGCTTGTCAATGAGAATCTTTCAGCTTCTCAACAGCGTTGATCGTAAAACCAAAAGGCGATCTCTAGACTGTGAATCAAATGTCTTGGTATTGTTGCCTACCAAATCAAATAAGCTGCTAATGCATTGGCACGGACCCTATCCTGTAGTAAGTATGGTGGGTGAAAACGATTACCGAATTAAAATCGGGTCCAAGACTAAGGTGTTTCACATAGATATGCTCAAATTGTATCACGAAAGCGCAGATACTGTACCCGTGTGTACCATTGCGGCGATCGACCCCGACGAGCTGGATAATGAATTTGATAATGATATGTTGTTATCTAACTTTTTAGATCCAGGGGATTGATTGATTGATTGATTGATTGGTGATTTACGCCGCGCTCAAGATTATTTCACTTATATGGCGGCGTTGCCAGTTTTATTGTGGGAGGAAACCGGGCTCTATGCCTGGAGGAAAACCACGACCTTCCGTTGGTAACTGGCAACCATCCCACATAGGTCGTTCGAGTGAAAACACAGCCAGATTAGATCCAGGGGAAGAAACATCCGAAGACGCTAATGTATCTACCAGTTTATATGATCATCATCGGCGAGATGTTGAAGCTCTAACGGGGGAATTCTCGAGTATATTTTCCAACAAACCCGGACAAACTGGTATTGTCGAACATGAAATAAAGTTGACATCTGATAACCCCATTGCGGTAAAACCATAGCCGTTGCCTGCGGAATGTTAGAATGCGCCAAATCAGAGGTACGGAAAATGCTGGATCTCGAAGTAATCGAGCCCGCAGTATCTCCGTACAGGTTTCCGTTGTTGTTAGTACGCAAGAAAGACGGTACGTTGCGGCCTGTCGTAGATTTCCGTAAACTTAATCAAATAACCGTTTTTTGACGCAGAGCCTATGCCGCGATCTGACAAAATATATGCGACGCTTACACACAGCAAATACTTCAGCCAACTCGATTTCTGTAAAGGCTATTGGCAAATACCCTTATCAGAGGAGTCCCGGAATTGTACCGCATTCTACACATCGGTAGGTTTATTTCGATTTAAACGTATGCCTTTTGGGTTGATAAATTCTGGCAGTACGTATAATCGTATGAAGCGGGCACTCTAGCTTATCTGGTCTTAGCAGTGTGGAAAGTTTCGTGGACGACGTATTAATACACACACAGACCTAGTCCGAGATTGTAGTATTGAGTAAGGTACGGTATTTACACGGATTATTCCATGCAGCCAACCTGACTGTTCGACCGTCGAAATGTTTTCTGGGATATAGTCAATTAGAGTATATAAGGCACTCGGTGGGATCTGATTGATTGTTTGGTGTTTTACGCCGCGCTCAAGATTAATTCACTTACATGGCGGCGTTGCCAGTTTTATTGTGGGAGAGAACCGGGCTCTATGCCCGGAGGAAACCCACGACCTTCCGTTGGTAACTGGCAACCATCCCACATAGGTCGTTCGAGTGAAAACCCAGTCAGAAAATTTTCCAATTTTTTTGGACTGAGTGGGGTTCGAACCCGCGACCCATTGGTGGAAGGCTGTTTGGATTGAGCGTCCAACGCTCTACCTACTGAGCCACGGAGGCCCCCGGTGGGATCTGAAGGGCTTCACACCCTGGCTGATAAAATCGAAAAAGTACGTAATGTCAAAAGATCCTTTTTGGGCTTGGCGGGGTTTTATCAACGGTTTGTCCCTCGCTATTCTTCCATTGCTGCTCCACTTACCGATCTGACAAAGAAAGGCCGACCTAGCAAATTGGACTGGACCCCTACTCACGAAGAAGCCTTCGTAAATCTGAAAAATAAACTTTGTTGTGCGCCCATTTTGAAGTTTTTAGTAGGATATTCGTTGCGATGCGTCAGATGTGGGTATCGGTGCAGTCCTTCTCCAGGAGTTTGAACATATTTTACATCCGATCGCTTATGCTAGTAAAAAGCTATCCGACCGCGAACGGAGGTACTCAGTTATTGAAAAGGAATGTCTGGCAATAATTTGCTCCATTAATAAGTTTATGATGGGCGTTGCTGTTGCAGTCTATGAGTTTTACTGTACAGGTAATCGAGGGTAAAAGCAACATAGGGGCAGATTTTCTCAGTCGCTCATAACCGCTTGTTGAGCCACTCTTATGATTGTAAACTTTAGACTACGTATGTGTGTACTTTTTATGTAACATATTCTATGTTTACACTTCAAGGGTGGGGGTATGTCCCGATTATTATTGTGACAATATTCGTTCACTTATTATAGTAATTGTGTGATCCATGAATGTTTTCTCATGTCTTGAATTGTATTCTAATCCTTTGGTTCTATGGGTTGAACCTGGTTAAGCTTACGGGGGGAATGTACGGAGTCGTGTCGTTTGGCGCGAAGGGGGAGAACTTAGTAGCCGCCCGATTGAATCCATTTCTACCGTTTATAACTATAAGGTATCCGACTTCTACACTGGTATAATAGATTCGTTAGAAATAGAGTACTGAGGATCGTGGTTGAAGGTCGATGAAGCAATCTTCTGAATATGCTATGTGCGCGTTGTGTGGGCATGTATTAAACGATTGGACCATGTGTCCGGTTATGTTTTGAGGAGAGAGACACGTTATCCACAGGTATGGAAATATTACAACCTATCTTTGCCAGTAGAGCCCGGTAACTATTAATATCGTAACCAGTACTGTAATCAATTCTGCCTGGTTTAAACTTGTCTATGGTTAAACTTTGTCGTTACAGTCTCCAGCTTTGGACCTAACCCGGCGCATATCGGACTACTTTCCCACTCACGGAGACCCGTTAGTGTGGACCGGACTGTACTTATGTTCAGGACAAGCGTGAATCCTAAGCCAGGGAAAGTGAAGGGATTTCAAGTTCATCTATCAGCTGACGAAGGAGAAAGTTTGTGCGTTATGTGTTCGCGTGGCCACTGATACGAACTTTGTAGGACTAAAATTGTGTGAAATGTTGTACTAGTGAACTATTCATTTAGTTTGGGGTGGGATTATTTTTTTCTATTCTGAAATACATGTATACACCCTCCTCATTGACAGTTCCGTGATTAATTCGAAATAACCCCTGACCGATGATAGGTCGATTTTCAGCGAAAAATGTGCTATTAATGAGCAATTTTTGTGCAAATTCTGTGGTACATTGTTCACTGTCTGACAAACGGTTTCGGAGGTCCTACATGGGGGAACCCTACAGTAGTGAGATGTGAAAGCTTTACTAATATGCATCTATCTGATAAACTGTAAAGAGCCGACATTTTTTTAGTTTAGTTTTAGTCTACATTATGTAATCAGGACAAAAAACAAAACAAAGTAAACACACACATATAAAAGTCAGAAGAAAACGAAATGATCGGCCAGGTTTTAAGCGTCCAACGGCTCGCTCTGGAGCCTCTGTTAGAAACTCCAATGAATTCAGAAATCACATTAAACTTGTGAGCTTAGGGTCTGTCAGGGGAAAGAAGTTTTTTAGTGATCATCCCAACACCCTCACCATATTAATTTGTACGACAGTAAATTTTTTTTATCTTTAATGTGCCTCATACGAACTGGCATGATCTGTCAAATATATAGTTCCGTTGAAACAGTCTTAGCTATTTGTTTCCTACGATTGATTCATTCGTTGATTGATGTTTTATGCCGCACTCAAAATTATTTGCCCGAAGGAAACCCCCGACCTTCGGCGAGTACGGAATACGGCAATAAAGTTTTTTATTTGGTCCCGAGTGGGATTTGAACCCGCACAGCATCTATGGAAGGCCTGTGTCGCACTATCACTCGAACCCTCTGAGCCACCGAGGCCCCCGTTCCGAACGAGTTACTGGCTTTACCACATATCTTTTTTATTTCAACGTCAATGATTTGGAAATCGACTTGCGGCCTTTCGTCTGTGATTGATGGCTTCTTATTTTCCTACTAATTTGAAGGTCAACGCGAGACAACAAACTTGAAGGTTGTGTCCTTTTGAGGTCTATCACATGTCTGTGATATGCTTTCACTTATGTCATAATCAACTTTTATAAGACCATAGATCAAGACACATTAACTGTTTTGATTTATTGACATAATATGTTAGCAGTTAGAGTTCAGATGAGTTGCAAAACTATACAAGCGATGATACAAAATTATTTCTATTTAGGCTTATGTCTAATTTGTTTTTATCTCTGTTTTGAAAACGAAGAAAACAGTTTTTTAAACAGAACAATGTTGTTGATATATTTACCAGTTTTAAGTTTCTTGTCTCGTCATGTTAAGAGTGTTATAAACAGCCCTTATACTACATGTATTCTAGATAATTATGTTTAACCTATGTTTCTACCAACCAGTACGTGCGAGTTATATTACTGATAAAATACCAGGCAGGGCTAATACTGATGATTTCAGAGAAGAGCTGTCTCCAATCGGCAGTATAAATGTCATTCAAATACATTACTTGTGCCCGCGTGTTAGGGATACAATGCTGGACACTATACAAGTATTTCCATATTCTCCTAACCGAGAATGTGGTTGGATGTAGGCCTACGTATCAGCTATTGCTTTGTACTTTTCTCTTCTGAATCGAATTTCTTCTAGATTATAAATAAGGGACTATTTTTTATCCGAACGTATCAGATGACCGGTGGAAAGGTTAGCAGCTTTACGTAAATAAGCAGCCGTATATGAGTCACGAAAGAGAATATAATGCTTCAAATGTTGGGGTAGCGGTAGATTAACAACAGCTTTTTCTTTAACGTTTCCCAAACTGTTCCGAATCGCTAACCTGGACAAATGTTCCAAGGATGCCACGTTTTTCGCTTTGTTAAGTTGATCGTAAATTACTAGACATTTTCTATGTATTTGGCTCAAAACATATTTTTTATGACACAAGAATCCAAGATGGCCGCCGAATTCTATAAGAAGCTTGGCAACTTTAAGTCGGCTTTTTGTATGAAAGTCACTTGATTTCGTCGTATATAATAACAACTTCACTAAAGGCGTCTCACCTTTGAAGTTCAGGCTGTTTATGTTAGATCCGTGAAATATTAAAGAAGTTACAGTTTCGTGGTTACACCTGGCGCATGCTAAGTGAAGGGGAGAATCTCCATTGACTATATCCTGTGCATCTACGTCACTGCCGGTCTTTACAAACAATTCCAAAATATCGGCGTTCAGAGTAGATGCCACGTGAATAGGTTCTTTGCCACCTGGGTTCGTTAATAAGCAATCAGGATCGTAGTTTAGAAGCCATTCCACAACCTCTATCTGAAAAGCGAAACCAAAGAAGTAAAAATATAAATTTTATCGGAGCAATTTCGTTCAGGACTTTGAAACAAACGCTTTCACTGTCGTTATTTCACATACTGTCTCCGATTATCCCTTTAAAAGTTAAATATTAAGTTTTAAAAAGCTCTGCATATGTTACAAAATCTTAAATAAATAAACATATGTTCGTAAACCCTGTTCCAATTAAGACCCATGTGATTTTCGTTGTGTTTTGAAAGCAAGCCGCAAATCATCATCAAGGTAAGCCGTAAGCTCAATTCTCACCCTGGCCCTGAATTTTTTCCGGGTCAATCAGTGTCGGTTAATTTACTAATTCGTTATTTTCCCTGTGCCTGTGTCTTTTAGTGTAAATATACAATAAACAAAAACGTTTACGAATAAATGATTACTTAGATCGATTGATTGATTGTTTGGTGTTTAACGCCGCGCTCAAGATTATTTTCACTTATATGGCTGCGTTGCCAGTTTTATTGGGGAGGAAACCGGGCTCTATGCCCGGAGGAAACCTACGACCTTCCGTTGGTAACTGGCAACCATCCCACATATCCAATTTAGACCCATGTATAATAAACAAAACAAATATATTTCAGAATAAATGATCACTTAAATTATTATAAATGCTCAGTTCAATAAAGAAAAAAAGCAATGCTGTCGCACTTAACACTCAATGTATAGACGTTTAAAACAATTGTACAACATTTCTGTGATGCTAATAGTAAATTCAAACACTATATACCTTATTTCCAGAGGTACTCTTCATGACGGTCATAATCGCGGTGTTTCCATGTCTGTCCTTCATATGGATATTTGCACCAGCTTCAACCAACATCTTCAGCAAAGTTATATCTCCCGCCAAGACCGCTTGATGGATTACAGTTTGACCTTTGTGAAGTTCCCTAAGGTCAAGGTTGCGGTTCAACAGGTCACCGAGCGTCTCCTTATCATTGGCTTCAATCGCCATAGAGATAAATATTCTCCCTAAAGACGCTTTCTGTTCAGGAATCCTTATTTTCAAAAAGTGGCTGTCAAGTTTGTTGACCAATGTTCGTAACGCACAGAAATCACGCCTCCTGAAAAGTATCATGGCGGCATTTTGTACGGCGGTTAAGTCGCCAAGGGAAACTCTTCCCGTTAGTGAACTGTCCCTTCTTACGAGTATTTCCAAGTTCTCCATGGTTCACCTTCCCTTAAAGTGGCATGAGGTGCCAAAATGTTGATATTTTGACGTAAAAACAGAATGTTTAACTTATCGGTTATTTTTATCAAGACGTATAATTCAGAACCTTTTTAGTGCTTATAGTCTCCAGAATGTACGATAAAGTATTGTTTTGAAATAACTTTGGCTTAGAATGAATGAATCCAGGGGTCGTCCCGGTTATTTAAAGTTTGTTTACTTTTCGAACACTATTCCGGTTCGTATAGGCCACATACTGTACGAATTTTCCTCATTCCAACGCTAATCATTTAGTTTTTCGATGGCCCTCAAAGCCTCTTACTGTCGTGAAGGTCAGAAATGATGAACAAAGTGGGAATTTTGGCAGCTCATGCCACTTTTAACATTGCCTCTCTCAATAACGTTTTGGGTGACCAAGCAGTATTATCCAAGAAGCAAAAAACTGTGTTTTTGAAATGACCTTAAACTATACCGAAGACTCATGAAGTTGCAATATGTGTATAGGCATTAATCATTTTGATCCAAAACTACCAGTCGATTTTTGAATGTCATGCCCATACTTTGACATATCTTGAATACATGTGTAAACCTATAATAGCAGACGCGATCCGGGGATGTTATTAGGAACGATAACAGAGGGTCCATAATCTCTGCGGGAAAATCCGGGCTTGCCAAACCTTTTATCACAACGTTTCCCCTTTGTAAAGGAGAGTGGGGATCACATATTACCCTAAGGGCTGCATGATGCTAAGTCTTCTCTATGTGTCTAGGATGGAACTGATCTGAAACCCATCTGGGAAAAAAAATAAACAAGTCATTACCTAGAATGGAGACAAACAGATGACCTATAATAGTTGCAAGAAAAATCTGCGAGTATTTCTGAATGCAGGACCGACGAGGTATACCACTAAACCGTTTACACTAAACATTTTATGAATTTTGGATTTGCAAAGGTTATAATTTTGATTGGTTGATGTTTACACCGCACTTAAAATTATGACACTTATATTGCGGCGTTGCCATGTTTAATGGGTGGGTGGGGGTGGGGGGGAATCGGGCCCTGCATTGCCCGGAGAAAATCCCGACCTTCTGTGAATATACCTGCAAGGCAACTCTTCCACATACGGCGACCGAGTAAAAAAAAAAACGCTCAGAATTTTTTAAATTTAATATTTGGCCCGAGTGTGATTCGAACCCGCGTCGCATAGATGGAAGGTATGTGTGGGACTGAGGGACGATCACTCTAGCCCACTGGACCACCGAGGCCCCCAGCTTGCTTTAAACAGAAATCCTGAGGGCTCTCAAAACATTTACACCCATATATGTTTATACCAAGACAGTTTGTCCTTGCATCCAGGGGTCTCGTTGGCTCAGTCGGTTAGAGTGATAGTTCCTCAGTCAGACACAGACCTTCCATCGATGCGGCGCGGGATGGAATCCCCTTCAGACCAAATACAACAATTTTAAAAATTCCTGAATGAATTTTTCTCTCGATCGCCGTATGTGGAAGAGTTGTCATGCCGGTATACTTGCCAAAGGTCGGGGTTTCCCCTGTGCAAAAAGCCAAGTTACCCCCCCCCCCCCCCCCCTTCCCACTAAACCTGCATGGCAACGCGCGATATAAATGAAATATTCTCGGGTGCTGCGTAAAATATCAATCAATCAACCTTGTATTCGACATACGTGGTTCGAATAAGTCGTGAAAAACATCTTCCTATGCAGGGAATGAGCACTGTATCTTGCATCAATAGGATACTGACCAAGGCATTCGATACTGTGAATCATGAAATACTCTTATCTAAATTGAATCATTATGGTATCCGTGGAAACTCAAATAACTGGTTTAGAAGTTATCTAACAAACAGGTCCCAATGTGTCACTTACAATAATACCCTCTCTGAACCCAACAAAATAACTTGTGGTGTACCTCAGGGATCAATACTGGGGCCTCTTCTTTTTCTAACCTATATTAACGATATCACCAGGGTAACTGATATCTTGAAGATCACTCTATTTGCCGATGATACAAGTGTATGCCATTCTGGTAAAGATATAAATCACGTATCTAATATAATGCACATGGAATTAGAAAAACTTCAATCTTGGTTTCATACAAACAGATTATCTCTTAATATCCTTAAAACTAAATACATGGTTATCCAGCACAATTCAAAGAAACTTACTAACTTATTTTCCGGTTTATACATTTCGGGTGTCAAAATAAAGCTAGTCCATCACTTCAAATTTCTTGGTATCATATTTAATGAGAAGTTGAACTGGAAATCCCATATCAATTATGTCTGCACAAAAATATCCAGGAATATTGGAATAATTAACCATATAAAAAAAATTCTCAATAAAAAAACCTTATTTATATTATACTACGCTTTAGTTTTTCCCTATCTATACTATGGCAATACATTGTGGGGTAATACCTACTCTACTCATCTCTATCCTCTTTTTCTTTTGCAAAAACGTGCAGTTAGAGTAATTAATATGTCCAAGAAATATGATCATACCATTCCCATTTTTAAGAAACTCAATATATTAAGCCTTCATGATATTAATCTGTACTCCTCACTCATTATAACCCATACATTCGTCTATCATAAAACTCAGTTACCATCCATCTTTCGACATAGCTTCACCCGACAATCTGATGTACATAACTACCCTACTAGAAACCAAAGCTTGAATCTTAATCGCCCTCTGCCAAAAACCAATCTATCATTGTATTCTCTTAAATGTAAGGCGCCTCGAGAGTGGAACAAGTTAGATATTCAATTAAAAACTATAAATTCTAAATCTCTTTTTAAAAGCAAACTGAAACAACATTTAATCCAAAAACTGTAGCACGCCGTGACAATGCATAAAACATCAGCCAAAAAAAAATCATAAAAAGTAAGTTTCTATTACATAAAATATAATTCACCGCCGCTTATTCAATATTTATATTTCTACATATATTGGGATAGAACAAGCCCCTTGGGGCTTTATTCCCGCCAGTGTTCTCACTTTCCTTACTATATACTTTATCATCATCAAACCATTGTTCCATTTTGAATCTATATTGTATTTGTTTAATTCTCCTGGTGAATAAAAAATCAAAAAAAAATCAAAAAAAAAAAGATATATACAATATCACGACACATAATCTGACAAAATTATTGGTAAATGTGTTTCAGTACGTATATGTAACACGGTGTGTAAGATAACATAGTATGTAACACCTTTCAATGGCATTTAGAAGTTAAATGGTTATAATAACTCACTTTGATAACGATGTAAGAAGTACATCGAAACGTCGTCACCCAATAAACCAAGAAGTTGTTATCCAAAAGTAATTCTTCACCTTAATGTATATAGCACCAATAACTTCATATGCTTACCTCTGTTTCTCAACCCCTAGAGCATGGTCGTGTATTAAACTGTGGAGGATGACAGGCCTATCAGAGAACAATAACAGTAGGCCCTAATATCTATACATAGTTCTAAGTAGCATAAATATATACACGGTTCCTAAGTCTCTCTGTCACCATTTCATAACAAAGACTTAGTAAATGTTTCAACTGGCCATTGTTACATGCACGGGTTCTTGCACTAATATTGCACAAAGCTGGCTGATCCTTCTAGGTGAGTGAAGAAAGTATATACACCAACATAATTATACAACAGGCACTTACAAGGGTATATACCGAGAGGTTAAACTGATATAATCTAAGCCGATCAAATAATACGAGCAATGTAACCTAAATATGCCTTCTTTCTTGTCGACCAGGAACTAAAACTGGCTTGCGTCCAAGAATTGGTCTATACCATCAGACGAGCGGACAAAAAAGGTGTTTTATACATGCAGTTGACACAAACAGTAGGCCTATAGAAACGGGGACTATCATAAATGCACTGGATTCGTGTGTCTTGGGACGAAAATGGCACGCGACTGTGTAAACAATATAACAGTGTTTTGTGTAAACAATAAAGCAGTGTTTTGGCACCGCTAACATCGCTCAATGAAACTATATACGTGTTGTCTATGGCCATAATGGTGACATCGAGTGAGTCAAATCATTATTTATAATGACACCTTGCATGCAATACCACATAAAATGTATTACATAGTTTTGTAATCTTATATTCTGCAATATTTTCGTTTACTGGTTTTGACGATCATATATATCCACCAAATGATTATATCCGTTTATTAAAATCTACTATATCACCATGCATTTATTTGTAATAGGTTCTGACTGGGTCACTCGAACGACCTATGTGGGATGGTTGCCAGTTACCACCGGGAGGTCGTGGGTTTCCTCCGGGCATAGAGCCCGGTTTCCTCCTACAATAAAACTGGCAACGCCGCCATATAAGTGAAATAATCTTGAGCGCGGCGTAATCATCAAACAATCAATTAATGATTTTATTTGTAATATGAAAGGACTTATCCAATTCGGGCAAACATACTTCGAAAATGGATTGATTGTTTGGTGTTTTACGCCGCGCTCACGATTATTTCACTTAATATGGCTGTGTTGCCAGTTTTATTGTGGGAGGAAACCGGGCTCTATGCCCGGATGAAACCCACGACCTTCTGGCACTAACTGGCAACCATCCCACATAAGTCGTTCAAGTGACAACCCAGTCAGAAAGTTTTCCAATTTTTGTTCTTGGACTGAGTGGGATTTGATTCGAAAATGGAGAGATGTGGAAAGGGAGTGGGCTTGGTAACCACACTGAAGGACACTTGTGAATTTGTATATAGTCTTTCCATATACAATAGTCTTGAAAACCCGATGGTTAACTCGTGTGAGGGGTAGACCATGTATAGAATGGCCCAGAGAAACCTTTTAGTAAGTGCTTCATCCATTTATAACATGTGTCTAAAACAAAGTCTTAACCGGCTTGTTTTGTAGTTAATTAAATGTTCTCTTGTCAACTTCAATTACCAAAAACAACAGAAGGAGCGTGCGTGGATCAGCATATGTGTGTTGGGGGCTTAGGAGGTGCAATGAGGCTTTGGTAAAAAAAAAAAAAACATAGAAAAGCTGCGGCCCTCTAGACTTGGTTGATTGATTGATTGATTGGGGCTTAACGTCGCACTCAACAGCCAAGGTTATGTGGCGACAAAAGCACTCTCGACTTGGAAATATACAATTATGCATAATTGTTGCCAGGTTCATTGAACAGGTTTATGAACACTACAATATGGGCACAGGGGAAATCTTCTTGTCTAAAATAACCATGGAGACACAAGTGCCGCCAGATAGGGCCTACGTACCATAGTGAAGAGATGTACGACGTCATGGCAACCCCAATTGGTCGCACAGAACTTAAACAGTCATATGGTCGAACTTTGTGAAACGGACCCCCTCCCTATAGGCTCAAAATACCATTTGCGCGTCTTTAACTCCAGGTGCATTAGTTTCTGCAAATCTTTATTGACCGCGGATGATGGGTTGCAAAATATTCTTCTGTGTAGATCAGAAGAAACGACAAATAAAAAGTACAAAAACGACATAAAGTGCTTACTAAAGTGCTTTGTGAAACAGGCCCCGGGTGTTTGTGCTTGCACTAATAATCCTAAACACCGTTTCAACACAAAAATCGACTCTATATGTAATCATGCACAAGAATATTTGAGAAGCCTTTGTAACAACCACTAATGTAAGAAAATGCCCTGATGTAATAACTTTTTTTAAAACGTCTTTTTTCTTAAAAATTCCAAGGTATATTATCGAGGCGTGATGAATGCATTCAGAAAAATGATATTTTATTTAATTGTGACTTGAACATTTTTCTCCAAAATGACGTTTTTTACATTAGGAATCAAAGCTCCGTTTCACCATATTCTTGCCTTCAAAACGTGCTCTAATGTAACAACTTTTTCTGAAAGGGTTTTTCTTAAAAATTCCACTGGATATTATCGAGGGGTGATGGATGTATTCAGAAAAATTATATTTTATTTAATTGTGACTTTAACATTTTTCTCCAAAATGACGTTTATTACTTTCTCTCAGGATTCAAATCAGGCCGTCTTCCTGTAACACACTTTTTCAAGGGAGACAACTGAGTTTTGCCAAAGAGTGGATGTGCAGGGATGGCTTGCAGAAGGCTAGAAGGGAGATGAACAGTTGAAATGGTATCGACTATTGATTAAAGTTATTGAAAATCGATTAGTTACGTGATATTCAAGATTATTGTTGCGTTTTGGTTATTCAGAGGAAAGCCACATGACTGTCTCTCAAACGTCTGCGGCTAACTCAAACCAGTCAACATATCTTTAAAACGACCAATTCATAATGATATTGATATCTAGATTTCTTGATCTTGGAGAGAATGATAGCCTAGGCTTAAGTCATTTGACATCCATGATTTCACATTTACGCGTCATTCCGAATCCCGCCATGCAGCCAATTTAATAATTAAAAAAATTAAAAAAAACGGTGAGGTTAATTTACGACGAATAAAAAAATGCATAGATCTAAGCCTACGGCTTCTATGGCATAGGCCTACAAGCTAGATCTCAGCCTTCAAAAATAAAATTAGGCTATACCATGCATGTGACGGTATGAGTTACAAAGAAATTAATAAAAACCCGCAAAAGTTGCCAATTTGTCAATGGACCCGAGATCTAGTCGAGTCCAAGACAATTAGTCCGGGTTTCTGACTCCAAAATTACTATTTTTTTTATACTGACGGCCGTATTTTGGATACGAAAAAATTTCATCCAAAATATGACCGTCAGTAAAAACAAAAAAGTCATTTTGGAGTCAGAAACCCGGACCGTCAGTAAAAACAAAAAAGTCATTTTGGAGTCAGAAACCCGGACTACAAGACAATGGGATTTAATAGGTTGACGAATCCATGCAGATTCTGAGAGGAACTTGAGCTAGGATTAATAAAAGGGGTTGGTGGTCAAGATTATAGCTTACGCCTATGGCTATATCGATGTTTAATTATTCTTTCTTTATCTGAAATCTTTATCCTAAAGGAGGCGCATGCCATCAATTGTCATAGCACCGTAGGATTTCAACTTTGTTTCATTAGGCCTATTAGTATTTAAGTGGCATGAGCTGCCAAAATGTTGGTATTGTGATGTTATCAAAACAGAAGTTGAAATTCAGAAGCTTAATTAGTGCTTCGAAAATGTTGGATAAAGTACGTAGCCTATTAATTATTTTTAACTAACTTTGGCTTGGAATGAATGCATGAATGGTCGTCCCGGTTATTTAAATTTTGTTTACTCGAACACTATTTCGGTTCGTATAGGCCACATACTGTATTATGTATACATTTTCCTCATTCCAACACCAATCAGATTTAGTTTTTCGATGACCTCAAGTTCAAGTTCAAACCCTCTTACACTTAAGGCGCGGTCACACTACAAGTCGTTCGTGATTACTTCCAACTTGTTCAGTATATGTGAGCGGTCACACTGAGCGAAACTAGTTCGGATTGATACCGAATTCTCGATCGATCAAAACTAGTTTGTGAAGTGGTTTGCGTGAACGCAGAAAGCTGATCGTTGTTTTCATTGGCTAATGAGTATGACCTAGATAAGTCACATGAACTGTTTGTCCAATCACAAGTTATCAAGCCGATCAACATCGTCAGGCCCAGTGTGACCGCAAAGTTGTTCGAAGCGATCAGTTTCATCAAAACACGTTTAAAGTAAACTAGTTTGGCTTTAGTGTGACCGCGGCTTTAGTTACAGCTACTGTCGTGATTAAGAAAAAAAATGTGAATTTTGGCGGCTCGATCATGCCACTTTGTGGTTCAAATATCATCATAATATTTATTAATGTAAGTGGGTCGTCAGGTGGGTCTTACGTACAGGTATGGCGGTAGGCTACTTAACTTTCTCTTCAAATTCCCGCTTGTACGGTAAGTAGGCTATAGATAGCTAGACTATTAAAGTATTTAATATTCAACTTCAACTTTCAAGTGACCCAGAGACTGCAGAGTATCCATCCACAGTATTGGCCTAACTATTATTTATACCCTGCCCTTCCTGTCTTACCGGTACGAGATCATCACCTGTTTCTCTTACAACAAACAAAGGCTTTGAAAACACTACTTGGCTATCGAGTGTGCATTGACATACATTTACGAGGAAACCGCAATGTTGGCCCGATACAATAAATATGTGCATTTGGCGGCTTGTTTTCATATAGCCTGAGCACAACCAGGTTAAGTAACTCCGCTATGAAATATAGGCTCATTATACCGATTCCAACTGTGAATTCCGAAATCTCCGACGTATAACACTCCGAAAACGAACTAAAGTCGTTATTCTAGGAAATCAGACGTGCGACCAGTCTATGGGTTGCCTCCACAAGTTTATTCACTTGCTTCTGTGAATCAGTTATAGTTCTCCGATCACTACGCCCAGTAGCAGACATCATGGCGGTTCAGTCGATCGCAGGTTGTTGATGTGAGAGGTCATACATTTATTTTCTGACAGTCATGTGTGCAAGCTTCGTTTAGCTGGGATTTTACCGAGATAAAAATGGCAAGTAAAGCCATCGAGTCTGATTCATTGGGGGAGGAAAATACCCCGGGACTGTGTACAAGGGTTGAAGGCTGGTTAAACGTCTGGGGTAAGTCACTCACAGCTTAGATTTACTCATTCGGTTGACAACCAAATATCGCCAAGCATCTCCCGTCAGTTACGCTGACATTCGCTCTATTATCTTAGTCATGCTTTGATTTAGTTGGAATCAAGGTTTGACTATGACTTATTTCATGTGCATTTTGTTTAATGGATAACAGCCAAATACTGCCTGACATTCAGTAAAGCTGCATCCATCTAATTTTAATGTTTGTGGCCTTTGGTTTGGAACTGTAATATAGTCTGTATCAGTCTTTCATTATCAATATCATATTCTCTTATTTATTAACCGGTATTTTTTAAAAATATTTTCATCATTTTCTCATGTGTCATTTTAATACTGTTATTTTTAACATCTACATATAATCATGTTGGCTGCTGTCCTAATCATTAACTTTAAATCTACTACTCAACTGGGAATTGATAGGGATACGACACACTAAACTTTCAAAAGAGATACACATACATGTATGATGATATATTCCGTATGCAGCTTTTGTGATGTTACAAATGTCATGACATCACAATGCCTTTTCACTGAATGTGTCGAATATCTGTGAACATTTGGCCTGTCCACGGGTGCTGGTTGGAGGTCAATTAGTTTTTACCTGTCTGATAACCACCCCCCCCCCCCCCCGCCCCCTTACTCCCCTGACCTTGATTTACAAATGAATGAAATGCAAAATATTCTGCCTCTGAATCAAGGTAATAAATGTGTTATAAATTGTATCTGGGATATGTTTAGGGAGAACATTCTCTTTTGAAAAGAGACTGCCCAGATTCCTAATTTATACAGTATAAAATTGCACGTTTTTAATTAAGTTAATTCTAGTGATAACTTTTTAAACTGTTGTGGATTTGGATTGTTATACATGTATGTAATGATGAATATTAATTAGAATTCATTTCAATCCTACTCATAAGTCTTTTAAACGGTAACCATTCAGTTTAACCTGGGACTAATATACTGAATATTAGTCCCAGGTTTAACCCACTAGGTGATATAAATGGCAGTCAGATAAGTGAAGTTGCAATAGGGGTCACATCATTAAATAAACATACTTTCTGGTCTGGTATATATTGTCATAAGACAACTTTAAAGGTCTCTTTAAAGGAAGAAACTGCTTCATATTAACATTTGAAATAAAAATACAATTGCTGTATAAATTTATAAAATGATCAAAGGAAAGTAGAAAAACCTTCAATATAAATTATCATAATTATCGACCTTGTCACAAAGTCTTGTGTGCTTTATTATTTAAATTAGTGGTTTTTCACAGTCCTCTTATTTACTGTCTGGCGAGTCAACTTGTGGTTTTCTTATCGTTAGGAAACACAGCTTACCAAGGAACACTTCAGAGAAACATTTTTATTTATATGCTTTTTTGAGGTCAAATTGAAATTTCAATTTGTTTACTAAATGTCAGTATACATATATCTTTTCCATTTAAGATTTATTAGGCACAATTACAGTACATACATTTGACCATGTTGACTTTTACAGGTTTTGTTAAACTGAATGAAGTGGAAGTTAATGAATGCCCCTTTTTTGACATGCACTTTGTACACACCCTAATAACGTATTCAGATTTATGTGGAACATTTACCCTGTAGAATGCCCTACTCAATGAGTAAATATGTCCCTTTTCAGTGAGCAGGGCAATGTATGAATACAAATTATTTTGAACTTTTGATGCAGTGCATACATACATACTGACAATAGTAGAGTAATATGTAATTTATCATATGCATATCAATGATTAATTTTTTTTGTCTGCAGATTTTTTTACATTCATTGTTCACTTTAAATGCTCTCTTTTTCTCTCTCTGGAGGTTTAATTTATACTTTAAACTGTAACATGTACATGTCTTCTAATTTAAATCACTTGTCACGTTTTTTTTTCTGTTTCTATCCACTCTCTACTTTTTGAAATAATTTTAGCATGTACTGTACGTGTATTCCATTCATAATGGTTTGGTCTTCATCCTCTGGCCTGATCATGATTACAAAATATCAATCAATCAATCCTTTTTAGTTATGCTGTTTGTATAATAAAATTAGTTTTAAACAACCATCACAAAATGCAATCACAATTTCATCGGGGTCAAAAATAAAAATAAATTGCTTCAGACTGACGAACTTTCTACAGCGAAAAGGATTCTATTTCAATACGCTGCTTTTCTTAAATGAACATATTTATATATATACATGCATGATAAATATCCAACGTTCAGCTTGTTCGCAACAATTGTTTTTGCCGTGGGAATTACAAATTGCTGTTGCTTATGTTGCCTATTGCGGTTTTGAGTTAAGACTAGACTGCCTGCTTTAACTTCACTTTATAAAATGAACGTGTCATCTGTGATATTGAGTGTGTATAATGTATTAAATTGATTCCACTTAATTTAGCGTCTACCCATTTAAAAGTCTTCCATTTACATTAAGATTTGTAATTTATGTGGTGTCGTGGCTGGGGATTGCAGTCTTGTGTTTCAACATGCGAGGACGAAGTTTCCCATTAAATACCTGAGTGCACTGCGAGAGGCTGTAATTTCACGGTGATTGAGTTTGATAATTTTAATCAAGGTTTTATTGTAGTTTACCTGACATGTAAGCTTAGCGTTTGACAAGGTCATCAGTCGTGTCTCGTCTGAAAGCATTAGCCATAGAAAATTTCACCTGCTTTTTTGCAGATTATAATCAGACAAATTTCTCACTAAATGCTCTTGCTCATATTCTGATTATTGTAAAAATAAGCTGGTTATAATCTGACTAGGCCAGCTTACTGAAAGCTGTAGTGCTTTATGATTCATAACGCTGTCAAGGAGGTAATAATTCTTTATAATGACCCTTTAACAAACTCTCATTTCTAACCTTCAAGATCGTTAATTTCTCTGCTTTTTTCAAGAGGTTGATATTTATCCTAAATTTCTTAAATCTGGGGAATGGTCTTGTTGATCTTATTTACTATTTATCCTGAATGAAGGGGATGTGCATGTACTTACATGTAATAATGCAGTCAATGAGGGACAAAAAGGGCGGGGGGGGGGGGGGGGGGTCTACTCTTTGACCCTCTTAACCTCACTTGTAACATGGGCTGCGCATGAACATGTAATTGAACTTTCTGTCTGACCCCCACTGGACGGGGTACGGAAAAGTATGGTTGCATATAAAAATAATGAACAATTCCACTTTGTAAGGAATAAGATTAGAATGGGGGGGGAGGGGGGGGGGGGACTTTCTCCGGTGGGGAATAATTCCTAGGGAGGGGGGGAAGGGAACTTTTCCTCACTTCCACTGGACACATGCAATTTTGCTTGTGCTCTTATTAATCTGGTCTATTAAGGAGATTATCGTAATTATCTTTGAAGATTCTACTTAAGCTTCAGTTCAAATACATGTACAGTAGTTTAGAGTCAAATGCTGGGGGCTATTTTGATAATACTTTCAAACATGAACAGTCTTTTTGAACATTTTCATGTCTTCATTATTTGCTTTGTATATAATAAATATATATATTTTGAAAAATAAAGTTGCTCACACTGGCTACAGCAAACAGCAATGATTATTTATTTACTAGAATAAAAATGTATATAGTACATTGATCAGTATTTTGTTTATTGAAGATGAATTAATACATGTAGATGATGAAATATTTAGTCCTCTTGAAGCTGAACATTGTTCTTATGTAAATAAATTACTTATATCTTTAAAGCAAATACACCCACTTTTACTGAACATGGAAAATTTAAAAAACAAGTTTGTTAGGGTACAATCTATTACAAAATTTTGACCAAGAGCCTGAACTTTGTGCATTTATGCATCACTAAACACATATGATATACATGTACATGTACGTATTTGTGAATTGTGTACATGTGAAATGCAGATCTATGGAGCACTTTGAATCCATTAGCATTGCAGATTATAGACTGAATAAAGATCTAAATTCTGTGTGGGCTTACTAATGTATAAACAGCTGTTTTTATTTTGACAATATTATAACTTACATGTACATGTACCTGTATATTAGCAAGTGTATATCATTTGAACGCTTGGTCCATTATGTTATGCTAAATTTGTTTAGCTGATGACCCTGAAATGAATATAGAGTTTCAACAACTACATGTACATTCATGAATTTAAACAAGTGACCAATATATTGATTAATTGATTGATTGGCAAATTCGACAAGGATGCAAAAGAATTTATTTTTATTATTGGTAATTTGTGCAAAATCATTATTTTACAATAAGATAGATAGATCAGTTCTCTGAGTTGGAGTTTCATACTACTGTATTAATTAATCTATTTCTTGTTGCAAAACAATGAAATATAAACTACAACATTTGGTAATCTTTCATCTTTTCATAAAATTGTTTTCGTGCCTTAGGTGCATTTGTCTTTTTACGATATTTTATTTCTGTGTAAAAGCTTATATCTGATTAAAGTGTACAGTTAACATCTAAGTGTTAGACCAGTAAGTATATCGTATGTATGTAAATTGGTCCTATCAGAACAGCCATGCTGCAGCTGTGTAGATATTTCCCCTTCCTTTCTAATGGGAATATTTTGTTGATTGAGAATTCCTCAGGAAGTATTCAGTTAATAAGTCAGATTTTCGGAAAATTTGTGTGATTTTCAGTGTCTGTGAGTGTCTGCCATCTATTTTGATGATGAAGTTCGCTCAACCAACTCCATAGGTACATTTGTACTCAACGCTGGCAAATTTGTGATTTCTACTGTGGCCAAAAAATTATTGCAAACCAGCGGGTTTCCTGCAGCAAAATGGATTCTATAGAATTAATAAGCCAATCCAAAGTTCAGAATATCTCCGGCAATTTTTATGTTCCGGAAAGTGAATTTCACTGTGGCAATCTGTTATATTTATCACTGCAGGTGGTGAATTGTGACTGTGGATAACTATGAACAAACGCAAGCGGCAATGCCATTATAATGTTTTCCAGGTCTTATTAAATTCTTTAAAGGAGAAGAGAACAAAAAAATACTTTATGGTTCAAAACAAGTGCGCTTGGTTTTCCTTTCCCACAGTACCAAACACATATTTTTGCGATTTTTTCGTGGGACATGATGCAGTTTATAAAATACCGTATCATGTTACACACACAAAACTAATTGGTCAACTTTCAAAATCTCCCATTTAAACCCAGGTTAATTTCACTCTCTTCAAAGCATTCCTATTTCCAGCAAATTGCTTTCAGTTTCACGAAACTCATATTGAATTACAAAAGAAGCTTTGAGGAAAATGTCTTAATGTGACTAGCAAAAAAATGGTCTGCGTGCCATATTGGTGAATTTCGAAGGCCTTGAAGAGGATGAATTTACCTGGGCTTAAATGGGAGATTTTGAAAGTTGACCAATTTGTTTTTCTTATTGTGGAATTTTATTAACTTCACTGTTTGGAGTAAAAAAATCACAAAAATATGTGTTTGGTATCGTTGGAAAGGAAAAGTTAGTGCGCTTCTTCTGAATCCTAAAGTGATTTTTTGTTATCCCCCCCCTTTAAGCCATCCAAATAAAATCATTAACAATTTGGTTGCTTTATGTGTAGACATAATTTTATTATTCTTTTCATATTTCCGTGGCTCGCACTATTGATACTAGCAAACATTTGGCGTTTCCGTGGAGATCCTGGGAAAATTTTGGGTTGGTGGGTTTTTATAAAACCTTAATCAAATTTACACAAGAGGTGAAGTGAGAAATTGTGTCAATGACTGCTTAACCTTTTCTGTGATATTATTTGTTTATCACAAACTTTGTTCTACTTCTGTTTATATTTTTCATTTCAAGCTCGTAAATTTATCCTCATAAGTCAACATAAAGTCAAACATGTGATATATTTTAATGTGATCGACATTTTGCCAAGAGAGAAATCTCAACAATTTCTGAAAGTTAATCGCGCCTTTGATTTATGTTTACATCCTGATTTTGTATTGGATTCTGTAGTTATCACGATTATCTGATTTTGATTGTTTTCAGTCTTTAAATATGGATAATTTCAGTGTGAAACTTTGATAACGATGTATGTCAGAACTGCACCGCAACATCGTCCCCCAATAAACGAAGACGTTGTTATCCATAAGTAATTCTTCACCTTATTGTAACCTTTCCACTTCTAAATGCCATTGAAAGATTCGGCCAGAAACATTGAATCAGTTCCATACATGTGTATTGAAATACTGGGAACCAACCGATAAAAATGCCAGTTTCGTTGTACATCATACCATATAGTATATTGTACTGGCTTTCATGAAGGGTAACAGATTTTGCTTTCCGTAGTTTTAGAACAACAGTAACAACTGGCTAACAGAACCAACCATTACCTGGAAATCTTCTGGCTTGTTGTTTGTCTGAAATATTTAATTATTCTGATTGTCATTGCATGGGTTTGAATAGATCTTCAATTTTATGAATAAATAGAATAGTCTGGTTTCCAGAAAGGTTACTGTATCTACATGTAACACAGTTTTGATATTCGAGCAGATAAGAAGCTTTATACGTCTTACATGTATTACAATAGAATTATATTCAACTTCAATTATTGGGCTAAAATATGTTTCTTGACAAAGGCATTGGGATGCATCAGTTTAAAAAATTCGGGTAAGTGTTCCTGTTTACAAAAAGTTTCGTCATGGCAACTGTGGGATAAGTTGTTGTTAGCTTTGATTTTTTTAGGTACAGCTGTACTCGCTAAAATTGTACGCCATCATAAAGTTTGATAACTGGGCTAATAAGATGCTTTAAGGCTAATTACCTTGTACGCAATCAACTTTAATTAATGGGCTTATTTATTTCATGCAGACACAAATTTGTTACGGTACTTCAGACTCTGAGATTATTTCTAAATGGGCACTTGAGGGTTAGGTGTTGTTTCTGCAAAGGCATTAAAATCAGAGAAATGTTGCACCTATGAACCTTTTTGGACATGTTTTTTCCCCTATCATTTTCAACATGATAGAGATGGCACTTTAAGACTTTGACCTTTTTGGAGGAAAATGCAAAGCTGGCCTTAAGATGCTCATAAGCCAACAATAATATAGACCAGTTGGGATCAGGGTGTAGGTTTCACTGAAGTTTGTCCCACGTAAAATGTACGATTTATTATATTTTACACCAGGCGTAACTCTATGATAAAACTGTATGAATTTACACCCTTGCTGCGTTGGAAGGGCCCAGGTGGGTAGGCAATTTAACTGGTCAATATTCACAATATAATTCCCCAGGTGATGTTCAGGTGGGATGTTGTCTGTAAACTGTACATAGTCTGTAGATCCATGATTGTATGTTTGTCAGACCAACATATAAAGCAGTCCATCCTATCCATCATTAATTGATTAGACACATGACGGACACACCCTGTAACTGATTATAGCATACATCGTAGAACAGGTCACACATTCCTCCGCTATAAAGCAGATCTACACTTTAAAAGTTTTTACCGGGATTTTACTGTAAATCTGCTAAAACTTTGGGTTTTTTCCCCAACGTTCTTAATTATTCCACATCCAGTGTTCTAGGTTGACACCTGTCTTATAAAGCTGGCGTAAAGATGCGCATTGGTCCACAACATGGCCCAGTTGTGACTAGGGCGTAAGTATAGCTTAAACACTGATTTACGTCGGACGTAGCTCAAAAACTTTAAGCTATGGGGAGATATATGATATGCTGGTCTGGCTCCCCATAGCTCAAATAACGTGTGGCATCCAAAAGACCCACGCCAAGTCACCGTTACAAACAGACACTGTTAACTCAATAAAACACGAAATTTACACAAAAGCCACGATACCTATATACAGTTGGGATATTCCTGCTACTTTCTATACCGTTGGTTAAAAAACAGGGTTTACAATCCAGATTTCCAAGCATTATGTGCCAGACTTAGACATTTTCAAGACAAGTTTTGGATTTGACATATTGGAGTGTTTCGCTATGAGCATGCGCTAAACTGTGAACTTCCGTTTTAGCCAATGTTTATCATTTTCCGGTCGTGTTCGGAATTTTCCACGGAATGTAATCGGAATAACCCTGCAAAGCCTCTGGAATACCTATCACAGGTGTTCATATCCTGAGGAGCTATATAACATTGAGTTATTGACAAATATTTGCCATGGGTGCGAGAGCAATACCAAACAAAATATGAGATACGATGAGAAACTTCCAAGAGAAACAACTTCCAACAATGAAGAATGCAGCAGAGGTATAAGTTCAGCGTTTGATCATTCGTTTTTTCCCGGAATAGTAGCGACTAAAACGGAATAGAGGAATCCCCATATAGACTCCGCCCAGCGGCAAACATACGTCAGAGGATTCCCCATTTCCCGCATGGCTGCTCTGTTGACAAGTCATTTTGTTAAAGTGATCTGTAGAAATTCGCTGATTTCTCTTAAACCAGTTATCTTTCACCTCTGATATTTGGCAGAACGACAAACGGTATGTTTATTGTTATTGTTATGTGCTTAACTTTGTCCCATACTGCTTATTTTTTTATATTTTACGCCAAAAAGTTCCGCTGCAAAAATGTTTCGCGACCCGATTTCCACGTAAGGCATTTGAGCAATAGACGTTTCCATGGCGGTGTGGAAGACATCTTCAGTATAATTTTTTTTTTAATATTCCACAGCGACATGGGTTCCAGGGCTACGTCGGACGTAACTTATGCCAGCTTTGTAAGAGAGGGCCCTGGAGGTAACTCTGGACCGTCTATTGGTTCCCATACCATGCTCAGTCATAACTTCTCTTTTTACGTATGAAGGTTTGTCCAGTACCCACTGCAGGTTGGGGGTTTCCTCCATGCCTGGCCAATGTGCCACTCTTCATTTCAAGGGCATATTACATGTATATATAATTTTCTTTTCAGAAGAAAGACAGTACAGTTCTCATTCCTTGAGAAATTAGCATTTTTCTTTTTTGAAGATCGACACTGATGAGTATTTAGAAGGGTGGATAATCTTGTCTTTCCTCACTAAATCCTACACATACGCTTTTTTCTAAAGGATTTTCTTGTCATCGGTTGAAGCTAAATTTAGACAGGTGCAGTTTGGGCCAGCAGGTGCTTGTTTGTGTTTGAGCAACACTGAACAAGCTCTTTCTGTGAAGATTACATATAATGTTATGTGAGACGAGAGATCAAATAAGGCATTGTGGTTTGCTGCATTTTTAAAAACAGCTTCTATAAAACTATTCTATAAATAATAAAACCATCAAAATGAGACGGTCTGGGGAAGCAAGCATAGCTCAGCGTTTAGCTCTACATGTACATAATTTACACCTTTACAAAAACCAAGAATCCTTTCAATATTTTTTTTACTTCCCTTAAATGATTCTTTTATTATTTCCTAGGAAACCATCAGCTCTACTAATGGTCCCTTCAAACCAGTGGTCCCTTTAAGCCAATGGTCCCTTCAAGCCAATGGTCCCTTCAAGCCAATGCTCAACTATACATTGTGGTTATTTCAAATAGAGAGCAATGGAACAAATTAAAGAGTCAGATATTGATATACAAGGGTACGGTACTTATGGAATATAACTTTTAAAGAAGATCTATAATATATAATTGCCAGCTGCTTGTAAATAAATAAGAAGATTCAGTAAACTGCCATTCCTGCCAGTCAGAAAATAAATGTCATGAACCAAGGTTTAAATTGTGGAAGATTGAAGGGAACTTTTAGCATGAAATCCAAAAATTTATCCCAATTAATAATTTTGCCAGATTTTGGGTGGCATATAATATTTTGACAAAAGGCTGTCTCAGATATTAAGGTATCCCCCTGGGTAAAACTATGGAAGTTATAATTGCTTGAGGTGCTCCTTCCCTTTTTTAGCATTACACATTATGCTGAGTAGAGTTATGAGCACTAAGACACACGGGCACAGGGTAAATCTTCTTGACTGAAATAATCATGACAAGTTTCTAATTGTGTCAAAAACAATGGTATCTACATGTACTAAATTTTATGAACTATTACTTTCACCATTGTCCATGTACATGCAACCTGTATCATACTCAAATATTTTAAGCAGGAAAAGTATGGCTGTGTGGCTTGCTACCAAATTGCCTGTGGTTAACCACTTTATGTTTTAACTATTGTTCATTCAGCACATTATAAGAAGGTGTAGTAACCTTTGTAGATCTGTAAGTTAAGCCAGTGGTTTACTTTGACCTTTTCACAATTTTGTGTGAAACGTCTGTAAAATGTTAAAGGGTACACAGAAAATTGTTCAAGGGATTTAGTCCTGATTTTTTTTAACCCAGAAAATTATGAAATTTTGACGATTAATACAAGTTATGTACATGTGGTAGATGTTATGGATTAGCTTTTATATACTAGCTTATGAATAGTTCATAAGACTTGATTTTCTTTTATAGCCACAATTATGCAAAGGTTATAAGTAATACCTTCAAGAGCATGCTGCAGAGTTAGCCCGGAATTTCGGTCTAGAGGGCTTATTTTATATTTGGCTGGCCCTCTATGACCAAAGACAGAAAAAAAAAATTTGGCAGAGCCCAGATTTCTCGGCTAGCTGCAGAGTATAAAGTAGTTTTGGATATACATATATTATATTTATGATCACTAAAACACACGGGCACAGGGAAAATCTTCTTGTCTAAAATAGCCATGGAGGCAAGTTTCATACATGTACATATAGTTTTTTTTATAGGGGCCAAATCATTAGAGGATACAATTGGCCGAGAGCCTTGTGGCATCATGTAAAGAATTACGGGATATTTTTGGAGTGCGGCTTTATAGTGACCCCTTTGTGACATGCTTGGGTGCACACGTATAGCCTTCTTTTAAGTGCAGACATTTTCGATGATGTCATTAAGACATAAGTCTAATAAATTTCTCTCTAGGTGTGGATATTGTTTTATGGTATGAATATAGAAATAGTTATGGGTTTCTAGTTTTTATTGTTAACCCACGGTTATGCAAATGCTGCATTTAATACTTGTGGTACAAGTATAGTTGCGGATTGGGATTTACATATGTAATATATTGTACTGAAAATAGTGTTGGCTCTATTCAGGTCCCACAGTCTAATTTATCCTTTTGTCATTTGTTGGTTTGGTTCAAGTACATGTACAGTTATAAATGCATGCAGATTGACATCAAACACTGATTAACATACAGACATTTGGTTAGCATAGTATGCTTTCTATACTAATGATCTTTATTTCCACGTCAATATGAAATTTGCCCGCCCATGTTACTGATACCATAATTTTATCATTCATTTATATTCTCATTTTGTGTTGTATCAAAGCATTTAAAATGCTGTTTGAGTATGAATTTCTGAAATGTTGTTGTTCACAAATTTTCATCTTTTTGAGGGGAGTTAATCTGAAGAAAGAGTGCATTGTTTACCTGAATGTATTGTCTGCAAAAGGAGATTGTTCCTTGAACATGCAGCCTTTGTTTAGTTTTGTGTGGGAGTCATTGTGCTATGTTGTATTCATGGTTGCCATGAAGGTGTCACTTGTCACATTCCGGTGATAGATTGACCTGCTGTTGGTCCTCTTCCCTCCAATTACCCCAAAGGACACACTCTTGAGGTACCAAACTGAAGTTTAAATGATGCAGACCAGAGGAATATTACCCAAACAGACATACTTTTGAGGTACCAAACTGAAGTTTGAATGATGCAGATCAGAGTAAAATTACCCAAATGTACACTCTTGAGGTACCAAACTGAATTTTAAATGATGCAGATCAGAGGAAAATTACCCAAACAGACATACTTTTTAGGTACCAAACTGAAAATTAAATGCGGCAAATCAGAGGAAAATTACCCAAACAGATATAGTTTTGAGGTACCAAACGGAAGATTAAATGCGGCAAACCAGAGGAAAATTACCCAAACGAACATATTCTTTAGGTACCAAGCTGAAGTTAAAATGCTGCAAATCAGAGGAAAATTACCCAAACGAACATATTCTTTAGGTACCAAGCTGAAGTTAAAATGCTGCAAATCAGAGGAAAATTACCCAAACGAACATATTCTTTAGGTACCAAACGGAAGTTTAAGTGATGCAAATCAGAGGAAAATTACCCCAACGGCTATCATTCAATTTTCAAAACATAAAAAAATAAATGTTTGGGTGTAACTGTCTTAGTTGACAAATCATGATAAATCCAATTTGCAAATATATTGCTAGCCTATAATTTGAAAAGGGATGTCTAAATTTTTCATTCCTCCTAGATGTAAATTATTTTTCTCTTGTGGAGCATTCTCCAGGTGCCAACAGACTTGGTTGACGACTTATCTTTTCTAAAAAAAATAATCTAAAACTGGCAACTGTACTGGTAAATGAAATAATCTGACAATTATAGGCAATCAGTCAATCAATCGAAATATTTTTTTTTATCAAAACAACAAATTGGCAATTACACATATAGTAGCTCCAATGTCTGTCTAACCACATGTATAGGCAAGAGGATTGGTAGGCTGTAATTCAGGACAATTCTGTGTCTGTTTCTGACAACAAGGCAGTTTTACCCAGTCTGGCAGTGATTTCAGATACCTCGGTCAAATGCCATTGTCCATTTTAATCACACCCTATATTGACTTGAGCCACCCCGGATAAAAAAAGCCTACGGTCCACTAGGCGACAACTGATCAGAGGATGTGTATATGCTAACTTGGCACAAAGACGAAATGACAGCTTGATCCAAACCCTCCACAAACTCTCACGTCCCTAGCTCTGAGGCTAAAGTAATGCCTTGAATCAACCGTGCGAACTTAAGAAAGAATTGTCGCATTGCATTTAAGTCCTCATGTACAGTGTGGAGATTAAGGGATTAAGTTGTCCTCAAGATTCTTCAAGTCTTTGTCATAGGCATGTTTGGCTTGATAAGAAAGACTTAGATTTTTAATTCTTTCTTTCTTATAGAACCTCAAAGCTTATAACAGAAATACCTGATAATATTATGGATGTTTTTGATATAAAAGTAAACAGTCTTCTGAATATGTCAAACATTTTAGTAACCAAAAATACTGTAAAAGTCGAAAGGTCTAGTTTGTTTTGGCTGAATATATAACAAAGCATTTGGTACTTTTCATGCAATCATTTACTCTAAGTGCAGAATAAGCTGCTTATAAAGCTACCTATAGTTTTCTTTTTTTTTATCTTTTTTTTATCTGCTT
The DNA here is from genome assembly GCA_963971465.1 of Lepidochitona cinerea. Classification (NCBI taxonomy): domain Eukaryota; kingdom Metazoa; phylum Mollusca; class Polyplacophora; order Chitonida; family Tonicellidae; genus Lepidochitona; species Lepidochitona cinerea. Next base: position 25,695,174 of record OZ020563.1, on the reverse strand, counting down.
TATAAATAAAAAGCATTGACACAACATTATTTATAACAGTAACAATGGGTTTCTTTAGTGATTTTTGATGAGAACGGGAAGCGAGTGGTGGGGATTGGGGGGGGGGGGGGGGGGGGGGGTTCTGTGCGCTTAGTTGATACACTAATTCATTATTCTAATCCAAAACAGTCAATAGAAAGATTCAATTTACTTGTTCAGGTGACATTTAGAAGTGGGGTAACAAATATATCCAGTTTGTTATCAAGTAACAAATACATTCAGAGATTTCTTATCAGGTGACAAATATATTCTGCAGTTTGTTATCTCGGTGACAAATCATGAAATATATTCAGGAGTTTGTTATCTCACGTGACAAATTATGAAATATATTCAGAAGTTTGTTATCTCGGGTGACAAATTATGGAATATATTCAGCAGTTTGTTATCTCGGGTGACAAATTATGGAATATATTCAGCAGTTTGTTATCTCGCGTGACAAATTATGGAATATATTCAGCAGTTTGTTATCTCGGGTGACAAATTATGGAATATATTCAGCAGTTTGTTATCTCGGGTGACAAATTATGGAATATATTCAGCAGTTTGTTATCTCGGGTGACAAATCATGAATATATTCAGCAGTTTGTTATCTCGGGTGACAAATTATGGAATATATTCAGCAGTTTGTTATCTCGGGTGACAAATTATGAAATATATTTAGAAGTTTGTTATCTTGGGTGACAAATTATGAAATATATTCAGAAGTGTGTTATCTCGGGTGACAAATTATGAAATATTTTCAGAAGTTTCTTATCTCGGGTGACAAATTATGAAATATATATTCAGAAGTTTATCCATGAGAATATATGTCCTAGTGAGTAGTGTTGATTCAATTGAGGTTTTATTTCATGGTTTTGTCTGAAAAACTTTTCCGCTGTTAGTAAATTGTAAAGGGGAACCCTGTTTTCTCCTTCACCTAAACGGTTTATGAACAGGGTTTATGCACATGTACATGTAGCTAGTTTGTGTTTGTATATGGACTAAATGTATCAGGCCATAGGATTTCATGGTACCGATCAGTTTTGGTATCCAGTTCTAAAACTACGGAAACTAAAATCTGTTACCCATCAGGAAAGCCAGTATGTGGTATGATGTATAACAAAACTACATGTAGCATTGGTACTGGTTGGTTGGTTCCCAGCATTTCCATATACAGAACCACTTCGATGTTTTCAACTGACACTGAAATTATATGGCTTGTTGTATTTAAAACAAAAGTTGAAATTTTAAAACAACCTTCATGCTTCTGCCTTGTTGGGCGTGATTGTTTTATGTCAACCACCAGCTCACCACTCTGATGGTCAGGGACTGTGATGTGACCAAATAAATACATGTAGTACTAACTACTTGAGATTTTTGATTGGATGATGGGGGCCTCTGTGACTAAGTCGGTTTACTGTGATCTTCCCTCAGTACGATACAGCCTTCCGTCAATGCGGCGAGGGTTCAAATCTCACTCATACGAAATATGTGCGATTTTTCTGTCGATCAATGTACTTGGAAGAGTTGCCAGGTAATTGCTGAAGGCTGGGGATCTCCTCGGGGCAATGAGCCCGGTTTCCTCCCCCACTAAACCTTGCAACATGGCCATGTCAGTGAAATAACCTTGAGTGTGACGTTAAGCACTAAATAATCAATTAATCAATCTTGATTGTATGGGTGTATAATGGAGCTCAAACTAAATTTGAAGAAAACTCAGATGTCTGGAAAACATAATGCTCTCTAAGTAAAATGGATTTATGGTTTAAGTGGAGATTGGGACAAGCAGGTTTTAAAACTATTGTTGAAATAAATCAAGGGGAACATATTTTATTGACAATTTTGTAAATGTTACAACATAAAGATATGAATGTAGTGCTATTGAACTCGCTATTAAATCAAAGTCTCATGTCACAGACTTTTTATGGGGCCCTTTATGTCAAGTCTTATGATACTGTAGATGCTCTAATTTGGTTGCCAGTTACCACCGAAAGGTCGTGGGTTTCCTCTGGGCATAGACCCGGTTTCCTCCCACAATAATACCGCCATATAAGTGAAATAATCTTGAGTGCGGCATAAAACACCAAACAATCAATCAATCTAATTTTTTATTTTGCATAGGGTATGTTCATCATCTATTTTCACGTTAATTGTAAATGTTATGACGCCAGCCTCAATGAATACTTCTGAGCTCAAATCACACTCAGTCCAAAGAATTTAAACAAATTCTGAAATGATTTTTCTCTCTATTGCCCTATACATGTATTTATGATCACTAAAACACACGGGCACATGAGATGCTACAGTACTTGCTGAAGGTTGGTGTTTCCTGCTGGCAAAGAGAGGACAATTCAGTGCTCCAGTTAATGTTTCAGCCTGAAGGGTATTTACTCATGCCTTTTAGGCAATACATACATGTACCCCCCTTTTTAACACAATTAGAAACTTGTCTTTTGGCCATTTTAGTCCAGAAGAATTTCCCTGTGCAGCCTGTGTGTTTAAGTGTTCATACATTTATCATGGTAAGGTGGTTTAAACCTGACTACAGCAGAGAAAGTAAATTTGTAAGGGCACTGTGACAAACTGACTAAATGGTAAAATGGTTTGATGGCTTTGTGACCGACAACAGCTTTCCTGGCCATACCTGAACAGATGTGAGAGCTGAATAGCCGGATCAATAAAGTGAAATGCGAGACTGTCACTCTACACCCAAATCTATTTACCTGTTATAATTAAATAACATTACATTTAGTACCTGGCCAATTTACTAGCTCAGCATTATTGCCTTGCTACTCGATTAAGTAATTTACAAAAGCTGGTGACCATATACATGTACTTCAAAGGCAGATGTGGACTTTGTTTCATTGAATTATGTTTATCACCACTGGTTGGATTTTTTAGAGAACTTCTCCCAAAATTTATGGGGTTCAATCTCAGTCTACCGATGTTCTTGCCATAGTTAAGATGCGGAACCATTGTCAATGTACAAAAGGATTCCAGAAAATTCTACTGACCAAGGCTAAGCTCCTGTCAGTCGTCAACTTAATGAAATACCATAGGTTTAGTTTAATTTATTACAACAATTTATGGGGTACATGTATAAAGCTCAAAATAATACACCTCTTTTTAACACAATTAGAAACTTGTCTCCATGGTTATTTTACGAAGAAGAGGTGAAGACTATCTTGACTACGGATCGCTGGAAACAGGAGAAGTAGCCTCATATTTGTTTACGACTCATCAGAGGCAAATGATAGCAGACAGTGTTGTCGCTCTTTATATAGGGGGCTTTGTTGTCCCGTTGTTAAGCATGTTGTTAGGCGTGACGTCGGTTAGGATTGTAGCGTCCAGTGGCCGACCGGAAGCGAAATTTTTTGAAATTTTGTGCGTAGGTCTAGTGTTATACAGTTGATTATGAACTAATAAACAAATAGAAGTGCTATTTAATATAGGTCATATGAAGCAGTGTGTTGAGACAGAGGTCTATGGAGTGGAATAGAAATTGGTATAAGGATAACCCTCGGTACCTTGATGAAAAAGGTGTGTCGGAGCGGCTATGGACGTGTGTTTTTACCGTCCATTATCCTCTACTACAGTTGTCTGTGTATCATAAATCTAAAATATCACTTGGTATAGTTGGTCCAAGTGTGTTTCAAAATTCCGCGATACTGTTTTGTATCTTACGTTGTATGATGACCACTAAGCGTAAGGAGAATCACTTAATTGTGTCATTTTGCCATTATGACGTCATAAAGTGTTTCGTCTGTCATATGCGCCTAGTTTGGTGCTTGTGGAAATATTGTTACGTCAGGTTTTAAGACGTATACTTAATGCTGTATAATGACCATTTTGGCGTAAGGTAAATGGCTCTTGTGTTTCATTTGCCATTATGACGTCATAAGGTGTTGCGTCATATACGCCTTGGAAAGACTCTTGTGAAAATGTCGTTACATCATGTTTTGAAACGTACAAATATTAACAGGGTGACGTCTCCGAGTGTGTTTCTAGATGTGGCTTATTTTAGACAAGAAGATTTTCCCTGTGCCCTTGTGTTTTATTGATCATAAATATATAGATTAGTTATAATATATATCAGAATTTGATAGTTTGCTATTTTTTTTAAAGCCATAATTAATTGTCTCCCTAGTATGTCGGTGACTCGGTAGGGCAGATACCCTCTGTTGGTCTAATTTCTCATATAACAGACTTGTATGGGCAACATGCTGAAATAAACGACCATTGATAATCAATAACAAATCAATTTTGTTCTTTATAGATAGTATCGCTTTGAGAGTTTAACACTGCGGGTGCCAAAGACACACCAATATTGGTATCAAAGTTAAAGTAATGAACAAAATAGATTTACTCAACTGTCCATTTTGAAACATGTACATTTGAAATTGAGAAATTCAGTGTTTTTGGCCTGAAAGTAAAACATATTCCCTTTATGGTGTGTTTTAAATTAGACTGTTGTACCATAATAGAATCTATGGCTTAAAACCTTTTGAACATTTCACACATGAGAGCAAATGTCAACATGTATTCACAACATAAACAAACCAGGTGTACAAAAACGTTTAAAATCAGCCTCGTAACAAAAGTGTGCTAGCAAGTACTGCAATCTCATCAGAAATTGGTCACTAACTGGTATCCTAGTTATCTTCACAGGTTATTGTAAACTAACTTACATAATTTATCACAATATAATGGCTGTAATTCTACCATAACGACATGTCATTAGTGATGTGTGAATGAGGAACACCTGTCTCTTGTCTAGACATCATACCTGTAATTAGGAGGATTTACTCTAGCAAATCACCACACCAGTGACCATCCATTTATATGAAGTGTTAATTTCTTGCCTTCAACTTATAGCACTTTTACGTTTTCTCCTAGATTTCATAGATTTGCAGATGTCTTACATCCTTGAAACATATCATGATAGGAAGTCCTGCAGCCGGTTTCTCAAAGGCTCCAGCCCTTAAAAATTCTCCAACAGTGGGAAACATTGATTCAGTTCCATAGTTTTGAATGTTGGTAACCACCCAGGACCAGTTTTGCTTTGGCATACACATGTACATGGTATCCAGACATTTCGGCCTGGGACATTTCGGCCTGGGACATTTCGGTACAGTACATTTCGGCCTGGGACAGTTCAGCCTGGGACATTTCGGTCCAAAGTGAAAAAGGGGACATTTCGGCCTACCTTGGTTTTAATTATATTTGATGAAAGATGTGCAAATATAGAATAGGTCCGTCGTTTTTAACTTGTCTTCAAATTTGTCTTTTAGATGTTATTTCTTTTAGCTTTTAGTAGGGATAGTTTAGTTATAAGCTTGTAATATTAAACTAGTCCCCCCTGACGATTATAGCGGTTTGAGACTGACGGACCAATTCTATAGTCTGTCCCTCATTTCTTTCTCTTATTCTATATGAATATATATACATGTATGCTCATTAAGTTGATAAATTTATCTAACCACAATTGTCTGCAGTACATGCCAAGGCTTTGCGCATAAACTAAAGGTTGAAAGCTTTGATATTCATACCCTTTTGTAATTACCTGTAGTAAAAAAAAATCAGAAAACATGATAATAGAGCATTGGACAAGAAACAATGGAAACAATTCAGCAAATTCACACATCAATTTAAATTATTAAAACAATTTTCATTTATCTGAGTAAAAAGATCTCGTCAAGTTGGACAGTCTGGTATTTGTTTAAAAACTAAATTTCAGTGGGGCTGACCTCAAAATGGTTAACATAAAGTTCTGAAATCGACTACTTGGTGTATAAATAACTAATATCAGGTGTTTACAGAGAGAACCCATAACTTAAACGTTTAACAATTTTAGAACTTAAGTTTCTGATAGACTGTCTAATTAGTTGAGGTAATAAAGTATATAAAAATGATTCATTAGAATTATTTCAAATTTTCACGGAAAGTCTTTAGTTTCTACAGCAGACAAAATTTCACTTTTTCTCTGATTGATACCTGTAACATAGGTATCATGAAAGTTGAAAAGATTGTCCATAAGCCCACTAGTATCACTGTTATAGCGGAAAAATTGCTGAATGGAGAAACAAATGAGAAAATATACAATTAAATAGAATAAAAACCAAGGTGGGCCGAAATGTCCCCTTTATCACTTTAGGCCGAAATGTCCCAAGCCGAAATGTCCCAGGCCGAAATGTACCGTACCGAAACGTCCCAGGCCAAAATGTCCCAGGCCGAACTATTTATCAATCAATTATGGCTAACATACAACATCTTATATGCACATGTATTTTTCTTTACTGTGAAGTCATTTGACTGTTTGCAATTAAAATGGAAATTTATGAAGTTCAGGACCTAAAAATACCTTCCAACTAATCTGGATATTGTTCGACATGTTAAGAAAAATAATAGCCTTAAATTAAACACAAAGCATGAAAACCCCACAGTTATGATTACTTGCTGAGAGAGATTATAATTGCAATATTTATTGTAATAACAGGTCATTAGTGATGTGGAAATGTGAAACACCTGTCCCGTCTAGACATCATACCTGTAAATAGGCTGATTTATACATAGCTAATCTCTCTGTCTTGTGACCATCCATTCATATTAACCTGTTCACAGGTACATTTTTAAGCAAGTCGAGATGATCATGCATGAGAGAAATACCTCTTTCATCTTTTGGTCATGTGGTCCTCACTACACTGTATTTGGAAAGTGAAATAAAACACACACACTCTGTCATCTCACCTATTTGAAGTATTTTTTTAAGGTTTTAAAACAGTGGAAAGATTTAAGAATTTCGAGAAAATTATCTTTGTACTTGACATACATGTAAGTCACATAACTTATAGTTGGTTGCCACTCGCAAGTTTTTAAATCCCCTTCTTACATGTACTTGATATTAATTTGGTCGCCACTTGCAATATCCCCTCCCTCCTTCTGGGGGAAAAAATTGATGCTAGGTTATCTGGGATAAGTTATTTAGCCTAAGTGCATTTACCTCGCCCACTGTCTTGTTCAGTTGCTGGAAGATTTATGATGTCTTTCAACTTGCTACTGAGTAATTCCCCACAAGAGGACAATTTACTGGATGTTGAATGATTATTCCCTCTTGACTGTCCATGAGAAAATGGAGCATGTTTTTCCGAAAATTCCCCTTATGACTGTCTAAATTTATGTGGGCTGAAAATCTGTTGACAGGAACAAGAATAAATTGGTTACAAAAAAAAACACACAAATATTTTGAACGCTATTTATTAGGATGATTTTACTTTGTTTTCTAGAAAACATATTAAAAAGTGTAGGGCTTTATTTGATTGATAATGTTTTTCATAAAGGTATATTAATTAAGATAATTTCATACATATCCAGTTTTGTATATACATGTAAGTGGCATGAGCTGCAAAAAATCACACTTTTTATCCCCTAAATTCTGATTATTAAGAGAGTGAGAGGGTTTGAAAACGAAATGTTTACATTTGAAATATAGAAAATCCATTTAGCCCATTACATGTAATTAATTTGGGATTAAAAAAGTAAAAAAAATTTAAATAATCAAGACAATTTGTTTTCAAAGATTGCTTTTAAGTTAGTTCAAAAAGTATACCTGTATATAATTTTGTTACTTTGAAGGCTATTCAGGTGACGCATTTTGAGACAAGGTACTGTACAACTAAGTTTGATTGAGTGCTCAGGCAAAAATGTAGGAGACATGACAACGCATTTATATATTTATTTGTCACATAACAACTAAAACACCTGCGTCCTGAAAGGCCCTATTTAAAAAGGTAGATTTATGTATTGTTTGTTGAATTTTGATCTTGGTAGAAAGAGCTTGGGCACTTGTACATTACAACAATAAATTCATTTTACAGAACTTTCGTTAAAACGCATGAAAACATCATGTGAATTGCATAAATTACTTGCCACCTTGGCGATGTAAAATCTACTCTCAATCACTCAATTTTTGTCACAGGGCTGTGTTTAGTTACAATTTGATGCTAAAAGGGTAAATCATAAAGGAAATAATTCCAGGCCCTAATTAGCCTGAACACCTTTATGCCTTGATTGTTTGGTCGGCGTTTCATGCCATACTCAAGATTATTTCACTTATACGGCCGCTATGATGGCAATGTTAGATTTATATTAGGAAAATGGTCATGTACAGTGTACCACAGGTACCTTGTCACCATTCGATTGATCCAGTAAAAACACTATGGCAATTTTTCTATTTTTCTTTCAATTGAATCAAACATTCACAAACGAGTCAGAGTCTGGTGCATGCTATGGTACACCCTGAATGTTTTGAATTTGAGGCTAACCCTCCCTATTTTTCAGCTCTCACTGTGATCTTACAATATGACTTATGTTTTTTTTCTGGTTGAATCTCAGCCTTTTGCATATCAAAGAGTATGGCACTTGAATATAAAAGTTGAAGTGTATAGTATGATAATGGCCCCAGCTGGAGATCGTAAACTTAACTTTCATTTTTTAGTTGTTACTTTTTCTCTTTCTTCAACAAACTCTTTAGAAGTCACATATTCTGTTTGGATGTGAAGCCTTGTTATGTAATATTTGATAAAGCCCATTTGCTTTCAAGAGGTCGTTTTATTTCTTCCTGGGCAAAGAGTATTTAATTGTTTTTAGCTTTGAGTTGCGAACTTCTGAGCTGCACTCTATTGACGATTATTGATTTCCAATTCTTTGATCTGCCGACTTCCTAAACAGCTGCTTTGTATTATGTTGTCTCTTCCTCCATTTCGAATTCACTCTTCCTTTATCTTTTTACAATTGTAAGATAACATCAATATCCACATGAGGCGTCCAGGTCTCTTTTAGCAATTCCTATGACCATCACACGTTGTCAACTTGTGGAATGGGTACATTTTGTAACTGTGATCAATATTTAAATATAGCAACTTTGCTAAACATCTAGTTTCCAAATGTACATTTGTGTCCCCACCCACACAGTGCATCCAATATTCCTCGCAGCATAAATTAATGATGTTGACAGTCAAATAAAACCTTCAGTCTGTGTTTTAGTGTTCTTAAATATACTGTACATACATGTATCGTATGTTCGTCTCAGAAACACCAAAATTTCTTGCCTTTCTTTCTTAAAAATAAACACACACAAAAATTTCGAACTTTGTTGTTTTCTTTGTTTTTTATTGATATCATGCATGGGAAATATTATTTTATTTATCAGCAAAAAGTTTTCCGACGTCCCTCATGTTTTCTCAAGATATTTTTTCCTGGTTCTCAAATTTACTTTTTTCTGGCTAAATATTAATCAAGAATAAACTGATATATTTCGCTTTTTCACTTCACGTCCCTGGAAACGATGCTACATGTAACGGAGGTCTAACAACACAAGTTTTCCTTACATGAGTTTTTGATGGTTTATTTAACCTGTGCAATTTGCATTTGATAATATAAAGTAGAATTTCTGAATGGATCTTCTTTGTTTGGGGACTAATTTACCTTTTTTTCTGATATTAGATTAGGTACATACCATGTCTCCCCCCTGTTCATTGAACTGTAATTTCATGTGTAATCACAATATTTACATTGGGTGTTGTGTGTGTGTTCTCCTTAAGGCTATAAACTATGAGAAAAAACAGTATTTCTATTAACAAAGTAATGAAACAATGTGAATGAGTTTACTTCAAGTACACACATATGTTCATTGAATTCTGCTTTCTACATGTATTACAGTGTTGTTAATTAACTCTTTACAATAATCAAATTTGTATACTAGTACATGAAGCACAGCACAGCACAAGATCATCATATCTTACCATGAGACCATTAATGTACTGAAGTATGATTGTATATGTAAAAAACTATCCACACATAAATATATATTTATGATCAATAAAACACACGGGCACAGGGAAAATCTTCTTGTCTAAAATAACCATGGAGACAAGTTTCTAATTGTGTTAAAAAGAGGTACATGTACATGTATATCATTTAGACCTTTATACCACCATAAATTGTTGTAATAAACTAAACCTATAATTTTGATATTTTTGTATCTGTTTTCATGGGATAGAAATCACATTGTGACTGTCTCTTTTTACAAATTTCTTGACTTCTATATCCAATGTTTAGAATATATACTTTGTGTGTTCTTTGCACCATGTGTGTCAAATACTATAATGTAATGCACCAGTTCACACCTTGTTATTGAGATAATCAAATGTGTGTGCTTTATTAGCAGGCTGTGTTCAACCCAAGGTCATGCTAGATTAGTATGACATTTTTCAGATCTCAACCTACAGGGCATTAACAGTTAATCTTAAGCTTTACTAATAGCACTAATTACATCTAGTAGTTTATCACAGGAATCTAAGTGGATGCAATATGTCAAAGCAGGGACTGATCCAGGGAAAATTTGGGCATACCATTTCGATTCAACATGTTCTAACAATAAGACAAAAACAACATCTCTGGCCCAACATTCAACATTAAATGCTATTTTGACATTAAAATCTGTTGGTTTTAAGAATTTGGGCGGATTTTTTGCTTGTGAGTTTGGGCGCCCATACCTGTATACAGGTATCAAAATGTCTCTGGATCAGTCTATGCAAAGGGCACACCGTTATGTGGTTTATTATTATTATTATTTACAACTTATGATTGGGTATAAACGTCTAAATGACATGCCTTTACAAGAAACTTGTCTCCATGGTTATTTTAGACAAGAAGATTTTCCCTGTGCCCGTGTGTTTTACTTTAGTGTTCAAAAAATTATATGCACCCACATGTATCAACCTAATGTAATATCATAGGTTTACTTTATTACAACAATTTATGATGGGGTATAAACCTCTAAATGATATATGCCTTTTTTTAACACAAGAAACTTGTCTCCATGGTTATTTTAGACAAGAAGATTTTCCCTGTGCCCGTGTGTTTTACTTTAGTGTTCAAAAAATTATATGCACCCACATGTATCAACCTAATGTAATATCATAGGTTTACTTTATTACAACAATTTATGATGGGGTATAAACCTCTAAATGATATATGCCTTTTTTTAACACAAGAAACTTGTCTCCATGGTTATTTTAGACAAGAAGATTTTCCCTGTGCCCGTGTGTTTTACTTTAGTGTTCAAACAATTATATGCAGTGCCTATATGGTGACCTGTTAAGGCCTGTATACACTGAGCTTTGAGACCCGATAGATACGACTGTACCCGACTCGAGTCCGGGTGAGTCGGCTTGAGTTGCATCACGTCGTAAACTTACTGTACACTACACTTTTTCTCTGCAATGCAACACATTTTTCTGGTCGGGTTGCAGCAAAACTCTCAGTCTGAGTGTACATTGTATACCGGCCTTTATTTAGATGATCAATTTTATATACCACATCAGTGATTTTCCAGAATCTTTGAATCTACATCTCCAACCCTAATCTTATTCTTTTGTGAGCAAAAGATACAGTAAGAAGGGTCCATTGATGCAGACAAAAAGCAATAATTGAAATTTGCATTACCATGTACAATATAACGGTAATTGGGCCCTTCATAATGTATTGATCACTACCCTACTCTTGGTAAGATTTCAACCAACAGCAGAACAAATAATGGGATGTTTGTTGAATGGAGTTTCTAAAGTTTGACTGATACGATGCTGATAAGAGCGCCTGGATTAATAGGAAAGTTTCGCCAAACATGTCCATAATGGACTGGATACATGTTTATACTTCTATCAGAATACATTGACATATACATGTATCTCATAAAATTAACAGCAGAGGCCACACTTTGGTGACCACTGCTCTTGAAAATTAGCAACTTTGGAGATGATCAAAATTGCAATTGGTCTTGGTCTTATCCTTAGTATCACCGTACATGCAAAATGTCTGGAATAAATTGATTTTGCTAAATGACCATACATGTTGGGTTTGTCGTTTCAAAGAGTAAATGATCAGCGTACATGTAGATGATGCCCACAAATTGTACATGTATTATACAATCTGAGACAGAAACTGATTATTGCTCTCTTTTAGATCAATCTGAGACTGTCAGCTAAGGATTGCATTTAAGACACTTGGTGCCTCGCTGTCTGACATTTTGTAACATATAGTCCCTATAGACTTAGACACATGCCAATATTGCCCAGTCTTTCATCAGTTTTTATATGAACTGATTCAGATTCTATCAAAACTGGCCCTCAAATTATTTCTCTACAGGAAGTAATTTAGAAAAGAGTCCCCATCATTTATCTATATGCAAACTTGCAAAATGTACAAGTACATCTTGTTTCTTCCACAGTGTTAGATTTCATTGAATTTCATGTCCGTAAAAGTGTTGGATAATTTGTTTTTAGATCCCATGCAGGTCACTATGTAAGCCAAACGACCGGTCAAGTATATATTCACTGTACATGTATGCAATCCTTTGTTCATATAACCATATTCAGTAGTTCTCATCTGTGTACAGTATTGTACATGTATGCATGGTTATTTTAGAAAAGAAGATTTTCCCTGTGCCCGTGTGTTTTAGTGATCATAAATATGTAATACTATTCATTTTAAAAAGTTTGATAACACTGTATGGATATTTAACAAATCCATATTTGCTGGCGTTTGTATGTGTATTTGTTTTACTACAATGATATATATATATACATCTATCATAAACAAATCCTATGAATTAAACTTTGTCCATAATCTCAAATTAACATGTATTGTTCTAATGATAAAAAATTAAGACATCACCACGTAGTAAGTGGTTTTGAACAACACAAGCTTTCAACACCTGTACCTGTACCGGTGTCTTCGTCAAGTGAAACTGACAGTTACACTTGACGAAGACACCGGTACAGGTGTCGAAAACTCAAAAAACAACTTACTACGTAGTGATGTCTTAATTTTTTTTGTTATCATTAGTATGGAACCCACGTTTAAAGAGAGTTTCAAACATTTCTTATGTATTGTTCTGTTCTAACCAAAAACAGCTTATAAAAGGGTCAAATATATGGCGATCTTATTAAGAGGATTCTGCCATTCTGCCGATAAGTTTGAGAAACATTGTTATGCTATACATCGTGTGCTAGACCTGTACAGACCATACATTGTATATAAAACAACTATATAAAACAACCTTGATTACAGTGATGGTGCAAGTATTTGTTTTGAATGCAAGCTTGCCTGTATTGTAAATAAAGCCCATGTGCTATCACAGGCATGTGGCGTGCCGTAACAAAGTGTAGTCAGCATCTCCTGCCAACTCCGCAGCTGTGACTTGATCGGAATTTGAAATGCCGTAATCTGCAGACACTGCAGGATTTGGCACTGTCCATATAGACACGAGCCAACTTGGCAGATCTGCACTTGCTCAGGCCAAACATAACAAAAAAATATACCTGCTTGATGTACTTCAAGTTTGTTGCTGCAATATTAAGGTTCATATACGAGTCGACTGACATTTTCCTGACTTTCACGATGTTGAGAAAAGATATCAATACCGTGACCTGGTCAAAAGTTGCAAAATTGTAACCAGAAAATCAACCTTTTTTTTTTTAGATGAAACTTTGTGCAAACATATTTTTATGAATGGCCTTAGATGTCAGAGTTATCCTTCACATTGTTATTTGGTTAATCTTACACACCTTTATGTTATCTAGACATGAAGAGTCTTATCCCTAAGACAAAGCCTTGCCCTTCTCTTTCTTCCAGGAATGATTTAGCACTGGATTAAGTCAATTCTAGCTGACTTTGGCTGTGGTAATCCAACCTTACACATGTAAAGAGTAGATTATCTTCATTTACCTGTAACATTGTTTCTTTCTAATTTCTATCAACAATGAGATCTTGAATTTACATACCTTTCCATCTAGTGTGGTTTGTTTTTGTGATGTAATTCCTTTTAGAGTATTGACCTCTTATGTTTAATGCAGTAATTTCTGACTATCATACTTTTTTAATCATTGTATTTTCCATTTGGTATCATTAATTGGGTATTGTATACAATATATTAAGGCTGATCACGACATGTATAGACGTTTTGGAATTTTAACAATTTTTTAAAACTGTATCTCTTAACAAATTGCCAGATCATAAAACCAAAAGGACAGTGTTGTTTGTGCTAAAGATTGCATGTTACCGTCTGACAGACGGACGGTAATTACCCTCATCGTCAACAACACACCCACATTTGTACTATTTCAATTAATTCTTTTAAAAAATCACATATATAGAGCAACTTTAAGTTGAGGAGAGACCAATACTACTTTTAATTGTTTCTTGATTTATAAACATACATGTACATGTACAATTGTTTGTTAAACATACCAAGACAAGTAATTGTTTTTTTAGTACATTCCCACACATTGACAGTAAGTTGTGTTCATCTTGTTACCAAACCAGTTTATCTTTCATTGTATGATTTCTCATGTGTGTGTACTTGTCGCTTCTAATAAATATCAAACAGGTTTTCAATTACCTGTAATATTGTCCAGTAATTATAGAAACAGGAACTTTGTTCCTTTTTTTTTAGTCCCTAATTGTATATCCTTGATAATAGCTCATGCATACATGTAACGATGTATATTTTTTCACAGCAAATGTTTTGAAGGGTTTATTTTCTCATAAATGAGTCATACAATGACCTTTTTAGATCACTTTTGTTCTTTTTGTTCTCAGTTAAAACAGGGAATGCTTTTGATTTGATTGTTTTCGATTGCCCTGTGTGGTAGATTTGTTAGGTACTCGCTGAAGGTCGGGGATTCTTCGGGGCAAAGAGCCTGTTTTCCTCCCCCGCTGAACCTGCCAACGCCCATCATATAAGTGAAATAATCTTGAATGATGCGTAAAATATCACTCAATCAATCAATCAATTGATTTGATTATTAACATGTTTTTGTTTTGTTTTTTTTTAACTTAAGACTATGTGAATTTAGTTTTACAAATCCTCTGAACACATCAGTGAAATAATAAAGTATAATATTGAGTGGGACAAAAATCACCATCAGTCAAATTGGATGAATCCATACCTTTACAAACAGAATGCTGTAAAAGAAAGGAATGTCTTAAATGCTGATCTTTGTGGGAATTTGGGTAAAAAGACTAGAAATTTAAAAATCAAGGCTATGTCAAGCAAAACTGATCAGCATATGTCCGTCTAATTAGGTATAGAATCAGTCATCTTGTACAGTTCATTTTGGGGCTAGAAATCGTTATTTATGGCTTGATCAAGCAAATTCTATACTAAGCTATAATATGTTCCAGTGACTCATTTAACCATTTTTCCAATGTTCTTTTTATTGATTTAATGATCAAGTTGAATTCAGCTATTATTTGTGTTCATCTTCAATTCCATTGATGATAATAATGTTTCCTTGGTAATCACAGTGGGATATCAGTCATAAAATACCAGTGGATTGACCTAGTACTGATTCCTTGGAAATAGCCATGTTGGCCGCTCTGGGAAGATGTTTAGATACCATTATTTTTGTACATTTGGGATTCCTATAAAAACTATGTCATGTGCAGTATAAGCTTAGCTATTCCAGTATTATATCGTGACTCTCAAGGTATTCTAATTTTCGGTCTCTGAGAGCAGCAAGATAAATGTACCTTTTTGGCTTTTTTGTATGTGGTGGCCTCGGCCTAGTCAAGTGATACTACTTCGGTCTGACAAAGGCGTTTCAACGATGTGGCGCAGGATCAAATATGCTCAGACCAAATACATTTTTTGAGTTGATTTTTCCCTTAATCGATATGTGTAGTAGAGTTACATGTAGCAGGTACTCACTGAAGGTCAGGGGTTTCCTCTCGGACAATGAGCCTGGTTTCACCACTAAATCTGGCAATCTTGAGTGTGAATACATGTAAAACATCAATCAATCTTATGTATCCTTTACTGTACATGTATGTGTGCACAGATATACATGTATGCATATGTCCAAGCAGAGGTTTGTTTGTGCACTCTCAAAATCAAAACTGATATTAAGAGTCAGGGATTAACCAGACCCTTAAAACCTTCGTCTCTGACCCTCATTTTTCTCACTTGGACCCCAAAATTGCAATGAGAAGGGTCCCATGGGATGCAAGTAAGTAGTAAAATATTATACAATAATGAATATTTAAACACTAATTGGACCCCACCTAATGTACATATGGGGCCCTACTTTTTATTCGATAAGGATCCGTTGAACCCCAACATTTTGGGAGCCAGGAAAACCCTGAGAGTGTATCAGGCAGAAGGCTACAGTACAGAAAATACCTGTTCTTTCAGACTTTCAAGTTCAAACATAATTTATCATTGGCTGACCATGGGATGGAATCTATTCTGTAAGGTTTTTTTTCCCTAGAAAGATCTGGGTTTAGATTTCTATCTTTTGGTATCCAAGCACTAGTGTAAATGTAGCTGTCAAATTGTCTAGATTTATTACTGTTCCTCAGTTATTACCACTCAGTCCAGAAGGCTTCATTAAGTCGCAATGTCAATTAGCGGAGTGAAATAAAACCCTTGTCATATTTGATTGGCCTGGCCTGCTGGGTTGCAGAGAGCTGATCGTTGTCCGAGATTGTACCCAAGTCTGTTATAAGCAGAATACACTAACTCCCACTCAACTGTTTTTTTACTAGACATATTAAAACCTCCCTTTCTTTTGGCCAAATAATTTTGGATTTTTTTTCCCAATTAAGGGATTAATTAGCCTTTTTTTTCTTGCTAATATTTTGAAGAATTTTGTTTTCATTTGATTTCTATATGCCCGGCTTAAAGGGGCATGAGCTGCCAAAATGTTGATATTTTGCCGTTAAAACAGAATACTGAAATTATTGCCTATTTTTCTCAAGACGTATCATTCAGAAGGTTTTTTAATGCTTCTAGTCTCAAGTGTTTTGAACTAACTTAGGCTTAGAATGAATGAATGGTCGTCCCGGTTATTTAAATTTTGTTTATTTTTCAAACACTGTTTCGGTTCGTAAAGGCCACATACTGTATGGATTTTCCTCATTCCAACGCCAATCATTAAGTTTTTAGGTGACCTTCAAAGCCTCCTACTATCGTGACAATCAGAATCTAGTCTGAATTTTGGCAGCTCTTGCCACTTTAAAGATATTCTGTTATATTTTGGTATGAAGATTTTGATCCAATCTTCACAAATTAGGACATCCCTGGTTGCATATATGTTCGTCGAATAGAAAAGTGAAAACCTTTCACGTAAACAAAGGATTTCAATTGCTGAAATTTAAACAAATACTTCCTATACAGTATAATGTAGAGTAATCAGTCATACTGGAGGGCATATCTTGAGTTTACTAAAACTCTTGTTGGAGAATATCAAAAAGTATTGTAGACTACTTCAAACTAAACCGCCTTTATGGTCCGGATGAGCCATTTAATTCCTTCAACGATATAATCCAATTTTCTACTGCACTCGTCAGCCAATACAATAATGGGTTATGCTAACTGTCAACTACATGAACATCTTTCTGATAGTGTAAACCACGATGAGACAATATTAAATATTAAGTGTTTAGAAAACTTAACCTTGAGTTTCTCTGGAAATGAAATGAGATTTTTTTTAATTCCTAACTTGCAACAAGAAAGATACTCTATTGGCTTTGTACATACTGTTATAAGGCCATAAAAATTGAGTTTTGAACACTGTCATCACCAGCAACAAAACAGTTTGGAACACATACATAAGCACATGTGAGCGAATTCCACTCCAATAAAGTCACTCTAATGATGTATTTAAAAGTTGAAGGGACATAAATACAATGTACTACATGTAGTTCATGTCTCTGCATTATTTATACACAGTTGATTTTTAACAAGCCCCCCACTTTCTGACATACCGGTACATATACATGTACATGTACACCTGAAACAAACACATTAAATGTCACGTTAGTTTTCCATCCAATATCCTTGATAATTTTAGGCTTTGGTTTTCAAATGAATCCTTTTTTCCTTTGAAGCTGTGTGTTCTGGTACATTTGTTGACTCAGCTTAGGAAATAATACATACAATACCATTACCTATAGTCTGTACTTGTACTGGCTTGGTTTTATTTTTGTCAGCGTATTGGTGCATGTTTCTGTATAATTTACTGTTAGTATGCCAGAAGCTCCTGGGCTAAATTGGCTTTGGAAGGTACATGTACAGTACATGTACTTTCAAGCTTTTATAGTTGGGAATAAACCTGAATCTTAATGACATCACTTTAAAAATGATGGGATATTGGAGGGGGTCTGGCTTTGTAGTGACCATTTTGTTACAAGTCTGTTTAGTTCCACGCTTGACTATACACATATACTTGTTAGTGCAGAAATGTTTGTGACCGCCCGCCATGTTCTTCCTACTGGCCATCTCAATGATCTCACTCTATCAATCAAATGATCAAATAAAACCAGCTGTACTAAATGTGCCACTTGACTACGCCCTGCTGGTTATAATGCACCCACCTTTCATGTACCTTTGAATCTGATAGGCCGCTGTACTAGCAATTTCACAGTTTGTTTTTCTCCTGAAAATATTGACTGTTCTGCTTTTGATCAAGAAGCAATCAAAGGTGAAAATGTAAGGTATGCTAGGGTGTTAAATAGTGGACATTATAGAGCAGGCATTTTTTTTAATTACCATTACCTGGGTACTAACTGGCTATCTGGGAATAACAGGCTTTCTGACACTTTTAAAACAGTACTCTCCATAGTCACTTTGAACTACACAGGCCAGGACTTAACTTTGGAATTAGTGCCTCGCCCATTTGTCAAACAGATTTAGATGTATGTAGAGAGTAGAAAAATAAATAAATAAATTCAAGGTATAAATAGTTTTAAATTTGTGCAGCTTCTCAAGTTTTTTTTGTGCACAGTTCTTCTTTGTTGACTACAGTTAGTTTAATTAAATAAATTTGCGTTTTTTTGCTTTGGAATAATCCTGTTGTTTTCTTTTAATTTGTCTCGATACTGCTGTAGTAGAAAAGTAAAACACTCTTTAATCAATTACATTGATACATGTCAACGATGAGAAAGCTACATGTACATGTATGTACATTTTAAACTTAAATATATCAAGCTTGTTTCAATTTAATTTAAGACTGTAAATAAAACAAACTTTAAATTACCAGGGTGCATTCTCATTCAAGTACAGTAGTCCGAGCCATGTCAAAACTGAACATTAAATATGCCAAAGCATTATTGCAAACATTTTCAAAGCTGTTATCTAAAAAAAAAAAAAGTTCTAAAAAAATCACTGAAAATACCCTAATTTTTATTTCAAAGAAAGAGAATCATTTTGGCCACTGATGCTACATAAATTAATTTGCTACTGTACATACATGTTGTTTAATACAGGTATATGTGCACATGCACATGTAACATGTATGGTCCATACTACGGTATGTCATACATTGTACTATGATATCAAACTACTGATAAAGTCTGACAGTCTGACTGCAGGTTGAATGTCCTGATGAGAGTTTCCTTTCTGATGGTTGATGGTTAGTGGTTAGTCAATATTGAGTTCCCAACCAGACACAAATGGAATGAGAATTGATTTACTGGTCCACCATTAACCTATATTATACCTCTTTTGGGATGGGATTGTCAAGCAACCCCAGGGCATTGTGATCTCAACATGTACCAGAACCATTATCGCCTCTCTGCCCTACATCATTGCTCACTCATTCAAATACTTGTTCATGAGTTTTTCCCCCACTACAGTACAACTTGTGATGGTATTTGTATTTATGAACACTATAACACACGGGCACAGGGAAAATCTTCTTGTCTAAAATAACCAGGGAGACACTTGATATGATCACTATTTTTCACTCAAAAGCTTCTAATCCAATCGACCAAGGGGTTCCTTAGCTCAACTGGCGATTGTCTGACTGTTAAGCCAAGGCCTGTTCACATTCTGCGATTTGTCCCACCGACTTCTTGTAGCATGCGATTAAAATGCATGTATTTGTTTGGTTGACAATCAACCGATTAAAGTATCCATTTTAATCGAATGCTACAAGTCCGTAAGACACACCGTGTGAACGAGCCTTAGATCTTGACAACAATCCTCATTAAAGGGAATAAATTTAGTCAGAAATTCCATCATCTGACGAGGTTTGAATATGTGGCACATTTGAAGTAACAATCATAAAGCACATGTACCTGTACCTTGAGTTATCTCTGGGCTTAAATTATGTTGTTTCCCTTTGTATACAGGCCAGGGACTTCTTGTTTATTTGACAAAGCAACAGAAAAAAAAAGAGTAATTATTTCCTTTTTATATTTTTTATAGAAAATTATATCCACTCCTGATTCAACCAGCACATGTGTTTTCATTTAGTGCAGTACTGTCATCCAGTTTTTACCTGAAGGTATATAATCACACCTGATGGCCATTGATTAAAAAGGGAGGACCAATTATCATAACATCTTAAAGGGGCATGAGCTGCCAAAATGTTGATATTTTCACATACACACAGAATGTTGAAATTATCGGCTATTTTTCTCAAGACGTATAATTCAGAAGCTTTTTAGTGCTTCTAATCTCAAAAATGTACGACAAAGTATTGTTTTGAACTAACTTTGACTTAGAATGAATGAATGGTCGTCCCGGTTATTTAAATTTTGCTACTTTTCGAACACGTTTTCGGTTCGTACAGGGCACATACTGTATGGATTTTCCTCATTCCAACGCCAATCATTTAGTTTTTCGATGGCCTTCAAAGCCTCTTACTGTCGGGACGATTAGAAATTATGAAAAAAGTGTGAATTTCGGCAGCTCATGCCTCTTTAAACCATAACAGGGCCATGTGTCAATAAGTTCTGCTTAATCTACCACTTTCTGTGTGGGTGTGGGTGTTTTTAGACAATGTACCTGTCAATGTTTACATGTAGTTGGTTTCTGTTATACTCTACAAAAAACTAATGGCTATTTGGGTTGTTTAGACCCTTCACTCCAGGGGCCTTTTATATGACTGGGTCTCAGGCTTTTTAGTAAACCGGCTCTGTGGGAAGGTGTTAGTAGGAGGAGAGGTCTATGCTCGGCTACCAACTGATTTGGTTTAAAGGGCAGCATAAAACACTAATCAAATGAGTCGACTAATAATTTATTGACTAATTAAACTTCTACCCTCCACCTGTATAAAGGTTTACATAGATTGATTGATTGATTGTTTGGTATTTTACGCCGCGCTCAAGATTATTTCACTTATATGGCGGCGTTGCCAGTTTTATTGTGGGAGGAAACCGGGCTCTATGCCTGGAGGAAACGCACAACCTTCCGTTGGTAACTGGCAACCTTACATAGAAAGATAATTATCAATAGGTGACACCTATACCTATTTTGTAAAACGTTTTTATATGAATTGACTTTCATTGATCGCCATAGTACTAAACCAAGCATGTGGTTTAAGCCACAATAAAAGTGAAAAGTCCGTATCATACAAAAAACTCTCATTGAGAAAAAAACAGCTGTAGAGGTTAACATAAAAACCACACAGAGTGTCATGAAGAGGGAAATGTTCACACCTTTACCCTTTAACAATATACAGGAAGTGAATACTTAGTTCAGCAATTAAAAAAAAAAAGTGTGTTCAGTGACATGGAAATGCCCTTTATAGAAATACCCACTTTTTTACGCGCGTTTTATTTATGTATTTACTTTTTTTCTACCTTGACCTGAATCGTTATGATAAACAAAGTGTATGATAAGGAGTAAAATATATATTTTCAGATGTAACACAATTTTTAATCAAGTGTTCTTTGTTTCATTTTTTTTTTGGATCAACACCCGTATATTTAGATAATAATAGACATTTATGCACAGTATATATATATATCTTTTAAGAAATTCCAAAAATAATCATCCCATCACCTAATACACAAATATACATTTGTAACCTCAAGTAATATCCCTATCCCCTAAAACTAGATCCTGGACTTGAAGTGTTTCACAGTTTGATATTCAACATTCTACCAGTGTTAATGTTAACATTTTTTTTGCGATAATAAGGGCATAATCTACATGTATGATAAAAGTTTGGGCACCCTATGGTTATTTTAGACAAGAAGATTTTCCCTGTGCCCGTGTGTTTTAGTGATCATAAACATAGTACGGCTTGACATCCCAGGGTTCATGAAGGCTGCATGGAGAGAACTCCTACTTGAAACCTTCATTTATGTGTAATGTGCCCCTAATGTTTATGTTTTAAATACTTTGCAGAGCAGTTTTTACTTGTATTAGCAACAACCACAATTTTTTTTTCTCATACAGTTGAAAGCCCAAACTCCATATATATGGTTCAAAATCAGCCTGGATTTGGCCCGGCTATGTCTGTATGTAGTTCAGCATATATCCATATTGTTTACTGCATGTACTACATGTAGATAAGGATCACCTTTGGCATTTTCATTGACTGTTCTTTTTTGTGTCACTAAATGTATGTGTTGTATTACAGAGTCTAAGACATTTATTTACTGTATACTTCGTAATGTATGTCATTGTGCATGTACCAGATTTGGCATTCCACTTTGACATTCAGACTCTTTTAAAAACATGCAGGTAATCAACAAATGAACATAAACTGTTTAGTTTACTGAACTCACGTGTACTGTACTAATATAGTGAAATCTGTCTAAATGGACAATCTCTCTGGGAAAGTAAAAAGTGTCAATTCCTATTGTCATGAAAAGTTGAGCTTTTAAGTACTATAAAAAGCTAAATGATTGATGTTGATATAAAAAATATTGAGAAAGCTATCAATATGTACGAGCCAAAGATGTGTTCAAATATCTGACAAAATTTTGAATTGTCTGCATGTAAGAGTACATTTTTGTTGGGTTTTTTTTGGCTTATAGAAATACCTAAATGTACATGAACATGTACATCTCCAACACTGACCAGGTACAATGTATCAACAGAAAGCTCTGATTTTGTGCTTGATAAAACAATGAACAACTTACGAGGTTATTCTGTTTCAGCTCATGCAACTTTACATGCATTTTTATAGATTTATGAACACTAAAACACACGGGCACAGGGAAAATCTTCTTATATAAAATAACCATGGAGACAAGTTTCTAATTGTGTTAAAAAGAGGCATATCATTTAGACCTTTATACACGTCATGTAGGTATGCAGAAGCCTTCAAGAACAGAAGTATCAGTTTACACATGTACTTCCAGCATGACATTTTAGTTGTGAAATACTACTTTGTGAATACTGTTGAATTTGTTTCAGTAAATAGGGTACTTA
The DNA here is from genome assembly GCA_963971465.1 of Lepidochitona cinerea. Taxonomy (NCBI): domain Eukaryota; kingdom Metazoa; phylum Mollusca; class Polyplacophora; order Chitonida; family Tonicellidae; genus Lepidochitona; species Lepidochitona cinerea. The sequence continues at coordinate 25,671,926 of OZ020563.1, read as the reverse complement.
GTGTAGACTGGTGTGACCACACAGTACATGTAGGTCAGATTCATTGAAAGTGTGTAAAATGAAAATGTCGAAACAAAACAGTCCATGTACATTGAACATTTGTCTTGATGACTTACATTGAATTCCTGTTTTAATGACACACAATTAACTTACCCTGTGCACTGACACTGGTATGCACAACTGATGTTTATCTATTAAAATAACAAAATGTATTAAATTTTTAGTTAAACATTCTTTTTTAGATAAGATTCTGAAATTTGATTAAGTTGTTGTAATCAGTTTGTATTTAAATTCTGAGAAGATAATGTATACTGAAAAGATGATTTAATCTTATTACCAGTGTTGTAGTCAAGACCAGGCCACCCGAGACCAAGACCAAGACCAAGACCTGGTAGGTCGAGACCAAGACCAAGACCAAGACCTGGGGGCTGTTTCTCAACAGCGACGTAACTTTGCGCCTAGTCGTAACGTCATGGCAACATATACCTTCAACATTACGTTACGACCAGGCGCAAAGTTACGACGGGCGTAAGTTGTGTTGAGAAACAGCCCCCAGGGGTCCGAGACCAAGACCAGGCGTCCGAGATCAAGACCACTATTGTCCAAGACCAAGACCAAGACCAAGACCAGGATTTGTTAAAGACCCACTTGTCATTAAACGAACTCTTTCTGGATTTACAACTTCTGTTATATTTAGGCGCAACGTTTCAACTTCTATATGCCCCTCAAACAAGTGACCCACTTGTTGCCTTAGCCTGCTTGACATTTGTTAAGAAAACCAATTTACACGAGCTTACTACAGCTAAAACCACTAAAATTAAACATAGCGCACATAAAGCATGTCCAATTTAGTTTAGAATGTAATAAATGAGGGTGCAAAACAAGCGAAGAATCGAAGTTCGATTACAACAACAACAGCAACGATCAGTGTTATTTAACTTTAGTGTTCGACTACCCTCATTCAGGCGTTTTTGTCAGTGGTTTGCACTCGGTAGACATTTATAGTCTCTCTTACTCGATCGTTAGTCTGTATTTCTTAGATAAAGTTCATAAAATTACACTGTGTCGTTAAATCGCACACACGACTCAAAACATTAGGGCGCTTGCTCAAGTTTGATGTTTCTTTACATTGCGGGTACTTGATAAATCTGTTTTCAATTTCAAATTAAAAATACTAAATGATGCCAAAACTTTCCATTTCTGTTAAAAATAGAAAGTTCCTAACTTCTTCTGTCTGCGAAAAGAAAACCGTTCACTGTTTTGTAATGTAAACACTGTTCTGGATTTTCGCGGCAAGTGTGCCTTTAACTTGACATTAATAAAGTAATAAACGCTATATTTCATTGAATAACTTGTTTGAGATGAATAGTATGACATAAGAATGACATATAACAAAAGTCATAAGTAGATGTAATGTTTTCATTTCTTCTATTTTGCCTTTTTACAATGTTGCCTATAATATGTACATTTTTTAATAATTTTCAAATTCTTTTACTGATAAAAATGGATTTTTTTTGTAATGCATTTTCAAATTTCAATTTGCCTATATTTTGACAGATCAAGTTTTGTATGACAAAAAAAATATATTTTCATAGTTGTAAAACAAACAAAAAAATGCAAAAAACAACCTCAATCCCATGTGGGTGTAATAAATTCACAGGTCCAGGATTCACAAAGCAGCAAAAATAAGTTAGCAGGCAAGTTTTTTTCTCATTTTATTGTAGTTCTGAACGTTGTTGTTGTTTTCACCGATGAGTTCTCGCTCCCGTTTTCCGTCTCAGTAGAAAATATGGACCCCAATAAATCTGGTGGAATGTTGTAATCGTTTGATCCGTATCAGAAATGGTAAACTCGGAATTTTAATCACCATTTCGGACAAAAATGCTATCCTGCAGTGAATTCTCTTGAAATGACTTCACTCGATTACGTGACGCCATTTTGCATCCGAAAACAGCTTTGTTTTTTCTCTCCACTTTCAAAACTTCAAGGAGATTTTTGATTGTTTTTATCCACAAATAAAATATGTAAAGAAAGGAAAAGCACTAATGAATCCGATTTTTACACTTTCATAATTTTTGCTTTGAGATTATGGATTGATATTACGACAACCAGTAGCTATGTTTTCTGTAGTGTAGTATCAAATGTAGATCAAGTCATGACTCGCCAAAGTAAATTATTTTTAAACGTTTTTCAAAGTCTTCCACAAGAAAGTTTTACCGTTTTTATTTTAAAAAATGTATGAACAGGTAAAGAAAGGCACTAATATGTCTGATTTTTATAATTTCTAAATTTTGTCTTCAATATAAATGACCGAAAATATGATCGCTGGTAGCCGGTGTTTATCCCACAGCCAGTGTAATTTGTAAATGCAGGAAGTATGTCTGACGGTCACTCGCTGAAGTGAATTTTTCCATCCGGTTCTCAAACGGTATGAACAGTAAGGACAACCATTTTTAAACCAGGTTGTCATACTTTTATGACTTTGCCATCAAGAAAATCGATGGAAATTTATACGGCTGGTAGATTGTGTATTCTGCGTCACTCGGCCTAAAACATGTGCGGCTGAAGTCCTCGGCAAGAGGATGCTAAAAAATCGACGCTGAATCACGCTGAGAATGTCATGTTATCCACATTCCAGAAAAGTTTTTAAAAATTGTTAATTTTCTTAAAAGAAAAATAACAACGCAGTACATTTTGACTTTAGGGAGCTAAGGGCTTGCCTTTTAGAAAGCTGCCAGGCAGGTTTTTCGTTATACGCAGAGCTAACGGCCAATCGCGACGGGCGTCCGGGCGTTGCGCATATAACTTATATTGCCGGTCTCGTGCTGGTCTCGGTCTAAAAAACCGAGACCTGAAGACTCGAGACCAAGATCAAGACCAAGACCAGGAGGTCCGAGACCAAGACCAAGACCTAGCCAAACTGGTCTCGAGACTGGTCTCGAGACCAAGACCAGTCTCGAGACCTACATCACTGCTTATTACGTTATTCCTGTACATTTATTTCCTTCATAATAAATACAAACAGATAATATTAAGTGGGAAATGAGTGCTATTGAAAATAAAGCGACCGGTACTCAGATTGGAAGGAACAATAATAGCTTGAGAATTCCATCACATTTGGAAACTAATACACTTGCTTCATATGCCTAAGATGCTAAGTGGCACAGACCTCGATTTCCTCTTCCACTAAACGTGACAACATCTTCATAACGTTCAATAATCTCGAGTGCATTATCCATCAATCAATCAATGGACTTCATCCATATAAACAGCATAATTTCCTCCCCAATTACCAGCTAATGAACTTAAAAAAAAAAAGGGGACATCAAATGCAAGCTGAAAGTCCAGGGACCGGTTGCACAATGGTGTATTAAGCTTAAGTCTGACTTAACTGTGCGATATCACAATCAAATTCCTTTGTGACGCGACAGATTTAAGCCTGACTTCAGCTTAATACACCTTTTGCAACCGGCCCCTGAATCCATTTGATTAATGTTCAGAATTATCCAGTCTCCAGTCCATGTTTCATGTATGTACATTTAACAATGTCAGCCAGCAGCACAGTCATGTATAAAATCTGTGAAATGCATGTAATATTCTTTAGGAAACAAATTACAAGTACAATGTGAATCAAAAGTACTGTGTAATAAATTTGTTTATTTCTCTCTTTACAGAATTGGACTATGAAGAGAATACCCTGGCGTTTGCAGATGGGGTTCAGCCTCTCCCTCCATGGGCGCCGCGGTTCTGTGTCATTTTATCGGAAGCCCAAACATTTACATGTCATGCTAACGAAGAGGTGAGATATTTAATTTTACCAAACACTTCACTTATATGGCTGCTTTGGCAGTTTTTCTTGAGGCTGGGGCCGACAAGTCTCCGAAGCAAACCCCGACCTTCGGGTGTACCTGGCCACTCTTACATACATGTATAAGGATGGTTATTTTAGACATGAAGATTTCCCTGTGCCCGTGTCTTTTAGTGATCATAAATATATACAATTATTAATTGACTGTGCAAGTTATTACTCGAATACGACCTTCGCGGCCGGGTAATATCAGCAGACGAATCAAGTTCATATTAGCTGTAGGGCTGTATTGGCCGAGTTCAAGTCATATAGGCCGAGTTCAAGTCATATTGGCCGAGTTCAAGTCATATTGGCCGAGTTGAAGTGATATTGGCCGAGTTCACGGAGTGCGGCTGAAAGACGCAATTAACATGTGATGTCCCCGAGTTTGTCAGAAGCAGACGGCAGATGTTGATTTCAAAATGTCTACACCAGAGCGCATTGTACAAGGTATTACTGACAGGATATTAGAGTTAAAAGACAAAACTACTGTAAAACTAGGTCGGACGTCAATTTGTTCAAGGCATAGATAAAATGTTCAGAGGGCGACCAGCGGCTTCCTTAAAACATACCTCCTGTTCAACTTGACAGCTTGCATGGAAATAACTTCCACAGTCTATTAATAAAAATATTATGAATCGAGTGTTTTCGTATTGCCTTGGCATTGGCCTTCGGGTGGTTGCATTGACCCTCGGCCTGCGGCCTCGGGTCAATACGGCCACCCTCAGGCCAATACTAAGGCAATGCGAAAACACTCGATTAATAACATATAGTATGTTGATAAGGTGAAAAATCCACTCAGAAAGTTTTCAACTTTTATTTGGGAGTGGGATTTAAACCCGTAGCATACATGTATCGAAAGACGGTCTGTGTCGGACTAAGTGGCTATCACTCCTATAAATATGATCATATCAAATTATTAAAGAGATTCTTTTAAAAAAAATCATAATGGATTCAGGTGAAATACATATAAAACTGTGTTTTTCTCATTTGAAATGTACAGTGAAATCTAAATATACCGACATGTCTCAGAGAGGGGGGGAATAAGGTTGGTTTAGACAGGGTGTGAGGGTCAAGGTGTTAGTTTCAGAGGTATTTGGATACAGATGGAAATGGGGCATTCGGCTGTCATCATTTGAACAAAGTTCAGATTTATCAAGTTGGTTTCACTCTACTTAATTTCACTGACATACATGTATGCATGTCAAGATCATATATTCAAGTAAATGTTTTTCCCTTATTCCCTGCTACAGTACATGTAACACCCATCTTGTACCGGGCGCCTCCACGGCTCAGTAGGTAGAGCGTTGGACGCTCAATCTGAACAGCCTTCCACCAATGGGTCGCGGGTTCGAATCCCACTCAGTCAGAAAATTGGAAAATTTTCTGACTGGGTTTTCACTCGAACGGCCTATGTGGGATGGTTGCCAGTTGCCAGCGGAAGGTCATGGGTTTCCTCAAGGCACAGAGCCCGGTTTCCTCCCCCAATAAAAATGGCAACGCCGCCATGTAAGTGAAATAATCTTGAGCGCGACGTAAAACCCCAAACAATCAATCAATCAACCCATCTTGTTCCATCTGTTTATACATACATGTCATACTGTACATTCCCTGGATAAAGGAGTGACTGTGCAGGATTCCCATTAGAGTGATCTCCCCTTAATTGCTATATTTCCATGTCAATCAGACAGGAGTTTGTTCCAATCTAAAATTAGGGGGCTAGGTGGCTCAGTCAGTTAGGCTGATAGTTCATCAGTCGGACACAAGCCTTCCATCTATGTGACGGGGGTTTTAATCCCACTCAGACCAAATAAAAATTACAAATTGTCTGAGTGGCTTTTTCTCTCGAGCACCGTATGTGGAAGAGTTGCCAGGTACTCGCCGGAGGTCGGGGATTCCCTTTGGGCACTGAGCCTGGTTTCCTCCCCAACTATTGGAATGGAGCCTATAACAGTATCCAGTTCAAGGTGAATTGAGTCAACTGGGAACTTCACCTTTTTGTCTGATTTCGTTAATAAGGGACTATTTTGTGAAATTGACTCGTTACGTTACTTGTATAACGTTCACAGAGCTGCGCCAAAATTTAATTTACTTTTGGGTCAGATTCGTAAAGTACATGTTCTACAACACACTTAACGCAAATTAGAAAATATTGCCAAAGATTGTTCATAAAACCTTTAAATGTTTTCTTAGTGTAATCCCAATTATTTAGTATTATTTAAATGCTTCCACTTATTCAATCCATGAAACGAATAAAGGGATATTTTTCACAAAAAGTTGATGTAGCGCAACTTGTTGCAATTTAAGTTTTTTTCTTGTTAGTTGGACAGCATTCTTGGGATTTTTATTTGGTCACAAAGACTTTTTCAATTAGTGTATTTCACAGTCTCTGTGTGAAACAAAAACTGAATCCGTGGTCCCGTTAAAAGTTGTTCAGAATTATTTGAACTTGTTTAAGAAATATATGTGACCCGTTCAAACAAAAAAATTCCAATGATTTTCTTATTCAATGGAATGTAGTGTGATTGGAACATGCTTAGAGTAAACTTAATCACCTAAGTGTGATCTATGTAACCCTCTACCATGAAACAGAAATTTTAAAGTGGCATGAGCTGCCAAAATTCACACTTTTTTCATAATTTCTGATCGTCATGACAGTAAGAGGTTTTGAAGGCCATCGAAAAACTAAATGATTGGCGTTGGAATGAGGAAAATCCTTACAGTAGGTGGCCTGTACGAACCGAAAACGTGTTTAAGAAGTAAACAAAATTTAAATAACCGGGACGACCATTCATTCATTCTAAGCCAAAGTTAGTTCAAAGCAATACTTTATCGTACATTTTGGAGACTAGAAGCGCTAAAAAGCTTCTGAATTATACGTCTTGAGAAAAATAACCAATAATTTCAGCATTCTGTTTTAAGATCAAAATATCAACATTTTGGCAGCTCATGCCACTGTAAATAACGTAGTTTATTTATAATATTTTCCACCTTTCAGAGTGCTGATTTATCTGACCTTAGCTGTAGTGGGGACTTGGAAACTTTACGCTTGGACTGTGGGAAAGAGGAATTTGATAAACGATGGGGCTATGAAACTTTACAAAGCATTAAAGAAAATGCCATTCAGCATTGCCCTGAAAGCTGCATGAATTCTCTTCAAGAAGAAACTGGTAAGAATTAATGTTATGTGTTGTTTTTCTGTGGTCCCCCCCCCCCCCCCCCCCAACATTGCCTATTTCAGGTGGAATATGTGTCTGTCTCAGAGGAGCTTTTCAAGGGACAGAACTCCTGTATTATACATGTATTCTTGCATTACCTCCCTTTACTCCTAAAAGAACCTTTTAAGAATAAGTTACATGTATAATATTGATAACCAGAATTCAACAATAAGGATTCTTTTACTAGGTGTTTTTAGAATAAAGTCACAATTTCTAACGATATAAAGGAATCTGAGGTAAACACAAAATGAAAATTCCAAAAATTGACCCTATGAGACACTTATACATCCAGACTCTAGTTGATGTGGAGTATGAAAACTGGTTAAGTACTACGGAGAACTAAACAGAGTTTGTCTGTAGACATCGTTTTGTAAACTGCTTTGTTTAGATCTTTCTGAGTTCTTTCTTTTTTTAGGCTTTTGAAATAGCCCTAAACCAGCTCTTGGTTATGTGGTTGCCCTTCTCAGTAAAAAATAGCAAATACTGCATTGCAAAGGCTGTATCAAAGCTGAGAGGATTCAGACTACGGCTGTTTTATATTCGTTGAGTGCTTGAGCTTTTTTATTCAAAGAGACAATGTTTTGCGTCTCACTTAAGTTACATGAACCGATGTGGTACTGCAACATATTAGAACCGATACATAGTAACTGCTCAGTGTTTTCTTACTTATTCTCGTTATTTTGGGATTACACTCTCTTGAAATTATGGTAGAAATTCTTGTACCGATTTTTAGGTGATGCCCGAAACGGGAATCGAACCCGGGTCCCAGGGTATGGCACCTATCGCCAGCACTAAATGCCGGCTGCCTTATCCATTCAGCCAACCGGCCTCCTCTTACTTAGGCTAACAATGCCTTTCCTACTTTGACATTTTCTTATTATTTTTTATAAATTCTTACTTAGGCTAACAATGCCTTTCCTACTTTGACATTTTCTTATTATTTTTTATAAATTACCTCGTGAGAACGGTAACCGTTTGCATTAATTTTTTGGGGGAAGACTCCAAGTAACCAAACGATTCTACACCTAAAAAAAAAGGGCCTGTGTTTTGCATATTCTATTCTCTCCATTCTTTTGAATACCAGTGAGATATTGAGAAAGTTTGGTTTCTACTTATGTTTTTCAAATATACTTTTAGTCCATGTACAAATACAAACCTTCAAATTCTGTTCATAAATCCTTTAAAAGTTAAAGGATCCTGTTTAAAGTGGCATGAGCTGTCAAAATTAACACTTTTTTCACAATTTCTGATCGTCACGACAGTAAGAGGCTATGAAGGCCATCGAGAAACTAAATGATTGGCATTGGAATTAGGAAAATCCATACAGTATGTGGCCTGTACGAACCAAAAACGTGTTCGAAAAGTAAACAAAATTTAAATAACCGGGACGACCATTCATTCATTCTAAGCCAAAGTTAGTTCAAAACAATACTTTATCGTACATGTTCGAGACTAGAAGCACTAAAAAGCCTCTGAATGATACGTCTAGAGAAAAATAGCCAATAATTTCAACATTCTGTTTTAACGTCAAAATATCAACATTTTGGCAGCTCATGCCACTTTAAAGTTTGTTTTGATAAAATGATAGGCAATTTTTCCCTGGAAAGGGAGCTAACTCTTACTGGCTTGTGTTTGAGGCTTTCCCATAAAGTTATTTTAGCCTGGATTCAAAAGACAATTCTAGTGAATTGTGACTTATTAACTAAGCATCATCTGAAACTGAACAGATAGTATAAAAGGTTCAATGATTCCAGTCATTGATCAATTTGCTGGGTGTATTCTGTTCAATGCCAGAAAAATATTACCCATGGTAATAATAATAAATACTTTATTTTAAGAGGAGGGGGGACGCAATCAGTTCAAACAAAAAGATTTGAGACAAACTAATCTGCAAATGATAACTATTTCACACTCTACCGCTGTCCCAAAAATAAACATACATGTACATGTGATGTAGAGCAAAGAGAACAAAGTTTTTTCAAAACATCTTCAAAATCCGGTCTGGGATGGCTGCCAGTTACGATCGGAAGGTCGTGGGTTTCCTCCTGGCCAAAGGCCCGGTTTCCTCCCACAATAAAACTGGCAACGCCGCCATATCAGTGAAATAATCTTGAGCGCGGCGTAAAGCACCAAACAATCAATCAATCAAAATCCTGTCACTTTTCACTAACATATCTTTCAGAATTTTTAAAAATTTAATGGTCTGATTATGAATCACTTATTATGTTGGGTGCTTCTCCTGCTCCTTGACACGCTTCATCTTGACTGGGAAGTTAATCATTGATAATTCCTGCAAAAGTTACTCTGGTTCAGCTTCAAACCCTGTGAAGGATTGAGTGAGTTTTGTGAGAGATTAAAACTAAGTTTGCTTCTTCTCCAATTCTAATCTAAACGGTAATGTTTTGAGGAAGTGTGTTAGGGCTGATGTTGACTTGGTGATCTAAGTAGCTCTTTAGCTAGGGAAGTTACAAAAAGTCATACGGCTTTCCTCCCCTCCACCTGTTATGTCATTGAAGATTTCTGTCTACATGTATGTATCAGGAGATACATTTGCTACACGGTTTCATTTTCCATTAGCGGTGATGCTAATGCCTTGACTTCCCACACCTTCTCTACATTTTGTTGGAGGTTGCTCAGGAGTCTTTGAATACTTGATAATTCGCACAAACAATCTTCTGCGTCGATGACAGTTTATGCAAAATTAGAATCACGTTGAAATTTAAACACATTTAATTTTTAAAATGTCATCGTTGCGCAGCGGCTGCATGAACATTTAACTCCTTCACAAAGTCGTTTTATTAATGAATTCAAGGGCAATAATTCACCCCATTCTTTTGTGCATTTTCATCTGTCTTAGTGAGGAAGCATGACTAGTTCAATGTAAAAGCAGTACGATAAAAGGTGATGAGAACATGGTAAACATTGATAGTACGAGCGACAAACGTGGCAATGATGTATAATGTGCCTTCCTGATTTCCAGCTTTCGTTATCCTGAATTCAACTTCATCTGATGGACTGTAAATACTGATAACGGTTAGGCCTACGCGATTGAAGGTTTTTTACGTGAAGAAATTTTGCAAAATCCTTTGCCTATCCTCTTTTCTTAACCGTTTTCAATGTAACCCTTTCACATAACCCATAGGTTAGGCTAATAATTTTTATTAAAAGAAATATGGGTTACTAGGTATTTTTACAAAACTTGTTTTTCTCGGGATTTTCGGGTTATTTCAGCGACACTGGAATAAACATATACATACATATGTATATTTTTATAGACAGTAAAACACACAGGCACATGGTACATATACTTGTACGTGTATACATGTAATAGAAATAAACTTTTTGTTATTGTACGATAACTAACAAAACGGACAGAAAACTTATTTTGAATCTAAAGAAATTAAATAGAAGGCCAAAAGTTTGTACATGAACTTTGCATTTTTTATTTTGTTGAACATTTCAGAAAAAAAGTTTTTGGGTACAATCCAAGAGAATCTTCACTAACTCCCAGGAAATGACACCTGGGTCTTTATAAATTCACCGTTTTTATTCTATGATCTTCAACATGTGTCAAATCTCTGTCTCATGCTTGCTTTCCGATTTTGATAATGTTGGAATTTTTGATATCGGCAGCTCATATTTTGACTTTCGTTGGAATGTAAAGCAGAGTATAGGCTTTATTATATCTATGTTGATCCTGGTCACGTCATTGGTTTGTTTGCAGAAAGGTTTTTACGGAACCAGGCAGTAAAATGATGGCTTCGTGTGGGTCGACCTCGCCTAATTCCTTTGTTGATATAGTTACATTTGGCCCTATCAAAATACATCCATGTTGGCTTGAATGCTAATCCATAACGGTGTTGTTATCAATGTGTGAAATGTAGGCCTTTGGAAATGTTTGCCATCGGGTTTATAACCATATCCATCCACAGCATTCTATATACATATATATTTCATTTTTGAAAGTATTTATTTATGTTTCTGTCTTGCATATTACATCAAAAATATGAAGAAAAAATTCAAGAATTTCTAAGCTGGTTTTTTCCCTTGATCACCCTATGTGAGAGAGTTGGCAAGTACCTGCTGAAGGTTGGGAGTTTCCTCCCGGCATATAGGCAGGTTTCCCCTCCTCTCCACCCCCCACCCCCCCTTCCACAACTAAACCTGGGAGATAATAAAATATAATCTTGAGTGTGGTGTGATTTATCAATCAATGTTCGAATTAACCTGATTCTGTTCCCACTCAGAATTTGGATTACATTTTCAAACCCTTTTTGTTCATAATATGCATTTAAGGTGTTTTGCTTTTAGATTATGGGGGCTGTTTCACGATGCCGTCGCAAAGTGCGATCAATCACAGTTGCCATGACGTCGTATCTCTTCACTATGGTATCGATTGGCAACTAAAAGTCATTTGCGATACGAGTGCTTTGTGAAACGAACCCCAGATCTTACATGTTCACTAAATGGGGAGCCTATATCTGGACTATAACGTAACCCTAAGAAACAAACAGATAAATATGGGTGTATTAGCTGTGAAAAACTGGCTTGCCAATGTTTACCTATGATGCAGGGATTTCTTATGAGAAATTAGACTTGTGCAAATATCTTGATGTGGAATCTCTAATAGAAAGCATAGCCCAAATGGCTTGCAGATATTAACAAACATATTCAATGCAGGCATCATTGTCATATGGGGGAGAAAGAAACGTTAAAATTTCAGAAGTTTTTAATTTTTTTCTAGTCCATATCAAAGGGCAAAATCAGTAAGTTCCATAATGGCTGTTATTGGCTTACATACGTTTGCTATTTGGACCTCGCAGAAAGTTTCAGGATCTGTTTGATTTATTAAAATGAATATTTGTTTTATTGGAATAGGAAATGCTCTGGTTTATAACTTCTGTATAAATATATATTTTTGTGTAATGCAGATAAAAGTAAATGCCCACTGTATGTAAAAAGCAGGGGCGTCTGTTCACATAAAAGGCTTTGAAAATTGCTAATTGCTTATTGATCAATAGGGCCTGGGGGTCTGCCGAGAGATTCTGTGATATCCGGTGACAGATGACGTCAGGTCGATTGATACGTCAGAACTGAGCGTCACATTCGAACGATTAAGCCTCCACACTTGCGCATTGACAACGCCATTGACTCTGGAACCCAAGTTCGCTTCCCGTTTCGGGCGTCACCCAAAAATCGGTAGAAGAATTTCTACCATATTTTCAAGTAGGGGTAATCCCTAAATAACGATAATACTGTTATATTCACTTTCAAAAGAGACTAACTAATAAAACTCTTAACAGCTTGGCTATGTAACCCTAAAGCTGCCTCAATATCAAACACAGTGCAACAAATATCATATCTTTGGTTCTCATTGTTAGTTATTGGTTCCCAGGATTTTTCTTTCAAGAAATGTCATAAGGTGTGTTTTATACCCTGTTTAGTTACTCTTAGTAACTAAAATATGTACTGTTTATCTTATTGCCCAAGTGAGTTTGTTTGCTTAGAGCTGTGTATGACTCAACTGAAGACTTAAAATGTCAGCATTTTCTGTTTTGAGTTTATTATTATAATATGGAGTGTCCATCTCAGGCCATAAAATTTCGGTGTCAGTCAGAAACACTGAATCGGTTCCGTATATTGAAATGCTGGGAACCAACCTGTACCGATGCTAGTTTCGTTATACATCATACCATATACTGGCTTTCACGATGGGTAACAGATTTTCGTTTCCGTAGTTTTACATCAATAGTAACAACAGGCTACCGGAACCGATCGTTACCGTGAAATCCTATGGCCTGCATCTAGTTTGCACACATACAACCATTTGAATGATTTGAGTTTGAGTATTTTGTGAAACATTTACGAAAAAAGCAAACAAATTATTTGGTCTGATAGTTCTTTGAGGTATCATGACAAAAAATTCAAAATGTGTACTTTACTTGATGAGACCCTGGATGGGTTTGAAATGCTCTAGTGTTCGGATATAAAAATTAAATTGTAACAGAGCCCGAGAGAATCTTAAAGTGGCATGAACTGCCGAAATTATTTTTTTCATAATTTTCGATTGTTGCAAGAAGTTCAGTGTTTGAAGTACTTTGAAAAACGAGCTGTTTGAGATAAAAAATATTGATAAAGCCATTTGCTCATAGGAACCAGAAATGTGTGCTAAAAATGGTCAAAATTCAAATAGCCGGGATGTATGAATATACTTTTGAGCTGATGTTGTGTCCATATATTTGGCAGCTCATGCATTTGTCAACTGTCTGAACCCAAAGATGAACAAAACAAAACAATTGGGAAAAGGGGAAGAATGAATGTATTTTTTAGCTGAATGAAAAACGTATGTAAAATAATGGTATAGTAGGACTAGAACTCTGAGTGCAGAGTAAACCAGGATTAATCTTCTTATCTTAACCTACGCCTTGATCCACATTGGTTAACATGTTCATTAGTTTGACTGTTCATTTATTAATGACCCTGTGAAACCCACTTCAAGGTCATCCCATGTGAATACTCATCCTCTGTGGATAGACTGACATATGTTGAAGACACATCAGCTCATTACAGGCTAGGGAAAGTAATGAGACTCTGATAGCCATAGTGACAATGAGGGATACCCTTTCACAACCATTTGGTCTCTGTAATTCACCGGTAATGTTTTTCAACTCTCTTACTCCCTACCATCTTTAATCACTTTCAAAATGTTTTAGTTGGTAGTTAGGAAAGGTAAAGCTCAGCAGAAGAATTTCTGTCATTGTTCAAGAAAGTGCCCCCCCCCCCCCCTTTCCCCTCAGAATACTGAAGGTAAATCCCTTTTGAGTTTTCTAGCTTCATCGGTTTTTTACACATCAATATGCATTTTTTCTAGTTAAAATGCAATCATTCAGTCACCTTGCTCACCAACAGTCAGGTGAGCTTAGTCTCCCAAGTAAATGATCACCAACAGGGAGATCAAATATACAGTTACATGCACTGTCCATGTTAGATCCTCTCCAAAAACAGTTTTGGTAAAAAATAATAATTCCAATTTATGATATTTATGATCACTAAAACACACGGGCACAGGGAAAATCTTCTTGTCTAAAATAACCATGGAGACAAGTTTCTAATTGTGTTAAAAAGAGGTATATCATTTAGACCTTTATACCCCATAAATTGTTGTAACAAACCAAACCTATGATATTTCATTAGGTTGACAACTGACAGGAACTTAGCCTTGGTCAGTAGAATTTTCTGGAATCCTTTTTTAACACATTGACAATGGTTCCCAATTTATGATATTTATGAACACTAAAACACACTGGCACTGGGAAAATCTTCTTGTCTAAAATAACCACGGAGACAAGTTTCTAATTGTGTTAAAAAGAGGTATATCATTTAGACCTTTATACCCCATCATAAATTGTTGTAATAAAGTAAACCTATGATATTTCATTAGGTTGACGACTGACAGGAGCTTGGCCTTAGTCAGTAGAATTTTCTGGAACACTTTGTATTACATTGACAATCCTTACGCATCTTAAGCTATAGTAAGAATATCGTCAGACTATATATTATGGGGTCATGGGAAAAGACAGTGAAAATGAATGATAGATAGGCAAACTTTGACCATCCAAGCATACTCTGCTAACTTTAATATGTGATGTGAATCAAGATTTCTGTGTAGCTGAACATGAAGGATGGCAATATAGAAGAAAGCAACGTTTAATACAGAAGCAGCGATGGGGATATGGCCTCTGGATTTTCTTGCCGATCATGATTCTATGCCACATTGAGATATTTGCGGCAGTTGATTTGCCGAAAAATTTACACTAATTAAAAACTTAAAAATGATATTTGGTGGAAGAGGTAAAACTACTAAAAACTTTTAGTTAATTGTGTAATTATATATATGTAAGTTACAATTGAGGTACTTGTCTTGTAAAATTGGCATGAAAACAAAGTCATGCATTTATTTGAGTTGATTTCAAGAGGACACCTGCATTGCATGTTTTTTAGTTTGTGTTCAGTTGGGTATAGTACTTAAGTGTATATGGAATTTGTAACATTATATACAAATGTATCCTCAAAATTACACAATCAACGCTTGAAAGGAAACCTACACATCCTTGTTAATCATTTATTGCAGTTTGTTTTGGATGGTAAGTGCCTTCCAGAGCATCTCTCCCCTTGTCCCTCCCAGGGCCTCCTGTGGAGAGGGTAATGGGACAATCTGTGGAATGACTGTGTAATCAGTGGGAATAAGGCTGTTGGTATTCAACTTTATGTCAGACTAGACCAATCAGGAAGGGTTAAACCTCTCTGGTTACAGGCCTGGGGCTATAGAATCTGTTTTAACCAGATGTACTGGGAGCTAAAAAGGAAACAATTTTGATTTAAGTACCCAGTTGCAGATGTGTGGGTTTATCATGATTTGTAAACAGGAGGCACTGCAGGGCAGACACACTCAAAACATTCAACAGGAAAAAGGGTAGTGGTTTTGAATGCTGTTGCATTAGCCATCATTTTTTGTAGAGTTCATTGAAAGAGTTGATTTGAAAAAAAGTTAGGGATTCCGAATGTTTTATTTAAGACAGTGTTATTTATAACACATTTGCAATTTAAGTCTAGTTTCATATGTCCCTGGAGGGCTACATGAAGATGTCATGAAGGTATCTATGAACTTGAGAAAAAAGATCGCCTTTAATAAAAGTTGGGACTTAAAAAAGGTTATTGCCTCTAGAAAGAACTTGAGTTTGTGTTCTGATAAAACTAAGAAGACAGTTTATTACCTAATGTTTTCTTTTCTAAATTGATACAGTATCAAGGCCAGTTGAAATTTGTTGATTTGCAGGATGAGTTTACAGAGTTTAAGTAAGGCCTTTTCCTTCTTAAAACTGCTGTAGCACTAGTAAATAAATGTAGCATATACTTGAAGAATGTAATTCTGAGGTTTCTCGATCACTGGAATTCTGGATCAAAATCTAGATAGGATAGGAATAGTTATAGCAGATGATGAGATTACGACTTGACCATCGATAGCTTCATGGCTTACATGGTACTGATTATCATCTACTGGTTCACTGAAAAAAGGGTTAAGACATTCGGTTCAATTTAAAGTTATGCTAGAAGGAGAACATAGCAATCAAAGATATAATTTTACATATTAGGACATGGTTAGCCCAAAATTATTTCTGTCTGTATCTTGAATTTAAGAGCCAATATAAGTAAGAAACATATGTAGATTTTACAAACTAAAGCTGATTTTCAAGTCGCATGAGCTGCCTAAAATTGCATTTGTTTCATAAATGCGGATATTCACAACAGAAAGAGTCTTTGAAAGTCATAAAAACTAAACAAGGTTGAAATGTGGAAAATTCATACAGTCTGGGATCTGCACAAACTGATTGATTGATTGACAGATTGGTGTTTTACGCCGCGCTCAAGATTATTTCACTTATATGGCGGTGTTGCCAGTTTTAGTGTGGGAGGAAACCGGGCTCTGTGCCCGGAGGAAACCCACGACCTTCCGCTGGTAACTGGCAACCATCCCACTGCACAAACTGAAGTAGTGTTCGAAAAGTAAACAAATTGAAATAATGTTCATTCATTCTAAGCCTAAGTTAGTTCAAAACATTAATTTAATGTACATTCTTGAGACTACTACTACTGCTAAAAAGATCATGTTTTGAGAAAAATAGCCAATAATTTCAACATTCTGTTTTATCGGAAAAATGTCACCATTTTGGCAATCCTGCCATTCTAAACAAAGTATTTATTTTATCTTGGCCTCTAGACACAATTACTGAAGGATGACTGGAATTACAACAATTTAAGAACTAATAGAAAAAAGAATTGGAAGATAATCAAAATTGTTGAAACACTGCTTAGAATCCAAAGACACAATTAAGATAAGCCAAAGAGACTAACAACCAGCCTGGAATTACTTCTATTGACTTTGAACAGAACTGTGATAAACACACTAAGTATGATGTTTAGGCAAAGAGTAATACCCTCGGCACAACAAACCAAGAGAGGGTGCCGTTAGTTACTTATCCCAGTTTCTATTACATACGGACATACCAGCAGCAGACATATTTCTCATTCCCGATAACCCTCCCATGCCAGAAGCCTATCTTATCGTCCCTGTGTTTTTCTTCACCACTACATTGGCTGCTGATGGAGCCAGGCCACTTCCATTCTTTGATAAGTATCAAGTGAGTCTGGGATTTTATTTAGGTCTGTTGTCTACCCACAGTATATCACTCATCAATCTGTGAGATTGAAGGATTTTCTAACATAAGGCTTAAGAAAACATTTGGAAAACTGTGATTGAATGATTCTTTAATCTAGACATTTTGAAAACAATTCCAGTGACCCTCTGCAAGGCAAAGAAAGTACATGGAACAAGTAGAAGAACTTGTGAAAAAGAATTACAAATTTGTTTCTTCACTTGCTGTTGTATGTATTGACCAGAAAGATAGAATTGCTTGACCTGTACATGTACATATGGATATGGATATGAGTTATTAAGTTTGCTTCCATTTACTTATCTACAGGCAGAAATATTTAGGTTTTACTGATATTGTTATTTCGGTTGAATTGTTATTTTGTTTGACTTTGGCTGGATGACTGTGTGTTTGCATAATTTATCTGCATATCACTCCTGTTTAATTTTCCTCTAGTCCAAATTATTATAACACTAAATAAACATCCTGGCAAGTCAGTACTGGTATATCATTTTCAGTTTGGACATCCACAAGTGTACATCTCTTCCCGAAAGGTCATAAGAATATTTGAAAGAGAGTTAGATTTCATTAACTTTGTTAATTAGGATAAGTGGAATTTCTCAAACTTCTTCTGGGAACAACAACAACCAGCGTCATTTAATGGACTTTCAAAAACTGTTTGTTTGAGCAAACATAATTTTATGGAATCTTTATAACTATTTCTGTGAACAACAACATCAACTTTGACTTTGATTGGCTAAGCAGATTTGTTGGATAAAGTTACAGCAACATCATCCAGATGCTATTTGAGACACTTATTTTGATTGGATGAAGTGATATGAGAAGATAAAGTTACAATGATATTTGTTAAAGATATTTTGATTGGTTGAGATGATGAAGCTAATAACAGTGGATGTGTAAAGGTCAAAGAGATCAGAAGTCATTTTGTGGAAGATTTTACTGATAAGATCCTTCAACAAAACTTGGAAACTTGTGGACTATTTTTGGAAAAGAACAAAAATTTAAAAAGCGGTCCAATGGTGTTAAAGGAGAGATATTCTTTACTACAAACTCTGGTATCTTAATGAGGTTTTTCCTAACCAGATTTGTTTACACGTGTAATTCTGTCTGATAAATTCTTAGCAAACTACAGCATTGCAATAGTACAGAATAGTGTAGGCTGGTAAGGTTGAAAATGTTTTGTTGCACACTTTACTTGAAAAATGCTGCTTGGATACCTTAGAATCTAAGCGTTTTCTTATTTTTATGTTTTATTGCAATTTTATTGCACCAGGCATCCTAACAGGTTACTTGCAGTGTAGAGTGTCTTTTTATTTAGATATTTCAATCACCTGTCATTAGACAAGAATTTACTCTATTTTTTTCCAGCAAAGTGCATTGTAACTTCTCTTGATGTGAAGTGATCTTAACTCATTACAACATGTCAGCTATCTTCAAAGGGAGACGCTTTTACATTTCAGAATTTCTTAAGGAGCCGCCCAATTTTTTCTCCGTCTGGGCATTTTGCTATGGTGCTCTCTGCCTAGTCTGACAGTCAGGTGTTGTTGTTGCCAGCACCTTAGATTTGATTATCTGTATAATAAAGGATACAGGTTTAACACTGGATATGACTATGTTGATATTTTACTGAAGTTGTGTATAACATAAACCGCTTCTTGGAGAAATTGAAGAATCTCGTGTGCAGAATTGGCAACTTGTTGAATCAGCTTTTTACTTAGTTTTGATAATGTGCTCCAGGAATACATACGTACATCGGACTTCATGTGGAGCAGCTAGTTACCTAAGTACTTTGAGACAGTACACGCTACAAGCACCTTTGCAATAAGATTGCTGGGTCTAAGGATTGACGATTTTGTGCAGGAATCTAAGTGTTTTGCTAATGTGTGAGCCAGTATATTTTATAACTTCATGTGAGATTTATCAAAGATCAGAATTTTACATCATTGAAGGATTCTAGTTCACTGACACTAAAACAGATGACAAACTTACTCACATTAAATCTTCATGTGTGGAATTTCAAAATTATTTTGGTGAATTTAAGTATTTTAAACTTCAAAATTTATCTTAATTCCTCTGAAACCAGATGATGTTATACATGTACCTGTACCTACATGTATGATAATGATATTCAAAATTTACCATACAAGTAAAGGTAACCCAACTCCCAGGGCTTGTTCAAGACATTTGACTAGGGAAAATATATATGATGGTGTTAACAACACAGTGTTAGTGTATTTTGTGGATTATTGACTTTAAAAGTTGGATTACTATCCTATTGGAGGATACTTCAGGAGGAATATATATTACTAGTCATCCAGAATTCTAACCAACATGTTTTCCCGTTGGAAGAAGTACAGCTTTGGTGAGTATCATTTTCAATTAAGTTTAATGCTAAAAAAGTTTTTTTATACTTAAAGGGGCTTGAACTGCCAAATATATGGACAGTTTCGTTGAAACGATATTTTCGAGTTGTCTTGTTTTTGTTGAAAAGTTTAGAACAAGAGCTTTCCGCTGATACCAGTCTTGGGAATGTACATGTATGTTTATAAGCAACAGTTCTTGCAAAACTCTTCCTGTTTTCCCCTTTCTCTGAATATGGTAAGCCCACCATATAAATGAAATGATATTTAATAATCAATCGTTAAAGGGAAACAAACATGTCAATTATTCTCTCACATTGTCTGCTTTCTTGTTTGATCTAGTATACATATAATACGTGCATGTACATGTAACAGAATCAAAAAAGGGTACTTGTTATTTCTATTTAGTAAATGACATAATATAAAAAAAAGTCTTCAAACGGCAATAAAATAAAGTCAGGAAGGTAAACTAAATAGGGCAGATACTCATTTTAAAGTGATTGATTGATGTTTTACCCCACACTCAAGAATATTTCACTTCCAGGCAGCGTTGCCAGGTTTATTGGAGGAAAATCAGGGCCTTATGCCCAAAGGAAATTCATGACCTTCGCCAAGTACCTGGCAATTGTACCACATACATACATGTAGATCGAGTGAAAAATTCATTCAGAAGTTTATCAAGTTTTTTTTGTCCATTTTAAAGGGATAGTTTGTTTCCTCAGTTTTCAGAAAATGTTGGTTATTTATTGCATTTGGACCGACTCTTTAGGATGAACGTACACATGTCATAATCTGCATACAATAAGACTGTTGTGTATCTGCAGAATAATAACGTCTCTTGCACTTGTTAACCGTTTTGATGAGTCTTCACTTACTTAAGAATATCTGTACTATTTGAGAAGCTTCTGACATAATCCTTCTAAGTTTTTATTTCAAGGAAAAGAAAGGCCATGTTGTTTTAATTGTACCTTGGCCCTTGTTCTTGTTTGTACACCTTTTTTCAATGGTTTAATCCAAACCTGTGTTTTATATCTATACACACAGCGTTTTATCCACATTGTCAATTTACTTAGAATATTACGGAGGAGAAAGTCAACGGCGGTAATAATGTAGATAAATAAAGTTCAAGTTCACCA
Source organism: Lepidochitona cinerea (assembly GCA_963971465.1). Taxonomy (NCBI): domain Eukaryota; kingdom Metazoa; phylum Mollusca; class Polyplacophora; order Chitonida; family Tonicellidae; genus Lepidochitona; species Lepidochitona cinerea. The sequence continues at coordinate 25,651,133 of OZ020563.1, read as the reverse complement.
TTGATTTCAATAGGCTGGCTTCCATTGATGATGTCATTCTTGTAATAGCACGAATGTGTCTGAGAATCGACCTTGCCTTGCTCTCCATGTAGCAGGGATATCAGTCTTCTTGTGTTTATATATACCAGGAAACATTCTCCAAAAAAAAACATGGGTCTTTTTTCTGCTTCTGTCAAAATTTTGTATGTAATATTCTTCCAGTTGATCGTTTTCATTGTCTTGTTTAGTTTGTGGTACCACAGGTTTTCAACCAGACTAAGTGTCTAACAAAAAACTAAAAAGGGGCAACAGTGCCATATTAGTCAAATAAAGTTTAATGCGTCCTTAAAGTAAAACCTGGATCAATCTTTTTGACAGACAATACTTATAGTTCAAACATCCTGTTATCAATTTGCATATTCTGGGCTTTGAGATCTAGGATAGTTTCTCAGTTTCAAAATATTAGTTGATTCCGGCTACTTTTTCAGAGGATGCTTTAACCTTTAACAGTTTCATCTCTTTATTTAAGTTTTGAGGAAACTTGTGTGTATCCAACAAAGTCATTATATATAGCCCAATGACTAGCTAAAGATATCAAGTGTCTAAACAGTTTTCCCACAAATAACTCAGTTACCCCTGTGAAAGTTTATGGTCATAGTGACCTCAGCTCAAACTCAAAGTATCTTTTCTAGCTGTTTTGAAATGTTCATTTTCTCTAATTTGTCCCTTTAATGAAAATCGTCATTGAATTCAATATAGTTTGAAATATAAATTTTTTTTGGAGTAAAGTCTCTATCTTCAGTCTATTAGAATGATTGATTAATATTTTACGCCACACTCATATATCTCATATATTGTGGCGTAACCAGGATTAGTGGGTGAAGAAATCAGGCCCTTTGCCCGGAGGAAACCCTGACCTTTGACTAGAACCTGGCAACACTTTCACATACCAGTCTATTAGATGATTACTCTATAAGATTGGAATAAGCTACATATTTGAAACAATAAAAAGGGTATATTTTGTATTAAAAGGATTGACATGTTGACCTCTTTGGGATTGAAACTTATCTGTGAAAATTTATTCTGACAATAAAAAGCAAACAAAGCTTACAAGTCAATTTAAGTTTTATAGGATCTTGAGATCTGCTTTTATATTATGCCATATGAAGCCAGAATATATATAAGGAAATCCAGGAGACCAACTTTTATTAAAGTTCTTTCCTTGTTCTTCTCTGAATAAATAAAAACAAACTTATTCTGCTGAGTTATAAAAAAGCTGTGTTTGCAGAAAATGCAAAGTACACATAACATATACTTTAGAGATCCGACAACAAAGCACACTGTGCCTCACTGCAAATATCAGTAAGCTCTCTCGACAATATACATACATAGGGGTGCATTTTTATTTTGTGAGGAACAAAAATCATTTGTTACGGGGCTGTTTTGTCTGTGGAAGGGTTGAGTTTCACACGCAGGAAGTGCAATCAGTTTGGCTGTTTGCTTTTCCTTGTTTATTCCACGAAGATGCTCCTTGTTTCGTTCTGACATCTTTTAATCAGCCGTCAAAGCTTGACAGAGTGAGAACGTGTCCCAAGGCTTTGAAGTCAGTTCACTGTTCAGTCAACTCAGGACACAGTTTGAGTTTAAAATTTGTGTCTATTGTTACTTCACCAGGAGACCTGTAGCCTGTTAATCCAAGCCTTACATAGCAAAGACAACAGTTTATTTTTTATTTCTCTTTATTATTTAAAAAAAAAATTGCCCTTTGCACCAAAGGATTGTACACCCTGATTTTGATGCTTTGGAGTTGATGCTGATATACTTGACAGTTTTGCTTAAAACCCCCTTTTTTAAAATATCATTTTGAAAACAGCTTTGCACTTTGTGAATCTTGTGAATGACAATACTATAGTGTGTGAAGATTTTGACAATAATTATACTCATTCATAACTTGAATCATCTGTCCAATGACATTGCTGTATTAGGCCTACCTGAGGATCATTTTGAGGTCAACTTTTGCCGTGAGTGTAAGATCAGTGATTTTTGCTCGTCTCCTGCAAGGCTGATGAAGTCCACCCTACGTCACTGTTTCCTTAGTTGAGTTTGTGTCAATTAGTTGAGGGGTCTGGTTATTGTGATCAATCACACAACTCCTGTCTCTGTCTCGTTTGACAGTCTTTGTCAGGTGTTGCTTCCGAGGTAACAAGGTTTTTACCTGCACAGGTATATCTATGAACTATGAAGTTTATGAAAATTGAAGGTAAGCTGGCACACACATTTTATAAAGTTTATTTCAACTTATTAGAATGTACTTTACTTTTATTGTAGCATTTGTATATAATTTTGTTTTGTAAATGAATTTAACCTGTTTCAGTTGTTGGTCATCATTTGATTTGGTTATATTCCATTACATCTTTTCAAATTTTTATCAATGTCGGCTATTAAAAACTACATTTATGCTTGGACTAAGGGCAAGCTCCTGTCAGTCGTCAACTTAATGGAATATCATTGGTTTAGTTTATTACAACAGTTTATGATGGGCTAAATGATGTACATGTACCTCTTTTTAACACAATTAGAAACTTGTCTCTATGGTTATTTTAGACAAGAAGATTTTCCCTGTGCCCGTGTGTTTTAGTGTTCAGAAATATATGCTTGGAAGGACAGGTGGCATTACATGTAGCTGCTGAAATGCAGAATTTGTTCCTAAATTCTGATTATGTTTTTCTTTTTAATGAGTTACCTGTGTTAAGTATTCTTAAATTCATTATTCATAGTTTAGTTTGGCAGATACAGTGTAGCTAGAATTATTGAAGAAGGGAATCAACCTACATTTTAAACCAAGTAGGATTATTTATTGAAGCATTTACACCATTCCAAATATAACTCTTACTGGATGAGCAACTGGAATCTTGCTATGCTGAAATTACCTTTTTGTTCCTCCATGACCAAAGACTAACTTTATAGTTACATGTGACGTACTATTGGGTGAAATCTGGATTTAATGATTTTAATCTTCATCCAGTTTGTTAGACTATAGTTTTGGGATTGATTGGGTTGAGTTGTAAAGTTTAGCCGGTGTCAGATACCTTGTAAACTTGGGTGCTATAAAACCGTCACCTCTAATTACCACACCTCTTCAGTCGGCGAGACAGAAGCGCTATATTTCCTAATGCCTGAAGACTTATATCAATAGGTCACCAGTTTCAATTCACCTCAATCCAAAGCAAAAACTGATAATGTATAATGTTTGCCAAATCTAAGAAGTTTCCTCCGAGCAAAAAACCCTGATCTCCTCTTCTCCCCCCCCCCCCCCCCCTCCTCCACTAAAGCTAGCTGTGCTGCTTTAAAAGTGAAAGTGGTATTAAAGTGGCATGAGCTGCCAAAATTGAGATATTTGGCCATTATAACAGAATGTTAAAATTATCTGCTATTTTCCAACGCCAATCATTAAGTTTTTCGATGACCTTCAAAGCCTCTTACTGTCGTGACAATCATAATCTATGAAAATAAATAGTCCGCATTTTGGCAGCTCATGCCACTTTAAACATTAATTAATTAAGTCTTGTGCAATTAATAGAATCCGATAAATGATGTTAAAAGAGGATTGATATTCTGTTAAGTTGAACAATTAAAGTTATAATGAACAATGGTTACAAATGTATCCCTTGGATTAATGATTGGAACCTGTTGATTCCCATATATTGCTCCACATTTCAGATGCAATACTCTCAGAAAAAGATACTTTGAGTTTAAGCTGAGGTCACCATGACCCTAAATTTTCACAGGGGGTAAACCGAGTTATTTGTGGCAAAACTGTGTAGATAAGGATTCTGATTGTGAATAGTGGTTCTTAGAAATGTTTCCCATGAATGAATGCGTGGGACCTGGGATCTTTATGTAACTTACAGCCGTGTTTCATATTCTTCAACCATGTGCTAATTAACTATCATAATTAAAGACGTCACAGGTAAACATTAACGAAGCTGCAGAATTAAAATGAAAGGATCACTAATCAGGCCATGTGATTTACGATGTTATTTTACGTGAATCTGTCTGATTGTTGAATCAAGCGCGGTCGTTTGTCATCTGTGAGCAGATCTATTGACTTGTTTTGTTGATTTTTGTCCGACTCCTTTACCCAGTTTCATAGGAATGCTTGCATCATTGGCCTAACCCAGAGCTCACGTTTTTATACCCTCTATTTCATTAATTAATCCGTTGAAATAATTAGTCACAATGAATATTTTTTTTGTGTGATTATGTAAATATAAATATTGATATAATGTTTCCAGGTACCTTTGTACGGCTCAGGCTTTTATCTATCTGTTATTGACTTGAAAATAGACTTTAAATTGACTTTTCAGTTTATACAAACCGCAGAAGAAATGAAACAAAATTAGCCAATATTTTTTAAACGATTTTATCCCCAAAGCCAATGGCTTATGTACATTTACACCTGTATGTTGAAAGTTCAAATCTAAAAATGACTTGCCCCTACCTAAATGTACATGTACCCAATTTTTTTTTTGTTTTTTATTTTGATAACTTGTCTTCGTCGTTATCATAGTTTTGGTTTTCACTGGGCCTCTAAGTTTGAAATTAGAAAATATAAGGAACCATATTGCATGTAAATCTCAAGTGTGCTTTTAATTCAAGCAACCTTGTTTTAGAGGTACCAGAATTTAACAATTTCCATACACTGTTTATGTTTTCCTTTTTCTGGGGGAAATTGAAGAAAACAGATGAAATTAAATTTTAAGAAATTTACAGAATTACATATCTTGAAAATTCAATTGTACAAAAAAAAATATTTAAAGCTAGATTTACTATCTTTTTTTTTTTTTTTAACAGTCTCCACGGAAAGCTTTTTCAAAAGCAGGACATTGGATCACAGGAAGGACAGCTATACAGGTAGGATAATTTTTTCTCTCACTTTGTTCTTTTGAATGTCTGTGTCATTGGATGCTGAGATAAGAAACCTACATCTTGATGTTTTCTTACAGGTCTTCTAGGTGTTATATGTATACTTATCCCAAGAATTATTTTTTACCCCAGGATAGTTTTTGAGTGGGAACAAACAGATACGTAATCTTTAAGAAAATAGATGGATCTTGATATTTCCTGCCATTATTTTGAATTTACAAGAGAAAAATGTAACTTCTTTTAAAGGATAGACTTTATATTTAGACTTCTGTTAGCTTCATTTCTTTCAGGGTTTTTTTTTTCACACACATAACACGTTTTTATTACATACATGTTTTTCTTCACATACTGCATGTATCTCTTTGAAAACCACTCTTCATTTTCATAGATGTGTTTAAATGAAAAATAAAAGCACAATTATTTAAACTTCATCAACGTCAGTGCTGGAAATAGTATTTCCAATGAGGCCACTCTGTATGGGAAAAGTAGTTGCCCTTCTTAGGAAATAGTTGACCAGATTTATCATAAATGTTTGTAAGAAACTTATTTAAGATAAAATTATGGTACATGTAATAATTGTTAGTTTGGATCAATTCAAATCCCAATCATTTGCCAAACAAGGCAAGCTTTTTTCAGACTTTACTTGTCCGCAGGTCAAACCACAAAAAGCTTGAGGGCCAGTAGGAAGTTTCTCCACTGAACATAATGCTATTTAAGATGTTAATCCTTTTTGAATATCCAATTGATTATTCAGCAGTACTTTGTTTTCTTTGTTATTAGTCTTACTAAGTAAAAGAAAGTTGGCCCAGTAATATTTTCTTCCATTTTTTCTAAGAGCTTCAATCAACTATATAGAACAGTGCATCAGCTGAATGTTTTATTCCTAGTTAACCATGCTACAATATTATTCTTTTCTTTTGGCTATGTCTTATTCAACCAGGCTGTTTGGATTAAAGGTTTGAAACCAATCTAGGTGTGTCTATATTATGTAATATCAGCCCACATAATCATAGTTTCAAAATATGGCACTTTCTCCCTTTACTTATAATCCATTGTCCGTGGAAAAAAGGCCAATAACACTTTTGTGGCCATTGACGATTCTTGAAATATAATATTGGGTATTACTATACAAAACTTTCTTCCTTGTCGGGTCTGGAAAAGTTTTAAAGTATTTTCTATCCTTGCCAAAATTTACGGGAATTGTTTGGAGTAGATTCTTCAGGATAAACATTACGTAAAAACAAAGCTGATTTTCAATCTGGAATATCTGTGGCCTATTTTTTCAAAAGATTTTATAATCCTTAACGTCTGCCAGTTGGCAATGATATTATTCTTCATTCCCCTTTTTTAGGGCCGTTATCTCTTAATATTGGCCCTCAATATGGACACACCCTTAAGTAACTCTAAACCATGATTTTTAAAGTATTTATGTAAGAGATTCGCTGTTCATCTCTAGTGATATTGTTTGAAGGCCATATTTAAGTTCTTCAAATATCTGAAAACAGGTTGTTTATTGAATCACTCAATTTCTGAGTGAAACCTGGGCACATTGATGTGTTTTAACTTGCATTTACATCATGTATGAGATGTTAGACATTAATTGCTGCATATACAGGTAACGAAATGCAAGGTGACACCAATACCTGACAGCTGGTCATTTTGTTAGCAACTTGCAAAGTGAAGATCAACTATGATTTACCAATAAAAATACAATTTTAGAAACTTGTTTAAATTACTTTTAGGGCTCTGAGAAGTTTATGACGGATTACAGCCAATTTACCTTATTCTAAATTTGGTGTTCGCGCCATATCTCTTTGAAACTTAAATAGTGTATTGAGCTCATGAACAAGACAGATAGGATTGCTTTTTAGCATTCTGAGAATTTTACGTGGGGTACCACAGTCAATTTACCTTATTCCCAATCTATGAATGTGGTGTCCGTTCACTAACTTGAGAACCCTGTGTCGTTTCCTTTTGAAACTTATATAAGCCACTATTTCTAAATTGGGGGCCAGGAGGGTATGTCATCTTCTGAAGGCTCTTGTTTCTAATTGCATACATAATATAGTATTAATAATTGCTTTTAGCAGTTGATAATTAAATTACATTCTATTTTATTTTTGTTTGCTTTAGTTTTAGAATAGTGAAGAATAGTTTTACATTATGTAAGACAAGAAGTAAACATCATGCTTTTGTCTCTGTTTTTGAAGATACATGTAGTTGAGTTTTAATTAATTAGTGTCTTTTAGAAAGTGGGTATAACAGTATTCTCGTTATTTTGGGATTACACTTTCTTGAAAATATGGTGGAGGAGGCCGGTTGGCTGAATAGATAAGGCAGCCGTCATTTAGTGCTGGCGATAGGTGCCATACTCTGGGACCTGGGTTCGATTCCCGTTTCGGGCGCCACCCAAAAATCGGTAGAGGAATTTCTACCATACTTTCAAGAAAGTGTAATCCCAAAATAACGAGAATACATGTAGTTGGATTTGAAGCACGGAGTTCACCCTTAGCATAACTGTATGAAAAGAATGTATATCTCCAATGCTCCTCTCTATTGTCTTGATAGATATCGTAATTGAGCTAAGTTTTCTTTGGATTGTTGAGGACATTCCATGTTACATAAGAGTATTAGCATGCCTTCTTTCTCTCAGCAATTGACAACATGTGTTTTTCCTGTTTCACAATGGTCATGTGAGGTTTTGAAGGTGCCTGAACTCTGGGGTAAGTTTATTCAGAACGTGGACTCGTGAAATATCAAAGCAACAAGGATGTGACAACAGCGCTTAGACTGTGTATTGTTGTGGACAGTTGTAAAACAGGGCCCTTGTAAAAAGAAAAATCCTGCCTATTCAGGCTGGAATTGATTGTCCTCACACATGCATTTGGTTCTTCTGCAGATTGTTATCTCCCTTTGGATTAACTCTTCGGACAACGCTCCAAGGACCAAAGTATTTATATGTTTGTGTATCTGCAACACCGGATTCGGTATATCATTAACCGCTATAACTTGTTTAACTACTCAGGGAAATGATTATGAAACTATTCATCTCTACAGGCCGTGTGTTATAGTGCTAAAAATATATAGGCTACTGGTCATCACTGATTTGAACAAAAAAATCTAATAATTTGCTTACAAAATGTCCAAAAAAACAGACAGACATTTAATTACTTCACATGTTGGGAAAAAATTTTTAGAGCAAATTTGGTAGTTTTTGACCATTTTAATATCTAAAAGACCAAATACCAAAATAGTCACTGCGGCTAATCTGGCCTTAGAGCAATTTGAAGCTTTAAATGAAATCACCAGACTGGAGGTCATCATTCATGAACATAGGTGACCAATATGACAGAATTTTTATTCCAAACTATCTGAGGTATATTTATGAACACTAAAACATAAGGGCACAGGGAAAATCTTCTTTTCTAAAATAACCCTGGAGTCAAGTTTCTAATTGTGGTAAAAAGAGGTATATCATTTAGACCTTTATACCCCATAAATTGTTGTAATAAACTAAAGCCTATGGTATTTCATCTGAGGTATATGTGATTAAGGTTCGACAGAGGGTGTAGAGGTGTAGAGGGTTCACGATTTGTTTGCATTTTGTATGCCAGAATCTCTCGTGCTTGTCTCTGTTGTCTAATGAAACGTGTGTTAGTCTACCTTTGTTTTCTGAACATTTCTCAACCATTGTCTTTCCTCGAAGACGTGTCAGTGTTGATTGTGTTTTGACACGGTGACGGAAACTGTCTCAACTAACTGTGACAACTGTACTATCATCAATTCCCTCACACACTACAGCCTCTGTTTATACTGTCTCATCATTGTAGAGGTTGTGGGTAGCAAGCATTCTTTCCATTTGTTTATGATTACATTGGTTTAGTTTCTGCCACGTTATGAAAGATGACAGTGTGCATGTTGACAATTCATTACACCTTTTGTGGTTAACAAGACTGCAGCATTCTTACCATTTGTTTATGATTACATTGGTTTAGTTTCTGTCACGTTATGAAAGATGACAGTGTGCATGTTGACAACTCTTTACACCTTTTGTGGTCAACAAGACTACATCATTCTTACCATTTGTTTATGATTACACTGATATAGTTTCTGCCACGTTATGAAAGATGACAGTGTGCACGCTGACAACTCATTACACTTTTACACCTTTTATGGTTAACAAGAGTACAGCATTCTTACCATTTGTGTATGATTACATTGGTTTAGTTTCTGTCACATTATGAAAGATGACAGTGTGCACGCTGACAACTCATTACACCTTTTGTGGTTAACAAGACTACATCATTCTTACCATTTGTTTATGATTACACTGATTTAGTTTCTGTCACGTTATGAAAGATGACAGTGTGCACGCTGATAATTCATTACACCGTAACACCGTTTGTGGTTAACAAGACTACAGCATTCTTACCATTTGTTTATGATTACAATGATATAGTTTGTGCCATGTTTTGAAAGATGACATTTTGCATGCTGACAACTCTTTACGCCTTTACACTGTTTGTGGTTATTAAACAAGACTACAACATTCTTACCATCTGTTTATGATTACAATGATATAGTTTCTTCCACGTTATAAAAGATGACATCTTGTATGTACGCTGATAATTCATTACACCTTTTGTGGTCAACAAGACTACAACATTCTTACCATTTGTTTATGATTACACTGATTTAGTTTCTGCCACATTATGAAAGATGACAGTGTGCACGCTGACAACTCATTACACCTTTACCTCATTTTTATACGCCCGGCTTGAAAAGCGGGTTGTATTATGGTATCATCTCCGTCCGTCCGGCAGTCCGGCAGTCCGGGCGTCCGCTTTCCCTTCCGCTCCATAACTTCTAAAGTTTTGATTCCATCTGCACAATTTTTTCTAAGTATATACCTTATGGGTAGAAGGTGTGTCGCAAACTATTTTTAACATCACTGGTTACATAATATGGGAGTTATATTGAATTATGTAATATTCCCTTCCGCTCCATAACTTCCAAAGTTTTGATTCCATCTGCACAATTTTTTCTAAGTATATACCTTATGGGTGGAAGGTGTGTCGCGAACTATTTTTGACATCATACATTGCGTAATATGGCAGCCATATTGGGTTATGTAATATTTACTTTTTCTCTCCATAACTTTAACAAATATGATCCGATGTTTTCAAATCTTTCATGTTACATACCATATTAACAGACAGTGTGTAAAAAAATTGTTTATGATATCAACTATTGCAAATTATTGGATTATGTACATTCCCTTTTATTCTTACTTTCATTTTCATGAAAATAACCTTTAAATTATAAAATGGCTTCTACTTTTCCGATTCTCATCAAAAAAGGATTTTTTCAAATTGCAATAATGTTTCTAAATTGATTAAAACTATTCTTAAATCAATATATAACGTTTTAATCAAATGAAAAATGCATATAAGGATTAAAGTTTTATCTACAGACAAAGAGATAAGTAACCCAGCCTTGTTATATTTACATAGTGATACTCTATTTAAACAAACTCTAAAGCTCTGTCTCCTATCTCTTATCTACAAGTGTTGACAGTTTTATGGTCCAGACTCTTCACTCGGATACCACATGGCCATGCCATGCTCAACTGTTTTTTTTTGTAGCCAAATAATATAGAAAAATGATATTATGAGAAAAATTTTCAAATCTACTTGAATTGGTGTGAGCTGCAAAATTGCCAATTAATTGCATTTGTTTAAGTATGATTAGTAAATTATAAACTACTCTTCTAAAAAATTGAAACATTTTAGTCCAAACTATATTGACAACAAGCAATGTTTAACATCACGATTTAACAAGCAGCGAGAATTGATGACTTGTACCGAGTACAAATCTTGTTAATAATCTTTGATGCAAATAGCCCATTTTAAATTTGATACAGATGGATTTTAAAGGTTTTAGTGGTAACATTTCATTTTGTTGACATTACATCACCTTTTACCAAGCTTCAACTTCCTTCCTCTGAATTTTGAAAATTAAATTTAAATAAATATGGAAGGATTTGTTTTGGTATGGCTGCAGTTACTGTGCCTTTCCGGGCGTATTTTGGGTTTCCCGAAACTCTTGTTAATTCGTGGCTCAATATTCTCTTGTCTCTTTGATGAATTTTTGTCAAAAGTGTAATTTCAACGTTTTCACTAGTCTTAGCAGTTTCAGACAATTTCATCGTCTGGTGTTCACAGAGACAGTGCAAGTTTTACCAATTCTGCTTGATTTTCAAGATGTTACTGATAAAAAGAAATAACCGACACTGATAACCTTGAAAAAAATTCAGGGCCAGAGTGAGAATCGAACTCACGACTAAGGGTTACCATCCCACAACTTTACCCATTGAGCTACCCTTACTTGCTGGTAACGGTTCGCTCATTAGATTCTCTTACACACACAGAGCTTTCATAAAGCAATCTCATATATTTACATTTTCATACTTGATGAAGTCACTATTTCGAAAGCAAGCTGCAATCATCATCAGGGAAATTACCGAATCAGTAAATAACCGACAAAGACATTTTGTTGCACTTGATTATTGATTTTGCACATACAGTAACTTATGCTTTATTAACTTTTCTGAAACATGCCAAGTGCCTTTAATTGCTGAATGTGTGTACTCTTAATTGCCTCACCTTTATTCCCTCATTGGAAGCATGAGGTCCAAGGCCTCACACCTGCAAACATCGTTATGTTTACCTTCTCCTGCATTATGTAACTTTGTGTTGTACAATGATTCCCCTGCACTGTATCAAATTTACTTCCTCAATTCCTGCTGGATTTGCAGTTTTAGTGCATTTTGTGAGTTTTGTATGAACAGTCTTTGTGTTGAAGCTAATCCCCCACCAATATAACAATCATGAAGGTTCTGTTTAAAAGCCTATACTGCTCCTGAACAATTTTGGGGTTATAAGTTTCCAAGCTAAATGATTTGTGGGTTGGCGGAAATTCTTGAAGTTTGTATCTCCCATTTAGAAAAAAATTAGAATCTATTCTATTGGAATCTTCCATGTACTATTTTTTTCTGGTTGATTTTGACCGTCTTCTACATTCAGTAATACTTATATGTACCTGTTGTGTTTAAAAGTGGCCCATTTTTAATTGCTGTTTGGGCCTTGGAGAAAAGCAGTCAGCGTGTATCTACACAGCGTACATATGGAGGGCAATTCCTATCAGGGGCATTTTGAGAACTGTGTGCCTAACGTTTGAGGATTTGAGACTCACCTGCTTGCTAACGAGATTAGGCTCCTGAATAAGGAGGTTTTTTTCACCTGTATTTCATTGCTCACCTCAGTGTTAACCAGATTCAGTCCCTGGTTAGGCAGATTTCACAGGTAATACATCCCTCAGTTCTAACCAGATTCAGTCCCTGGTTAGGCAGATTTCACAGGTAATACATCCCTCAGTTCTAACCAGATTCAGTCCGTGGTTAAGGCGATTTTCCGATTGTGTTTCATTGTTTCCCCAATTCTTACACAAATCAGATCAGTGTTAAGAGGATTTTCTTACCTGGATTTTGTGTTACTTTGAATCAGTGGTTGATCGTCTGCACAGAAAATGTGTGAAGTGAACGGGGTTAGTTCTTATTACAGGACAGTTGTGGTGTATATTTCAACTTAGTGCATAACCGCTCAGTCTTCCAACGCTGTCAGGAATGTTTGCCTTTTGGACATTACAGAGACAAACGTTCGACATGTTTCCATTTTCTTTTGAAATCATTGAAATGTAAGGTGGAAATTTATTTTTGAAAAGGAAAGTTTAAACTGCATAAGGATTCAGATATTGTGGAAAAGTTCTCTTGCTAAAGGATTGAACTGAAGAATATTGATGGTATTTAAGGTGATCTAGAGATTTTGAATTATTTGTTATATTGGAATCTGTGCAAAGTGTTTTTCAAAAGGATCTCGCTTAGATTGATATATCAGGAATTTATTATACAGGTTTGATTTATAACTTATTATTGTATTAATTGAAACAAAAGTTTCCTTTTCTACACATTCAATAGTGAAGATATTAACAACACAACTTGTAATAGTTTGTTTATGTTCATATTGAACCATTTTCCCAACTTTGATGGTGTAGCATTTCTAAAAGGGACCTCGTATAAATAATGGTCTAAATGACATACCCCCACCCCCCTTGTTTTAGCACAATTAGAGACTTCCTTCCATGGTTATTTTAGTCAATAAGAGACTCCCTGTGCGTGTGTGTTCGTAAATGCTTTAGAACTAAGAGGGACATATTTTCTTCTTTATAATTCAGAGACATTGTAGTGAACTGAACTTACAGGAAATGCTCTGTGTATGGAAATGTTATAAAGTTTTGTCATGTCATGTTTTTAGACGCAGGTATTTATACAGGGTTTAGTGTGGTATGATCTCTGGCCATAGTTTCAATGTTCGGCACGTGTCAGACACTTTTCACGCGCTGCGGCGTTGTTGTGTGACTAGGACAGTGTCATGTTTTGCAAATAAATATTTTATATTATGGATTTCATCCGTTAGATCTAACAATTTTATATTTTGGAAAAAGCCACTTTTATATTTTGAAAGTAACAGTACTGGTATATATATTTGGAAAACAATAATTTTATTTAGGTGTTATTGTTAGCAGAGATGTAATGTTACTAGCCATTGATAAAATGTAAAAGTTGTCGAGAAAATTTCTAGTTTTGGCTAGTTGTGAATGTGTGAACTCTTAAGTCTCAACTTTTTGACAAACAACTTTTCTAAATTTCTGCATTTATGCATTAAGATTTATAGTGGCATGAGCTGCCAAAATGTTGATATTTTACTGTTAAAACAGAATGCTGAAATTATTGCCTATTTTTCTCAAGATGTATAATTCAGAAGCTTTTGAATGCTTCTAGTCTCGAGAATGTATGATAAAGTATTGTTTTGAAATAACTTAGGCTTAGAATGAATTAAAAATTAAACGAGAACTTACCAAGTTTGAAGTTTGATGATAATTCTACCGAGTTATTGAGTTCACGTAGGGATCACATGAGATTGCACGGGGCGTCCTATTGGCATACTTCGAAGCTTACGAGAGACCGTTTTGCATTAAACATGGGAGGGAACAATAATTGACTATGTTAATGCATGGGTGGGATGTGATCCCTACGTGAACTCAATAACTCGGTAGAATTATCATCAAACTTCAAACTTGGTAAGTTCTCGTTTAATTTTTAATTCTACCTCGTTATCGTTCACTACGGGATCACATGAGATATTCAAAGTACCAAAACAGGTCACGAGTAACAAAATACGTAGATTGGAATGATTTATTAAATCACTATATAAGCATTGATAAGTTATTTGTCTACTTCATCCAAAATTGACAGTCCAAATTGACCTGGCTTACGTAATGGTTTATTATAATACTTTCCGAACGTGGACTCCGAGCGCCAGCCAGCAGTTTTCATGACGGTTTGTAATGGCACTGAGTTTCGGGTTGCAGCGCTAACAGAAGCTGACCTGGTGCTGTGGGGAGTAAAAATGTTCATATCTATTCCAGCTATAGTTAAAGTGGATTTAATCCATCTGGATATAGTTTCCTTACATACTGCCTTATGTGGTTTTACAAAAGAAATAAACAATTGAGTATTCTGACCTCTCAGCAACTTAGTTCTGCTCAAATACTCATAAATACAAGATACAATACAAAGTCTTTTATCATTTGGATATGCAGGCAGTTCAATTTCACCCTGGTGATATTTAGGACACGACTGTTTAATAAGATCGCCTATGCGAAAAATACAAAGTGTATTGCATAAAGTCATGTTTCGGATATCAAACAAAGATATGCTTTGTACTCTCTGTCCTGTAAGCAAAGCAATTAAACAAACAGTTTTCATGGTTAAAATTTTTAAACTTAAAGTTTCCACTGGAGATAAACCTTGGAGATATTTTAGAAGAAGACTTGTATCCCAGGTAACATTTAATTTAGGTAGCGTGGGACGCAAATGAAAAACCCCTTTCATAAATCGAATTACTAGTGGGTGTGAGCCAACTGGGCGATCATTTTGAATAATAAAAGAAGATAATGCCGATCTGGCAGTGTTAATCGTACTGTAATTTAAACCTTTGTCAAATAAAAACGTCAAAAAATTAACTACTGTTCCCACAGAGGCACAGAAGGGATCGAGATTCCGTTCACTGCAAAATTGAGTCCATCTAGTGATGTAGGATCTGTACTGTTTACGGGTAGATGATCTCCATGATTGTTGGATAATCGTAACTGCTCTGTCTGAAATGTCGTAACTACGGAGGTATCTCCCGATATACGGCATGCCAACAATCTCATTTTCACTAGAGGATGTATCCAACTTTTGTTGCATGGGTGTCGAAGCGTTTCCGGACCTCTGGGAATTAGAAGGGGCCGACGAACCAACATTTTTAGCAATTGAGCGAACCACACTTGTGTCGGCCACATGGGAACTATCAGTAGAAGTTCTGCTGAATCTTGTCGACACTTGTGGAGAACATTGGAGATCAAACTGAAAGGAGGGAAAGCGTACATTAAATCATTTCCCCAAGGGACCGAAAAGGCATCTGTTGCGATGGACCCAGGATCCGGTTTCCATTCTTTATTATCATGATTTAGTCTAGACTGCTTATCTGCTAGAAAATTTTGTTTTGAAGGGAGATAACTGGCTGAAAGCCATATATCCCTTTCTATTGCCCATAACCATATTTTCTTGGCAATGTTGAAAAAATCCTGTTTGTTGCCACCCAGTTTGCTAATGTAAGAAACAGCCGTAGTATTGTCTACATTTAGTTTGACGTGAACAGAAGACATATGAGAACAAAACGCCTGAAGGCTTAAATAAGCTGCAAACAGTTCAAGCTGATTGATATGCTGAAGGGCCTCCTCTGAGGACCAGTTGCCTCCCGTGGATTTGTTACCACACACAGCTCCCCAGCCAGTGGTGGAGGAGTCACAATTAATAGTTATATCAGGATTACTATGGCTTATATCTTTCGGATAAAATGGTGCTTTGTTTATCCACCATTTAAGGTCAGATTTAGCATCCTCACTAATTGACATTTTGCTATCGTAGTTGCCTGACGATTTTTTCAACGCAGCAATTTTTTCTATATCTAATTGGCGATAAAACAAAGGGCCATACTGAACACCCTGACAGTTTGACACAAGAATTCCTATGACTTCGGCTACTGACCTAATGGTAAACAAATTTAAGCTATTAATTAGATTGGCACATACAAGTTTCATTTTTGCGATTTTCTCGTCTGTTAGGGAGATTGTTAGCTTCTGTGAATCTAAGACAAATCCTAGAAAAGTAATAGTTTGGCTAGGCTTTAGCGATGATTTATCTTGGTGGATGTAAAATCCTATATGTGTAAAAAAACTGGACAAACACTCTTGGAAGGTTTCTCCAATAATGAGAGAATCATCAATATACGCAATAATGCTAATTCCACTCTGACGTAGAAATGAGCAAGGTACCTTCATTATTTTAGTGAATGAGCGTGGGGCACAGGCAAGACCATTTGGTAGAGCACAAAACTGATAGCGCATCCCTTGCCACTCAAATTTGAGATATTTTCTATGTTCAGGCTTTATGGGGACAGAGTAATAGGCGTCCTTCAAATCTATAGAAGAGAAATAACAGCCTTTTGATACCAGCCTTATGGCAGACTGAATAGTGTCCATTTTGAAATGTCGGTAAACGACAAAATCATTGAATTTCGAAAGGTTTAGTATCATCCTGTATTTACCGTTTTTCTTTTTCCTCAAAAAAATGTTTGACAAAAATTCAGTTTTTTCAAATGTTGAAAGTTCGATAACTCGTTTAGAAAGCAGCTCATATATTTCATGATTAATAAGATTGTTTTCTTGAGGTGAAAAATTACACGGCTGAGGTCGTTTTAATTGATATGGCAGCTCATTGAGATCGATTTGGTAACCTGTCACCGCAGATAGCACCCATTTGTCAGAAGTAATCTCACGCCAGTGGCATAAATGATGTGCTAAGTTACCAGCTTTAAATATTGGGCTACTTAAATCGGTTAACTTGGGCATTTGATATGTAATAGCACCGACCTTACCACGTTGTTGGGGGTTATCTAACGCCTCCCCTCGTCGTCTCTCCTCTTGGTGAATTGGGACTGATATCTCGGGGCGCTGTAATAACCTCTGCCTCTTGGCCGGTTTCTCTGGCCCCTGGATCTCTGGCCTAAAAAAGAATTAGAGCCTCGACCTCTGTTGTCAAAATTTCTGACATGAATATTTTGAGCGATTCTGTTACTTTCTTGAATGTCTCTAATTCTTTTGGGGAGATCATCGCCAAATAAAAATTTACTAATCGGCGTGTCATTTCCGCACAGAACATGATAAGCTTTCTGAAGATGCGGTTTAATCAGGTCTCTACGTCGGAAACTCATTTCGGCAGTTGCTTTAGTAAGAAAAGCTAGGGCGTCTGTTGCCCGTTTTATGTTATCCCGCATTGCGGTTTTACTTAATTCTTTTGAACCTTTGGATACAGCCAACTTGTCAATCAAAGGTAAAATTGCATAAATGGCTTTGGAAATGTCCATTTGAATTTTTTGCATTCTCAGATCTCTAAACTTAACGGATCTGTCAATTTTACGCCAAATATCTTGGTTGATTAAAGGAGGTTGTAAGTTATCACAGTTTTCTGGGCGATTGTATTTGTCCAATAACTCCTTGAACTTTTCGTCAGACATGTTGCCTTCTAATAGCCGTTTTAATATTGAGGCTAACTTTTCGCTTACTGGCGGATCATTGCGTTCATTGCAACCATAAGTTGAAGCTATGTCGTCCATTAGACTATCTAAATTATCACTTAGATTATCTTGCTCTGTTTCAGAGCACGGCTTATCAGAATCAGAACCCATTAATTCCTGCAAATCATTTTCAAGAGAGCTAGGCGCTGTACGCTTCATTTTATTCGGAGGCTCATCTTGGCCTACGGTCAGTGACCGGTCAGTTGTCCGCTTGCTTGGGCCAGGCTGCGGGCTTGTCTCAGCCAAATCAGCAGTAAACAGAACGTCATCGTTCGTGTTACCTTTGAGTGTTTCAATGAAGCTTGTTAAAGTTTTTATGCTTGCAGACATATCACTCATTGCTGAAAGCACATCAATTTGAGGCGAGCTATCGCTTGTTGCGACAAATAAAGATGGTTTATTTTGAGGCCTGGTAGATTTACTTTTAGCAGGGCCTTTGCCTTTATTTTGAACAGGTGAGCCACGTGTTTCACGTTCAGTGCTCATTGAGGAGTTATTATCAATGGCTCGTGTCGAGCTGGGTTTAGGGGCTTGTGTTGCACAACTCAAAAACTCTGTATCAGAGTCCAAACAAAGAGAGTCGTCCCCTGTAGTGACCTCGTGTGGCACTTCTTTTTCCATTTTGCTCTGTAAAACAAGAAAAGGTCACTGATTTGGAGTAACTTTACACATTCAGTAAAATTAAAATTTAAGAAACAGTAAGAACAAAACCGTAGGTTGTATAAAACTTACACAAAGTATCGAGTTTGAGGAGCTTCGGTAAAACACGTCTGATGCCAAGGAGAAAAGGACTCGCGCATGCCAATAGGACGCCCCGTGCAATCTCATGTGATCCCGTAGTGAACGATAACGAGGTAGAATGAATGGTCGTCCCGGTTATTTAAATTTTGTTTACTTTTCAAACACTATTTCGGTTTGTATAGGCCACATACTGTATCGATTTTCCTCATTCCAACGCCAATCACATAATTTTTTGATGGCCTTCAAACCCTTTTACTATCACAACGATCAGAAATTATGAAAAAAGTGCAATTTTTGGCAGCTCATGCCACTTTAAATACCACTAAATAACACTATAATTAAAGGCTTTTGGATATAGGCCTAATTTTATGACCGTAAACTTCTATCATTTAATGATAATGTAATCAACTTTAATAGACGGAAATTAGTTTTTTGTCACAATCAAAATGGAAACCCAACTTTTCTCTAGAAATGGCGTACAGGGGTGCTGGTTTGGCCTCAGTCATTAGATTACTAGACCTTTTGGGGGAAGTGTGGGGGGAGGCAATAACGCCACGTAAGTGAAAATCTGGAGTGTTGCGTAAAAGATCAACCAGTGCTGGAACTAGAGAAACAATCAGATTTTGTTTGTCAAGAACTAGTGAGAGGTTGTTGAGGAATAGATACCCATTATCTGCTGTTTGAGATGGTCTTTTAGGATAGAGGCTATTCTAAGGCTGACTGATTTCCGGATAGGCTAATAGACTGTTTTCTTAAAGATTTGTACGTAGGGCTACCCAGAGACACTACACACAGTATAAAGACTCCAGTCAATTTAAAGGGATTCCATTTCTGTTGAAGTTTGGTTCACACAGAAGTTGAGATACCTTTCTAACTTAATTCAAAGCAAAATGAAAAAAAGTGAAGTATTCGTGAGAAAAATGTCTCTTTAACAACACGTAGAGAGAACCCTTCCTCAACAGAAAATTAGATATTATTTCTTGTGCTATTTATGTTTGAGTATGTTTTATTTTTTGTAGAACAGACTTAAAAATAAGAGATATTTTTAAATTATAACTACATGTAGATGCATAGAAGGGAGTTCTCAATTTTTAAAGAATTTTTTTTTACTTTTCTTATGATGTAAAAACCTCATTGAAATGATGCTTTCAAATTGCCACTAAGTCTTTCATGTGCAATTTATCATTGGGTATGTGTTTGTCATTTAAGGACATTAACAATTTGAAAATGAAAAGGTGAAATTTTCTTTCATATTTGTGACTTCACAATTCTTCATTCTGTGAAAATTATGAGTTATCTGGAAGAGCTCTAAATATTAAAAGCCCTTGTTGACCTGTGAAATGTTTTCATAAACTACAACATATTCACAATGTTTTGCCAAATTGATAAGAACTATGACTTGTTTAAAGATCAGATAAATTCTTCCGAATTGTTTCAATGTACTGAGTTACTTTCACTATCTTCTATTCTTTTTCCCAACTTTTTTCAGACAACTAGACGTGATTATTTGATGAAAACACTGAGATATATTGATCGGTCATTTTTTAGACACAGAAATTTCCAGATTTTTTAAAAAGCTGACTGTTTGCTAATCATGACATTGTGGCCTTGACTCCAAACAGAACATAGCTTTGTCCGAGTTTGATCAAATTTCTGACTACCTGGGCCGTCAAAAAACCTAGGTGTTTCTTAGCGGGATTAGGCCATGTGACATACCGCAACGAGGCCATGATTAGTGATTTTACAACTGACAATCCGTGATGAGTCTTTTATCTGAGAAGTGTCTCAACTGAACTTTTCCCACTGAAACCATGTTTACACATGGCTTAATCACTCTGTTTGAGACATTAGCACTCAGCTTTTAAACCAGTAAAAAAATGATGAGTTTTAAGAAAAGGTTGACTTTTCAATTAAAAACTTCTTTGCCTGAGTTTGTGACGACTTCAATTCAAGAATTGTAGATGTCCTTTTCTGTTGGTGGATATATGTTTAAAGGACAGTTGAATCATCTTTCGTCCAGTCGATGTTGATGCTTGTACAGCTTTACACTGGGATTCTGGTGGCTAGGGGAAAAACAGATTGACCTGTGCAGGACCATGGTTATTATATATTTTTGTTATATACAAATACCATCAGATTCGAAAAATGTAAAAGCGATTTAGTTAACAAGTTTCGCTAAAAATGAACAACAGTCAACTCAAGGTATTTTTCCCAGGAAACTTTGCAAAACTTTGGTGTGATGTATCATGGTCAATTACCGCCGAGCCTGATGACGTCACATAAAATTACGCAAAGCTTTCTGGGTAAAATGTACCTCAGTTCGCCATTTTGTTTATTGGTACTTAGCAAGGTGTTACTTTTTTAGAAAACATTGATGACATAACCTGTTTTTATCCACACATTTTTTCTGGTAACTTTACACCTTTTACGTCTTCTGTTCGATATAGTATTATTTCTTCCGTCATATTTTAAAATTATTTTAACATCCCTCAATCCCCCGAAATGCTTTGCTCGTAATTTCCAAGTGACATCAAGCAATCGGTCAATTACATGTAGTAAGTTATGGAAGGTTCCAGTTCTTTAGCTGTCTTTATCTGTGTCTTCACACATGCCAATCATTTTATATATTTATGAACACTAAAACACACCAGCACAGGGAAAATCTTCTGGACTAAAATAACTGTGGAGACAAGCTTTTAAATGTGTTAAAAAGGGGGTACATGTTATTTGGACTTTTGCCAAAGGGGCATAACTCTAGAGGCCTTAACTGGGGGTGTAGCTGTCAGTGATTATACATGTAACTATAAGATACAAACTTTCTCAAAGAAAGAGTTAAAGGCCTTTACCTACAAAAATCTGATTGATTTTTTAAAAAAATGATCGTCAAAAGAAGTTCAGTGTTTGAAGTTTCTAGAATGATGAATTAAAAGTATTGTTAAAGCCAGTGACCCACAAGCTAAATGGAAGTGTTAATAATAGACAGAATTCAAATAGCTGGGATGTATGAGTTCATTTTGACTTTTTGTTTTTCATAAAAGTATCATTATGGGCATCTCCAACACTGGAATCTGTTGAAAGTGTCACTTAAACAATCTGTATTTCCGTACTTGTTGACAATAGTAGGTTAAAGGGATTTTCTTTTCTTACATGTATATGCACATTGGGAAAATGAAAAAGAAGTTACATGTAATTATCAAATTTGACTGACTAATCAGATAATGATGTTTAAAAATTCAATCAATCACAACTTTTCACTGATGATATACCACAGCTGTTTACATTGACATTTCATCATATTTAGATTTAATTCTAGATTAGGGCTAATTAACATCTAATTAGAAATTAGTTAACTTTTCTTTGTTTGTGTGCTTGTTAAGATGCAAGTTAATCTGATGTTGTCTTTAGGAACTTAAATAAATTTGTTGACTTAATTGCAGATTTGAGTGAAAATCGTCACTTTGAGACAGAACATGGATCACTAAGACTCCGCAAACGTGAGTACCACTTTTTAACTGAACGCATGATTCCATTTTATCTTTGAACTTTATTTTATTGACGTTGATGACGTTAATTATGTGGATTCCCTTTTAAAGAGTGTTTGTTACCTTTTACAGGTGAACTATTCTTGAGCATGCCATAAAACCCCAATCAATAATTCAAACAATCAGATGGACCTATAGATTGAATTAAAAAAGATTGTTGTGGAAAAAAATTAAAATTGTTTCTATGAAAAATCAATTTAACTGTAACACATCTGTTAGGAATCATGATAAACTTTACCTTTATCATTTTGTTGTTGTTGTCTTAACTCATCCTTGATAGCATTATCTATGGACTATATATAACCTTGTACATGTAATATATGCGGGGCCTCCGTGGCTCAGTAGGTAGAGCGTTGGAAGCTCAATCCGAACAGCCTTCCACCAATGGGTCGCGGGTTCGAATTCCACTCAGTCCCCAAAAAATTGGAAAATTTTCGGACTGGGTTTTCACTCGAACGACCTATGTGGGATGGTTGCCAGTTACCAACGGAAGGTTGTGGGTTTTCCTCCGGGCATAGAGCCCGGTTTCCTCCCACAATAAAACTGGCAACGCCGCCATATAAGTTAAATAATCTTGAGTGCGGCGTAAAACACCAAACAATCAATCATGTACATGTAATATGGCATATAAGTTTTACAATATTTCCACTAATTTCCAGGTACAAATGTTTAGATAGCCTAGTGACATCAGTTGGAAATTTTTGTGACTTTCAGTTCTGATGCTGTGGAACATCAGGCTTCCAATGAAAAAAAAACACAGCATCAAAACTTTCAGAATGAAATAAATGTCACATTGCTACATTATGTAAATCTCCGAAATAACTTTTAATTGCTATGAAATTTACTTAGAGAGATACCTTTCAAAGCTACATGAGCGGAAAGCCTGGTTTCCTTGCCCACTAAACCATGCTACGTTACCTTAAAAGATAAATGATCTTAGCTGTGGCTGAAAACACTATTCAATCAATAGGTCAAAGCCAAATGGTTGTAGAATTGTGGGTTTCTCCTTGTAATTAGTTTGCCCCTTTTGATGGTGAACCACACCCCCTCAGTTCAGTGTATACCATTAATCAAGGGTAGTGTCTGGTCGCCCATTAACACCCAGGGGGTTGATATGGATGTGTTAGATGATTTGTTAACTGTCTGTTCACGCTGTAAACTATAGCTGGGAACTCTATTACTGGAGACAGGATGTTATGTTTTGACTTACTAGCTTGACATCAATTTACTTGCGTATGTACACCTGTTTGTTCCCAGATCCATTTTAACGACGGAACAAGAATTGATTCCTGCTCTTCTATTGCATAAATTGTAAATTCTTCAAATGTTGCATTAAAAAATATAACCTTTTTTCCAGACAACATGATTATTTTAAACTTAGGTTTCCTCCCACACTAAACTTCAGGCAACATCCTTAAATGTCCATTTTAACAAATTTCCATTGTTGTGTTAACATCTGTCTGAGTGAATCGGCAGATTAGAAAGTTGACCAATTTGGTCAGCCAATTTTTCAACATTTTGAACTTGGGAGAGATTGAAATGAAAATTTCCCCCAAAATCTCTCCTTTATGACTGGCAACTCTATTCACAGAGTGCTTTTTTGGAGTCCAAAGATGTATATCGAGAACAGTGATTATAAAATTATGTTGGTTATTTTTTTTTGGTGGGTTTTTTTTATGCTGATGCGTAATAAAGTTTCACAAATTTATGCAAATGTCACTTTGAGGATGTTTACTAATACTTTTTGACGTGAGTTTTTTTTCTCTTCATTGTCCCAGAATTTCTCCAAACATTTTCCAAGTTTATAATCGTTTATTTTACAGTTGTGTACTATCAAATGTGTTGGACAAGTCTAAATTTGTCAAGTTAATAGCTTAGTGTTAAAGACATGTTCAATCTGACCCTGTGTAATCAATGTTAGTTTTCATCTTGACACCTGCCCCACCCACCCTGCTGATTGACAGCTATCAAACATTTGTTTACCAATCAAGTTGCATTGTAAGTTCTTACACTTATCAATCACAATATTGACCAATCAGGTTACATGTTAGCTTTACCATTCCGGAACAAACTTGTCAACTATTGACCAATCATTTCCTTTGTCTAGGGACAAACTTCAGATACAAAAAGTATACAGACTCTACAGAGTTAAAGTTATCAGAATGTTACCCAGTGTGTGTAAAGTTAGAGGGAAGAAAACTGAGTTTACAGATGTTCAATTAGGTTCTGTTCAAATAATCTTGCAAGGCAAGTAAATTTGTGACAGGAAGCTATTTTTGATCTTTTAATGGGATCATCCAACTGTTGAGTCATTTGTTATATCATAAAAAAAAATATATATATTATTTTTAACTTCTTAATTATATCTTCTTTAGTTAAACTAAACCATTACAAAACATACTTATATGTTCCTTGAATAAAGACAGTTCAGTGGCTTCTTCAGGTGTCAACCTTCTTGTAATATTGGCCATTCTTTTATCGGTCATTTTTAGTAGAATTTGACCATACCAATATCGAATAAGTCGGAGAAAATAAAAAGGCACCAAGCTCATAATTGGTGGGAACTGAACCCAATGATGTCTCTCTATCGGTGCCTGGGTGTAGTTCAATGACCTTAAGATAATGAACTTTATTCTTGTGTTCCTTACCATCTGCCATGTCTGATTGATATTCCATTAGTTGGAGACGTGTATACTGTTAGTGGCGTGTATGTATATCTTAATCGTATAACCTGATCAGATATTCATATAACTTAATAAATAATTCACATTTTTAAACAGACAGACCATTTGATAAAAATGCTAACGAACTTCCTTATTTTGACATGACTGAAAAACAAACGTCTAATAATCTAACTTAATCTAATGTGATAGATAGGCGATTGTCTGAAAATATTTATTTGTCTTGTTTAACTTGAACTTCTATAATTTAAATTAGCAATTTAATCAAATTTCAAAGTTCAGGGGACAATAATGAAAAACCATTTTTACCCTATGTTTTCCTTTTTAAATGCTCAGTTGATTTCCCATTTCATGTTTTATTATTATTTTTTCATTGGATGTCTAGTTTCTCTCCCCTTATAATGTAGCCATATCAGAGAAATGATCTTGAGCTCTCGATTAAAATTTTAAGGTTACTATTTTTTCAGTTGTAATAAATTTATTTGTTTGAGGGAAATAACATATTTCTTTTTGCCTGGTTTCAGCCATAAATTGGAAAATAACGTTATTGGAGAAAAATAATATTCCGTGGCTTAAAAAAATGTCCGTCATCTTTACCTTTAATAAAATTGCTAAAAAAATGTATCAATATAAATTAATTAAGAAATCAATGCACATAATGTGTCTGGTATTACTCTTTTGGTAGTGTATAAAAAAAATTGCTGATCTTTAATTCCCTGCTACCTAAAAGAGAGTTTGCCCAGACATGGATGGGCGCCATCAGTTTCTTTTTTACAAAGATTCTGGTCTTTTTCCTCTTCTCAATTTACCATGAATTGATTAAAGACCTGAAGTTAGTTAACCGATCAGATCAAGACATGGATTTTATCTGCAATCTCTGCGGCTCTATTCCAAGACTGTTTGCCGTCTTCCGGAAATCTCTTTGGTTTTCTTTGAGGACTCTGAGGAACGGGTAAAAAAAAACGATTTTCCTGAAGAGTTTGGTTTGGTATCTCTGCCCCCATTCTTCAGAATGTATCATAGAAATCAAACAGACCTGGCTTTCCTGAATAGGTTTCATCTTTTTTAATTCTCAGTTCCTTAATTTGTTTTATTTTCTGGCATTTGGGTATATTTGTTTGGTTCTTTTTCTTCTTCTTCGAAACGGATATTCAGTGGATAGTTTTCAATTTTCCAGAAACAGATTGATTTATGTTTAACGTTGCTCTCGATATTATCTCACTTATATGGTGGTCTTGCCAGGTTGTGGGGGGGGGGGGGGGGGGGGGGGAAGGAAACCGGGCCCTCACTAAAGAAACCCCTGATCTTTCACTGGTACCTTTTCAATTTTTCTTTTCGACTGAATGGGATGCGAACCTTATGACCCATCTCAAGAAGGCTGGTGTCAGACTACCATTGTGCTGATTGAGCCTCTCATGGAATAGAAGTCATATATGATGTAGGTTGTATTCTAAAACTGTTAAAAGGATACAGTGCTTAAGTTTGTTGTCATTCTCTGTTGAACTTCGGATTATTAGAAAAATAAGAAGTGGTCAATCTCAAATGATAGGCTGCAAGTCAACTTTTCACCAAAAGTGTACATGTAAAGAGTTCTTTAGGGAATTTCCTGTTGCTTTGTTTTCTGTCCGAGTCAATAAACAAACAGCTTAAAATGCACCACATGTGCAGCCACAATGGGTGCATACCGCGCATCTATCCACAACAAAGCGGAACAAAGGAATTGTCTATCCAGCAGTCAGTTGGGGCTAGGGAAGTTATCAATGGGTATCTGGAAACCTCATCTTTATATAAATGACAGTCCACACATTTTAACGTTCTACGTGTCGCTGGTTCTGGACATGTCCCTTTAAAAGTTATTTAGCATGAACAAGAAAAGGTCTATTTTCTAACCATCAGAAGTCTCAGCAAAATCCTTGAAGGGAGAACCATCTGAAAGGAAATCACTTCTATGGCATTTTGCAGGGCTTTCTGAGATTCCCAGTTTGCCCTGGTGTAAATGTCTTTGACAAAGCAAAATGTCTTCGATTCTGGTGCTCAAATTTGGCTGCACTGCCAGCTTGCTGAGCCCACCCTTATCTTTCACTGCTAGGTCATTGATCGGTAAAATAAGGTGAAAATGAAAACACCAGCCTGAAGGATGTTTACTGAGTTAAGTGGTTTTGTCCAGACCCTTCACGCGAAATGCCAAAATAAGAAAAGCGTATTGCGTAACATGTTCATTTCTTATTGAAGCCGTGCAAGGACGTCAAAGTAAACTGCGATTCACACTTCAGACTTTCATTAAACTCTGAAAAGGAAAACAATGAGATTTCTTATCTAGTTAAACATGTTTTTAATATATCTTATTAAAGTCTTTTTACCTCTAGTCCAAAATTTATTTTCCTTTGCCACAATGACTATTTTTTAAAGCTTTTTTCAGCTTGCTTTATCTATTCTTGAGCCTTTCTCAGATTTTATCAAACTTAGTCTTGCAAATTGGGAAAGTGTGACTTGATTTTGTTAAAACCCTTGAGTGGGAACATTTATTGGTCCATTAGTCCAAGGAAAATTGATGCCATGGTATCAGTACTCTGAGGCAAATGCCTCTGTCACCCAGGGAAATATTTGTAGGGAAACCCAACCTGATTATTTGCCTGTATCTGTCATAAGGAAGGAATCAGCACATTTTATTGGTTGAAAAGTGGGTGATATTACTGCTAAAAGGGGATAAATAGTTTTTCATCACGTCACTCAATCCTTTACACTGATGCGGCTGGGTGACTGAGATTTCATAGAAATGGTTTTCCTAAGCATCATTTCCAGCAGTATAAAAAGCTGCCCTATAAAACATTTAGGGTTCAACAAAAAGCTGTGACTGTTCTCTGGTTAAAAAGCTATTTGTTCCAGGGACAATATGCATTAAATGTGCAATCGATGGTGTGATAGAACAGGGGCCAAACAGTCTCCGAGGACCATACAAATGGCTGTCTCAGAATTTGAACACGAAGCCAACATGTTACTGGTGTTTCTGTTTTCCCAAAGTAACCTAACTTTGTGTTGGGCCTGTCTCTTGACATTCTTCTTTATTTTTTGGACAAAACTGTTTTTCAAAAGCTTTTCAATTTTGTCTCTAGTTAATCTTTTGTCCAAGTTAATCTTCTGTACACTTTTCTTAAGGCACACACATTGAGAAAAAAACATTTACATCACAAAAGGAAAAACTTTTTTCTTTATTTTCTTATGTTTGACCAAAATTCAAATGCTTTGACATCATTTTTTATTTTTAATTTAAAAATCATGTTAGTTGGTTCCCAGGATGTTAACCATTTAGACATTTTGAACATTACTGGGTGTATTTTATGTGTCTTTTTACTAGTCGGGTCCCCGGTGGTACAGTGGGTTAGAGTGATCGTCCCGCAGTACCACACAGACCTTCCATATATGCAGAACTGGTTCAAATCCCACTCAGACCAAATAGGAATTGTGGATTTTTCACTCAGTCGCCATATGTGGAAGAGTTACCAGGTACTCGCCGAAAGTCAGGGGCTTCCTCCGGGCAAATAACCCGTTTTCCTCCCCCCACTAAACCTGTCAATGCCGCCATATAAGTGAAATAGTAAAACATCAATCAATCAATCTTTTTACTAGTTCTAACCCTATATAAATTTGCTTTCTTTACAAATATTCGCCTGTCGGTTTGTTTTTTTTAAGAACAAGAATGAATAGATATAACCAGTAGCTTATTCAAGTTATTGTAAAAGAGCAGAATACATGAATGTAAACCTTAAGTATGAATGTTTAACACTATTTTAGCCTTCATTGAATAGCTCTAAGTTACAGTATGTATTAACTTTAACATATGTACTAAGATTGATTGAACCATCCCAACAACCCTATCTCCATAATGGCTATTTCATTTGAACAAATTAACAAGCAAAAAATTGAGCTTGGTCTGCAGAGCATCGTTTTCCCTAGAGTGTCTGGAAAGAAATTAGGCTGTGGGTTTGGAAAGGTTTTTCTCATTACTACTCTGACACTGAGGTATAGGTCTGAAGTCTGTCTGGGTTAGTTCTCTTGCGTGAACAGCGTTTTAATATCATAGTACATTGTTACGATAAACGCTTACTCCGATGGTCTTTTTACGTTCTCTATGTGAGCAGAGTTTTAATGGGAATCTAGTTTAAAGTAACTTTGATCACTGTAAATGTTTTTTTATCAATCTATGATAGTTTACATGTATTAGCATGTAACTAAATGGAAAATATAAAAAGATCTTCGCTAGGTACTTTATTGTGTCTGGATAGAAATGCCCATAAGCTTATTGGATTTTTAAAAGGGTTTACTGGCAATTTGGTCTTCTTCAGTTTCCCTATCCTCTTTTAGGCTTAAGAAAAGAAAATTACCCAAATAATGGTTTGGATGATGGGAACACAGCTTATATGGTCAATTTTCGGTCATCCTGTCTCATTCTGGGTTGATATATGTTCTGAAACTCAAGAGCTTTCCATAGTTTTTGCAAAAGTTACATGTATCTTCACAAACTTACTACCCCCATCAGGGACTGATCCAGGGAAAATTTGGGTATACCATTTCGGTTCAAAATGTTCCAACAATAAGACAAAAACAACATCTCTGGCCCAAAATTCAACATTAAATGCTATTTTGACATTAAAATCTGTTGGTTTTAAGAATTTGGGCGGATTTTTTGCTTGTGAGTTTGGGCGCCCATACCTGTATACAGGTATCAAAATGTCTCTGGATCAGTCTATGCCCATTTTAACTGAACTAGAAACTTGTCTCCATGGTTATTTTAGTCAATAAGATTTTCCCTGTACCTGTGTGTACCTATTGTGAATAAAAATCAAATCAGAAACGTTTGACATCTCTAGTAAAAACTGATGTGAAATCTTTTTTGACAATGATATCAGTTAAGATGTTAAAAGCTTGTGTTCTTAACCACTTTTTCACTGGTGATACCGTTATGATTTCACAGCAAAATGAATCTCAATCTATACATTCAAAGAGGTTTAAACAGTATTCAGGAGTTGACATGTTATTATAAAAAATAATGTCATATTTTCATATTTAAACCTTCACCAACAAAAAAAATACATACAACATGTAATAATTTAGACTTGGTCAATCATTTGGCAAATGTAATTTTACTTGAATACTATCAGCTTACACATGTATGTTTAAAGGTTTTGAATTGAATAAGCCATGATAGCTTATTTTAAGGAAGCTTGTCTATTTGACATACTGACCAACCTTAGGTTATGTTGACATGCCTTTTAACAGCTTAATTCTATTGAACTTCCCCTAACCACCTTTGACTGGTTGTGATTTATTACTGCTACTGGACTGTGGTTAGTATGGGAGGACTGCTAAAGGCCTCAGGGTGCTGATAACTTCCCACTACCTCTTGCTGTTTTAATGGAATTGTCTGACTTTATCTCAGATTACATTTCTGTAGTTCCCAGTTGTAAATATCTGACTGGTCATTTGGCACCTTGGATTTTAACATTTGATTTATTAGACATTTTTTGAATTTGCAAAATTTCTTGCCATTTGTAGATATTTTGATTGGTTGGGTGTTTATCTGTTGAAGATGAGGTTAAACCCCATGTAATTAATCCATCAGTCCCTGCTAACAAAAGGCCATGCTATCAAAAGACTATTATAATTTCCACTGAGTAGCTTGACATAATAAAGTAGAGTGAGCAATCCGAAAAAAGACATATTAAGTCAAGATTTCGGTTTATTCTCAAACCATCTTCAGAAGTCAGGAGTCCTGATGATGGTTTGAGAATAAACCGAAATATTGAGTTAATATGTCTTACATGTCTTTTTTCGGATTGCTCACTCTACTTTACAAAAGACTGTGCTAACGAAAAGACTAAATAAAATCTTCATTTTGGTTGCATTTAATGAAATCATTTTACCACTTCGGCAACACATTGTTTCTGGACTCATTGATGTTTTACTTAAGATTGTTATTACTGTTTCACTGGAAGAATTATTTAAAATAATTAATGCATTGATAACTAGGCACTGAAATTGTAAGAGATTGTTCAAATGTATTGACATTTATTGGAAAATAATGTAAGAATTTGTATTCTCTAACCTTGTTAATTTAACTTTAAAACTTTGAAAGACTTTATGTGCTTCAGGAGAAAATACTTGAGCCTTTGTAGAGATGTTGGCATATCTTATCACCTGTAGACATCCACCAGGCTTTGGCAGGTGCTTTCTGTTTGTATTGTCTAGTCTATGGCCCCTTGTTAAGGAAACTTCCTTTTGGATAAGAATCTGTGAACAACAGACCATTGACTATTGGAATGCCATGACCTTACTAAATATACCATGAGATTGGTAAGTTTCAGACCAAGAAATGGTCAAAGCTTTGGATATTCCATAGTCAACAATTTGCTTTAGCTCAAGGTGTGTAACTCTGTCTTATTACAAAAAGTTGCCAATTGTGGGTTTCGTCCAGACAAAGAGCCTGGGTTCTACCCCTACTTAACCTGGCAACTCTGCCATATAATCTTGAAACACACTCTTCTGACTAGCATGAAAGCATAATTTTTTAGTAACCAAAGACTCTTTGACTTTAAATAAGCGTTTAGGCTAACAGAAACTGTCTTGTGTTCTTAAATGAAGACATTGCCAGGTCTTGTGGGGAATAAAACTTAGCTCTTAGCATGAAAGCAAACCCTTTACCTTTAAGCAGACACTTGGCAACCCTTCCACATAGGGTGATCAAGTGAAAAACTGTGTTCTTCAGAACAAACTTCCCGTGAAATGTCTGATTCCAAATTTTAATCCCTAAATGTGAATCTGATTTAATAAGATTCATATCCTAAAAATGACCAGCCACCAGTAGCATTGGATAAATTCCATATATGAAATGTTCATAAACCTTCGAGTTAACATTCTAGAAGGCATTCTCAGGGTGAAATTCCAATTTAATAATATTTGTTGCTGAGAGAAGTCTTGGAGATTGACAGAATTATAATTTCTTAGTCTTGTTTGAATTGTTAACTGTCTGGACTTGCTCTACTGAGCTTCAGCCAACTGTCTGAATCACAGAATTGCTCTAGTCTGGATTTTATAGATGGCTTTGCTTTGATTAAAAACTACTCCAGGTCAGTTTGGTCAATTACTTTGTCTGTGTATCCCCAACTTGGACATACTGGCATTTATTAATACATGTCTGTGTTTTATAAACCAGTGGCCTCTGGTATTGTCGGCCTTTCGGTTGCTTGCCAATTTTGGTATTTTTCAATACATATGCACTATCTGTCTTTCCCATATTAATACATTATGGTATTTTTAATAAACACTGAATAGAGATAACTAGGGAATTTATTGTCTCTGTTGAAGTTTTTTGTAATGACAGTAACCCAAATCATATTAATACATTATGGTATTTTTAATAAACATTGTAGAAGTATCACTGAATAGAAATAACTAGGCAATGTATTGTCTCTGTTGAACTTTTTTATAATGACAGTAGCTCAGATCTTCAGTTAGTCTTATGTAATCTAACTGCATTTCTTTCAACACGTTTGTTGTTGAATGCGGCAATTTTGGTAGCAATCTCAATTCATTTTGTACAGAATCGAATTCCTGCAGTTCATTCAACCGACTAAATCATTGAAAATTGCTTTTTAGTTGCCCAACAAGAAAATCACATTTCAAAGAAATAACTTTTTAGTTTTGGAGCAAGGAGAAAGTTTGTGTAATGAGACAATTATGCTCAACGCTTGAAAACCCAGAGATTGTTTTGTAGGATATTATTATTTTTTTTTTTAAAGTTGAGTGATATTTTTTCAGTTTTCTCGTATATGTTCAAAAAGAATGTTACATTCTAAAAAATCCAATGGTCTAGTCTTATTTGGGCTTATACAGTGCTATGATGTTTTGGATGGCATCAGAGGGTACAGAATAATGTCATTGTATATACATGTATGCAAGATTTGCCCTCTTCATATCATATAATTAATATCTCTTGATAAATATTGCCCTATTAATATCATAGAACTTATAGCTGTTACGCAATAATACCCTGTTCATATCATAGAACTAATAGCTGTTACGCAATATTATCCTATTCAGATCAAAGAACTAATAGCTGTTACGCAATATTGCCCTATTAATATCATAGAACTAATAGCTGTTATTTAATATTACCATGTTCATACCATAGAACCAATAGCTATTACATAATATTACCCTGTTCACATCATAGAACTAATATCTGTTATTTAATATTACCCTGTTCACATCATAGAACTAATAGCTGTTACGTAATATTTCCCTGTTCACATCATAGAACTAATAGCTGGTAAGTAATATTTCCCTGTTCACATCATAGAACTAATAGCTGTTACGCAATATTGACCTGTTCATATCATAGAACTAATAGCTATTACATAATATTACCCTGTTCATATCATAGAACTAATAGCTGTTACGCAATATTACCCTGTTCACATCATAGAACTAATAGCTGTTACACAATATTGACCTGTTCATATCATAGAACTAATAGCTGTTACGCAATATTGACCTGTTCATATCATAGAACTAATAGCTGTTACATAATATTACCCTGTTCATATCATAGAACTAATAGCTATTACATAATATTACCCTGTTCACATCATAGAACTAATAGCTGTTACACAATGTTACCCTGTTCATATCATAGAACTAATAGCTGTTACATAATATTGCCCTGTTCATATCATAGAACTTATAGCTATTACATAATATTTCCCTGTTCACATCATAGAACTAATAGCTGGTACGTAATATTTCCCTGTTCACATCATAGATCTAATAGCTGTTACGGAATATTTCCCTGTTCATATCATAGAACTTATAGCTGTTACGCAATATTACCCTGTTCATATCATAGAACCAATAGCTGTTACATAATATTGCCCTGCTTCAGATCATAGAACTAATGGCTATTACATAATATTGTCCCGTTCATATCACTCAGATTCCTCTCTCTAGTCTAGCAGAGCTTCCAAACATGTCAGATTATTGGAAAATGGTTAGCCTTGTATCCCCTAGCGGAAATTTATTGATGTGTTGATACCAGTATTGCAGAGGCTCTCTCTAATTGCATGTGATGTAACTTACTAAAAAAGTAGAGTTTCTGATGTAATGTTAGAAAAAAATGTCTGTTTTGTTCAGTTTATATCAAGTACATGTAGCATGTATTCAGCTTGAACCCTACAGCCGGTACTTAGCCAAAAAATAATGAAGCATCATTGAGGAAGGATTTAACATGGAAAGTTGTCTTGCTGAAGGCTTTATTATGGAAATCCAGATTCTACAAATGGATATTCAGGTTTTTCTAGTACACCTTCACTGAGTTTAACAGATTTATTTTGGAAATGAGAATTCCGTTCATGAATATGTAACTTTAAGTAATGGCTTTGTTTCCCAAACTTTAGGAATACTGATTCTACTGATTGATTTTCTGGATTTAACTGGACTGTATTTAACAGCTTTGTCTTGGAGAAGGAATGGATGAGTTTGTATCGAGGGATTGCATCTCCTATTGCATATTGTCCCTTTTTCTTTGAGAAATCAGTTTTCATTCCCAAACTTTCACTTGTCATTTTCCAAAAATGAAACTGAAGATGATAAAGGTTTTCAAATAGTTGATATAGCCCTTTGTAGGCTCATTATTGTGAACGTTTCTGTCCACGTTCTTGATTTTATCACTTAAATAATTATACGTCACTTTGGACATCATCAAATCTTGAAGAAATTGGTCTTGAATGTATGAACATACTAATCCTTTGATAGTGGTTTTTGTTGAAAGAAATGTTTAATGTTTTATAAGGAGTGCAAAACTTGGAAGGTCAAGTGAATTGATTATGTCCTTTTAATGTACATAAGAAATCTGTATTCACTTTAAGAAGTGTCAGCTGTGATTGGGAGGTTGTTCGGTTATTCTTGGGGAGAAAAGGCAATTATGTGTGAAATAGTGGAGGAAATGACTCTGTTTTAGGATAATAATGACTTAAGTTTGGACAGAGTGGATCACTAAATATGCTATGTGACAAATGTCCAGCAGACCAGAGTAAGCTGTGTACACACGTCCAGGCCGCCTGTGTTTTGAAAGCATCAAGGATTTGTTGACCATTGGCCACTGAGTGGTCAAGTCATAGGATGCAAGCCACATGTTTGGAAGTGTTAATGGGATAGTGGCTTCTGTAAGAGAACTAGTCTCATCAGAGAGAAGCTGTTATCAGGTATTATTGCAGTTGGTTATTTGGATGGTGATGACTCAAAGGTCTTGGCGATCATACCAAAGTTCAGACTATGTCTCAATGACCATTTTCAAGATGCCTAATGCTTTGGAATGGCTCTTAGTAGGTTTGCTACTGGGAGAGTGCTTCACAATCCTCTAAAGATTTCTACTAGAAGGGTTTTCCTTTAAATCTTTCCTGATTGTATTGCCTTCTCTTACCCCGGCAAGATAAGCTCTCTTGAACGGCTTTCCACCAAAACTCACCGTCAGGCGGTGGAATTGGCAGTAGAAGTTAACACCTAAACCTGATACATTCCCACCGATCACCATTGTCTAGAGAACCAGATTAGATACAGAAACCTCTTCAATGTCGGCAACTTCAGCCAACGAGAGGAATTTCTTTGCTGGGCTTTTCACATAACATGTGTGCATACTTTTTTAGAAGCCTTCCAAATGCAGTAATTATGAGATTTGGCTACAGCTTGAAAACAAATAGGATTTACATGCATTTTGTTCCAACGTCTGAAGTATAATATATATTTATCATCACTAAAACACACGGGCACAGGGAAAATCTTCTTGTCTAAAAAAATATATTTCTCAATTATTTACTTTCTAAGTTGATAGGTATTTTGTTCAAACGTTTAGAATATAATGTATATATTTCTTATTAATTTATTTTCTAAGTTAAAATTAGGATTTTTGTTCTATACGTGCTAAGAATAATTATATTGTTGTAAACCTTTTGAAATCAAAAAAAAAAAAAAAGTACATGTACCTGCTTAAGTGGATTCTAAAAATCATTTTGAGTTTCTCCAATATGGTACAAATATGCTCATATTGTTCCCCTGCACATTGTTTTGACTATAGCTCCTGGTTTGTTTTCTGACTGTGTAGGGGGTAATTTGATTGTGGTGAGGTGATAACAGAAACTATTGGTGTTAGACCAGTGACTTAGTCATCCCAGATACCAGGTCCATCTGTCAAGTACAGTCATTTTGTATCAGGGCTTTGGACATCTGGCTGTTCCCCCATTGACCCTACATGTCAGCCTGAAGGGATGGCTTCTTCAATCATTTAACAGAGTCTGTTGAGCAAACTGGAACTGAATGTCTTCCTTACAACAACAGAATTATTTACAATTGTTTGGACTCCTTTTAACACTTGTATGTCTACAAACTCTTGGTTTTAGAACTCCCAAAGTAATGGTGAAACTAATGTTTGTCTTGTATGGTTACACACCAAATTGATACTCCGTGAACAGTATCATTCTAACGGACTACATGTATGTACATCAAATCATCCCAATAATTTTGATGGTACAAGAATTGTCTTAGAACTCCCAAAGTAATGGTGAAACTAATGTTTGTCTTGTATGGTTACACACCAACTTGATACTTAGTGAACAGTATCATTCTAACGGACTACATGTATGTACATCAAATCATCCCAATAATTTTGATGGTACAAGAATTGTCTTAGAACTCCCAAAGTAATGGTGAAACTAATGTGTGTCTTGTATGGTTACACACCAAATTGATACTTAGTGAACAGTACCCATTCTAAAGGATTACATGTACATCAAATCATCCCAATTATTTTGATGGTACAAGAAGTGTTTGTGTTTAATTTTTTTATTCACCCATCTGGGAGAGACAATGTTCTTTGAAGATTGATGAAAATTGACAAAATGTGAAACTGTTGTCTTGACCAAATTCTGGTATCATACCTAGTTCAGTGCACCATACTACTATTTGTCATATTACATAACTTGGCAGTCAATATGTTGGCATATGGACAAAGCTTATCCATGGCTGCTGGAAAAGAAACAGTGCAATTATCCTCCTGACTACAGTGTAATTTTAGGACTTCTTTTAGGTTATACAGGTTTTATTAACTTTCTTAACCTTGTGACACTTGTGTGTCTTTGAGCAGTTTCATTACAACCAATGGTAGATTGAGGAACCCTACCAATTCCAGGTACACGTTTAACAACAAACTAGCCCAGAATGGTTGTGTTATATTGATCAACTGTACTGAGTCAGACAGCATTCAGAAGACGCAGCCGGAGTTGGTCACTGTGTAAGTCATTCCTTGTCACTTGTCTCTCGGTCAACTATTGTAAGGCAGTGGACTTCAGGAAATTTAACAGGAAGGATTGGTTTCACTGTCTGACTCTCGATGATAAATCATGGAGCAACTAAAAAGTTGTCGTGAAGTTTAGGATGGATTTAATGTGATGTTATATCCTTCCCTGTCTGGAATGCTGGCAATGAATGTCACTTCCTAAGTTACCCATTGATTTGATTGGTGTTTAAGTCTTCTTTAAGGAGGGGGGTCTCATCAAAGTGCTGGGCTGAAAGTCTGTCTCTGCTACAGAAAGTGTCAGATTCTCTGAGAGGCCTGATTTCCAAAGTTCCACTTAATAACTGTTTTGGAAGTTCTGCTGCCAGAATTAAGGGTACTTCTATGGATATTGTTGGCGGACATTTCTAGCAGTGAACTCTTGAGGTTTCTGCCCAGATTGGAATATTCACCCACTTTTTATTATCCTGAGTAAACTTTGTTGGGGAAAAAAGTCTGGCATTAAACTGTGTTCAATATCAAGGCAGTGGGATTCACAGTGTGCCATGTACTTGACCTAAGCTCTCAACTCACTGGCAGACAATGTATGAGACTTGTCACTGATAAGGCAAAGGGACAGTCAGACAACGACCTTGTCTATAGTTGTTTTTTAAACAAGAAAGAGTTATAACCAAACTGCTGTGATATATTGCAGATATGAAGTAAGTAGTGAAAGCGGCACTTTTTTTAAAAGAAAAGTATTAGCAGAGAGCTGTTTTTAGGATATCTGTTTAGACACTGCTTATAGTGAAAAACAGAAAATGAAGAACTGGATGTCATATTTACTGATTAGAGCCTGAGGGGTATTTGGGATCATACTTCATCTTTTCTCAGCTAGGTTTCTTTGGATATATAACACAAAACTGTGACCATGTTGCTGGTAAAATTCATGAGAGGGATCATGGGTAAGTAACAATATACACTTGCTTTTCTGACCATGTTTTTTCTCTTTTGACTTTGAAATGATGCCAAAGAATCTAAAAGTCATGAATTTGGAGTAAAAATTCCAAAGGCTCAATCCATCAAAAAAAATTTAAAAGTACCTGTATGTGAAGTGGATTGACTCTAACATGCTGCCAATTAGCCACATTGTGTTTCAATTACTTTGCATTGTTTGATGTTTTATTGTTCGAGTTTTAACTGCTCGTTTCTGTCCATTAACCATTAGGAAATCTTAAATTGATCTTTTTATTGTTTGAGTTTTTACTACTTGATTCTGTTCAATAACCATGAAGAAATCCTAAGTTTAATTGGTGTCACTGAATGACAAACATTCAAGAGACTTAAAAATGTCAATTCATATTTAAATTGCCTTTCATAATCCTTAAGTGCTTAATACAATTTGACTTTAATTTAACTCATTGGCTTAATTCTTTTGATTAAGGTTTCATTATATAATGGTCATGGTTCAATGGATTATGGTACAATATAATCCTCTAAGTACCAACATATAACTTTAAATATAAATAAAGCTATTGACCTTAAGTACTTTTTGAAGAAGTTTTATTGTGCAATGGACATGGTTGAGTGAATCTATATAAATGGATTTGGTGTCCTCTTAGTGATTAAGTTTGTGTTTAAATCTTCCAAAGTTATATGTATTCTGATTCACAAAGATATAGGATTTCTAATAATTATTACAAACATGTATTTTTGGAAATTACAAGATATCCAGTAAGTTATATTTCATTTTGTTTGAAATTATTTGAATTTGACACACTGTTACCAATATTATACAAAAACTCTAATGGACATTAATTTAGAAATAATTTGTTTTTTGTTATTAAGGATTTTTCGCTGAAAGAAAACATGATCCACTTTTAAGTGGGATGTTTTTTATTACATGTTTTTTTTTTTATTATCAGTTTTGCATGTTTCAGAATTGGAGTTAAAGGAAACTGCATTGATTTAACTTTGCAATTATGACAGTATTTTAAATCCCTTTTTTTGTTCGAAAACTCTTTGATAAAAAGGGACTTTTCAATTTTTTGGGCATTATGCTTCCCTAAAGAATGGCAAAAAGCCTTTTGCCAATTTTGGGCTAATCCTGAATAGAAACTCTAAACCCTAAACAAAAGTATCTTTTAACAGAAATTCTGAATTTCTCATCCACAGGGAAAATTTGCCAACATTTTCAACACTTTTTTGGAAAATAATTTTCAGTTGAGTCTAAAAGCAACAACTAAACACTAGCATTATGGAATGTACATATAGACTATGTATTTTCCCCCCAATATATCGAATGATGTGAAAGACGTTTTTTTATGGGTCTTAGAAAATGAGCAATGATGGAAGGGGGATTTGATCCTTCATTTAACCCCCAAAGCTTTTGTACATGCCAATAGCACTAAACTGTCTAGTGTAACTCTCATTACATAGACATGGCTGTTAGAGATTCTCCTAAATATTCCAGTGTTTAATCAATACTGCATTGATCAAATAACATTTTTGTGGAATATATTACTTTAGTTTCATTTTTTTAATTCGTCGCTAACATGGTTATTTTGAATTTGTGTAGGTTTTTTATGAGGGGCTTTTTCTGCAGTTTCTGGGTACTATCAATATGCCCGGTTGGGTCTAAGTACCCTTACTTCTACAGTATAGTAATAATTTTACAATATCATTCAAGTGGCTTTTTGAAGTATTGTAGCTACATGTAGGTCCCAAATGGATGAAAATGTACATGTATACAGATTACTAAAAACTTGTCTCCATGGTTATTTTAGACAAGAATATTTTCCGTGTTTTAGTGTTCATTAATGTACAGATTCAAATCTTTCAGTGGCATTTAGAAGTTGGAAGTACACACCTGTCTTAACTTGTATTTCTGCTAACCACTATATAATGAACTTGTACCTGTTGATTGTCATTGACTTTGATAATGATGTAAGAACTACATCGAAACGTCGTCACCCAATAAATTAAGAAGTTGTTTATCCATAAGTAATCCTCGTCTTCAAATGTACAGATTGTTTAAATTTTGTTCACTGTAGCAAAATGTTCTAGATGTATGGATGACGGACTGAATCAATATTTTTATTGAGTCATCCAATTAGTTTTCAATAAATTTCAAACCGTTGCATTCTCCTTACCTTCGTAACTTGGGGACGTCAGTTTGTTTGTTCCTTATTATTCTTCAATGACTTATCACAGCCTTTATATCGCAAATTAAAAAACAAATCGTATTGTAACCTGAATTGAAATACATTTACGGTTATTCATTCCTAATTCTTTTTTAAAACTAATATTACTACCAGAATATTGTGCATTGTGTATTGAGCATTCATAGTTTTGATTATTTAACAAGTTCCTCCCAGTTAAAAAAAGGGGGAAAATTCTACTATTATCTTTTATTTATTTGTCGTAAGACGAAGCCATCACAGGTCTGAGGGTTAATTAACCAATCACTGATCAAACAACTTTTTGTTTTAAGACGTTCGAGATGTGCTGTAACAAAGTTACCCTATCAACAATTCAATTATTGTTCTGGCCTTTTTCCCGTAAGTCAATCAACGCACTTGAAAAGAAACCCACTTACGTCATTGTAAGATATTGTAACTGGTGAATATTTGGTTTGCGGCCATAGCTTTCATGTTCAATTGGCCGTAATGAATCAATTATGAAATCAATGTACAAAGAAGCGTCCATTGATTTTGTCGTCTTTGTTTTCCTTTTAGCTCCCTTTTATGATTTTATCCAATAATGCAGAAAGACAATATTTTGTCAGAATAAGGGAATAAATAGTCATCATTTTATTACACGTAATTGCTGTTGTCTTTTTAAATGTGCTTCAAACATTTCATCCATAGTGCAATTATCTTCAGCTAAAAAAAGATTTGAAAATGCAAAAACATATTGCTTGTCTTTTTGATGTACTTTTGACACAGTTGAACATTTTAACTATAGTTTGTCTTTTACTTGAAATCATAATTGTTATTGAAAAAATTCAAACAATTTTGATCTTGCGCTTAGTTTATGTATTTTTTATTCTGTATCTAACTGATATAAATGTAATATTTTGAGAGGATTTCATAGGTTGTTCAGTATCCCATTGCTTATGTAATGAGAATTATATGATTTAATGGAAGATCTAAATGGTTAGCCCTTTTTAACACAATTAGAAACTTGTCCACATGGTTATTTTAGACAAGAAGATTTTCTCTGTGCCCACGTGTTTAAGTGTTCATAAATATAATTTAATGGATACCCCATGGGCAGTTTTCAATGGACATGTTGGTGCCCTACATGTATAAAACAATCTGTTTATTCCTTGAAAATTATGTTTATTTCAATGAATTAAACCAACAAATTGGTAAATCTCTAACACTATATTTTTAACAATCTTAAGTACACCTTGTCCATTGTTAGTTTGCCCATTAACCAGATGGTCAATGGTGTGAAAGAAGTGGACAAAATTTCAGAGGTAATTATAGACTTACCAGCCCTAATAGGTTAGTCAGTGGGGTTGTCAGACACCATAGGGGTACAAGACTGACCACTGCTGATTTTGGTGTGAAAACAATTCTCAATCTCTTAATGGGTTGGTCAATCTGGCTCTCAGCCAATTATCCTTTCACATATAACCTCTTCTGCAGCTGAGGTCTATGGCTGGTCAACTTTCATTTTAATTTCGTTTGATGATTTTTTCAAAAACATTTGAAGGGGAAATCTAGACTTTAGTTGGTTGAATATTTTCTCTTCATTTTTTGGGGGGTCAAGAAACTATGTCCTTGTCTAAAGTTAAATGTTTCTGCAGAACTAAATATTTCATGGTGTACATTGGGACAGTGGCGAATGTAGTAACTAGGGTTGTGGTCATACACCACATGTGGGCTGTAGCTATTGGGGATTTACTACTCTTTAGTTTGGTAAACATTTACTTTAGGGTTATTATAGTACTGTCACACAGATCATTTATGCAAGTAAATATTTGTGAATTTCTCCTTTGGCGATATGGTTTCTTTATGGTTAAGAATGAATATAGTTTTTCTTGTTCGTCTGTCTTTTTGTAATATAAAGAATATTTTTTTTTATATAAATTGATTATTAAAAAATCTTACTTTTGGTATGTCTTGCAGCTGCTGCTGAATTACATTGAAATGTTGAATGAGTTTGTAAGCTTATTTTCTCGGTACCAGGAAATGGTTGAGTTTGTTGGAATGTAAAATCAAAACAAGTTCATAACATGCTCTGAAGCATGCTGTTTTGCAAAATTGCTTGAAAACAGGATATCACAAATTGATGTTTTACTTCTACAAATGGATATCTTTAATGGTCCTCTTTAATATATATATATCAGAGCTGGTTATTTTAGACAAGAAGATTTTCCCTGTGCCCGTGTGTTTTAGTGATCATAAATATATATATCAGAGCTGTTAATTGGACAAAGTAATATGTATACCATGTTAACCACTGTGTATCTCAAGAGAGAAAGACACAAGCGCTGACTTTAACTGACTTTGAAGTCTGTTGATTCGCCTGAAAAGTCAAACTGCTTTGAACGCTTTTTTTTTCACGATTACTATGAGATCTATAGGAGTAATGTCAATTGACTATCTTTCTTGTGCATTTCAGTCTGAAACCCAATGAGCCATTTTGCATGACTTTTGTTGCAGTTTAGAATGTTAAGCCTCATTAGCCTGTTGCAGGTAACCTCTCTTATACCTGTCTTTTTGTAAAGAATAGGCATTATTCCTATTGTGTATGTGTTACACTGAAGTTTGGTTGGACCATTGATACACCTTGAGGGATTAATAATGAGGGCCGGTAGTTCTTTGATACCCCAAACCCTTAAGGGCAACAGTAGCGTAAACCCTTTTTAGTGTGACAATTCACAGTTCTTATGGTCCCACTAGCTCATTCTAAGTACAGAAGCCCAAGGAACATCTGCTTAAGGAATACTCATTTTGCATAAGGGTTGCTTGCTATTTTGTAATGCGAGTTAAAAAATATCCTAGCCGATTCGTTCCAAGTATAATTATCCAGCCCTTGGAGTTCCTTATGTCCAGTTTTAATCAGTTTATTTAATCTCCATTGTGTGCCATGCAAAACAAAATGGTGAAGGCATTACCTATTTCGCAGAAGGAGATTTCCAAAAAAGCTGTGATCAGAAAAATCAAAAAGTCTGGTAAGAATTGTTTTGATGTTGTTATTTTTTATATAAATAATTGTCCCCTGCCAATTTGAGAAGGGACAGGGTAATGCTCTGTGTCCTTCCTTCTGTGTTCCTTCCTTCCGTCTGTCTGCCCCGCATCTCGTGGAAACGATATCTTGAACACTTTTTATCAGATTAAGTTAAAACTTGCGCAAAAGATGAATACCATGGTGGGTGTGAGGACAGATATGATTGTTTTTTTTACCAGCTTTCTTTGTTGTTTCTTTTTTACTATCACATATTTATTGGGGGGACCTGCAGCTTGGTATTTAAGGATAACACTATCTCGTTTGTTGCTCATTTTGAAAAAAAAAATTCTGATATTTTATGGGTGATAATCTTTATGACAGTAATATAAATGCCATTTTGTCCTATTATATTTTTTTTACCGTCGTATGTCACAGTTGATGTATCTGTGGTGATAATGACAAACTGTGGTTTATGACACAAATTGGGATAAGTCATTTATCTGTTTACATGGGTTAAACACCGAGACATTGTTATGGTTAACAACAACAATGTCCCTAACTCATGAATAATTTATTAAATTCTCTTTTTCTCCTCTGAAGCAGGATTCAAGTTGACATAAATCTTGCTCACATTTTCTTGATAGAAAAAAAAGGAAAGAAATTATGAGCGTTTTTCTGAACCAGAATGTTGTGTCCAAACAAGTCGCTTGCAATATTTCCAATAAATCTCAATACAATTCACTGTAAGCTTACATTTATAACTAAGGTGGTATCCCCTGTGTCAGTGTGTTTAGGATTTAAAAATATATCTATTTCTACAAACCATCCATTTTAGCCAACTGTAACTGGATTTTCTATTTTATTTCTTCCGTGATCTTTGATTTGCTTTAGATTCTTCATTGTTGAATGACTACTGTGTGAGCATCTTTTAAAACAAGAGTTTTCTTTACAATTCTAATGAATATATTATATTTAAAAACGTTCTTTGCTTAACAAAAATATTCAATTCCTGGCAGATTGAAGCAAATATTTGTGAAGTACAACTCAGAAATCAGTTAACAAGCACAAGTTTGCAATTGCAACCTATAAGCTATTTTTCTTGGCCTTGTAGTATTTATTTACCTGGTCACCTTTTTGTCATATAACCATACTTGTCAGTTTATCTGTTTGATTGATGTTTACCTGGAACGTGTTATTACCTACAGGAAACCTGTGTTAATTAGCCACGATGATTGTGTTTAATTCCTCACCTGAGGGGATTTACCTGACACATAGATTCCTCATCCAAATAAATTAGTGTCAACCTTGGTCAAATATAGGCTCCTTTGTATATTAGTAAAGTGTTAATGATTGTCTACAGTGTTGTCTCTGTTCATATTGTATACCTGTGCCTTTTCCTGGTTTCCAAATTTCGAAATATACATACAGAAGTTTTAGCAGGTATATTCTCTGACAGGGTTGGTGGTGCTGGCTTTAGAGGTGTTTATATTTAATGGGTTGCAGAAGCAATTTATATGGGGTTAATGTGTGTTGTGGTGGGAGGTGGGGGTATTGAGGTTACTTGTATCTCATCATATAATACCAGTACTATTGTCAAGGAATGTGTTCTGTGGGTTGTGGACAGGCCTAATC
Organism: Lepidochitona cinerea; assembly: GCA_963971465.1. Lineage (NCBI taxonomy): Eukaryota > Metazoa > Mollusca > Polyplacophora > Chitonida > Tonicellidae > Lepidochitona > Lepidochitona cinerea. The sequence continues at coordinate 25,606,330 of OZ020563.1, read as the reverse complement.
AATTTTAATAGATAAATAATATGTAATATTCTACTGGCACCCATACAATTAGTTTTCCCACACTCAGCTAATCCTTTTTTTTTGAAAGTGGTATGTTACTTGTTCACAGATGAAGTTTTCAATAAAACATATACAGGAAGAGTTCTCCTGCTGATGGATAGTTCTGAACACACAGTTCACATGGTCTTGTGAAGGGACATAACTCTTATTGGACAAAGACTATCCAGTGCTCCTATCACTGAGTAAAAACCTACCCACACAATAGATTATTTTTCTTTACAATAAAATTGGTTATGCTAAATAATTATTCTATATATTGATATTGTTACCTATATATACTAAATTCAGATAGCTATGGTTCATGTTAAGGCAATATCGCCCTCATTGTTTACACAGACAGGTGTGAAAATAGAAAGACAATTATCGCAAAATTGCTGGGGAAATGTTAAGTGTTACAATATTTCAGCATATAGGTAAACAAATCCTGTCAATAATTCCATATTTACATTGCCAATGCAGCACACATTACTGTTTTTCTGTCAATGTTGTTACTTTTTGTGTAAACATGCTATTTCCACCGTTGATTTATACATTAGTAGTTTTGTGGAACAAGTACAATCATCACCACCGTGCGATTTCCCTTGGATGGATTTTTCTGTATTGACTGCCACAGTAACACTGTAAGGTTTTATCCATTAAGGTTATTGAGCCAGCATTTTGCTAAAAGGGTGTGATTAACAGTGCCAGCCAGTTAGCTACAGTGGTACTGCTCAGCCAACTGGAATTGTCTCCCTTTGTTCATTGACATCAAAGCCCTTTGTCTGGACTGTCTGGAGAAGTGATAATTCCCCTTATTGAATGTATGAAAGCCAGACTATATTGTCATTGGTCAGTGACAGGGCCAGAAAAACCATTTAGTGCCCTCTTGACCTATGCTTTACAAAATAGTCACTAGTAAAGCGACACCTAAGTGGGAAGTCCCTATGTTTGTTCTTGAGGAAATCACAGGTTTTTATGAAAACAAATCAAAGTTTCCATAAAGATCAGGATGTGAAATCATGCCAGTAAAACGATGGCAGCTGTATTGGTCAGGGGAAAATTGGTCAATCACCAAGTCTTTGTGTTTGGATGTGTCTTGATTTGACAATTGTGATAGCCTGACTCAATCACCAGACTGGTAGGTCTTTTCAGTTTAAATTGACCGACCCCCTATTGTAATTTTAGCAGTTGATAACCAATACTGATGTTACTTCATTGAGAGAAATAACATATGAACCTTTTTGCCATTGGTGGATTTTCCAAAGAATAGACTTTTTGGATTTTTGTTTGTGACCTAAGGAAGTTTTAACTCTCATCAGGTTTTATATAGAAAGGTTGTGCCTCAGAAAGTGTGACATTAACGTTGTTTTTGCACTATCTTGGATTTTATGTTACGGTGAAGTCCCTAGGTAAGGTTCATTATTATGTGTTAGTTTTATTTGATCTGATAAACACTTCTTTGTTTATTCAAAGTCAAAAACTTTTTTTGTAGGTGATAATTTGTCACTTTATCTTTGAGATTATTTCATTGTAGCTTACATTTTTTTTAATGAAAATTTGATATCATTTTAATTTTATCTTGATAAATCCCTCAAAAGAAATTTTGTTTAAGGTTACATGAAAAGTTCCACTTCTTACTTTTTAATAATGAAAAATAGTCATTGTATATCATTTGTTTCAATTGATTGATTAAATTCACACTATTTCTTTAATATAAATGCAGAATTCAATTGGAAAATGACTTATTTACTTTCAAAATAACGTAAAGCTGTACATGTTTCTTCAAAACGCTTGTAAGCCAAACACTTGAACTTGGTAAGAAAAAAAACAACTTTTGTGAACTCTTTGCTTTGATATATTTAGTCTAAATAACATTTGCCCAGTTAAGAAATAACATGGTCTTTGGTCAGGCCCTTCTTATTTGGACATATATTTACACCTGTTTAGATTTGATTGACAGTATCAAAGATAAGTCCTTTTTACCTGTTGGAAATCTCAGTCTACAGGTATATTATCACCTGTATATCTTTGATCAGATATAGTGATAGAGAAAGGTAAATACAGATTTCTTCTCCTATGCTATCAATAAATAGCTCAATAGACTTCAGTTGTGAGCATTTATAGAATATAGGGTATAATTTCTGTTTTCCTTGATGGATGTTTTACACCACAGTCAAGAGTATATTTTCCAACTGTATAGCAGCTCACCAGGATTATTTGGGGAAACCGAGGTGATCTAGTGAAATATATATTTTTATAACATACATGTATTGAGATCTGGTTGCTTTTACTATTAGTTGATTTAACATGCTTTTCATTATTAAGTGGCGTAAAGCTTTCTCAAAGATACTTTGGGTCGCATATGGTTGGTTGTTTTTGCTAATTGAATGAAAAGGATCGCATATGATTTGATAGCATATGATTAAGAAAGTCATTTTTGAAGTCATGTTTAAGATAATCAACATTTGAAGAGATAAATTTTACATGATAATTGTTTCTTTCATTTTTTTTTTTTTAAAAGTTCATGAGCTAAGAACTTAACTAAATGGTGCCAATGCATAACCTTGTTTACCTGGATAAAATTATTGAGACAGGTATATTCAAAGGTAATTATCTAGATCAAAGGTAAGGATGTCTTACATCTACGCTCTCACCTGTATTCAGGTGTTAATTAAGACAGGTGTTCTGCACATCAAAGTCTCACCTGAATCAAATTAAATCACCTGAAGGACTAACAAGAGGTGTGTTTTATTCACTAAGATTTTATCAAGAAAATGCTATGAATTTTAAAACAAAAACATACCCATTAAACTTTATGTATACAGGCATTGTAAATATATACTGTTATTGAAGTAAAGCTTCTAATAGTTTTATTGCGACCAAAGACTCATAGGATTATGAAGGGTATATTCTTACTACCCTGTGGCATGTGTGTCTCAGAGGGGAGGCTGACGGACATTTAGGTCTATAACACACTCCAAGAACAAAAAAGGTTGGTTTTTACTTATCCCCCTATGTCAAATTATGGCTTGCTTTTCAACAGGAAACCTGATTACAAATCTTGTAACTATTCCAACAAAATGATCCCACCGGAATCCACTTGGATTCTATCAAAAACTGTAAGTTTCATCTGAAAAAAAAGGATGACGATTAAGTTTCATGACATAAAATTGGCACAGGTACATCTTGCTATTGGGGATAAATATAAATTTATAAAGCCTTGTGTTCAATTTTTTTTTTGATAAAACCAACATGAAAGGGTTTTGGTTAAATATATACAGAGGATTTTTAGATATGCAAATTCCTGTGTATCCAAATAACAGGATACTAAAATCATGCCCATATATTGTTATGATCATTCGCAAGAATCTAGTTCGATTCCTGTTAAATTATCTGACAAACTTGCCCTTCTCAAGGTCAGCGAAAAAACTGGTTTCCTTAAAAATTAAATGAACAAAAAAAGGCCATGTAATTGAAATAATCTTGTACAATGTAATTAAGAAAACTTTAATCAATAATTCAACCCAGATGTTTCTGTCCTCTTCCTCTCTGACTTCTGAAATAAATAAGTAAGGTATTTTCTGTACAAAAATATTACAGTTTTAAATGGTGAGACATACCTTGGGAAAGACATACACATGGAAAAAAAGTGTACCAATATGACATTCGAATTTTTTAAGCTGTTTAAAAAGTAAAAATAAAAGCTATTCATTTCGCCTTTTTTTTTTTGCCACATTGAGATAAACGGTTAAATTAAATTTATCAATTCCTTTATTCTTAATTAGGAACTAAGGTTTCTCGTAATGTTTCTGGCTAGTTTATATTTTCTTGATTTGATGTGAGTTTTTCATTAAACTTTGTTAAAAAAAAAAGATTGACTGAAATTCCTTTTATGTGTCCATATCTGTAAACACTCATTAAGATGGGGACAACACCTGCTATAGTGGGTCATAACGAGTAAGAAAGACTCATGTAATTTCTGGTTATTAGTTGCTCAATTTGCCTTCAGGCTGATACACAAATGATTTTATCACCCTGTGAAATTAGTCAATTTAATAACATTTGGCAAGGCAATGTAACTTTTGTAAAAAAAAAAAAATTAAATTTAAATTAGCTGTGACATCAGATAGTATACCTTGATTAGAAATCGTCTGCACAGATTCAGTTTTAAAACTGATGTCTAGTGATATGTCATTAATTAACCGGCATGTTTCATTTTCTTCATCTAAATGCTTTGGAAGATATATAAACGTTTACATGTTCGTTTGACCCTTTTCATTGAGTTTCGTGTTGACTGGTTGCAAGGTGTCATTGTGAACTAAGGGGTCTTTTTTGTCAAGTGTCTTTTCCATATCTTAGTGGATATTAATGGCAGCATTTAAAAAATTGTCTGATTTCACTGAATATCGTACTTAATTGACCAGATTTATATTTGAAATCACCTGACACCCTTATAAGGTATGTCACATGATTCAGGTGTAAAATCACTCAAGCATGGCAGCTTCATAGGCTGTTGATCTTCTAATGTAGTGAAAGCAAATTGTTATTGTAGTGCTGTCTCTAAGAGGTCTCCACTCTTCGTGTTTCTCACCTTGTATTCACGGATTTTGTCTGACCAGAAATATGTTATGGTGATACCAAAAAGGAAGCAACGTCCCTAATGATTTGCTTAAGTTGCATTCAAAATTGGTGAATTTTTTTATCACTGGATGTACACATGCACTTGGATTTACTGACAAACATTTATTTATATTTTTTTTGGCTTTTGGAAATGTGTTGACCAATTCTATATGGAAAACAACCAATTTACAAGTGTGTTCTTAATTGATCGCAATTTAGCATTTATTTCAACTTTTACAATATTTCCCTGGTACATCCAACATGGAGGTGTAAAAAAATGTATGTACTTTTGAGTTTGTGAATGGCTGAATGAAGCACTATTGCATGCAGTACACAGGAAATACTTTCTGTTACTACCAAGTGTGGGAGAAAGTCAATTGTTTCCCTTGCCATTCACTCCGACAGATTTATTGTGTTTGTTAGTCACTGGTGCTTTTACATTGTTATGACTCAAAGTTTAATGTTTACAATCACATGATAAACAAAATAATGACAAAGTATGAAACACTTCTGCTGGTTCTACCTGACCTTCGTTTGATGTTTGGTTAGTACACTTTTACTGAGATTCTACTTGAACTTCTATCTAGTAAACCTCCACTAATGAAAATCATTGGTAAGTATTACTCAAATCAGAAATTATTTTTATCAGAAATATGTTTTCTTATATTTTATTTAAATTTGTTAAAAGCAAATTGTATAAAAATGTATTTGTTTTCAGAATTTATAGTATAACTTTGATATTGTACTTACATGTATATTGAAATTCTAGATTACTGGGTAAGTCAGCTACTCTTCTCCATGCTGAAATGAGCTAACAAATTTGTGATCAGATTATGTCGGTTTGTTTTTAGGGCTTTCTGCTTAGAAAAATACAATTGAAAATGTGGACTGCCATATTCAAGTTTCTTGTTACCAGCCCTATTCCCCTTTTCTGCTGTACATGTTTGTTTATGTGGGTAAAAAAATTGCAAGGTTATTTAGTTCTGGACAGTTAAGTAGATAGGACTTTTAGGAAGGAAAGTACCTGAACAGGATTTGTTTTCCAAACTCATCAATTGTCAGTAATGAGATATTATACATCCGGGATTTAAACTGGTTTTAGTTTTCTGTACTTGATCAGTGGCATTATACTTGTAAATTATCTTAATAACATAAACAAATACGCCTTTCAAAAGTATGAATATTTATTGCTGGTTGATAAATGAACTTATTATACCCCAGTCAATCCTTCTTAGCAGCACTGATGATATTTTGAAATAAGAAGAGCTGAAGAAGACATTTATTTTAGGTAAATTGACACTGCTGGCTGCTGATTTTGACATTTGTTTTATGGCTACAATTATTGTTAAGACCCTTGTTACACAAAGCGGTGACTGTTGAATAATCATGTGGAGAACTATTTCATAAGTTTTCCTTCTACCAGTTCAAATTACAAGACTAATAAAAACCAATTCTAAAAGATTTTGGATATAAATCCTGTCTTTAATTTATCTTGCATGGTACCGATATAATGTCAGGGTTTAGATCAGGGCATGCAGCCCTTTTTCCTCCTCAATAAAACTAACCGTTTTAACACAGAAACTTGTCTCCATGGTTATTTTAGACATGAAGATTTTCCCTGTGCCCGTGTGTTTTAATTATCATAAATAAAACTGGCCATAAAGAGGGAAATAATCCTGACTGCATCATCAAATCATCCTTCAGGGATCTGTATATTTATTAAAGATTGGGTATTCACTAATTCCAGGGAATTAAATGTTTATTTGACATGTTAGAGAGGAAAAAAAACCCAAAACGTTTATGAATGATTCTGATAAACATTGAACTGATATCACAGAATAACACTGATTGCAATACAGATATATCTTTATGTGTATGTTTGCTATTCATTAATACTCACACATCCAAAGAAAGTGATTCATCATTGTCTACCATACCTATTTCCCAGATGACAATGTACTGATCTACCTGTCGTTACCTATCTTTCTGTCCCTTAGGCAGGCATTCCGTACAGGTGTTAAAACAGGTGATTTAAGACTGCAGCCCTAAGGGTTAACCTGGAACTCCCATAGCAGTCTCAAATCCCTCTAATCCTTAGAGGTGTTTAAAAGAAAATTGCAAGATCCATCTCAGGATTTATTTAGTTTCCAGATTAGATAATTCAAATGAGAATTCTGCTCTCCATTAACAAGATGATAATTTTTAAGAGCATGCTAAAAAGTCCAAATTCGTTATGTTTTCTTGCAGAAATTCAAGAAAATAATCTGTTTTACCGATGATAAAAACTGAAATTTTTAAATTGATTATGGGAGAGTTGAATTCTGTGAGAAACTATAGTCTGCTTTAATACAGTTATGAAGATAAGCAATTAAGTAGAAGATTATAGTGAAGACAGTGGTCACATTCTTGTGTTGACCACTGATTGACAGGTGACAAATAGGATAGGCAGGTGGGGTGCAGATAGGTATGTAAGATAACAGAACAATGGAAGGTGGGCTTCTTAATCCACTGTCCAGGTGAGATAATCTACCCATAAATCAATTCAAAGTTCAATACCTGATTGAATGAGATTTTAAAAGGATTTTAGCTCTCGAACCATACTCTCATGAACATATAAATTCATTCTAGGTGTAAGTTTCTTCTAAACACTACCTTGACATACCTGACCAAAATTGTACACAATGAGAATGCAGATTTTGATAAAGATTAGAAAGCCATGTCTCCCTCATCAATGACGAATATGCAGTTCTGACGAAAAAGTGAAATTTAACCAAAATATGGCCTTGTGTTATAATAAATTCATCACCATTACATTCAAGTACGTAATGAAAATTGGTCAATTGTTCAAAATTTGATATTTTTTTAAGCAGCCCCCCCATATCACTGAAAAGAACTAACTTATGTCATTTTCTCAAAAAAACTCTGAAAGACATTACGCTACAAAAACTATTTGGACCTGTCACCATTACAAGATATTTGCCCTAAAGCATATATGTTATGTCTATGTATAGCAGTTGATGCTATAAATCTGTCAGTTGACCATTTAACTTACACAACAATTAACCTCCCTACCCCCTATCAAAGACATACCAATCTCAACTGTCCCATACATCTTTAAAACAGCTCAGTAATTTATAGACGCCTGTCAGTTTCCATTTGTTTAAATAGTTTGAAGAATTCGTTACGTTTTTCTTCAATAGGCTGTGGCCTTGTATTGACTCTCACTTAAACAAAGGTTAGTAGTTAATGAGTTTGAATAAGTATTGTTATGCTTCGTTAGTTAAAATGTTCAAGTCTTCAGACTTAATTCCCGCCATCCAAATTTCATGACAACCATTTCTTAGTCATCTACAATTTTATTGATCATTTGTTCATAGAGAAGATACTGTGAATGTCCCTAGCCACTGCTTTGGTCTACAATTTGACCATTAAAGGCAAAGATTACTCCAGAAATTGATACAATATAACTTAAGCAATATCTAGCAGGGTCCTTGAAACAAAAAACAACTTACAACCTTTATGTTATTAAAATGATTGTCACTTTTGCCGTCACAGAAGCTTATTAATATCGCCATTTTTCTGACTTGTCTATTGTATCAGAGCCGCTATCTTTAGATCAGTGGTGGAACTATACACTCTTCTGACCAAAACACTTATTTTTAGCTAAATCAAGATCATACTTCCAATCAACTTGATGCTCGCACTCAAAGCTAAAAAGACGGAGAAAATGGCTTTGATCTTGAACAGACTCATGCCACTTCAATGTCTGGGATACAAGGAACTTTTACATGTTCATTGTTAGCTAACAAAAGCATGAAAAACGTTTTGGATCAATGTTTCAGACCTTGTACGGTAAATTAGTGAAGTACTAAAATGGCCCCCACCTTTAATAAAACTGAGCATTGAGCACTGACCAAATAACCTATGTTTTATTTGGTCTTTACTTAAGCACTGCTTTTGTTAAAAAATATCAAAATATAGTCCTTATTTTTTAGGATACAGTACATAAGCAATAGGGAATATATTGTCTGTGTGAAGACTGAACGACCCCAGTGTGGTTGTTTTTTGTGTTCAGATTTACCATAAAATCTCCCAGATTAAGCTATTAGTGAGACCTGTAGTCCTATTTTTATCCCTCAGAAGAGTACTTCTCATGATCTATTGTGGAAAAAAACTGTTATTACTCCTATATTTTTTACTCCCTATGTTGACTTTTAATGCTAATGATCAGACCAAAGCCATTGTTAAAATTATCTAAACGATAATACCTATGTGTATTTTTATAACCAAGAAATGACAATGTTTTTCCTGAACTCTCTTTGTGTTTTATAACATATGTTTCTGCTTTATTTCATGGCTAATAGTGTAATATTTCCAAAGTCTGTTCAATGGAATTCTTAACAAATTCTAGTCTGGAGAACGTACGACAATGTTTTTTGGATTTGCCTCCAACCACTTGCTACAAATTCATTATTTCTACTTCCTGAACAGTATCTTCATATTTTTCTCATTTCTGTTTGGAGAACTCATTTTCTGGCACCTGTTTATATTGATTCTATTAGCAGTGAAGTGTCCAAGCGTAATGATATCACAAACTCTTCTATCATGTTTTGCCTGAATCATCTTTCTTTTATTCATTTCCTCAAGCCTAACTCTATCTTTCTGAGTGGATTTTTCATTTGATCATGGTATGTTGATGAGTTGTCAGGTACTCACCGAAGGTCGGAGGTTAACTCACTGCCCACACTAAACCTGGCATGGTCATGCAATTGAAATAATCTTGAGTGCGGTCTAAATCATCAATCAATCTATCAACCTAACTCAATCAGTGGACAAATTTGGCAACTAATTATCTTTTTTTTCTCAAAAACTTATAATATGGAACTCCTTTCTTACAAGTTTTGCCTTTGAGAAGAATAATGTGAACCTACACGAGAAGAAAAAACGGTAAATGTTACCTGAGTAAATATACATCCTTATTCTTTTACAAAATTCAGATTTTTATTATTATCAAAACATTTTTAGCAATTCCACTGAAAGTGTTAGCTAAGATTGATATCCTACATTGTGTATGTAAGGATATTTTCAATAAAATAAAACAATCAAGCTTTTAAGAATAAGAAATGGCCAGACTGAGATGTGTCTTCTGGTTGTGAACTGGTGAATTTCTGATTGGATGATGCTGCTTGATAATTGAGTCCGATGTCTGAAGAGGAGAGGATAATTTGAGGTAGTCGTTGATCTGGGAACCAGGACGGGAGTCGGTTAATGGTCTGGAATCACAGAATTATCTTCATCTCCATCTCCCTATAGGTCATTTAGTACCTCATATGTCTGCACTTTGATACCTATACCAGGCAAAGAGAATCAATGGGAAAATGCCACAAAGGGTTCATGGACACAATTTCTATTTGGCAACTTTGTCTGGTCAGAATTTTGTCTGTATCATACTAATGTTTCATTAATTTAGGCAGCAAAACGAATATCTGCAATATCACTAAAATGAGAGTTTTCAAATATTTGCAAGTGCAATTCAAAAATCAAACAAAGATAACAGTGGTTAATAGATTTATATGCACAAACAAAGTGTCTAACAAAACAAAACCTCAAATTTCAGTTTAAATTTGTTTTATACACCTCATCCTTTGTCTTGCCTTGTACACTTTTCACCTTCCCTTGAGACCCCATATTAACCTTCAGAGCGGGCCAGGCAGTTCATAATTAGATCAGAACAGTTATCATAATAATGGGGAGCTAAAATAAAACCAATTTCTACATCTGTCCAGGAAATAACCACCCTAGAGGCTTGTAAGAAAAGAAAGCCTATGATTGGCTGGCAATTCCTTTTAATGTCTTTGAACACGACCTTCATCTTTGACCTTGAAACACAATATCTCCCAAAGACTTATTCAAGTGGAAATTTTCTGTAACCCCCCCCCCCCCCCCCCCCCCCCCAACTTCCCGCCTAAGAAAAAAAAAGTAATTTAGCAATTAGAGCAGATGGCCGAGATAAGATTGATATTGTTTCTTGTTTCTTCAGAAAGGAAAGGTGTCCTCTTTACATTGCTCAACCACTAATCCTGGCAAAGGCGCCGGCCATATTATGGAAATATCTTGAGTGCAGGGCAAAACATCAGTCATTCAATCCATGCTCTTCAGACATATCAGGCCTTATTTATATGTACCTGACATTCTTACAATACAAGCTAATACTCAATCCTAACTCTGATACTCAAAAGTATAAAAAAAATATATATAATATCATTTATTTACTCACTTACTCTGTAGGCATGCAGCCTTGGATTTGACAAAAATATGAATATATCTTCTGGTTATATTTGTTTTTATTTTACAGTAATTTCATGTTTAACTGTGAAAATTTGATTGATCAGACCACAATCAAATTATGTTATTCAATAAGTGAATTTGATGGATTTTAATGTTAAGATATACTCCAATAAGACGTTCTTCACACTGTGTAAATGTCATACTGACCTCCAAAGCATTGCATTATTATTATAACATGACTTAAATCTTCACACATATGTGTTAAATCACGTATGTTTTTGAAAAGATAACCTCCCTATCTAACACAAAGATTTAGACCTTAGAGCTTTTGAGGATGTTGTAATGGTTATTTCAGGGATGATATTTCCTGGTTTGAAATCTGAGTTTATTTAAACTGCTATTTCTGTTTGTGTTCCCACTCCGCACTATGATGAGTGTCTGGCAGATACATATCTGAAATAGCTGTACATCATTATTGTTTGACTTGCTATGGGAAATTAGTGATTACATACAATCCACTGGACTGATGTTTGTTCATTTAGTGAATGGTCCATCGTAAGGGATTTTGTAGGGTTATTATGCCATTTCAATGTACATGTATGGTGACACAGTGATTGTGAATATTAAGAACAATATCGTGATATCTGTTTGCTGATTTATTAAGCAGCATTGTCTCTACAGTGAAACCTATGTAACTGGCACCTTGTGGAAAGTAAAATGTGAGGCTTTAGGAGTTCGGTGCCAGTATGGCTTTTCTGTAAACGAGCATTTCAATATGACAGATTATTGTTAGTTATGCCAACAAAATTTCGGTTAACAGTTTATCAAGGTTATTTAATATGTATTTTACAACAGGAGGAAATATGACATAGGTTAGTTTTAACAGTGTTCTGATTTACCAAGGTGTCTGAGTACACAGGCTTTTCTATTCAAGGAATTCAAATTTTTGCCTGTTATTATATCGTGATATTCGTTTCAAAATCAGAAGATAGTATTTATCTACAGGAAATGAGCAGTATATCTTCTAAGTGCAACTCAGTATATGGAGTCCCAGTAGGTGGCACCGGGCCATTTCCTTTCAATATCAGCCCTATCTTTGGACAACAGCTAACTTGATTGGACACGGGAAATTGACTCTCTAACTCACTGGACATTTCCTATTCAAGCAAATTAAGCAGATTCTCTGGATTTGCATGTGGAATTTGTCTACGACTCTATGGAAAAATCTGCACAGCTGTCATGTAGTATGAAGAGATGGAAGAAGATAGATTTGTTTTTGTGGCAGGGCCCTAGAGCCTACCTGGACATTGACAGTACTTATAGCAAATCCATTCTGCTGGATGGACATTTGAGACATCGTATCTCTGATTTCCTAGACTGTTTAAACAAGGCCTTGATTTAGAAAGTGTCTCTTAGATGATGAAGTAGTATGCTGAAACACATACCATCTAGATTATCCTGGAAGATTCACATATCCTCGTTTGACATTCATAGCGTACTATAAAGTCTTCCTGTCAACTAAATCTTGTCGGCACAATAGTTTGCCTTTATTGAGAGTTGTTGCCGTGGAAGAAAAGATAACATTCTTGGAGCTATAAAAGTGATAGAGGTAAAAATGAGTAGCGTCTATTGGTTTTTGGCAGGACAAAGCTGCCAATGGCTGTACCAAATGAAGTGAATCTTGGAGCAAGAAAACAGTCCCTTGGGAGTATTACTTGGTGGCACCATTTACTTCATCCAGAGGTTAAGATTTTCCTCAGTTTGGTCTACGGCCAACAAGAGTGAATTGTAGCTAGATTAAAACCAGCCAGTGCAATTTGAGGGAAATGTGACCAATTCTTTGATAATCAACTATGGAATACACTCAAGTGGACTAGGTTCCTGTCAACATTGTTGGTCTCTCGACAGACGCTCACTATTTATTTAAATTAACCTTGCTTGATTTCCATACAAGTCTCAGTGTCTTTAATTAACTGATTGCCTAAATGGACCAGCAGGATTTCCAAGCAGGAAGATTTCGTTAAATAAGGCCCTGTTTGTTACTGGAGGACCTAAATGAAGGACACAAGATACATGAGGCACCATCCATGTTCGTTCAATTAGGCCCTACTGGTTAATTGTGTTTTACCAGGGAAAGATTCTACATTGCAAGAATCTCTATGTAAAGAGTCTTTTAATTAACAAATTGGGTAAAGGGACTGCAAATTAACTACGCTGGAAGAGACATTTCCTTGAATAATACCCTATTGGTTTATGAAGTCTTGGATGTATTGGTTTATCAAGTCTTGGATACCAATGGATGGTAACATTTCTGTGTTGATTCCCAAATAGACGACCTCTTGTCCATATATCTGAAGGTTCCTGTACCAATGTATTGATCAGTACTCCATCCTCTGCCACTGAGGCACTAAGCTTTCACTGAACTTAGGAACAACAACTGATCCGGACATCACTGACCAAATGTTGGCATTATATATAGGGAATTGGAAGGTGTTCTATACATGGTAACATTGCGAGTGACAAATTTTGTGCCCTAATTCAAGAACAACAAATAGTCCTTGAAGGCTATATTTAGTGGTCTGGAGTTAAGTTTTGCATCAAGAAACTGGTACTGTGGAAGGAATTTCTGGAAAACCATTATTTCATTAACCCTATTAGAGATCTCCCAGTCTTTTTTTTTTACCAAATCGTGATATTTTTTCTTCTGTGGAATATCCGGATATCGTATTACTTTTGATTGTTTTGGGAAGAATTTCGGTGACATTCAGATGATTTGGCTGGTCTGTCAGAAGTGACAGTATTTGAAATACAGCACACCGTGATTTTGTGCCTATTAAAAATCTCCCAAAAAACAGTGATGTGACCAAGGATCTAATAGTTTTGTCTCCAGGCTGTACTGCACGTGAATCATTTAAAGCTCTACTCATTCCGTAGTTTTCAATGTCCGTGGTAATCATTAGGCTGAATAGTGAACAAATAATTAAGGTGTAACCATTTCAGTTCACCTGGACTTTCAGCTTAGTCTCCACAACTGTGCTCTTTACTGACAAATGTCTGAGAATCAAAATTAAAGGATCTAAGTTTTCCGACCTCAAACATGTGTGTCTGTTAAAAATAGCAAAGATAGTAAAATCAAGTTTTACATATTGTATTATGAAATTGATTATCCTGCGTAGTTTTTGAAGTCTTCCAAATAAATTCTTCTTCCTCGCTGAATTCAATTTACCAAGATTCTGCAATGCTAAAAAAAAACTCATGTCACGGTAGTTGATAAATCTCACATTTGCAAAGATAATTGCGCTAACGGAATTGCACTGATTTAAATTTTATGACCTTACTGACTAGTACCTAATGCTATACTTCAGCCTTGTTTCCTGGATTATTCAATACTTTACTTTCATTGATTGATAGTTTTTATCAAGTAATGGGTTTGAAGAAATTGTGATCAGTTTCTGCGATGCAATGTCATGAAGAAAGTCCCTGGATATTGATGAATGTTTAGTGAAATACATTCCATTACCATCGTTTCTATGCCAATACTCTATACCTGGACACCGTCCAAGAAATCCAATTGATTTTTTCTCAACAAGTTTTGTGCTGAATTTTGTTTATCTAAAATGTGCTACATAATCAATTACTTTGATGGATGAACCTAAATACAGTTTGACGATATAAACATACAACTATCTTCTGGAAAATGACCCATACTGGTTTTGTTTCTGCTCAGATCTTGTTTTTGCTCAGATCTTGTTTCTTCTCCTAAACTTTCGGAAATTTATTTGATTGGTGATGGATTTTAATGTGTCGACTGGTAACAATAAGAGGAAAGGACTTGTTTCTGTTCTTTGATCCATCTAAAGAAAACGTTTAACTGTTAAGGTTATACAAATGAAATCTGACTACTAACAAAACTGTGTCGGTATGCCCCGTTAACATCTTCCTGTTACGACAATCCTCTGATGATCCGCAAAGCAATATTTCCCGTTGACTGACTCAATTCCTTGAGGAAATTCAAGCAGTGGCAGGAGAAAGATTAGCTAAATGGTATTGTTGATTGACTTCAGTTAACCTGACCCAAAAACTGAACACATCTATGTGAGCGAGAAAAATTCTAATGCTTGCTTTCAATTGCCAAGGCAACCAAGTAGGAATTGAGTATATTTGTGCATCAGGTATAAAGGCTAAAGCATTGGTGTGAAAAGGCTTTATATAACATTGAAATGATGGTCTGATCATTTGTTGATATTTATTGAAAAGGGAAATTTTACTGTTGTGATCATTTAAAATGTTATGCTGAAATTAGTGCTGCGTTTGAAACACTAATGTGTGGGAAATCTTTATTTTGAAAATCATTCTACAACATTGAACCACAAAGACCTTTAAAGTAGGAAGTGTATCCTTCAGGATTATGTTAAAAGCAGAAATCTGGTAATTCGTTCATCTCCATCATGGGATGTGTTTCCTGCTGTGTGGGACCAAAGTCCCCAAACAGAAGGGACACAAACACCAGTGGGAAAATGACTTTATTACAAACGGATGATGGAAGCTTTGTTGAGGAAAACGAGGTCATTGAACGAGAATCAACAACAAATGTAACAAATACAATGGAAACAGATATAGATCCAGACCCTGAATCAACAGCATTAACTAATTGTGATGCCAACAGCGGCCATTTTTCAGGTATATACATGTATTGTCTCCATGGTTATTTTAGACAAGAAGATTTCCCCTGTGCGCCTGTGTTTTAGTGTTCAAAAATATACATGTAATGCTGATTATGCACAAGATACGGCTACAAACCTGGGGGTAGAGGGGGAAAGGCTTTGTATAATAAACATTTTAAGAAAAAGATATACAATAAAAAAAATTCAACAAACTCACCCTTGTTTGATAAACATCTTTTGTTTTCATAATTCTTTTTTTTTTCTTCCACAAACATAAGTATCAACTCACCTTGAGTTTTTTCTTTCTTAATATTTATTTTCTATATTTTTATTTTTTTGAATTCAACAATACCTTTATGACGTTTTTTTAATTTTCAACAAGATTTTTTGAATTGTTTTGAACAAAGATATCATTAATGGTCAATTAAACCCTATCATAGTCGGTAGGTTTTTCTTTAAACTTAGCTGAAGTCATTAAATCAATTTAATTACCCTCAATATAAAAGTAACATTTCTATTTCATACAATGCATTGACCTTTAACCAATGACAAGGGAGGTAATTTATGCAAGGGGATTATTATTCTCATTAAGATTTCAGTCTTCATGATCAAGTGAACCATAAAGGCTATGCAAAACAGCCTCAAAGGGATTTTTTCGGGCTGAAATTCTATCAGAAACAAAAAAAAAGACTTGATATGAAATGGGTAATTGTATTTGGTGAACATTGTCACCAAATCCAGTTGATTGGGTGCCTAATTTATGTTCCTGAAGTTAGCAGAGCTTTTTTTATTATGGCATAAAAAGTTGCAGTTCATTGTAATTTCTGATACAATTGTTAACAATCTTTTCCGCAACATTTACGACTTGAGCTTTCTCTGTGTTCGCCCCCAAAGCGGAAAAAAGCTTTAAAAGATTTCAGACTTCATTAGCATTTTTCAACGTGAACACGCAAATTTATTTTGACAATGAAATCATTTGATTACCTCACCAGTTTGGCCCTGTAGGCAACATTTCAATTATTTTAGCCTGATTGATGATGAATAGTTATTCATTTTGACCTAATCCTTCACCAGATTTGCATCTTAATTATTACTTAAGAAGCGTAAGAATCATCTTTGTGACAGGGCTTATTTTATTTGTGTCTCGACAAACTTTTTTCGATTGTTTTTAAAGATTAGAATGATGAATTAAAAGCCGTTTTTGTTATTTGTCTAGTCGTCATTCCTAACTTTTCTTTAAAAATATTCCCTTTTGGGTTGGCAAATGTCACAATTCCATTTTGTTACGTCGCAAATTTCTGCTGAACTAAATTTTGAATTGTATATTCCAGTTGAGTAAGTTTGTATTGTCCCTTGAAGGTGTCTTTGTGAAAAGGGGACCAGGGTTATTTATTCTTGAGGGAATTTCCAACAGTCCTTTAAGATTCAACATCATATCCAGTTTTAATTTATGAAAATAATAGATTCAAGTCCGTCTTTGTATGGTATTAACCACAAATTCTGGGCTATTTAAAAAAAAAAGAGAGAAGTTTCAAGTCTGGTTGAACATCTATCATATGAGAAATAATTAAGGCATCACAACAAAGTAGGTTTTTGTGAACAAAACAAGCTTTTGACACCTGTGTCTGTGTTTTTATCAAGTGTGATAGCCTCCATATTCTCCTATTTTAAATGTCATCCGTAAGTTTAAACATTAATAGCTTTGCCTCGCATGTTTTCCATGTTGCATCCAAGACAACATAATGTGATCGTGTGTCAATGTATACATAAGGACATTTCATACATACCCTAGTGGTCTGACTGCCACCTGATGATACTTATCTTTTCATTCTTTTTACTGGTCACATCTGGCAGGGATATGCTTTCCAATTGTCTCTCCAGATAACTTTCTATTTACAGCCACATCATTCATAGCAAAAATCATAACAATTCTTTTTGGTACCAAATATGGTTTCAAAGTTCCAAGTCTGCTCTGTATATATATACATCTTGGTCTGTGGTTAAAAAATCATTTTATGGTAAAGAACAGTTCCATATTTCTGGATTTCATAGGCATAAATATGTCTGTTGAAATTTTAAAATACACATGCTCCAAAATATCTGTGATAAAATTTGTGCAGCGAAATTGATGTTGTGAGATTTGAGATATTGAAAGAAGAAAAAAATCTTGTACGGCTAGCCTCACCATAATTTGCAATGGCTGACTTTGAACTCTCTTGCAAAATGAAAGTCAAATTATAAATGTATAGATGATATACACAATTTCCTATCATCAACTGCATCTTTATGCAGAGCTATTTATGATATCACAAATATTTACTGATGCATTTGATAATTTTAATTGTTAGATGATACGCATTTCTATCTCTAAGTGCATCTTTGAACATAGATATTTGTTACAAACATTTAATCATACCTAAGATAATGCTAAAGTGTTAAAGAATGCTGTTAAGTTTGATCTATCATAATGATAGGCATTGTAATGTAAATGTAGATAGGTTGTCAGCTGATACATGGGATTTTTTATGCATATTTTCCATTTCTGTTAGCTTTGGGTAATCTTCAAATGGCTCAATCACTCAATGGTTTCTTGAATGCCACATTATTGTTTTTGAAATGCCTGACCATCTTTTATTTCAGAAAATTGTTTTGGTTATTTCATCATTGTCAATTTTGATTTTGACTTTTTCAGATTCATCCTATGACAAAAGTGTAACTGAAAGACGGGGTAGTGTACCCCTTGTTCCGTCTACCCTCGGCAACTCCGAAGACAATATGGACGGGGGCACCTCTTCTTCCAACCGATTTGCGGTAAGTTTAGAAATTTTTTCTATTTTTTTTTACTTTAACACCGATCATTTAGGGTTTAAATACACCTAAAGCTTCACTTTCTCTTCTAAATAGGAATTTATCAAGTTTGGCAGCTTATTTCACTTTGAAGGAACCAAAATGCTGAAGATAACTATGTGACTATCTGGAAGTTAAGCAAAGCAGACGTTTTGTCTTGGCAATGACACCTCCAAATCTAAATAAGCGGTGGGATCTAAAACATCACTTAGAAATCCTACCAATTGCATAGATGAAGAAGTCTTTGTTCATGACTAGAAGTCCCTTAGTCTTCCCCGGGGCTACCCTTTACATCTAAGCAAAATCACTCAACCAATATTTTTAAACAATCCAAGAATAGAGAGACAAATGTTATCAATGCAAACATCTTTCAACCAATACCAGAACAGGGACATGTATGTGGAAGGGTTGCCAGGTACTCGCAGAAGGTCGGGGGTTTGAGTCCAGTTTCCTTCCCCACTAAACCTGGCAACGCCGCCATATAAGTGAAATAATCTTGGGTGTGGCGTAAAACATCAATCAATCAGCAAGGACACTTACATTTGTTTTCATTTGTGAAACATTTAATATTATTAATTAAAAACTGATCAAAACTGGATATTGCCCATCAAGCTATCATATTTCCAAATTGGGATTCCATTGAATTTCCCTTGATTATTATTGCTACTTTAAAGCCTCCATGTATTCATTTGTCAGGATCATGGCTTTTCAAGGGAGGTAACTTTGATATGCTCACATACAAAAACATTATTACAATTTATTGAGTACTAGGCTTATTGTTCTATCTCTAAAAACACTTAACACAGAAAGAGCATCATCAATTATATATGTATTTAAAAAGAAAAGGTGTCCAATTATTTGTAATTGTTTATTTAAGAACACTAAATCATACGGGTACGGGAAAGACAATTTTCTAATTGTGTTTAAAAGGCTATATCATTTAGACCTTTATACCCAATCTGATGATATGTTTAAGCTAAAACAAACATTGATGAGGTTATATATGTAGTAAGAAGAATCAGAATAGAAGCAAGAATATGATTGTCTTAGAGAATGTTAGTAATCCAAGAAAAAGTCAGTTTTGTAGTAAAAAAAATAGATGATATTACAAAAATGTAAAAAAAAAAAAAAAAAGAGAAATCATTATGTCTGTAAGTTATAGAGAGAGAGAGCCTTAGTTGTTTCACACAGAGGATTCATTTAGCAAGGGGATTCAAGGAAGCTGTTAGCACGTCAGTATTTTCCCTGGTGTTCTAGTCACCTGGGATTGTGCAGCTGCACTGTGATGTTTTTCACAGTTATGACACCATGTGGATTGATGATGCAGTTTGCACCTATTTTTGGCTGACTTAATGATTCCTCCAGGAAGCTATCATTATGCAATCTCTCAAAGTTTTCCCCAAGACAGTTACTATCTCTCTCTCCGATTCCTCAGGCTTATTATTTCTTATGCTTCTCACATAAACATACTGTTTTCTAACTGTAAGCATATGGAATAACGAAAAAGGATATTTAGAATCACATATTTGTGAAGGCTTAATAGGTTGCTTTCTAATTTGCTTTTGTTTTCCAAAAAATAGATATGTGGGATGGTTGCCAGTCACCACCGGAAGGTCGTGAGTTTCCTACGGGCACAGAGCCCGGTTTCCTCCCACAATAAAAATGGCAACGCCGCCATATAAGTGAAATAATCTTGAGCGCGGCGTAAAACACCAAACAATCAGTCAATCAATCGTAAAATAGACTTTGAATAAGGAAAACAGTACAACAGATATATTGATTTATAAAAGATTTCATCTTTTCAAATAGACAGTGTAAATAATTTTTTTTTTCTCATAATTGATGAATCTCAATATTTTGAGAGTTTCACCTTGAATTTACTATTGGTAACTGTTGAGCTTTTGGTTTATATACAAAAGTGTAAAACAATGCTGATCAAGCAATAATCTATTGCAATTTGTTTTCTCCTTTAAAAGTGTTTCAAAAACCTGACATTAAAATTATTAGTTTCACTGTTAAGTTTACAAAGATTAAGCAGTCTTTTTTTTTTCATCTTTGAAAGTGATTGTCCTTCAGTCCGACACAGGCCTTCCATTGATGCGGAGCGAGTTCAAATCTCACTCAGACCAATGGAGTTTTCACTCGGTCGACGTATGTGGAAGAGTTGCCAAGTACTCCCCAAAGGCCGAGGGTTTCCTGCAGGCAATAAGCCCGGTTTCCTCCCCCACTAAACCTGGCAACGCCGCCATATATGTGAAATAATCTTGAGTGCAGCGTAAAATCAACCATCTATATCAGAAACATTTTAGCCCAAGCTATAAGCACCTCTTTACTATCTCTGGTAGATGTATTCCCCCTTGCTGAGTACTCATTAACTGCATTAAAAATTCAACATCATACTTAACCAGCTAAGAATGTGTCTTACCATTCATTAATGTTAAAGCTTTTGGACTGTTATTATTGACTGTTGGGTTTAACTGTCTTGTAAACAAATCAATTTGGGAAGTATCTGGGCAGTATGCCAGTAGAGTTGATCCAATCACTACGTAGTTGGTTCTGCAAATGATTTGGGGTTCAATTTAACTAGCAGCACTTAAAAAAAATCTACCAGAGTTGGTATAATCATAGATAGGTGATTTGGTCTCCATTTAAAAAACAAACCTGCCACACATTTGGCTGATCTTGCTTTTAACACTCAGGTTTGTAAATATGATTGATTGATTGGTGTTTTACGCCACGCTCAAGATTATTTCACTTATATGGCGGCATTGCCAGTTTTATTATGGGAGCAAACCGGGCTATATGCCCAGAGGGAACCCACGAGCTTCCGGTGATAACTGGCAACCATCCCACATAGGTCGTTAAAGTGAAAACCCAACCGGAAAATTTTCCAATTTATTGGGGGACTGAGTGGGATTCGAACCTGCGACCCATTGGTGGAACGCTGTTTGGATTGAGCGTCCAACCCTCTACCTTCCGAGCCACAGAGGCCCCTTGTAAATATGAAATCACAACACAGATTGATTTTCAGATCAAGTTCAGTGAATAATATTTCGGCATTAAACAAACGTTAAAGACTTGACATAGCTTCTCTGAAATCTGGTATTAACATGTTTACTGCTTTTCCTTATCAAAGAAAACATGTATGGTTGTATATGTGGGATTTCAGACCCTGGACAAACAAGCATTACTGTGGTAGACACTAAACTGTTGGTTTTAATTTGGATGGGGTAGTAAAATATGCTGGGTCTAGACAGTCTTCAATTTGGATATCAGCCAAAAGTGAAACACAAGCCACACACACTTTCATATACACTCATAGATAACTATGTAATTGTTTTACATAGCTTGATAAATGGAAAACTCCCTGATGGACATACTCTGGTAATTTGTACACTTACCTTGCACAAAATGTTTTCTCTCGCCCCTTTTAGCTCAGGAATTTTTTGGGTGTTGACCTCTTATTAATTGATCTTATTAACGTCCTCATTAAATACCAGGTTCGTTTTTAACTTTAGTAGGATAATGGCGAGGTACATGTACCAACTAGGGTACATGTACCGTATTTCTTCTAAAGATTCAGCCATTTTTTTCCTCATAAAGATTTGATCATTAGAAAAGAAATATGCTAAATGAGGCCAGACAAATTTGCCCATTAGAGAGAGTTTAAGGCAATATGACCCGCTGGGCAGTGTGTGAAAACTGTTATCCTTAAACACAATTCCATGTCCCCTTTTTTGTCTGACTCAATGGAAAATTTAGGCCATTAGAATGGCTGAATATTTAGAAGAAATACGGTAAGTGAAAAAGTTGCAAGTGTCCTTATTCACTTTAGTAGAGTTTGATTTTGATCATATATGAATGACCTGAAGAAAATGAAATAACACCAAGTTGTTAAATGTGAAATGATGGACCTATGGCATTGATACTTCGTATAGTTCATTAGCCTGCCGAGTCTGTCACCAAGTGTCAGGATATGCTGTTGACACTAAGAAGGATTTAAACAGCTTCTTTAAGCCTTTGGCAATACCCACTTTCAGAGCTTTTATTTCATTGTCAGGGTCTATTTCATTACGACAGGGGATACACTCATTTATATGTTGTAAACTCTTAACATTATCAAGTGGCAGAAGGTACCAAATATAGGGAGAATTCGGATGAAACAGAATTAGCCAGAAGTACCAAGAGCTTTATGTTGGTATCAAGCTCTCGGCAGCACATTTGTAAGCAACAAAACCCTTAAAATGTATTTGCCGCTGTTTGAATTTTGTCAGTGTTACCGGTACTCAGTTTGCTGATATTTTTCAATTTCAATCTTAAGTTTTTCAAGGTACTTAAAACGCTTAAAAGTATTTATGAAGTGAGTTTGAATTTTGGTAACTCATGCCACTTTAAACTTTTTCTAGTAGTTTTCTCACACTGTTCTTTCTGTTTTCGCAGCTGGGGTCTCTCCATGTTAAATTGATGGTTGACTTTGATGTACCTCATTTCCAACTAACTTAAACAGCACTGTACACATGTTTGACCTCTGACAGACACATGGTGACCCTTAGGTACACTGGTACATTTTTGTTTTGAAGGGAATTTGAACTGACCAATTGAATGCCTTTTTAGTCTTGTTGGCCTGATATAGCTTTGTTATGTGGGTTCAATTCCTCTTTTGTTAATCTACTCACAACATATCTTATTAGTTTATTTTCCCTTGTTGAGGGGGGGGGGGGGGGGGGGGGCTCGATGGTCCAGTGGGTTAGAGTGATCGTCCCTCAGTCCCAAACAGACCTACCATTGATGGGATGCGAGATAAAATCACCCTCCAACCAAATAAAAATTCAAAAATTTCTCAGTGGACTTTTCACTCAGTCACCAGATGTGGAAGAGTTGCCAGGTACTCGCCGAAGGTCTGTGTTTTCCTCCCCCACTAAAACAGGGTTTATTGTCTGTTTTTGGAGACAGTTTTCTTCTATAGATCTTTTGATGACTGTTTTATGGAATTTGAACTAACCAGAAGTCTGCAGATATTCCTTGTTGATAACCAATTGAGACTGACCAGATCCCTTCTTGGCTTTATTTATGTGGAGCCAATTGGCACTGACCAATAATACTCCCTTTTGGTTTATCTGGGAATCATTAGTTTTAAAGACCTTACCCTCAGGACACTGCCTTTTGACTACTCAGTGTTTATTTTCCTTTTTTGAGGACAACTCGTTCTCTTTAGTTCCTTGTATGGCAGGGGGGTATCATGTGATATGTAAACAGTTCATCTGAAGGCTTTCTTTAACCACTGGACATCTCATATGCTGGTCACATTTGTGGAACTCATTTGTTCTATCCCCATACATCTTTTTTGTGGAAAGCAGTAATATACCTTGTTTGCTTTCTTTAAGAGGCATTTAGAAGTTGAGGTAACAAAATTAACTCAAGAAGTTTATGGATTGCTTTGAAATTGACTGCAACTGTATTCATATAACAAAACTTGATCTTCATTACAAAATCTGAACATCTATTTACCTGGCTTGTTAATATTAAATTGTTTTGTTATTGGCTACTGACTCAGATGTTGGCATCATCTAAATACCATGTGTATGTCTTTGATATATCTTGAATTAGAGTATATAGAACATGCCAGGGTTCCATTGGGATTGTGACATGGCATGCTTTTTTTGGCAGTTAGTGTACATACATGTCAGGGGTTGAAACAAGTTTGCTTTTTGTAGATGTATGCAAGCTCCATTCACAACTCTTTCCATTATGTGGCCAGTCTTCAAATCTTTTCATTAAACAAGTTTTGGGAATAAAAGTTCCCTATGTACAAAACTGTTGTTGGTGCAGTTTTATTGACCATTTAGCTTGCTATTCTCAATGATAAGGTTAGAGGCCTTGTTGGCTCAGCTGGCCGGTTGATAGTCCCTCAGTCTGACATGGACCTTCCATTGATATATCACAGGTTCGAATCCCACTCTGACTAACTAAATGTCTCAGAAAGTCAAGGGTTTCCTCTGGACAGAGTCCTATTTCCTACCCCACTTAACCTGGTAACATCTCCCTTGAAGTGAAATATTCTTGAGTGTGGCGCAAAACATCAATCAATCATTTATAAGGTATATTGAACGTGATGTTAGTGTAATGAAGCAACCAGGATGCAAAAGTAATAGAAGTCTGTTTTGAGCCTTGAAACATCATGGTCTCTAAATTGAAAATCAAGCTCTTCTGGATGTGAGTTGTATAATGACAACCAAGCCTTAACAAAACACTTATGTAATTCTACTCCTTTCTTCAGATCTGGAGAGCAGAACTATTTGTGTCATTACTTTTTGTTTTCTAAAGAAAAAATGCACAAGACTTGGACTTTAAGAGTGTAATTTGTCATCAGCCTCTAGTTTTTGTAAACTGTGAAATGTTAAGTATAGTTTAAGGTTACATTTTGTGTCCTGACTGTTTGTGACTTCATCTTGCAGATGTTTTTTGTCACCCTCATCTGGCTTACTTTGGAAGCTGACTGTAAAAATGCCAGAGCTTTTTACACCTTAAGATTTACTTATTTATTTGACCTTCAGTAACTTACATTCTCTTTTATCCAAGGAGACCGTTACCACATGAATCAAAAATCCTGTCTCTTAAAATATGATAAGATGCTCAAAGATTAAAGGACAACTCAGGAAGAATAATCTTTGATTTCTTTTAGGATGTTATCAGTCTTTGTAGGGGTTCTGTTTAGGATGTTGTTCAAGCAGGGCAGACAAAATGATAACATAAAATTCCAGCTGTGAATTCCTAGTTAGCACTTATGTCTCCTCCAACCACACAAGAAGAACTCTGGCAAACTTGCAGATTACAAAACTTGTGTCCATTTATAAACCCATTTTCCCTGTGCCCTTGTGTTTAGTGATCATAAATATATATAAACCCATTTGTTTTTTATCAAAATTGATTCAAAATCCAACCAATAAACAAATATGTTAGTGCTGATTGGTTTGAAAGTATTTTGGGTAATTTATACTTTACACGATAAATGGCTACAACAACGGTAAACGAACACAAAACAATACATATATTTATGATCACTAAAACACACGGGCACAGGGAAAATCTTCTACAATACATATGTGATAAACATAATGCTGTATTTGAGGGGCATGTGCATAACAGAAACATGAACATGGAATATGATTTCTCATGGCTCCATATGTTGTGTAATCTTACCAGGATTCTAGATTTTCTGTTTTCAAAATATCTTCTGTACCATCTGGTACTTCTAGTTTCTTCTGGACTTCATATATTTCTCTTCTTTTTACATGTTTTTGCTTCAGTTCTTATTTTTCCCTGTCTCCAATTTCAGTTTTCCAGGTGTTTTTTTTGGTTCTTTTAACTGCTGATCTGAGTATAGTTGTGGATACTGATATTGTTTTAAGATAAAGCTTATCACTCAGTTATAGGGCTTAAATTTCACTGCAGAGGTGGGATTCCCAAAATTTTACCTTGCAATGGTAAAGTGAATGGTATGAATGTAACATCTTGACTCATAATCATGTTAACCAGGTCTTGACGGCTTGTGATCATGTTTTGATTTATAAGTCACATATATAGACTGAGAGACAGTCTAGGGTTGCTTTTGTTTTTCTGTTTGAATTTAAGAACTTACTTTCAGAGAACAAAGAACTTGATATATTTATTTTTGAATGACCATACTTTTTTATCTGTGATGAAAAATAAATTTGTACCATTCTATTTTTTCAGAATTTTTTCTCAAAGAAAACATTCCGAGGAAATTTAAAACGAACAAAAAGTGTTACAAAACTTGATAGGAAACGTTCGATTCCAGCAAGTTCCGAAAATGATCCGTAAGTTCAGTTTTCATTTCAGCTTGTTTTTGTTGTCCTTTTCTCCCCATGTATGCTGATTTCAATTGGTAGTGATTTGTGTTGTGATTTGCCTATTGTATGCCTGCATTTTGATAAGCCTATTATGTTTGTATCTTAGTTCATAATTAGTTGATAGGTTTTGCATCATTCAGCTTTAATATCATAATGGACTATTCTGATTGGTTATAATAGTATCTGCTATGTGATATGTAAAAGTTAGTTGTCTATGTTGTAGTTTGATTGGGTGCCTTGCTGGCTATTCAAGAAATGCAAATTAGCTGTCTATGCTTTGGTCTGATTGGCTGTATGCAAATAGTACTTTGTCTTATAACCTAATTGGCTGTATTGTGAATGCTCTTTTAATGTCTTTAATATGAGTGGCTGTATTACGATTGCTTGCCTTTGTAGATCCTCTACTATTTGATATCAAATTTTACTCTTTTCTGAAAAGCTATAATGAAATAAGTCTTTTCCACACAGGTTATTCTAGATGTGATTATTTCACCTTCTTGACTTGACAACAATAAGGAGCAGAAGAAAAGCTTTTCTTTATGCTGTTAGAATGAAAAGGTTACTCTGACCTGAAAATTGACAAACGAATAAAACAAAAATATTTTGTTCAAATCAAATGTAACATTGACCTTCCTTTTCTGGGAACACCTTGAAAATATTAGAAATGGACAAAACGAGATTCCAATGCAGAAATATGTGGTTAAGATCAAACATGAAAATGGAGAATGAAAAAAAAGAGAAGATTTTTTTTTGTAGAAATATTTTGTTAAAATGTAACAAAGAATGCAGTGTATTCCCCTTGGGAGACTAGGAGTTCAAGAGCTGTAGGTATTAGAAGCTATACCGTCAAGCCCTAATACTAGGGCGATAAGCTATGGACTCTTTAACTACAACCACATGCTCAGGTGGTTACAATTTATCAGTAAAACACAGAGGCTGTTCTCTGAGACCAGTAATAAGCCCTCACTGCTAATCAGACAGTGTTTTTATTCCAAGGGAAGGCTGAAGCCAGATCTGGTATCTTGAGAAAATTTGTTCAAGGATAAGATAAACCATGATAAACTCTGCAGAAAGTTCCTTCCTAAAATTGACTGAATTTTTCGATTTCAAAAGCTTAGTAATTACGTATTTGTACTAAGTAGGTCTACATCTTGAGTGTGGCATAATGCCCCAATAAATCAAACTGATGGACATTATCTCTGTTTGGAGTCTTCTTTATTTTTAAAAACAGTTCTATTTTAGACAATGCCAACTTCTCATTAATAGCGACTTTTTACTGTGGATTATTATCTCCCTTTCGTTTTGTCTTTATAATGTTACGACTGTTTGCAGACGCCCCACAACCCTCCTTGTTCATAATAAAAACGTTGTAGAAAACGCCATCTTTCTAAGAAATGTTCATGTTCAAAACGTTGCACCTCTTTGCAGAAATTCACATCTTTCTAAGAAATGTTCATGTTCAAAACATTACAAATGTTGGCAGAAAACCCCTCTTTTCTAAGAAATGTTCATGTTCAAAACATTACAAATGGTGGCAGAAAACCCCTCCTTTCTAAGAAATTTTCAAAACGTTACAAATGTTGGCAGAAAACCCTTCTTTCTAAGAAATGTGCAAAATGTTTACAGAAAACCCATCCTTTCTAAGAAATGTTCATGTTCAAACATTTCTCTCAATTGTGAAACAGCATATTGAAATAAAAGCATGTGTCCAGATGTACTTGCCCGTTGACTGGAAGAGCTATGTAATATTTTGCCTCTTGGATTCCAGTTTCCCATGGTAAAGTTATTACACCTGATTCAGCCATTTAGAATCTCCTTCCCTCAGCAGGACATCTTAGTTCACCTTAGTTCAGCATTTATACACTGGGTATAGATAATAGATGCAAGAAACCATCTGGAACCTTAGCTGACATGTAGAGGGTTGAGTCATCACAATTTGATCTGGAAATATCAAACTTACTAAGACATGCAGTAAATCAGACCACATATATCACAGCATGTACTCCTTCTTTTAGTCAAATGAATAAAGCAGAATGTTAGAAATGTTTATAAAACGTTAACATGCATGTTATAATTATGATGATTTTTGAGATAAAAATCTGTCTGTTGTAGAATGAGTAGTTCTTCAGTAAAAGAATGTCAGTGATGAAAGAGATGTATTACTTGAAATATTTACTAAAAGAAAAATTGAAAATTCTTAACTCTATTTTGTAAATTAAAATACTTTTTGGAAGGTCATTTTTCAGAAGTATAGATAATATTCTACAACCAACAAGAGCAACTGTATTTTCATTTCTAAATGCTCTTCTAGTATTATAAGAAATTACGATTTGTATTTGATCCACTAAACAACTTCACATATTAAAGCAGTAAAGAAGCTATATAAATGTCCTTTGTAGAATCACCAATATTTCATCAGGGACAAAATGGGAATTGAATTAATGTTGAAATATTGATCTCATTAAAAACATGCATAGGATAAGTCTTTTCCTTGCATATTGCCTGTTCTGTTATAATTTCAAGTAAAGGTGTATGGGATAATAGGACGAGAGCCCTGGTAGCCAGAACTCCCCTGTAGTAATATTCCCAGGTTGTGAACTCCAGTATTATTAACCCTGTCTTAGTTTACCTAAGTTAAGTGCCAGTGTTATCTGTCAAGTATTGGTTACTTCATAGACATGCTGTATGTGTTCTCAGCAATGGATGCTGACAGGGTTTGGCACATACCAACAGCAAAGGCTTCACTTTTCTACTTCCTCCATTCACATAATAAAAGAAGCAATCCTCCAGAAGTAACGTGACATAACAGTTTTTGAAGAGGGGTAGTGGAGCATGTTCTCGTCTGACCGACTGGCATTGTTATCTTAACGATTATTAATATATATCGGAAGAATTACGTTGCTCTCGAAAAGGTGAGTTGCCTATGTGGATAGAAATAAAGTTTAACTTTGATGGTTGTCTTTTCACAAGCCCTTGTAGTGACCTCAATGACTGCACTTGTCTCTCAATAATAGTACTTCCGGCCCGCCATGCCAAATCCCTCCTTCTACCAATAGTACATTGCAACAAGGTTGAGATTATTACCCAATTTGTCTATAATGTATTTTTGTGTAACCTTTTTTTTTGCTGAATATTTTTAGTCACAATTATTTCACTTCTATTGCGGGTATACCATCTTTAGCGCAAGAAAACAAGGTTGTTTGCCTGCAGGAAACACCTGAGCTTCAGCGAGTACCTGGCTTAGACAAAATGGATACCATGTAAATTAGAAATGCTCATACTCTCATAAAAAATCTGACCCTCATGTTACTCATATTCCTTGTGTGGAATGGTTGGAACAGAGTTTCTCTGGTCACACAGCCTGATTTCCAATCCCACTTTACCTGGCAACTATGTAAATTGAGGTTTGTTTATAGACAATGTGGTATAAGCATAAGCTATTTAAGAAAATAAGAGAATGAGATAATGCAATGCATGTACCTCATTTAATCTTTTAAAATCTTAAAGTTTTTCGACCTTTAGTATCGTACATTTGTAAGTTCCTGGAGGCGAAGAGTATACTTTCCTCCTTGATTTTGGCCCTACCAACATGACCAATATAATCTGGATTGCAAAGTGAAACATCAGTTCTGAGCTTTAATTTTGGTCAACCAGCATGCTCAACTTGTTTCTCTGATTGGGTTTTCTAATATCTTCTTTTACACAAGCAATGTTTGAGATATGAAACGTTTTAAAATTAAACATAGAAATAAAAAAAGACCTGCTGGGAAACTAATTAACATTTGACAAAACTTTCAGACAATCAAATTGATGCGATTTTGTGCAGTTACTTATTCAACTCTCTGATGGCTAGATTAAATAGTGCATAATCATTTCCCTTGTTTCTTGGCTGTTCTTCTATTTGGCACAGTTCAATTCTTATACCATATTCCTGATAGAAACGGTAATTATATTTTCAGGAAAAAAGTTATGAAAACTTCTCGACCATTCTCACACTTTATCTGTCTGAGTCATATCCTAAAACTGTCAACTCAGCTATTTTTGTAAAATACTGTAAGCCTCAGGTTAATAGGAAATGTTGGAAGGTGTAGTTACCAATTTATTTTTGGTTCTTGGGCTGTTAAACACATCTGTCTGTGGACAGCTTTAGTCCAGCTGTTGTCTGGAGCTAGACCTTCCTGAAAACAGTTTATTTAGCAGGTTACATCCTTAAGGACCTGATAGCATATGGCACTAAGTTCTCAATTGTTATGTCATTGAAACAGTATTTTGGCCACCTTCAATTGTGCTGTCACAGGGCTTTAACATGAGCTCAGGGGCTTGAACATGGGCTCAGGGGCTTGAACATGAGCTCATTCAAATCCTGAACTGAAGATACAAATTGTATTGGCCCAGCTAACAGTGTTTTCACACATGTTAGATATATGAATCCCTCATAAGACCTAGCAATAGTGCCATATAATTGAAATTATCTTGACTGATGCATAAAAAAACATCAATCAATCAATCAAAACATGATTGATTCCTGTCATTTATAGAGTGGATTGTAAGATAGAGAATAAAAACCATCATTAGGGGGAGATGTCCGTTCATCATTTTTTATGTCAAGCAAAATTCTCATGAGATTGTAATAATCTAAAGAGTGGAACTTGTCCAATTGATAAAGCCAACTTCTGTTTAGGTAAACCCATTGCCCTTTTTAAATCTGCCAATCATTAACATGCCCTTTACACTCAGTGGTCACTTGGTTAGTTCAGTTTAACAAATACACTACTTTACCCACCGGGCAATAATGACTTACAGTCACAAGAACTTTCCATATTTATCAGGTTTTCATATTTTGTATATTTTTTCATCGTCCTTGCCCATATTGTTAGACCCTTCCTAGCTGAAACATCTGCTCTCTAAGCCATGTGTGTTATGTGCTTTATAGTACATATGTTGGTAATCTCAGACTGGACAGCATACCATCAGTACATGTGTGTACCTAGCCCTTTTTAGGTCGTTTTTCTTCATCAATATTAGTTAATTGAATAAAATATAAAGTGCATATTTCTTTTTTTTAAAGTTTACATCTTTGACTAGGTTCCATAGAAGTTCAAATGTTGAAGGCATTACAACTTTCATATCAACTGAATTTTTTATCTAGTTTTAGCATTTCCAAAGTGAATTTAATGCAATTGCCACTTTTTTATTATGTTATTTGTTATGTATAGTTCAGGTAAATGTCCAGTCTTAAAAATTGCCTTGCAGGAAATCTTGGCATAACCAATGTATTTTGAGTGTCAGAAAGGTTCTTTAGTGAACCCTTATTTCCTCTGCCAAGAGAGCTAATGAAAGGAGCACAGTAAAAAGTATTTTATCATTAAAGATATTTATTTCTTAAAAAAGAAAAAAACTATTAAAAAATCTTAAATTTTCTAGCTTTTTCTCAAAATTCCATAAGCATTTTCTTGGTTTTCTGTGTGCCTACATAGCTTTTCTTAATATTTCTTAATTCCAAGATAAAATTTCTTCATTCCAAGATAAAATCTCTTTATTCCAAGATAAAATCTCTTTTCTTCCCTTTTTTGCTTATCACTTAAGAATATTTTACTTGCCAATATATTTCTATAAGAGATTTTTTCTAGCTAAATAAAATGCTTTTCTTAAAAGAAAAGTTTTCTTAAGTTGAGCTGATCTTTGCGACCACATACAACACAATCAAAAGTGGCTGTTCTCCGAAACTCTAAACCAACTTCCTTAAATGACTTGTCAAGAGTTTGATCAGTTAAACGACGACATCACTGAATGCAAAAATGTATTTGAGAAAGTAACATCTTATTTCGACAAATAATATATCTGAAGAGGGAGTTCGATTTTAATTTATTAAGATTGAAATGAAGGATGCTTCTATTTAACTCCTGATATAGTGTACCGGTACACCTTCCTTCGAAATACATTAGTCCAACATAAAAATCGGTACAACCGTGGCAAGTACCAAGTACCATGTACAAGTAGCCTCTTTAATAAAGCAATGGACAATTGTACTGTGTGATTCGACCAGCAGTTCTCTTGGAAACGACATGACAAATGAGAAAAGTGATCAAAATAAGAAAAACAAGAAAAGTTTACAGACACCGGACGACGGACCACTGACAAAAAGCGATTTGATAAGACCACCATGAGATCATGGTGGTCAAAAAATGAACGGAACGGAGAAAAACTCATTTTCAAGAAAGCTGGAAACAGAGCATTTATCATTGGTTTTTGCATGATGTGGATTCATTTTTAATAACCATGCAGTTAATGTTTCTTAATGTTATATGTTCAGCAGATCTTTTACCAGTGCTATTCAGAATATCCTTGGTCAGAAGACCTCCCCTGACTTTTCCCTGTTTGGAGATTTGTAACTAGGCAAAACTCTTAAAAAGAACTCAAGCAAATTAATAGAGACACACAAAATTACAGAACGCACAAAGCCCTTCAAGTTTTTTAATTACTTGATTAATACAATAGTTTCACAATACAACCAAAACAATTAAATACACGATACAACTGAAATTACTTATATTTCTTTTTTTATTATTTGCAATTATATCATGGTAGACTGTAGAGGTATAATTTCATTGCTAGAATTCATGCTGCAATACCATTGATAACATTCTTCAAAAGAGTTACATAATGGAATCCTGTTTGAGTAGAACATATTT
Organism: Lepidochitona cinerea; assembly: GCA_963971465.1. Classification (NCBI taxonomy): domain Eukaryota; kingdom Metazoa; phylum Mollusca; class Polyplacophora; order Chitonida; family Tonicellidae; genus Lepidochitona; species Lepidochitona cinerea. The sequence continues at coordinate 25,573,309 of OZ020563.1, read as the reverse complement.
ACATTAGCACAATTATAAACTTCGTTATTTAATTCATAAATATGTATTTTCTCTGCCTCTGCTCGTCGCCTTTAAATTATATCCTGCATGGGCAAAAGAAGTTCATTAAAACAATAACGATTAATTTACCAGCTTTAACATTTCTCAACCTATGAATAATTGTTGTGTTAAAGAACATTTGTGCAATTTACAAAATTGAAACATTTAAAAACAAGAGATCAGTCAACTTTTTACATTAGCAAAAACTATGGTTTTCAGTATAATATTTTTCTCATTAAGAACAAATTGTTAACTTTTCGTGTTCTATAAAGAAAATAACTTTTGAAATCTCATAAAGATATATATTTTGAGGTTCAAAATTAGATTTTTTGCAGGAACCCAAAAATTCTAATTTTCAACTTCAAATCAAAAAGAAAATATGATGCATAAAGTTATGATTTTTCGAAAAATAAAAACTGAATTAACAATCTCTTCTTTCTGAGAAAGACATTTTGACATTTTGGTGGTGAGCGTGTAAACAATTGATTGATTGAGGCTTAATGTTGCTCTCAACAGCTAAGGTATATGGCGACAAAAGTACCAACCGACCAAAAGATCTTACCTACCCATCCCACCTAAATTTTAACATTAAAACCTTTACAAACCAAATAAACGTCAGACAGGCATTTGTATCTGGCATACTTAATTGTCCTCAATACAAGGTAGGCGAAAATGGCTATGGCAAAAACCACACCGCCCCAGCCAGAGGGTAGCGTAAGTTATAACTAGCCATGTACACATTATCTTAAATTCTTAATAATAACATTATGCGAGGTGGAGGTTACCCCTTGTATTAGTACAATATTAATCACATTCAAAAATCACATGTGGAAATCTTTAGTTACAAAGTTACAATCTTGTTTACTGTGCTGATTTTGTTCATTCATCATTGGTGATCTGCACATATGCTTAAGTATTAAATTATAGTTTAACAAGGGGTTGATAACAAAAAGCACCATCTATACACATTAAAACAATATATACAGAGATATAGCCTGAACAAAATTGGACCATTGTCGTTAATTTCTAAAAGGTAACAATTCTACAATAATCACTGTTACAAGTTGATTACAAACTTAATCCTTACAACATTACATGATATATGGCCCTAAGACAGACAAATGTTTAATGTGGTGTGCTTTCAACAGTTGTGTGTGGATGTTTAGAAGCCCGGTGACATTCTATGATGTCAGTAAAATCAAATTCTGTTGGAACGAATATAGTTCCTTGTGATAATGTTGTGCTGTACACGTTATGATCTAATAAATCCTCTATTTTGATAAGAACAAGGGCTTCGGGTAAATCGGGTTCTCTTACTGCATATGACTGAACAGATTCATCAAAACAGTCTGTAACAAACATCTGAAGCTCAAAGTATATGTTTTGTCTATTGAGAATGTAAATAGCAGCCAGTTTTCCAAACTCTGGAAAAATGCCTCTGTTATCAACACTACAAGCCAAAATTGCTCTTTCTAACATGTATTTGGTTCCAATGTGAGTGACGTGATTGCAACTGTAAACAAAAGCTTCTTCAATGTCAGTGCCATAAAACAATTTTATCTTTTCTGCAAAATAATCTCTCTTTGGCCCACTTATTTGAGTAGAAGGACCAGGAACAATATCGTTTGCAAAACATGGATGCATTTCATCTCCAATCATACTATCCATAGCTTCATTATTCAGCATTTCATTACTGACCGTAAGTGGAACATTAATAAAGTTATTCTTATATTTTATCACTGATTTTGGAATCTTGTTTTTTCCTTCAAAACGCATACACGAGAATCCATTTGGTGGTCCATGATTTTTAATACATATGGGAAAGTGTAATAAATAATGATGTTTAGGAACTAACTTAAGATGTTGGAAACAATCTTTAAACATTAGAAGGTGATTTTTTATTAATTCTTTTAGATTACTTAAAGAACCAGCTGTAAAAAGAGGTGACATTAATAGTTTAACCATTTCTACTAATGAAACTATTAACAGGTACTTTGAATCTAGTTTATCCACCCCAAGTGAAGAAAGTAAAAATAATATAATTTTTGTTAAGAGAGACGTTTGAGCAGAATTTTGTTTAAGCTTATTGTCTCCTGAGTGCATTGTGTTTGAGTTAATGCATGATGGCCTATTTCTCATCTCTTGATAGCCGTATTCAAAATTATTCATTGCCAAATTAAATTCTACTAATGAAAAAATACCTTCACTTATATAGTGGAGTAACACTTCTTTAATTTCAAACTGAGCTATTCCTTCAAAGACAATGTGCATAACATCTTGGGGAAGACAACAAGTTATGTTGAAATGAGGAATGTCCACAAGGGAGCTTCTCCTGTTAATGCCATAGGCCATACTTAAGTAGTTTTTCATATAATCAGTCTCTGCTCTTTCAATATCATTACAGTTGGAGAGGTAATCTTCCATTGTTCGCGTTTTAAATTCATCTGCTGTAAATTTAATCTGCATTTCATCTGCTGAGCAACAGCACATCCTACATTTTAACCAAGCACCTCCCACACCCTCCTTAAAGCCTCCTATTAAATGGCTAGCTGGTGTATCTCCCAAGACACAATAGAGCCCCCCTTTCATCCTGATGATTTCATCCAATATGTTAAAGTTATATCCTTCAGCTAGAATATTCATATCTTTAACAAAATCTTGTAAAACAGCATCAATGCCATACTTGTCCAAAAGGGTCTTTAAGACTACTGCCACAAGACGTATATTACATAATTTTGACCGATACTTTTTGGGTAAATTAGCTAAAGAGTAGTAGAAGCAAGATAGTTTTCGGGATTTAGATCCTAATGGGCAACAAATCTCAATATCATCATAGTAAAGTAAGATTTTTAATGCATTGGGGTCCTGGAATATTGGATGCTGCTTTGACCAAAAGCCATCAGAAATATTATGAATGTAATAATTTTCATCGTTCCTTACATTTGAATGGTTAAAAATTAGTTTAAATATTTTTTCATTTTGTAAGTATTGTTGCAAACTTTCCAGAATGGGTGTATAATAAACAAAATCAGTGTCTAAGGAAAGCCTTTGTTTGAAACCAAACCGCTTTGGTCTTAGTGTTCCCCCAAGTATAACCTGTCTCAAGGTAACCTTGTTTAAATTTTTCATTTTTTTTTCCTGCAGGTATGGTGTTTCGACTTCATTAAAAATTGTGTCCAAAGACACAGACTTAACAGTTTTAGAAATGTTATCAAACAATTGTTCATCTAGCCCATCTAGACTTTTGAGCTTCTGTAGAATTTTGTTTTGCAGTACATCCACAGACTGGTCAACCAGATTTCGAGCACCGGATATTAATGTAGAAAGTCCATCCTGTATGTAATAGACAGATTTAGTCAGGTATACATGTAGCAATGTGTAAAAAGTCTTGTTATAAAATAACCCCTGCCCGATTGCCGGAAATCAATTTTAATTAGGTAAGATACCCACAATTCTTATTTCAAAACAGGGTCACAGCCACTAACACCTAAAAACATTATGGTGTTAGCAATTTATCCATGCATCAAAAATCGGATTCTAACACATGTGTGATTTCCCTACATGTTGTGAGATAGGACAAAGCTGGCGTATAAACTAGCTTATACGCAGAGAACGTTTTTATAGTGACGTCGAACGCCCTGACACTGAACGACGTCATAAGTTTTAAATTTTGGTGACGTGATGGAACAAGACGTCACTGGATGACGTCATCGCCTAAACGCGAGTGGGGATATCAGGATGTTGTGTTTGCCTTGTATTTTGCCTGTAAAACTAACTTATAAACGCAGGACAATGTTAATACTCGACTGGAAAACTTGAAAGTGAACTTCCATAAGCTAAAAGTGTAGATATATCTTTAAAAAGTTATCAGGTCTGTTAGTAGATTAAAAAATGGTAACACATAAAACAATTGTTTGAAGCTTGCACCCCTATCATTTTTTAGATATAGATTCGTCCACAAGGCAATCAGGGAAAAACTATTCAGCTTTAACGTAGGGGTTGCCAACTTTTAGTTTGATGTAGAAAATAAGGCAAACTACTAAAATTCAGTTTTTCTTTACATTAAAGTTTATGTGTTAGAATAGAAATAATGGATTGATTCTCTGTGTATACGCTCTGATAAGTGCAAGAAAAAAGGAAGTGTCCACACTTTTTGAACTCTCGACCAAAAACAATGAACACTTACTTTTTTCTTGCAGTTATCACAGCGTATACGCAGAGAATCAATCCATTATTTCTTAATTTGATGCAATTATTTTGTGATGGAAATTATGGTATAGTATACCAATCAGGATATGCGTTATTTTAGTAAGATGTCATAAAGAAAAAAAGGTTAAATTTTCTCGTGCGTGCACTGCAATAAGCTGCATTTGAAAGACAAATTAAACTATTTTTAGGGGAAATACTATCATCTGTTGAGACTCAATAAGCAGCTAATGTCTTAAAAATGCAAGCATAATCTGTCTGTTGCGAATCTACTGAACACAGTGGCACCTGTAATTCGTGGTTCAATTGTGGATAACAACCCCACTCTCCGAATATTTAATATAAAAGGCAATATACAGGTTGAATTAAGTTCTTTTAAGACACACCAAAAAATAAATCATAGGGATTTTCTTTCGTTTATAATTACACCAGCATGGTGGAGGTCTTGACATTTTCATGACATAAATGTAAATATCAATATAACTTCAGGAGAGAGTGCTTTTCATGGTGCTTTTAACTATACAATGTAATAATAAATAGCACCAAAACATACCATTGATAATTGGTGTCTATGCTTCATCTGAAGCACATATTTGGATGCAGCAGCCTGTCTTTGTTCTTCAGAGTTACATGCTATCTCTTGAAAATTGCTTTGATATTCATTTTGTTCAAGCTCTTGAAGTTCTGATTCACTGTGACTCTCCTGTTGTAAATGATTGTCTCCTTGTATTTGATTGCAATCTTCAGTAATTTCCAGCTCTGAACTTACATGTCCAGGTGATTCAGGTGACAACATTGGGAATCCTACAGATTGATTAGTTAATGTCGTCTCTTTTCCTTCATAATAATGGCTGTGTCGTCGTTTAACATGCTTATAGAATCCTTTGTATGAACTGTAAGTATTAGGGCAGCTCTCAATTCCACAGGATACACAAAAATTTGGATCATTACTATGTGCATAACTGATGTGATTCAAGAGTTCCTTCAAAGTGAGAGAAAGAAACATCAGGCAAATCGCGCACCTCCATGTCCGTCTGCTCATAGTTATCTGTAAGACCAACAATAATTTATCCAGTGAGATAGTCATTAACACACATGATTATTAATTAAATTCCAATTTCAAACCTATAGCCTGCTCAGATAAACAATAAGCCCTTTTCCAGTTTGGTTTCGCTTGATTTTTAGTTAGCCAGATTTAAGGGGTATAACTTTAACTGATTAGCCGTCCATTTTTTTATTATTATTTCAATGAGTGAGTGATTGATGTTTTAAGCTGCACTCAAGATTACTTCCCTTTTCATGGTGGCTTTGTGAGTTTTAGTGTCGGAAGAAACCGAGCTATTTTGTCAAAAATATTTATATCACATAGCTTAGTCTTTCTGTTGTAAAAAATACAACTATAGTGTCTTATCTGTGTGATAGTTAGTTTAGATATATGTGCAATATCATTTTGTCATAAAAAAATTGGTCTCGCACGATCTCTTAATCTGATGGTTTGTCAAAACTGTATGTTTTCCTGAATTTTACTGATCTAGATAAGTATATTGAGCAGTTCATATTCTTTTTTTTTTGTAAAGGATATAGGAAACAAACATAATTTTATACAAGCATTATCAAAATTAGTGATCGGTCTATAAATATAATCATTCCCTCGTATTGAAATGTTCAAGAAATCCTTATCTTACTCTGGACTACTGGAGCAAGTATTTTCAATTCTCTCCACTTATCTACCCAAACTGCTTTTTCAGTAGTAAGTTTTAAGAACAAATATCGTCATGAATTGATCTATATTACTATATACTTAATAATTTTTGTCTTTGTAAAAATGTGTATGCTCACTGCATATTTGTAAGATATATATCATATGTAAAGTTAAACCATTCTTATGTCATGATGCTTACAGTTTTGAGGGCCTCGAGGTAGAACAGCTATTCAGAGTGTATTTCTTATATGTAACCCTCATGAAAAAATAAAGAATATTATTATTATTATTCATTCGAAAACAATTAAAAAAACGCCGAAAACTGCAACTCAAGAATTTGGTTCTTGTTCAAGAAATACGTCACATGTCACGTGTTTAACCGCGATGCACTCTGGGTATGTGAGCAGACGTTCTATCACTTGAGATGGCGCACTTTGTGAAAAATGGTGAACAAATCGTCATAAAAGATTTATCATCGGAGGATTTGGGAAGTTACCTGTCCCGACAATTTGACACAAAAGTGGCTGACTACATATCGGGTAAGTATTTCTAATCAGTCTAGCATTGTTTCGAATAAATTGATTATTAAACACGTGTAACTTTAGTTTATGTATATTTACGGTTTTCGATTTACGGTTACCAAACTCCTCTGTTGAATAATCAAGCGTTGTACAGCTTGTAACACTTGAGGCCTTCTGAACTATATTAGATTTAGACGACTTGGTTAAATGTAAAAGTAAACATACCTGCCCTGACTGTAAAGCGTTGACACGGACAGAGAGTTGAAGAGAGATCAGCGCTGTTACCACTGTGCAGACGAGCCCTCGCTTTCGCGCGTTTTCGGCAGTCTCCGACGAGGTTCGGGTTCAGCCTTGACATTGAAAAGCGCCCTCTAGCAAATATATCAGTGCCTTTTTATACGCCCGACTTAAAAAAAAGTCGGTCGTATTATGGTATCACCAGCGCCGTCCGTCCGTCCGTCCGTCCGTCTGTCCGTCCGTCCGTCCGTCCGTCCGGCCGTCCGTCCCGGATTCCCTTCCGCTTCATAACTTGAAGAGTTTTGATCTAATCTTTACAATTCTTTCACAACATATACCTTGTGGGTAGAAGGTGTGTCATGAACCATTTATGACATCGTCGATTGCATGATGTGGCTTCTACATTGGATTATGTAGTATTCTGTCTTAGTCTATATCTTCGTTCCCTTCCGCTCCATAACTTGAAGAGTTTTGATCCGATCTTAACAATTTTTTTACAACATATACTCTAGGGGTAGAAGGTGTGTCATGAACCATTAAGAACATTGTCCATTGCATAATATGGCTTCTACATTGGATTATGTAATATTCTGTCTTAGTCTATATCTTCGTTCCCTTCCGCTCCATAACTTGAAGAGTTTTGATCCGATCTTGACAATTCTTTCAGAGTATATACCTTATGGGCAGACGGCGTGTTGTGTACCATTTCTGACTTCACTCGTTGCATAATATGGCAGTCATATAGGATTATGTAATATTCCCATCCGCTCCATAACTTCTAAAGTTTTGATCCGATCTTGACGATTCTTTCAGAGTATATACATTATGGGCAGACGGTGTTTCACGTACCATTTCTGACATCACCTGTTGCATAATATGGCAGCCCTATTGGATTATGTAATATTCCCTTGCGGCTCCAGAACTTCTTTCGTTTTGATATAATCTCTCCAATTCTTTTAGAGTATATATACCTTATAGGTAGATGATGTGTCGCATACCAAATTTGATTTGGGTACACATATTTTTTGTCTGTTTTCAAGAGCTTTTTTTATCAGAAATGTGTACCTGATGTTTAATATATATATATATATATTAATATACATGTATATCAATGCTTTTTGGAGTACATTTGGTCCAGAGTAATACTGGAAGCCAATTAATTTATACATTCTGAGACTGTTTTCTTGGATAGTTTAATGTGCACTATAATAACAAAAAAAGACCATTTTCCCCACTTTATTACCCATCTGGTATTTATCAGAGTGGCCCTTTAAATAGAGATAAGGGGACAATGACATCCAAGGTTTGTATATTTACACACCAGCATATCAGTGGTCAGCCTGAAGATTGTTTGCTTTGTAATAAAACTACAGCCAAGTCCAATAGAACAGTGTCCCAGTGAAAACTGTTAAAATTCAAGAATTGTAAGCTATTGTATTGATTGATAAGAGGAATGTCAAAACAGCCACATTTCAGTTTTTGCAATTAAAATGTGATTGAAATTAACAGATAATATATGTGTACTATAACGTACTGGTATTTAGTTGCAGCTTCAGAAAAGAAAAACTTCTAATGTGAACAAGAAATTCTAATTGATGAAATTAAAACAAATGTTATATTAAATGTTAGGTTGTTAATCGTAGCGGTTCGACTTTGCCACGGCGGGCGTATGTTGAGTTTACTAAAACTCTTGTTTTTCTTAAATTTTCTAGCGCTGAATACAGAAAAATTCGTTACAAGTGAGAATCAACCACAGTAAATTAAGGATTTGTCACTGAAGTTATTCCTCTTTTTGTTAGTTAACTTTATTTTTGAATTTAAGACTGATGACCGATGTGTTTCTTGTAATTCACTAATCACCATATTATTGACCACAACAATGTAAAGACTAAGTAAACATGCCTTCAATTAGGCAGGTCGGTGACGTCATCACATGTTGGTACAAGGTATTCGATCATAAAAGTTAAAAAGCAAATGTGAGTTTCAAAAGTTAAAAATAAAACAAAAAGTGAAGTCTGTATATTTTTTCAGGGCCCTTTCACTGGACCCTGTTTGCTCATTTTCGCTTGAACAGAAAAATAACTACCATTCATAAAATGCTTGAAAAAGGCCCATATTTAGAGACATAAGTTGTCTCCCCTGATTTATATCATTTTTCTAAGTAAATATGATTATACATGTCAAACTGAATTCTAATTACATCTTAGAACTATGTGAAGAATAGTTTGGTATAGGTTTTAGAAACAAACTATGGATGATTAAAATTGACCCGACCTGCCTACTTCAATTCAAAAGATATGCTACATTGCTATTTGTGTTTAAGATAAGCGCACTTATGTCCAAACAATTCTTAGAACCTGAATTTTGCTTAACCCTTAAAGCGAGGAGGGCCACCAGAATGAACTAAAATAAATTTTCTCAAATTTGGTATTATTTTTCCCTTGATGATGAATCTAGGCCTACACGGTTCTGTGGTCCAAATTTTCTGAAAATCCTAAACATTGGATTTCATTATTATTTCTCATATAAATTAATTTTCAAAAGTTGTTTAACAAATATCATATCATTTCCGTACAGGAAAACATATGTTAGCATTTTATGAAAGAGACCCTTTCTGCTTAGAATGGCGGTTTATGACGTTTGAATTGTATGGCATTGACGTCATTTCTCTGTTGCAGTCACTGTGACACGCCCATTTTGCATTACGTCATAGACGCAATCAACCCGATCCCCGAAAGGGTCTATTTGTATGAAGGCATTGTTTTAATTTAGACTCAAAGACAAAAATGGTAGCAATTGTGCGAAGAAAAAATTGAGCCACCCCCTGGTGGCCTTCCAAAATTTAAAGTTACAATGCTTGATATAATAATCACTGGTTCTCTGTCTGATTTTCTGTTGGACACCGGTCTGAGTTGTGCCCTTGGTTATGGCCCAGGACATTTCATCAGACGAGTGCTGAATATGAATGGTAACTTCGGTAACTGGTCCTTTCAGGCTATCGGATACAGCGTACGAAGACAAAGAAACCAAACGTCTACTCCTATGTGCATTTTTAATTCACCTCATGACTTTTTTTTCAGCTGCTGGGTTAGATGGAAAAGCTTTCTTAGCACTCGATCGCACTGATTTGAATGAGCTGTTGCCTGGAGCCGAAAATTTGCTTGCACGGAAGAGGTTAATGACCTTCATCAATGTAATTATTTATTTTTAAATGTTATAACTGATATGCAACGTTCAAGGCACTTTCATGTAGGCAGGATAATGTTTAGCCCTTTTATGTAGCCTTGATTTCATCTGTGAAAGGGAGTTGTGTAGAAGTATCCTAATAAGTGTTGCCGGAAATTTCATAGTCTGTCTGGTACTGTGCATCAGTTTATAACTTTTTGGGGGTATTTTTATCTTTCCCAATCTTTAGGGGGAACAAACACTCAACTTTTGACAATCAGAATTTTTTAAAAAAATCACATTTTTTGCAGCTCACGCACTTTTATATTTTACGGATTGGCTTTTTCTTCAAGCTGATATTTTAAGAGTTATTGACCTTTGGTATTTATATAACTTGCATTACATTACAGTAAACTTCTGCTTACATCTTTTGCCTGGGCAATATTTCCAATTAATATTTATGGATTGCTTTGAAACCTTGCTGGGATATGCCCACTACGACTATACTAAAGGTTATTGGGGCCCTCAGTGGCTCAATCGGCAGAGTGACAGTCCCTCAGTTTAACACAGGCCTTCCATCGGAGGACGGGTTTGAATCCTCCTCAAATTGAAAAAAATCTGAGTTGATCTTTCACCCATATCGCCCTAGGCTATGTGAAAGAATTGCCAGGTACTCGCCGAAGGTCTAAACCTGGCAACTCTGTCAAATAAGTGGATACTTCTGTGTGTGGTGTAAAGCACTAATCAATCAATTAACTAGATGTTATTGCCCTTTTTTCATCTTTCTTCAATTTTGTTGAACATATATTTAGATACTTTCCTTATTTTTCAGGAGAGCAGTGGCATCGAAGTTAGTCAACAAGTGGAAGCCGATGTAGCCTCCCCCATTGTTCAAACAACCAGAGTAAACTTTAGCTTGTATAGTGACAGTGAACTCATAAGAGCAAATCAAGCTGGAAAAATTGACAAAGATACCAAAGATCGCGCCATTAGAGCTGTGATAAGCAACATGGTTGCAGCATGTCAGCAGTTGGCAACCCCACGTTACCCCACACATGAAGAACTGCAATTAATGTCCCAAACAATGTGTCGTAGGTTTGAGGTGTTACAGGATGACGCAAATCTCAACCCTGGAAAGCCATGGGTGAGTATGGGTTATAGTTTCTCGAATTGCCATTATCTTATCCCCCCACTCCTTTTATAATCTCAACATGGCTGTATTTGATAATCTGCCTTTCTTGACAGTTGGGATTTCTTCAAAAACTGAAAAGGAGATTATCAAACATCAGACCTGTGCTAAAGCCCCAAGGACCAACGCCATCTAAACTGAAAAAAGTGATTATCCCAGAACCTACCCAACCTGAGGAAGAATCCCAATGTGTACATGTAGCTGAAAGTGAAATGGTTACGAGCCAATATGGTTGGTTGCATTTTATCTACAGGATATAGTATATAAAGTGGCATAAGCTGTCAAATATAGGGAAAATTTTGTTGAAACAGAATCAGCTAATCGGCTGGCCACATGCATGAACTGTTAGTACAGGCCCATATTGATAAATGCTTACTATTAATCAGTGTGTACATTTTTAAGCTTTATGAAATGGTTAATTTGATATCTCTAGTTCTCTACTTATATACTGCTTATTCACCTATAAACCATATTCTGAGAAAGTGGAAACCTTCTTGCCTAGCTTTTATAATGGTAGTAAAAGTGGATTGATTACAGCATTTTGACTATCTGTGATTTACTTATTTCATATATTTGGTACTACTGTTACAGATGCAAAACTCCTAGCCACCCATTACCAGCAGTTAATGGATAAGTTAGCAGAAAAGAAGCCAAACATTAAAGTGGTCCAACAACTTCTTGATCTGGAGTTTCCTGCAAGGAAAACATTTGTGGAATCTCTTCCAGATGGGAAAAACAAAGTGGCCACCATTCTAAAGGCTTATCCTTGTTTCCGCTCACCTGTACATGTAAGTATTTTCAGATCTTTGTCGGAGTAAATAATGACAAAAAGATAGTTTTCCTGGATGGAGAATTACAAAGGTTTTGGGTTATTTGTGATTTGTTTCACTCATGATAAACAGTCTTAAGTTAAGCTTCATATATTTGTGCAGGTTATCGATGAAATAAGACGGTACATAAATGGTGATAGATCCTACTTGCAAGCCTGTGCAGACCGTTTGGAAGATCTATGGGAGGCTTTGTTCATGTGGGCTATTCGATTAGGGATAACATCTCCATCCAAAAGAGGCAAGCTTTGAATTTTCTGTCACTTAAAACTTAACTACATGTTGATTTAATGGATTTAATTAAACCTAAAGGTTGCGACTTTCATTTTTATTTACTTCAAATAAGTTTATTATTTTTTAGAGTTGTATTGTTTCTTGGCCAATTTGAATAATCACCCTTAAGACTACAGGTTTGTGATGTTCTGATTGTGTTGAATTGACACTGGACTTGACTGGAGGATATCTTTAAGTTGTCTGTTGAGGATTAGCTGTATTTACAATTTTGCAAATTGAGTCCACCACATTATATTTTAACTCCATGTAATTCTTTTTGGGTGATTAAAAAAAGATTTAATATGGATACTGAAAATAAAGTATTTTATCTTTTCAGACAAAAAGGAACAGATTGTACTCAGTGAAATTCATGCTTTATTCCCTTCATCGAAAAAGGGAAAACCATTACTAGTCTCTCTAAAAGTAAGTTTGATTTTTTTATCTTATCATTGAATTACAAATTGTGCATCTTTCTTTATTTACTGAGGTTAGTTTCAGAAGCTCATGTCTTCAATTATGTCCTAATACAATGGCGCTAACATATAATGGCTTTGTAAAACAGGGCCTATAAATATCTTATAGCATAAACAGATGTTAGAATGCTGCTTAAAATTATTAGATCCAACTGAGTTTGTTTATGTTTTACCACAGCCTTTCTTTCTCTTAAACCTATCCCTTGCCAACTACTGAAAATTAAGTCACTTGCTAAATTTATGGAATTTCATTTGATTTTTATAAGTGTGATCCTTAACTGGCAGCTATTGAATAATATGCATCTTATATTTGTGTTTAATAACAGGATACAGACGATGTACAGTACCACGTCAGTAAAAGAAAAGAGCCCGGAATATTTATAACGCTAAATTCCCTTGTTGTGGCGACAGATGGTGAAAGTATTGCTCTGTTAGATTCGACTAATTCTAAGTGCTGGAACAGGGCAGTTTTAGTTTTGTTGGGATTACATTATGCTTTTTTGAAACCTTACAGCCCAGGTAACGAGACTATTATGTCTATATTGCAGACAAAGGTATTACAGGATGAGATTCATCCTAAGGATATTACGAAAGAATATAAGCTGGCGGTAAACAAGTTCAATGAATTTTTGAGCTAAAAGTTTAGCCCCAAACTACATATAAGTTCGGTCAGGTGTCTAAAAAGAGTACTTAAAGTGGCATGAGCTGCCAAAAGGTTGATATTTTGACGTTAAAACAGAATGCTGAAATTATTGACTATTTTTCTCAAGACGTGTAATTCAGAAGCTTTTCAATGCTTCTAGTCTCAAGAATGAACGATGAAGTCTGGTTATGGATTTCCCTCATTCCAACGCCAATCATTTAGTTTTTTGATGGCCTTCAAAACACATTGTGACGATCAGATATGATGAAAAAAAGTTGGCAGCTCATGCCACTTTAAAGGCAAAAAAAACAAATATACAGCACAAGCGAGATAAATTTTCTTTGTAACATTATATACAAGAAACATGTTTTTATTTTTTTTTTCTTGTCAAACTTTGCTCAGACAAGACCAAATTGCAACGTTATCCTTTCGGCAAAACTTGACAAAGTTTATTAAGTGTCTGCATAGCTTATGGATGTGTTTAACAAACAACGAAAAGGCAGTTTAGAGGCTGACACATGTTAAAGCCATACAAAATATGTTAAGCTGACAAGGGAGATAATTCACTAATACTATTTAATGGCTCACTTCACTAACGATTGAACCAGGTTTAGTTTTTTTTCTCTTTCTGTTAATCACGTATAATGGGGGCCTGCAGGGCTCAGTAGGTAGAGCGTTGGTCTCCCAATCCGAACAGCCTTCGCTTCCACCGATGGTTCATGGATTCGAATCCATGAGGATTGTGGGATGGTTGTCAGTTACCACCGGAAAGTCGTGGGTTTCCTCCGGGCATAAATCCCGGTTTCTCCCCACAATAAAACTGCCAACGCCGCCATGTAGGTGAAATAATCTTCAGCGCGGCGTAAAACACCAAACAATCAATAAAATTGCGTGTACAGTTCCCACACATGAAATCTATACTCTTGGGGAGATCTCTTGATTCCACTGTGTTATTTTTATTTTATTTTCCATTAAGTCAGACCTTAACTCCATTATTTGAAGAAAGTTGATTTCGGTCAAACATCTTTTCACATACTGTAAAAAATATTTTTAAAAAAAAATTGTCAAAGTGGTATGTGGAATTTATATTCAATTAGAAACCGAAATAATCAATGTTTGAGATTTGTTGAGCCCTTAATTAAAATAAAAATCTTCCTGGGTCTTAGTGTGCAAATTAATGACTTCTATGAATCCAAGGGCATTTGTGATTTTAAACATTTTGAATTAATTACATTTTTTTAATTGTGGCTGCTTGTTACAATTGATTTAATTTTATTTTCTGTATGCCCGAATGAAACACTGAACTTTTTATCTGCAAGTTTTAAATCGTCTTTACCATGTTGTATCTTGGGTTTTAAATACACAGAGATTTCTTGGATTAAGATTGTTTCTATCGTTATTTTTTTTTTTTACTTTCCAGAATACTTAAGAAATTAGAAATTATTTAAGAAATTATCTTGCTGTACCTTATTATTTAAGATATGTTCTTATTTAAGAAAAAATGGGGTCTCCAGTAAGAGTATTTGTCTGAATCAAGATAAATCTTATTCTATTTCTTGTTCAAGTTTAAATTTCTTAAATCAAGAAATTTATGTCTTAATTAAGATAATAGATCTTGCCCAAGATAGGTTCTTAAATAAGAAAAAATGGGGTCTCCAGCGAGAATATTTCTCTTGATTAAGATAAACATATTGTGATTTCTTGCTCAAGATGATATTTCTGAAACCAAGAAATTTATGTCTGTATTGAGAAAAAAAATCTTATGCAAGACTTTTATAGAACAAGAAAAAAATCCTTACCACAGACCCAAGAAAAAGTAAGAAATAAATGGTTTAATCAAAAAAAAAAATCTTAATCAAGCCATTTTTTTTTTACTGTGAGAGCTGTCTAGATGTGGATTTAAGAGCCTCTGGGCTTATCCAGGCGCTGTCCACTTCATTAAAACCCTCTAATCTCCCCTTTAATTTTCCATGACATTTAGCAAGGGGCTTCTGGCCTCCTGTTTCATTAGAGAGTTGTTCAACTTCCTTGTACATCCTGTTGAAGGAGTGAGCTATAAGGGGGCTTGAGAGTAAAGCAGCTTTTCTCTTATCTCTCCACACCAGTCTGCCTTCTCTGGATGCTGAACAACCCTATAGTTGACTCACTAAGCTTGCCCCTTTACGATTTCTACTTCCAACAGATTTCAAACTACATTTGGACAGTAACCAGTTAGGATGTATGTAGTTTAGCCTGGTTTGCTTTCAGCTTACAGTCCACTACTGCTGTGCATTAACTGGACGTCCATGGACATGCTTTGCTTGTGTTTTGGTTCAATTCAGTTGTGATAACAGATGTAGCAACCAGTTTTAGAATTTTTCTTGAACTATCTGATTTTCTAACTTAGGGACATTGATAACCGAGAAATAAGATCTAAAGCTTCCTTAAGTACTTAAACTTCTGTTTAAGATGTAAATTTTTCTTGTTATCAATTGCGGTATTTGAAAAGCAGTTTTTTAAGGAACAACTTGTTGGAAACTATTCAATAAGAATTGACTATCATTGATGTGCAATTCAGGGTGATTTCCTCCGTGCATTGTTGAAGGGAAGCTGCATTGTTTGGTGATTTCATTTAGGTCGCTATTTAGACTAATTTGGCCAGGAGATATCAAGAATTTTAAAAAGTTTTTGTTCACAACTTTAATACCATTGGATTGGGATCTACCTTTCGTGTGAAATACTCTATGGAAACTGTCAGACAAGGAGTTACATTATTGAAGCCAAAATCATTTGGAGGTTGATGGAGTTTGGTAAGTTTTATTTACAATTCTCTGAACTCCAATTATCTAGACATTTTACTGTGCTGTTTCCCAGGCCAAACACACCTTGTTTACATTAAAACTATTTCAAAGCCGTTAGGAAATTTGCCAAAACCTTTCATGGTTAATTAGGCAATGATAAAAGTGAGGAAATAACAGGAATACCTCCAAGTTACACCCTCTGAGGCTACCTTTGATGGCAAAACACCAATTACAATATTTTTTGGCAATGTTTTTAAAAACTTTATTCTCTCCAATTTTAAGTTTTAATTGTGGTTAAATCAGGGGGGATATCCTTCAAAGTCTCCAAGAGTACTTATCTAATTCTCTTCAAGGAGTGCTGTAGGGGGCTTTGGTGGTCCAGTTGGTTAGAGTGATCGTCCCTCAGTAACACACAGACCTTCCATCTATGTGACGCGTGTTCGAATCTCACTCAAACCAAATATTTGTCTGAGTGGATTTTTCACTCAGTCGCCGTATGTGGAGAGTTGCTAGATACTCGTTCAGGGTTCCTCACCCACTAAACCTGGCATTGCCGCCATATAAGACACCATATAAAACATCAATCAATCAATGAAGGTGTGCTGTAAATGTATTTACCTATTTTATGATAGTCTAATCAATGAAATATTGAAACTTGAACCATGCTCTGAGTTTTGACTAAGTTTGGTCTAATCAATCTTTGAAATTTGAAAGGCCCATTCTTTGAAAATGTCTCCGAATTGTCTTTTTCCTAATGTCTTGTCAGGCGTGGAACTGTTTATCTATCCTATGCCAGATTTTCCTTGAGGACAATAGGCGCTGAGATATATTTGGAAAGGAAAACTTATCTCTTATTTATAGAAATGAAGAACAGCTAGATTAGTTACTATAACTGTTGAATAATTGATAGTAGGAAAGAGTCTGGCTGCTTTGTCTGCATATTCACCCTGGTGGCAGGTACCCTGTGGTATATGGAAGCTAGACTCGGTCCAGATTATACTTAAACACTGCAGGAAGTTAAAAGCAGGCATTTCTAAGCCATGCTCTCACACTGTCAACCAGGTTGGATGTTTCAGTTTGGTTACCGATTCTCCCTCAAATTTTATCCTGAAGTAATAAGACCGAAAGGATTTGTGTATCCAACTCTTGGTTTGTGACGGTAAGCTACAGTGTAATGTTGTGTTTTGTAACAAGCAAATACTGCAGCATTTAATTGTTTTAATGTTACTTTATTTTTCAGTTATTGTTTTATAAATAATATAGGTAGTGACCTCGACTCTTGTGACATTATATGGATGTAGATTAGCAATTTTTAATGTTTTATTTTTTAAAAAAAAATGACCTAATTTCTAAAATTTGTTTTTACTTACATCAATATTGCTTAAGAATAGATAATTGAATATGAATGAGATTTGAATTAAGGATTTAAATAATTTAATTAGTTTCTTTTAGAAATTGAGTGTTACAGTATTCTCGTTATTTTTTAGATAACACTTTCTTGAAAAATGACGGAAATTCTTCTACTGATTTTGGTTGACAGGTTTGATTCCTTTTTTGGGTGTCACCAAAACGTAAAAGAATTTCTTTGATTTTTCATGAAAGTTATTGAAATAATCTTCAATGCTGTCTGCTGCATTATTCAGTTAGTTAAATTTAGAGATTAGATTATGAATTCCTTTTGCAATATCAATGCAATTGACGTACATGTACTCTCCATTAATCTTAACATGTATTTAAAATAGGCAATGAGCCGTTAATAGTTTGTAATAGCCCTACTTTGTCACAGGACGTATAGCTCAGTATAATGAACCTAATTAACATGAGTAATGTCAAAGTGCACCGTTTAGCATATGCATAATTCATTATGGAGAATAATAAAAAATGCTGATGTAAAGATGAATGTTTGACGTTGTACATATCAGCAAGCTTGTATTTAAATCTAACAAGAAAGGAACATTCGTTCAGAGCCAAGCTTTTTTTATAATTTATTTAACAGTCCAATAAACAACTGTCTTGAAAACTTGATAATCCAATGAAGGAAGCCAGAAAGGGTTTTAATTTAATAGCTTTGTGTTAGATACTTGCAAGATTCCAAGGAAAGGTCTTTGGTTTTCCTCTATATTTTCAAATCCTTAGAACATATAATGAATTGTAGGTCTCAAAGACTAAATAGGTAACAGGACACATACAGTTTAATTTTCCATTTGCAATAATGTTTTTGATTTGTGATTAATTTATTACCTTAAAGTGGCATGAGCTGCCAAAATTCACACTTTCTGATCGTCATGACCGTAAGAGGCTTTGAAGTCCATTGAAAAACTAAATGATTGGTGTTGGAATGAGGAAAATCCATACAGTATGTGGCGTGTACGAACCGAAAACGTGTTCGAAAAGTAAACAAAATTTAAATAACCGGGATGACCATTCATTCATTCTAAGCCAAAGTTAGTTCAAAACAATACTTTATCTAGTCCGGGCTTCTGACTCCAAAATTACTATTTTTTTTATACTGACGGCCGTATTTTGGAGTCAGGGTTCACTGCAATCAAAAAGCCGAAGTTGGCTGCCCGCTCAGAAGCGGGCAGTATGTGGTCCGATTTGGACAAAGAAATGGCAATATAACCAACTCAGATCGTGTCTAAACGCTCATAATCACGTTCATTGATAATTTCGCTACCTACCAGTGTGTGATATGGACGAGCAGGATCGGCCAGTAAACATTATTCTTACCCTGAAATCACTTTTGCCTTCTCCAATCTCAAACTCTCCACCATTGATGACGTAATACTATTTAGCGTTTTTTCCAGTTTTTACACGTTAAATTCACTTTACAAAAGGCTAAATTATTAATGAATGTCGTGCTGACACTATTTGAGTTAGTTATGTTGTTATTTACTTTCTAAATCTGACCGCAAACTGCCTGATCAGAAGCGTGCAGCCAACTCCAACTTTTTGATTGCAATGATCCCTGACTCCAAAATACGACCTTCAGTATAAAAAAAATAGTAATTTTGGAGTCAGAAGCCCGGACTATACTTTATCGTACATTTCCTAGACTAGAAGCACTAAAAAGCTTCTGAATTATACTATCTAAGCCATACTGTGGCAATTAAATTTGTGAAAAAAATCAGGTATTGATTGAAATTTTAGAATGTGTGCTATAGATCTGCTTTTATTTTAATCCAATATTCAAATTACCCAGATGTAAAACTATGGCTAAGCTCTTCCTAGCTCCAGCATAACAAGGATCAATTTTCATTTTCTAAAAAAACAGAAAGTATCGCCAATGACCTATAGAAGTTGTGTCAGTCTGTATTCCTCTTTTTCAAGACACAGAGCCATTTCCAAGGCAAAGCATACTTCTTTAATCCACATTAGATAAAATCTGAGAAAAAAAAAACACAAAAGCCTTAGGAAGAAAGTACACAACATACATTTGCTCAATGCTTCAATTGTTAAGCTTTTTTTTTACTTCTCCAGACATGGGGAAATAATGTGAAACCCTGTAATATGTTGTAATGACCAGTTATCTAAGACCACACCCCTTATAGAGAATTTTAATGACTGATAGGTCATTCTAAATTCCCCTTGACTAATTCACCATTTAACAGGGCCAGATGTCTGTAATCTATGCAAATAACACTGTCCGTAAACCGAGTAAAAAAAAAATTATTGACAAAATCGTTCATTCCTGTTTTATAATTTATAATATAATTTCCAAATATTGGCTGGGGAAAATAAAGTTTTTGGGGGATTTATTTGGTTAGACAAAATATTGAAACCTCCTGGCTTTTCTAGCAAAATTAGTTTTTGATGCTAATTTTTAGACTATTTACTGTCTACTTGGTCATTTAAAGTGTGTTAGATCAACCCACCACCCCTTTTAACATTGTCAGTATTAGCTGTGAGTTGACCTGGTATTGTCTTAGGGACTGCCATTATAACACATGGATGGAGAAACTGATGTTAAATACCAATAGACTACTAGTTGTCTAGGTAACCGTGAGTATAATATGTATTGGTTAAGAACTCCAACAATTAATTAAAGGCCATGTTGATGAAATTTCATCCTCTCTTAGATAACTCAAAAGATGGCTTTAATTAAACTTCTAGATGAAACTCTTAATTTGAGGTCAAAATATGAACATTTAAATTTTGACCTAGCCTTGACCTAAATACATTCTACAAGCCACTAATGTCCATAGACCCTTTCGTCTTAAGGATTGACGCTTGCGCAGAAGCTTCGTTGTATGGTAAAATTACGCTAAATGGATTTTTTTGATCAATCTGACGTCAGAATCGCGTTCATTTCGTCTATGACGTAATGCAAAAGAGGCGTGTCACAGTGACCGTAGCAGAGAAATGACGCCAATGCCATACATTTCGAACGTCATAAAAATGTCATTCTAAGCCGAAAGGGTCTATTGGAGAAACAGCCCCTTAAGTTAAGCAATATTTTAACACTGTCAAGTATAAGTTTTATCAAGATAACAATGCTGTGAATGAAATTGTGAAATACAATGTTCTATCTTTTCATTCTCATACGTTTTTCATTGACGTCAGTACAATGTATATCTATTGATATAATGTAATAGATTTTCTGATTTACTGTGACATTACCTTAAGTTAACAACTTGGTAATATTACCTTTGACAATTATACATGTAGGTCTGCTTATTTTACATTTTACGGTAAAGGACTTTTTTAATTTTTTCTTTCCAAAAAATCTTTGATATTGGAGAAAGAAGTGTCAGTATTATACACAGTATTACAGATCAGTACTCCAGGGTTGAACACCCCAAAATCCAGTTCACCTGACCATGATTTGAAATAAATCAGGTGTGTCATAAGACACCTGGTTGATAATTTTCATTAGCTGATTGATTTTGAGTCAATTAAAACTCCTGTGATACACCTATGGTAATATCCTAGCATTGTTTCTTAAATAACACTATTGACCTTCTGTAATATAATGTTATAAAATATCATTAATATTTAACATTGGATTGTTAATTACTCTAATGAAATACCCACGAATCTAATCAACTGATTAATTAATAATCCAAGTTTTCTTATTTTATTTCTTCATGTTCAATTTATGTGCTAGGTAGTCGATTCAGACTAGACATATTTGTAGATATGGATTTTGTGGAACTTACAAAAAAAAAAACCTGAGAAATTTTTTGGTAAAGAATTATTTAGAACTAAGAAAAGTAACGGTGTAACTGATACTGTCACAGAATTTACCCATCACATGTTTTAAATTATGAAGCTAACAGGCATGTAAAGTTACATGACCCTTCACAGAAAGCCCAAAGATGTTCTGTCTTAGAACAGCTTGTTCTTATTTAAGTCTGTCATGCTGATCTGCAACAGGGAAATTACTGTTTCTCCTAAATAGAAATGTTTTTTATAAGTTTTAAATTATCTGTGATGATATAAATATATATAGTCCCTCATATTTCTTGGATTAGTCTTTGCTAGATGGTTGCCAGGTATTGGGGGCCTTAGGGGCATATGGCATATGGACCATTGCCCCCGAGCCCCCCAATAAATTCCCCACAAGGGAAATAACCTACCAATATGGCGTAACATATTAATCAAACAATCAGCCGATGTTAGCTTGGGCACTGCAGACCTTTAAAATTTTATTCTACCAAAAGATTAGTAAAACTTCTAATATATCTCTTAACATATGTGTTTCATAACTGTCGACCGATTTAAAATATACTTGTGCAATCCCATATCATTATCTACTCATACATATCACATTCCCCATTGCAAAACATCTGTATCCATACTTCATCATAGTTTAACACATACTGGTGAAAAGTTTACCATGCCAGTCAGTTTAAGTACTAGTAGTTAAGGTTTCAAGAGGACACAAATCATGGCTTATCATTCATCTTGATGATGCTTCCTGCACCTGTATCTGTCATAATACACCAGCTTCATGGTTTCCTTGGATATCATTTGCAAAACATACCAAAGAACATATATATATTTTTTATTTATGAACACACATGCACAGGGAAAATCTTCTTGTCTAAAATAACCGGGGAGGCAAGTTTCCAGTTGTGTTAAAAAGAGGTATATCATTTAGACCTTTATACTTTAGGTAACCGTAAAGTTCAAATCCCTGTTTAGTTGTCTGCATTTTCTGTGACAATGTGCAAGACTTCAGTGGGATGGTCACCAATCTAACATTGGGGCCCAATGGTTTACTTGCTACATGTAGAGCAATATTCTCTCACATCAACCACAAATTACCAATCTATCATGGGGTCCCAATGGTTCACTTGCTACATGTAGAGCAATATTCTCTCACATTGACCCCAAATCACCAATCTATCACAGGGGCCCAAAGGTTCACTTGCTACATGTAGAGCAATATTCTCTCACATCAACCACAAATTACCAATCTATCATGGCGGCCCAATGGTTCACTTGCTACATGTAGAGCAATATTCTCTCACATCAACCACAAATTACCAATCTATCATGGCGGCCCAATGGTTCACTTGCTACATGTAGAGCAATATTCTCTCACATCAACCACAAATTACCAATCTATCATGGCGGCCCAATGGTTCACTTGCTACATGTAGAGCAATATTCTCTCACATCAACCACAAATTACCAATCTATCATGGCGGCCCAATGGTTCACTTGCTACATGTAGAGCAATATTCTCTCACATTGACCACAAATTACCAATCTATCATGGGGGCCCAAAGGTTCACTTGCTACATGTAGAGCAATATTCTCTCACATCAACCACAAATTACCAATCTATCATGGCGGCCCAATGGTTCACTTGCTACATGTAGAGCAATATTCTCTCACATCAACCACAAATTACCAATCTATCATGGCGGCCCAATGGTTCACTTGCTACATGTAGAGCAATATTCTCTCACATCAACCACAAATTACCAATCTATCATGGGGGCCCAATGGTTCACTTGCTACATGTAGAGCAATATTCTCTCAGATCGACCACAAATTACCAATCTATCATGGCGGCCCAAATGTTCTCTTGCTGGAGCAATAGTCTATCACATCGACCACAGGTCTTCAATGGGTCGCAGATTCAAATCCCAGTCAGATAAAAAAAAAGAATCAAGAACAAAAACTATGTTTTTTTTAACTTGCTCGTCCTATGTGGACTGGTTGTTAGATAAGATATATGCAGAACGTTTGGAGTCATCTTGCTGGCAAAGCTTTCCTCCCCTCTAAACAGTGAAAAAAAACTCATGGAACCAAGATTTTATGAAGATTTTGTGATGTGCTATAAGTACATATGTATCCTGTGAGAATTCAACATTTGTGATATGCTGGTTTACTTTATTGTCTGTGACTTACTTACAGGTTTACATCAAACTGTTTTCTACATTAGCCGTCTGTAATTAATTCCTCTACTTGGTGTGGCAGTTGACAAGGAGAAGCTTTGTTGTTTGAATTGTGTACAACAACAACTTAATTTATTTTATGAGTAAACATGAATGGGACATTGTCAGAAAATAGTTGATGGAAATTTGATATATTCCTCTCACTTTGTCTACCTCACTTAATTGCTCCAAGCAGGCAGAGGTCAAAGATCACATTCCTTACCTAATATATCTTTAATTTAAACTCTTTTGTATAGCTAGGGTTATTTTTTTTTAAACATGAAGTCTGTTTTTAGGGATTATTTAACTCCTTAATATATCCTTGTTAAGGATGGTTTTATCTGTTTAATAAATGTGTTAATTGTGTGGTTTTGAAGTATTTTAACATGCTTCTGTGTTACATACACATATGAGTTGCCAGATCCTAAATATATACTAGTGAAGAAAAATTAGCCGAAAGTGTTTTTTTTTTGTTCATATATTCCTATTGTCATGAAAAGTTCAGTGTTTGAAGTGCCTTGAAAAACCGAAGTATTGAAAAATATTGATAAAGCCAGGAACTGGTATGAACCGAGGATGTGTGCTAATAAGACACATGATTTCCTGGATGTATTGGTGGATTTTACGGGTTTTGATGCTTATAAAAAGTACTTAAACATACATCCCCTGCACAGATATGAGCAGACAGCTCTTATTTTATAATTCTTGTCAAAAATAACAAAACAATTAGCTAACACTGCTTCAACAACATTTTTCCTTTATTTGGAAGCTCATGCCACCTAAACATGTAGTTGAAAAAATTCCAAATGGTCCCTGATTGATTGATTAATTGTTTGGTGTTTTACGCCGCGCTCAAGATTATTTCACTTATATGCCGGCGTTGCCAGTTTTATCCAAATGGTCCCTAAAGTCCCATGTTGTGGATAATTTGTAAAGCAAATCCCACCAAGTATAATTCGATAAAACTGAAATGACTGTTAATTCCATAAGTCCCTTGTCATATTTTTTCTTAATTAAAATTTTACTTTGTGATATAGACAACAATGTAGAAATCTGTTTGTTCGCATGTGATAAGGATTGTGAAATTTCAGTCACATGTGACATTGTCTGTGTGTGTGTGGTGTATCACCTGTCCATCGTTTTACCTTTGATCCACATGTTAATCAGGTGGGCAGGATAAAGGTATTTACTTGTTTAGACAAGGCCTGTTTACTGTCATTTACTGTGGGAGGGATACTTAACAAGTACCAGTTAGTGTAAGTAATACATACTTACCTTAATGATGTTTGTTAGACACTGTTTGTTAACCCATTGTAAGATTTTGTTTCAAATATGTAGGTCTAAGCTGTTAGTTAAATGTTTCCTTGGGATATACCAGAATGGGGGTGGGAGGGGGTGAGTTTTCTTCACTTATATAGCATCATTGTCAATTATAGAAGAGGAAAACAAGCTCTTCTAGAAATCCAGAAGAAACCCCAGACCTTTAGCAGGTACATGTACCTTAGTTGCAACCCTTTCATACAGGGCAGTCTAAGTTATTATATATATTTTATCAGCTCATCTGGGGTTATAACTCTAAAGGTGGAAAAGTTCTCATTCATCTAGAACCCTGGGTTCTCTATCAAAAAAACATATCCTGACTACCTAGTCAGCTAACTTGCTGGGTTAGCACAAGTGAGTCAGTCAAATTCTTTTGTCATGGTTAACTTAACTACATCGGAAAAAAGCCTATGTATTTATACATATTAATGCTAAGAGTACAGATTATGTTAAGACCACAGAATAAAAATCATAAGTGTGTTCTAGGTACAAATTAGTCAGTAAAAGCTCATTAAAAACACATTTTTGCAAAATGTTTTTTCTCATAATCTATTTGCACTGATTTCATGACTTTTGATTTTATCCAGCAGAATAACCTTTAATCTTAACTTCATGACAATTAGTAAGGTTTTACCAGATCATCTCTTCGTGATCTGAATGTTTTGCAATCTTTAGTTTTTTTCACGGTTTATGCTTTGGTTAATGTTTGGGTCACACTCAGGTGTGCTGTTTTTTGAGACAGGTGAAAAAGTAAGAAGGCACACGTTAAGTACAGAGACACATTTCTGGACTGCTCGGTTTGAAAATACTTGACTGTGGCTAAACTTAAATCCCTGAAATCTCAGCTTTATCTCTGTAGCTGATTTCTGTGGGAAAAAGTTTGTGTCTAACACAATAGAAACAGAATGAGTTTTAACTTTAAGATTGAAGTTATCTGGACTTAAAGACAGCTAAGCTAAATTCCTGTATACTTGCTGTACATTAGCTTTAACATTCACAAGAGTTGTTTGCTTACTGTTAGCATAATTCAAGCCATCTTTCGGATTGAACAATCGTTTTCATTATATGATCCCACTCCCGAATGTGGAATAGTTGCTGGGTACCAACAGTAGTTTGGAGGTTTCCTGCAGTATGAGGGTCATAAGCGATTTCTCTACCAGTAAACCTGGTACCACCCCTTATAAAAGGGAAATAATTGAGTGTATTGAAAAGCACTTATCAATCAATCAATCAATCAATCATTAAAAGAAAATCAATGTTAAAAGTGTTCTGCAAAACACTTATCAATTAGTCAATAATTAAAAGAAAGTTAATAAAAATCCCTTCTGTGATATCTTGAAATTTGTGGTGATCTAAGATAAGATAGGGTTAACGCCTCCATGTTAGTGAAATATTAGTAAATGAGAGTGGCGTAAAACACCAACCAGCCAACCACATAAAAATCACCAATCAAACTTCCTTCTCATTAGCTACAGAGCATATTTGTATGACGAGGTCTATTTATGATACCGTTATCTTAGATCTAAAAAATTTCCTTCTTGATGAACATTTGTTCAAGCCTGAATATTAATGAGTTAAATTCCATATGTAACTATTCTAACATCTGAGGCCTAAAATATACCCCTCGTTAAGCCATTCAAACTGTGGATAATGTGGTATTCTTATGCAAATTGCTTTTGTATTACAGGAAGGCTTCATTTCTTCATTTATTAGTTAGCAACATTTCGGTCTTGATACTTAGACCGTTTTCAAGCTATGCTTTTTGTATTGTATGTTGTTAAATTTCTTTCACATTGTATTACTAGTTACTCATTAGGGTCATATTACAAGTTACTTATAAGGGTCATAAATGTCTTGACCTCTTGCTAACAGACTTAAAAAAAACTTTTTGTTTGGATAAAAAAATCAATTGATGCATAGTATAAACCATTCGATTAACTGCTTGTAGAATGAACGGACACTATGAACTGGTTAAATGAAATTTCAGTTTAATAAGGCTTTTGCCGTAGTAAAACTAGGAAGATAAAATCAAACTTTAGACAGAAGAAAAACGTCCTTTATTATTGGAGACTGAATTATTTACCGATTTTTACCATACAAATATTGCCTCGTGTATGTGTGTTTTATGATTTATTCAACAGCGTATTTATTCATGTTGTCTGTAGGGTCAACTATTCATTCCAAAGCATACACAGGCTGTCTATGTAAATATGTCAGTTGGTATTTAGAAATATGTTAATCATAATTTACTAGATTTTTTCTATAGATAACATAAGCAAAGCAAGTTTGTAGTGTGAAGTGAGTTGATCAGTGAACCAGATAATTTGATCATGCTGGTCTGTATTGCCGTGACGTGACGGAGAACGACTGGATAACAAATAAGCCTGCCTGTCGCACGCATGTAGCCAGAAACGCAGACGTTAATGCCGTTGTTGTCAGGTGTAGACCTTATCTAGGTCTGCTATACATGGAAAGTACTAACATTCTACCAGGTGATGTCCACATAATGAAAGTAGAGGGCTGGTAAATCACTGACAGTGACTGTGAACAGGTAACTTTTGCTACATAAGATTAGTTATTGCTCATATATCAGCTTCACTCTGTATTGAAGGGGTAACATTGGTTCAAATACTGTTGTTATACTCAGATGTTAAATGATGCCTTTTCCCCATCAATGGCATTTTCTTGTCAAACTTCACTTCGGAAATTTGTGTGAAACAAGCTCCTGGGATTTTCTCTAAGCTAAGCAAGGAGCCTGATTTCCTCCACACATATTTAACCTTGTCATAAAAATTTAATAATTTAGAGTGCAGTGATAACAGTCCACCGATCAGTTATGTTCCATACAGTCCTCATAATGAGTTTAAATAGAGCAGTGATATACAGTCATAAGATGCTGGCCCATGTACCCTTGTAGTAATCTATGTTATTTAGATTGTTGCTATGCTGAAATTACTAGGGCAGGTGTGTATGCTTTTAGTATTAAACATTAGACAGTCGATTTCCATGTGTCAGTTCACCTGTTGGCCTATTACTGGACAGGGACTGGATTGACTAGGCTGGCAGTTATATGTGACCTGTACACTGACAATACCAGGTAAAACATAGCTTTTATTGGAAATCGTCTCAAACAAACACAGTTCTATGGCTGTTTTATTGGGAAGCAGTTGAAGCTTCTTTCCTGACGTCAATGTTTCATGTACCTTATAAATAGTTTGATGGACTAGCTTGCTACCACCTGTACGCTGACAATTACCAGGTTAAAAACTTGGCCTTAGTTGCTAAACCATTTCATATATTTAGTCTGTCTTGACGTAGTTTTATTGGGAAACAGTTGAAGATTCATCACTTATTTATGTGTAACATATGTGGTTTCTTGGACTTCAATGATACAATCTGTACACTGACAATTACCAGGTTAAGACAGACTGTTTCACAGCAATGCAGATATAATTTTGTTCCTTTTGCAGCTATTGTATTGTATTTGAAAATTCATTCCTCACATACTGGTTCACGTATATCAGTTGACTTCCGATGTGATTATTTGACACATTTTTCGATCGTGTGACTATTTCGATTGCGTGACTATTTTAGTCAGTCACTTACTCTATACAGGTAAGGAATGTTTTCCCTTACTTCCCGGGGCTTTCATCTCTGCATAATCATATCCCCATGATATCATACCTGAACAGCATCATTGATATAAGACTGAAATGATGGCGTAAGCAACGTTAAGGCTTCTCTCACTCATACACTCACCAGAATTGAAAATGTATTTACACCACCAAGTTGGCAACGCATGTGTTATAGGTTCGAATCAGAAAGAAATAAGAGGCGTTCTCTGTGGTTTATCGCTAGATTACCCATTTTGGAATGGTTGTCTGGTTCCACTGAAAGCTTAAGGGTTTTATTGGACACAGAACCTGGTGGTTTCCTAAACCAAGCAACTGCCATGCAAGTCAAATGGTCTTAAGTTTGAGGTTAAGACATCGATCAATCTCCCAGCTTTGTAAGTCTTCCAACTATTTCATTAGTTTATGACTTATGCATATACATGTACCTGTATATAACTTCCATGTGTGTACCGTACCATTAAAAAAAAATCCTTTCTTGACAACATCCCTGCCCATCAAATGTAAAGTACGCTCATCTAATGACACATGTAACGTAAGCTACATTTAACAGGATGAATTTTCACAATTTTCATAGTATTTTCTTTGTTTTATATTCTTGATTAAATGTCGTTTTTTGAAAGGATGGAGGGGTGGGGGATATTCCTGACACAGCTGAGTTAAATGGAAATTGAAAATATAATGGAATTCATTTCCTGTTAAAGAAGCTGGCATTAATTCAGTAAAGTTTAATTAGGAAAGCATAATTAATTTAACATCTGTGGGACATCTGACCTCCTTATATGGACAAACTATATGGTTGAAATTATCCTTCCCCATCTAAACATCATATGAAGGATCATTTTGTCTTCCTAACAGTTCTCACATTATATGTACTTTTCCGCACATTTGGACATTTCTCAAGGAACTGACTGTGAAATGTTGATAAAGTATTGATACATGTAAATTGTAAGTCACTTTCTTATGCCCCTGCAATCACCACCACTTTTGAATTGTTGAACTTTCTTGAATGGGTTCATCTTTGATTGAGTTCTGCCTGACCTATGCCAGGGAAGGTTGGGTTTCCAACTGCACAGACACAGTTTTCTTTCCCTAAACGACTTGCTAATTCTGCTGTAATAAGGAAATAATCTGCACTCTGACTATAAACACCAAACATTCAAAATCAGTGTATACGGCCAGATGTCATCAAACTTCTTGACTATTGACATGTGTAACAACATAACTCTTTCTAAAGTAAAATCAAAAACCTGAACTTTGTTTAGAAAAAGGTCTTACTCAGTGCCAAGTGAGCTGAAATAAATGATATTGTCTTTTAATTTAAATTCCTAGACTCCTCCTTTGTATTGCTAATCTGTTTAAATGATGTCACTTATCATGTGGTTTTAGTCTAAACAAGTCACCTGAGTGTTAAAGGTATGGTAAAACACCTGGGCTCTAACTTGACACTTATGACCTCTCCTTAAATTACCCCCCATCCACAATGTCAACTTTACACCCTTAGTAACAGGCATTTAACTTAAACTGTCACTATTATCAAACACTCTTAAACAATCTGGGGAAGCAACTGTTTGAAGTTTTGTTAACAGTGTTAGATGATAATGACAAAAAATAGATGGATAAATATATAGTATTGAATATTTATCAAGAATTATTTCTGTCAATATCCCCACGACCCTTTTCACAATTATAATTTTAGATTTATTTTGGTTTTGTATCTTTTGTCTCACAAGTTGTTTTTTTTTTACATTAAATTTGACTAATAAATTTTCAATGGTGGATTTATGAAGGTGAACATTTCTTGGATATGTCAAATCTTAATCGGAAAAAAGACTGTTATTGAAATCAAGCTTGCTAGTCTATAGCTAAAGATATTTCTATAATGTTAAGATAATCTTTTTCAATATTAAACAAATTTGTAAGGGGCTCAATTAAGTTTGTTCGTTCTCGGGGAGGGGTATGGAAAACTTCAGGGGTTGGGAAGGGGGTTAGTAGTTTGGCACCCTTTAGGGATTATGGGGTAAAAACCAGTTAGATTGTATGGTGACAAACTGCCAAGCTAGACCAATGCCCCATGGGGCGAACCTTTTGTATTCCAATTGAGATAAATCACCTTTGCAATAAAGTGAGAAATGTTATACTTATTTAATGAAGGTCCATTGAATTCTTGTTTTTAATCCATAGTGTCTGCAGTAATCAGTCAGGAAAAGCTTAAGTTGTAATTCAGACATGACCATAGACTATATTAAGTAGCTACTGTGCTATCCTGTTTTACATTCCATGTACCTTTTAGAGAAGGAGGTCAAAGGACATCTTCATGTATTGAGACTAGACTAGGAAATTACAAGGGTGGTGGAATATTGGCCCTTGTTTCCCAAATGTTTAGTTGCCCAATGTTACATTGACAGGTGACATGCTGTAACACTTACAAGCCCTTACCTGGTCATTATTCCTTTGTTGAAGAACCTCAGGGACTAATATTATTTTTTTACTTCCAATATTGGTGACATATGTTCATAAGAATTGTACCTGTGGCGTATGTGTCCAGTGCAGTTTATCTGTGAGGGACATTGGATTAGCATTCTTAAAAATGGCTAAAAAAACAGGAGTGTTTACCAAAATGGGAAAGAAGGAAAAAACCCAGCTTAATATGCAACTTCACAGGTATGGTTTCATATTTATAGATCTCAATATATTTTTATATAATCCAAATTTTGCATAACTTATTGAAATTTGAACGGTTATTATGCACAAATTATTGCAAGTGCTGTTAAAACAGACTTTGTTGTTGGTTCATGTTGTTGGTTCATGAAAAGCTTTATTACAATCATCAATCTGTGAAACGCCAACAAGGGACCAAATCATTTCTTTTTACTTCATTTTGCAAGTTTTCATCGCTTTTAATTCATCTTTCACATAAGAAAATAGTCCTTGAGAAGGCCTGTTAATTTATGTGAATATGTTAGGCTGTATTTTCCCACCAAATGAAAGAAGGTTTATTTTGGTGAAAGATACTTAATGGGAAGATGAGATGTATTTTAACACTTCAAAAGATCAATTTTAGGGAATAATATTTTCATTAGACTGGGCTTAAAAAAGTTAGTATGTTAACAATAACTAGATATTTAAGAGTAAAAGCATTGTGGATTAATACAGGGAGTTCTTTTGTTTCATACCCTTTATCTTATTGAGGGCAACACTATAAACTGAACAGCCTTTCAGATATTTTATTTAGATTGCATGGTAAGCTGTGATACTTTGATTGTCACCCTGTTTAAGAGTCAATTGTCATTGGGGACTTCAATGCATATTTGTCCACTTCTTTTGATTATATTGTCACTCTTTACACATACCTTTTGTTGGAGTTTATCTGAACAATAAAAAAGAATACAATGTATTCCCATACAAAAGTAATTGTATATCCCATGAAATTGTATCTCATTTATGTATTGAGAACTTATGAACTGGTTGCATTTAATCTATAATTCTTTTGAAACGTTGATTAGGTGAAAGAAATTCATTGTCATACATTTGTTGGATAAAAGAAAGAAAAAAAAATTAATTTTGAAATGGATTTTTGTGTGAAATCAGCAAAAGACTAACACATTTATTTTTGCTATTATTTTTTTTTATGTGTGGTATGATTCAATTATTTTAGAGAATTATATGTATTAAATTTGTTAGATCACGATCTCATCAGGAAAAAATGTAGAAATTATTGTATCATTTCTCTAGATGTTCTCCAGGGGCTATATAATGATTATATTAGATTGTGTAACACATGTCATTACTAGTATGGTCATAAATTGGCACAGATATAAGGGCCATTATCTGAGTTATTAGCCCAGTTTCTTATTGACACTAAAACATAAGGGTTGTGTGACTCACAGTTAACAATTAGGTCATATATTACTGGGACAGGCGAGTAGCATGAAATTGCTAAGGTTATTATTTTACTCATAAAGTGTGCTGCCTGTTAGTCAAACTTTTCTATACAGAAAATTGAAATAATTCTGAATTGAAATAAATTACCAAGTAAATATTTGTGGAAGTGTTTAAAACCAGTTTGCCTATATTATTAGAAAACCCATTGAAAAACTAAATCTATCTGATCCCTCCAAGTGGAAGGCTTACCAGTTGGGACGGTACCAATAGAAGGCCACGATTTCCACTGAGCATGGAACTCCCATCCAACCTGGAAAAAACACCATATAAGTAAAAATGTCTGAGTGTATGACAAAACATCAATCAATCAACAATTTATAAATGGATTGTTCTGTTTGACTATCTATATGAAATCACACGTCATCTTACTGGCATCACTCGAAATATTCTGGGATATTTGAGGGATCTAACTTAGTAATTAGCTTGTAGTGTCATGCTTGACTACACACCTGTATTTTTCAGTGTAGAAATGTTTACTGCCAACATTTTCTTCCCTCCTGATGACATCATTAAGCAATTAGTCTGATATTTTAGTCCCTTGTAACATAGAAAGTTTTCCCAGTGAAGTTAGTCATAGGGTTTCAGTTATTAGATCACCATTTAAGTGAAATAATCTTTGGTATGGCATATAACATCAATAAATCAATCAATCAATCAATCAGTTCTTAAGAGTGCTTGTCCTAGTGTTAATATGAGAACAGACAAGGTGGGTGTTGGGAAACAGCAGTGAGATAACAAATCTTTCTAAATGCCACTGAAACAAGAAACAAATCAGCATGTTGTTTTCCTATGGATAAACTACGAGAGTCAAAATTATTTTTCCCAGTGGAGACAAATTATGGGTTAACATGTCTGTCTATTGCTGTGTGAACCTTTATAATGCGGATGTTATGAAAGAGCTATGAGATAATGATCAGCCCTTATAAGGATGTAAGTGGGTGTTATAAAAGGAGTGAGTGGGGATGGTGGCAGCGGTGGGATATGTATAGTAGTAGTAGTAGACTCAAAACACATGTGTACCGTTGATAGTTCCCGGGTAATATGACTCAATGCCCTCCTACCATTCAAACTGTAGGCGACAGTTAGTAACAAGGTGTTGTATTATCCTGATGTACGGTTTTTGAGAACATAATCTTTTAGTTTGGGAAATTGATTTATCCATCCGTAACACTATTGTCAAAGAATTAGTTTAGTCATGCTATGTCATAGTAACCTTTCCCAGCCTGTACACCTGGGCTGGTTTCAGTTCTAAGATTATTGTGTAATTTCTTAAGACTCTGAAAGTTGATTTGCCTATGACAAATTCTCTCATAAGTGACAGTTAAACAAAAATATTTTAAATTTGAGACAAGACCGTGACTGGATTTTAGACGTGGATTATTCTGTGACAAATTCATGAGTGGAAAAAGTTACAACTCAAGATGAAGTTTATAAAATCCAAAAAGGAAAGCAGAAAAAAGAGAGCCAAAGGGTGGAAATTTTCTGGTTTAAGGTGGGTCTCACAGTATAGAATATTATTTATGCTAGATGTACTGTATTCGGGAGTAAATATAAATGTTTGTGCAAAGAATGTTTTGTGTAAGTCTGGGATATGATAAAAAAAAATCTTAAAATTCTGTAACCCAGAAAAAATGATTACCTTGAAAACGCCATATATTATTTTGTGAAATATTACAAGAGTCAAATAATTAATGTGAAATGCCTGCCTTTTGAGCAGTTAAAAATAAATAAATAAGAAGTTTCACCATGCTTGTCAAAGTAACACACTGTTTGTAATCGCAATGAAGAAAATTGTTTTCTACGCCGACAACCTACATATACACGAACACATATCCCAGTTTTAAACACTGAATTAAAACTTATTGGTTTTCCTGATAAATTAAATTTATCACAGTGGAACTTGTGCTCTATCTGCTGCCTATAATGTTGATTTATGATGTATTATAATACATTGTTTTATGTTTTGTTAATATCGTTGGAGCTTTTGTGGCTTATTGGTGTAGGGAAATCCCCTACTTTAAATGGTGATGGTCTGTTTTTAAGCTTATATCTTGGTCAAGGGTGTACTTATGTTATATTCTACATGTACAGCTAACTTACTAACAATTTAACATTATATTGATAAACTAAAACTGCCTATGTTGATAAGTTAACGTTGTTGTTGTAACACCATAAAGAGAGACATACTTGTAAGACTATGGGTACATTTCCCTAAGAATTTACCCGAGGACGAAATGGCAATTAATTTTGGTGGCGGTGAAATGCTATTTTTGTGTGGAGCTTGGGTGTCTGTGTATACATGTCAGTACTAACCACAAACTTATTTATAGAGGTTGTATAACTTAATTAATTCATTTAGTTGGTTTT
The DNA here is from genome assembly GCA_963971465.1 of Lepidochitona cinerea. Taxonomy (NCBI): domain Eukaryota; kingdom Metazoa; phylum Mollusca; class Polyplacophora; order Chitonida; family Tonicellidae; genus Lepidochitona; species Lepidochitona cinerea. The sequence goes on along the minus strand of OZ020563.1, from coordinate 25,538,599 downwards.
AAGATTAATCGTTTTTATATCCACCTAATATATGATGATGTTTCATATCTTAAAATTTGTTTGGAGTTCAGTTAAATTTTAATTTAATATCTCTCCTTAATCCTAATTGTTTCATTTTGTTTTTTTCATATTTACCCACCTAATTTGGTTTGTGTTTCATACTTTACAATTGGTTTGGATTTTAATTAATAACCAAAGTTTCTTACAATACACTCCAAATGGTTTCAGTTTTCTTTGCATGCTCTAATTTTTTGAGCGACCATCTTTGTTGATTTTCACCCCCCGTTTCTTCACCCTACTTTCTTTAGCGGAGCACGTATTATGAGTTCGCTGAAAAGGAGCATGAGTTTAGGTCGGCTAACTCGAAAACGAAATAGACAAAAACAGTCAGATAAAAATGGAGCTCATACATTGTAAGTACAAAGATTGAATGCATAGTGAAACTGCGGAATTAAATTAGGACCTCCTGAAGTCAACGGCGACAAATGTAGAGATATCCATCTTTTCATTTTTGTTTTCCATAATTTGACAAAATGACTTTTTTCAAAACCAGGGACAATCAACAGTAGTAACAGTCATTAAAATAGTTTGACAACATCTTTATTTACAAGCTGTATTGCTTCACTTGTTAAAACAGACAGTATGGGAGACAGTATGGGAGACTCTAAAAAGGGACATAACTCTTCAATCCATAGCTTATAACATACATTTATCAAAAGCACAGGAATTTGAAGTTAAACTTGTGATACAGAGAAAGAAAAAATACATTTGTATTCTGCTTTTAACTGTAGGTTATAACTGTGCATGGATAAATGCCAGCTTACAAAGACAGGTATACAAATATTCTGACTGATTTTTGCAAAGCATGAACTACCCTCTACCTCTGATCCTGATCAATTAGTTGTTTTTATGAATGCAAAACATTTTCTTCAGCATATAGATTTTATGAATATGTTTATTCTAAGTCTTCCTGTTGCTTATATTCCTTTTAAATCATCCTAATTTGTTTATGTGTGTAATTTTTTTTCTCGTGGGAATTTGATTTTTGTTTTAATAATTAACATTATGGTTTCCATGGTTACCTGAAAATAATTTTAATTTTTTACACCTTATTAGTTCTCATAAAGAACTAAAATATAATTTTGATTAGATTTTCATTTGTTGTCTTTTGTTTATGTAATTAACCTTTTCCAACCCTCTGATTGGTTTGGTCATTTTGTTTCTCATGTTTTCATTGGTCCATGCATCATTTTTCATTCCGACAGCCCTTGTCAATGTGTGGTGAAAACCCCGGATAACCTTCATACGTGGTAGGCATCCTTGCCCTCTCGGGGCGGACATTGATATTACTCATTCATATCCCTTGGTTTAGATATCCTCATTTACTTCAATCCCTTTTTGCTTACAGTACTTTCCCATAGCTTTTTTCATCTCCCAAAATTACATAACTGTTTGCTTGCATATTACCTTTCTTTAGCTAGAAGTTTTATTCATTACCTCCCTTTATCTATGCCAAAACCCTAGCCTTCTTCATTACCTCCCTTTATCTATGCCAAAACCCTAGCCTTCTTCATTACCTCCCTTTATCTATGCCAAAACCCTAGCCTTCTTCATTACCTCCCTTTATCTATGCCAAAACCCTAGCCTTCTTCATTACCTCCCTTTATCTATGCCAAAACCCTAGCCTTCTTCATTACCTCCCTTTATCTATGCCAAATCTCTAGCCTTCTTCATTACCTCCCTTTATCTATGCCAAATCTCTAGCCTTCTTCATTACCTCCCTTTATCTATATATATTTTTTTATGCTTGCTGTATTCTCCATAATCATTTCACCAGCCTTGTTACATCCCTTTACCGCTTTTTCTTCATGCATTTTCCACTTTCATTACATTTGCCTTGTTATCTCCCTTGTATTGTAGCTCTCCTGGATCAAATAAACTGTCCTCACCTATCTTGCTTTAATATATTCTCAACCTTTTTTTTTTTCATCTTTAACTGTCTATATCATGTGTAACCCTCTTTTGTACAAAAGCTTCTCTCCTTTTCTTGCCCATTTGGCTAAATTTACTCGATTAAGCTGTTAGTGGAGGTAACAGTTTCTATAGATTTATACGGGGCAGTATGTCTTTCAGATTATGGTCCTGGAAGCAGAATTAAAAATAGTGTTACTTTTCACATAAAGTTTTTCAAGGCAATTCCATTTTTATATTTTTTGAGAATATATCAGGAATAGAATCCCCATATCCGTGTCAAATAGTTATTGGTTGATTGATGTTTTGCATCGCACTCGAGATTGTTTCACCTATAAGGCGGCGGTGCCAGGTTTAGTTGGAGGAAATAGTGTCCCCTATTAAACAGTGAAGGCTGCAGTTTTAACAATGCCTTCATGGCCAACACATGGCTAAACTGTTGAAAGAGAAAATATTGCAATAAAGACACAAAACTGGAGAAACCATACTATTAGACTTAGAAATTAAAAGAAAGTATAATGTCTTCTCTAGTCAGACAGCCTGCTTTCTTCTTAAGTAGGTTACCTTCCAACTATATGTCAGGGGCTCAAATCAAAATTGTGTCATTTTTACATTGCTGGTTTTTCCACTTATGAATGTTTATGTGATATTGCCATGTATGAGCAAGAGGTTTGAGTTTTCTCCTGTCCCAGAATCAGGCTTCCTTGCCAAATAAGGAAAGCCACTCCATTGTATAAGTGAAACAATCTGTCAACGAATCGATCAGCCGTTATACTTACAAATATTGAGGTTTAATTTTAGTGTATTTTTTACAATACTTTATGTAGGGTTTCGGATTATTTTAAAGCCATAGTTTTAAATAGTATACATTTAATTTGTTATCATTGCTCTCATTTGCATTGTGTTTAGAAATATATTGAAATCAATGAACTAAAAAATTCCATATTCCTATTTTTTATGTGTTACTTTCAATGTCTATGATATAATGTGTTGCTAATATTAACAAAACCCTATGATTCATACCCTTGTTAAAATTACATGAGCCTGACATTCTTTCACCATTGTCTACTCAGCAATGTTATTAATATTTCTGTAATATCAGTTCACAACAATAAATTGTTCCTATAGCCCTGATGATAGATGGGTGTTGTTAACAGCCCTGTTCTATGGGCAATAAAAATGCGTATTAGCTCTTTGTTTGCGTAGACGTAACAGTGTGCACTGGCATTGTTTAACAGCCATTATTATTCTAAGGAGAAAGAAAAACATGACTAGGACAGTGAAGGGAACAAAATGAATTTAGCAAATCTCTGAATGGTATAATTTTTGCATAATGTTCTCAGCTAGCATAGTTGTATGTAAAGCTCATACCCTCCCATTATGTTTTTTCCCCTATGTGCTAAAACTTTGCATATTGTTGAATATATTTTTTACTAAATCAAGTATGATGTTTATTTTGGATACAGAATTTGTCAAGTTTCTTTTTAAAAAGTATGGAATTAGGTATAATACCTTTAGAACAGGCATAATACCACCTTCACCACTGCCAGGATTTTTGTTTGTTTGTTTTGGGGTTTTTTTGCGTGCGGGGGGAGGGGGCTGCATTTTAAATCAATTGCCCCCTTTTTCCCCATCTCCCCTTTGTCCTCTGACTTTGATATAGAAGGTTTATGTTGGACATACCAAAAACAACAATCCCCATCAACCATATGCAAGCAATCAATATAGGAAACCAGCTGGAAGAGAGGAAAGCGGTCCTCAATACATGTTATCAACCAATCAGCTGTCAGGACCACGTAAGCAATTAAGAGCATACCCCCTAAGGCATTAACTGCTAGATACAGCCCTGTTCAAATAATAGACAGATCAGCCTTGGTTCACATACCTTTTGTTTTTTCTCCCTAGTTTCATCTCCGCCTTTTTGAATTGGTCGTTTAACCTATTTAGATTTTCTGTGTTGGTGCCAAGGCAGTGTAAATGAAATAGTGGGATTCGAATCCTTGGTGATGATACAGTTCTCATTGCTGTTTAATAGTTGTATTAACTGGTAGATGTATGGAGTATGGGTGACACAGCTCACCATTGTCAGTGCCTTCATACATCATTTACTCAGGGTGATACATACCTTTTTATGCCCCCTGGACAGAGCTATATATCTCAGGAGGAAGAGACAGCCCACCTACAACCACTCCTTCTGTCTTATCCTGTACGCACTATCTGATAGTACAAATGGCTGTTATCTCTGGATCTTACTAAGCAAGTTGAGGAACATACAGTCTTGGGAAATATTTGTCCATTGTGTGGGTGATTAAGCCTCTCTCAGTTTGGCATTTCCACATTTGGATTAAGATTCTATACAATGTGTTATTTGGAAGTTTATGAGTGGATCCGTCTACTTGGCTTATTGTCTATGTCTGTATGTCTTCTTTAACTTACAAGCTGAAATGTTCAAGACATCTTTGGTTCTTCAATGATTTTAAAAAGTGAAATCATTCAACATTGTCACAGCTCAAATAGATGTTACTTTATTTCCAATGTCTATAGGGAAAAACTTTAGACAGGCCATTGCCATTCTTCTATTGGACATATTCCATATCATCTTTAAATCAAACTATTCACATGTGGTCAGTTTGTTACCAGGAAGTTGACCAATACCCTCCAGGCCAGGGCCCGGTTTCCTCCTCCACTAATCCTGCCACATAACCTCAAATCTTGACAATGGCATAAAACAGCAATCAATCCAATCAATAGCCATACAGAAAAGCTGTTTTGATTTCCTATTTGAGAATAGAAAACAGTCTGCGTGTATGACATCATAGGCTGTAGTCACAGTTTTTAAGAGCAGTACACAGATGGTTGTTTAAATCTCAATTGTGTTATACCTGCCAAAGCACTTGGGTATGAATACATGTTTTATGTACATGTATGTAACTCTAAAGAAAAATGGGGTATGTATAATCAAATATTTTTATTTTGTTGTTGTATTATCTAGTGATTTTGAGTACAAGGCCTCCTTTAATGGGTTATTGGTTGGTTGTGGGGGGGGGGGGGGGGGGAGGGGGAGGGGAGATGAGCTCCGTTACTTTAAGCTGTATAAACACTCAGCCTCAAATTATGCAAGTATAACAAAAATTCTTAGTGCCGATATATGGAGGTTATCTAACAGGAGTCAGTGTGCTACCATGAATATCACCCTACACTATTGAGTTACAATGGTACGAGGCTCTGGGGATAAGTTTGAAAATTAAAAACTCGAGTCATATCCATTGTAGTATTAATTATCCACTGGCGAGTTGGATAATCTTTTTCTCACATTACACAAAAAAATACATAAAAAATATGTGATGTTGCACTTTTTTCAACAATGGCTGTATGAAAAAAGACTGTGTAGCGCATTGTGACGTTAAAAATGACGTCACCAGGGACAACATCCCAGACCGTTCTAGATATGGCTGCTGCAGGGGGCTTCATCTTAACATCATAATGCCTGATGCCAAAATTCTTTTGTGATGTCCGTTTTGAGAGTTCTTTTGTGAGGTCATAGCGTTGCTCGTCGTCAGATCATGAAAAAAATAACGTACTGCATTGAAGTGGAAATATTGGGATTGTAGTGTCCCTCCTCAAGCACACTCCATACTAATCTTGGGTGTGGCACAAAACATCAGTCAGTCAATTGATTATTTCTGAAATTTGCTTCCTAACAACCTATAGATTCTGACATGTGTTCAATACCCAGAGCTATTCGTCACAGGTTATGAGAAATGTCACTGTAAAATGTATACTAAAATATCCTTTGTGGGGCACAAATGTCAAAGTAGAATGGTTAATTAACTCCATATTTGTAATTTCTGAGTGTGGCATTAAACCAAAATCAATCAATCACATTACTGGTAAACGGCTGCTGGAGATATTTGAATATCCTTCTCTTACTGACATAGCCTGTCACTTTGATAGATTTACACCTGGTTAAAACAACCGCTGATCTATAATGAACTCACTGGCCTTATTTCATTGGCTGGCCCTCAAAGGCTGTTAGTTTGTTCTGTCAGTTTGAATTGAGAGGCCATGCTATCCACATAGCTTCTTTACAAGCATGGTTGTTAGAGATAGTAAAGGCTTATCAAGATACAATGGGGTAGGTATACAGGTAGTATTAGTCTGAAAACTAGATTTGTAATTTATTTAGTTAGCAATTAGCTGTGTGAGTTAGTTATTATGGGCTGTGTTCAACTTTGAATTTTTCGATTTTCATATATATTTGCCATTGATTTAAAACAAAAATGACATTTTAGATTTAGGTATTTTTGAACCTGATTGTTTCCCTGTTCATATTACACACCGGGAATGATATTTGAGGACACAATTTTTCACATTTTTGTTTTTAAGTCTTTTTAATAAGGGTAAAAAAATCATTTTCAACTTTTTAAATTCCACTTTTAATGGCTTAATTATGCAAAAAAAAATCAATTTTATTCTAACGTAATTTGTTTATTTTTAAATGGACAAAAAATTATTCTTCTATACAGATCAACTAAATTTTTTCCAAGTGTTTTGCTGTATAAAGCTTCACAAATTTGTGTCAACCAGAAAATGTGTCTTATTCATAATCAGTCAAAAGATTTCTACATGCTGCATTGATTAAAAAGTTCCGAAATAGGACTGCAATCAGGCGAATATTAATTAAAACAGATAAGTTATATTCCTTTCAATACATTGTCAAATTTAGATTAAAGCTGTATGCTAGAAAATGAACAAATTAATGCTTTGGCTTATTGGACAGGTGGCAACATATTGAATTCAGTGGGGTTTTTTTTTCAGTCATTTCAATTTAATCAAATTGTTTTTGCCAATTAAAAAAATTTATTTTTTTGTGTTAATTTTCTTAAGAGTTCTGACTTGGTCTACAGTTGAGAAGAATCATGGTATAGATATTTGAATTCACTTTGTTGGAATAATATTCTCGTTATTCTTTCAGCATTACACTTTCTTGAAAAAATGGCAGAAATTCTTTTACCGATTTTGGGTGACGCCCGAAATGGGAATCAAACCCGCGTCCCAGAGTCTGGCACCTATCACCAGCACTTAATGTCATCGTTTTATTTGAATATGTTACATGTGGAACAACTGTTAAACAAATTAGCTTTGTCATCATTGCCCTTTTCAGTTTGATTAATCTGATATACTGCATGGAAATATTTCACTCAGTTTGGGATGGGCGGGATATGTAAATTTTTAGATCAATTAATCAAATTGAAACAGACAAGGGCTTCATGTCTCTCGATTTATTTTTACGTTCTAGATTAGTTTTCATTATTTGTCTCTGCTCTTGCCGTGCCCGTGCGGTTATGTTTTGAGGGTGGTTATAAAATGCAGTGGACTGTTACAAAATCATTCAACCATAGTATTACTCAGGCTTGACTCATATGTGCAGAGTACAAACAAAGGTGTTTGATTGGATTATGTACATGATTAAAGGCACCCTAAAGCTTCACAAAGAGAAAGTAAACTGGGGTATAATTGAGTTGAAAAAAGCATTGTGGTTGAAATAACAATCCTTTTTACCAAAGCTAGACAAAAGGAGGATAATCTGGATGAAATGGAATAACAGGATAGGATACTTTGAAAATGTTAATGATTGGCTGATGTTTGGTTTTCATTTGAAGAATAAGAAGGCTTTTGTTGGTCCTATGTTTTCTCTATAGAGAAATCTATAAAATAAATTAATACAAGACTAAACATATTAATCATTTTAAAAGGGGATAAAAGAGTTTTGTAACTTGGTATCCAATTTCCCTTAATTTGTGTTAGGGTCTCCTTAAGTTTTCTTTCGTTGTTCATAATTCTCACACTGAATATTGTTATTTTCTTTACGTTTCTTACAAGTTTCAGTCCTCTATGTAGGCTATGTTATGTTTTCTACAATAGAAACAAGTGTCAGCTGTCTGTTAAGTTAATAGTTGTCAAAACTCCTGATCTATGTGCAGTGTTAACGCTCTCCTTGGGAAATGCCTTAGTAACATTGGATGATACCTCTGCATGGAGAGTCTTTGATAGAATCCTTCACTGCATGTTAGAGCCCACGGCACCCAAAAAAATTGTGAGAGGGGCAAGAAACGTGGGAAAGTTGAGATAAGCGTTAAAGGTCAAGCTATAGCTTGTCTTTCAGCATCTTTTTTCACACAGTTTGTGTGTGTTTTGAAAACAAATCTTTGAAAGAACTGATTTTTTTAAGGATTTGGGTGAGGGGGGTTGTCGCATTTCCCAATATGTGAAGGTCAGGGGTTTCCTTCAGGCAATGTGCCTGGTTTCATCCCATGATATTGCCCCATATAATTTTCAATATTAGTGAATTTAACCCTGCATATGTGGCCTGAACTCTGTATGTATCCAATTGTAACAGAACTCCTAATTCAGTAATCTCTGATCTCAATTATCTGGTTCTGATGTAAAAAACTGAAAAGTTTCACATTTATTTTCAATCCTCTATCATTGGTCCGCTTCAGCAGCCCTCACAGTCCACAGCACCAATAGGAAGTGCCTGGATGATAACCAATATAAAATCGGATTTCAATAGCAAAAATTTTATCGCTGACAATTTGAACATTACATTTGTTCCTTGTGCCAGAATGCTATAAAGAATTGTTTTCTCCTCAGAAAAATCACGTCTGCTGATTGTTCTTGTGTTCTCGTTTTAAAGTTGGCTTTAGTTACTCTTTAATTATAGGCATACAAGTGCTTTATTTGGGGGGTAAAATTACATAGTCATCAAAACAGGTCAAACTATATTGATAAAAATGCCAGGCAGGTGTGACAGGAATTTCTTAAGTGAAATCTAGAGGTAATTTGATATGTGTGTTAAGTTGATAACAATATAGCTTATAAAGACCAATCACACCCAAGATGGTTGTAAAAATTGACTGGATGTGATAAATTCACACCCTGACTGTGAAAGGGACCACCTGCTTTATTGCGTTGTAATACTTGTTTTCACCCTCTTAAACAAATATTCAAATAGAAATTCTAAATTGAGTGATTTGTCAACACATCTTGCTTTGTAGACTTTACTGTTTGTTGTTTAGTGTCCCCATTATTAGTTATTGACTGTGGGTTTCTGCAAGCTCTACACACTGTTTGTCTATTCTCCATAACATATAGCTGTCCATTAAAAGTAAATAAGTCTTGTTTATGTAACTTTCCTGAAACATATGGTTAAGTTTTATTCAAATTCTTGTGTGTCAAAAGTGAGAGTCTTAGCACTTGTGCCTCAAAAGCCAAGCTATTGTTAACCACCACTCCCCCCCCCCCCCTCCCCTTATCATGAACATTCAAAAAATTAATTTTGTCAGTCTATACCAAGAAGATGATTCTAATTAAAGTCACTTTCGGCAATCTAATTAACTCTAAACTAGTTGCATTGAATTGAGAGCACAAGTTGATTTTGACCGCCTTTGGTTTAGTGTGACCATTCAGTAAGAACATGTCATGTACAAGTCTGACCTGACTTTATATGCAAGGTTGATTGAAACTTGTCATCAGTTAAAATTAAAACTGGGTATAGTTTTCTGTCCCCAGTGGATGATTGAAAGTCTATGGTGTAAACTGGCAGTTTTATCAGTGTGAAGGACTGAGCTTTGTTTGATTAGGGCCAGGGTATGTGAGATTGTGGACATGGAGACAGGAAGACCCTGCCAGTATGAGTGACGCAGTCAGACCAGCAAGCATGCTCCATTGTCACCCAACTCTCTCTATGGACTGAACTCTTAAAGGCTTCATTACACTGTTGGCAGGGTGTTAGGAACAAGGAATTTCAACTCTGTCACTCTGATAGTTGCCTACAGACTCAGAAATCCAAACCTTGGCACAACAAGTCTTCTGGCAAACTTGCCTTTTCACTGAAAAACCCATGGACAATCTTTGTGAATTTGGACTTAAAACTCATGTTGGTGCAATCGGTTTGATGTTGATATTCATGGCTGATTTGGATTGGATATGCTCAGCCTATGAAATTTGATATTTCATATTTATTCATTGACTTGGATATGTTTATATTCTTTGGAATCTATTGCTATATATTAAACCATCTTCTAAATTGAAAAGAGTTGAGTACCTGTGCATCCTGCAGAACAGGTCCCAATTGTGGCTGTCATTGTAAAACCTTTATGTGGTTATAAGTATTGGATTAGGCTTTAAAGAGCCTATTTAAGACTGGGTCTTTAGGCTGTGGTGTTTGTAAGCAATTGAACAGCTCTGGTCCAGATGGAACTTCACAAGTTGTCAGCAGTTAGGTTAAAGTATGGCCACTGACAGCCCACAGCTGTTTGACTGTCTGTTTCTTTAGTTATGGCAACCACAAGTACTTCAGCAGGAAACTTTCACTTTTCTTAGACTTTATGTTAAATAAACTCAAAGAGCAGGAAGGAATTTTGCAGTCTTGATATAAGGCACAATTCTGAACTCAATTTGGTTTTCAATATCTATTGGTGACAAGACAGGACTCTACAGTGTCAGAACCATTTTTTTGCAAACAGGGCATATTTTTTACACCAGCTGGATCAGGACTTTGGATGTTGGCTGCATCTAAAGAATGATGATAAATGAATCTTCACATCAAAGTACATGTTGTAAATGAATAACTTTTCTCTTTGGATATATAACATTGTGAAGTATCACAACAGTCAATTCTTTTCCAGTGAATATACCATCTTAATTCCAAGGATATAAGTTTTATGTGATTCAAACTGTCAACCAATGGACCGATATTGATAAGTGTTCATGAAAACCTGTTTTCCTGTGGAAAAAATCTATAGAAATCTTATTCAGGGCTTATGTGTCTTGAGAAATTCATTTCAAACATAACTTTTATTAAGAAGAAATCACATTCTATGTGTTCACGGACAACTAGTGTATTACAGACTTTATTCTTGATACCTGTGAACCACTCGTATTCAGAACAGTGTGGTTTGATGCTATAAACTTTACCATTTCCCTCATCGTGGCATCGGTTATGTTGTTAGTGTTTGTGTAAAGGATTGCTTCAACCCTTATATTCGACATGCTTTCAGACATTCGTGGCTTTTTCCTCAATTTCAGGTCGATAATAAGCTCCCGAATTCGCACGTCTCGATCCCACGAGTCGCTGTTATCAAGTCCATCCAGTATGCATTCGATAGACTTGACGGCGCCAGACATTGAGATCAAACCCCTACACAGTAGTATTTTGGGCCAAGACCACTGTTTCCAGGTGTCCACTAGTAATGGCAGCAAGTACATCTCATGTCGGACGGCTGAGGAAAGGGAAAAATGGATAGAAAGGTATGTGTTCATATTTGATATTTTTCCAGGAAATAGTTAAATGAAATATCTGAAGGCTTTGGGATGACCTGAAGCTTTCTGTTTGTTCTAAAAGTTTTTTGAATGTAAAGGATTTTATAAAAATTCAAAGTTACATGTATCAAATTTTTGTATCATTTGGTTTCGTATAAATGGTTTCTTCGGGAATTTTACTCTTCAGAATTATTTCACGTTTGTGTGAACTTGATTCTTTGGCATGTTTTAACTTGATAAAGGTCTTGACGACTTTACGATCTGAAGTCTCTATCCACTGCATTTCTAAAGAGGTCCCAAGTTGTCAAACAGACCTGGATTAATCTGTGTAAATTAATAAATCTGCAATGGCCAGTGGTGTGGTGTTCACTGATCCACTAGTCTATGTCACCTCAGTTTTTCAACAAGTGGTTTACATAGGATTACTATAGATTTTCATGGGAGTGAGAGAAAGGTTTAGCAGCCAAACATCACAACATGTACCTTTAACCCTGTCTCCCTCCCCATTCCTTACCCTCGATACCCTGATGACCAAAGTCCTCTTTCTTCTGAGAAACAAACACCTTTGGCTCCAAAAACATATGCACAATTCCCAAAATCCTAAACCTTCAGAATAATAAAAACTACAGTATAAACAAGATAGAACATTTTTTTTAATAAATTTCATGTGGACATTTTAAGTTCAAGAGAGGAAATAAAGTTCTGAATTCAAAAATATATTTGTTTTATTTTTACTTAAAATACGGTTGACAGATTTGACAACTCGAAGTTTCGCTTTTCGGATGTTTTTTTTTTTTGCTTCATAAGATTTTAAAATGCTATAAAAATGTTTTTTTTTTTTTTTACTTTTTGCCAAATCATCAGAATTTAAAATTTTGCCATGTCCAACAACAAGACCTTGTACTGGTCAGCCTCTTGGAATATTGACAAATATGTCTGCAGTAAAGTGTTAGAATTTGAGGGAAATTCTTCAAGTTTACTTAAAACTGGCTGGGCTATGAATCTAAGTGTGAGGATGTTTTGACAGCTGGGAGCTGTGATTCAATCAGATCTGTTTGTTTGCAGGAAAGATTTTCTCCTTTTATATAGTCCACTGATATGGGCTTAACCAAAAGCACTTCCTTACTTAGACTTGAGCCTCAATAAAGCTGATGAAATCTCTGCACTAAAAATTTGAATCCCTTACATAAGACTGTCTACAAAAGTTTAGAAATATTATGTTAAATCTGGCTACACTCATATAAGACTAGTGGACTTAAAGGGTTTTTAAGTTCAGTCTTTATTCTTTGATCTTTATTTTTTCAAGGGCAAAGTCTGGGTTTTTTTGTGTCCTAAATTCAGGAAATTTATTTAAAAAAACATAAGAGTTATATTTATGAACACTAAAACATACGGGCACAGGGAAAATGTTCTTGTATAAAATAACCATGGAGACAAGTTTCTAATTTAAAGGCTTATATCATTGCAGATTCCATTTGAAATATTTCGTTCCATGATGTTATATGTATAAGAGTAGTGAACATCGGTGATGTGAGACTTGCGCTCCCTATATGTACAAGTTGTATTGTAATGCAAACCTATATTAATGTCTGTTTTCCTCTTAATTCTAAACTAAAAAGAGGAATTGCTTTATTATTTTGTTTTTGACTGGCTCGGCTCACCATCTGAAAAGAAAAAAAAACAATCGCACACCCTTCTGGAGAACACTTGCATCAAAACGCAGCAGCAGTCTGTCTGTTTGACACTAATGATTTACTATCACTCCAACATATCAACACAGTGAAGTACCTTGTTGAGATCAGGGCTGCCTTGTAAATTGAGACACTAACCTCCCCCTGGCATGTTACCTTTGTCAGGCAGACCCAGCTGACTTTGATTCCCTCTCCTACTCCCTTGACCAAGGTCTGTTGCAGTGTTTAGAGATTTGTTTAAAAACAGCTGTCAAAACAGAGGTCAGTGTTAAACAAGGGGCCGTAAAGGGAATCTAAATAGGATATCCTCACCACCTTATAATGGATAGACTTTACAAGGAAACACCTTCAGTGTGGTACAAAATATCTGTTACTGTAGACATGGTTTTAAACTCCGACCAAATTAATTATTCGAGAATTGAAACTTTGACAACATTTATATCGACCATACATTTTAACATTTTGTATTACTGATATTTGCCAATGTAAGGACAAAATGTGCAAGGGAATTGTTATTTCTGCTGCCAGTCTTACTCCTTTATAGACGTTTTTCTCATACCCCCCATTGGAAATAACCCAATCCCGTAAATCTTGTTAAGACTGCTAAGAAGATAATCCATGGTCTCAAAACTGCCCTAAGCACTTACCTGTGGGGTGTTAATCTGAGCACAGGTGTAAACAGATTAGGATTAAAGCCTGGTCACTTTAACAGCATCACTGCAGGTTCATCTCTACAGGTGCACCTTGCGGTCAACCGCGTCCATAAATGCTAGCAAGTGCATGATTTGACACCAATCAATCAATCAATTTAGATCGTTCTCTTTTTAATTGATCTCAAAATAGGTTGTGATAATGAACATGAACATGATCATGCACAACATATTGTAATAAATCTTGATCAATTTGAATCTAACCCTAATATGATAGAGCTTTGTTTAGTGGGAGTCTGTGTATATTTGGCTTTTGAATCTGACCCGAATTTCCACATTTATTCTACACAAAATACAACTATGGAAGGATTTAATCTGCATTTCAGGTATTAAAATGATTCAATTGGAATGCCTAGGGATTAGATATCTGTTCTTTTGTGTATGGAAGCCCTTTGTCTTATTAAGCCATGATTGTATTTAATTCAAAGAGGGCTTTCATCCTTTTGTATATCCGGTTATTCTTGCTGGTGAGCCGAGAAGGAATTCCAAAACTCATCTGGGTGAAGGTTAAATTCAATACAGATTTGGATTAATGTCACATTTGATATGGTTGATGGTGAAGTGTTTCAGACATGTTGCTTGAGTTTTGGCTGCTCAGATAGTCTGTCTGTATTGCAGGGACTGAACAGTTGTCCAGATCTCTGTTTCCTGTAGGATGGAGCCTTTTAAACTGGTCTATCTGTCACCCTCTCTTTATATGTATGATGATTTTGAGTAGTTTTTGTTTGGAGGTTATTAATTTGACTGCATTGTCAAAATTGTTCAAACAAAAATTGTACCTGAGATATATTTTGACTCGGTTTTTATTTAAATGTTGCCCACAAAGAAGCCTTCAGTGATCTTTAGAATTTGGGCTCAGAGTCAAACCCACCCTTGGAACTTTCTGTCTGAGGTCTTATTCCATCTACAGTTGTAAGATGGGCGTCCAATACCAAGTTAGTCAGGAGGAATATAGAGTGTGGCCTAAAACACCAATCCATAATCCGGTTCCACAACCTTCAAGAGATCATCCTTAGAGTTTAACCGAATTAAGACACGAGAACATAATGTTTTTTAAAATGTTGGAAATTGTTTATTTAAAATTTATGAATTCTTTCATTTCAGTTTACGAAAAACAGTTCATCCCAATCAAGAACAGAGTCGGAGAACTGACAACTCTCTCAAGCTATGGGTCATTGAAGCTAAAAATATACCCTCAAAGAAAAGGTCAGTTTCCCTTTTATTCTGGAATCCAATTTTAAAGACTTTAAAAAATTTCTTGTTGTATTTTGGTTTTTGGGAGTTTTTTTTAGTTGTGTTTGTACACCTTTGTCAACCACTATAGGTGAAACGAAAAGTTCAAATTCTGTAAATTTATTTTCACCCACATAAGTTTTTTTTGCAAAGAACACACAGGTAGACCAAGTAGCTCTCCACTCAGCCCTTCAACAAAACCTACCATCAAACATAAAGGTAGCTCTGTGTGGGAGAGCTGCAGGCTTCCTCCTGGGCTGTAGTTTCAAAGCAAACTGCTGATGAAGAAAACAGTTGTGGTAATAACTGTACTTATACCCCTGAACACAGTAATGATAAATGACTCCTTAGCTAAGTTTGTTTTAGTTAGAAGGTAAAAATGTCCCAGTTGATTATTATCTATCTGATACTTACCGTTGCCAAGAGGGACGTCTGGTAAAAGAAACGCTTACTCAGCACAAGTTTTAAAATTGTATTAGTCTTAAATGGCTTCTGTATGAATATTTAAGTGCCTCGTGACCTCGTATTTGCATGATAGATGCTCTCAACAACAAAAGACTTGCATCAATAAATCACAGGATCAAATCACACTCAGATGACGTAAAAAATACTTACTGGGTTTTCTCTTGATTGCCCTATTTGGAAAGATAGCCAGATAGCACTGGAAGGGTGTACAATTCCTCCTTCGGGCTTCCTCCTCAGCCATAGTCCATTAATCCATCCAAAAATCTGTAGAACAAAACCCAATTATAGGTAAAAAGAAAAGTTCAATGCTGTAAATTTATTTTCATCTACCTAAGTTTAATTACAAGTTCAATTAAGTCCAATTAACTTTTTATTGATAAAACAGTTGACCATTGGAAACGGAGCAATAGTTAGGGGATTAAAAAAAGGCTATTCTGATATTCTGTATTAGATATTTTTGGAGAAAAGGGATTGGCTTATGTATGTATTCCAAACGTAGAATTTTTCAGCGTACATTCAAAATGGATTCCTTTTAGCCTTTAATTATAGTTTAAAGGTGTTTCTACATAGTTCTTTTTATTTTACTCTTGCAGATATTTTTGTGAAATATGTCTAGATAGAACCCTTTATGCCAGAACATCCAGTAAGACGAAAGCAGATATGTGCTTTTGGGGAGAACAGTTTGAATTCAAGTAAGTGTCTTAACAATTTGTTATTGAATCAATCAATCTCAGGCCATGAATTTACTTTCGGGCACCCATTTTAGGGTCATTTTAGCAGAATTTGGCCTTGTTCATGTCAAATAACCCATAGAAAGTGTAAAGGCCCCTAGGCCGCTTAGGGTATGCACTGAAAGCAGATGTATTTTCATAACCATTTCAACATGATCCACTCAGTGTCCCAAAATGACGAGAATACCATGCACTGAAACACCAACCTTTATAGCACCTATATACTTCAAGACCTCGAATCCGGGTTACAATTTTATGAGAAACCAGCTGAAATTGGAGCTTGATTAAAAATTACTTCTTAAGCCAAAATTAAAGCCAACACCATCTGGATTGTTTCTCAATTCTGAAATACCTTAGACTCTAAAATACTTTCCCCTAAAATACCTTCACTAGATAACTGAAATACATGATGTAAAAATAAATATTCCTATCAAGTTTATATGAACAACTAAAGAGTGTTATTATCAGCTTAACATAGATTATTGACATGGGCCAAGATATTTGTTGATATTTATTATTATCCTTTAGTGAATGCAACCTTCCTTGTTTTTACAGCAATTTACCAGCAGTTGAAACAATAACGGTAAATTTGTACAGAGAAGCTGATCGGAAAAAGAAGAAAGATCGTAACCAGTTACTGGGTAAGTTTGAGTTCTCGTTGCCAGGATAATGGAAAATCTGATCAAGACAAATTGTAAAAGTTCATTCCAATTGAATAGTTGAATTTTTCAAACTAGAAATAAGACATCTTGAATTTTTACAAGAATTATTTCTAAACATTTATTTTTTTTTGCTTTCGATGAAGCTTGGAGTCTTTTTTTTGTGAAACTATACACCAGGTTTATGCTGATAGCTATGACTCGGTGAGAGTATATTGGACAAACATAGAGTTGTTTAATTCCCCCTAAATACCCTAATGGAGAAAAATACCTGGCTATTGTCATTGTTTTGTCAATCCACTCAATATTTAAAGCTTAATACAAACAAATCATTAAGTTTCTAAGTCACAGGGGGAATTTAAAGGGAGTTAATGTGTAAGCCCAAAGTTGACAGTGGCTTTTCTGTTAGCGGAAATAAACATCGAGATCCAATTTCCGTTTGACCTTGCACCACATTTCCTATCGCATTCTTCACAAAGTGTGGCTGTTATTTCGATTGGGAAAAGAATAGCTTACCTGATTAGCAGTATGAGGAAGCTAATATTTGAATACTCACAATGGCCTACCTGTACCTGGGGGAGGGGGGGGGGAGTTTAAATACAAAGTAGAAAACTTGCCAACCTATTGTGTATGATGATGAAAAATCCACAGGATAGTCACAGGTAGAAGGGAAAGGGGGTGACCAGTTGAGAACATTTAGTTCATTTAAGATAGGAGGTAAGGGTAGGGGGTGGGGTGTATTTGATATGGACCTGTTCAACAGCTGACCTGTTCAGGTATTAACTCACTTCCGACATGTGCCCAGTCACAATCAGGCCTCAGTCAAGATACTGATAACCAGCGATATACTCTACTCGTGAGCGTACAACAAGGTGAAATTCTCACGCCCTAGTTGTTTGACTTAAACATGCCAGAGAAAATACCTGGCCAAAATGTCATTTGTGAATGACTGAATGAAAACAGGAAACAAAACTCGTTCTCTTCTACACTTTCAATGTAAAGGACAGATGCTCCACTGATCTTTTCTTACACTGGCACTGAATAGTATTATATTTCAAAACATGTTTTGGTCCTGATTTTATTCCTTAGAAAGGGCCAGGGTTCCTCCTCCAATAAATATAACAATGCTACCATATAAGTGAAATAATCCTGTGTATATCCTACCAATCATTATAAACGTTGTAAACAAAACCTCCGAAAAAGTTTGAGAAAGGTCATTTAATGCCCTATTGAGGATTACTCTGTTTGAATTATCCCATTGTCCTTGTTTATGACACAGGAAATGCTTTACATTCCATTGATCATAAGAGTACATAGTATATTGGTTAACAGTTTCTGGAGCAATTATATTGTATTGTTTTTTGTAGTATTATAATCTAAAATGTTTACCCTTCAAACAAATTGTCCAGGGTCCAATCTTGGCATGAGGCTGTGTTTGCTTCACATATTAGCTGTCCCCAAACTATTTACTCAAACTGAGTGTTAGTTTAAGCATGTTGAGCTGTTGGAATCCGTTTGTACACGTGTACCTGTCTCTAACGCTGCAGCATTGCACCTTGTACTCCCATAACATCACCAATATCATTGTGTATTTATCTGGGTTACTCCACACTTATAGTTGATTATTGTTTCAGGAAATCGGCAAATTTGGATATTTGTCCATACAATTTTTGAACAACTCTCGAGCAAAATTCATCATAAAGTGTGTTCTGTTACATGGAACTTGCATATTTTGATTCTATACGTTTTTGCTCATCATATAGTGCACAAAGCAGGTGCTAATGTTTGATGACTTATACATGGTTTTAGCCCATGCAGCTGAACAGCTATACCTCAATCTAACAAACATACACATCTTTGTATTGGCAGACTGCTAAACTGTCTGTATTTTGTCTATGGGTTTGTCCCAACTGTCTGTCCTGTTCTATCACCCCCAAACACTTGGCGCAATAATCCATGAGTCAAATCCCATCTTAATCCTGTGATTAACCTAATTTCACACCCGAGTGAACTTCCTGTTTCCTGCCAAATGCAAAATGGCTTTCATTGAGCCACAGTTTACAAAGAAAAAACATTCACTAAATCATAGGGTATATGTGTTCAAATAAGCCGACAGAAAAAATGGCATACATTAACATGCATATTTGAATACATTGAGTACTTGTTAATACTTTTTTCTGAAGGTCCCAAAATTCTAATAATGACTTTTTTCTTCTCTTTCTTCTTTTTTATGGTGGTGGGAGGTCCCTCTTACACCAGAGTGTTTAGATTAGAAAATATATAATTTGTGTGTGTTTGTTTTTTTCTCAGGTTATGTCAATCTTCAAGTAAATGAAGTTACAAACAAGCAATATGTAGAAAAATGGTAAATATTATTGTTTTCTCTAAACTTTCTTCTAAAATAACATTTTTGCTTTATATACATGTTAAGCCTGGTGCACACACGAGAGGATCCGACTGAACTGCCGGAATAAACTATGGCATCACTTCAAACTTATATTTATAAACCACACAAGCTTTTGACAGTGAGATTGTTTAACAAACCATATCATCATATCATAAGAACATATTCAAATAAGTCTTTTTACACGAACTTCATTATCTGTTTCTTCATTATCAGTCAATCAACGTTCAACCTATCAATCATTCAATCAATGAATCTAAATAAGTCATTTTACACGAACTTCATTATTTGTTTATTCATTACCAGTCAATCAACGTCCAATCTATCAATCATTCAATCAATGAATCTAAATCAGCATTGTCTTAAAACACTTTTTTCTTCCCAGGTTTGTGACAAGTTCAGGGACGGTTGGAAAAGCTGGTAAAGAAAACAAGACTGATCTCCCTTTAATCCGAGTCAAAGCTAAATACCAAACTGTACAAATATTACCTATGGACTTGTATAAAGATTTTATAAATGTAAGTGATGCTATTTTATTCAACACTGTAAAGGTGACAGGGTGTAGAATGGTTGATTGATTGGTGTTTTACTTGCACTCAAGACAATTTCACTTATGGGTACCTTTAACATATAGCCATTGAGAGAAAAATCCACTCAGAAATTTTTCAATTTTTATTTGTCTTATGTGGGATTTGATCCCGCGCCCCATTGATGGAAGGCCTGTGTCGGATTCAGGCACTATCACTCTTACCGACTGAGTAGAATGGTTGGAGGATTTTCTACAGACAAGGAGTTTTGTTTTCTACCCTACTATACCTGGCAACTGGAACACAAAAGGGAAATAATCTTGCGAAAGTGAAGCACATTTGAATCTAAATCTGCACCAATATAACTTGTTTTGTATTTTGTGAGAAGAAAACTTGCCATAAACTCAAAAGAAATTTAATTGCAGATTTTAATTGAATTTTATTTGGCAGTGAAATGTGACTTTTCATGTTGTTCACTCGTTGTTTTTGTTGTATGTTTTCAGTATTTAACGTCAGAGTATTGTTTGCTATGTGAAGTCTTAGAACCCATTCTAAGTGTGCGAGAAAAAGAAGATATGGCCCGGACGTTAATCCATATTATGCAGAGATTAAACCGGGCACAGAACTTTTTAACTGATGTTGTCATGGGGGAAATATCAAGATTAGGTAACGTTAGGTTTTAATTCTAGAACTAAGATTTAGGAGTTTTTCTTCATGAAACGTTGATCAATTTGTTTTTCATCCCCACTCAAAATTATTTCACTTATATTGAGTGTGAACTTTGGAGTCAAATAAAACCAACAATGTATATCATAACTAATATCATTGAACGGTCACTTCTGAATGAAGTGGTTTGAAATGATGGATTGATGCTTCATGTTGTACTGGATATTGTTTCTCCTGTGTGATGGAGTTACCTGGGTCCTGTTTCACAAAGCGGCGTAGATGTATTTTTTGTGTAACTTTCATACTAACGTATCTCTACAATATGGGTTGCTATGGCAGTTACGTGAAAACTTACGCTACGCCGCTTTGTGAAACAGGGTCCAGGTATTTTACCTGGAGAAATCCCCGACCTTCAACAGGTACCTTGGCAACCCTTCTACATACAGCAATCAAGTCCAATGAGAGCTCGTAACATTTTATAGATGAAAAATAAACCAGGGCATGAAGACTTGTATTTGATTGGTTCAAACTCAAGGTTGACCTTTGTCATAATAGGGAATGTAGTGAATTTATCTCTCTTACTTGATTGGCTAAAAATGAAGACCTAATAGTGAATTTAGTGAATTTATCTCTTCTACGTGATTGGCTGAAAATAAAGACCAATTACTTATAATATGGCTTGTTCATTTACCCTAACTGGACAAGTACATGTAACATTGAAATTAACCTGTATTTATTTTACCTTACAGATAATGAGCATCTGACTTTCAGAGGAAATAGTATAGCCACCAAAGCCATGGAAGCTTACATGAAATTAGTGGGAGAGAAAGTAAGTGCTTTGAATGTCAGAAACAGGGTTTCATTACTCTAGAAAACATGAGAATTTATTGGGGAAAGAGTAAAATGATTTTTATAAACGTCTTTTTAATATTTCTTGGCAATTGTTTCATTTTGTTACTTAATCACTACAAAAAAATGAATGACCTATTTAACTCTCACACAAGTTTTCTAGTTACTCTTTGTTACCAATACTTATTGACAAAATCAGTTTGACCTACATATCAATTTACTTTCACTTTCGGTTTCAGTATTTACAAGATACTTTGGGTGAGTTTGTAAAGAGTGTGATAGACCTGCCTGATGACTGTGAAGTAGACCCCAGTAAAGTACAGAACAATAGTATTCTACAGAGGCATCAGACAAACCTGATTATGTACTGTGAAATGGCTTGGGTCAAAATTACCAACTCTTACTGCTATTTTCCCAGGTGAGATCAAAATAGAGGAAATTAATGCTGGAATTCTGTGAACTTTGAAACTATGTATTGTTACAGAGGTTTAGATTCATGAAAATTCCATTTAGTTAATGAAACTAAAACTATTTTCTGGTTAAATAAGGTCATTTATAGAATTCTACACCCACACCCACCCACCTAAAAAACCCAAGCAATTTAAACGTAACCTTAAAGGCACACTTGCCGCCCTAGCCTGTTTAAATTTGCTAAGAAAACCAATTTACATGAGCTTAATACGACTAATACAACTAAACTTAAACATAGGACACATAAAACATGTCTAGTTAGCTTTAGACTGTAAAAATGGGGTGAAAAACAAACGAAGAATCGAAGCCTGATTACAACAACAACGATCAGTGTCGGTCAACTTTCGTGTTGGATTACCCTCCTTTCAGGCCTTTGTATCTGTGGTTTACATTCAAACAATTATCAGCAGGCTTTTCCAGTCGCTGTTAACCGATCGTCAGTCTGTATTTCTCAGATAAATAGGCCTACGTAAAATTACACTGTGCCGTTAGTTCACTCACTCGACTGAAACATAAAATCGCCAATAGGGGGCAGATCGGTTTGTTTACGTTCCGGGTACGTAACAATTAAAATTTCCAAATTCAAATTAAAAATACAAAGTGACGTCCAAACTTTTAAATTTTGGTAAAAATAGAAAGTTCCTAACTTATATTGTCTGGGAAAAATACAGAATACGGTCTTTCTTTTTAGACCACCATGATCTCATGGTGGTCTTATCAAATCGCTTTTTGTCCGTGGTCCGTCGTCCGTCGTCTGTCGTCCGGTGTCTGTAAACTTTTCTTGTGATCGCGATTCCAAGAGAACTACTGGTCGGATTTTCATCAAATTTTACAGACATGTTTCCCTTATGGTCTAGTTGTGCAACATCTATTTTTTTTGCTCATTTGCATATTTATATGGCCGCTGGCGGCCATTTTGTGATTTTTACCTACATAGTTTGTGATCGCGGAATCTAGAAATCCACCAGGCCGATCTTGATGAAATGTTTTTGTATTGGTTCCCCATATGGTCTAGATGTGCTACATCTATTTTTCTGAGCTCATTTGCATATTAAAATGGCCGCTAGGCGACCATTTTGTTTTTCTATTTTTTATCGCTTTACTCTCTTGTGACCGCGATTCCAAGAGAAGTCCTATTTGGATCTTCTTTAAATTTCACACGCACGTTCCTCCTATGGTCTAGTTGTGCAACATGTATTTTTTTTGCTCATTTGCATATCAAAATGGCCGCTAGGCGACCATTTTCTTTTTCTACTTTTTATCACTTTTTTCCTAAAGTAATGAGAGGATCTTCGTAAAACTTTGTACGCAGGTTAACCCTATGGCCTCGTTGCATACTATGTTCTTTTTTGCTCATTTGCATATTAAAATTGCCGCTTGGCGACCATTTTGTTTTTCTTCTTTTTGTCACTTTTCTCCTAAAGTAAAGAAAGGCTAGGATTTTCGTAAACTAATTTACGCATGTTAGCCCTATGGTCTCGTTGTGCACTATGCACTTTTTTGCTCATTTGCATATTCAAAATGGCGGCCACTGGCCATTATTTTTTTATCACTGTTCTAAAGTAATGAAAGGATGTTCGTAAAATGTTATACGCAGGTTAACCCTATGGTCTTGTTATGCACTCGTTGCTCATTTGCATATTCAAAATGGCGGCCGGTAGCTTTTTCTGTGATTTCTATCTACATAGTTTGTGATCGCGGACTCAACAAAACTACCAGGCGGATCTTGATGAATTTTTTTTTGTGTTGCTTCCTCATATGGTCAAGTTATGCAACATGTATTTTTTTCGTCGTTGACGTTTTCATTTAACACATTCGGTACCGCTGTCGCCATTTGGCGTTGGAACTTAAGAGTGTTAGCCTGCTTCATTACCGAAGACATCGTATGGCGACAGCAGAAAAGTCGGCTAAAACCCCACTGACGCCGTATGGTTATTTTTTCTTACAACTTCAACTAATTTTGAAAATGAGCAAATAAAATCACATGTTGCATCTGTTGGTCGTGTTTTGTTTTTTCAATCTTCGAATACGGTTAAGAGGTTTAATTTACTTTAACGGACGCGTAATTCACTGATAACTTCCAACTTTGTCTAGGTTCGAACGGACACCTCAAGCATACGTATATAACAAGAAAAGGAATTCCTCATATTTACAGCTTCAGATCTTAATATATATTTCCTTGTCTCCAATATACTGACTATGGGTGAGATATTTAAATATATATGATTAAAAAGTGCTAAAATCGGGTGGTGAAATCAGTTTGCTAGTGCGATTTCCCGCTGTCAATCACAGGGCCCCTACCAGGCATTTTAAAAACACGACCCAGTTAAAGACAGACAAGCTATTTTTGGCACTGATGACGATATTTTGGAATTTCCGAGTCCAGAGTAGTGAAAAACAAGACATTTATCGGAGCTTTTATAAACCCCAGAGTGAAATTGCAATCCTCGAGTCATTTTAAAACGTATAAAAATCGACTCCTTTCAGATTTCTAAGGGCGACTATAAGTACAAGAAATGGTTTATCAATATGCCTGTTCCCGGCTTGTTCCCGGCTTGTTCGAAGCTGGTAAAATGGCCTATTCGAATTTGGGTTTTACACGCCTAAATTCTTTCCAAAAATGTAACAATAATAAATATTTTTAAAGGAGAGTGTTCCCTAAGACACTTAAAAAGATCCATATTGTATTTTTCGGAGTGTGAAAGGAAGGAATATTTCAAAATGAAATGAAATACACGGCAACGTACAATCACTATTTTGCCGATCGAATTTGCATTCAGGCAGCTATGTACAGCAACTGACTTCGCAACTGTAAATGCTATTTACCAATAAAGTAACTGAAATGTGTTTATTCAATCATATATTTACATCAAATCGTGCATGAAGATTTTTTTTATAAGAGTTTACTAATTTCTGAACGAATCGGGACATTTTTGGCCATTAATTTTTAAACTGACTTTCGTCATGTGTAAATATTTACGCATCAGACGAATGATACGTAGCCCATTCTTCACTTTTCACGGGCTGTTTTTGACAGATATATACATTATCTTTTGATTTGTAAACAAACACTAAATGCATCTTAGTAACATGTGTACAATCGTAGTGGATTTTGTAAATTTTAATTGTGTACAGGATTCAAACAAGCGATATCACTGACTGGCCTGTGTGCATACAAATTTTACAATGTACATGTATTATGTAGCTCCGGTAAGTAGCGTAAATGTGCGGCCTCCTTGAAGAAAGATGGTTTTGAGTTTTCATATAACAGCCACTATCTACCGAAGAAACTTTGTTCTTGTCCAGCCAACCACCAACCGAAGAAATAAATTTCACATATCAACTTTGCGATCCGTTTACATGCAGCCTCACTTTCTGATAGTGTTCTATGGTGGTCGCCTGGATCAGTTTTACTGATCTCTTGTTTAATGTAAACAATATTCCTGATTTTCGCGGCAAGTGTGCCTTTAAAGAGAAGTCATTACTGTGCTGCTCTTTAGAAAAAACCTGGGAAATTTAGAATTTTTAGATATTTAAAATGAGTTTTGTGTATTTCAGTGAATTAAAGGATGTGTTTAGTTCATTTCGTGATCGATGTCAGGAGAGGAAGAAGGAGGACATCAGTGATAATCTAATCAGTGCCTCAATATTCCTCCGCTTTCTCTGTCCTGCCATTCTCTCACCTAGTCTCTTCAACCTCACACAAGGTAAGCTAGAGTTATCCCTCTTTGATAGAATCCTGGGCCTAGTTTCACAAAGCGATCTTAGGTTAAGTTGATCTTAATTACCAATGACCGCGTATACCTTTAGCATTGGTTGCCATGGTAGTTAAGATCACACTTAGCTAAGATCACTTTGTGAAACTAGGCTCTGAGGGGGTCTTGCTCCCCTGTGTCCTTGCCTAGTTCTGAGGCTCCAACTAAGTAAATCTGTTGCAAATGTAACAGTATGTTATTTTATGAGCCACTGTAACTGTATGCCAGCTTTGTATAAACAGGCCACAGCCACTTGCTAAGCTAGAGTTATTTCCCTTGATGTATTCTTCATGAGCATTTGTGAAATTTATATTGTTAATTTGATTGCAAATAAGTCGAATTGTATTCGTCCAGTTGAATCTAAGTTTTTCAATGAGACAGTCAGAATATTTCGAAAAAGGTGCGAACTTGTGTCATATTAACTCCTGGAAGGACTCATTCAAATTCTAAATGTTAAAGAACTGTTATTGTTGACTCAAGATACATGATATGCTATGAGGATAAAATCAGTAAAAATAAAACAAATATGTGAATGAATATAGTCTGTGATCCCAGTTTTGTTTTCTCGTAACAGAATATCCCCAGGAGAAGGCTGCTAGGAATTTAACATTAATAGCTAAGACAATACAGACACTGGCTAATTTTACCAAGTAAGTACTCATTCCTGCTACTGTTTATCAATTTTACTTTCCTCCCTCATTAAACCTTACATTGGTGTACTATTAATGAACAATTTGTTTAAACCAAATAATTAGGGTGTCAAGCTACCAACTAAGCCTGAGTTAAGTATTTCAGCATTTTCAACACTCTGATATGGAAGAGTTGCGAGGTACTTGTCGAAGGTCGGGGTTTCCTCAGGGTAATGTGCCTTGTTTCCTCCCCCACTAAACCTGGCAATGCCACCATATAAGTGAAATAATCTTAAGTGTGGCGTAAAGCATCAATCAATCAATCAGCATTTTCAACCCTCTTAATTCAAAGTTTACTACAACAAGAAAAGCCATCTTTTACAAAATCCTATCTATTGTTGAATAATATTCAAAAACATATCCTAGCTAGTCCACTGTTTTCAATGTGTCACAAAGGATGTAACATGTATAACTTGTTTATTCTCAGATTTGGGGCTAAGGAAGAGTTTATGACCTTCATGAATGACTTTGTGGAGCGAGAGTGGAGCAGTATGAAAAACTTCCTCAAACAAATTTCTGTACGTTTGATTACAATTATGGAAAAAAAGAATAAATTAGTTGTTTTACTTTTGAAGCTGTTTGCGGTTACCTCCTCGCAAAGGGCTCTGTTTCCTCAATCACTAAACCTGACAACATCGCTATATAAGTGAAATATAATAATCTGGATTGTGGTGTAAACATTAATCAATTATAGGCTGTTTAGTCAAAAGTGTTATGTTTATGAGCAAAGCTAATACAAAATTTCATTGAACCTTTAGTTCTTTTACCAAGACTAAAAACCATTAAGAAATAATTAAATTTCAGAATAAGATAATAACAATTTGTTTGATTAAATTTTTATTCTTATTATTTCAGAGTGCTGACGAGTCTCTACAATTGTTAGAGTTTGATGGATACATAGACCTGGGTAAAGAGTTGTCTATACTTCATAACCTACTCAAAGAATTCTTCTCAAAAACTTCAGAGGTAGGTTATCTCCCTTTATGATTTTTGTGCATTATTTGTAAAAACGCTTCTTTTTTTTGTTGCATTTGATAGAAATCTTAAAAATTCAAACAATCCCCTTTGGCTGAAAATTTGGCTTCATATCCTTAAGTTTTTTTCCTTTAATTGTGTGTCTCTTGAATTGAAAATTTGTTAATTTCAATTTCGTTAAAAATAAAATTGAAAACTCAGTCCCTCAGATTTTAATGCCTCATTATTTTTATTGCAGACTGTTGTACAAAAACTGGGCAAGTTGAATGAAATCGTTGAGAAATTGACCGAGGCCCAAAACGACCCTAATGCTGGAAAGAGGTCGAATAGACAGAGTCAAATCTACGACAATGTGAACATAATGAATTTGCAAAACAACAACAACGGTGATAAAACGTCACCCACTGAAGTGTTAAGGGACATGTTAAGAGGCTGTGGAGAGGATGTGGATCTCCTAAATGTGTCTCTAGGTTCAGAAAGTGTAGATACCCTGGGTCGGCCACGATATAAAGGGGCCACCCAGATTGTGTATAGAGATGGTTATGAATATGTTCTTCATCAACGCTCCGACGGGAGTTCCGTAGCTGATGTGTCTTCTGTTGCGTCTACGTTAACCAATCAGCAGTCAGTTGACAAATCGTGGACAGAGATCGTTAGTGCTGCAGAAGAAGTGAACAGTGATTATAACGACTTAATTTCTTTTATGGAGGATGGAACAGAAGAGCAGAACTCTTCGATGGAATTAGAACGTGATATGAGAGGCAGTCAGATGAGTATCAGTCAACTCTCCACCATCGCGTCTTCGGGGTACCAATCGTTTGGTTACAGTCAATCTAGTTCTCCGGTAGAAAACCATGTGACTGCTGCGGAAAATGGCAGAGACAATTCTAAATCCCCTTCCCTACAATACCCAGTGCAACCACTTTCTTTTTCAAACCCTGTGTACAGACATCAGTTATTGAACGCTCATCGTAGGGTTACCAATATGTCTACGTCTTCAACCTCATCCCCGCCCCCGCTACAGCGGGCCTCCAGTTCAAGTAGTTTGAATTCAGACGATGATTCGTCAAACACTGTTAAACATCGTAGTCCTACAAAAAGTGATGATTGGACAACACAACGTGCTGACCCTTTGAAAAAATTCGCTGGCATTTCTAGTTCTAGTAGTAGTGAGTCGTTAACACAAGATGAAAAAACTTATGTGCGGACTTTTTCAACGCCTCGACCCTCTGACCCTCGACGTAAACCTCTTAGCATGTACAGTTCTAATACGTTTCAAGCTCACTCGAGTCCGAAGCAAGGGCACAGGGGAGCAAGACCCCCTTTCTCAGAAACTCCGATAAAAAGCAAGGATCTGTCACAAAGTGCTGACTTTGTTTATATGCAACGCCGCCATGCGACAGATCAGCTGCGCAGAGCGGCCACAGACACTGTGATTTCACAAAATACGAACTCTCTTCAGCGTCGTTCTGAAGGTGGTTACAGCCATTCTTTAAATGGCTCCCCGCCAGAAAGTCCTTGTAGTGTACAGGCGGCTAAGCGATTATCTCAAGGCGGTGTTTTAATGGGGGTCAGTTCTGTACAGAGACGATTACAGGAACAAGAGAAAACAAAACAAGAGGTAAATAATAGCAAAGTTAGTGTAACCAAATGACTTATTTTATGATTTGTCATATTGACTTGAGCATGGTATTAATTATGTGATTGATGATAGATTCAATAGATACTTAAATATATTTGTTTAAGACCTTAGCCAACGAGATTTAGGCATCAAAGTTGTATGATCCAACAAAGAGATGCTATTTGAATGTTTGACTCAATATTTGTGTTTCGTTATAAATTACCAATATGTTTTACAATGACAATTGAAATTCATGAGAAGATACGATTTTTCAAACCAAGGCCGCTGAAACATTCAACCTCGAACTTCACTAACTGACAAAAGTGTTGTCCTATTGATTGATTGATTGATGTTTTACGCTGCATCCTCCTATTGAAATAATCTTTTGGCATACTTAAAACTTAACTGATTAAAATCCATCCTGATTAAGTCAAACCACATAAAGTTTGTAAGTTTTTTCTCCAATATTGCCATTCTGAATATATCTCATTGTATAGTTTGGATTGTTTATACGTCTTTTAACACCTGCTGTTGTTGTTGTTGCAGTATGAGTTAGAGGTGGTAGTTCTCAGGCAGCAGTTAGCAGAAGCCCAAAGGAGGTTACAGCAAGCAGAGGCAAAGCTAGCCGATCATGAATATGGGGCAGAAAATATTTTACATGAGTGGCGGAGTAAATTAGAGGAGAGTGAAGAACGAATGAGACGTCAACAGGCAGAAAAAGATGATCATATGAAAAATATTATTCACAGGTAGATATTTACCTCCGAGACATTCAGTTAGTTTTTAGAATTGACCGTAGGGACATCATCAACTTTTGATGCAATGTGCTATCGGTTTATGGATGCGTTTGGCAACATTTCACAAAATACTCTGCACACAAATGTTCCTGAAACTTCATGTGTGTTGCTACTAGGGTTGTAAGAAGATGCTCTCTTTAACTCATTCGCTACCACGAGCGACTACACCCGCTCTGTCAGCCTGCCTCTCATTTTTCGCGAGCGGATATACCCGCAAATAACATAACGTACGATTGGGTATAAATAGTGAAAGATTGGGCTTTCCCAAAGTATAATCCAATGAAATTTACTTTTATTAGTGACTTAGGCTTATATTTCCGAACTTTTTATTGGCTAAAACAAATGACGTGAGTGGAAATCCCCAATGTTTGAGGAGGTTAAAGTAAAAACAGCGCGAAGCTGTGTCAGTCACAAAATGGCGGCTACGATAGTCAGTGTAAAACATGCTGTCGGTCTCTTCATATTTTATCGCTATATAATTATTTGATTGGAAAACAAATAAGAAAATAAAACCTCAGAATATTATTCTTTCGGACTGGATATACTGTCAACGAATTTGTCATTTACAATTTACTTGTCCGTTTGTCGAAAATGACTTGCATATGTCTTCAGTTCAGGCAAGCCGGAAATGGCGAGATCGTGTGGAACAGCGGTGAACATAGCAAAACAAAAAGGCCGATAAAGGAGTTTTCAAAACCAATTCAAACTTTTTATTTGATTGAAAAGTGGAAAAATAACGTTGAACTTCTTAAAAGTTATGTTTGCAAAACAAATGTTGGCAGAAACAAATTACTTTTGCCCGCTGTACTGTGTAGGCCTATGGCCGCAGTGTTGACGAGTAGAACTTACTTGCAGATTTGACGCACAAATATGCGCTAATTAATCTTTTTTAACAAGCTCCATATATTTATTT
The DNA here is from genome assembly GCA_963971465.1 of Lepidochitona cinerea. Lineage (NCBI taxonomy): Eukaryota > Metazoa > Mollusca > Polyplacophora > Chitonida > Tonicellidae > Lepidochitona > Lepidochitona cinerea. The sequence goes on along the minus strand of OZ020563.1, from coordinate 25,508,148 downwards.
TTAAGCCAATTATAGAACTTTGATCGCAACCACATTATATTCGCAAGTTATAAGAGTTTATCTAATGAAAAAAGATGGTTTCAAGCCAGTTGAAAGTTACGTTGTATAGCCTTCCACAGTTTACACTGACTGACTTTCTACTGGGGACAGGACGGCTGTAGGCAGACAACAGCTACGACAGTGACGGCCAGCTATGCCTGCAGTAGGGAATGAGTTAAAGCTTGACCCTCATTTACCCACACTGCAACTAGCGGTGTCATTAATGATTATGTTTCCGGTTTATTAAAGCTTGCTTTAGTCTCAGGATTCATTTTATCAATGAAACTCAAGGTTCTTCATCTGTTGTCGATTGCCTTATGTGGAAGGGTTGCCTGATACCTGTCGATACAGCCAGATAGGTTTATCCACTATATAAGTGAAATAATCAATCAATCAATCTTCTCGTCCGTGTAATACTTATAACTGTGAATAAGACAAATCAATTTTACTACTTTATATCCACTTTTTAATCCATCCATATATGTCTATATACGGTCGTCAACCTAATGAAATATCATAGGTTTACTTTATTACAACAATTTATGATGGGGTATGAAGGTCTAAATGATATACCTCTTTTTAACACAATTAGAAACTTGTCTCCATGGTTATTTTAGACAAGAAGATTTTCCCTGTGCCCGTGTGTTTTAGTGTCCATACATATCTATATACGGCTGTATCATATCTGTATGTATGTGGAACAGTTGCCAAGTACTTGCCGAAGGACAGGAGTTTACTCCCCTACTAAAACTGACAACACAATCATATACCTAAGTGACATAATCTTGAGTGCGACCTAACTCACCAATGAATCAATCTAAACTCAAGAAGATTTCCTGTGTGTTTTAGTGTTGTTAAATCTATATAAGGCTTGCATAATGATGAGTAGCTCTGTATTTCTGTAGGTTGATCGGTGTCGAGGAGGATCTTCGTCAAGAACAGTCCGCCATGCAGAAACTTGTCACGCACAAACAAAAGGTTATCAACGACCAAGAGAAGAAGATTCTCACGTTGGATTCGGCAAACTCACAACTCCTAGTCACTTTGAATCAGTTGGCAGACAAACGCCCACCAGTGCTTAATTGCAACGGGATTGTAACACCCAAAAGTGGACAAAAGTTGAAACTCCTAAAGAATGGGGATGCTTCTTTTAAAAGTAGTGCTTGTTAAAAACAATTCTCTGGCATTTTGTGAGGAGGAATTCTGACATTTCGTGCCATACTTTTGATGCAGAATTACACATTCTGATTGTAAAGTGGAAATGACATTTTAAGATTTGTGAATCAGAAAGTGAAAGTTGTGTTTTAGGATTTACAGACAGTGACTATTTATTGGAACATTTTACGAGTGGTTGTGCTTAAAGACTATTCCTGATTGGATCTCCACTGCTTTCTATACTGTTTCACCTGGAATGGTGCTATTTTGAAAAAAAGTTTGGAAGATGTTTCTTATTTTAGGAGCGTATCTCATTAGGGTACATATTTATTTGAAAAACTTGAAGGAAACTTGTTTAATCAGCATTTTTTAGCAAATTCCCTGCAATTATTTTATCTTTGTTTGGAAAAGAAAGCCCTGATCATATTTCAATTCTCAAACATACTGCCAGACTGATTTGTGTAAATTTTCTTCAATATTTGAAATGTAAACCGTTGTTAAGATCACTGAATGTTAATGATCACTGAATGTTAATGATCAATCTGTTTAAAACTGTTACTTTCTCTTTCAAAATTTATGTCATGAACTGATAAAAAGTATCATAAAAAAATCTCTCTTTCAAATTAGCTGTTGGTAGAAATCTTTGTGGTAAGACTAAAGTTGATGGGGTTTCAATCCTACAAATAGGCTTCCATTTCGTCATGTTCAAAACTTTCGTTTCTACTTTCAAAATCAACCCTCTATTTGCAGGTTATTGGAGGATTAGTAGTCTTTATATATATTCAAAAAAACTTATGGAACTGACGGTCATGCATATTCCTGCCAGGGCTTGTCAAAACAAAAACGCTTAAAATCTTGTTCAATTCCTACTGTTCTATTTACTCCCACAATTCAACTCCCCCTCTTTCAGTTGAACACACTTATACCACACACCTGTTTTGTTCCATCTTGGTTATTGAAGTGCTTAGATCTGTTTTTAAACTAAATAACAATACATATATTGTTATATTTCTCAAAAAACAATTTCTCCCAATCTGGTATTTAACTGTCAGTCACTTATAATTGTCTACATTTGAAAAGACTTTAAGATAGGAAAAGTCACAATATTTGTTTTCTGTAATATTTCTGTAGCATTTTTTCTCTCAGTTTATTTTTTCAAGGGTTTGTGCAATGTTTTTAAGAGTTGTAAAAGAAGCTCTTTTTTGTCAGATTGTTCAAAGACACTCACAGAAATTTGACTTAAATCTTAAATTTGTAAACAAATATTGGTGATAAACATCTTCAGTGGGATTAAATCAGTTCTTGGTGGTCATATATGTTAAATGGTTGCCAATTACCTGTCAAAGGTTTCCTCCCCTCTAAACCTAGCCATATAGGTGTGATAATAACATCTATCAATCAGTCAATCAATCAATCAATACCTTTTCACACATCTTAATATTAAAAAAGGAAATAGTAAATGAATCAAGGGGGAAAAAGATGGGTTTTTAGAACGTTTTATAACCAAAACCTATTCCATTCTCTGTAATTTGTATAAAGGACCATCTATTATAACTTGCACCACTATTTATTTTCATCTTGTTTATCATGAGTTTTTTATTACGCTTCTGTGACAAAATAAAAATTTGTATTTCTTTAACTTAGTTTTAAAGGCAGCCATTGTTTATATTCATATTTTCTTAGTTATTTCCCTTTCTTGGCACCCCCATCCAAAAGGGGGAGCAAAACTGCTAGTCAAGTATTACAAACTCTTCTAAACTGTTAGTTGAGCATTGATTTTTAGAACATTTCCTTTAATATGAAAGAAAAGAAAATTATCTAATCACGGTTTGCAAGTTGTTTTTTTATTTTTGAATTTTATATTGGTGCTGTACATGTAACTTTGAAAGCTTTGTGAAATGTACAAAATCAAGTATCTAATGAAAATAATTATGTACTATATGTAACAAAACTGAACAGATATACTGTTGTTCATCATTGGGTCAAAACCTACATATATCCCTACACCATTTATCTTTTCTTCTTCATTCAAAGTATTCTCAACAGAAATGCAGAGTGAACCCATTGTAGTTTCCCTCCCACAATCTTTTCTTTGGCCTTAATTCTCACATTGTAGCTACTCATTTCTTCAAAACATCGCTTAAGGATTATCTCATTAAGTAATACAAGCATTCATAGGTCTGTATCGTGAGGTTTTGGGAAAACAAAAACATTAATACTGGGGCTCATTTCATAAAGCAGTCGCATCACAAACGAAGCCTCGTTGCCACTGATACCATAGTGAAGAGATACGTCATGGCAACTGCGATTGATCAGATGACTTAGTTTTGCTGTTCTCCATGTTCTTTTGAAAGGATATCAAAATTGATATGCCACATTTTGTTTATAACAGTAACAAATATAAAACTTCAACACTAATCTGTGACAATCACAATTCTCATGGGTCCATCTTAGTTTTTTGTTGTCCTCATACAAGGCAATTTGAAAGCAAGTTATTGATCTTATTACATCCATATATAAAGAACTTCTCCATTTCATTGTTGTTATTTACCACATTCATTCATTCCACTGCTATAGTTATTTATCTCTCCAAAAACTCTCATTTCTCCTTCTTGAATATTTTCCAAATTTCACAACTCAATTCTTGACAAAACTCACAAGCCCTGTGCTTGTTTGTCTTTTGTGGGTTTTATTTCTCTTCCTAGCTTCGAGTGACTAAAAGCGTAGATTCTAAATTTCTGAAATAAAAGCCAAATACAAGAATACAGACCATTTACATGTATGTTTTATCTAGAATTCAGTCCAAGTTGCGATAACATGTGTTCCATTCAGTGTAATTTATTTCTCCTCTTTTATCTTCTGACCACTCCTTCATTATTTATTCATTTTTTTACCTCTTCGACTTTTTGTAACTAGCAAAATTGTATCATATTTTTTGTAAATAGGAATAAAGTATGGAAGGCTGTTTATACCATGTTGAAAAGTGAGTACATGTGAAACAATATAGTGTTCAGTACCACCATACAAAACGCAAACGAATCTCTTTTTATATGGGGTTCAGTCGTAACTTAAAAAGCATTTATCATGTCGTGCAATTCTCCAAGTCTTTTAAACATATATATATAATGGATATGTTTGCAAGATTTAAAGGGTTTTTAATGAGCAAAACAACATGTATTTGGTTGTTTTATTATTGTAAGTATACTGTATTGATATATGCACATTTACAAAACCGTTTGGCTGCACGCTTTATTAAAGTTAGTGTGTCCATTATTTATATGATGCGGTAGTGTGTTGAGCACATGACTGTTAATCTGTGAGTGTATATTAGATGTATAATTATACGTGGCATTATGTATGTAAGAGCTATGACAGTTTGTATGTATGTATAAACACAGGCTGTACCATCTACAAGGTTTATCCTGAATAAAAAACAATGTCTCATCTCCATAACTTATCTCTCACTGCTTTAGTTCTTCTGTAATACATTCCGCCAATGGGTTGCGGGTTCGAATACCACTCAGTCCAAAAAAATTTGAAAATTTTCTGAATGGGTTTTTTATGTTGCCAGTTACCAACGGAAGGTCGTGGGTTTCCTCCGGGCATAGAGCCTGGTTTCTTCCCACAATAAAACTGGCAACGCCGCCATATAAGTTAAATAATCTTGAGCGCGGCGTAAAACACCAAACAATCAATCTATAATACAGTATTATGAGGTTCTTTTCACTTACTCACCTAATTACAGTACGCCATAAAACACCAAACAATCTAATCAGGATGTTTGAAATTATTATTTGGGGCAGCGCAGCCGTGAAAGCAACAAAACAATCAGAAAGTAGTATATAACGGGAATCACCAGAAATTTGAGTAAATCAAAAGATAAAAAGAACTTGAGCCAGGCGCACACTTGGAGCGACGAGCTAATCAGCTACTTAATTGTAGAAAACAATGGTCTAACCAGCTGGGAGCGGTCACAGTAACGCTACATACCGGAGCTAATCAGCTACTGTGCCGTGGTTTTGGCCTCAAAGGAGGACTGTCGCTGAGACATCTGGCAGGTTTGATTTTCAGAAGATAATCGGCCACTGCCCCCGAATAATCGGCCAGAGTACGGTAAACTGTCGACAAATCTGGATCATTCAATCACAACTTAACGTCACATGTTTTTAGACATTGTCACTTCGTGTTGCTTTAGTTTAAGTGATTTGACGTAATTGAGTTCTACAGAACAACGCCATGGAGAATCGCCTTATGTGCTGCAAATGAGTGGCTGATTCATGAACGATTCAGGGTAGCCCACTCAAAGTCGTCTATCACAAAAACTCTGGACTTCACCTCATAAACGCATCCCCTTATCGACGAACCGTGGATAAAGTCTTTCTGTGATTTTCGCGGAGGTGTCAAACCAAGCCCGATAATATACACAAAGAAAAAAGTTAAGCACCCCCCCTGGAAAGTCTGCACCGACCGATAAAATCATTGATGTAGGGAGACTGTTAGCAAACTGATGTTGCAGAAACGATTGTGATCATAAAGGGCAACATTCTGGCGATAAGAAATCACCATTAATGGCAATAAACATTTTTTTCAGGATATCGTTTGCCAAATGAAAAGTGTATTTTAACAAAATAAAAAGATGCTTGTAAGTATGAAACCATCTGGCTTCACAGGGCGAACATATTGAAGTAAAAATGTCACTTTCAGTGTGTATAACACATCCCTAGAGCAGAAGGTCAATATAGCATTGCAAGCATTACCATATACCGCAGGCGTAGAGCGACTTAGTATATAGGCAATGTAACCGCGACCGCCATCTTGTTTTTTCGAGTGACTTCCGGTAGGATCTGTCAGTGCGCTCGCCGATGTCAGGGTCCGGTCAGTTTCAGGTAATTTTCTTTATATTCGGCTTTTAGCTGGGGCGATTGCATGTAATTTTTATTTTCCTCAGTGATTACTGAGTCTTTCTAAATCCTCATTTAAGCCTGACATTCTCTGAATTTCTTTCACGCTAGGGAATTCCCTTTTACAACTAATTACGCTGAAAGGTATTTCCCCACTTTGACATTAAAAAAACATATGATCCAAATTCCGCGTTTTGTTGAAATTTGGTAGGAATCTAGCCAATCATATGTGAAAATAGTGGGCAAAGTTTGACATTAATGCGCCAAGTAGAACTCTTAAAATATATGCTTAGTTGACAGCTCCTCCAAATACATACTGAATCCCATTGACAACTATTCATAAATCATAGTTTACTGGGGGGTTTATTTTCTTCTTTTACCAGCTATCGCCACAACTTTCTCTGATTAACCCTTTGCATGTTCGAAGTGGAAATTTACAAAAATATTAATGGGAATGGGATTTTTAATATTGGATTCATGTTAATAGCTGTCATAAGTGGGATGGTTGACAGGGACTAACAGAAGGTTGAGCATTTCTATCTCTCCAGCAATTTGTGCCACTGTGCAAATTAAGTAATCCTTTATGTGGTGTAAAAGACAAATCAATCAATCAGTCATGGGTTAATATTTTCCCCCAAACTTATGATATGGCAAGGGCATTTGGAATTCTACCAGAAGATTGGCCTGTAACCGTGCCATGTGTTTTAGTGTTCTTAAAAAATATATCTATATAAAATAAACTACATAATTGGAAAAATTACTCAGGTCTATTTTCTATTAAAACAACAAATTATATAATTGTCTGCATATGACTATCCTGTGACAAATTTAAACAGGTCCAGTTATAAAGCTTGGTTTATATACATATTTTATATATTTTTCATATTTTTTTTTCAGGTCGCCAACACTAATGATGGATAAGAGAGGGCTTAAATTGTTTCTGGGCTTAAATTTTGAAATATAATAGACTGGTTAAATAGGAGCAAGTCAGAAGTAGTCTTAGTTGGAGGACAACGCAAAGTTAAATAGCTAAAACACAAGTTTAAAACACATATTTGTATTTCTGTACACAGATGAATGTACAAAAAAGGAGACAATGTTTTATTAAAACAATAAACGAAATGTAAATATAGTACTGGGTACTGATGTAACATATACAGTGCACTACAAAATTAAAAAATAAACTTTTTTTTTTCTATTTTCTTTGTGTCTAAAACATGACTGTAATTATGAGATTTTAAATATTTCAATTTTTAGTTCTTCATGCACCAACCAAAGGTTATTTCATCCCTATCGTTGTTGCGATAAGACTGAAATAATGTTAAATCTTCTCTCACTCACTCATCCATATCCTTCCATTGGAATGCATAATGATCAAAATTCACTCACACGTTTATTAGAATTTGATTGTTTATGATGTATCATTGGCAGGTGTGTGTGGGTCAGGCCTGTTATTTGCAAGTGCGGTGGGGGAGGGGGGGGGGGGGGGTCAAAAAGTATCATTTAAGAGATTCAAATTTTCCTGTGTTCTCGTTTACTAATTCAGTAATTTCCCTGATGATGATTGCAGCTTATGTTTTTTAAGTTTTCAGCATAATTCAAATGTCAATATTTTCTCTCCAAATATTTATCATAAAACACTTAATATGATAAACAATCTCATTGATTATGGGCACACAATCATATTCTTGTAGATCTTTGGTAACACCATGCCATTCTTGTAGAAATATTTCATAATTCAGTAATTTCCCTGATGATGATTGCAGCTTGATGTCTTTTTTTAATTTTTCAGAACATTTCAAATGTCCATATTTTATCTCCAAATATTTATCATAAAACACTTAAAATGATAAACAATCTCATTGATTTGGGCACACCACTCTATTCTTGTAGATCTCTGGTAATACCATGCCATTCTTGTAGAAATATTTAACAAACACTTCGATGTGGTGAATATCATCCCCAGTCCCCAAATTTTGTAAATTGAAACTCTAGTAGAGGTTGTCCTATTTCTGAAAAATAATTGCACATTTATCCTTTAATGCTTAAGAATACCACAGATTTCCATTTCCATCAATAAAGTTTAAATATCAGAAGACATTGTTTGTAAGAAAAGTGTAATTTAAGTTAAAAGTATAAGCAGCAGTTAAACTGTTAACTAAATAATACTAGAAACTTTGTATTTATGACCTTTTATTCAATTTTATCAACGGCCTCATTGCAATACATTAGATAATTGGTTTAGACCAGCTTTAAAACGAATTGATAAGTTAACGTTAAGAAAATCAGTACATATCACAGATTTTCTTTCAAAGAAAATCAATAAATTTTAAATATAAGAAGAAATTGTTTGGAGGAAAAGTGTAGTTCAATTTAAAAGTATAAGCAGGAGTTAAATTTTTATCTAAATAATGATAGAAAATTTGTATTTATGACTTTTTATTTTATCAACACCGTCAATGCAATCCATTAGATAATTGGTTTAGACCAGCTTTAATAATTGATAAGCTAACCTTTCTGTACAAACACTTTTACTTGTGAATTAAATGTTCTGATTTAACCTAACCTTCTGTTGGTTACTAGCAACCAAATCTGACAGCGATTAACATGAATCCAATATGAAAAGCCCCATTCGGACTAAAAATTCCACTACGTACATGCTAAGGGGTAATCGGTGAAAGTTTTGGTGATAGCTTGTGGTGGGAAACCCCAGTAAACTATGATTTATGAATAGTTGTCAATGGGATTCAGTATGTATTTGGAGGAGCTGTCAACTAAGCATATATTTTAAGAGTTTTACTTGGCGCATTAATGTCAAACTTTGCACACTATTTTTACATATGATTGGCTAGATTCCTACCAAATTTCAACAAAACGCGGAATTTGGATCATATGTTTTTTTAATGTCAAAGTGGGGAAATACCTTTCAGCGTAATTAGTTGTAAAAGGGAATTCCCTAGCGTGAAAGAAATTCAGAGAATGTCAGGCTTAAATGAGGATTTAGAAATACTCAGTAATCACTGAGGAAAATAAAAATTACATGCAATCGCCCCAGCTAAAAGCCGAATATAAAGAAAATTACCTGAAACTGACCGGACCCTGACATCGGCGAGCGCACTGACAGATCCTACCGGAAGTCACTCGAAAAAACAAGATGGCGGTCGCGGTTACATTGCCTATATACTAAGTCGCTCTACGCCTGCGGTATATGGTAATGCTTGCAATGCTAAAGGTCAATAGCGCGTAAAGCCTTCAATAGCTTCCAATCTGCGTCTCATCCCTGCAGGGAGACGTCGGATCTGTTGAAGGTGGGTAACTGCCGCAAACACCGATGTAATGCGGCTTCCAATTCCTGCTTCCACCAATGGGTCGCGGGTTCGAATCCCACTCAGTCCAACTGCAGTTACCAACGAATGGTCGTGGATTTTCTCCCAACGAAGAGCTCGGTTTCCTCCCACAATAAAACTGACAACGCCGCCATATAAGTGAAATAATCTTGAGCGCGTCGTAAAACACCAAACAATCAATCAACAATCAATCCAATTCCTCCAGATTTTGTACACGAGGCTCAAGGCCTAAATGTTTCTGCCCATCCTTTCCCAAATATGCTCTAAAGGATTCAAATTGCCAACAATCTCCCTACACCAATGGTTTTACCGGTCGGTGCTTAACTTTTTTTCTTTGTGGATATATGAAAGTTTCTAGTTTTGAGCCAAATGTTTTAGCTGGGCGAATGTTTCTAATCGAGTGACAGAGTCAAACGTTAATATTGCTGCAAATTGAAAATGAATAGTCAACTGATGCCATATGGTCCGATATAAGACGTACATACAAGCATAAAATGAGCATAATGGGCCAGCTCAAAGCCCATAGATATCTTATAACGGTATGCCAAAGTCATTTGTAAGGGGCATTACTCTGTATTCTTTTTACTTGGATTACCTCCCCTTTTTACTTGCTCCCACTTGGCACACACACTCTTGAAGAAAAATTCTACTATGGAGTGGTTTTACTAAAGCCAAAACACATAGGACATCTTGAAGAAAAGCGCTTGCAATCGGATTCCAAGAATTCTGTAGATCTGGGCCAACTTGCAAAAAGCGCTCTTAGCTTGAGAGAACTCTTAGCATATCTCTACAACATGGGCAGTTTACGACCACTCTCAGGTCTCATGTTGAAGACATAACCTACGCTATAAAAGTACTCTTAGTTAAGAGTGCTTTGTGCAAGTTGGTCCCCTGGCATTAGTGAGATCGGGTTTGAAGCTGAGTTGAAGTTTTAAGACCCTATTAAAACTATTTATATAAATGATTGTGAACGTTGATTTGGGGCAAATTTATAAAACCAACATATCTACAGGGGCCGAAAATGGATTACATCTAGTCTATATAGAAATTATAATATCTTTACGCCAGCCTCCTGGATACCATTTGCATGTTTTATATCATTACCCTATTCCGTGAAATGGAATGTTGCAACCTCGGGCTAATGTTTGACCCAGTCCGGGCGGAGCTCCAAAAATAACGTCGTTATCAGGGAATTTAATGGCTTTCCCTTGTTGGTCGGTCTGTAACAATACACCCGTATATGTAGTATCCCTCAGATACGAGGCAATTACACACCCCTATTTTCGAAATCACCTTTGGCTCAACTCCGAGATAAATTGATAAGCATTACCGTGATTATCTCATATCTATAGTCTCATTGGAGTGCTCCAGCTTAAAAAAACATCACAGTAGTTGACAAGATTCGTTGACTGTATATAAAATGCTTTTTCGGGAAAAAATTTTAACTTAATTTTAACTTAATTGATTGGAGAAGAGAAGATGTTCATTGTGATGTCATCCTCATTCAGAGAAAATGTTCAGTGCTGGCCGGAACTTCCCACTTGCCCTCGTGCATTTTGCAATTGATTTCGCCGGCCGGCAAGCAAGAACCAAAAGTGCTTGCTCTACCTGACAAGATAGTTTTGGAGCAAGTTTAGAATATGATTTAACTGTTCTGATGTTACTTTAAAGTGGCATGAGCTGCCAAAATTCACACTATTTCATAATTTCTGATCGTCACGACAATAAGACGCTTTGAAGGCCACCGAAACAATAAATGATTGGCGTTGGAATGAGGAAAATCCATACAGTATGTGGCCTATACGAACCGAAAACCTGTTCGAAAAGTAAACAAAATTTAAATAACCGGGACGACCATTCATTCATTCTGAGCCAAAGTTAGTTCAAAACAATACTTCATCGTACATTTCCGAGACTAGAAGCACTAAAAAGCTTCTGAATTATACGTCTTGAGAAAAATAGAAAATAATCTCAACATTCTGTTTTAACGTCAAAATATCAACATTTTGGCAGCTCATGCTACTTTAATAGATGAAGTAACAGGTTGATCCAAACAAACAATGACTACCATTATTCTGTCTCAAGAAAGTCACTTTGGATTTGCTAAAAAAATCTGATAAATCTGGGCAGTCGTATGTTGGTGCGGGCAACCAGTTTGGCCATTGAGCTTGCCCTGATTACAACCGCCTTAAACAGTCAAGTTTCAGCACTGAGGTTGCATAGAAAAGATTACTCTTTCTTCGTAAAACTATATCGAGGGTGGTTTTGATTAGCTGTGTCAAATACAAGTCGGGGGCCTCCATGACTCAGTAGGTAGAGCGTTGGACGCTCAATCCGAACAGCCTTCCACCAATGGGTCGCGGGTTCGATTCCCACTCAGTCCAAAAAAATGGAAAATTTTCTGATTGGGTTTTCACTCGAACGACCTATGTGGGATGGTTGCCAGTTACCAACGGAAGGTCGTGGGTTTCCTCCGGGCATAGAGCCCGGTTTCCTCCCACAATAAAACTGGCAACGCCGCCAAATAAGTGAAATAAGTAAAACACCAAACAATCAATCAATCAAATACAAGTTAGATGTAACAGGTACGCTATATAGACCAACATAGCCCGGATTTTGGGTCTAAGGGCGACTTGTATTATGTTTGGCTGGTATGACGAATACGGGAACAAAAAATCGGTTTTATGGCCATACATTATGTCTTTTGTATACTTCCTTTTAAAACTTGTTTTAATTAAACCAAATTATGTTTACATTTTTTTATATTTTGTTTGATTATCATAAATCTTATTTCCAGTTAAAATTTGTTGCATAATGCTTGATAATAATTAATTTTAATACAATGTATATATTTCTGCAATATTGTTTCATTGTAAGAAACACTCTGTAACATTGTGAAAAAAATGTTCACATCCAACATATTGGCCAGAAAATTCAGCCTCTATGATGCTAAGATTTAATCATACACTCCCTGACGTTTCCACCATAGAATATATAGAAATAAAAAAAGCCACACAGACAAGATTTAAGGGTTTAATACCGCCGTAGCGGTGTTTGTTGCGTAACCCGATACCGCTGAACGTTGGTTCGTACCGAGTCAAACCACGAGAATGCGCAGCATTCGAGGGGTTTGACGAGGTGCGAACCAACGTCCAGCGGTATCGGGTTACGCAATAAACACCAAGACGAAGGTATTAAAGTCGATTCTACCCCGATAATTGAGAAAAATGAGGAAAAAGTGACGGACAGATTGGGAACTTTTAACCAATCAACGATAAGCTTTGGTCACGTGCAACGGTGATGCACTACAGAATCGATGTCGTTTGAAAAGTCATCTCTACTTAACATGTATATTTGCACACGGCACGCACATGCAGGAGGGGTAGAATTCTCGGCTACCAACATATATATATTTCTCATAACATAAAACATATTATTATCCTTCAACCAAGTTAGTTGGCAAATGCTGAATTTTGATTGGTCGATTACCCGGGTCGTATAAACCCATACACCCGGCCTCATTTTGTTATGACCCGCCTGGCGAAAAAACATGGCCGCCACCACTTCAAATGTTTACTCGCTTCGAAAAGCCCAAAACAGGTCTTATGAGGAACTATTACTGTCACCTAAGCTTCATTAATTGTGCAAAGTTTTTATTTCTATCTAATTTGACTCTAATTCAAATCTACAAATGGAAAAACGAAACACAAAATTCTTCGTACATCGATCAATAACGTTGCTAAGTATACAAGGAGCGTAACTCTGTATGTCGTTTGTCGTCTGCTCGGTCCGTTTGCCTACAGGTCGATAGCGGTTGAACTTGAAACATGAATCTCTGACAATTCTCCGTCTACTAGGGGTTTCGGGATAATAAATTCGTCATTGATATTTTACCCTGGGTGTATGAATCTTTTATGACCCTTCTGTTCCTCATACACCCTTCGCCTCCGGCTCAGGGTGTATGATTATCAGAAGGGTCATAACGATTCATACACCCAGGGTAAAATATCAATAACTAATAATATATATATGAGAAGAATAAATACAACCGTTGTCATTCTGCCTGTTCTCTATATAGTTCTAGCGTGGTGTGTTTCTTAAAGTGACATCAGCTGCCAAAATTAGGATTTGTTACCATAATTTTCGACCGTCGTTATAAATCGAGCATTTGAAATAACTTGAAAAACTAAAGGATTGACGCATCTTCGCAAGCCAAGTTAAAATCTTCATGTCAATCTCCTGGGTTACATGAAGATTTTAACTTGGCTAGAGAAGATGGGATTGACGTTGAGATTTAAAAAATCGGTAAAGCCATTTACCCGTACGAACCAAAATTGTGTGAAAATAAGGGGAAAAATTCAAATGTTGCTTTTATGGAGAGGTGTTAATATCGTCCGTAGGCCTGTTGACCAATCCAATTTCATTTCATTGAAATAAAATATTGTTTAAACTTAATGTTGCTTTTAAAAACTACCTAACGTACATATACAAGATTGATTTATAAATAAAGAAAGCTCATATTTGGTACCAATCTGGCCTAATGGCGCGCTTTTATAATCTCGTCTTATTAATCACGCGGTTCGAAATTAATAAACAAGCTGCCAAATATGTACAGGGACAATTTCGCTGTTCAAAACGACATAACTTTCTTCTTATCAAGAAATACTCAAAGAGATGTAGGTCTATGTTACGGTAGTTTTTATACGGAAGAAAAACCCTAAACGGTTCAAATACACTTACACAGTGCAACACCCAATCTTTATTGAATCCAACAATACAACAGTTTGTTTTCATCCATTAACTATATATATAAGAGTAAATATGTTTCATTGGCGAACAAATGGGACCAAAAAACACACACAGAGTATATATAAGATACATTACATACATACGCTTTATTTAATATGTTACTAAAAAAAATAGCTAGATATCTCCTCAAATGTCAAACGTCGACCAACAGTCTATTATCTTGTCTAAATAAACGGGAAATAATAAAGCTAAATCATGATATAAAATTACCGCATGACGTCACTATACCACGTGGTGTCATTGTCAAGCTGAGCCACGCGACCCACATCTATAAATGCCAGCTGCATTTTACCTGGGACTATATTAGTCCCAGATTTTACTATATAAAGAAGAAAATAGGGTGCGAATACAGAAAAGATTATTGCTAAATTTGAGAAATTACAAGATAATAATTAAATAATTAATACAATTTTAGAAATTTAGCCAATTTTTTTTTATGTGTTCTCTCTGGGCTATATAGACCATGTAATCTTAGTTAACTTTGCTTGGCTCGCTTCGTGTCAATCTAACGGTTTTATTGTGTACTTTTATATATTTTTTCGGGATTTCGACTTTGGATTTTACAAATATGCGCCTCATTTGACTGGATTGCAAAAATCGTTTTCACGGTCTGTTAAGCACAGTGCATGTGGATTGAGTGAGTTCTGAATAAGGCAAGTCTTTATCGATACAAGCCATTTTCTACTACAACAGGCCCTGAAGCGTCAGTTAACTCAGAGCCAAAAGACAGGCCAACCTTGTGTAAGTTAGCTTGACTCACCCGACGCCCGCTCAAGTGTCTAACTGTAAAAACGTTCTGTCTTTGTTGTTGGACGTCGAGACAGCTGACAAAGTGAGGTCTAGTTTTCACTGCCTGCCTGGTCCTCAACCCTCCCGGGCCCACGCAACGAGGAAGAGAGACAAGAGCGAGACACGCAACGAAAGGACATAATGTCGTGCAGATGCAAAAAATATATGTTTCAATACTTTCATGTTTGAGCTTCTAAAGGATCTGCCTGGATGACCTGAACTGTCACTCAGTGTCAGTAACGTAAACTCACTGTCGTGAAGACACTCATGCCGCAAGTATATAGGTAAGTAAATAGGTCCTACATCATGTAGTCATAGCAAAGAGAGTAGATTGTCAATTTACCCTCTTTGGCCATAGTCATATACATTATTTTAGACAAGAAGATTTTCCCTGTGCCCGTGTTTTAGTGATCATAAATACATTATATAATTTATATTGTAAGTTTTAACTTAAGTAATACAGACGGTAGTAGGCCTACAGTGTGGCGGATTACAAATCAGTCATCATGGGGTGGGTAAAATATCCCGAGAACAAGCACCACAACTTTATTACACTAATAGAACAGGTTGTTTATGTTGTTATATACAACTTTATTACATGATATAGAACAGGTTTTTTATGTTGGTATATACAACTTTATTACATGACATAGAACAGGTTTTTTATGCTGGTATATACAACTTTATTACATGACATAGAACAGGTTTTTTATGTTGGTATATACAACTTTATTACATGACATAGAACAGGTTTTTTATGCTGGTATATACAACTTTATTACATGATATAGAACAGGTGTTTTATGCTGTTATATACAACTTTATTACATGATATAGAACAGGTTTTTTATGCTGGTATATACAACTTTATTACATGATATAGAACAGGTTTTTTATGCTGGTATATACAACCTCATTACATGATAAAGAACAGGTTTTTTTATGCTGGTATATACAACTTTATTACACGATATAGAACAGGTTTTTTTATGCTGGTATATACAACTTTATTACATGATATAGAAAGAGGTATTTTATGCTGGTATATACAACTTTATTACATGATATAGAACAGGTTTTTATGCTGGTATATACAACTTTATTACATGATATAGAAAGAGGTTTTTTATGCTGTTATATACAACTTTATTACATGATATAGAAAGAGGTTTTTTATGCTGGTATATACAACTTTATTACATGATATAGAACAGGTTTTTTATGCTGGTATATATTTATGACCACTAAAACACACGGGCACAGGGAAAATCTTCTTGTCTAAAAACATGGGCACATGCTGCATGGTATACACATAGACAATATATAAGTAAAACCTAGATGGGAATGATAAAATATTGTTGATACAAACAGCTGTTGTATCCAGTGTGTGAGATATTATCGTTAACCATATACCATGCAGGGTGTGTGATCTTTACATTCTGTTGACATGTAACTTTATTACATGATATAGAACAGGTTTTTTATGTTGTTATATACAACTGTATTACCCTCCAATAGACCTGAAGCCTTGGAGAAGCGACAATTCCATTGTGGGTACAACAAGGGGTTGAATTTTGTAATGACCACCTTATTACAAGCCTTGTAGAGACACACTTGACTGGACACCAGTACTTGTCTGTGCAAGATACTTTCTGACTGCCATGCAGAACCCCTCCTAATTTTGTAATGACATCATCTACTTCTGGTGCAATCTGGTCAGATGACACCAGACGTAGATGATGTCATTACAAAACATTCTTTCACTCAGAAGTCGATGATGTCATTACAAAATCATTCTATCACTCAGAAGTTGATGATGTCTTAACAAAATCATTCTATCACTCAGAAGTTGATGATGTCATTTCAAAATCATTCTATCACTCAGAAGTTGATGATGTCATTTCAAAATCATTCTATCACTCAGAAGTTGATGATGTCATTTCAAAATCATTCTATCACTCAGAAGTTGACGATGTCATAACAAAATCATTCTATCACTCAGAAGTCGATGATGTCATTACAAAATCATTCTATCACTCAGAAGTTGATGACGTCATTACGAAATCACTTAGAAGTTGATGATGTCATTACAAAAACATTCTATCACTCAGAAGTTGATGATGTCATTACAAAATCATTCTATCACTCAAAAGTCGATGACGTCATTACGAAATCACTCAGAAATTGATGATGTCACAAAAAAACCCAAATTACAGACCATCGAGGGAAAAACCCCAAATTAAGGACCAATAAAACGGCCCCCAAATTAAAATGCTGTATTTGGCCCTGATGTCACTACAAAATCATTCTATCACTCAGATGTTGATGACGTCATTACGAAATCATTCTATCACTCTGATGTGGCTAACATTATCTTTAGTGTGATGTGATACACCAAACAAAAGAACCCTAAATTTTGGGATATTTTTCACAAGTGCTTTCCCCTCTCCTTTTAGTGTTGATAAATACTTTATAAATATACTATTAGAATTAGTATAAATTACAATGATTACAGGCAGTTGAAAAAATATAAACTGTTTTATTTCTTACAAATCATTTTGGCCAAAAATGATCTAAACTTAATAACATGCATCACTGGAGTTTCACCTTTTTTCAAAAATAGAAAATTGGCTTCGATTGTATTTTTTTTTCATTACAGTTTAACATATGTTTTCTACAGTACTAACCTGCTGTGTTGTCTATTTTTGCCAAATGTTTTATTATTTTGTGGATAATATTTAACTTTTTTATTATCTTTTGGCTTTATTTTTGACCTGATTTGTTTATCAATTGATTTCAATCAATGCTAAGAAAAAACTTTTAGAATAGAAAAAAAAACATGGTAATAGATTGAAACCTTTGCCTCAATTTGCATTATCTCATAAAAACATTTCAAAGGCTCACTATTTCTGTACCTGTAATTAATTTTAATCATTCTATCTATATTTTATCTATTCTATCTTTTTTATGGATTTATTACTATTTATGATGGATTGCTGCAGTAAATCTTGTATTATTTGTTTATTTCTTCAGACTGAGTGTGAACTGCAAGCCAGCCCAATTGTAACTGTATTTACCGAGGGCACTTTGGGAGTGTTTTATCAGAGTTGGTTTACCATAAGCTAAGAGATACAACTTCTTTATTTGGAGACTTCATGGATCTTCTGGAATGTCAATATTAGTCCCCCCACCATTAAGGACAAACTCACCAAATGACGTGTTTTACTGTCACACCTGCCCCCTCGTTTTATCCTGACTAATGAGATTGGCTTACCTGGATTTTTTTACCTACGTAAGTAAGAAAGATACTCTTGGCCAGTGTGAAAAGCTACAGCTGGAAGCTTCTGTAGTGTGTGTCAGATCTCTCAAGCCATGTTGTTTTACCTGACTGTCTATCTATACTAGTTAATACTAGTGACATCTCAGGTGTGCACACAAGATTAACTGACAGAGAAACATTTTGTACCTGTGAATGTCAAAACTGTTTCATGATTTTAAAATTTTGTGCTTTGTCTCAAAAACTGTGTTTTTCGATTCCGTCCTTATTGTTGATATTTAGGATTGTTTTCTGAAGCTCCTGAGCAGTTTTAATTTGCTTCATTTCTTCATCGAAGCAGTTGGGTCTCAGGAAGTTAATAAGAATGTTTTTACCTGGAGATGACTCATTAAGATTTAAGACTTTTTACACCTGTAGTTAATTTCCAGGTGTATATATTATGAATCGTTTTACCTGTGATGTAAGGTATGTGGATGATTTACCTGGTTAGCCTTGGGCTTTTTTACCTGAAGTGAGTGGTTATTATAGGCAGGTATTGAGAAATCAACGCGGGATCCTGATGTCAACGTTATGCTGTACAAGATTATACATGCAACATAACGACCGCCAGGTTAATTAATTTTTTATGAGCAGTAGAAAAATGCCTTCTACCGAGACGGAAGGTACGCTGGAATGTCAGTACAACAACAAGAGTGAACAATCAATCAAACACTGCCAAAACATGGTAGACCCCAAAACAAAGGAAACTCCTGTTGCTATGGAAACTGACAACGAACAAACACGAGAACAGGTAAGACTGCTTTCCTATCAGCTTGTTGTGATTGCAATGGACGTTTTTTACAGTTGTTTTTATGGAGTTTTTTTCTCACAGAACAATGTAGATCTTTGTTGTATGCAATGTAATCAGACCGTATATTTATGAACACTAAAACACACGGGCACAGGGAAAATCTTCTTTTCTAAAATAACCATGGAGACAAGTTTCGTATATGATTTGAATACCTGTGGTCCAAACGCATAGAATACTACCAGCTAGTGTACGTTATGTGTTGATCTTTACCTGTAGTTCATGAAAATACCACGTTCAGAAATCTGTTTTGATATATTATTCGTGGTCAATATGAGATGTAAACAAATGATTATTTTAACAGGTGTGACTATATATGGCCTACAAAACCTTGAAATATTGAACAAACTGTTACCCTACAAATGGGGGAAGGGGGAGGGGGTTTGCGGCTCCATTTGTAAATTAGGTTTATAAACCCCAACACAAGACTTTCAGTTGTGGTTCACATATTTGAAATCTTTTCAGTAAAAAAAAAACTCACATCAACTCCTTTTAGGAAGTGAAATAATCTTGAGTGTGATGTAAATCATCAATCAATCAATCAATTATCCAATAAATGATAACATTTTCATTTTGGTATCAAATTTGGACTGCCATGCAAAGAATCTACATTATTCATTATATATTTATGACAATTAACACACAGACAGAGGGAAAGTCGGTTTGACTAAATATAACCATTATAAGTAGGCATGCGGCTATGTGACTACGGCCAAACTCCTGCCTGTCGTCAACTTAATGAAATATCATGGATTGTGGTTTATTATATAATAACAACTTATGATGGGGTATAAACGTCTAAATGATATACCCCTTTTTTAACACAATAAGAAACTTGTCTCCATGGTTATTTTAGACAAGAAGATTTTCCCTGTGCCCGTGTGTTTTAGTGTTCAAAAACATAGATATAGCGGTATGTGAACAACACCCTTTTGGCTAAGAATCGAATAGTGGACAAATATAGCAATTAAGGAGGACTTGGGGCTTAGCTGATTTTTTATTGGATTTATATGACAGTTGGAAACTCAGACTATATGAAGTGGTGTAGTACATGATAATGGAAGTTCCCTATTAAACCTGCCATTTATCTTTACACAGCTCTTATGTTTGAAGGGTATTATTTAGAGGGTGCTTGACGTTTGAGAATATAGAATTCTGTTCATACCTGCCCCATTTGTCTGTTTTCTCTAAGGTAGATATGATTAATACCAGAAGTCTATGAATAGGGGATGTGTGAAATGTCCCATTAAACCACATCATTCCCAAAGTCAAACACAATATACAGAATTTTTATGGAAAAATCAATTTAACATTCAACATTTCATTTTGGCGATGTGTGAAATGTCCCATTACACCACATCATTCCCAAAGTCAAACACAATATACAGAATTTTTAATGGAAAAATCAATTTAACATTCAACATTTTCATGTTTACAGCAAGAGGAATAGGACAAAGTTTATGAAATTGTTTTGACCATATAGGTAGTGTTTTCATTAAAATTTCAGAAATCATAGAAAAAAGTTGTGCGTGTAGGTCTATAAATTCCCTGATATTATAAATAAGTCCATCCCAAAGGTTTGGGCTGTATGTTTTTTTGAAAGGATTGGCGGGTTATATTTGATGTGCTAGTGGGAAAATAATGTTCTCTGTTTTTAAGTTTGAAGGTTTTTGTTGCTTATAAACCCTACCTCAAAATATATATCCTCCCACAATAAAACTGGCAACACTGCCGTATAAGTGAAATAATCTTGAGCGCCGCGTAAAACATTGATCAATCAATCAGTCAATCAAAATATGTAGGAAAATTGATATCAACAGAAAGCTCATATTTTGTAATTTTTGATAAAAATAACAAAAAGTCAATTAATTCTGTTTCAACTATATTTGCCAGATCATGCCACTTTAACTGATCGATTGTTAGATGGTCATGCTGTGAAGAGTCTTGTAACTATAGGTCACAGGCTTGAATCCACCCACTCCTCTTCTCTATAGTGGAGTGGTTGTTGGGCAAATTAGTGAAAAAATTCAATTACCCGGGATGTATGGGTTCAGTTTTGGCCATTTAGTTGCTTATAAAACTACCTAAATGTTCATCTACGAAGTTGATATCTATAGAAAGCTCTTTATTTGTGTTCTTTGATAAAATGACCAAAAATTCGATTATTCTGTTTCAAGGAAATGCTTTCCACCAATGGGTTGCGGTTTCAAATCCCACTCAGACCAAAAATTGGAAAATTTTCTGACTGGGTTTTCACTCGAACGACCTATGTGGGATGGTTGCCAGTTACCAACGGAAGGTCGTGGGTTTCCTCCGGACATAGAGCCCGGTTTCCTCCCACAATAAAACTGGCAACGCAGCCATATAAGTGAAATAACCTTGAGCGCGGCGTAAAACACCAATCAATCAATCAATTCAAGGAAATGCTCCCTATATTTGGCAACTTGTGCTTCTTTGATAAAATGGCTTTGTTTTAATAGTATTAATATGGGCAGATATTTATATTGTGTAAAATCATGTTGACTTTTCATAAATAAATCTGAAGCCTATAGGGTCCGTGTAACGTTCGTTAATTCAATTTTCAATTTTTGATATCGCAAAATGAAATTTGGAAATGACCATTTTTAAGTTCAATTTTTCATTTTCATTTTCTACTTTTTGAAAAGAAGAAATGAAAATTGAAATTTGACGTTCAATTTTCAATTTTTGTTTTCTTTTTTTTCAACGCACAAATTAAAAATAGAAAAATGACGGTCATTTTTCAATTTATGATTTGCCTTTTCACTCTTCATGAAACGAATATTGAAAGTTGTCACCTTCGTCAATGAAACATACTGCGAAGTCACAAACCAGCAAAGCAAACAGCAATACACATTGCCGCAGCCCTTGTGAAGCAGGCCGGCTAGAGCAAAACTTACAGCCCTTGCGGAGCACAAAATAACACGTGACTTTCTCTAAACCAAAGACTCTTAAAACAAGGACTGCTTTACTAAAATCATAGGAGTAAGATTGCCAATACTAAAACATCCGAGTTACGCCACAGATTAGCATTAAAATTGGCCCCGAAACCACGCTATTGGTGATGTGCCCCACAAGGAATGTTGGTGTTTTTATGCTAATCAAAAGTCAAATTCACGGTTTCTTCATCAGAATGTGTTTATTAGACTCTATTAAACAGACAGAAACAATCATAGGTTTTGTTAAAATCGCTTAATGTGCCTCGCTATTGGCCTCTTCACACCGAGAAAGTGCATTTCTTTAAATTCAGCTTGTTCATTGTTAGAGTCATGTTACACGGACTATAACGCAAAAATAATTAAAAAGAAACATACATGGTCCGTCAAACTAAAGACGACATGAAACTACATGGCAGACCTTGAATTTAATATATTGCTTATATAATGGTACATTTTGATTCTGTGTGAATTCCTTTCTCTGCTCTCCGTT
The DNA here is from genome assembly GCA_963971465.1 of Lepidochitona cinerea. Lineage (NCBI taxonomy): Eukaryota > Metazoa > Mollusca > Polyplacophora > Chitonida > Tonicellidae > Lepidochitona > Lepidochitona cinerea. The sequence continues at coordinate 25,485,537 of OZ020563.1, read as the reverse complement.
TCTTTTTTTTCTCTTATTTTATTTTGCTCAAGAAAAAAAAGAAGGGGAGGAGGCTGACCTCCTGGGCACCCCCTTGGTCCTCTCATACTATTGGCGATGTGCTCCACAAGGAATGTTGGTGTTTATGACTAATTAAAGGTCAAAGTCACGATTTCGTCACAATAGGCTCTAGGAATACAGAAACAATCGAAAGTTTTATCAAAATCACCCATTGTGCCTCTCTATTGGTGATGTGCTCCACAAGGGATGCTGTTGTTGATTAAAGGCTAATTAAAGGTCAAATTCACAATTACTGCATCAGAATGTGTTTCTGTCAAATTTCACAAGAAATCGTGAGTTTGACCTTTGATTAGCCTTAAAACATCAACATCCCTTGTAGAGCACATCGCCAGTAGCGAGGCACATACGGCGATTTGAAAGTGGCATGAGCTGCCAAAATGTTGATATTTTGACGTTATAACGGAATGTTGAAATTATTGGCTATTTATCTCAAAACCTATAATTCATAAGCTTTTTAGTGCTTCTAGTCTCGAAAATGAACGATAAAGTATTATTTTGAACTAACTTTGGCTTAGCTAACTTTGGTTATTAAAATTTTGTTTACTTTTCGAACACTATTTCGGTTCGTATAGGCCACATACTGTTTAGATTTTCCTCATTCCAACTCCATGCAATCGTTTAGTTTTTCGATGACCATCAAAGCCTCTTACTGTTGTGCCGATCAGAAATTATGACGTGGGAATTTTGGCAGCTCGTGCCACTTTAATAAAACTTTTGATTGTTTTTAACTCTAATGAACACATTCTGATGACGAAATCGTGAATTTGACTTTAATTAGTCTTAAAACACCAACATCCTTTGAGGGGCCAATTTTAATGCTAATCTGTAGCGTACCTGCCTTACTTGGATGTTTTATGTCCTGGAAATTTTACTCCTATGATTTTTATAAAGCAGTCCTTGTTTTAGGAGTCTTTGCTTTAAAGAAAGTGTTATTTGGTGCTCCACAAGGGCCGTAAGTTTTGCTCTATCCGGCTTGCTTCACAAGGGCTGTTCGCTTTGGTGGTTTGTGACTTGCGCAGTTGTGTTTGGGGACTGACTTAGACCAATTGAAAATTGAAACATTGACGAAGGTTACAATTTTCAATATTCGTTTCGTGAAGAGCGAAAAGGTAAAATGAAAATTGAAAAATGACCGTCAAATTTCAATTTTCATTCTTTTTTTCAAAATGTAAAAAATGAAAAGGAAAAATTGAACTTAAAAATGGTCATTTCCAATTTTCATTTTGCAATGTCAAAAAATGAAAATTGAATTAACGAACGTTACACGGACCCTATAGGCTTATGAAAATCAGAAAGTTCATTTATATGCAAGGCTTAGCTCCTGTCAGTCGTCAACCTAATGAAATATCATAGGTTGGGTTTGTTACAACAATTTATTGGGTATAAAGGTCTAAATGATATACCTCTTTTTAACACAATTAGAAACTTGTCTCCAGGGTTATTTTAGACAAGAAGATTTTCCCTGTGCCCGTGTGTTTTAGTGATCATAAATATATGTGACATTCATCATAAAGATACTGATGTTCAAACATTGATAACTAACTCTTTTTTAACATATACGTTGACCTATTGTTTAATAATCTATTTTCATTTCGGGATTTACTGTGTGAGAAAAAAACCAGGTACTCTGACTAATTGAAAAGGAGAACTTTTTTTTAACTTGATTGATTTTGTCCATGATTATACACAAATTATTAACAGTAGATTAAGGAGAAATTCATGGCTATATATTAGTATACAAAAAAAATACAAAACTTATTTTCCTTGAAACATTAAACATTATAAGAAGATTGTCCCTGTGCCCGTGTGTTTTAGTGATCATAAATATAAAAGCATAGATTATATTTATGATCACTAAAACACACGGGCACAGGGAAAATCTTCTTGTCTAAAATAACCATGGAGACAAGTTTCTAATTGTATTAAAAAGCATAGATTATACATGGGCCAGGCAAAAACCTATTGCCTTTAGCTATATATTAAATCTGATTCTCATCTCTTGCATATAAATTAAAAAAGTCTCAACTCGTGGATTTAGTGAGGTGATAAGATTTGATTATTTCCAGATGAATAATTAAGCAGCAATTTGATACCTAAAATAAATTGCTCTCTAATTAATAAAAAAGATAATATGAAAGGATACCCCTTTGGAAGCTCTGATGACTTTGAATATATTTACACATGAAATTTACTATGTATTTTTTAATTATCAGAGACTGAAACACCTGTATGTATTCTCTAAGCATAAAACAATTTTAAATATCAAATTGAATGGCCTATCTGAATACAGAAGTCAGAAGCGATGTAAATAGAGAGTAGGCAACAGGCAGATAATTTGCAGGGACTGATCCAGGGGAAATTTGGGCATACCATTTCGGTTCAAAATGCTCCAACAATAAGACAAAAACAACATCTGTGGTCCAAAATTCAACATTAAATGCTAATTTTGACATAAAAATCTGTTTGTTTTAAGAATTTGGGCGCCCATACCTGTATACAGGTATCAAAATGTCTCTGGATCGGTCTATGATTTGACATAAGAGGGGTTGGTATGTCTTTTAAATCCCTTTGTTTCCATTAACGACTTAAAATACCTTAATCTACCTTAAAGGCATTCTAGTTAACTTAAGTGAAATTTTATGTGAATTCCAAATCATGCACGTTAACCTGGTGATTAAAAACTAGGTCAAATTCCTACCTGTCTAAAGCTCAGGTAATCTTAGATCTGATTGAAGGACAGAACTCGTTAATGCTACTCAGGTAGATAATATATTAACCCTCACTCATGTATTTATGACATTTGGCCTTATTTTAAAGTCAAATTCCTACATATTTTTATTTGAGATTATCATAATATGCAGATCTTAAGTTGAAAGATTTTTTTATGAAGATCATTTATTTTCCTTAACTAGCTGTTTTGTGACAGTTGACCTCGTTTTCTTATTTGATTTTTTTAATGTTTTTTTAACATCAGATAAAATTGTCTACCTGGTTATCTGCAGAAGCCCTTCATAAATACTTACACTCTTGCACACAGATGCATTGTGGGATTTATTGTAGAGCAAAACCGGTCTCTAAAATCTTAAACCTACACCAACCCCATCTTGTTGTGCCAAGATAAACTCTCTGAGTTTTAACTTGGCATAATATGAGGATTCAACCTGTAAATCAAACAGCAACTTTTGATTGGATGCGAGTAAAACTTCTCACAGCTAATCAAAACATTCCACACTTGCACTCTTTGATTTGTTGAGAAATGACCTAATGGCAGCGTAAATGCATGTATACACCTTGAACTTTTGTTTAACGCATGGTGATTGGCCAAGGCTCTGTAAGGGTAGGAAGGGTACTGAACTCTTACATTGCCACCAGTGGGGGATATTTGATTTTGGGTTGAATCTGGTTGAATTCTGACAAGGTAAAACACATAATAGCTATGGAGATTTTACCTTGGCTTGAGAATATGCAGAAATCCTTTAGCCCTTTATATACCTGGTAACGTGATTTTGCCAGTGGCTTTGATTTGGACTAGAATGTGCAGTGTTCTTCTACAAAAGGGATTCTATTCAGCATTTTTACATGCTATGAACAAATTCACAGTTCTTGTTGAGCTCCGAAATATTTTTCTTGTAAAAATGAAATTTGACTATAGCAATCACTGCGGGCGACGGGCGTAAACCTTGAGGACTATATAAGCATCCTATATAGGTGACCAGTGAATCGATCACAGATTCAACATTGGCCTCACGGTTGCTAGATGAGGGTCAAATGCATTACTACCTGTGAAGGGCGGTTCAGTTTGCACCTGCACAATTCATTTAGGCCATCCTCTTAAAGGGGCCTTGGTGGTCCAGTTGGTTTGTGTGACAGTCCCTTAGTCCCACACAGATCTTCCATCGATGCGGCGTGAGTTCAAATCAGACTCAGACCTAAAAAAAAGGTGAAAAATGTTATGCGGTCGCCTTACATGTACATGTATGTGGAAGAGTTGCCAGGTACTCGCCGAAGGTCACGGGTTTCTTCCGGGCAATATATCCAGTTTCCTTCCCCACTAAACCTGGCAACGGCACCATATAAGTGAAATAATCTTAAGTGCGGCGTAAAAACATCAATCAATCAATCAATCATGTTTATAAGAAGGTAAACCAGAGATCCAATGTAAAATACTACAGGTTGCGCCTCTGGTCATCTTCTCCAGCCAGCAATGGGGTCAAGGAGGTTTATTTAGCACCTGGTTGCACAAAGGTGTATTAAGCTTAAGTTAGGCTTAGATATGACACTTCGTTGAGAAATGTAATTATGACATTACCTAGATAAGTCAGACTTAAGCAATACCTAAAATTCCTGAATAGTTTGAGCACTGCTTATAAAAATGTTGGACTAGCACTAGAAAAAGAAAACCAGATTTGAAAACATGGGGACTATGTGCATTGAAACACGGAAATTGAAACTGGCCCTGTATCATGATATTTCAATGCTTGAGAGCACAAAGTCTCAATTGTCAAACCTGGGTTGTCTTTTTCTAGTGGTAGTCCAACATTTTTATAAGCAGTCCTCGAACTATTACGTTATTGATAATTTGATATGGCAATTAAGTATTAGATGACGTAATGTTCCCCGTGCAAACACTTATAAAGTATAGGTATAACTTTAGCAATGTAAGTTGTGAATCAGTGCAGGTCCATAAAATGTGTCTGTGTCTAACTGCAAGATGTTAGAGGTGGGTTTAATACTGTTCATTTTTTATTGAATTAACACGGGTTGGTATGGATAACAAACTTCTTTGTTTATTTTTCTATTATTCATAGGAAACCAACCCCTTGTTCATTGACAGTTGAACTTCTAAATGCCACTCAAACAACTCAATTTTTATTAGAAAATGAAATTGTTGCCTTCAAAGTTTTGGATCGTTCCCCATCAGATGGGGCACGAGTCCAAATCCCATATTGTAAGAATTGTAATAATGATAGTTCACTTTGGCATGAACCACCAAGCCATTCCGCCAACTAAACACCTTAACAGACAGCGAAATTTACCAGCATAATTTCCAGCATGCGACTTTGAAAAAAATACTTTTTCCCCTTTTATTAGTCAACTTTGTTAATCCAAACATTAACACCTTTCATAGCTGCCCCATAAACCGATGTAGGCCAAGCCTTTTTGACACAGTAGGTATTATCATACGTAATAAGGTTGTAATCAGAGAGAACTATTATGCCAGGCTTGCCAGTCAATTACACCTATGTAATGAAGATTCATAATGTATGATGAGTTTTCCAACTACTGGTACGTATGATATGTAACATAGATATAATTGACCACCGCCTGTAGTCCAAAAGTTTGAAGGGGCTAATAGGCAAGTTCAGCAAAGTTCGAATCCTACTCAGACCAAATAAAACTGAAAAAATTCTGAGTGGATTTTTCACTCGATCGCTGTTGTGGAAGAGTTGCCAGGTACTTGCCCAAGGTCGGAGGATTTCCTCCGGACAAAGAGCCCAGTTTTACCGGCATAAAACATGAATAAATCTTTATATCATCATCAAGCACAAAGACATATATTATATAGGCCTACCTGTCTGTATAAAAAAATGTTTCATGTATATGATATATATTTTTTCATTCAGTGACATATTTATGTCATTTGGTAATATTGGGTCATAGGTCTGCTTTAGTATTTATTGACTACTTAATATGCAATCACCATTCTAATTTTCTTCAATACTTTGTTTGAACACAATGAGGTGTATTGTCTTTAGAACTGCTGATGAGAAATGACTTATTTCAATTACAAAAAATGTTTTGTAAACATATTTACTGTGTTAACGCCCTAATCATTGCTTGTCAGAATGTAACACATGTTTGAAGACAGTTGGACATCTATTCTCCTTCAGTCTGATGTCATCTAAATATTCAGTTAATCACATAAGCTTGTTACCTGTTTTTTTGCTATTTTTTCTATGGATTGTTTTTATTATGAACGGTACAAAAAATGTCTTACAATGTATTTAGTTTGATATTTATGTAAAAAAAATGTGTATTATAGTTTTATATTTATAAACACTAAAAGACACTGACACAGCAAGAATCTCCTTGACTAAAACAACCATGGAGACAAGTTTCTAGTTGTGTTAAAAGAGGTTATGTCATTTAGACCTTTATACCCCATCATAAGTTGTTGTAATAAACCAAAACCCATGATCATCAAGTTGAAGACAGACAGGAGTTTAACTTTAGTCAGTATAGTTTTCAGATGCCTTTGATAATTCAGTAGAGTGAACAATCTGAAAATAAGACCTACATCATATACTGACTCAATATGTCAGCTTATTTGCAAAACCATCAGGAGAGCTGAAGATCCTTACAATTTCCATAGCTGAAGATCCTTACAATTTCCATAGCTGAAGATCCTTACAATTTCCATAGCTGGAGATATAATTTCCATAGCTGGAGATAATATTTCCATAGCTGGAGATACTATTTCCATAGCTGGAGATACAATTTCCATAGCTGGAGATCCTTACAATTTCCATAGCTGAAGATCCTTACAATTTCCATAGCTGAAGATCCTTACAATTTCCATAGCTGAAGATCCTTACAATTTCCATAGCTGAAGATCCTTACAAATTCCATAGCTGAAGATCCTTACAATTTCCATAGCTGAAGATCCTTACAATTTCCATAGCTAAAAGATCCTTACAATTCCCATAGCTGAAGATCCTTACAATTTCCATAACTGAAGATCCTTACAATTTCCATAGCTGAAGATCCTTACAATTTCCATAACTGAAGATCCTTACAATTTCCATAGCTAAAGATCCTTACAATTTCCATAGCTAAAAGATCCTTACAATTTCCATAGCTGAAGATCCTTACAATTTCAATAGATAAAGATCCTTACAATTTCCATAGCTGAAGATCCTTACAATTTCCATAGTTGAAGATCCTTACAATTTCCATAGCTGGAGATCCTTACAATTTCCAAAGCTGGAGATCCTTACAATTTCCATAGCTGAAGATCCTTACAATTGAGAAAAATAGCCAATAATTTCAACATTCTGTTTTTACGTCAAAATATCAAGCTTTTGGGCAGCTCATGCCACTTTAAAAACTGTGTATTAAAGCTATTATTTATGAACACTAAAACACATGGGCACAGCAAAAATCTTCTTGACCATGGAGACAAGTTGCTGGTGTTAAAAGAGGGTATATCATTTAGACCTTTATACTCAGTCATAGGTTAATGTTATTGTTGTAATAAACTAAAACTCATGACAGACAGGAGCTTGACTTTAGTCAGTATAGCTTTATATAGAGGCCTATGAGTGAATCTGAAAAAAGACCTACATCATATATATGTCGGCTTATTTACAAATCATCATCAGGAGAGCTACAAATAAATTTAAAAAATTATTTTACAAGCCTATAGTTTACATTCAGTTGTTATATATCACAGTATTACTGGGTGGGAGGGCTTTTTTTCATTTTGAACAACTAGAAAATATGTCTTCTTCAATCTATTCCTTTTTTGAAACAGGTTTACATTGTATAATACTCAGACGTTTTATTATATATCTACTGCTGTTATTATAACAAGTTTATCAAAAAGCCAGTAGCCATTTTGGTCTAGTGATCCGTGGGTTTTGTATGCAGTTGGCCTACAGTAGCGAGATATTTTTTGTGTGTCATGTAACAACTCTATAATAAAGTCAGCAAACATTATAGGGTAGATTGACTGGTTAACCGTCCCAATTCTGTAGTGTTAGTACGCGTGTAAGAACGCCTTTGTGCTTCTCTGTTTGTATTCAAGGCTATCATCTTTGCCCAGGTGGGGTATTTTTCAGGTAGATATAAGGCTAAGTAAAAATATTCACTTGAGACTAGAATGGGATTATAACTTTTCGGTCTAATGCACCAATATTAGGTATCACTGACTATGTCAGTTCAAACAAACTCATATAGCAGACTAAGGGCAGATAGAAGACGGTTAAAAAGAGGTAATATTTAAAGGTCTAACATTCAATTTTTAGTCAGTCTAGCAAAGACACTACAGGCTACAAGGTCATTTTTAACCTTTGGAGAAAATGTTTATCACATGGTTTTTCAGTTTACTTTATTGGTTTTGGTTTTTTACGAAGTGCTGCAGGCTTTGGCAAATAATGACCCCCTTCTGTTTTTCTTATCGCTCAGAACATTTGGCAAATAAAACTGGTTTTGAAATAATCCTCTTCTATTTTTCTTATCTCATACAAATTTTTATTTTATTTTTAACTACTTAAAACCAGCACAAAAATAAGAGTTGAAAGACACTCAGTTTACAACTAACATTCACAAATACATGTAGGACATTAACTTTGATGACCTGATGTTGACTAGCCGCACTCGTGTGTCTCTATCCTGGTTTACTTACTTTGCCGGTCAGGTAGAGCCGCACATTAGACCGCCATTATAAGGGTGAGATAACTCTTGTAAACTCATTAGGCCAATTTTTATGCTATGCTTTACAAAGAGCGATTTAACAGTTTAACAAAGGATTTCAAGAAATCAACTGGTTCAGTGAAAAGAGGAATGTTTCAAAGATATAATAGGCGGTAATAGCTGAAAGGTAGTTGAGATTAAGCATAGTTAAAACTTAGCTTAAATCTGAAATCCGAAGTCCTTCCAAATATTTCATTTAAAAGCCGTACCTAGATGTTGACCTCAAATGACCTTGCACAAAGTCTAATTTCACAGAATCTGTTATTATCACCATGGAAACCTATCCTGTTATTTCCATTGTAGCATTATCTTGTTTATTGTCTCCTGTCATATGTCAGGAAATCATGATTGATGTTTCCTTTTCATCAAAGGTTAGCCATTGTTAAACCAGGGGCAATTTTGAATTGCCATTGTAGCAGCCATGGCAACCCTAGAGTGCTGTTAAAGGGAAGGTTATTCATTCTGCAATCATGATCTTATAATCCCAGCAGAAAATTAGGTAAAAATTAATTTTACAAATGAAAATTTCTGCTTTAAATATTTTCCCCGTCATTGTAATAAGGACAAATTTAAGAAAAGTGGTGTTTTCTATTTTGTAAAAGTTTGTTCAATTTTTTTCTCTCAAAAAGTACTAATACGACACAGATGTTTGAATTTAGTCATACACCAATCTTCATTTTGTTTGGGTTCGATTCCTGTTTCGGGCGTCACCCAAAATCAGTAGAAGAATTTCTGCAATTTTTCAAGAAAGTGTAATCCTGAAAAATAATGAGAATCCGGATTAAAGGCATATTCGAGTCAAAACCTTTTGCCCCTAATTAGGTCCTATAGCTGGGGGGACATAGGGGTATTCTGGTAATACAGTGACACACTAAATCTTTCTTACATATAGTCAATTAATCCCCTGTTGTTAACTAAATAGTGTGAATACCCAGTTAATTAATAACAGGTAGTCTGTACCCAGAGAGAAAGACACAAATCCAATAAATACCTGTCCACCCAGAAACATTTTGTTTTCCGGGAGGACATAAAGCACACCTACTGGGTCTGCCAAATTTAATTAATCAGACTTTCACACCATGGTGTATTAGAAAGGATAATCCCATCCTAATCCGGACCTAATTGAACCAACAGCTTGTTCTTAATCCCACCCATTAATCTTCTACTAAACCATGGTGTTGATAACATTACAGTGGAAACTGTGACATATCTGAACAAAGGAAAAGTAAAGTTTATATAATGGGTAAGACTGACTGACAAACAGAACGGTCTTAGACTGGAAACTGAGATATTGGCCTTCTGTTGGCGGAAAAACAACAGAGCTTTTAGTGCTAGGCGTGGACATTTTTGGGATTACCTCTTAGTCAGAAAGCATAGTTTTTTAGTGCCAGGTGTAGACATTTGTGGATTTCCTTTAATCAGAAAACAGACCTTTTGGTACGAGGTGTGGACATTTTTTGATTACCTCTTAATCAGAAAGCATACATGTAGCTATTTGTTACGTGATGTGAAAATCTCTTAGATTGAACTGTTGGTTTTGAACAAGAAGTCTTTCGACTGAATTTAAGGCTGTCGCTTGAATCCATGCCCACAACTTTGTATCGTTCTGCCTTACGAATTCTTATAAACACATCGAAAATTTCCCTGTTCTGCCTAAGTGTTCTTTCAGAGATTCCTGATTAGAAGCCAAACAAGGTGGAATCATTTCATTTGGATTATTGTGCATGTCCTGGTTACAAAAGAGCTTTAATTCCTGTTCCTCAGTTGAAATCAATAACAACAGGTGTTTGTTTCCACTACCTGTTGACTTTCAATGGCAGTTTTTGTACTGATGTAATTTCAGGAAGCTGTACTTGGAGTTGGAATCAAACGACGGATTTTCCTCAGAGTTTTCTTGCATGACTTCCTGGTTAACATTAGATTAATCAATCCTTGTTATTGTGATTGTCAAGTTTTATTAATTAGATAAAGCAGAAGAAATGTTTATTTGGACAAGTCTTAGAGAAAAAAAACTCTGAACATTTGAACTCTGCAGATTGATAGCAATGAACTTATTTCACCTTTAACATTCAGGACCTTCTAGAAAACCATCATAGAAGATAGGATTAAAACTCACAAAAGGCCCTTTGTCAGCTTGAAGAAAGTCCGTCAGTCGATCCACAGGAAATGGAAATGTATCTGTTCTTTATTCGTATACGTTGGAAGAAATATTGAAAATCTTCACAGCACAAGTTTAATCAAGTACAAACAGATTAAGCGAGCCAATCAGATTCAAAGACGTCTTAAAGTTATGACTGAATCTTGTTTCATCGTCCAGCTGCCGAGCTGATTTACTTTGAGTTGAATGGAAAATAATCTGTGAGATAATTTATTATAATATTGAGCAAACTTGAAACTGCTTCAAAAGGACTTAAATCACACTGTAGACAGGCCGCTAATCAATATTTGATATAGAACAGTGTGTTTTACATAAAAGGCGTGATTGATTTGAAACGATCCAAAAGCATGTGTTCTGTTTATCACTCTGGTTTCATTGATCGTACGTGTGGCCGGACGTCCTATAAAAACTCTCCTGAAATCCACAATGATGAAGACATACTGGTTGTAAGTTCATTGTATATTTATTGATTTCTTTACAACTTTAAGCCTTATGGTTATAGGGGCCATTTTGTTATAGGGGCCATGTTTTTCAAATCGCAAGTTTCAGGTAGTAAATTCTAGAAAACTGCTCTACGATAGTTCAACCCAATGAAATATCATGGGTTTTGGTTTATTACAGCAACCTATGACTGGGTATAAATGTCTTAATGACATTCTCCTCCTTTTTGACTCTATTAGAGACATGTCTGAATCTCTGTGGTTATTTTAGTCAAGAATATTTTTGCTGTGCCCTAATATACAATTAGTTCATGGTGAAAATGTTGCATGTATGTTCCCTCTTTGGTCTTGTTGTCCAAGATATTTTTATTTGCTTAAAAACATGGCTACACATTGTGTGTTTTAAAAGGAATGATTTTCGCAAAGTTTTGAGCATTATTCAAGATGTAAGATTTGTTATAATTTACATGAAGAAATCTCCATCATCTTGGAACAATTTTGTTATTTTTAATTGTATAACATAAACATACACTTGTCTCAGTGGTTATTTTAGACTAGAAGATTTTCCCTGTGCCCATGTGTTTTAGTGTTCATAAATGTAAACATACACGCTCTATGTCTGTGGCCTGGGTGGCTCAGTCGGTTATAGGGATTGTCCCTCAGTCCAACACAGGCCTTCCATCGATTTGGCGCAGGTTCGAATCCCACTCAGACCAAACTAAGTGGATTTTTCACTCGATTGCTGTATGTGGAAAAGTTGCCTGGTACTCATCGTAGGTCGGGGGCTTCGTCCGGGCAAAGAGCCCCGTTTCCACTCCCACTCAAACTGGCAACGCCGCTGTGTAAGTGAAATGATCAATCAATCACATTGTATATCCTCTGTTCTTAATTTGCATAGATCTATACATGGATGCGGACAACTATTTTGTGTTTTTAGTTGTTATCAGATTACACATTATTGAACTTCATTTGAAGATTTGGTTGATATAGAATGTCTACCTCTGACAATCCCATCCTTAGAGTGTCCATCAGTACATGAGACTTTGGAACAATATCTTACTGTGCATGGTCGCTTTGATCTAATTCTGTTATCTAATTATATTATATTTTGTGCTGAATACTTGTAAAGATTGAATTTTATAATCCCATTTGTTCAAGTCATCCACAACTTTTGTTGTTCTCATGAAAATGTCTTAATTATTTATCATTAGAATGGAACCAAAGTTTAGAGAGAGTTTAGTAAACAGGTTGTTAGGTGGAAAATTAGACTGGCTTTAAAATCTGTCTTATTAAAATCTATGGCCAGAGCTAATTGGTAGATCACAATGGCGGGCATTCTGACTTATCTAGATACTGTCAGTCGTCAACCTAATGAAATATCATAGGTTTAGATATCGGCAATTCATGAAGGTGTCTACATGGTCAATACACTACTATGAGTCCTTTTACAGCTTGTACATGTAGTTCTTCACCTTGGTGGTCCAGTGGGTTAGGTGATTGTCCCTCGAAACGCACTCAGACCAAATAGAAATTGAAAAATTTCTGGGTGGATTTTTCACTCGGTCGTCGTATGTGGGAGAGCTGCCAGGTACTCGCCGAAGGTCGGGGGCTTCCTCCCCCACTAAACCTAGCAACACCGCCATACAAGTGAAATAATGTTGAGTGCGGCGTTAAACATCAATCAATCACCTTGATAACCATATGTCCTCTCCGTCCACCAAAGCTCAGCTGAAGAAACTTGCTACTAAAGTGTTTTATACTGATTTTTGTCCTTTTTATATTTCAGTTACAAGCGGACATTACCATGCTGAAAGAAAAATTACACTCGACGGAGAAGACAGTGGAAAAGACGCAATCAAATTTAAAACTTCAGCAAACACGAACTAAGCAACTGATTTCAATTTGGAAAACTCATGTTGAACGAAACGAGGAAAACCTTAGGCGACAAGGCATGGAACGTGATCAACAACTTGGAGAGGTTATTTCGCAACTTTTATTTTTTGAAGGGCAGTTGAAAAAAGAACAAAAACGTATTGTTACGTTGCTCGAAGAAAAAGATACAGTAATTCAAAAACAGCAGTTTAAGATTGACTCGTTGACAGAACAAAACGAAAATCTGTTTCAAATGTTATCAGAAGCACATGGTTGGAATAAAAATGGTGTCATACAGGAAGAACTTGAATTGCCGACTGATACAGCTGTTTACGATATCGCTCTGCCTGCCGACCCTGTTGCCGCGGTATCACCAATTAAAGATAAAAGTTCAATAAAGTCAATTATTCGCTTTAACACTGTAAAAGACAGGCTGCGACGACACAAGAGCAACCTGGAGTTAAGAAATATTGAGAATACGATATTTGAAGAAACGGCTGAGGAACTTTCTTTAAGTCAAGAAAATGTTGTTTATCGTAGGACTAATCCTCGACGGGCTAGTCGAGAGCGGTGTAAAAGTATAGCTGGATATCCAATCCAAAACGACCCGGGCCTCGAAGGAGTTGATATTACTCCACGAAGCTTCGATGATAATTTCACAGGCATGCAGTCCGATTTAAATTTAACCGTCCAAAACGGCAGCCCTGAAACGAGTTCAATGTCAAATGTCAGCCATATTGAATATGATAGTGTAACCAAGTTAGCAGGCGAATACATAGCAACCTCCACTCATAGTTTGTTAAATCTCACAGACTGCTCAAACTTTTCTCAAATTTCAAACAATTTTAAAGCTCGTTCTGTTTCAAGTTCAGACATTCGAATGGTGCCTGAACCAAATGACAAAAACTCAAAGAAAACTCCACTAGTTTTATCAGATCCTCAGAGAAAATCCCCAACAGAAGAAAAGACATCCCCAGTTGGTGAATCTAACCCGTTTAAGAGTTTCAAATCAATGTTAAAACGACGTGGTAGTAAGCTCCGTAAGAAAAGATCTGTAACTTTGCAACAAGGAACTAACTCTGACAACAAACAGTCAGTAAAACATCAAAAAGAAGGAAAGTCCAAGAAATAGAATTATTTCTCCAAGATAGATTTGTGAAGTTTCTTGCATTTTTGTTTCATTTATTTTTTAAGGTAGCTATTTGGAATGCTAGAAAATAGGATAAAAAAGTGCTCCAAAAATTCATTATTTCGTTTGGAATAAGTCTCTTCAACCCTATGCATTTTATTCTACAGAAAATCTAATCTAGCATATTAACAAGTTTAGAAAGATGTCAGTTTTCTGAATTAATTTGGTTTTTTTACATTGCGTTTTCTGATTGGCGTCCATTTTACATGAACAATCTCTATAAAGCATAGGTTTTCTATGAAATTAGATTTTCTGGCTTCGGATATTTTCTCCTTCAGATGCAAAGAAAAGCAAATGCCATACTTAAGAGTTCTGCCATTGGTTGTTTGAATCAATAGGTTGACAAGGAGGACACTATTTTTTTTACTCAATCCACTTGTTAGGTATTTGTCACATTTAATACATTTCAGCTAAGGAGATGCTTAGTAAAAGACAAACCTTTTGCATAATACTTCAAAATAAATATAAATGCAATTTACATTTTCTGCTTTTTCTTTCTATGAAAATATAGATTTTATTTGGAATTGGAATTGTAAGAGATTTGTGAAATATTTCCCGACATTTATTTATTTTCTTATTGGTTGAATGATGTTATTCAAAGTTTTTTCACTTACATGGCGATGTTGCTCTAGAAAACCCTGGTAACTGTTCCACAAATGACTATTGAGCGAAAATTCTACTCAGAAATTTGATTTGGTTAGATTGGGACTCGATCCTGTGCCATATAACATGTAGATGGAAGGGCTGTTTTGAACTGGGGAAATATCACTCTGACAGATTGAGCCACCAAGACCCCAGTTTCTATAGGATAGAGGGGCCTCCGCGGCTCAGTAGGTAGAGCGTTGGGCGCTAAATCCGAACAGCCTTCCACCAATGGGTCGCATGTTCGAATCCCACTCAGTCTAAAAAAAATGGGAAATTTTCTGACTGGGTTTTCACTCGAACGACTCATGTGGGATGGTTGCCAGTTACCAGCGGAAGGTTGTGGGTTTCCTCCGGGCATAAAGCCCGGTTTCCTCCCACAATAAAACTGGCAATGCCGCCATATAAGTGAAATAATCTTGAGCGCGACGTAATACACCAACCAATCAATCTATAGGATAGATTGATGGGTTTCATTTTCAACATTATTTTACTTATATGGCGGCGTTGTCATGCAGGTTAAGTCCGGTAAGAAACCCGCTACCTTCGGCTAGTATCTGACCCCTCTCCCACATAGGGCTAACCTTGGAAAATATTGACAATTTGTGTGATAAGTGGCAGCATGACTAATTGTGGGTATTTATTCCGTTCGCTCGGGTTGAAGTACTCTGGTTTACAATCAGGAGCGCACAAATAGATATGAGAGTATCAAACAACCAAGCATTGCTGAGGTGGATTTTTATCTGTTTTCATAAATGCTCAGAAGAGAAAGATGTAAATAATTGATCCAGTCAATCAATGCAATGCTGGACTTGGTATAAAGATATGTTATAGAAATTCCCAGATCTTAAATTGATTGATGTTGGAGCCACATAATTTTATTTACATTGTGGGGTTGCTTTCCTCCCACAATAAAACTGGCAACGCCGTCATATAAGTGAAATAATCTTGAGTGCGGCGTAAAACACTTAACAATCAATCAATCGTTACGGTTTCCATGTTTGGTGGGGAAGGAAACCTGGTTCTTCACACAGAGAAAATGCCCAGCCTGTACTGGACAACCCTTCCCCATAGGGCGACTTGATCTTAAAAACCCTGTATTATTACTCCGAGTGAATGTGATAATAATCAACCTGCCTCTCAATTGATACAAGTAACGTAGTTCATCTGAATAATGCAAACAGGTAATCAATTGCCATGGCGACCAGGTGGGCAGACAACATTATCTAGTTTCTGTATTGATTGACTAGACATCAATACCCGGCTACACTGTTCAAACCATGCCTTATATTTATATAAAGGTTGCTGATTTTCTGTGTCCCAGGTAATGCCTTGTATTTGTAAATAAAACACTGTGTAGTTTCCAACAAACATTCAAAAGAACACCACAGAAAAAATCCTATAATAAATATTAAATGTCAAGGACCTTTCACTTAATACGGTCAAGTAGTATTTTATGACATAAATTGATATAAAAAAATTATTGACTTATGAGGAAAAATATATGTCCTGAAGTGCCACTGAGCAATGAGGCCGGTTTCCTCCCCCACTAAACCTGGCAATGCCGTCATATAATTAAAATAATTTTAAGTGTGGCGTAAAACATCAATCAATATCCTATCCCTGAGAATAACCAACACAAACATGAAATCACTTTCCACAAGAAAGACATGATACAATACCTTTATAAAAACATCACCCTGGCCCGGCATTATCGTAATTCATGCCCTTAGATGTGAAGAAATACTGTTATTTACTGCTTCAAGAAAGACTGACAATAAATTTCTTGCATGGTTTATGTTGGATATTTTTGGCATTATAATGGGTTATATTTGGGCATGATGACTCAATATGTTAAGGATTTTGGAATAAGGGATTATTTTATTCTATTTTATCAAGCCAGATAAGCCAATAGGAGGTGCGCATCCTGACGTGGTAGCCAACATACCCACTAAGTTCCGTGGAAACACGATAAAAACTGTAGGAGGAGATGCGTTGACAAACTCTCACTGTCTATCTATTCAGTTTCAATAAAGGTCAATAACTCCAAAAATAAATCAATCAGCGGAACCCAAATAGGAGATGCGCATCCTCACTTGGTAACAAACATACCCACTAAGTTCCGTGGAAACACGATAAAAACTGTAGGAGGAGATGCGTTGACAAACTCTCACTGTCTATCTATTCTGTTTCAATAAAGGTCAATAACTCCAAAAATTGGAACCCTAACCTAACCCTAAAGATTATTGGAAAAGAAAATTTTAACAAGTTCCAATTGCTCCAAAAAAGAAGCCTAGAAAAGTTAACAACCTAAACAAAACGGAAAACCAAGAGACAGATGAACAAAAAAAGATTGATTGATGTTTTATGGTGCATTCAGGGTTATTTGACTTATACTCAGGGTTATATGGTGGGGGAAGGAACCTGTCTTCTTACCCAAAGGATTGATTGTTTGGTGTTTAACGCCCCACTCAAGATTATTTCACTTATATGGCGGCGTTGCCAGTTTTATTGTGGGAGAAAACCGGGCTCTGTGCCCCTTCAGCTGGTAACTGGCAACCCCGAGTGAAAACCCAGTCAGAAAATTCAATTTTTTTTGGAACTGAGTGGGATTCGAACCCGCGACCCATTGGTGGAAGTCTTACCCAAAGGAAAGCCTTGACTATTGGTGACTATCTGGTAACACCTTCACATAGGACTCTTACAATAATTCAACTCGATGTTTGTTCATTTGAACCTGTGACACAACTGGAACAAATTTGAATAATGGATTCATTTATTTGTCTTGTTTTTTATATAACATAAAATATAATTTCACTTCATTTTGGTTTGAGAAATTGATTCATGTTTTACACTGGAGGTTTTTTTTTTGGCACTGAGCAAGTCAAACCAGCAAATACTTTGCTTGATTGATTGATTGATGTTTAATGCAGACTTCCAGGGCAGCATTGCCAGTTTGGTTTTTTTAACGAGGGAGAAAACTCCTGAACCCTGACTCGACATTGCAACCATTTCACATTTAGTTGAACAAAGAAAACTTTTAGTGGGATTGAACCAGCAACATATGGGAGAGGGTCATTTGGATGGAGCCCTTCTATTGAAACATTCAGCAAATCTGTTTCAAAATTCCCAGAAGTATGCTGAGAGAAAAGGAAAAGCTTTATTATCTGACTGATCATTAACATTGATTTTAAATTGATTATAAAGGCACCCCACTTGTGCTGTTACAGCATTGTAATGTCCCTAAAGTCCTTTTGTTCTTATGTTTATCACATAGATACAAGGGCTTATAAGGTTAGGTTTACAACTTTGTCCCCTCAACAGGTGCCCCTATTCAGTTTAGCTACAATCCAGGCAGACCAGAGTTTAGGGGTATAACTTTCACATACCAACTGTTCATTCAACATTTATGGAGATCGACAGCTACCAAATTTAGATTCTTTATACCAAAACCATTTCTTTCATCCAATTATTTTAAGTGAAACACACCATGCTGTATCGGAAGCTTTTAGTGGGGCTGATAGTCAATAAATTGATTGATTGATTGGGGCTTATTGTCACACTCAACAGCTAAAGTTATATGGCGACAAAAGTACCAACTGACCAAAATATCTTACCCACCCCCATCCCACCTAAATTTTACCATTAAAACCTCCACAGACCATACAGAAGGCTAATGTATAGTGGCATACTTCATTTTCCTCCATGCTAGGTAGGTGAAAATGGCTATGGCAAAAACCACACCACCCCAGCCCGAGGGTGATAGTCAATAAAGAAAGGTCTATAGCTTAGGTACGCACCTTATTAAGCGTCTTACTTTTGTGTTAGAAATAATAATATTTTTTGTCAGCCAAAAACGGTATCAGATGGCTTTGTATATATCTTGTTTATGTCTCCGAAAGACTTTGCTAAAAAGTATGGATTGTAAGCTGAGAATCACAGATGAAACAACAAGGAATCAATAGCCAATTATAAGCCTATCGTTGAAAGTTTTACCCCTAAACCCTGTTCCAGCATGATCTCAAACTTCTTCCAAACTCGAAAGGGGCTTATAGCTCTAAGGTTAGGAATATGTTCCAGCTAACTTTAACCCTTATGGAACAAACCCCCGTCTGAAATAAATGACATCAATTTCTAATCTTCACTATGACCATTGCAGTTAGAAGGGCAAAATACTGAACAAAGATTAAATTTTCGATGCAGCAGAAATTTGAACACTAAATTATTAATGATCATAGTCAACGACTTTACTTTGCACTACACTTGAAATGTCAAAAAAAAAAAAAAACTCTAACAGATGTTATTCGGGAAAACTTTCCTTGGCTTGTAAAATTTCAAATTTTAAATGTCAAAAGATATCCATGTTTTTCAATAGACCATTTGCGCGCAACAATGAAATGATGTCGCTGTATCAATCTTACACCGGACAAGCCCAGCAGTCATCTTGACTTTTGCCATATTCCGTCCAAATACATTTTCATCCACGATTTTTCCACATTTCTAGATTCATTAGTAATTGGGACGTCGTTAAATCACATCATTTGAAAGTAATTGGCAAATCGTCTATTTTCACATCCATCTGAGTTCTAATTGTAGAAAACAATGGTCTAACCAGCTGGGAGTGGTGACCATTGTAGAATGGACGCCATTTTTTCATAGTTGCTTTACGAACATATTGAAAACCGGTCCCTTTTTTCCTTCGAAACAATCGTTCACCGATGCAATAAATGCCTTAAAATGAATGACCAACCTTTTCTGTCTTAATATCCATTTTCCTTGTGTCAAACTATTGGCTTGGGTTATTGCATTAAATCGATATCAAACATTTCCCCGCGAACAAGACGGCCATCTCACAAGTAATGCTCTCCCCTTACCCTACTTATAATATAGTGTGATAATGGGAGAGTACTCCGTGTGCCTGGTTATTTTAGTAAATTTAAAAATGGCTTCCTCTCGTAGCGTTCAGCCCTTTGGGCTTCACAATAACGCTACATACCGGAGCTATCTGAGTTCATACATGATTAGCTATATAGAAAAAAATATGAGTTCCTCGGATCATATAGGTCCTGGTGCAGGTGCTGGGACATTCATTAGAGGAGAATCAAGTTTCTCTGGTTGGTCCTGAACACTGGGTTGAAATGCTGCTACTTTATCTGCCAGGGATTTGTAGGTTTGGTGTACAGCTTCGCTATGCTGAAACAAGGGGAGATAATAAGACAAAAGTCAGCTCCCTTTTCAAAATATGTAAACAGGTTTTTACATTTAACAATACAGAGGGGGCATTGTATCATGGGGTGTACTGCTAACATATGAACCAGGTACAAAGTCAATCACCAGAGTTGGACTAAGGGGCCAGCAATCCACCAAAAACCTGAACAGGTTAGGCTTTGGGTTTACTTGATTAAGGCTGGAAATGTGTGTTTGCAAAAAAATGCAAACAATTTTATTTTTAGTCTTTACACTAAAAAGGAATGTTTTGGCTCTGCATCCACAGAAATTCCACTTCCAGCACATCTGGTGCTCCAGTGTACGAGAGGAGGTCTGTTTTAGTTGGTGGGGCCCATCCATGTCCCCATAACCTCTTGTCTGTAGCTGATTGACCCAACACAGACCAGACACAGAACACAGTTGATTAAGTGACCAAATTGCTTGGCCCTCTATTTAGCAAGCATTCCTCATGGGGATATTCAGTATACTAGACTATAGATAACTGCACAGGACACAATTTGGAAAGTTCATTTTTACCTTGGTTTACTAACAAAAATAAAACAAGATATCTCTGCAGCTGGTGGACTAAGAGGAGATAAGCCATATTCAGGGGAGGTAATCAATGTGGTTAGAATATTTCACTTACCTCCGTGCCTGGTTTGATTGTTTCCATTATAACACGGATTCTTAAGTTAGGAACTTTTTGATACACATGCCACAGCAGGCGGAGCAAATGTCGTCGTACACTCTCACGGGAAATAGAGGGCTAAAAGATAAAGTGGAAATATTTAGTTCAAGTCAGTCAATAATCTCCAGGAACTTTAAGTTTAATTGTTCCTTGATGTTTTGGGGGGCGTCTTATGGCACACATTCCCTTGACCATTCATATCTTACAAACATCACACACAGGTTGATTGAGTAAAAATCAACAAAAGATAGATTGTTGTCGTTGAAATTATTTTATGGTCCACAGAAAAAAGTCAACTCAGACAACCAGTTTAACATCCAAAATAGAGAGTAATGAGTAAAAACAAGGGGAAATTAATTTTTGGAGTGTAAAATATGTGATATAATACAATACCAAAAAGTTTTGAAATAAAGAATTTGATATTTTGAGTAACAAAGTTATTTAAGCTGTATTACACACAGTCTGTGAAGAGGATACACTGCAGCTTAGGGTGAAAGGTCATTGATTGGTGTTTTATCCCTCACACAGTTCTATTTCACTGTGGGGGCGTTGACAGGTTTAGTGTGGGATTTGTGGAGATGGGGTGGGAAGATTGAGTCAAAACCCAGTCAGAGTTTTTTTCTTTCAATCTTTGGTTTTGAGGCGGAGTTGTAAATATAAACTTACCAGAATGAAATCATCGAATACGGCAATACAGAGATCATCGTTAGTGAAGTCGTCCGCCATACTGATTAAATATGAAATGAGGGAATGCAGAAACGGGTCTTCATACGCGCGATCGTTTTCACAGTGAAGGAGTGTGGGTAGTATTTGAATGACAGCAGTTCTGTCCCTTTGTCTAGTCACCTGGAGAGCGTAGTACATGGCAGCTAGGCTTGATACCCCGCTGATTTTGATAAAGGTGGCAAATAACTCTGAAGGCTGAACTGGAATGAACAACGACGGTGGTTTTTCCTCGAGTGACCGGATTAGAATTGTTCGATATTGATCTTCAACCATCATACCAGCAACCAATGGCAGGTACTTGGTTATCAATAACGATTCCTACAAGAAAATCAGACAATTTTAATAAGTACATGTAATAAACAGATCATTAAAATTGTACGCGAAATCAAAGAAAAACATAGTTTATTTGTTTATCCATAGTAATTTGTTTATCCATAGTAATTTCATTTCATTATCCTTTCAACTTCTACATGCCTCTTAAACAAAGAAAAACAGTTTTATTGTTTTCATTTGACCTGAGATCTATTAATCATTCCATTTAACTTTGCTTTAAGTTCCAGACAATACCCCTATACAAGACTGCTTCTAATAAACAAATACAGTAAAAAATTTTCTCATGGCAAAGCGATTCAAGGTGTAGTTTTCAGGGGATTTGAAAGAACACGAATGATCTGAAAATCATGGATCACTGGATGAATTGCTGTTTTTTCGTGAATCGTCGCACCGAAGAACTCATAACTGGAAAACAACAGCCTAAGTTTTTAAAAAATATATAATCTATGTTGGAACAGTTTCTGGTCTGTAAAAAAGTTTTAAAAAAAACATGGTCTGGTCTGTGTTTGCTAGAAAAGGTAATATTAGTATGCACTTGTTAATTTGGTAATATTAGCCGACACATACTCACTAATTTCGTAATACAAGCATTCAAGTACTCACTAACTTGAGTCATATTAGCATACATTTACTCACAAATTTAGTAATATTAGCATACATGTACTCACTAATTTAGTAATATTATAATGTTATTAATCAGGATATTCCCTATTGGCATTGTTACAGGATAGTCGTATTGGTCCGAGGCCGAAGGATTTCAAGAAAAATGGCGTTGGGATTTTGAAGTGATAGCAATGAAACGGTCGCCATGTTTGATCTCGTATTGGCCCAGTCCGTATTGGCCTTGTTTGTTCGTATTAACCTAGTTTGTTTGTATTGGCCCTGGTAAGCCCTGTAAGAGCGTGACCGTTTCTCCGTATTTTGCCAATAACATTGAAAGTCAATTAATAATAGCCTACATGACTCACTAATTTAGTAATATTAGCACAATAGTACTCACTGATTTAGTAACATTAGCCTTCATGTACTCACCGATTTAGTAATATTAGCATACATGTACTCACTGATTTAGTAGTATTAGCATACATTGTACTCACTAATTTAGTAATATTAGCATACATTGTACTCACTAATTTAGTAATATTAGCATACATGTACTCACTAATTTAGTAATATTAGCATACATGTACTCGCTAATTTAGTAATATTAGCATACATTGTACTCACTAATTTAGTAATATCAGCATAAATTGTACTCACTAATTTAGTAATATTAGCATACATATACTCACTAATTTAGGTTCCTTAAACTCCTGGCTGTCTATCATATCCCAGGCATGGAGTCCAAGTAACATCATACGGATCAGTAATATAATATCCACATTCTCCTGTATGAAATAACAATGACAATATGACTAATCAGAGGTTAGCACTTTTCTAATTTAGTTGATTAAAGTGGCATTAGCTGCCAAAACGTTGATATTTTGACGTTAAAACAGAATGTTGAAATTAGTGGCTATTTTTCTTAAGACATATAATTCAGAAGCTTTTTGCTGATTCTAGTCTCGTAGATGTACGATAAAGTATTGTTTTGAACTAACTTTGGCTTAGAATGAATGAATGGTCGTCCCGGTTATTTAAATTTTGTTTACTTTTGAACACGTTTTCGGTTCGTACAGGCCACTTATGTATGGATTTTCCTCATTCCAACGCCAATCATTTAGTTTTTCGATGGCCTCCAAAGCCCTTTACTGTCGTGACGATCAGAAATTATGAAAAACATGTGAATTTTGGCAGCTCATGCCACTTTAATGCTTTACACCTCTCTCAAGATTATTTAGTTAATGGCGGCCTTGGCCTTCAGTGAGTAACTGGCAACCATTCAAAAAGAATTGAGTTAAAACCCAACTCAGGATGTTTACTCTTTTTTCTTTGAAATGAGTGGGAATTGACCCAGCGACCCATTGGTGGAAGAATTGAGTTGGCATGAGAGACTAGTGCTATAACTGAGCCATGCAGACCCCTATACTGTAAAAGATACACAAACAATGGCCTTTAGTAGAGATTGATCAGGGCGATTGTCCAGCGCAGACAAGCATCGCGTGGCAGGCAGCTCAGCCGGATTTTGTCATGTGCCCTAGGCTTTATGTCCAAGTCTGGTGAGTGTGATCGATTAAGTCTGATCAGTGTGATAGTCTACCTAACAAGCCCAGGCTGCCCAGCGCAGACGAGGAGCATTGCATGGCCGGCAGCTCAGCCAGGTTTTCTCATGTGGGCTAGGCTTTATAATGTCCGTCTGATCACTGTCATAGTCTACTTAACAAGCCCAGCGCAGACGAGGAGCATTGCATGGCTGGCAGCTCAGCCAGGTTTTCTCATGTGGGCTAGGCTTTATAATGTCCGTCTGATCACTGTCATAGTCTACTTAACAAGCCCAGCGCAGACGAGGAGCATTGCATGGCCGGCAGCTCAGCCAGGTTTTCTCATGTGGGCTAGGCTTTATAATGTCCGTCTGATCACTGTCATAGTCTACTTAACAAGCCCAGCGCAGACGAGGAGCATTGCATGGCCGGCAGCTCAGCCAGGTTTTCTCGTGTGCGCTAGGCTTTATAATGTCCGTCTGATCACCATGATAGTCGACCTAACAAGCCCAGCGCAGACGAGGAGCATTGCATGGCCGGCAGCTCAGCCAGGTTTATTCATGTGGGCTAGGCTTTATAATGTCCGTCTGATCACTGTCATAGTCTACTTAACAAGCCCAGTGCAGACGAGGAGCATTGCATGGCCGGCAGCTCAGCCAGGTTTTCTCGTGTGCGCTAGGCTTTATAATGTCCGTCTGATCACCGTGATAGTCGACCTAACAAGCCCAGCGCAGACGAGGAGCATTGCATGGCCGGCAGCTCAGCCAGGTTTTCTCGTGTGCCCTAAGCTTTATCATTATGTCCAAGTCTGATCAGCGTAACATAACAAGCTTTGAAGATGGCCCGAGAATAAAGACAGTGGAGAGGCAGACAAACAGTAAAATGGCAAAATACCCATTCCCATAAGTTATGAAAGAAACACAGATAAACTTACCCTGGGCATAGATTCTGAGTTAACACAATGTTGTAGACATCTCATTAATGACATACATATCATGTTAATGGCAAATGGATCACACAATATCATGGACAAATCCCTAAGTAAAAAGCAAAAACAGTGGAATTAATACAAATAAAAAAGTTGGAAAATCTTTTGAAATACAAAAAGAAGAGTGCGGTGAAGAAACTCAGCTGATTTTCAAATTTAGTTAAATTTATGGTGTCAGTGATATTGCAATTTTATTTGTTAGGAAACCAGAATCAATGTGCTGGGAAACAATCCAGTTTATCTGTTGATACGAGTAGTTTGTATACTATTCAGTCAAGGCAGGCATGGAAATTTCACGGAAACGATCGTTCCGTTTCCGTGTCGTTTCCCTCAAACCAATTTAACGGAACCGATCCACCGTTACCCATGCACCAAAGTAAAAAAAAACACGAGCTTTCTCTGGAAAACGAGCCCCTAGTAGGACTTGTCGCGAAGCAAGATATTCCGTTTTCCCAGCTGCTGACGTCATCGATTTAGGTGCACACTTGTATAGCGCATGCTCTGCAATGCACTTCTTCTCGCGCGCTATGTCGGAGTCTTTGAAAAAGTTTGAAACGATGTCCCTAAAATCTTTCCCCAAAAAATGTTTCGCAGACCAGTTTATTCCCGAAACAGATGAGGAGGGAAACTTATTAAAACTGCTATGTGCTGTGTGTATGTTAGTGGACTGGTTGACAAACCCGACGCCGCCGTGTACAGGTATCAAAAGAAGGGAATACAACTACCCGAATAAAAATAGTTTCCCATGTTTCAAAATCACTGAACCAAAAAAACGTTTCCCAGCGTTTCCGATGGTTGAAATTCACGGAACCGAAAAAAAGTTTCCCATTTTGAGGGAAATTTCCATGCCTGCAAGGGGTCGATATCTCTAAACATATCCTAGTGTCAAGGTTAACGGTCATGGCAGCAAATACCTACAATATGTTAGGATGAGACGTAATGTTATTGTTACGCAAAGCAGAAATGTTTTGAGAAATAGTGATGTAGCAACTCGTTTTATATTTAAACTTTAACTTCCGTGTGATGTCGACCTTGAACTAAAATGTGATCACTCACATATTAAGCATGCTAAAAAATTATTGCATTTTTTTTCCATAAATTTACTGCAACTCTTCTGTCAGGTCATGTCAAGTCGTTTGAACATCGTTTGTCATAATTGTTTGCTTTGATAGAACCGCTCACCCCAATTTCGGCTTGTCTTGATGTGGCGTCATTCACACTTCACACGATTAAATGTCAGACAAACTAGTAAGTAAAGAAGTAAATAATTAACCAAAAAATCAAATAATATTACCCTAAAACTTGCTCCTGGCTCTTTTTAATTCCATCTAGAAAACCTTGAAGTTCTGAGGACCTCCTGCTGTCTACAAATCTCTCCCTAATGCATGCATCAACACACCACGTAAACTTGTGACACGGATCTACCGAGCAGATATCGTGAACTTCCAGATCATGTAGGGCCATCAACAACTCAGCTCGGAGGGTACAATAGTGTGTATTTCGTGTCCTTAGAAAAAGGGTCCTTAAAAACTGTAGCACCATATCATAAAGTTTCACATTTTTACCTATCATTTGAACCAGTTTTTGGACAACTTCACCTTGACGTCGGATTTTTGGTGACGGCAGAAAAAACGTTAGCTGACTTTCTTCATGGCTGTATAGGACATTTTCCTTTTCCTTGATATACTGAGTCAATAGCGGTGACACTTCGTCTCCAAATAATGCTTGATTTTCTTCCCATATTTGGCGTTTTACTTCAGTAGCAGCTTCATTGTAAAGTTCTCTGTTATCTAAAATTTGCTGCAGATAATCTTCTTTGATTTTTGGCATGTATTTTAAAATACACATTACAACTGGCCTTAAAGTTTTCACCTTCATTACTGGGAAACTTTTTTCTAACAAACCTTCAAGTTTTTCCTGTTTGTTTGGGTCATCTTTATTAGCTAAGTCTGTGATCCTCTGTAGAAGCTTATCTCGGAGTTCCTCCATAACTGATTCGTGAAAATCCAGACGATCAACTCCATGCAGATCAAGAAATGGGAGAGCTGGTTTCAATGATGGCAACAAAATTCCATTATCGTTTTGGAACTCTTCAATGGCTGCCAATGGATCTGAACAGTTTGTGAGAGCTTCACGAAGAAAATCCCCGCCAGGAATCCCTAAGTCTTCCAGCCCAGACATATTCTGGTTTTATCAAACCATCCAACTCTACAAATATAATTAAATATATATGACTCTGACTCAAAATTAATTACATAAACAACTCAACATAATGCAACAAAAACAACTTAAACAAGAGATCAGTTAAACTGATCTAGGCGACCACCATAGAACACTATCAGAAAGTGGGGCTGCTTGTAAACGGATCGCAAATTTGATATGTGAAATTTATTTCTTCGGCTGGTGGCTGGCTGAACAAGAAAACAGTTTCTTCGGTAGATAGTGGCTGTTATCTGAAAACTCAAAACCATCTTTCTTCAAGGAGGCCGCACATTAACGCTACTTACCGGAGCTACATAGTAGCCTACATGTACATATGCACACAGGCCAGTCAGTGATATCGCTTGTTTGAGTCCTGTACACAATTAAAATTTACAAAATCCAAAATGATTGTACACATGTTACTAAGATGCATTTAGTGTTTGTTTACAAATCAAAAGATAATGTATGTCTGTCAAAATTAGCCCGTGAAAAGTGAAGAATGGGTGACGTATCACTCGTCTGATGAGTACAAATTTACACATGAGGAAAGTCAGTTTAAAAATTAATGTAAAAAAATGTCCCGATTCGTTCAGAAATTAGTAAAGTCTGATAGAAAAAAATCTTCATGCACGATTTGATATAAATATATGATTGAATAAAAACATTTCAGTTACTTTATTGGTAAATAGCATTTACAATTGCGAAGTCAGTTGCTGTACATAGCTGCCTGAATGCAAATTCGATCGGCAAAATAGTGATTGTACGTTGCCGTGTATTTCGCTTCATTTTGAAATATTCCTTCCTTTCACACTCCGAATAATACAATATGGATCTTCTTAAGTGTCTTAGGGAACACTCTCCTTTAAAAATATTTATTATTGTTACAATTACATTTTTGGAAAGAATTTAGGCGTTTAAAATCCAAATTCGAGAAGGCCATTTTACCGACTTCGAACAAGCCGGGGCGGCCGGCAACATGCAAAGTAAACTATTTCTTATACTTATACGCATTAAGTTTTTCGCGCAGATATGATCAATTCAAAATAAACTTTCTTCTTACCCTGAGGTTGTTGTTGTTGTATTTTTTTTACTTCGGTGTTCTCTCCCTTCAAAACAAGAGAGCTCTCTGAAGGGAGGTAACAACCTCCTTTGAATGTATAAATTTATTTTACTGTGTATGGAAGTTCAGACTCCATCAAACCTAGTTCAATTTTACCGAACTTATGGTGGTATTACATATACCAATGTGTAATATAACCATAAGTTCGGTAAAATTGAACCAGATCAAACCTAGCTGTACCTGGAGTTATCCATATAATCCAAGCTCTGTGGCCAATGTGGGAAGCAGCTGCTGGCCACACATTTAACTCTGTGACACAGAGTTCAGATATCCCCAGCTAACTTAGATCTGGGATCCCAGCTTAGATCAAACCTATTTAACAAGTCAGTAATGTATCACTAATACACTATCAGTATCACTCACTATCAGGCTAAGTTGTGCGCGGAAACCTATCGAACCAGTAAATTCGATTCAAATCTTTATTGTACAAATCATCCGTTGACGGACAGGTACAAATTATTAAATAAATAAACAAATAAAATAGCGAACAGTAGAATGATAAAGAACACATAAGATTTGTTAACATGTGGTGGGCGGACAAAGAAATTTGGCTGTCCCGTGTCCGATACGGCACTTAAAAGTAGCCTTTCAATAAGTCCCTCTGTCTTTTTCGACTTAACTTTAAATGTCACTGGTTAATAGATTTATCTTCGAAATAATAACTTAGTTTCAGTTAATTTTGAAGTCATTTAAATCTTGTGTAGAGGTCGACAAAGGCTTGTGAAATGAGGATAGGAGAATAGGCTTAGGCTATAGGTCTACCCAGTGACCCAGTTTCGTAGACTGGTGTTTATCAATATCAGCTTCACATCGGTCGTGCGGGCTACTTTAGCATCAGTGTTGAACTTTTGCTCTTGACTGTGTCGTATTACGAAACAAGTAGGGCGTCTTTCAACGTGTGTATTAACTGGTAGGTTATTTATAGAGAGCTTAACTTCGTTTATGACTGACGTAAAATTTTCAGACCAACAGAGTAGGCTTCCGAAGCCAGCCTTCTACAAACTTGTAAACCCATCAGCCCAGCGGACACGTCCAAGGTAGGTCCCATCAGCATCAAACTCAGGGCATCATCAAAGCTCCTGCTTTCCTCGTGTCAGTGGTTTTCAGCAGCATTAGACAAATAGCCGCTCAAAATGTGCCCTAGGTAAAGCTATGGGCTAAACCAGGCCCATATCGATGTAGATTCTGAGGTGACAACACCCATGCATCGAGGTATAGGTTCTGAGGTGACAACACTTAGGCCTATGCATCAATTGTTCTGTAGGTTCTGATGGGACCACACACATGCTTCGAGGTATATGTTCTGAGACAATAAGACCCATGCATCGAGGTATAGGTGACACTTATGCATCAATTGTTCTGAAGGTCCTGAGGGGGAAAAAACCCTTGTTTCGAGCTATTGGTTCTGATGAGACAAGACCCATGTATCGAGCTATTGGTTCTGATGTGACAAGACCCATGTATCGAGCTATTGGTCTGATGTGACAAGACCCATGTATCGAGCTATTGGTCTGATGTGACAAGACCCATGTATCGAGCTATTGGTCTGATGTGACAAGACCCATGTATCGAGCTATTGGTCTGATGTGACAAGACCCATGTATCGAGCTATTGGTTTGATGTGACAAGACCCATGTATCGAGCTATTGGTATGATGTGACAAGACCCATGTTTCGAGCTATTGGTCTGATGTGACAAGACCCATGTATCGAGCTATTGGTTCTGATGTGACAAGACCCATGTATCGAGCTATTGTTCTGATGTGACAAGACCCATGTATCGAGCTATTGGTCTGATGTGACAAGACCCATGTATCGAGCTATTGGTCTGATGTGACAAGACCCATGTATCGAGCTATTGGTATGATGTGACAAGACCCATGTATCGAGCTATTGGTCTGATGTGACAAGACCCATGTATCGAGCTATTGGTTTGATGTGACAAGACCCATGTTTCGAGCTATTGGTCTGATGTGACAAGACCCATGTATCGAGCTATTGGTATGATGTGACAAGACCCATGTATCGAGCTATTGGTTTGATGTGACAAGACCCATGTTTCGAGCTATTGGTCTGATGTGACAATACCCATGTATCGAGCTATTGGTCTGATGTGACAAGACCCATGTATCGAGCTATTGGTCTGATGTGACAAGACCCATGTATCGAGCTATTCGTCTGATGTGACAAGACCCATGTATCGAGCTATTCGTCTGATGTGACAAGACCCATGTATCGAGCTATTGGTCTGATGTGACAAGACCCATGTATCGAGCTATTGGTCTGATGTGACAAGACCCATGTATCGAGCTATTGGTCTGATGTGACAAGACCCATGTATCGAGCTATTCGTCTGATGTGACAAGACCCATGTATCGAGCTATTCGTCTGATGTGACAAGACCCATGTATCGAGCTATTCGTCTGATGTGACAAGACCCATGTATCGAGCTTGTTTTCTGGTTGCCGAGGCCGACTCCTCGAGAGAAAAAAAGCCAATTAAAGTGGTATGAGATGCCAAAATTCACACTTTTTTCATAATTTCTGATCGTCACGGCAGTTAGAGGCTTTGAAGGCCATCGAAAAACTAAATGATTGGCGTTGCAATTAGGAAAATCCATACAGTATGTGGCCTGTACGAACCGAAAACGTGTTCGAAAAGTAAACAAAATTTAAATAACTGGGAAGACCATCCATTCATTCTAAGCCATCGTTAGTTCAAAACAATACTTTATCGCACATTCTCGAGACTAGAAGCACTAAAAAGCTTCTGAATTATTGAGAGAAAAAATGCCCATGAAGAAAATAAAAATTGAGAAAAATAGCCAATAATTTCAACATTCTGTTTTAACGTCAAAATATCAACAATTTGGCAGAAAATGCCACTTTAAGTACCCCTCCAGCCACAGCTCATATACAACTACCATGTGTCGGTTTTGTACTTTAAGATTTTTCTCTATTTCATCGGTTTTATTTACAGCAGACTTTAAGATGGAAAATGTTGCGTTTGGGTCGGAGATGAGAAAACATTTTAGTCTATCACCAGATATTTACTTCGCCAATCATGGATCTTGGGGTGTCTCGCCAAAGGTTGTTCTGCAAGAAAAGATAAAGTAGGTCTTCATTCGATTTTCCAGAAGAAAAAGAAAACCCTTTTTAACGATATAAGGTCTTATGCCAGAATTTTTTTTTCGTGATTTTCGATCCGTTATATTTCCATCCATGCTATAGGCCTTCGATAATCTTGAAATCTGAGAATTAACCAATGTTCGCTGGTCTTCATTTGTATTGAACTGCGAACCAAAGATAAATATTATTTTGCCTAAGGTATATGAGTGGACAAATAAACCGTTTACGGTTGAACTTATTTACTGAAACACGTGTTTATGTCCTACCAGGCTATTGGAGAGGATTGAAAATAACCCGGATGATGTATTCAGATTTCAAAAAGACCGACTTTACAGAGAGATGATTGAAATTGGGGCTAAGTTTGTTCATGCGGATCCAGATAATGTCGTCCTTGTAACGAACGCTACCACAGGTGAGACAAAAATCATATTTAGAAGCTATAGCTAGTTTAACTGAATTTTTACTTACTGTTGTTTTAAAAAATTCTTTTCGGCTCAGGGAGGCTCAGTCGGTAACAATGGAGATTTCGTGCCATTCTACGAGATCTTCAACATGTGCGAGACATGTTGATATCTCAACGAATGCCAATAAGGATCGATTCCTATTTTAGATTGAATCGGTGAAAGTGATAGTCCTGTCCGACACAAGCCTTCAATCGATGCGGCGCCGGATGGAATACAAATTCTAAAAAATCCATTCGGCTCCGTTACCTGATGCCGCACCCATTGGTATAGTGTAATCATCAATTCAGATTTATTTTACCTGTGAGCGTGACGTCCAAATAACAAAGCATGACGTTTCAATGATGCAATTTACAATAATATCCAGGCCTACAATTATTATTTCTCCACATTTTACCAATTCCATCGATAGTCAATTAACAATATTCCATGTTCCACGCAGCTGGCTAGGTTCAATCCAATCACGAATGACTCCGTTACTTCAGACTTGTTATTTTATCCCAATTAAATAAAAAAATCTAAGAGTCTTTTTACTTGATGACCCAGTGTAGACTTGTTACTGCCCCAGTATGAATCCGCAGAACAAAGACACATGCATATAGGCCTATGTGGATTTTGGTTATTTGGATGCGCCCACTGGGCTTCAATCTAGTCGACATATTGCTATTAATACATATACGCCTTTGTTTGGTATTTCTAGTTGCATGTGGACAATTTTAACAGTGGTATAAAACACGATACTCAGTCAATGTACTTGGTTTTCTTTTGTTAATAGCTGTTAATTGTGTGGTGAAATCCTTGAAGTTGAATCCAGGAGACGCCATTTTAGTCAGTACTTTGACATATTACGCTGTCCGTCAAGCCTGCAGGGCGGCCTGTGACCGAGCAGAAGGTACGTAATTGTGTTGTTATGTTTATGATACTTATATATTTGGCAAATCAGCAGATGACAGCGATACGTTAATAATGGAATAGCTTGTCAATGTATTTGATTTTAAGGACGTATTACGATGGCATTTTTAGAAATAAATGCCTGGGAAAATATTAGACTCAAAGCTTTATTGTGATCGACGGGAGTGATCGGTCCCCTTACCATGGTATGTTTTTATTTTGTAGGCTCTGAGTGTTTGACCCTTCAAATAGACATCCCAATAGCCAGCGAGGATTCTTTTGTTCAGCGGTATGAAGATTATCTATCCAGTCATCCTCAAGTTAAACTGGTCATTATCGGTAAGGATTGAGGATTGTGTGTTTGTATAGGTCATTGGCGACACACAGACACAGTTTCGGTACATATCAGGAATCCTCAAATGCTTCAATTATATACTGAGATGCAATGAAAACGCACCACCGATTTTGATTAAGTGTGCTGGTGAGGCATTAATCTTCTGAAATCTGATTGTAGGCATGTTTGTAGGACGGTCAATTACCAATGCACAAAAAAACAAGAACAACTCACAGACACTTTAAGAACTTTAATTGAAGTGACACCTGAACACAAGGGGTACAAACTGCCGATGGCGTTGAGTCAGTATTGGTCCACATACGGCCGTCTGGCATGAAGTCCGGCTGAGCGTAGTCGGCGACGTACAGTGTCCGCACTGATGTTCCCATGCCTCCCCCTCTCAGCAGCAGCAACACTGGTAGCTGGCAATGTGCGGTCCTGTAGGTGCTGTCGTACAATGTGTCTTGTCGATCCTTGGTTGACCCCGTTTGCTGGAAACGTTGAGCCAGTCTCACAATGGTCGAATGATGACATCCAAACCTTCGGGCAATTGCTATGCTGGGCAAACCTTCCTGGATTAATGCAATGGCGCGTTCTCTATACTCGGGTGTCAATCTTGGCATATCGCTACGTCTTCACCAGAACAGTAGGAAGTGTACTGACCCTAGTTTCTGAAAGGCCACATCTTATACCCCATGTACGCCTGAAAATTTCATGTAACGCGACATAACCATTGAGCCACGTTTACATTTTCGTGTTTCGGCAACATGTTCAGTGTTGCGTTTCTGCGATCACTGAAACACCACCTGTACTTGTTTTGGCATTGCTCTGACGTGGCTTCAATCGGATTAGCAAGATTGATGTACAAGAATTGGACTGTATTCGAAATATACCAATTTTAATGTTGGTGCGTTTTCATTGCGTCTCAGTATATAACTGATCGAGGCTGGAAGTTAACAATCCGAGTGTTTCGGTCCCTTACAAAAGTACAGGGAATCTTTTGTAGGGCTCTTAAGATGATATGGAAATTGTATGTTTCACGGATACCTATTTGGTAGCCACATTCAACATGACCTGCAGTCTATCAGAGAGTGTTTCACGTAGGTAAATCCCCGAAGTTTCAGAGTGGTTCCAATCCCAATCAGACCAAATAAAATGTTATAAATTTCTAAGGGATTTTTCACTAGATCGCCGTATGTGGAAAAGTTGTCGTCAGACTATGCTCCCAAAGAGTTCTTTAATCAGGGGTAAAACTCCAATCAATCATTCCATCGGGATTGGGGGTTTCCTCTGGGCAATGCGCCCACTTTCCTTTCCCACTAAACCTGGTAACACCGCCATATAAGTGAAATAATCTTGAGTGCGGCGTAAAACATCAATCAAAGTCCATCGAATCAAAGATCAGTTAAAACATTTCCATGTGGATTTTTTACTCAATCGCCGTATGTGGAAGAGTTGCCAGGTAATCTCCGGCCCGGTCTTTTTAGTATCTTTACTACATGCACGTCTGAATTCATCAGTCAATGAAGATTACGACTCTTTGGAGAAGTTCGTGTTGGCCAAACAACAATACATGTAGCAAAACCATTTGAATGACCATGTTCGAACCATGTAGCGTACCATCTGCAGGGTAGTCAGGCCATGACTCCAAAATGACTATTAACCGTTGCAGGCATGGTAACGCTTTTAATAACGACTGCTGAAAATACCTAATTGACTTGATTCATCATCGCCATTTGAGAACTTTTGCGTATTTTCGTTTCCAGATTACATTACAAGTGCCACAGCTTTACTTTTACCGGTGAAGCGAATCATTGAGGTATGTCGACGACATGGGGCGTTAGTGATGGTAGATGGAGCACACTCACCTGGTCAAATACCTTTAGAATTAGAAAAACTAGGGACAGACTTTTATACAGGTATTGCCATGCTGTGTTATTCTCTTTAAGGCATATATACTGAACGCATTTCAATTTTCACTGCAATCTTGAACGTGGCACAAAGCTACCATGCTTCTTAATATATTATTTAGACGTATTTTGGCTATACACGACCTGTAGCCCGTTCTCACTGTGCGATTTGTCGTACCGACTTGTAGGATGCGATTAAAATGGATGCTTTTAATTGGTCAATATGATTTATCAACCAATCAAATGCATCTATTTTAATCGCGGTGGTTTCCATGGTTCTCTTTGGTACAATCGGTGAATGCAATCGTCTTTCTATCATGAATCCAATAATTCTCACTCAAAAGGTTTTTGACAGTTTTAATTCGATCGATCGCCGCTACTAATTTTGAGTACGGCTCCAATAAATCAACCTAATTCAATCGACGCCAATGAGAGTTAGTTGGTTGACAACAATGCTGTTTCTTTATAATTACTGTGTTATAGAGATTCCACTTTTTATGGGCTTTTTGCTGTTTTAAATATTTTCAGGTAATTTTCACAAATGGTGTTACGTACCTCGAGGTTGTGCTATGTTGTATGTGGCTAAGAAACACCAGGATTGGGTTATGCCACTGTTATCAGGACATAAGTATAAGAAGGGTTTCTTTCATGAGTTTGTTAACCCTGGGACAATTGACCATTCCTCTTTTTTCACCCTTAAGGCCGGGCTGGATTTCTACCAGGCTGTCGGAGGCTATGTGAGTGGCCATGCTTTTGATGTAACGGTTTTTGAATAGAGACCTTGTTAATAGGTAGAGATTGATTGGAGTTTAAAGTTTTGCGCTGCACTGAAGACTATTTCACTTATATGGCGACGTTGCTGGGTTTATTGGGAGACGAAACCGGATTCTCTTTGCCCGGAGGAAACTTCTCACATAGGGCGAGTATTTGACAACCAATAATATGCATGGTCGAATTAATATCCAGAAAGTCGGAAACTTTCTATACTTAAGCGGGATTTTATCCAATCTGTGATATAGAAATGGGGAGAATTGGAAGAGATTCCCAGATATTCGCCTCCCCATGCACACATGGGCATTAAGTGAGATCATTAGTATTTTGATTTTTAGAGTTAGTATTTTCATAAAATAACATTCCACTTGATATTTCATACACATTAAACTGTTGTCATTTATATATTCGTCATTTTGTAGGAGAAAATCCACCCGTACATATCTGATCTGTCCAACCGTGCTGCTGAAATGTTAGCGGAAGCCTGGGGAACATACATTTTGCCAGGTCCCGTTTCTATGAGAGCGCCTAACATGAAGAATATAAAGTTACCTCCCCTGGATTTTGAATGTAACGAAGTAAGTTACCTGCAGGTCTAGTTTAATATGTCTGCTTCTCCAAAAGTTCTGGCAGGTCTGCGTCATAAAGAGCGAATCTATCTATTATCAGTCAACTAACTAGGAATATAGAGGATATTAACTGGTCTTGATATGTATACCATAAATATTTCATCGAGTGGGATGCGAAAAGTGATATTTTCACGAGTGGCAAAGCCACGAGTGAAAATGTACATTTTGGCATCACACGAGATGAAATATTTATGGTATACATATCGAGACCAGTTAATTTTCTTTTTATTATATATCTAAAAAGATTCGTCATTTAAATTTTGATTTTAAAACATCTACGTAACGAAAACAAAACGATGCCAAGGGTTTATGTCTCAGTCACTGACCTATATACCGAGCTATATAGGTCAATGGTCCGAACTACCACGATGCGCATGACAAAATAGATCGACAAAGAAATTGATTCAGTGAACGTATAAAAGAAAACTATTCTTAACACCCGAATCAAATTACTTATACTGTTTATTAAGATCAACAAGAAAAAAAGTATGCACTCTTTCGCCGCTTTTTCGTCATTTTCGCAAAGTTATTATTCAAGACGCGCGCATTTACACATAGCCAATCACGTGCAATGGTAGTGTCAAATTTGATCGAAGCGAGGAAAAATATGAAAATGAAAAACCAATTTTAAGAATTATAAAAAATACAATTACAGTTCAACTGAAATAGTTCGCACCGGACTTTCTAATGTATAAAGAGTATTAAATAACGGAAGTGCTTGAGTGCAAAAAGAAAGCGTAAGAAAAAAAAAGCTTAATATTGGAGCACGGTCGAAGAAGATTGCGCTGCCTGGGGCAGTAGAGCGTCAATTGAGGCAGAGACATCAACGGGAAGGACGGCTTGGTAGGCCTGGCTTGCAGTGGTCAAAGTAGTCCCGGCTGTCAAAAGTGTTATCATCACTGTGATGATATAACAAAAATTGATATCGTCACAGTGACGATATCAGTTGCTATTTTCCCTCTGATATGATTTATATCATGTTGATAGTTCTCTATATTTCATTGCCAGATATATAATAAAAATATCTCTCCACTGATGGCATTGCCATTTAATATTTCCTCTTTTTTTCCAGGAAGGCACCGTTGCTCTGACGAAACAACTGATGTACGATTACAAAGTTGTGATATGTGTTACACTTATTGGGGGAGAACTTTATCTAAGAATATCAAGTCAGATTTACAACGTCATGGAGGATTATGAGAAATTAAAATCGGCTGTTTTAAGTATAGCCAACAAATGATGAACTATCTAGTGTGTCGGTCAAAGGATTGGGTAGGGATCTAAATATGACGTGTGGACTCCAAGTTGATTGATTGTTTGGTGTTTTACGCCGCGCTCAAGATTATTTCACTTTTATGGCCGCGTTGCCAGATTTTTTGTTGAAGGAAACCGGGCTCTGTGCCCGGAGGAAACCCACGACCTTCTGCTGGTAACTGGCAACCATCCCACATAGGTCGTTCGAGTGAAAACCCAGTCAGAAAATTTTCCAGGACTGAGTGGGATTCGAACCCGCGACCCATTGGTGGAAGGCTGTTCGGATTGAGCGTCAAACGCTCTGCCTACCGAGCCACAGAGGCCCCGGAGGACTCCAGGGGCTTGTATTACAAACCTGGCGTAAATTTGCGCATAGGCCTACGGCATGGACCGGTTGTGTCCAAGGCGCATGTTACTATAGTTTTAACGCTAATTTATGTCTGACGTCCCTGAAGCCTTAGTCAAAATTGTGTCTTTTTTTTCGCTACGAATTATTTGAACACAGCATCTTTTTTATTTTATTATACCTCATCATGTTTTTCTATCACACTTTGTATTCTTGGCCGTTGACTCAACCGATTGTATCCAACCTACCGTTGGCAGTTGGCGACTATCTCACTGGCAGAAAAAGTTTGTATTGGAACCAACATCCCATAAGTCTAAGGTTCTTGTTGACCGGAGTGCGTGCAGTTTTGTACACAAGTGATCGATTGCAGCTTTACGTCGCTCCCAAGATTATTTCACTTATATGGCGGCGGAAAGAAGTTTCATCAAACAAACCCGATTAGATCAAAACATGAAGGTCTCTAGAGTTTTGTAAATTGGTATTAACCAGGCCTTCGTTCACTTCATGTTGACTTTCTATTTAGGTCAGCACTTCATGTTACTGCATAGAATCTCAAGATTATAGACTTGTTTCTTGCTGCGACATTGTGTCACTTGAGTTGCCATCGCACATGTTTTACTAAACTGGTGCATTTGTCAAACAATAGACCATTTGCCAGTTTTGTGCGCAACAATGAAATGACGTCGCTGCATCAATCTTACACCGGACAAGCCCAGTAGTCATCTTGACTTTTGCCATTTTCGGTCAAAATCCCTTTTCATCCACGATTTTTTCACATTTCTAGATTCATTCGGATATAAACTGTCCGAATATAAGTTTTCATTTCCTATATCTGCTGTAAAATACCGAAAATTTGAAGTTAAAAACAGACGGATCCTTTGTCCGGTCTACTACTTGGGGCAGTAATTATGACGTTGTTAAATTACGTCGTTTGAAAGTAATTGGCAAATCACCTATTGGAAACTGGTTTTGTGCTTTTCTTTTCACGTTACTAAAAACGATATATATAAAATTTATCTGGAAACCTGCACGGTACTTGTGGATTGAGGTTTTACCAGTTTCCTCATACAAAGATTATTTCAGCTTTAGTGGAGGAAGGAACCCTTTACCCATAATATTATACTTTACTCTAAACCTTCTGCAGATATCTGGCACGCTGATAAAGCGGGGAATCCATCCGGTATTTTTCGGGCAAGCAACCCATTGTTAGGCTCGTGTCAGTGCGAGACCGATCCACTGACGAATTATTGCAAGAGTTAATCCTTATCTTGATAATTTCTTCACAATTAAATGAAGCTGTGGACATTTTTAACTTTAAAAGAATCCGAGCTTACCTGGTGTGATTTCACTGAATTTTAAAATTTGAGTTTAGTGCAGAGAAATCGGGTAGCAAAAGTTAACTAAAACCAAAATACATACGACAGCTTGTGCATGTTGGTGTTGAATATGGGCTTTCGAGACCAACTATACTCTCATCAGAAACTAGAAATTGTGTTTGTGACAAACACGAAAGCAGCCCCACTGCCCTATCTTTTTTTTTTGAAGCATAAAACTACCCTCTTCACCATTAATTAAAAGGTGTTTTCTAAGAAATGGTTTTAGCTCATGTGTGACCTTGACCCTTCGAGGGATCTTCGTCAAATATTGATCACATCGCAACCTTAGTGTTTTGAAGATATTCAAAATTTCATGAAATTTGAAACTTTTTATAATCATGTAAAAAGCTTTTTATTTCAAAATTTGAACTCCTATGTGACCTTGACCTTTGGACTGAAGTAATTCAGCTAGCAACTAAGTTACCTTAGTGTAGCGACGTTTCACGTGCAACATAAGCTTTCCAGCTCCTGTGCGACCTCTCGGTGAAACCAGACAAAACCTATAGGCACCGTCTTCCATGGGTTGCTTAATTAATGATGAGAGTAGTTTCTCTCGAAAGCTCATATCAAACATCTCCATGAACAAAGTAGTGCAATTTGTCCTACGTATTTTGGTTTCCGCTCCATAGATTAAATCTATAAAAGTCAACTAAAAACCAGCACAGGAGCCTGTTTTACAAAGAGGGTGTAAAGATACGCTTAGGCCTACAACATGGGCCAGTTACGACCAGAGTGTAAGTTCCGATAGTTTTAACACTGATTTACGTCAGACGTAACTTACACCAGCTTTGTAAAACGGGCCCCTGGAAGAACGAACACCCACTGCCCTACTGTTATCCTCTACTCAAGTTATCCCAGGTCACAATAAGACTGAAATAATGTTGAAAGCGACGTTCAATTTTCTCTCAGTTCAATCAAAAATTATTCAAGGGCAATTACCTTGCAAATAATCGCGCGAGAATTTTCGAATGCACAAATGAACACTATCAGCAAAGTGTACACAAAATTTCGTTCACCAAGCATTACAACTACAGAAGTCCCACAAGTACATGGGTAATTTTGCCCGATATTAGTCAGTCAAGGGCCATAACTCTGGAAACAATCATAAAACAAATTTTGAATAATCAGATGGCTCAATTATACAAGAGGATCAAAGGTAAATAAAATTGTATTGCCCTTGGAGTAGTAGTTTGGATAAGATTGTGCCTACATACAGACAAGACGGACATGTCAATTCCAATATAGGGCAAGTAGTTAGTACAGTATTACCGTTGTTATTGCCAAAGGATGAAAACTGAAATAGATTTTAGTAGTTCGGACAAGTTGCGTCTAGACAGACAGACAAGACTAGGACGGACATGGCAGTTCCAGTTTATCCCACCTCACACTGAATACTTCCTGTTGATTGGTTCAAACCAACATATTTCCATATTATGTCGACTTGCTGATCCATACAGGGCCCTGTCTTACGAAGCTGGCGTAAAGTTGCGCATATGCCTACAACATAGACCAGTTGCGACTAGTGCGTACGTTCGTATAGCTTTAACACTGATTTACGTCCGACGTAACTAACGCCAGCTTTGTAAGACAGGGCCCAGGGTGACTTCCATATAATCTCGTGACACGTCAGTCAAATTCACATGAGAAAATTACGGTGGCTCATAGGGGACATAATTAGCGTATATATTTAATGTATTTCAAATTTTCTTCTAGGAGTTAAGGAATTATTTTTGGAAAATGACAATTTGCACCCATGCGGAAATTAATTTGCACCCAGTGCGGGAATTAATTTGCACCCATGCGGAAATTATTTTCCACCCAAAAATAATTTCCGCATGGGAGCAGATCAATTTCCACATGGGTGCAAATCAATTTCCACATGGGTGCAAATCAATTTCCACATGGGTGCAAATTAATTTCCACATGGGTGCAAATCAATTTCCACATGGGTGCAAATTAATTTCCACATGGGAGCAGATCAATTTCCACATGGGTGCAAATCAATTTCCACATGGGTGCAAATCAATTTCCACATGGGTGCAAATTAATTTCCGCATGGGAGCAAATCAATTTCCACATGGGAGCAAATTAATTTCCGCATGGGAGCAGATCAATTTCCACATGGGTGCAAATCAATTTCCACATGGGTGCAAATTAATTTCCACATGGGTGCAAATTAATTTCTGCATGGGAGCAAATCAATTTCCACACAGGTGCAAATCAATATCCGCATGAGTGGAAATTATCTTTTTTAAAAATAATTCCTTAATTTATGAAAGAAATACAGTAAATATATACGCTAATT
Organism: Lepidochitona cinerea; assembly: GCA_963971465.1. Lineage (NCBI taxonomy): Eukaryota > Metazoa > Mollusca > Polyplacophora > Chitonida > Tonicellidae > Lepidochitona > Lepidochitona cinerea. The sequence goes on along the minus strand of OZ020563.1, from coordinate 25,443,891 downwards.
ATGTCCCCTGTGAGCCACCATAGAAAATAGCCTTTGGAGTTCTTTTTCTGCCTTTTATGTAAGTCAAGTTTGATTTAAAAGACTAGAATAAATATCGTACAAGTTACATGTAGGTCTTTGGTGGGATGAATTCGTTACAGGGTTAGTTCAAGTATATTAGCTTGATGACCCCCATATATTTCCGTATCCTCCATACTCTGTAACTAAAATTATCCCCCCCCCCCACCCCTAATTTTGATAGGAGGGTTATAAATCTTAATACTACCAAAGTGCATTTATAACACAAACTCAACAAATCATGGTTTATAATTTTTTTTTTTACTGCCATTTTCAAAAACATTGTCCCTCATAAAGTAGACAGATTTTCATATGAAATGAATTTCTCATCCTTAACGGTTAGATTTGGCAACTCTTTCCAGTTCATCCTTCTTTTTGATGGCATAGGAGTTTGAGGAACCCTTTGAAAGAAACAAGAATAAAGTTGGAAAGTAGTTCATGTGATATTTGATAGCAACATTTCACTTGATACAAAATGATGCAACGATCAATTCTCTGTAGAGCTACAAGAGTCAAGTGAATATTGGGTCGAATGAAATACACGCTATAAATTTTGTCAATTGTCCTATTTTGTACTTCTTGATAAAATAGCAATCGACAACAAATACAATGTATCTATATTTGGCAGTTCCTGCCCGTCTAAATTTGGGATAATTTTGGAAACCCATATTCTGGGCCAGTTTGGTCTTGGTAACATAAAATAAAGTGACCTGAGCAACTGAAATTATGATTGATTGATTATGGCTTAACGTCGCAAACGACAGCTAAGGTTTTATGGCGACAAAAGTTTCAATGATCAGAAGATATTACCCACCCCCATCCCACCTAAATTTTAACATTAAATATTTATTCATCTAGATGTGTCTCATTTATATTTTTTGAAACTAGTCTGCATTTTTATCCTAGAAATTCAAGTGGAATTGACATGGATCTGATTTATTGTTTCGGCGGAGAACTTCATCGAAGTCAGCAGTGCTGCGGCTGCTGTTTATTTATAACTTCTACTGACGTTACGATTGGTACAATTTTTAATTAAGTTTTCTTCATTTTTCAAGTTTAGTTATGCGATAAACAGAATCTCACACTCGTGGTCATTAGATAAGAAATTTATGAAACTCCTTGATTAAATTTTTACTTTTAAACATGTTGCTCGCAGAAGCTCGCAACACATTCAAAACTTACTCAACTCGTTTCATAAATTTCATATCAATTGACCACTCGTGTAAGATCCTCTATGTATGGCATAATCCATATTAAAAGCACTTTGAAAATGCGTCCCGGAAGGGTAATTTTCACAGCAGAGAGAATCCAATCAAAAATTTTGGCAAATGTAAACCAAAGGTCTATAGACTAATAAATTTATAGAAAAGCTGTTAGTAGCATGGTTCTGTTCTTACTATAATTTCATAGAAAGTTACATACCTTGGCAGCATTGATTAACTCGTCAGCTAAACACTCAGCAATAGTCTTGATATTTCTAAAGGAGGCTTCCCTGGCACCAGTACACAATAACCAGATAGCTTGGTTCACACGTCTCAAGGGGGACACATCAACTGCCTGACGTCTCACAGTACCGGCACGTCCAATACGTGTGGAATCCTCACGGGGTCCACTGTTTATAATAGCATTTACCAATACTTGAAGTGGGTTCTGGAGAGAGAGAGAGGAAATAGACATGATATTGTTCTCATTTTCGGATAATTTACAATAAAAAAAGGCTTTTTCTTTCCTGGCTCAGAATCGGTTGATGTTATAAGTAACCATATAAGGACTAGGGCCCTAGGCGACCAAATTAAACAACCATCATCTTTCAAGAAAAATACAGAAATGTGCGACCTGATAATTTTTTAAATCCACCAACTGAAATTACATGTCGTCTGGGTTAGGATTGGAAGCCACATTGGAAATTCCAATACAGTATAAAACAATTATAGTCAAATGTCTAAAATTTTCTGCTATTTCTGAAAGAAAGTGTGTCACTGGGAGGAATGAAACAGGAAAACAGCCAGACCCATATTATAAAGGGCAATAAAATGAGATTTGTCTCCCTTTACTTACATCTCCTGTCAACAAGTGAATGATCTCGAAGGCGTGTTTAAGAATTCTCATAGTAAGCAGTTTTTTGCCATTGTTACGTCCGTGCATCATGAGTGAGCTGCAGAGACGTTCCACGATGGGACACTGAGCCTTTCTGAAGCGCTTAACTTGATAACGCCCCGACGAGTGAGGAAGGTATTTAGCATACTTCTCCTTCACAGCTATGTAATCCTACAAATAAATATAGCAAATAAAACATTAATGGGACATGAAGACAGACTCGTCTATAACAAACAGCCTGAAATGTTTGCTAGTCTCCAGCATTTCCCTCCTTTTTTTTTCATGACCGGCTGAATTCGGAAAAAAGAGTTAGGGGTCTTGCCCTTATGAAAAATGGTGCTGACATCAGGTGATTTTTCACATCAGAGCTGCCATGTTGGATTTTTCTTTTTGGCAGAGATTGATGTAACTATTTCAAAGGTCAGGGATAAAATCTGTTCTCTTTAAAATGAAACGCAATAAAAGCAATTAACCAGAAAAAGATCTTGCGATCAAAATTCATAAATATGAATTCACAGAGGCGAAACAAAAAATCCATGCCACTTACAGTTAAACTGATATCGCTGACTTGTACATCGTCAGACGACCATTTGCCAAAGAGTTTAACTTCGGGGATTTCTGCTTCCGCAACCCCAACATCATCCCAGTTTTCACTCATGGTTCTGAATAAGAAAAAAATCACATTTCATTACCTTTTATTAAATTGATTGATGCATAAGTTACAAAATGGTTAAAAGGACATGCCCGGAACGAAGATTGTTAAATTTTGAGGTATTCTACTGTTGTTTATATAAAGGTTTCCAGGGGACCATTGGTAGCTTTAATAGCTCCCACAGACCATTGGATAGGGAGTTTTATATGGGAATTCCATTGTCTGTTTTGCCGTGGTAAAAAGAATCGACTACATAGTAAAGCTCCTTAGGGGCTGCATATGTGATGCATTCTGAGCGGTTTATTTGCAGACTGATAGAGAGCAAACCATAGCAGCAGGGAGTTCCTTCAATAACTTGCTAAAGTACATTTTTGGCAAAAGTAAACTTGCAGCTTTTCTTCTGACATTGATCACTTCTTATTTTTCTACTAATCTGAAGTCACCGGAGAATTACAACAAACATAGCGGTGTCTCAGACTCGGTTGGGGTTAGAAATGGTTACGCCTAGGGTATGATGATCGATCAATAAGGCCAAAAAAAAAAATACCTGTGTTTCCGCTTGCAGGCCTAAAAAAAATAGGGTAGGTAGGTAGGGTTTTTTTTTTTTTTTTTTTTCGGCACAAGAGATACATGTACATGTATGAAACTGGGTGAATGAATGAAATACTCTTACATGTATAAAACATACCATTTTCCATATTTAGTTTCTTTAACAGTCAATTTTTTATCTATACCTATCAGAGAAGAATGAGATTTATGAAACAAAATCAGAGATGCTTCACTGATAAAGAAAAAAAAAACGAAAATGAACTATTTTGGAATATATACAGAGGACACTTAAGGCATGTTCTTACTGTGTGATTTGTCGTACCGATTAAAATGGCCCTACTCAGTGCTCCAGATAATTATTTTCTCCAACGAGTCCAGCCAGTACTGTACCCGCCATATAAGTGAAATAATCTTGAATGCGGCATTAAACATCAATCAATCAATGGTATGGAATATACACATTAATGAATGTGAATGTACATGCAAGTAACTGAAATAAAAAATAAAAATATTATTTATAGAAATTTATTTTTTTATTGTAGTTTCTACGCATGGACTTCTTTTTATTTTTTACATTATATTTATTAAGTTAAAGGGGCATGAGCTGCCAAAATGTTTATATTTTGACGTAAACACAGAATGTTGAAATTATCGGCTATTTTTCTCAAGACGTATAATTCAGAAGCTTTTTAGTCCTTCTAGTCTCAAAAATGTATGATAAAGTATTGTTTTGAACTAACTTTGACTTAGAATGAATGAATGGTCGTCCCGGTTATTTAAATTTTGCTACTTTTCGAACACGTTTTCGGTTCGTACAGGGCACATACTGTATGGATTTTCCTCATTCCAACGCCGATCATTTAGTTTTTCGATGGCCTTCAAAGCCTCTTACAGTCGTGACGATTAGAAATTATGAAAAAAGTGTGAATTTCGGCAGCTCATGCCCCTTTAATAAAATATATAATATAGTCTTTATAGATATAATATCTAGCTGATAAAATTAGATAGTGCCAAAATGTTCATGTGTTCAACTTTCACGTCAACTTTGACACGATGCCGAATACGATGTATATTATAAAATATACACAACCTTGTCATGTAGGGCTACACCATAATTGTAGAAAACAATGGTCTAACCTTCGGGCGTCACAATAGTCAATAACGCTACATACCGGAGCTAGGCTACACCACTGCATAAGCCAGAAAAGGAGTATGTTCAGAGTTGAAGATTTAGTACTTTTAGGTCTAGTTTGACTTGTTTTATTAGAAGTTTCAACACCAAAAAGTAAAAGTGTAAACAATAATGTATAAATCAAGTTGTGAATGTGTGTTTTCGATGAAAACATAACAGAAATGTGTTTACCATCGGACCCTCACAAATGTAGCAAAATCCGTCAGTTCAAAGGTCATATGAGAGCTGAATGCCCTTTGAACTGACGGATTTTGCTACATTTGACCTTTGACCTCTCGTATATGAATAAATTCTGACGTCATCCGACACATTCACTCCGTTTACGGAAAACACGCCTTATGACAAATAACACGACGAGATGCAAAAAGTCTTGTAAATGTGCTGCCATCTAAAATTTACGATTCAACTTAAATACACAATTAACAAATAAACTGTTTTAGTGCATGAAGTAAATAAAAAAGATTTTTATTATCAAACAGTTTTAAAATGAATTAAAAACGATGTGTGCAGAATAAAAATGCATCGATGGTCACTAATGACCACTGTATAATCGCGCCGACTGGCAATATTTAAAGACCTGAAATTTGCGCGTCCGAGTCAGTGACTTGGGTGAACGACGGACTGTCACCACGTGGGAAGCATGCAACACTACAGACACCAGTCTTTAATTTGAAACATCAATGGCTAAGGTAAACATTTATTTTGACGCTGCTTTGGCTTGTTGAAAATGGCGAATTCACTTTTTGCAGTTTGTGTGAAATTCTTTGAAGTGGTCAGCGCATGCGACGATAAATAATTTAAAAGAAAAAAACACACAAAGGCAAAGCTTGAAGTCTACTGCGTTGTTGTTGCTCTGCAAAGCGTGCATTACGGTAGGGGTTGAGGAGAACGGAGGCGTGTTTTGTTTTTTTCACCCACCCTACTCCCGATCAAGAGTGCGGTCTATAGCTCGTTCCGGAGTGTTACTCCCGTTGAGGAGTGGACTCCCGTTCGGCACATGTCCCCAACCTGTTTAGTAGGGATAGTTTAGTTTTAAGCGTTGTAATATTAAATTAGTCATAAGTTCTATAAGAAATGAATACATCGGGGGGTTTCAGGGGGGCTTGCCCCCCTGACGATTATAGCGGTTTGAGACTGACGGACCTATTCTAATTTCTATAGTCTGTCCCTAACAAGTTTTAACCGTCCTTAAGTTTTAAGAAATCTGGAAAAAGACAAGGCCCATCTTTCCTGAAGTGGCGACGAATCAATTCTTTATTCGCACCTATACAAAAGGAACATTTGTAGAGAAAGATGATGGTTTAAATTAACATTAAATACAAAACATGTGCCCCTGTCGTCCAGGTGGCGGCCATTTTGTTTGAACCACGTTTTTGTATCAGGGAAAGGAAAGTGCGAATTTTAAATTGTTAAATGGTGTCATAACCTCCAAAATAAAACCCCCAGAGGAGAAATGATGTGAACTAAAGGATGGAGGGTTACTTATTAGTTATATTTCATCAAAACCATTCAAATAACTAAAGAACTGACGCACATTTTTAACCCAGACTTACACTGGTGAGTTACACGAAAAAGAGGCAGATTTGTTTCCGGTTCGAAGACTCGTACCTTATTTGTTTAAAAATTACTTCATTTCGGAAACATATTTCGACTAATGGAGATTTTGCTAGATTAGTGGAAGGATTTTGAATAATCCATATTTTAATTTAGTCATGTTTATATATTAAATTAACACTGAAAAACAGATATTTGTCGACTAATAATTCCTTTTTTGCGTGCTCAGCGGATTCAAGCTGCCCGGATAGCTCAGTCGGTAGAGCATCAGACTTTTACGGAGTCTCTTTCCTTCGAAGTAATCTGAGGGTCGTGGGTTCGAGTCCCATTTCGGGCTGATCATTTTTTTTTCGAAACAAATAATCAATAGAAAGAAAAAAAATTGTTACAGTCGATGTCATTATTTGTAACAGATGCAAAGCGTTTAATAATAGGCTAGTTCAATATAATTATGACGTTTAATTCAATTTTCTCTTGATAGATAGGATAAATGACCTACAATCACAAATAATGGAAACGTTATTTTGCTGGAATGGTTTTTCTATTACACAAAGAAAATTTCACATCTATCAAAGTGTCATGACTATGCGCAGATGAACTTTTCTTGGTAAAAAGAAAAAGCCCCCCCCCCCCCCTCCCCCCCCCCCCCCCGCACACCAAAAAAAAAAATCGTATCCGATTATTCAGGTCGTTTATGTTAAATGTTTACGCATGAGCTGCCAAAATCTTGATATTTTGAAGTTATAACGGAATGTTGATATTATTGACGGCTTTTATCAAGACCGGCATACCGTATGACAGCGTGTTTTTTTTTCTTCTGTTACACCAAGAAAATGTCATCGAATCAGTCTTTTATCACTAATCACAAAAGACCAAAAATATTTTAAAAAAAGACAGGAAATTAATATGTCGGTTTACAGAAAAAACGTTTATCCTCCTTAATTCCCTTTGGAAGCTGAGTCTATTCCGAAATTGGCCGGCAAACGGGTAGAATAGTCACTTCCATTGCCTGGGATTCTTAAATACATATATTATTGAAATGTTTTAAAATATAAACTCAATCTGGGCGTTTGAAGCGATTGTGAAAATCGTTTTAAGACGGAACATGCTTCACATACTCATGCAGTTTTGAATGAGCTTAAAGGGGCATGAGCTGCCAAAATGTTGATATTTTGACGTAAACCCAGAATGTTGAAATTATCTGCTATTTTTCTCAAGACGTATAATTCAGAAGCTTTTTATTGCTTCTAGTCTAAAAAATGTACGATAAAGTATTGTTTTGAACTAACTTTGACTTAGAATGAATGAATGGTCGTTCCGGTTATTTAAATTTTGCTACTTTTCGAACACGTTTTCGGTTCGTACAGGGCACATACTGTATGGATTTTCCTCATTCCAACGCCAATCATTTAGTTTTTCGATGGCCTTCAAAGCCTTTTACTGTCGTGACGATTAGAAATTATGAAAAAAGTGTGAATTTCGGCAGCTCATGCCCCTTTAAAGAGCTCTGTGGTCTGAAAGGCAGTGTTGTTACACGCGTATATTTGTTCGCATAGGTTCCTTTTATTTTAGCAAACTCTATGGTTCTGATTGGTCCGTATGTTTTTTTCTATCATTTACATTGGTCGAAACGTCTGGTTTTGATGGGCTCGCTTGGGTTCGTACATTGTGGCTCTGATTGGTCAATATATTTTACTATGCATGTGCATGGTTTTCATTGGGTTACAAAGATGTCTATTGTAAGTTTGATGAATATGGCTAAGAGTTATAATACCGTTTAATTTACTTTTTAATAAACCCCGTTAAGACATGGCTAATATTATAGTTGACGAATGCAAGAGGGGGCCTCGGGCCTCGGTGCGTCAGTCGGTTTAAAGTGGCATGAGCTGCCAAAATTCACACTTTTTAAAATAATTTCTGATCGTCACGACAGTAAGAGGCTTAGAAGGCCATCGAAAAACTAAATGATTGACGTTGGAATGAGGGAAATCCATACAGTGTGTGGCCTGTACTAAACGAAAACCTGTTCGAAAAGTAACACAATTTAAATAACCGGGACGACCATCCATTCAGTCTAAGCCAAAATTAGTTCAAAACAATACTTTATCGTATATTTTCGAGACTAGAAGCACTAAAAAAGCTTCTGAATTATACGTTTTGAGAAAAATAGCCAATAATTTCAACATTCTGTTTTAACGTCAAAATATCAACATTTTGGCAGCTCATGCCACTTTAAGTTATATTTATGATCACACAAACACACGGGCACAGGGAAAATCTTCTTGTCTAAAATAACCATGGAGACAAGTTTCTAATTGTGTTAAAAAAAGGTATATCATTTAGACCTTTATACCCCATAATTTAAATTGTTGTAACAAACCAAACCTATGATATTTCATTAGGTTGACGACTGACAGGAGCTTAGCCTTGTCAGTATAATTTTCTGGAATCCTTTTGTAACACATTGACAATGGTTACGCATATTAACTATGGTAAGAACATCGGTGGACTGAGATTGAGCCCCATAAATTTTGCCCACCTCACAACCTACAACCAACACGGTTATAAACTCCATCTCATAACCTACTTCTAGCAAACAACAAGCTTATAAACTCCATCTCATAACCTACAACCAGCAAACAACAAGGCTATGAAGTCCATCTCATATCCTACAACCAACAAACAACAAGGTTATAAACTCCATCTCATAACATACTTCTAGCAAACAACAAGGTTATAACCTCCATCTCATAACCCACAACCAGTAAAGAACAAGGTTATAAACTCCATCACATAACCTACTTCTATCAAACAACAAGGTTATAAACTCCATCTAAAAACCTACAACCAGCAAACAACAAGGTATAGTACCTCGGCCCGACACAAGCCTTCCATCAATGCGGCGCGGGTTCGAAACCCACTCAGACCAAATAAAAATGTTACAAAATTTTGAGGGGATTTTTATCCCGTTGTAGCTTTTAAAAAAGTCCCAAAGACAAACTAGTGAAATCACGGTTTCCATCATTATCTATCAGTTAGTTCTTTCCAAGGAACATCTCGACTTTAGTCAGATTGGGTTTTCCCTGTCTTGTCTTGATTGTATATAGTCTTATCTGCAATTTCCTCCAAAACCATTTTTCTAAAAACTGATATAAATTATGATTTGGACAGTATAGATGATGATTAAAAAGTCACTGAATAATTCATTATCATTGGATATGCAGGGAAAGCCAATCGTATTCCTTTCCAGGGTACGATTTCTTCCCTTTCCGCCAAACACTTGGGCTAACTTGACTAACTACTAAGGTTTATTTATGAACACTTATACACAGGGGCACAGGGAAATCCTTCTTGTCTAAAATAACCATTTGGACAAGTTTCTTATTGTTTTAATATAGGGAGTATATAATTTAGACCGTTATACCCAATCATAAGTTTGTTTGCTTGTTTATTTCACCCAATATGTACAGAGATGATAAGTAACACAAGGTAAGATAAACATAGGCGGGAAAAAGTCATGGAGACTTGCTCTATCCTGATGAAAAAATTAATTTATATACTAAACAAAATAATGGATGGAAGTTGTTGTAATAAACTAAAACCCATGATATTCATTAGGTTGACCACGTACAGGAGTTTTGTTTAAGCCAATACAATGTTCTGGAACACTTTGTAATATATTAACAATTTATACGCATCTTTAGCCATGGTAAGATTATCTGTGAACTGAGATTGGTTGATGTTTTAGACCGCACTTAAAAGGCCCCGTACACCGAGATTGAACCCAATAAGATAAATGGAAAAGAAAAGTAACAATTTGGTTCGCCCAGGATTACCTAGGGAGTTGAGCCCTGGCTAGTAGATCTTTCAATCATTTGTCCTTTTAAAAAGCAATGACTGGCCTTTTAGCTCAGATGTACTTTGAAGCAGTTTGTATTCTTCTTCTATGATGTTGTCCCTATCGACGTCAATCTGACTAAAGTCGAGATGCTTATTGAAATAAGCATCTCGACTTTAGTCAGATTGTATCGACGCTGGCCTTGTTTTACTGAAACACAAATGTCTGTGCTTGGTGTCTGCAGCGGAAGTGGGGAAAGGGATTTGTCCTAATAGGCATGATTTCGAAATGGTCCTAGAGTGTTGAAATGCTGTGCCAGGTCTAACCAAAAGTGTTTCTACTACTTTATTATATCTGGAATCCGGTTTACACAAACAACCACAATGTTCTGGAACAATGTGTGACATAATCAGGAGGTCAATGTGTGACACAATCAGGAGGTCAATGTGTGACACAATCAGGAGGTCAATGTGTGACACAATCAGGAGGCCAATGTGTGACACAATCAGGAAGTCAATGTGTGACACAATCAGGAGGCCAATGTGTGACACAATCAGGAGGCCAATGTGTGACACAATCAGGAGGTCAATGTGTGACACAATCAGGAGGCCAATGCGTGACACAATCAGGAGGCCAATGTGTGACACAATCAGGAGGTCAATGTGTGACACAATCAGGAGGCCAATGCGTGACACAATCATGAGGTCAATGTGTGGTACAATCAGGAGGTCAATGTGTGAATCAGGAGGCCAATGTGTGACATAATCTGGACGGTCAATGTGTGAATCAGAAGGCCAATGTGTGGCACAATCAGGAGGTCAATGTGTGAATCAGGAGGCCAATGTGTGACATAATCTGGACGGTCAATGTGTGAATCAGAAGGCCAATGTGTGACACAATCTGGACGGCCAGGTTCAATTACTCAAGATTTCAAAAAGACGAAACAGTTTATAATAATAATAAGCTTTTATTTCAGACTCTCCAAAGAGGTCCATAGAAATACATCAATACAAAAGACAGAAGAAAAAAAACAGTAGGTGGACAGACAGTAAGCACTATCTAAGTAGCTTAATTAGCACCAGGTTTACACCTTACAACATACAGTAAAGTGTTCCATTTTGATGCCAAAGTAGAGTGAACAAAGCAGTCACTGTTGACTAGTACTTTTACAATTGAGTTCTTGCTTTCCAATATACCGTTCTTGAAATTAAAAATGGACTTCCTAATAAGCTCACCAAAAGACATATCATTGTTGATTCCAAACATATAACTAGCTGAACAATCTTTTCTGTAGTTCATAAGCCATCTAAATGCATTGTTATAAAGCACTTTTAGAGAATCATAACATTTTTTTTTGTATTTACAGCCTATAAGTTACAGCAGTATATTTGGCTGCACTAAGTCCTAAATAACACTTTTTTAACCTCGGGTGAACAAAATTTAAATTTTCTTAGTAAGGTGTTAGCTCGAATACATAACTTTCGTTTTTGATGATTAATATCGGTGTTGTCCGATAGGTCAGCTGTGAGCACATGGCCAAGATAAAAATACTGGGGCCGGTTGTTCAAAAGAAAATTAGCTTAACGGCAGGTTAGATGACATCGCGTCACACAGAAATTCCTTTGTTACGCCACGTCATTTAACCTACCGTTAAGCTAATTTTCTTTTGAACAACCGGTCCCTGCTGGTCAGTATACTCCACCACTTTATCACATAGTTTTACCCTTGGAGGCGTAAAGTCTTTGTATCGTTTGGATTTAAATACAACACAAAGCGTTTTCTTAGTATTGTATATAACATCATGCGAATTGGAAAAATATGTACAGGGATTTAACAAAGTTTGAAAACCTTTAGCTGACGAACGTATTAAACAAAGATCGTCCTCGTAGACAAGATGATTGCAGAACACACCTGATACATTACAACCGACTTTTGAATTTGACAAAGCTAAATCTAAATGTATATATACAGTCGTGACTCTATATCAAGGAATTTTGATGTTTTAACTAATCAGAGAAACCAACATAACCTTACTCATTCAGAATGTCTTGCCTTAAAGGGGCATGAGCTGCCAAAATGTTGATATTTTGACGTTAACACAGAACGTTGAAATTATCGGCTATTTTTCTCAAGACGTATAATTCAGCAGCTTTTTAGTGCTTCTAGTCTCGAAAATGTACGATAAAGTATTGTTTTGAACTAACTTTGGCTTAGAATGAATGAATGGTCGTCCCGGTTATTTAAATTTTGCTACTTTTCGAACACGTTTTCGGTTCGTACAGGGCACATACTGTATGGATTTTCCTCATTCCAACGCCAATCATTTAGTTTTTCGATGACCTCCAAAGCCTCTTACTGTCGTGACGATCAGAAATTATGAAAAAAGTGGGAATTTCGGCAGCTCATGCCACTTTAAGTAAGCTAAGGAGAAATCCAAACATAGTTATTAAACCTGCTGATAAAGGTTCGGCAACAGTTATTATGTCAAAACAGGATTATATTGAAGAGATAGAACGGCAGCTAAGCAACCCTCTTCATTACAAACAACTTGATGAGGAAATTTGGCCTGAAAATGTTAGGAAGTTTAATAAAATTCTTGTTTCTCTTCAAGATAAAGGCTTACTTAATGAAAAACAGTATCGCTATTTGGAATCTGATCATAACTCTAAAAACAGGGTCTTCTATATTCTTCCGAAAATTCACAAACCCATTGAAAAATGGCCGAAGCCTACAATGCCCCCTGGGCGTCCTATTATCTCAGATTGTGGCAGTGAAAGTTATAGAATATCAGAGCTAATTGATTACTATCTAAAACCTATAGCGAATCGGCATCCTAGCTTTATAAAAAAATACGGATGATTTATTGGCCAAATTGTCTGAGAAATCCATCCCACAAGATGTGATTTTGGTTACTCTAGATGTGGAGTCTATGTATACAAACATTGGCATAGATTTGGGTCTTAAATCCATAAAATCAGCATTTGAAAGATATCCTGACCACCGTCGTCCGGATAAAGACATTTTAATATTGCTGGAACTTAGCTTAAAAGGTAACGATTTTGAATTCAATGGGGAGATCTTTCAGCAAATTAAAGGGTGTGCTATGGGGAAACGTTTTAGTCCTAACTTTGCCTCTATTTTTATGGCTGAGTGGGAGAGTGATATTCTTCACAAATGTCACCAACAACCTTTTATTTACCTTCGGTATCTGGATGACATTTTTATCATTTGGCAACATACGTTGGAAGACCTTTATATTTTCATTGATACTCTTAATTCTCACGACTCAAGCATTAAATTACAGCCTACTATTGATCACACTTCTGTGGATTTTTTGGATGTAACTATTTACAAGGGTCATACATATCATACTACTGGGTATCTAGATTACAAAGTATTCTTCAAACCTACTGACACGCATCAGCTGCTACATGCTGGGTCATACCATCCTCCTCACACTTTCAAGGGAGTCATTAAATCTCAGATTTTTAGATTCTATAGAAACTGTAGTTCTTTAGATTTTTTAAACCAGGCTTGTTCTGTTCTTTTTAAAGCTCTCCTCCCTAGGAAGTATTCTATTAGATTACTCCGAAGGAGCAAATCTAACACAGTAAGACAAATCACTTCTCCTCCTTCATCCCCCGATACGCTTACCTCCCCTTCACGAGTGTACCATTACCGTCCAGCATTTCTCTCAGGTACATCAATGAAATGCCTTAAGACGCGATACAAACTCGATATATACGTACCCGATCGCAGAACCTTTTTCGGAGAACAAACTCGCGACAAATATCAAATGGCCGAGAATCTTAATTGTGACTGCTCTAATATCGTGTATGTAATCACGTGCAAAAAATGTCGCAAACAGTACGTCGGAGAAACTCAGAATTCTCTACGATAAAGAGCAGCCAACCATTTATCTAGTATAAGACTTAAACATGATGTACCCGTGGCACAACATTTCAATACTCAAGGTCATTCGGTCAAGGACCATTTTGAAATCATGCCTATTGAGAAAATCCCTTTTCTCAATACCGCTGCAGATACCAAACACAAACGTTTGGAAAGGGAAAGTTTTTGGATTCAAACATTACAAACTATTTATCCTTTGGGTTTGAACTTGGACCCCGGAAGATGTCGTGAAAAAACTATAATACCATTTGTGTTTCAGTATAACAAAGCTAGCATCGCTATGGCCAAGATTATAGTAGAAGAATACAAACTACTTCAAAGTAAACTTGCTCGACCTCTGACCCAAAGGCCAGTCATTGCTTATAAAAAGAACAAGAGTTTGAAAGACATACTGGTCAGGGCTAAACTCCCCTGTCTGCCTTCTACCTAGGTTTTCTGGGAAAGGGGTATGGGGGGGGGGGGGGGAATTTTCACTGTCTTTTCCTATGACCCCATAATATATAGTCTGACGATATTCTTACTATAGCTTAAGATGCGTAAGCATTGTCAATGTAATACAAAGTGTTCGAGAAAATTCTGCTGACTATGGCCAAGCTCCTGTCAGTCGTCAACCTAATGAAATATCATAGGTTTACTCTATTACAACAATTTATGATGGGGTATAAAGGTCTAAATGATATACCTCTTTTTAACACAATTAGAAACTTGTCACCGTGGTTTTTTTAGACAAGAAGATTTTCTCTGTGCCCGTGTGTTTTAGTGTTCATAAATATTTATACATTAAAATGGCATGAGCTGCCAAAATTCACACTTTTTTCATAATTTCTGATTGTCACTACAGTAAAAGGATTTGAAGGCCATCGAAAAACGAAATGATTGGCGTTGGAATGAGGAAAATCCATACAGTATGTGGCCTGTACGAACCGAAAACGTGTTCGAATGTAAACAAAATTTAAATAACCGGGACGACCATTCATTCATTCTAAGCCAAAGTTAGTTCAAAACAATACTTTATCGTACATTTTCGAGACCAGAAGCAGTAAAAACATTCCGAGTTATACGTCTTGAGAAAAATAGCCAATAATTTCAACATTCTGTTTTCAACGTCAAAATATCAACATTTTGGCAGCTCATGCCACTTTAAAGAGAAAGGGTGATAAAATCCCGCCTTGTCTGACTCCGTTACTTACAAAAAATGTTTGCGAATATACAGGACCCCATTTTACCATAAAGCATTGGGTGAGTTGCCATAGATACAGAAATGATACAATGAGAGAAGGCACCTTTCGGTACCGTAATTTCCTCAACAATGTCCAGATGTTAACCCGATCAAAAGCCTTACTGGCGTCGAGAAAACACACATATACTGGACTTCCATTAGATCTATAAAAAGCAATTGTTTCTTTAAGAATAAATATACATTGTTCTGTTGAGCTTCCAGGTTTAAATCCGAATTGAAGGTCCGTCGTGTTAAGCAGGGGACCATTGTCTCTTAGAATTACTTTCTCGATCACCTTTGAGACAATAGTGGTCACAGCAACTGGTCTATAGTTGTCTGATTGATTTATTTTCCCAGATTTATTTTCAATAACCGGAGTAATAAGAACGCGAGTAAGCTGACATAGAACTTATACACATAGATAAGTGGACAATGATAGAAGGAGGGGCGTATTTCAGGTGTTCGGCTGACCAACTGTCCCATCCCGCAGACTTATTACATTTTAAATCAGAAATAATTTCAGCAATATTGCCAATCGAGACGAGAGTCTGGCAATACTCATAACTACATTTATTACTCCCATCAAGAGAACGCAATACAAACTCTTTATTTTGTTCATTACAAACGTCGTTGAGAACATTGGAGAGTTTGTCTCTCCACAATGAGGCTATGTTAGAATCACCTTCGGCATAATCAATTTTCAAAGGTCTGCACATATGTTTGGAGTTTGTGTTTTTCACTTCTGACCAAAACTGACGGTTGGACATATTAGAATAGCATTGAGCCATCTTATCCGCACTTATTAATGTTTTTGATTTTTTGCAACCCCGTAAGGCGTATTTAAATTTGACCCCAGTGGTTCTCATAAAAGTATTAACAGGGCCCGCTCGAGGACTCCCGTGGTTTTTCCAAAGCAGAAAAGCCGCACGGGCTTGATTGTGGAGCTCAGCGACCGCATCATTCCAACCAGGAACTAAATATTCAGATGAACATTTTTGTTTACTCACATTATTAAGCCCGGCAAGGTGAAGAGCATTGACAATATCGGTGTAATATTTGTTAATCTCCTCAGCATGATTACAATGACAGTTACATACTTTCTGTTGACATGGTGATGTGTTGATTGGGATAGCAATTTGATCAAGATAACTCCCTGCCGATAGCTGACAATAGTTGATAGAAGAATGCATGTTACATATCATTTAATAATTCTAGCGCTGGTGAAAAATATGTAAGTAGTCAATTGTGCCTTTCTGTTTTATACGCATATGTCCCTGTGTTGATGGCACATTATGTCTTAGTTTATTTCCAGACAAATGGTTGGCGGCTTTTTCTGTTGTGTATTGCTTGCGACATTTTTTGCACGCGATAGCATACATGATGTTAGAGGAGTTGCAATTAAGATTCTCTGCCATTTTTTATTTGTTGCGGGATTGTTCTCAGAAAAAGCATGTAGTTATTGAGTTGAAGGTTTGGGGTTAGTCTAGACATAAAAGGACATGTGGTTAGAGAGAGTGAGGGTATAAGGTTTATTGGTGAATGATGACTTACCAACTAATAACAATCATAGAAACTTGTCCTTATAACTTTTCTTATAGCAAAAAAGACAATTCTTGTTAATGTCCCTGTGAGAGTTTTATTTTCAAAAATATGTTGTAGGAGGTAGCTTTCCGGGCATAAATACATTAGTAGCCTGGATAAGCTATCTTAAAACAACATTCCAAAGGGAAACGTTATAGATATCATGTAGATTTTATATTCTTATCTTGAAAAGAAAATCAACTTTAAAGTGACGCTAAAAGCACATATCGCTAAAGTTTGTTGCGATTTTCGTTCGCCCTCAAATTAGCAGAAATTAAAGATGTATTGATAGATGTTTTACGCCGTACTCAAGACTATTTCACTTATATGGCGGCGTTAGTGGGGAAGGAAACCGGGCCCCAACCTTTGGCAAGTACCTGGCAACTTTTCCACTTACGGCCAGTGAAACATCCTCACAGAAATTTTCGATTGAAGGTCTGGAACCTATTTCACAAAACGGCATAGGTGGATTTTTGACATAACTTTCTTAGCAACGTATCTCTACAGTATGAGTTGCCTTGGCATTTACGTAAAAACTTACGCTACGCCGCTTTGTGAAACAAGCCCCTGCGTGGAACTTAGAGACAATCACTCTAACCTCCTGGACAATTGAAGCCTCAGAAATAAAAGAAGTAATCAATCTCAGATGTAACACGTATTCCATTAATTTGGGAGTGGGTATCATCTACAGATACCAGCACGAGTTCTGAACATGTTTTTGTGAGTGCAAAAACGGCATTACTCCTAATTCGTTTTCAAGTGCCTTCATATCCTAAAGAAAGAAAAATCAATAGAATGCAACGTCATATTTAATAAAGACTAAATGCAGTTTTTATGACCTGTATATACGGTCAAAACTTCTTTAAAATTATGTATTCAAAGAAGTGACGATTTAAACGTTGCTTGCCTTTTTTCTAAATCATAAAAAATATTGTCAAATTTAAAGTGGCATGAGCTGCCGAAATTTACACTTTTTTCATAATTTCTGACCGTCACGACAGTAAGACGCTTTGAAGGCGCTTTGAAGGCCATCGAAATACTAAACGATTGACGTTGGAATGAGGAAAATCCATGCAGTGTGTGACCTATACGAACCGAAAACGTGTTCGAAAAGTAAACAAAATTTAAATAACTGGGACGACCATTCATAATACTTTATCGTACATTTTCGAGACTAGAAGCACTAAAAAGCTTCTGAATCATACGCCTTGAAAAAAATAGCCAATAATTTCAACATTCTGTTTTAACGTCAAAATATCAACATTTTGGCAGCTTATGCCTCTTTAATTTCCCGGACAATTCAAGACAGTGCCGGAAAAGACATTGGGATTCTCGATTATCACGTGATATAGCAGTCCTGTTTGTTCGTTCAATCAATAGATTGGACACGCAGATGACAAGTCCGCGCGCTCAGTGGAAGTCGAGCTCGAGAGATGGAACTCGAAGAATTCTTTGGCCTTCTACGGCAACAAGACAAATTTGAAAGGAATAGTAACGAAACTGACTCTTACAATGATACTTGGATTAATGGAGATTTTCTGTTACGTCACAGTTCGCTGACAATTCCTTATTTGACTGTTCTTTCTTTATCAACTGTTACGGGGACCATAGGAAATATTCTGGTAAGAATTGTTTTCTTTAGTTTATATTTGACTTCGAGATGATGAATATAACTGTCTTTCAATATTTTGAAGTTGCCGCTTGAAACCCATTAAAAAATGATATTATTATATTTTCCGTCTTTCAATATAATGAAGCTGCCGCTTGAAACCCATTACAAAATGGTATTATTATATGTTCCAACGTTTAACATTGCTGTCCACAAAATTACAAATTACAAAATTACATTCAATCTAATCGATATCCAAATCTAGAATACATGGCTCTCGAGTACTTTCTTGGCTAGAAGTTATATGTAAAACTATATTTATTTACTAAAATTGAAATTATTTTAGTTTTAAGAAGCATATCTAAGGCTTCGGAAGTTGGAATTGTCGTATCATTTACGTGGTATGAGCCGCATACCACACTTTGCTCTAAACTTTGACTGTCAAGAGGATAAAACGGATTGAAGTTCACCGAAAAACTAAATAGTTGGCGTTGGAATAAGGAAACCCCCAGTCTGTGGTTTGTATGGACCGAACGTTCTGAAAGTATGTAAGCACAGGTGAAATAGCCTGGGCACACGTTCATTCATTTTTGGCCTAAGATAATGCATACACTATCATAAAAACTTCTTTAACTGACTAATAACACATAGCCAACTAAGCGATTCTAGCCGGCCAGGTAAATTTAGTTGTCTAACCGCCCTTTTGAAACAGCCCCATTAAGGTACATACGAGAGACTTGTGGCATAAACAACTTCTGATATGATTAATTCTTAACTAGTAGTCTTTATATCCCCCCAAATAACATATATTATGCCTCTGAAACAGATGAAAAAAATCCGGACTTCTATGAATATGTAGGCGTAATTTCAGAATGCTGTTTGATAAAATGGCCAGCGACAGATAGTGCTGTGTCAATGGCACTAGACGCCAAAAACTAGATAAATGATTCGCTACCCCGTTTGCTATAATTTTGAGTTCAGTGGCACAAATTATAGTAATAACAATACTATATAGACATCGTAATAGAGGATTTCTGCCATTTAAAGTGGCATGAGCTGTCAAATTTCACACTTTCTCTATAATTTCTGATCGTCATGACAGTAAGAGGCTTTGAAGACCATCGAAAATCTAAACGATTGGCGTTGGAATGAGGAAAATCCATACAGTATGTGGCGTATACAAACCTGAATTATACGTCTTGAGAAAAATAGACAATAATTTCAACATTCTGTTTCAACGTCAAAATATCAACATTTTGGCAGCTCATGCCACTTTAATTGTCCTGACAATTCTGGACTTTAATTAAATGTCGATATTGCTCTCCAAACAAAATGGACAGGAAAAGGAAATGCTCTGTTATTGACACAAGATGCTAAAACTTTTGATTTGGTTTTTTTTTATTTAATGCCCGTTTTACAACAATTTGACTGAATTCGGGATGTTCGTTGAATCAGATTGGGGTTAAGACATAAAAACTTGGAGCAGGCATCGTGATTGGGATTTTCTGTCATTTGAATAAATGGCGACATTGTTCTCCAGCTTGAACAAAATGTTCAAGTTTACAACTCACTTGAACGATAACGTCGACGTTTTTTTGGCTTTTACTTGCACAAGGTTCGTGTCAAATGTGCCTGTTTATGTCAGAAATCCGGAGTTAAACTTGCCCCGTTCCACACTTAATCATGATGTTTATTATTCATTTATTTTAGCGTAAAGCAGATTAGTTGAAGCCAAAGTTACCACGGGGCAGAGACATTAGGTATCGTATAGGAAAAAGATATATCAATCAATGTCAATCAATCATCCGATCAATCAACCCATCATTATATGAATGGCTGACCTAATAGACTGGTGGATGTACCGATCCACTAAACGACCAATCGATCAACCAGTCAACCAAACCAACAACCAATGAATGAAGTTCAATGCATTATAGAACCAATCAAATCAATTAAATCTACATTTTAAACAGTAAAATCAAACTACCTTTTGCGCAACATAAGCAAAATTATGTATTTGCTTTCGGCACTGGCTTAGTTCACTTGAATATGTATACCTAACATACTTTTAAAATAGCCCGTTAAGATACAAAATAATTGTAACAGAAAACGGCCTTCCATCTGTCGTGTATAACCTGTCAGAACAGCTGAGATAACGAGGCAAAGTCAGCAGCAGTCACAGCCCATCAGTCTCTTGGCCAGTGATACTGAAATGACAGAAGAAGCGTCAAAAGACTTATAAAGAAAACAAAAAATCAATAACTAATGGGGTTGATTAAGAAAGAACGGCGGAAATAAATAGGTCTGTCTGAGACCAGATTTAAGTAGATGGCATTAAAATTCTTCAGTTTGCTTGATAAGCATTATTTTTACGCCGTTTTAGTGGCAATTAAACCAGTTGATCATCCTTCCTCAGGGAATACCGACGTAAAATTTCTCCTGGCCTCATCCCAATCAATAAAAAAAGACAAGAGATCAAGCTTCATATAATTTGTATGGGTTGAGCTCTGAACATGAGCTCCAGGTACACAAATAAGTTTTCTTTTATATTGTAGCGGGGGATCAATCTAACTCAGTCAAAATTAAAGAAAAAAATTGGAGAACAAATCGCACTGTATTAGAAGGTTACCAGGTACCCACCGAAGCTCATGGCTTTCCATCTTGGGTTTAAACTAAATATCATAGGCCCTTGAAGAATATCCTATCTAAACTCTATTTCACTTTGGGCGTTTGGTAACCACGGTAACCATTGTTGTGGATAAATAAGATTCATGACTCGTCGTCATCCCTATGTGTTCACAGCAAAATTAAAACTTCAAATTAAAATTACAGCCTGGACACGAACTGGCACCTAAAAACAAGCTCTGATAATGTAAGCAGCTAATAGGTTACTATGGTAACCATATATATGAAAAAACTTAAATCTTGACACATCATCATCTATGTATCTAGCCATATACCAAAAATTAGAGCTGTCACTTAAAATATAACCTCGACACGAATGGGGGCGGACAGACGGACGCGGACGTTATACCATTATACCTATTAAATCATATAACAAAAACGAAATGCAGATTGCACACTGTATTCGTCTGTAACCGATTCCCCTGTTTTAAGTATAGGCCGACCGGACCGAGAGTTTCACTTATTCCACAGGACAGATTAGGGGCTTATGTGTTCGTAGAAAAAGACTGCGGGATTCGCATGTCATTGTGGCTGGACGGTTTTTGTGCAAATGCGATCTGAATTTGTCAAACGCAAAGCGTGGCACGGGTTGATATTGTTCAGAATAAATGTCCATTGCATGCCACTAGATTTTAAATGGGATCTCGTGGACAGTCACAAGCCATGTGATCAAAATTATGTCCTTTTATATAAAAGATAACTTTTGTATGACGAGGTATCATTTTTGGCCGTGTATGGCGAGGTGTCATTTAGGCCGTGTATGGCGAGGTGTCATTTAGGCCGTGCATAGGGGGGTGTCATTTTAGGCCGTGTATGGCGAGGTGTCATTTAGGCCGTGCATGGCGAGTGGTCATTTAATCCGTGTATGGCAAAGTGTCATTTAGGCCGTGTGTAGCTAGGTGTCATTTTAGGCCGTGTATGGCGAAGTGTCATTTTAGACATTTTAACAACCCTAATGTTACCCTTTTTTATTGAAATTAAGGTTGAATGCCCCTTGTTTTATTTCCATCTTCAAATAAGAGACCATGCAGAGTGCAAAACTGTAAACAAGATATAGTACTCCATTTGTTTCACACCAATCAAGGAAGTCGATGAGAAACCCAAGCAATTCCAAATCGTTTATGTCAGAGAAACACCTTGTCAGCGGGTATTCCAAAAACAATAATATCATCGGCGCTTCGTGCCTCGGACATTATATTTCTGGAATACCCGCGGCCTCGGTATTTCTCTATTACGTAAAAGCACAAATGAACACTGAGTTTGCACCTGCTACGCATCACTTGATATACCTGAGCTTCGCCCGGTTTATCGGTCTTGCGGCGACTGGTATTATATGGCTGCTAATGTGTCTCGTCGCCTTATGACGAACACGGAGAGAAAAAATTCGGCCGAGCCCAGATTTCTCGGCGAACCTGAGCTATAAGTTTACAGGAGTTATCATCTGCCAATGTGCCAAATTGAAAAAAAAATATATATAAAATTCCTGCCTAAGAAAAAAAGAAAACTAAAAGTTCATTTCAAGGCATTACAAGAGATACAGTACGACATAAATCAAAGGTCATGTATACTTTTCAGGTAAGGAATCATATATGTTTTAACCGGTTTATCTACACGGAGTACCTATAGTTTTAAGTGGCATGAGTTGCCAAACTTTCGACTTGTCTAGAGCTAAAAAATTATACTGAAATTAAAATTATCGGTAAAGCCACTAATGCATACGAACCGAACTAATGACCGACAAATTCCAATAGCCAGAGTGTTTGAGTCTTTGTTACTTATAAAAAAAACACCATAACGTACATCCTCGAGATTGGTATCAATAGAAAGTTTTTATTTTGTACAAAATGGCGAACAATAAGCTAATTCTGTTTCAACGAAATTTATATTTGTCGTTCATGCAACTGAACTGTTCGAATTTAAGCCTGTTTACAGACACAAACGAGCTTGACTTACCAAAACCTTTATACAATTTTGACGTTGTTATGGCTGGTCGCTGGTCAATGCAGGGTGATTATTTATACGTAACCTTGGTATCGGATTGCGGGGAGAGATGTATACAAAATATTGAATAACAATATAACATACCATACTAATTTGAGATTTCCCTGTGAATCGTACGCGAATAAGGATATTAAAATCTTGCTTTCCTTTATGCACCCTTGGCTACCGTTAATGGCACCCTTGGCTCCTGTACTGTGTGACAGAATATAAGCGGAAGCTATCAACGAGCTTTTAACGACCGTATATCGCCATCAGACAGGTTTGGATGCATTAGTATATTGCGCTGAAGGCTATCCAGTAGGAAGTAACTCAAATATTGCAATTTTAGTCAAATGATAGGACGACAAGTCGTCCTAAAATCGTACAACCATTGCTGACAGTTTTCACGGAAAGAAATATTCTTTAAACAATATGGTCGGAAGTTGCCTGCCCTCCGCAACAATTTATTAAACAATACAAACCTTTAATCGAAATGATAAATATTTATATAAAAAATATCGGCCTTATCACATGAAACCAACAAGCTGCATTTTGGGAAAACTGAGGGGTTTCACTCCCATTCAAAATTATTTCACTTTATTCATGGCGGAGTTGCCAGGTTTATTGGGAGATGAAAGAGGTCTCCGTACTCGGAGGAAAGTCCCGACCTTCTGACAACTCTCTCACATAGGAAGGATGCTCGAGTGAAAAATCCACAATCCAATTCTATTTGGTCTGAGCGGGATTCGATCCCGTGCCGCATATATGGGAGGCCTGTATCTGTTCAAAATTCTGCAAATTCATCAGGTAGTTGGTCTATTTAGATTATATCGAATGGTTAAGATTTTGTGTTCCCACATCTTGTGTCGCCACATGGCCCAATCAATGGATCTATACACTGTCTCTATCGGTAAAAGTAAACACAAAATCACCATGAATCTCAGGCGTAACAACTAACGTCAACGCGTCTCCACTGTGGTCACAAAGTCATAAACATTTTCTAGGACGGAAATATCAAATGATCATATACGCAGTTTTTTCTCTGTTATTGCAATATAAAGACGATCCAAGTTCCTCCGAATTCGCAGTAGGATACCGTTGTTGACCGAGATCACAACGGGATATCGTCCAATTACTGGTCCTACATACAGAACAGCTATGTACATGCGGCATGGCAAATTAGGTCCATCTGAAGGCAACATCTTCAATAAAAGTACACGCTTTCCTCGTAGTGATTCAACACATTATTAGATACCAGTCATACATATAGAAAATCTTGCACTTTTACAAGAATAAAAATGTCAACCGTATGTACGTTCTTACATTTAGAGATTACTTAACCGAGCATTTTTTAGAACCCTCGTTTGTGCGGGAATGGACTTTTACCGTGAGCCAAAATATATCTGGTGGCTCGGAAAAAAACCGCTACTTAACACATGTGCAATAGAGTACGTCAATGTCCGGTCTGATGTATTTCAAAGCGACGAAGTTAATAAAATTTAAATTTAGTACCGTATTTGTTGAGCCACTCGATATATTTGTTTTTAAAATTAAAGGGAAGCCATTATTGGACTTGACAACTCACAGAAATTCAAACCTATTCCAAAGTCGTCTGCAGTTGATTTCAACCAGAACACCGAGACACAACTGAAATCAGTTGGCAGCCATATGATAATTGAGTGAAAGCGTTTTCTCATACAAACCATTTACAGAATTGGCTATTTGGAATTTTCTTTTCAAAAATAAATATCATTTTTGTTTTGCTATTGTCTCGAACATTTTTCTTGAAAAAAAAAATACTACATTAAAAAATAATGCACTACATTAAAAGATGTGCCACAGATCCATATCCCAGATATCCGTTCTTCAGCAGCTCTTGTATTTTTTAAAGATGTGCCATGTCGATAAGTCTTCACAGACATTTTGAATTTTTTAAAGCTTTAAAGTTAAATTTGTTTCTGGCTTTATATAGGCTCTGTCGATATGTTTATATGCACAATAACATTGATTTCAGTGTAAGACAAACAATACCGAGTCGCATCTCAAGGGGTTTGCCATATTGGATCGATTCACTGGTTCGATTGCCATATTGGACCGATTTACTGGTCCGGTTGCCACATTGGACCGATTTACTGGTTCGGTTGCCACATTGGACCAATTTACTGGTTCGGTTGCCACATTGGACTGATTTACTGGTTCGGTTGCCATATTAGATCGATTCACTGGTTCGGTTACCATACTGGATCGATTCACTGGTTCGGTTGTCATACTGGATCGGTTCATTTGTCGGTTGCCATACTGGATCGATTCACTGGTTCGGTTGTCTTACTGGATCGGTTCACTTGTCGGTTGCCATACTCGATCGATTCACTGGTTAGGTCGTCATATTGGATCGGTTCACTTGTCGGTTGCCATATTGGATCGATTCACTGGTTCGGTTGTCGTATTGTATTTGGTTTAAAGCTTTCTACACTAATTATTTAAGTAATCAGATTGAACTGAAGGGTGCATATTTGGAACCCTATGATGATTGGGAAATCTATAAGTTTCGACGAAGATCTATGACAAGAAATTGAATCGTTCAAGAAGATAAACACGTTGAGAAGAAATGTATTAATTTTTCATTGCCAACGGTACTAAACACATATTTTTGTGATTTTTTTTACACCTGAATGGAAAGTTTTTGAAAGATGACGATAATTGCGTACAAATGTGTTTTTCTTCTTCAAATATTGGTATTGTCTATGCTCTAAACAGTTTCTTACAGCTATCTTTCTTTCTTTTCGCTCTGTATTCGCCCTGGGTAGCTGCTCAAAGACTTGTCAGTTTTATATAACATAGAAGAGATCTTCAATTCAAATTTATATCTTTCCGTAACCAGACACTTCCTTTAGTAAAGGCTCTCTTAATTCCTAGGCTCTCGCATGGCATTTTAATGCGGATGCAGTTATTTGATTAATAGCTTTAACAACATTCTCTATCTGTATTAAATACCGTTATTTATTACATTCACTGTTCGAATAAAGTTTTCCTAAGCGGAAATTCAGTAACTTTCTATTGACAATGTAATGTACACTCCTGTAGCAACTCGATCACATATAACTGAATAAAGGGTAACCAAAAACGCGCCATTGCGCATCTGTTAATTTCCTAACCTTTCATTTCTAGACGAAGGGTATTCAAATTAAAAGCGTATTGTTGATGTAATAGAGTAACCCTCTATCATTCAGTCTATTGTTTAGGGATAACCAGAGAGCTTTCATTGCCAATCTAGCTTCCATTTAAACCCGGAAAAATGTGTGTGTTAAGCTGTCAATCCACAATAGCATGTTCAGTGTGGCTTACATACGTTTAAATTGTGGATTGATTGATGCTTTACGCACTCAAGGTTGCTTCACTTTTATGGCGGCGTTGCCAGATTTAGTGGGAGAGGAAAACGGACTCTTTCCCGGAGGAAACCCCCAACCTTCGGCTAGTACCTTGCAACTCTTTCACATAAGGCAATGAGTGAAAAATCCACTCAGAATTTGTTAAAAATTGTATGTGATCAAAGTGGGATTCAAACCAGCCACAATATTGAACAAAGGCCTGAAATGTGGCGACAATTCCAATGGGAGCGACAAAAGAAAAATATCCTCACCATCTCCCTTTCACCCGTTTGGAAAAATTGAGGTTTTGGACTGGACTGACGTTGGGAGGAGGAAAATCTATGCAGTCTGTGTGCTGTAAAAATCTAAATAGTGTCCAAAAAGTAAACAAAATTTGAATAACCGAGATGAACGTTCATTGAGAAAAATGACTGAGAACTTCCAGATTCTAATTTAACAAAAAATATAATTTGGCAGCTCATGTCACTCTAAGCAATTGGCCTATTTGGTCGAGTTTTTTTCTTTAAATACATAGGCTACTCAACATGTTATAAGATAGTCTTCTCTGAAGTGTAATTAGGACTAGCTATCCTTCCAAGATCCCGAACATTATTTCATCTGATAATCCTTATCCTGCCTTTGTTCAGTCCTATATTTACGTAAAGACTGTTATTGTTTTCGTAGAAGAAAGAGTTTACATGTTATGTAGAGCGGTATGATGGAAAACTCTTCCTTTCTGCGGAAACATCGTGCGTATTGGAACTAATCCTTGCTTTTATGGTTATCGGAAATATGTATAAGCCTTCAATTAACCCCTTTTCTTTTCTCGGCGACTTCAAAAACATCCTGGGTCCTCGACTTTGTTGGAAATATCGAAACTCTATGGCAAAGGTGTATTGATATTATGCTGTCCCTGATAACAGCATTAAACTTTGGTCACAGAGTTTGGATATTTCCAACTATCCTGGAGTACGCTGTTAATCTGGTCAATCGTATTCTCGCGAGATCTCCTTTACACTTGACTAAGATAGACCTCGTGCGCCTTAACACGGCACAGCGCATGAATTGCCACACGCCATCCACCTTGCGTAACATTTTCAAAAAACCGTAAGATAATAAGAACAATCCTGACCTTTAAACACACGATTATTTACTTGGAATTAAAAGAAACGTTAAGCAAGTAACAAAAACGGGGAGTCTATTTCCCGAAATAATCCCCTTTCTACAAAATCAGGCAAGATGGCGATGCTCCCTGTCGATTTGATTCACTCTGAACTGACCACTGCTGTAAGCCCCACGTGTGTCTCCAATAGGTCAATAGTTGAAATATTGAAGGCGACTAAAGATTTCCCTAGCTAAGTGTACGAGATAAATAAAAAATGTAAATGCGAACAAAGGTCAGATTGAATTTTACGATGCTGTTATTTTGTTAAATGATGTTCAGTTGACCTCCAGTATGAACTCTCCCACCCAAGGCCCATGGATTATAAAGGCCACATTTGGCGCTAGAGGTCAATATCTCGACTTTAGGAATATATATGGTGACTTCTAGATTGTTGTTGAAATTGTAGATTGATTGATTGATTGATTGTTTGGTGTTTTACGCCGCGCTCAACATTACGTCAATAATAATACGGCGGCGTTGCCAGTTTTATTGTGGGAGGAAACCGGGCTCTATGCCTGGAGGAAAGCCACCACCTTCCGTTGGTAACTGGCAACCATCCTACATAGGTCGTTTGGGTGAAAACCCAGTCAGAAAATTTTCCATTTTTTTTGGACTCAGTGGGATTCGAACCCGCGACCCATTGGTGGAAGGCTGTTCGGATTGAGCGTCCAACTGAGCCACGGATGTCCCTCGTTAAAATTGTAGAAAGTAACACTCTGTAGTAGGCCTATGCACATCAAACGGGATCCCAGAGGGCCATATCTTGCGGATTGAAAAGCAATCAAACAAATTAATTCAGCGTTTTTCAAATAGGCATATATATGATATTTGTTATGATGCTGATTATAGAATCATTTATTATGTGTTCACTAATTTACAGGTGATTGGTGCAGTGTTGGTATCGCCCAGATTGAGAACAACAGGCAACATGTTTATTGTGAACTTATCCCTGGCAGATCTGGTCGTCACCACCATGGTGTTCCCCTTTTGCGTAGTTGGTAAGTAATCAAGTATGGAAATATAAGTACATTGTAATCCACTCTTTCTTCCGTATTGTTTATTTGGCAGCAATACTACACACGTCATTCCAGAATAAGATTTTAACTCCTAAGGAGTCGAGTAAGTCGAGTCAAGTGAATTCTGTTGTTTGATCTGAATTTCAACTTACAACAACACATCTTTTTTATCGCCAAAATCGCAAGAGTTTCGTTTCCAATCAATCTGGCGATGAACGTGACTTATACTTCATTGAGATAATCCCCCCCCCCCAAAAAAAAGAGAAAATATATATATATACCAAATAATAAAAAACATAAAAAAGCAACCCGCCTCAACCTGTAATCTTTGCTAAATGTGACTCGCACTACCTTCACGACCTGGCATTCTGGGTAATTTACGGGTATATTTTATTTTTCAAGTCAATCCTTTAGTTTTTCAAGCTACTTACAACACTGTACTTTCCTTGACAACAGTAATTTGTCGACAGCTCCAATTTTGTTTGTGTGTAAATTTAGGTTATCATTCACTGTCACAAAGCTATGTTCCTTTAAAGGGGCATGAGCTGCCAAAATGTTGATATTTTGACGTAAACACAGAATGTTGAAATTATCGGCTATTTTTCTCAAGACGTATGATTCAGAAGCTTTGTAGTGCTTCTAGTCTCGGAAATGTACGATAAAGTATTGTTTTGAACTAACTTTGGCTTAGAATGAATGAATGGTCGTCCCGGTTATTTAAATTTTGCTACTTTTCGAACACGTTTTCGGTTCGTACAGGGCACATACTGTATGGATTTTCCTCATTCCAACGCCAATCATTTAGTTTTTCGATGGCCTTCAAAGCCTCTTACTGTCGTGACGATCAGAAATTATGAAAAAAGTGTGAATTTCGGCAGCTCATGCCCCTTTAAGAAGCCTTGTGATTCAGTTTTGACATTTCTACAGGCTAGGAACGTCTAATGAACGGAATACAAGGCTCGCACAAGATTATATTTTGTCTTGTTTAGTTATGGCTATACCTTTTATATGAAAGCAACAAAAAGTCAAACCATTTAGGCTTTACCGGATTAGAAAAAAAAAACGAAGCAAAGAAAATATGCTTACTACGTCGGAGTGAACGATGAGCGGTTGGATAGAAGTATGATATGATAGACGTACAAGGATTAACAAAACTCATTCATTAGTATTTCAAAGCATTGCCATATATATGGTTTTACGTTCTGCTGATAGATGGATAGGTTCATTTGTAATGAGATTTTATCTTTTTAGAGGGCTTCATTTCATTCTGTGAAGCCAATACCATGGTTATTATTTAAAAACGAAAATCAATTCGTCTTTCAGGAGTCGTTGGCGGACCAAAATATTTCATGGATAAAGTAGTTCTATGTCACGTGGTTGCTGGGATATGCTTGCCGAGTTGTGTCTGTTCATTATGGAACATGGGAGCCATCGCCTTCAACAGGTAAAATATACCCCGAATATAGTTGATTGATTCATGATTTGCGCCGCACTCACGATTATTTCGCTGAAATGGCGGCGTTGCCAGGCTTAATGGGGAGAAGGAGCTAGGATCATTGCCTTGAGGAAATCCCGAACGTCGGTGACTACCTGGCTACTCTTCCATATAAAGGCCCGTTCACACTGTGCGATTTGTCGTATCGACTTGTAGGATGCGATGAAAATAAATGCTTCTAATTGGTGAATAAGATTTAACAACCAATCAAAAGCATCCATTTTAATCGCACCCTACAAGTCGATACGACAAATCGCACAGTGTGAACGGGCCTTTAGGCGACCCAGTGAAAAGCCTACTCAGAAATATAAATCTACGTGGGATTCGAACATCTTTCCTCGCGATGGTATATCACCCGATACAACTCAGATCATCTCCTTCAAGAAGAACCGGTTCATTAGAGATAAGACCTCTCAATGGATGATATATCGAGGGGGTGCATAGTGGAATTGTTGGCATGTATTTATAAACGGGAGGTCTTCCCACAATCAACCTGACAATGTCCCCATACTCTGCATGCTCTGTCAAAATGTTGATATTTTTTTGCTCAAACCCAAAATTTAAAATTATCAGCTGTTTTTCATAAGAGGTACAAATTAAAACGTTTTTATGAATAATATACTCTCGAGAAAGTACGTTTAAGTATAGTGTAATAAAAGTAAATTAGTTCTAGAATTAATTAACGTTCGTCCCGGTATTTTTAATTTGTCCGATTGGGCCACATTCTATATGGATTTTTATTGTTCTAAAGTTAATCATTTTGTTTTCTGACAACAACAAAAAATTAGGATATATGACCAGAAGGTTTTATTCACAAATTTAAACTATATAAAAACATAACGTCAAGTGAATATTATACCAGCAGTAAAGGGAAAATGTATACAGAAAAAAACTACTTACAATTCTAATTTTTAACATTAGTATTATAGAAAATTGCGCTGAGAACCCTTTCTTTCTTCAAATTAATTAAATATACTGAACCGCAAAAAACGTCACTG
This sequence comes from Lepidochitona cinerea, assembly GCA_963971465.1. Lineage (NCBI taxonomy): Eukaryota > Metazoa > Mollusca > Polyplacophora > Chitonida > Tonicellidae > Lepidochitona > Lepidochitona cinerea. Next base: position 25,412,924 of record OZ020563.1, on the reverse strand, counting down.
CTTTTTGGATATTGATAATCAGTGTATTTCAAATAGATGTAAACAACACACTTATCAACGGAATGGTTCAAAGTTTGACATGATTGATCATCATCATTGGCAGACAAATGTTAGAGAATTTCAAGTGAAAGTGAGGAAAGGTGGCGCTACAATGCGGATCTGGAAGTCAATAATATGTATGGCCACCACGGGCGTTGATTACAGCTTTGCATCGTCTGAACATTAAGTGGATGGCACGGTTGATAAAGATGATAGGAACGTGGGACCAAACTCTGATACGCCTGAGTGAGTTCAGCTGCATCCTCTGAATCTCGTCCCACAAGTGTTCTATCGGATTTAAGTCTGGACTGAGAGCAGGCCATTGAAGAGTCTGTATGTTGCTTTGACGGAGCAAGTCTCTCGCTGCTCTTGCAGTATGGGCTCGTGCGTTCTCCTGCTTGGAGACATGATTTCCATGACGAGCAAAATGGGGCACACCATTTCCTCTAGCAGGACCAACAGTCTGGAACACCATAGGGCCTAGTTTTTGATTTAGTGCTACAGCACCCCATACCATAATGCTGGGACATCCCCACACGTCTCTTTCCAGAACACACTTATCTCAAAACGCTTCCCTCGTATACGCCACACTCTCATTCGCCCATCAAACGTCGAGATGCAGTACCGACTTTTATCGGAGAAGACTACAGTTCTCCACTCCCGGTGACGCTAATTCCGATGCTGTGTGGCCCATTACAGACGAGCGCGGCGATGTCGAGCAGTGAAGATCGGACCCCTGTAAGGCCTGTGACATCTGACATTTACCTGCCTCAAACGCCTGCGCACCGTGTCGTCGCTGATTGGTCTCTGGTGATTGCCAATGGTTGTCCTTGCAGTTTCTGCAGCTGTAGCGAAGCGGTTTTGCAGGTGTTGTCGGACAATCTGTCGATCTTGACTCAACGTTTTTACAGGCGGTCTTTTACTACGAGGACAGTCTGCTGTGCTTCCAGTGGCTTGAACCCGTTGCTGCAGGCGGTATATTTTTCGGACATGAACATTGAAGTGGTTTGCCACAGGTCTTGCAATTTGGCCGGCATGAATTCTTCCCAAGGCTTGGTCTCTCTGCTCTCGTGACAGTCGAGGCATGTCACTACTGTCAAACTTTGAATGATGCGGTGCATGCTCGTTGGCTTTTTTTAAAGGATGACCCCTCACAACACACGTGCATTGTGACCTTCAGGCAAAACGAACCGAAAAAGCACCCCCATCATTACTTTACTAACTGTGCTTTGACAACGTGTTTTGCATATTAGTAACATGATCAGAAACCAAAGTTCCTTGACCACTGCCTTCAAACCAGGTTTACCAAGGATATCAAAAGAAAAAAATTATTGAAAATTATGATAATATATGCATTTAGCAACATTTGAATAGGGTGACGTTTCTTTTGCAGTTCAGTATATCTATGGATTATCAATAGCTTATCACGGTTTTTTGATTTATTAGAACAAACTGTGATTGGGTATAAAGGTCAAAATGACATTCACCAGTAATACAATTTTGAAAAAATCTGGCAAGATGGTGACTCTTTTTGTCGTCTCGATTCAACTTGAGCTGACCATTGCTATAAGCTCCACGAAGCATCATCAATAGTTACTAGCGTCTGGAATGTGGGATGTAACTAACGATATCCCAAAGCCAAGTGCAGTAGAGGAATAAAAAAAAAACTGGTAAATGCGATCAAACACCAGGTTGAATTTCACGATTTTGTCGAATGATTAAAATTCACATCATCAATCAGAAAGTGTATACAGTAGGCCTATGTTATATAAATTAAATTTTATTAAATCTTTAGGTGTATATTTTTTTTACAAAGTATAGATAGAATAAATCAACGAGTTTTTGTAAGAAGTAAATTACTAGATTTTGTCTTAAGCAAACGTTTTTTTTTCTGGGAACGTTAGCAGTAAACTCCTTATGTCAAAGTCTGCAATTACAGTTTTGAATTGAAATGTTCACTTGATCAAAACTGGCCGCCAGTTTATTAACTCAATGAGTAAAGCGACTTTTAAGTGGATGCGTTTGTGTAACGGGTGCTGATTGGCCAAGACTCTGTAAGGGTAGGAAAGACAACTTTTACATGTTCACCAGTCGGCGCTGTTCGATTGACGAGTTAAACACTAATAATCTGACAAGGTAAAACACGAAATGGCTCTATGGAGATTTTACCGTGGATCGAGAAGATGCACCTTTTCATAAATTGTGACTCTCAAGACAAACAGGGGACCTTGACTCATCGAAAAACTGAAAGAAATTAAGAAAGTCCACAGTCTAGTCTATGACAACGGAAATAGTGTTACAAAAGTAAACAAAATTTAAATATCCAACTATTAAATTCTTTTATGCCCAAGCCATTTGCTATATACTCTTTCCACTATAACCTGGTTTAACGCGCATTTGCTATAGGCCATTTCGACTTTAACCTTTTTTTGTGGTTCTTAAGAAAAACAGACGATTAAAAAATTGTTCACCGCAAAAGTATCCACGGTCTGACAGCTCATATGGTGCATATCATATAAACTTATCTTATAATGAGTTTGTCTTGTCTCTCATTGAACCGGAACAAAATCCGAAAACAATAATATCATCAATAGGAATCCAATCTTTAAGAATCTTATATAACTATTGATATGAATATGTCAGCAATATTTATTCCTGTCTTGATATCCTTCGTTTGTCTTGTCTCGGACGATCTTTCGCACGCACTATACACTCCAAAAGAATAGGTTTAAAATTGACAATAGCTAATGATTCTCATGCATGATACTGCATCCCCTGTCATCACAATCATGTCGACGTGACAAAAACTAAAAAAAATTGCCAATTAGCTAGTGTCCGAAATTGAAGAATACAGTTTTACAAGCCTTTTTGTAGGCTTATCACAGTCATTGATTACTTTTCCTTTTCTTTAACTCCTAGTATCGGCAGACCTCGGGAAAGTATTTGTAGCATAAACATGATGCTTTGAAGTCTTGAAGTCTTGTAATCCCCCTCGGGTGGTCATCCGAGAACGCCACAATTTCCTTAATGTCGCGACAATCCCTACTGCGTTGGATGATGAATAGCTTACTTATATTTATGTTTATTCGTATATAGCAACGCAATATTCCAGGATAAACAGTTTAATTAAGCTCATCGTGCAAACCAGTTAACTTTACCTATTTAAAGTTGTTGACCCCAACATGGAGGCGGGATAACCATATGATGATTGTTTTCAAACAAATACTACCTGATTTATCTACAGAAACGTCTATCTGAAAGGATTTTCTTGAAAAATGAAACCAAACATAAATAATCCAATAATTTCTTTCATTTACAAACCATATTCGGAATAAGGTTGCAAATATGATAAACACCATCTATGATACAGGGGGCTGCTAAGTTTAGGTTTTACCTGTAAAATAATATGCGGTAATCTATTTCTTACCTATACCCCCTCCCGTCTCCCCGGTCGTGTAAAGTATAAATCTCCTTTTATGATGCCTGACTCGGTTGATGGTTGGATCACTCTGCGAGTACCTTTGTAAGGACGTGAACATCTGTTTTGCATACAAATAAATAATAAACGAACAACCACCGTCACTCGTTTACCGGATACATTTTTGTGTTGCAAAGTCTTTCTCAACGATTTCATTGATTGAATTGTTTGATACTCTGTTTTGATAGGCAATAACTGAACAGTCAAGGAATTTCAACACAGTTTTAAACTAATTGAATTCAAACTTGTGTGATAGGAGACTACGTAATCCGCTGTTTTAAAGTATTATTGGAGGATAGATTGGAATGGAAAAACGTGACAAGCGTAATCAGGTGTAAATGAATATATTTTCTGTTTCAGATACATCTTCCTGTGTCGGAATCCTATATACAGCCGTATCTACACAAGGGTAACAACTTTATTGATGTGCATCGGGTTATGGATCGGGAGTTTCTGTGCCATGGAGTTACCGATCCTGTTGGGATGGGGTGCACACAGCTACGATATGAAAACAATGATGTGTAGCTACTCTCGTCTGGCAAATTATGGATTTACCCTTTTCTTTTGTCTGTTTGCAATCAGTACCCCGATGGTACTGGTCTTCATTTGTTACACCAGAATCTATATTTATGTTCGCGCCTCACAGAGACGTCTTCGACAATTTTCAACAGATTCTTTCGTCAAACGGAGAAGTTTGTGTGCGAATTCTTCCCACATGGGAAGGCTTATGCTCACAAGAAAACGGGAAGAAATTCAACTGGCCAAAACTCTGTTCTTCATTTTCTTTGTGTACTTTTTCTGTTGGGTGCCGTACGCATGCGTGGTTCTCTCTGACCCGGAAGACAAACTGCCAATGGTGGTCCATGTGATTGCAGTTCAACTCGGCCACGGCAACAGCTCTCTTAATAGCATTATATATGCTTCTACAAACAGACAGTTTAGAGAAGGTTACAAACGATTCCTTGCATTCTTATTTCGTCCCATATGCATTCTGGCAAAGATGGGACGAAAACAATCGAACTTTCGAACCAGTGAGATTGATCTGAAGACGCCATCGGCCTGCAGTAAAACACACTCCTCAAAATATTGAATAACACGTCGAAATTAGTCGACTAATACATAAATCCGTGCATAACCAGTGTTATTTCAGAAGAAACGCGACGAAACTGTTCTAAAAGATAAGACAACCCCAGCGTGATGGATTTGCGACGTTACTAATGCCCTGACGCGCCGTCATTTAACCTGACCCCAAAGCGTCCACGCATGTTTGTTTGAGCTTTTGAAGGATATGTACAAAAGCTTGGCTACGTGGCGCTGTTTGAAAGTTCCATTGTGGAAAAGAATGGAAAGAAATTAATTTTATAAACTGTCTAAAGTCGATCACCGTAATATTCGTTTTGTTTATCAACACGCATGACGGTATGCCTATACTTTTTAGTAAATAATACTTTCCGTCCGCTATATTTCCCCCCCATATTACCCCGATGACGTCATTAGGCTATCAGTCTTTTGAGTAAACAGAGGTACAAGAAAAGGGAACGGTTCATTGGGTGGTGGATCTGGCGTAACTAACGTAACAAAATATACATACAGAACAGCGTCACGACCGTCATGGCGAAGTTACATCAGCGTAAATCTTGTCAGATTGATTGATTGATTGTTTGGTGTTTTACGCCGCGCTCAAGATTATTTCACTTATATGGCGGCGTTGCCAGTTTTATTGTGGGAGGGCTCTATGCCCGGAGGAAACCCACGACCTTCCGTTGAATCTTGTCAGAAATAGAAGACCTATTGGTTCATGACATAAAAAAGCACAGCGCTGTTTACTCGCAAAGATTATTGATAAAGTCGTGATATAAAAAGAAAAGGCTACAATGGGTAAGATCAAAATTACTAAAGCATTAACGTCAACAATTACCACGGGAGGTTTTTGTTTATCTCTGCACAGCACATTATGTACATGTCTATCACTGATGTTCTGCTATATTAATAATACGATATAAAATATTCAGATTCGTTACAAACGAAGGATATCAAAACAGGAATAAATATTGCTGACATATTAATATCAATACATGTAGTTATATAGGATTCCTAAAGATTGGATTCTTATTGATGATATTATTGTTTTCGGATTTTTTCCGGGCAATCAGTGTCGTTTAATTGACTAATTCAGTAATTTCCCTGATGATGATTGCAGCTTGCTTTCGAAACCAATGAAGGGCGTCACAGTTTAACACCTTCAGTCAGAAGTGTTTACCCCAACACAAAACGAGTACTATTAAATGTGGCTGAAGTCACGTGATATTAAGCGTTTTCTGACAAGAAATGAGAAACTCTGTTCTGCATTGGTTGATCTCAAAATTGGCAATCAACAAGAAGTGATATTAACCGAAGCAGCGGGTGTGTTGGACGTGGAGAAAAAAGTCCGCTGCTTACAAGAGCGTATAATAGGCTTCGAATTAGCACTTATTTTGAAAATAAGCACACGAATTCCAAATTTTATCTTGACCAAAAATATCAACATTTTCCAGTTCATTTCACTTTCAGTTCTTGGCCTTTACAAATCGCTCAAGCATCTGATTGTATAATAGAACTAAAACGCTCCCCAGATATAACAGGTTTAATGGAAATTTGTCGAATTTTCTCTTCAGATGTATCGAACATTAAATAACCCTATTAAGTTACAACTGATGTGAGAGACACGTGGTCTGATTTTCTCAAGCTGCACAAGGACGATGATTCATTCAAAGTGCTTGCTCATGAACAATTAAACTCTGTTATATGGCTACATTTGAAAAGTGTTGGCTTCGTGCATGCGATTTCAGGTTTATATACCTTCAGAAAATCAGCTGTTGGCTCAGATCGCATTTAAAATCATCGGCAAATCAACCGTCACCAAAATTCTGTGTGAATATCAAATAACCATGCAGGACGACTTTTCGGATCTAGTATTTGATACTTTTAAACACTGCCGTATCATGCATTCGAGTGAGTTCCAATTGGGAGCTTTTCTTTAAGCTATAGGAATATATTAAACAATTTACAATTTCATTTTTAACGGAATTTTCCCAAAATTTAGCAGCTTGTGTCACATTAAATGTCAAACGGATATGAAAGTGGCATGAGCTGCCAAAATTCACACTTGTTTATAATTTCTGATCGTCACGACAGGTTTTTAAGGCCATCGAAAAACTAAATGATTGGCATTGGAATGAGGAAAATCCATACAGTATGTGGCCCGTACGAACCGAAAACGTGTTCGAAAAGTAAACAAAATTTAAATAATCGGGACGACCATTCATTCATTCTAAGCCAAAGTTAGTTCAAAACAATACTTTATTGTACATTTTTGAGACTAGAAGCACTAAAAAGCTTCTGAATTATACGTGTTGAGAAAAATAACCAATAATTTCAACATTCTGTTTTAACGTCAAAATATCAACATTTTGGCAGCTCATGCCACTTTAACGTTTGTAACGACGAAGGTTGAACAGCAGTTGTATAATATGGGTTTATTTCGTTTTCTATCAATTCCGAAGCCTGTAAACTCAAAACCCACTTTAATACAACTCTGATACGTTGATATACACGAAAGCTGTAAATGAATGACATTATTGTTGATAACACAGTGATAGATAAAGGACTTTTTGTAGATATTGTATAAATGAAGATAAATATAGGGACTATATAATTACCACGAAAAGAAAAGATAGTATTATCGTTGAATATTTCAATCGAATTTAATATATGGCCTTCACTAGGTAAATAGCTTTTTATGTATTTGGTACTTTGTATATATGTGTATATTTATTTTTTGTTTAAAATTGAAAAAAGTCCCACTCCTTTAAATTTAGTATCATTAGGACCCCCACCGATATGTCAAATAATGTGATTAAAAATGTACAAATGTATAATATTGAAGATAAATGTGTGCGTTTTTTGTCAGTATTAGGATTTAATTCGAGACAGGCTCCAAATCTCACTATTGTCAAACTTTGAGATATATTGTTTTTTTTTTGTATTTCAGGCGCGAAGCTGTTGTATATTATTCTGCAAAACTCTTGTGATATGGCGATTTTATTGAATATAAAGCAATGTTAATGTTATTATTGAAATTTGTATACAACAACTCTTCCTAATTATTCGCTTTTTCTCGGGATTTAAAATTCTTTCGTCCCGACTCAAAGCCAAATGATGATGAATGAAAATTTGTTGTATGTAAGACCGTATTTGTTACAGTATATGTTTCTATTTGATCATATTGTGATTCTAATCTATTGATATATATATATGTTACTATTTTCATTACATTAAACTTTGCTAAATGAAACCAGATAGTTGCTCTTTTTCCATCTTTTTCCTCTTGTACTTTCTTGTGAGAACTTTTCAATTAGCCCGTACATTATATCATTCCTCACAAACTGAGCAACGATTTGAGCCAAAAATACTCTGAATCTTAAAAAAGGGAGAATGAATAGAAATAGCAATGTTCGAACCACACGTAACCACCAAGGCCACTCTGAGACTTCGGGGATTTACGTACGTAAAATAACCTCTGATAGACTGCAGGTACTTTTGAATGTGGCGACCAGAAAGGTAGCCGTGACACGCACGATTTGCATATCCTTCTGAGGGTCCCGCAAAAGTGTACCCGTGGTAATGTAAGGGACCGAAACACTCGTTTTATTGACTTTCAACCTCGATCAGTTAATATAATTGAAGCATTGGAGAATTCCTGATATGTACCGAAACTGCGTCTGTCTACAACATGTGGTTTTCCGGGCTAAATCAAATATATAAACAAATATCTTTCTGAATGCTATTAGCATTTAATAAATTTATATTTATTTTTATTTTGTTTTTTCGTCTGTAGTAAAATATTTTAATATGTACTTCCGACACCATTTGTATTCTGCCCAAGAATACGGTGATTTACCGTATAAAAAGCGCAGACTCTCCGAGGCGTGTCAAAGCCGACCGGTAGCAGCGAAGATAGCCGAAGTGTGTTCCAACTGCACCAAGGCAACTAAAACGCAGCCCAACTCTTACCGTCGTCCATGTGACGATCAGGGAGAAACTATTCAGCTATAGCGCTGCAACTGTAATTTGATATCACTGCGTCACATCATCAGTACAGGCATACACATATCAATATCACTCAATCAGTTTTCAGCTGATCGACGAATCTGTATCTTCAAAAAGATAGGGATGCTAGCTTCAAACGCCTGTCTAATCTGTTTCCATTATTTTGTCTACGAGCACACCTGGCCACTTTTAAAGATATATTTATACTTTTAGCTAATACAATTTTCTTTTCACATTCCATTAGTTCACAAAGCAATGCATACACCACTTGCGTTAAAGGCCCGTTCTCACTGCGCGATTTGTCGTACCGACTTGCAGGATGCTATTAAAATGGAGGCTTTTAATTGGTCAAAAAGATTTGCCAACCAATCAAATGCATCATTTTGAATCGCATGCTACATGTCCGTACGACAAATCGTCGAGTTCGATTATGTATTCGGCGTACGTCGAACACGGGAGACTGTATGACTTTCTTCGTCTTGGAATTTGTTTATCACTTGACCGATTTATCCGCGCCACGCAATCCCCAAGTAACCAGTGTGCACTAGGATTTCAAGATGCGCCCATGTTATTCATATGCAGATAAACATGTCGATATTAGTTGCTTGTTTTTAGCTTATTGGCGCGTCCAAAATCTCAATGATTGTCTTCACGCACACGCCGTGTGTCCTTCTGCGCACCCGAACGCAGGTTTCTCCTCCGAAATAAGTATGCAATTCTAACTCTAATTTGTTACATGAAATTATTTTCCAACTATGAAATAGTTATTCTGTCATGAAGATGACACTTTTCGATGCAATTTCTTGTGGTGAATCTCAAACGGCGAGCTATTTTATCCAACGCCGTTTATGTGATGAGACAGAATTTGGGTCATCTAGTTAAACAAAAAAAACAACAAAATCTCACTTATAATTATATAATAATTATTTTATTGGCTGTTTTATCGGTAAATATAGCTTATATTTCATCTCGTGGATATAATGAAATATAAATGATTGCACCGATAAACAAAAAAATATCCTCTACGTTGTTCTATTCCACAACATGTAGGCTATAAGCTATAGCAAATCGACATCCTATAGCTAAAGCAAAACCACACATTTGTTTTGTTCAACATGTAGGCGATAAGCTATAGCATCTGGAGCCTGTTTCACTAAACGGCGTAAATGGCTACGCCGCTTTGTGAAACAGGGTCCAGGGGATTTTGGGATGTAACTATCTACAAGGGTAATAGATATCAAAAGACTTGGTATCTAGATTATAAAGTATTCTTCAAACCTACTGACACGCATCAACTGCTACGTGCTGGTTCATGCCACCATCCCCACACTTGCAAGGGAGTCTTTAAGTCACAGGTTTTGAGAACCGTAGTTCTTTAGATTTTTTTGCAGCCAGGCTTGTTCTGTATTTTAACGGCTCTTCTTCCCAGGTAATATTCTGTTGGATAACTCTGAATGATCAAATCTGACACATTAATCCAAATTAATTCTCCCCTTCTGCTCCTGATACGCTTACTCCACCTTCACGACTGTGTTATTACCCCCAAAGTAATTATCCAGTACATCAGGTAAATGCTTTAAGATGCGATGCAAATTCGATTTATACTTGCTAGATCGCTTGCCGAACCTTTTGAAATACTAAATAGCAGATCACCTCAATTTCCGCTTCACCTCCGCTGCAGATACCAAGCACAAATGTTTGGAAAGGGAAAGTCTTGGGGTTCAAACGATGTAATCTGTTTACCCTTTGTGCTTGAACTTGGACCCGGGAAGGGGTCTGGATAAAAGTATTATAACATTGGTGTTTCAGTATAATAAGGCCAGTATCAATATGATCGAGATTATAATAGAGGAATACAACTGCTTCAAAAAGCGAAAAGCCAGCCATTGCTTATAAAAAGAACAACAGTTTGAGAGAGCCTTTGAGACAGGGTTAAATTCCGTTGGTTGTCTTTTACTTCGGTATTTCGGATGGAATCATAATTTTTAATGTCTTTTCCGATTATCATATTCTGTTTAAGGGACCTATTCTATTTTGATCTATGATATTTTTAACGTCAGATTTGTTGAATGGCTTCCAGAGATTGTAGATGGGTCGACACGACATCAATGCGTCAGTACACATACGGTCGGAAAAAAGTATTATAACATTTGTGTTTCAGTATAATACGACCATCTTGAATATGGCCAGGTTTTAATAGAAGAATACAGACTACTTCAAAGTAAAATGCTTTCACCTCTAAGCCAAATGCCAGTTTATTAAAAGAGTTTAACAGTTAGGGTCAAACTCCGTGGTCTGTCTTTCACCTAGGTATTTCTGATGAAACCAAAATTGTCATTTTTTTCCTTTTAGCATATTTTGTTTAATCCCAGTTGATCGATTTTCTTGTCATAACTGAAGGTGTGTTCAATCTTGCCATTATGTTATGCAAAGCGTTCCACAAATTTCTACTGACTATAAAAGCCTCGTCTGTCTTCATCCTAATAACCAGCATGAGCCATTTATTACGACCTATGATTGAGTATAAAGGTCCAAATTACATACCCTCTTTTTAACACAATATAAACTTGTTTCCATGGTAATTTTAGACAAGAAAATATCCCCAGTGCCCGTATGTTTTAGTGTTCATAAATCAATTAACCAATCAGTCAATCAATCAAATAATCAATGAATCAAAACCAATTTACCAACAACCATCCAACCAATCAAATCAGAATAAAATTATTCCCGTGATCTTGCATTCTAGAAACCTCCAAAATGGTTTTGTCATTATTCATTATATCATTTTCTATAGAATTTCCGGAGTACATAATTTGTTTTAGTAAAAATAGGAGCGCGTTTAACGGATATATTATCATTCTGTAATATGAAATATGGTTACAGTGACATGAGCTGCCAAAATGTTGATATTTTGACGTTAAAACAGAATGTTGAAATTATTGGCTTTCTAGAGGTTTTTTAGTACTTCTAGTCTCGAAAATGTACGATAGAGCATTGTTTGGAACTAACTTTGGCTTAGAATGAATGGTCGTCCCGGTTATTTAAACTTTGTTTACTTTTCGAACACATTTTCGGTTCGTACAGGCCACTTACTGTATGGATTTTCCTCATTCCAACGCCAATCGTTTAGTTTTTCGATGGCCTTCAGAGCCTCTGATTGTCGTGACGATCAGACGTTATGAAATGAAAAAAGTGTGAATTTTGGCAGCTCATGCCACTTTAAGTTAGAGTTGTTTAATGTCTGTCAGAGATTATGGAAGATATTTTGAGATGGTGGGCGAGACAACCACAATGCGTGGGTAGCACGTTGACACTTGTTGATACAACCAGACTTTTCTTGACCTTGGCGTTGTCATTCAGTTAACTCTTTCTAAACTAAAAATTCTAAATAGATATAGATTGTTCTTTAGAACAAAAAGATATAATAAAGATATTCAGACAAGATAGAAGTCCATTGATTTGATTTTGGAAGCGGATATCCGTGCTTATTACTGAATAGTTTAACTTCTTATCTGTACAATGAGTTCGTCACCTTCAATTTGCTAACGACGAAACTATTGAATCAATACTAAATAATTCGGCTAATGTTATTCGGTTCATTAACCGACAAGTTAGTAACACTATGGTTTTGTTAATTCCCTTATTCACTTTGATATTGATGAGTCTATTGAATCTGCTTTCACCGGATGCTTTATGATTTCCTCAGGTAATGCGGCGGTTTATTCTCCATTCATAAAACCTCATCAATAGTGCGAGGTTAGAGTCTACATATCTTGAAAAGAAAAATCAGCCACACCATCAAATGAGAACCCACTGTTATAAGGGGCATGAGCTGCCAAAATGTTGATATTTTGACGTTAACACAGAATGTTGAAATTATTGGCTTTTTTTCTCAAGACATATAATTCAGAGGCTTTTCAGTGCTTCTAAATTCAAAAATGTTAGATAAAGTAATGTTTTGAACTAACTTTGACTTAGAATGAATTAATGGTCGTCCCGGTTATTTAAATTTTGTTTACTTTTCGAACACGTTTTCGGTTCGTACAGGTCACATACTGTATGGATTTTCCTCATTCCAACGCCAATCATTTAGTTTTTCCATGGCCTTCAAAGCCTCGTACTGTCGTGACGATCAGAAATTAGGAAAAAGTGTGAATTTCGGCAGCTCATGCCACTTTAAAGTACCAAATTTGGCACCTTCCCCGTTCATCCTGATTGTCAGATACATTAACAGTTGGAATAGTTTGTATGTACTTACACGTCGATTGGTACTTTTGTCGCCATATAACCTTAGCTGTTGAGTGTGACGTTGAGCCCCAATCAATCAGTCAATTAAACAATCAATCAATCAAAATACTGCTTTTATGTAAACTCACTAGACCAGTAACAATAATACGTGTCTTATCACTTACTCTTCAGATTAAATAACCGATTAACTCAAAATTTTGTATTAACGGAAAATGTCACCATTTTGGCAGCTCATGCCGCTTTAATCAACGCGTTTTAATATTGAACAAATTCCGGTTATTTAACAGATCTATTAGAACCATGCAAAACCAACTTTCCAGATCTTCTCAAAATATTTGTACTGTATCGCTGTCATTGATCTGAACGGTAATATTGTGAGAAGCGTCATGTTGAATTTTTACTTAGCCAACAACTGGTTGGAGTTTGCTACTAGTCAACTGGCTGAGTCCAGTCAGACTCGTATGTATCGCAGATATTAAATTTGTGGGGAAAAGAAGCCAAAATTAGTTTATGAATTGATCCAATCTCCCACTTATATCCGGTATTGGTGATTCAAATCTAAGTAGATTAATAAATAGGTTATCTAACGAGAGCCAGTGTGTTAAGATGAATATCACTCGCGTCTATTAATTTTCATATCACGAGCCTCTGGCGAGTGACATTGGAAATTAATAAACGACAGTTGGATAATCTTTTTCTCACAGACCAGAAGCCGCAAGCTGGACAAGCACAATTTAATGAAAGAGCAACATACCAGAAGCCGCTGGGATGATGGTAACCGACGAGAAGTCTGCAGACTTGATTATATTTAAAGACAATCCTAGGCTGACCAGTCCATGGGAAACACGTGAAGTTTTACAATAGACGTACAAATTGATAGGACGCTCAATATCCTGTCTCGTGTATTGGTTTGTTGTAGAAAACAAAACAGAGAAACCATTCAAAAGGCTTTCATGACATGATGTTATTTTTATTCTATGGAGACTTGGTGGGATTCTATCATAGGATTTGGCATATTATAAGCTGTATTTCAGGTTAGAGAAATAAAATATTTGACAGTTGTTTGCACGAATTTGATAGTTCTCATCAGGACAGTGTCTTAATAAGGCATAAAAAGAACATAGACAACGGATTATCATTAAAAGCCAGTATTTTCTTGGCTTGAGTCCAAGTATTGTCCAGAAAACGTTACCATTTTATTAGGCGTTGGTATTAAAGGATTTCTGAACAGGACTTAAAAGCTACTTTGCGTTGGTGTATGGACTAAATATAAATGTGAAAAACACAAAATGTAGCGAAACAACTATGGTGTTAGTTTCCTTGTTGTCAAAATAGGAGTGAGGAAGAAAACGCATATTTTCCGTAATTTCTCGGACAAATTTGCCAAAATCATACACGATCCTCATACAAAAATCCCTTAACGTAACTTAAGGCTAAATGACGCCACGTCCCAAAGGTATTTCTTATATAACTTGCTGCTAGGCTTATTGTGGTTTGAACAAACTGCACCATGTCAACATTCCATGTGAAAGAGAGTTACATGTATACTCATAGACTTGACGTAATAACAACGAAATGGTTTGGCAAATTAAGCAGAGAATACTAAGCCATCGTGTAAACTTTTGGTCAAAGTTTTAAGAGGGAGTCTCTTCAGGAATAATCGTTTGTGATTTTACTGATGTATAAATGTAACCTCTCTACATCCTATGAAACCAACCTAACAGTTTTGGTTATTTGTTATTGCAAATCAAAACTATAATTGTTTCTGGCTAGCAGTATCTTACGCAGCATGTCATATGACGTTCACATAGTAGCATTACGCCCAGGTAGAAAAGGAGGACTGGACGAATGTATAATGAGCTGGATTATTATTGTATCCTATTCTCCGCCGTGGCCTTCCTGCTATTTATGAAAAAGGGAATTCACTATACCTTTACTATCAGTATTTAATACAATATGCGTTCTACCACTTAGTGTAATGTTGCAATAGTTTTGAAATAAACACAGGGTATCGCAAAACGTGCAGACTCGTTCATTGCGCGGTGTTTTTTGTATCAACCTCCCTTTTCTAAAGGTGATGGCAATCTAAACAGAGAAGTTAATACTTCGCATGCGAGACTTATGTTCTGAAGCGAAGGCGAGGTAAGCATGTGGGCACGATTTTTTTCATTTTGTTTTTATTAAGACTGGATATATGCGGGTTAATGCTACATTCAGACTAATTATTTTACAAAATGAAGCTGAAGAGGATAATACATCCCAATAAAGCTGTTAAATAAACTGGTCTTTTAGCGATTGTTTGACTAATGCAAGTAATAAACTGCCATTTTGAGGAGCCAACAAATCCAATTTTCAATGTTAAATTAAAACAGCAAAATGATATTAAAAGTGTAGAATTTTGGGAAAAATGAAAATTTATTAACTTTCTCTAATTGAGAAAATGCAGAATTTCATTCTAAATGTATCCATTGTTTCTACATTTTTGCTCCGATAGTGGCTTATACTGAAAGCATTGGATATGTTTTCGACAAGGTTTAAAAGTATCTATAGAGACTCCTGAGGTTTCTGTACACAGCTGGTAATAATCTTGCCACATCAGACACACTTTCATATACACCATTGACAGTTCCCTTGAGAGGAAGACATTGCTTTTGAAAATGACACATTGATCTTTGCGTAAGAAGCGAATGCGGATTTCCCAGATGTAGTGTCTATATGGCAGGTGTAGTATGTTGAAAGATCGTAGAAACCAGAGACAAGATTGATTGATTGAGCAGCTTGTTATTCCGTTGTATTGATACAGTGTACGCGCCTCTACAGTTATATGCACGCATCTCTTACAGTACAAGCTTGGATGACGTAACTGACATTCTACCCCTCCTGCATGTGCGTGCCGTGTGCAAATATACATGTTATTCTCACACTACACCCCCGATAATTCAACTCCCAGACAGTGTGTTATTTTTTGCATAATCAACGTGTGAAATTATTGCCCAAGTAACGTTATGACATCACGAGAGAACTGTCAAAATTGACGTCACAAATGAATTACGCCATCAGTCATTATGACGTTATAATAAGGCGTCCAGCATCCAACCCAACATTGAAGGGACTGTGATGTTGTCGTTGGTGACGTCATTTCTGACGTTACAATGCCTTATCGAGTCTTTCTTCAGACAGCCATTCTTAAAAATAGAGCGACGTCACCAAACATTTTCTTAAGTAGAGTCGTGTTTTTTTAATAAAAACGCTGTATATTTTGTGTAGTGTGAGAAAAAGATTATCCAACTCGAACCAGTGTGTTACAATGAATATAACTCTCGTTTATTAATTTCCAAAGTCACTCGCCAGAGGCTCGTGGCTTTGAAAATTAATAGACTCAAGTGATATTCATCGTAACACACTGGCTCTCGTTATATAACCTCTATTTATATAAAGTAGAGATGACTTTTCAAACGACATCGAGTCTGTAGTGCAACATCGGCTGGTAGGTTTACCTCCCCCGGAAGAAGTGATATTTTGCTTGTTATCATACAAAATGAAGGATTTAACCTGATAATGTTGTGAGTGTGGTTATATTCTCTCCTTTACTATTGAAAACTGGGCTGTCATGAACGTATACAGTCATCAAAGGGTTGATTTCACAACATTTCCCCCGATAGCGTCGTCAGCAACCCAGCCTGTCAAAGCGGTAGCCATAGTGACATTATGTCATTCTGCTTCAAAATATCTGGGTCAACCGTTGCACGTGACCAAAGCTTATCGTTGATTGGTTAAAAGTTCCCACTCTGTCCCGAGGGAGGGAAAAGGAACGGCAATCAACAACAGGTCACTTTTTCCTCATTTTTCTCAATTATCGGGGTAGAATCGACTTTAATACCTTCGTCTTGGTGTTTTTTGCGTAACCCGATACCGCTGAACGTTGGTTCGTACCTCGTCATACCCCTCGAATGCTGCGCATTCTCGTGGTTTGACTCGGTACGAACCAACGTTCAGCGGTATCGGGTTACGCAACAAACACCTCTACGGCGGTATTAAACCCTTAAATATACATGAAAACGGATTAATCTAACGTTACTACAACAGGGCGTCACGTGATGCTCCTTCTGGGATGTAATTTCGAGTCGTCTCAGCCCTAACGGTAAACCCATAGTAACCCTGGAATATCTTCTTTTTTTTTTGGTTTTTACATTTGTATTATTCCTTAATTCATGATATTTTCACTTTAATATGTGTATCTTAGCTAATAGTTGTTTCTATAGTTGCGACCATACTTTAATGTTCTGGCACTGATATATTTACTATTATTATTAGCCGGTGATGTTGAACTATACCGCGGGTCGACAGGGTCCAAGTAAACAGTGTCTGTCTATTAATCACCCAACTAAACATTTGTGGGTTAAAATAAACTAGACATTGCCTAAGCCAATTTGCTTGACTTTGACATTATTGCATTTATTGAAAGCCACCTTATACTATCTCTATTCCAAATGGTTCCATGGTACTACCCGTTTTTGCGAAAACTTTTGTGCCAAAAATTTGTAAGTTTAAACGTCATATATGTAACTACAAAAAGTTGACTGGAATCAATTGAGAAATATATTAAATAAATTCGATTGACTTCATGGTCTTGACGGTTCCAAAAATGTCGATGATATGTGTACGTTTGTATGTAGTACCATCATGGATGCGGCGGTAAAAGCTATACCAAATAACACTGTCTTAATAAACCCAACTGATAAACCTTGTATAACAAAGGAAAATAAATTACAGGTTAAGACTCCTGATAAAGTGTTTCAAATATCTCGAAAATTTGAGACTGTTATGTTAGAAATTATGTTAGAAATGAACGTGTTTTGGAAATGCTTTGGAAGAGTAGGACAAGATGGCGGCAAGTGTAAAGTCAAGTGCAAAGTCTGATCGTAGATTCTGCCTATTTATATCGTTCATATTGGTTTCTGTCTGGATGATCCGTACCGTGACTTCTATGAAAGATCTTCAATCATCAAGATACAAATTTGAGGAAACCTACAGGTTGGTTTTTGTAAACTCCAGCACTACATCGCACAGTCCTTATGGTATACTTGTAGCCCACAACGAAATATGGCCATCCACTTACTTCAACAACAACAAAATATTGGGCCATCGCAAGATTCACTTACATTATTATAATCTGATGATATTACTACTATCCAGTTTAATCCTGGACCGTGCCCTTCGTGTGAAAGAAGCATCGAATCGTTTGAAGCCAAAATTGAATGTACGGGCTGTTGGATTTATTATCATATGACCTGTGTTCAAATGT
Organism: Lepidochitona cinerea; assembly: GCA_963971465.1. Classification (NCBI taxonomy): domain Eukaryota; kingdom Metazoa; phylum Mollusca; class Polyplacophora; order Chitonida; family Tonicellidae; genus Lepidochitona; species Lepidochitona cinerea. The sequence continues at coordinate 25,394,766 of OZ020563.1, read as the reverse complement.
CTGTGTTTGATCTTGTTGACATATGGCGAGATGAATCTACCTGGGCTTGTACAGATTGTTCGCCTTGTTCACTCAGCCCTACTGCCATTACCACAGGCTGTAGCCCTACTACCAATACGCCGGGCTTTAGTAACCAGCTGACAGAGGTGTCCTCAAACACAGGCGAGTCACATAATCCATTCTCATTACTCCCCAGGAAAGGTCTCAAAATAGCACACCTGAATATCCAGTCGGTCGTAAACAAAATCGACGAACTGCGACAGGTACTGTTTACCGCCAACAACAGTTTAGGGCTGCTTGGCCTAACTGAATCTTGGTTAAATGACAATATAAGCAATAAGGATATCGATATTGCTGGCTATGTGTCAATAAGGCGCGATCGTCAGCAAGTAGAATACTCAAAGGATTCTGGGGGTGGTGTTTTGCTCTATGTGAATAACTCACTCCCATTCAAACGACGTAAAGACCTTGAGCACGATAATATAGAAATGTTAGCCATAGAAATTTGTATTGCTAACAGCAAACCAATTATTTGCCTTTTCATGTATAGACCCCCCGACTATGACCTTCAGACCTGGTGCCACCATAGCCAAGTTTCTCTAAACATCATTAAGTCGGAAAACAAAGAACATATACTACTTGGTGACTTTAATGTTGATATCGAAAAGGACAACAGCAATACAAACTTTTTGTCAGACTTTATGGATAATTTATATGGATTGAGCCAGATGGTACAATCCCCCACCCGGATAACCCAGCACTCGTCCTCCATAATAGATCACATCTATACTAGCAGTCCAGAAACAATAAAACAATGCTGCACTGTCAACTATTCTATCAGCGATCATCTTCCAATCTGTATCACTCGTAAACTTTCCATTTCTAAGAAAACATCTCCACAAACTATAAAATACCGATGCTGTAAGAACTTTGTAGAGAGTGACTTCCTTCTGGACCTCCAATACCAGCCCTGGAATGTGATAGAGATTTTTGATGATGTGGAAGATATTTTAGCAGCTTGGACACACCTATTTACGGACGTACTTAACAGGCATGCTCCATTAAAGGAAAAGCGTGTGCGATATGGTCGACGTCCTGATTGGTGGACTAACGACATTACGCACGCTATGCGCATGCGCGATAGGACAAATAAAAAGACAAATTTTACGGAGTTCAAACGTTGGCGTGGTGACGTGAAAAATCTTATTTATCACGCCAAAAAGTCTTTCTACCAGCGTGCCCTGGATATAAATAATCAATCCGCCTCGACTTTGTGGAAACACTTCAGAGAACTGTCATCTTCAAATAACCCAAATGTCACGACATCGAGGTTGGAATTCCAGGGTACCACTTCAGATTCACCTGAGGAAATAGCTGACACTTTTAATGTTTGGTTCTCATCAATTATAAAAACACTTGCTCCGAACAATTCATACGAAACTGAAAGCTACAGAGCCAAATTAGTGAATTTTATAAAGGAACGCAAACGTAATCTAGATAATTTTGCTATACCTGTTGTATCTGAAAATTTTGTTCGTGACCAGTTGGGCAAACTGGACATAAATAAATCAGCCGGTGCAGATAATATAGCTGCTAAATTCCTAAAACTTTCAGCGGATGTTATAGCACCTCAACTTACCTTTATATTCAATAAGTGTATAACTAGCTGTACTTTCCCTGTACAATGGAAGTATGCAAAAGTACTACCTCTTTTTAAAAAGGGCTGTAAAAGTGACCCTAGCAATTACCGTCCAATCAGTTTGCTCCCCATAATGTCAAAAATTCTAGAAAGACACGTATATAACCATTTTACTGAATATCTGGAAGAAAACAATCTTTTCTATAACAAACAGTCGGGATTTCGATCATTCCATTCCTGCCAAACGACTCTTACAACTCTACTAGATGAGTGGAAATATAACATTGACAGGGGCAATCTGGTTGGTACTGTACTAATAGATCTGCGTAAAGCTTTTGACCTGGTCAGTCACAGTATCTTAGCAGAAAAATTAAGGTTGTATGGAGCAGACGAATCGGCCTTACAGTTTTTTAATTCTTATCTTCATTCTCGAAAGCAAACAGTTCACTTTGGTGGCTGTGTTTCTAGCGAGACTACGATCTCCCTCGGTGTGCCCCAAGGGTCGATCTTGGGACCACTTATGTTTTTACTATTCATCAATGACCTGCCACTCTGTACAAATGGTAATTACACCGATATGTTTGCTGACGACACTACATTATTTAATCATGCAAAATCAGTAGCAGAGTTAGAGTTGAAATTAAACACGGGACTGAAAGGAGTAAGTCAGTGGTGTTTAGAAAATAAAATGAGCATAAACGTAGACAAAACTGTATGTATGTTAATTACTACAGCACAAAAGCGATCTCACCTAACTAAAAATAATCTTAGTTTAAATCTGAATGGTGAGACTGTTGTTAACTCGGACTGTCAAAAACTTCTCGGAGTTAACTTTACCAACAATCTATCCTTTAAACCACACATAGATCACATTGTAAAGAAGGTTAAAGTTAAGATATATCTGTTAACAAGAATCAAAAACTATTTACCTATGGCGGCTAGGCGACAATTTTTTAACAGCTACATATTACCCCACCTTGACTACTGTATCACCGTATGGGGTAACTCAAACTCTAATGACCTCCGTAAACTAAATAGTCTTTTAAAACGCAGCATGCGTTTAATCTTAAATGTTGATTACACCATTGGCTCAAAAGAACTGTTTCAAAGTATGAAATGGTATCCTCTTGAATACAGGTACAAATATAACCTAGTGTTGATGGTTTTTAAAGCACTAAACGGTTTGTTGCCGAATTATGTGAAAGACCAAATTAAATTTAAGACTTCTGGTAGAGCATTACGATCTAACTCTGATGGTAATCTGGAGGTGCCATTTACCAGAACTGAGCTCCTTAGACGCTCCTTTAGAGCTGAAGCTCCACGTCTATTTAATGAGCTACCAAAATCAGTGCGTTTATGCCAAACTCTTCAAACCTTCAAACCAGCATGCTACAAACATTTTTTAAATGAATTTAATAACTCAATTGACTCTTAATCAGATATACAAATATTTAATGTAGATATATATATATATATGCTTGTATGTATGTGTATGCGTGTGTGTGAGCGTGCGCGTGTGTGTGTGTGTAGAGAATGATAAGACAGTAATACTGCTATTATAAATATTTAAAAATATAAAAAAATGACATCTGTTTTATTGTACTGTGATAAGAGATATTTCATATATTTTTTTTATTTTTTTTTTTTTTTATTTTTTTTTTTTTTTTGTATTCATATTTCATTGTCTGTGATAAATTTTGTACAGTTTACATATGTATTTCTAACATTATGAATTTCATAAGCAATTCTTACATTTCACAAATCAATTTTAAATGACAATTTTTATTGTTCTGATGTGAATTTATTATATATGTTATAATCCTCGACCCTCATGAAAAGAGGCTTCATTGCCTATTGTGGCCATCGAGTTAAAATAAAGACTATTATTATTATTATTATTATTATTATAACTATGGAAACCATGTACTCATATCTTATGAACAGCATTGGGATTACAGCCCCGGGGATGATGGTCATTTGTACGGCCAATGACTTATACAGCTTCAGATTGAACTCTATTTGCCATTAGGATGCAGGAAATGATAAACCATATTAGACATAATGTAAACAGATGTAGAAATATGGATCGTTAGGCCTTTGTGGGTCTTCTTTATAGTAGACACCTAATAAAATGTTTATCCAGCCGTGTATAGTAAGAAATTATTTTGCCACTCATAGAAAGTCGAATATTAGTATTCCATATTACATCCAGATACCTTAGCATTACTGAGAAGTTGGAAACTGACTGACTAAAATACAAAGAAAGCGCCTTAAAATATATTCTCAGAAATTCAAGAACAATCCAACTAACAAGCATTAGCGTAATTCTCAATAGCAATAGAAAATTGAAAGATTTACCTCGACCGATCGAGAAACATCCATACACATTTAAAATGGGGATAATAGAAAAATAGTATTATTTACATTTGGTAATTTACACTCTGAATAAACAATCATCAATACCATTATCTTTACCTTTAATGTGTCTGTGTTAATCTTAACAAACGCTGAATTTTACATTTTAGCTTAATCAAAAACACTAGGAGGTTCTGTTACTAAAAACAACAATAGGTTCATTTGCTGAAGCAATATAAACTCGGAAATGTGGCCAACCCACAATAAATGATCAACATTCTCTCTCAATAGTTGCGTAAGATAGCTGGCATTTCTCACATTTACGTGAAAAACTTAAAAAAATGGATGATCGATGCCACAACTACCTTCTTGTTATAAAACTGCGCCAGCATACAGAGTATGACTTTAATCTTATCTTTTACAATCAGGCACCAGACAATTTGAAATGGTGCCAACCTTAACTTTAAGTGCCTAAGCGTCTTTGAAAGGTGGCTGGCGAATTCCACTTACCAAAAGGCATAACTTTGTACTGGAACATTTCTTTTGGCGTGAAGAATGCTAAATTTCCAGAAACCCTATCTTGGAGTGGTATTTGTCAAAAGCCTTTAAAAACGTAAAACGTTGACATTTTACCGCAGGCGTTAATACACTCTACAATCGGTATAGGAAAGTTATTTGGTTGGTAAGACTAATTAACTTTCCGGTAATCCGTGCTCTTTCGATACGCACCGTCAGGCTTTAGCACTAGTATGCACAGAGAGCTCCAACTGCTGTTGTTGCCGAATTCGGGATTGGTTGGATTCAGCCTGTAAGGATGCTGTTTTTTGGGCGAAGAGTTTTCACCACACACAAAAGGAACATCAGGAAACAAACCTCAGAGATCAAACTTTGAAGCTGGTCCATGTTGGGAAGGCTCCAAATGCTACAGTTTTATAAAAACGTTCTATAACAATTTCGAAGTTCTCCAATCGTGTCTTTGGCTTTCAATCCAAAATTCTGGTGTTCCAAAATCCTGGAATTTAGACTTTTCGACGAAAGAATTATCAGGGTCAGTAGCAGCTAAGTTAATTGATAAAAACGGTTTATTGACAACACCATTTCTGCCCAAGCCTCCTATGCAATTAACGCCCGACACTTCTTTCCGATACATCATAGAAAGGACTTAAAACACGATGCAAACTCGATGAATACGTGCCAGATCGAGGAACCTTTTTTCGACAATCCCACAACAAATATCAGAAATGGCAGTGAATCTTAATTGAGACTCCTCTAACAAAGTGTAAGTTATCGCTGGCAAAAATTTCACAAGCAATACGAAAGAGAATTATCTACGACAGAGCCACCAACTATTTATCTGGCGTTAATACAATATATATTAATGTGTATTAAACTACATGCTGGCAAAACAAAAAATACCCCATAAATTTGAAAGTTTTTTGCAGGGTTCGATATTACATGTTGAAGGCGTTTGTGATATTTCTGGTTCATTGGAGAAGGGAAGACAAGTCCCAAGAAATGGAATAACATTAGTATCAGCTGACATTATAGTTCGTGGAGTAAATCTGTAACCTATTGTTCAGATGTGTCATCAAGTAGTAGGCCTATGTAGGAATGTCAAATACTCTAAATTTAGAAACATATTTACAGAAATAAAAATAGAAAAATAACAAATACATTTTGAGTAGCGTTTACAGAAATAAACGATAATCAAGAATATAGTTATGACCAATGTTTGGCTATATTACAGTGCAGCAAGAGGCACCTGCTCCTTGTGTAAATAATAACCAAATTGAACATGGAAAGAAAAAGAAAACAAAGATAAAAACAGGAAAACTCTCTGGGCTAATAGGTGATTTGCCAATTACTTTCAAATGGCGTAATTTGGCGACGTCACAATTACTGCCCCAATTAGTAGACCGGACAAAGGATCCGTCTGTTTTTAACTTCAAAGTTTCGGTATTTTACAATAAATATAACAAATGAAAACCTATATTGACTAAGTGGCTTGTCCGGTGCAAGATTGATGTCACGACGTAATTTCATTGTTGCGCGCGAAACTGGCAAATGGTCTATTTGTTGGGCGTGATTATTCACTGACACTATTGTTTCACTTAAAGGCACACTTGCCGCCGTAGCCTGTTTAAATTTGCTAAGAAAACCAATTTACATGAGCTTACTACGACTAATTCCACTAAACTTAAACATAGGACACATAAAACATGTCTATTTAGCTTTAGACTGTAAAAATGGGGTGAAAAACAAACTAAGAATCGAAGCCTGATTACAACAACAACGATCAGTGTCGGTCAACTTTCGTGTTGGTTTACCCTCCGTTCAGGCCTTTGTATCTGTGGTTTACACTCAAACAATTACCAGCAGGCTTTTCCAGTCGCTGTTAACCGATCGTCAGTCTGTATTTCTCAGATAAATAGGCCTACGTAAAATTACACTGTGCCGTTAGTTCACTCACTCGACTGAAACATAAAATCGCCAATAGGGGGCAGATCGGTTTGTTTACGTTCCGGGTACGTAACAATTCAAATTTTCAAATTCAAATTAAAAATACAAAGTGACGTCCAAACTTTTAAATTTTGGTAAAAATAGAAAGTTCCTAACTTATATTGTCTGGGAAAAATACAGAATACGGTCTTTCTTTTTTAATGTAAACAATATTCCTGATTTTCGCGGCAAGTGTGCCTTTAAAGTACTGGTTGACGGTGATGTAGCGTTTGTCAGCGTGGGTGAGACTAGAAGTGTTGAAGTGACGTGATTCGAGTGATTTCGATGGACAAGCGTAATAGTTCACTGTGACAAAACATTAATACAATCAGCAAGTATAACATTAGTGATCTGATGAAAAGATTATGTAACTATTGAGAAAATCTTTCATTGTGGCACAGCAGTTGAAAATAAAAAGCTAGGGAAATTATGGAAAATAGCAACTAAAAACGTAAATACAAGATGTACTATTAGATTTCAATCTATGACAAGGGTTGCACTAAAGGAGGCTTACGTTGTCTAGAAATGGCTGGGGATGGGGTTTTAGCTCAAGTTTATTCACTCTAAAACCACTCAGGGTGGCATGAGAGGTTACAATTTACATGGCGACACTTTAAACAACATTTGATAATACAAATATCACGGTATGACAGAGAAATAACGAATAAATATAATAAATACACCTATTGCATTAGATTGATTATGATCATTGTATATCTTATACATATTAGGTCTACAACAAAACATCAGCTCTATTGAATTTCATTCACTAATTCAATAATTTAAGTCCTGCGTTTTTAAAATTCACAAGATGTTTAAGTGATTGGACATGTCTGTTTTGAAATAACTCTCTGGTCTTAATTGCACTACGTCTTAAATAACAAAATCGCGGTAAGTATTTCTGGCGACATGGTAACAATCTAGTACAGTGGAATAAAAAATGGAATTCGTCACCTACGCTGTTAGTTTGGCATAATGTGCAATATCGTTCAGTTGATGGAACGTTGCGCCATCTTCCGGTTTCTACAGGTAGTCTGTGACTAGAACATCGCAATCTTGTTAATATTTTCCTATTTTTTCCATTAAGAAGCAGTGGGTAGTCTTCTCGTTCGAAATTTGTTTTTAAAATTCTGTACATATTTCCTTTTGTAGAGTTTAACATTTGGTACTGCCAGTTTTGCCTATATTGGTCATACAATGTTTGCTTAACAGTTGTGATTAAATATACAACATTATTTACATGTTGTAAAACCCGTGCTATACAATATTTGTTTAATTTTGTTTAGCCATGAAAATTGGTAAATATGGTTAGTGGCAAATGTGAATTTAAACAGGAGAGAAGACATTTTTGTTTATTGTCGCTGATCAACTTGACCCAGTATGAGAGCATTTTGACATAAACATCAATATTTGAAGGACACACACCCATCTTTTTATTTGGGGTACTCATTTTGACACCAAGCAAGTTTTTACAATACTTTAGGAAAAATCTCTCAATCAATTCAATGTTTTCGTATCCCCATATTTCAGAGCCATATAGAGCTTTTGGTTGTACCATTTGTTTGAACAGTTTCAATTGGAGGTCAACTGGTAAGCACAAGTGGTTAGATTTTTTATATACGGCGAATAATGTTTTGTTGGCTTAAGCTATAAGTGTTTTTTTGAAACTTTTTATATATTTACCGGAGTATTTCATCAGAAGGCCAAGATAGTTATATTCATTTTCTAATTGAATTACATGTTCTCCAAAATTGAAATTACATCGGTTTGTTGTACGCTTTCCAAAAACAACTATTTTTGTTTTTCTAGGTTTTACTCTGACTGGGTTTTCACTCGAACGACCTATGTGGGATGGTTGCCAGTTACCAGCGGAAGGTCGTGGGTTTCCTCTGTGCACAGAGCCCGGTTTTCTCCCACAATAAAACTGGCAACGCCGCCATATAAGTGAAATAATCTTGAGCGCGGCGTAAAAAACCAAACAATCAATCAATCTAGGTTTTACTTTCAGTTTCCAGTCAATACAGTATGATTCAAAGGCAGACAAAGCATTTTTCATGTTGTACTTGTTTGCTGTTGGAAAATAGAACCGTATCATCTGCATAGAGCAACACAAGAATTTGTACAAATATGTGCAATGTATCATACATTTCCTGAGATAAATTTTGAATTCCAGTTACATCATTGCTTTTCAAAAAATTCTCTAAGTCATTTAATTAAATAGAAAACAGCAGGGGTGGAAGATTTTCCCATTGGCGTACACCAGTTTCACAGAAGAAGAAATCACTCTTTGAATTAGCACCAGCTACACATGACTTAATCGAATGGTACAATTTTTTTTATAATTCCTTAGCATTTTCCATTAATACCTTCATTAATGAGTTTTAAGAACAGACCACCTCTCCATACAGTATCAAATGCTTTTTCAAAATCTATAAACGCACAATACAATTTACATTTGGATTTAATAAAATATTCAATAATATTGTCAGTGACAGAATAACCTTTTCTGAAGCCAGTCTGTGTGGCATTGATAGTGTTGTTCTCCTCACAGTATTTAAGCCTCATAATTATTACTAACTGTCCTAAAGTGGCGACCGAAACTGTTCTCCTGACGTCATAGGAAATCCCCATTTCATAAATAGCTTTGACGAAACATGTCCCCCGCTTCCGACATATGTTTATACGGCTGTCGCCTTCTCTAACATATAGAACTTACGGCTATTCTATAGCTTTAAACTCGTGATTATACCTATGACAAGATGTGCCCATGAAAAATAATTAAAGACATATTTTTTTACTAGTTATTTACTAAATTTAGAGTATTTGACATCCCTATATACTACTTGATGGCACATCTGAATAATAGGTTACAGATTTACTCCACGAAATATAATGTCAGCTGATACTAATGTTATTCCATTCCTTGGGAAGAGTAAAGAACCTTGGTGAGTGGAACGTAAATTAAAAAGCGGCTATATATTAGTCAACTGCAGATATTGCCCAGACTTGTTGGGGCCGCTCAGAGTGGAGGTATCTACGTTATACATACGTATACAACTCGATAAAACGAAACATCAAAGCCTGTCCAGACTTGTTAGGGAACCATGCAATCAGAAAGATAAGCATGCTGGTTATAATTACTGTAATATCATTCTTTGTATTTAATGAGTGTATATAGCTGGTCGCTAACTGATGTATAATAGATTATAGCTTTACACAATCTCTCTATTGGCACATGTAGAGTATATGTTTATAGATTTAATTATAGAAAACGATTGCCTATCAAGCCTCATAATCATTACTAACTACCCTAAATTGACGACCGAAAACTGCCCTAAAGTGACGAACGAAAACTGCCTTAGAGTGACCGCCGAAATGCCGCCACACACCACTGCGCTTCAACACTCAAATTACTTTCTACTAATACAATTCTCTTGGGATTTTTCAGTCATTATAAGAATGTGAGTTAAGCGCTATAACTTTCCAAATAACCAATCAGAAAATACTAAGCCATCGTTTAAATATTTGGTCCAAGTTTTAAGCCCTTGGTGCCGGACATTAAACATGGGACTGTTTAACCAATCAGAAGTAATAAAATCACACAATGAATTGCCTTTACACAAATCAGTCAAAAACTGAATTGCCATCAATAAACTGGATACTGGATACAAAACAGCTTTTCATGTCGGAAATGTTTTTCGTTACAGAAAATGGCATCTGGTGATAGTACTTACTACTTAAAATGGATTATATGAAATCTCTATGGTCTAACCAAAAAATAACTGTCATATGGGTATTGCCGGTTTACAAAAAGCCATTATTATGCAGCTTCTGTAGGCAGAATAGATTTTAAATACGGTTTTCAACGAAGTCGCAGATGATGTCCTTTTGCGTAAGGCCATCAACTGGAGTGTTCCGCCTGCTCATCAACTTGTAGACTTCGAGGTCGTACTGTCAATATGTAACCTCGCACTAACAGCAGTGGGCGAAAATGATGGACATTTGTATGACCAAGGAATTTGACATAAAGCTTCACAAAACTGATTGAGATTAAACTACCATAGGATGATTATATTGAAATGAAGACTGTGAAAATATAACTGGATGTCAGCGGTAGGAGGTTAATTGTCCCCTTTTACCAGGAATATTAATTAATATTTTTCGTATGTCTGTCAGAAACTTCCGTCCTTCCTTTGTCTATTGGCTCAATTTATCAAACATAGATCTGATTCTTTATCCACATATGTCAGTGTAATTAATTTCCGGGCGTTTTTGATTATGTACTTTAAAATATGCTGTCTGATACAACTTTCGTTCTTTACAATGAGCATCTTGACTTTAGTGAGATTGGACTTGTATAGAGTCAAACGGTCGAAATATCGCGGTGAACCGCAACTTTTTGAGGTATCCGCCATTGATATCTTTACTTCAAAGTTGAAAGTTATTATCACGCGAGACAAGGTAGAAATGTCGAGATCCAAACGTCGCGCTTAGTCTCGGTCTTTCGCCGTCAACCGCGGGGGTTCGTGTTTTTACCACGACGTTTCTATCTTTCCACTTTTTTAATGGCGGATAACTCAAACGCTCACGAGTGTTTGACTTATCCGCCATTTAAAAAAAGTCCATGATATTTAAACAGGTTGAAGACAGAGCTAAGTTTTTATTGGTCTATTAGTCAGCACTAACTCCCTTGTCTGTACCTTTCTTTGCCCATAACTACATTTTCTTCAATTTCAGTTTACCCGAATATTTCTGACAAAAATTACTGACTAAAGCCAAACTCATGTCTGTCTTCAACCTAATGAAATATCATGGGTTTTGGTTTATTACAACAAGCTATGACTGGGTATAAAGGTCTAAATGACATACTCATCTTTTCACAGAACTAGCAACTTGTTCCCATGGTTATTTAAGTCAAGCAGATTTTCCCTGTGCCCGGGTGTCAGTTTCAGTGTCTAAAAAATAAATAAAAATGGCTTCCAGATATGGTTTGTCCTAAAGCATATAACGGTTTAAAAGTGTTGACCTGGAAACCCCTAACGTTTCACTCAAAATACACGAATGTTTTTGTTAATCAAAATAGTGAATACGTTTTTCAAAAACGGCTTCGACGCAGGCTTTATCAATCGTATTCTCCAAAGATCTTCTTTAGACGTGGCTAAGGTAGATGCCTTTGTACGACATGGCGCAGGAATTATCACCACCCATTTTTACAAGTAGTCTGAAACTGACGATATCCCTAGCCTAGTGCAGAAGACGAATACAAACCTGGTAAATGACCAAATGTCAGATTGAATATACTTTTTGTAAAAGTTACACGTTAAGTTGACTTCCGATTTGAACTCTTAAACCCAAGGCCAATTTTGGCGACCGAGGTGACTATCTCGACTTTAGTATTAGGATGACCTCTAGTTTCGATTTATTATAGTATTTGGGCGGTTTAGAATAAGTGGTGAGAAAATAGATAAAGCCCGTATCAATCTGACTAAAGTGGAGACGTTCATTGGGTTTCAATGAACATCTCGACTTTAGTCAGATGTGATATAATACAAACAGAATATTTTCCTTATATTCAATAAGCAACCCTGAGGTAGAACGTTTGTTTTTGTTTTATGGTAAAAAAACGGGATTATTTCCAAAAACAGACATGCATCATTGCTTGCTTGTTGGAAAACAAATATTAATGTAAGGAGGACAACGGTCTTATAAGTTTTCAATCATCTGCTCTATTCTACTTGTCTTATATAAATGGTAATAACGCATGTCTGCCAATACCTGGGATGCGATAGTTGATACTTCTGTTTACAATCAGATTTAACCATGCTGTTTACGTGTCGTCTAGTATTGAACTTGCACGATTATTAAAACCAATTTGCCGTTTCTACTGTTTACAGTGAAAGGCTTTTCGTGACTTTTGAGGAAAAGCAATACATCATTTTGAGATGGAACGTCCGGTAGCCTACATTATATATTTTTCCTGTGCAATTACTATTTGTCATATAAAGTAATAACGTCTGCTTGTCGTACATCATGTTTTATAATAATCAAATGGTGCTAAGCATACCAAACGTCAAAGAAAACGATTTTCTTGGCACTTCCTTGAAACGATAAAGCCTTAGAACGATCTTCAGACTTCGATCTGCAGCCTGCTTATGTTGCTCTGCTTAAATATGTTATCTGTTGTTTTTATAACAATCATTAGGGAAATGTACGAGACAGTAATTACAGTCAAATCGCAGTCAGATATATTTTTATTGATTTGTTATCAAAGTGTATTAAACACATTTGTTTCCGCGCTTTATATCTTTGATGTAAAATGACTGAGAATAATTTTTTGAACTGAAGAACAAACATTTAAAATTCACTGGATAATCTATATCAGTCTCTGTCTTTTTACACACCGTGAAAGTATGTCACTAACGACCCAAATAGTCTTACGACTGACAGCCAAAATCCGTATTACCGCAATGGTGTATAAAGTATTTCCATTCAATTTTTAAATATATATAAATGGTCTCAATTGGATAGTTCATACATGGTTGAGAAAACGAGAAACTGCTTTTTCGAAAATACACCCGCAATTTTTGCTGAACAGTACATAAAAGTGATGACATACCGGCCTAACGGTAATATTAGACGAAAAGTAGTCGATTTCTTTGTTTCGTTATACATGTATACGATTGAATTGTTCTGGTGATGTATCAAAAAACGTAAACCTTGTGAGAAATGTCCTTTTAACACGCGGGGGTGCTATAGTTTACTGGTCCAGACAAACCATTTGATCTTTCGTAGATATAGGCCTTTTATATTGGTTTTCAATCATTTAGTCTTTTTCATCCTAATCCGTTTAGGTTCTTGCTGTATTGGGATTACAATCTCTGGAAACATGACAGACAGTCTTCGATCGGGAGACCAGTTGACTGTGTGCAGTTGACAGACATTCTTACCGGGAGACCAGTTGACTGTGCAGTTGACAGACATTCTTACCGGGAGACCAGCTGACTGTGTGCAGTTGACAGACATTCTTACCGGGAGACCAGTTGACTGTGTGCAGTTGACAGACATTCTTACCGGGAGACCAGTTGACTGTGTGCAGTTGACAGACATTCTTACCGGGAGACCAGTTGACTGTGTGCAGTTGACAGACATTCTTACCGGGAGGCCAGTTGACTGTGTGCAGTTGATTGTATGTAGTTGGCTGTGTGCAGTTGAAAGAAGATAATTCGTGCCGATGATAAGGACTTTACTATGGACACGGGTTTTTCTCTCAGGTAAAACCGTAATCTAAAAAGTAAACAATAACAATATTGCTTTCCTTACTTTGTTCAAAGACGCAAACTTAAATGGCTTTATCTCAAGATAGAAATTAATCTTCGAAATAGGTCAGATTTCAATTTTGACGTCATAACCCTGTGGTTCATAACACGAGCTTTGATTGCAATCAAAAGGGGTAAGCATATTGTTACGATCGACGATAATCCATCGTTTGTCTGAGTCACTTATCGATTTTTAATGGAAGAACAACAAATCCAGTATAAGGAGAAAATGAAACGAAGACGTAGTTGGATAACTGTCGAGAGATGCCTGTCTCTCAGATTCTCAATTCAGTGAACCTTTTCTAACGTATTTGTTTTTAGAAAAAACTGAATCTCTCTGACCGGGCATCAACTCTTGTCGCTTAAGTTGTAACCTAGAAGAAACGGAAGTGGGTGGACAGTATGTGGATATTGTCGTGTGTGTGACCATGGGTTTATACAGCTTCACAAAATGGATGTGGCAATGGCTTTACCAGAAAGATGGTTGGAGAGAGTGATCATCCGTGCTGAACAGAATGCAGACCTTGTGAGAAACGTATGCACTTGTGCGTCTTCTAATACTAAACAAACTCTCTTTGTAGGCTTCGAACAATTTGCTCGCTATGATAAGTAAATATTTTGACCACACCACTATTACTATTAACAATGTTCTGCCAAATCCATTTTCTTGAAAGAGATTACGCCAGTGTGTCCCAATTCCAAAATATCCATTTCCGCCAAATTCAGGCCATTGAAACAGAATTAGAAACTGTATTTCTAACTTCTCTAAAATTACAAATAAAACGCTTTTAATGTTATGGAATTGCATTTACAAAGCTTAAGGTAACGTTTAGAAGAGCAGAAAAATGCAGTAATCTAAAACATAAATGTGACATCAATCAATTAGATTTTTCATGGACCTTAGCCACTACAACATGGGATTAAAGAATGCCGGAGAAGCTTTTTATCCCCAAGTATTTACAATGAACATTAATTTGTATACTTTATCACTTGTTGTATCGGCCACAATAAAATGCGTTTTATTATCTCCCCTTGCTCCAACAGGGATTTTAATTAATATCTGTCAGAAACCTAATCATATTCTTTCTTTATTGGCATCATTTGTCAAATAAATATCTTCATCCAGATCTGACTGTCAGTGTGATTATATTGTGTTTTCTTCTGTCTTGTTAAAGAACCACACAGTGGGTGAACTAGGAACTCAGTACACGATTTTGACATTTTTGGTTTTTGTTCATACGAATGGACGTGCTAATGAACTAAAACAACAAGCCAACATTTGACTTCAGTCCCATCATCGGAGCTTCAAATGCCAAAGAGATCAGAAAAGCAAAACCATACGAAAAAAAACAAACATGTTTACAACAAACAAATAGCTCTGAAAAAATAAATCGCTACATTATTCATGAATGTTTTGTTGAGATGGGAGGGGGCTCGGTGGCTCAGTCGGTTAGAGTGATAGTCCCTCAGTCCGACACGGTTCTTCCATAGATGCCACGCGGGTTCGAATCCGACTCAGACCAAATAAAAAAAATTGAAAAATTTCTGATTAGAGCTTTTATTTAATCGCCGTGGGTGGAAGATTTGTCAGGTAATCGCCGAAGTTGTAGGGTTTCCTCTGCGCAATGATCCAGGTTTCCTCCCCATTAAACCTGGCAAGGCTGCAATATAAGTGAAATAATCTTGACGGTGGCATAACACATCAATCAATCAACCAATCTGTTGAGTTTGGTACATGGGTAGGTATTGGTTAGTGGACCTAACAGAAGTGCTTGTTTAGTTTGCACAACAGTCCAGATAAATCATTAATGTGGTGACTATGACGTCGATATGACATTAAAGAAGAGAAGATAATGTGTGACAATATGTTGATACTTTGATCCTAAAACATTTTTACAATACGTCTATCATATAAGGACACCGTCGAACAGTTCTACTCAAAATTGGAAAATCGAACCTGGCACATGGGTTAGCCCAATAAGATTTGCTAGCACACGGTATATTAGATATGAAAGAAATGGATTGGTTAAAAAAATAAAGCTATATACATGTATGTAAGTGACCAGCTGGCGGTGGTCTTGGGTTCAATCTGGGATATATATTGAACCTTGACTGTTATATCCGAGGTTCGATGTCCTTCTCCCTTGATGTTAAGTAGATCAGGTCTGTTTAGCACCAACAGTCAACTGAAGCGAGCTTAAAACCGATGATAAACACTATGGACTATTAATAGTGATGAATCTGGGAAAAGACAGTTTCTAAAGTGAAATAAACAATAAACAAGTTCCGAGAAAAAAAAGATTTTTTTCTTTATTTCAAGTCAGCACTAACTTTAAGCGCCAACTAATAAAACGTTGTTTACAAGATTATTTGTGGTGACTGTCCTGCCTCTTATATAGGTCTTACATCTAGACATGTAGGACAACGGTTTCTGAACATAATATCAACAATCCAAACAGTAACTCTTCTAAAGTAGATGACCATTGTATCAGCAAAAATCATAACCCTAACAAACTAACTGGTGAAATAATTTATCAAGCTAATAACAAACTAAGTTTAGCTTTCAAAGAGTCACTTCATATTTCTAAATTAAACCCTGAATTAAATATACAAATTTCATCAATTCTTCTCCTTTGTCTTTATCTGTACATACATCCGTGTCCAGTTGATTTGTACTTTAGTAGCCTCATTTTGCTTCTCCTTCTTACCCTATCATTTATTAGTATTAACTGTGTTTATATTTCTCTGTATATATAATGCCTGGTGAAAATTTTTTCATTGTTTGTTGTAATATCTGATGATGACAGTAGCTGCTCTCGAAAGGTCGTAAGTATACACCAACATGTAGGCCTACAATATAGTACGAGTTGTACCACTTGTCTTGGCTTCGGTTAAACCACTCTATATTAGAATTAAATAAAACAAGTGCTGGTTAAAACCAACCTAGTCTAATTATTGATACAAGGAGACCACTCAGCAGCAACTATCGCACTCACCACTATAACATCAGTGACATTACCTACTGGCGTCATCGAATTGTAGTACATCATTATGATTGGATGAACCAACTAGGTCATGTAGGTCAGACGAGCCAATGGGATGAATGCTTCCCAGGAAAGAAACGTGTTGATGATACCTGAAAAGACAGAGCATTTATATCGAAGTTGAGCGTTCTACAAAAATAGTATAAATTTCCTGGGATTAATCTGTGATTACAATTGAAGGGATTGGAAACGCCTTTGTATTACAGCCAGCCTTCTCACAGCAGTTTGTCTCTTTATTGTTTGGCGAGGGCATTCCAATCCATCCCGAGAATAGCCGGAACCCCTGTTGTGTATCCCGATTCATTCCGAACCTTACCAGGTATCGCGGATATATGAGCTGCACGTGTACATTTGTAAGTTAGCGATACAAAACAATCGCTATTTTGAATTGAAGACACAACACGGGTTTCGGCTATTCTTGGGGGCAGATCGGAATGCCCTCACCATGTGTCTGAGACAAACACTAGCGAACCAAACGGCTGTGAGCAGACTGACTGTAATACAAAGGCGTTTCCAATCACTTCAAGTATAATCCCAGGTTTAATGATATACGCCATTTAGTGGAAATTAACAATGTCTGGTTGTCGTACATCAAGGTATAGCAAATAAGGGATGATCTAACGCATATTTACGTGGCATTTCCTCGAGGTAATTAGATCTAAGAACAATGTAATTAGAGCCTTTCGATTCCATATACATTACTAAGGACAAGAATTGTTTATGACAATCATTAGCGAAATGCACGAGTCTATAATTAAAGATCGTTCTTTGCTTTCGTAGCATGATAATTTATATGCTATTAAATTCTAAAAAACGTTGTTTTTGTTAACATTTTGTGTAATTTAAGTTGAGACTAATCATCAACAACGAACACACAATTAGAGTTCAATGGTGAAGTTTATCAGTCGCAAAGAATACTTTCTAATTTACACTGTTCCAGAAATAGTATCTACGCATCTAAAATTTTTTGACATTTTAACAAATCATGCCAATTTCTATATTTTAATGGAAATTAATCATTCCATCTATATTTTTTGTTAATCGCAAAAATAGCCTATAGAACCCACTACGAGACATTTTAAATTGCTTTTGTGTTTGGAACTAACAAAGGTTCATGAACAATGTTTGCGATTTGCAGTATTTGACCATTCAGGACCAAGTTATTCAAAATATATATCCAAGCCACAGCCATTCCCAAGGGAGTCCTGTGTAAGGCGTTGTACACAGCACTAGCTTCCATCGACAGAGGATGTCCGTAGACTTGTCATGTACCAATCGACCAATTCAACAGAAGACATGGCTCGAGAGCCGTCGCCCTTCATTTTCGCACATAGTGAACTGTAAGAACCCTACTGAGACTTTATAATGTGTATGATATTTATTTCTCTCTTCTATACCGTTCCAAAACATGTAACCCTACGATAGTAACCTGTATCGCAAGGCCTGTGGGCAGAAATACTTGTTGAAAATCACAAATATAATCGGCACTATATCAGCTCATAAATACATTTTAAAACAAGATGGCAGCACCCATGGATATCAAGGTAAAATATGATATGGATGAGGGAATAAGTTTCAAGGCATTTCATATGTATTACGAGAGTAGCAATCAATATAACAAAACAGATTATCGGCCGCTTAAACCCTACCTACAAGAATTATATCGGATACCTCTCTACACAACCGAGCCCCTTTCATGGTGTAACGGTCAGTGTCAAATGTGGTCGTTTACAATTCGGCGAAAGTAGCTTTGTTTAAGGACGTCGATAGCAGTGGCCTCCCTTTATGTCCAAGTAACATGGCACTCATTGGCTTTAGAGTTGATATCTCAACTAATGGCAGTAGGATTAATCCCTATTTTAGATTGGTCATATACTCCATACAGCGTTGCCAAAGCAATCACTAGAGCAGCACACCAACCGAATATCACCGTACTCTGAAAGTAAATGGTACAGTCCCAATCATTTAAGCCGGCAAATTTATTGCGCCAACTTGCGCGTTAGGTAGCCTAAAATCACGCAAATTCTCACAGCGGGGTGAGATTTAGCTCACGTATGTGATTAAAAGTAGTCCTGCACAGTTGTTATTTCTGCGAATCCACACAGCGCGACGCCTGTGGCGATGGCTGATTGTTCGCTTAGGCCTACTGTTTAGACTACCGGTAACCCGTTAAATGAATTGCCGTTCTTATCTTATCGCTGTAAATTATACATACAATTATTTTATATGACAAGAAAAGTTTTATTTTTTCTTTTGGGTAAAATTACAGACCTGTGATGTATGGAAATATCCCCCCGTAAGCCAACAATGTATTTACTGCACGACTACTGAATACAGAATAGTACCGTATGTAAGCACGTGTGTTTTCTCATTCCGAAATGAATATGACCGATTGGGTTTTTGGGATATATTTTATTCCTCCAATTTAAAAAATGATACTTATAATATTAAATGTATTTCAATATCCGTTCGACGGTATGTTACTTTCCGTGATTCCTTAGATTTATTCAGGCCGGACTTCACTTCCGCCCGAGTTGCGGCCCGCAACATTTTCTGGTTATCAGTTGTGAACAACTATGCAGGGCGTTTCGTGTGATCAAACCACACAAGGTTTGAAACAAATGTATACCATATAATTTTATGATTAATCTATATAAATAGTTTGCTTTTTTCGTTAAAAACGGCTTTCTCATTTCGTGCTTGTGGATTCAGAGAATTCACGTTTGATATTGTGAAGCCTTAGTTTACATTTGGACAATTAATATTCATCATTTTGAAATAAATAAGAAGTCTATAGTATGGACTTTCATAAAAAAAGTTCACGTCTTAAGTCTAAAATACGGCAGGTCTGGGCCTGTAAACGTATTCAAGGGACTAATCTGGACGCTAACTTTGGGTATGGTTTCCTATTTTCGGCATTCACTGAGTAATGCTCTAAAAAGTCAACTAGCAAGAAGGTTTAGTTATTTGTGACATTGTATAATTTTTTTGTTTGCTTTGTTTTTCTTAGGTCAATGTCTGAGGTGGCATATCCAGCACCTCAGAATGATGGACTCGGAAGTGTACCAAAATATCCTGGGCAGACAACTACTGCAGGAGTGCTGACATTGTTTGTTCCATATTTTCCATTTAATCTTATGCAATTTAACAATATTTGCTTGTATTTCCAGTCCGTGTCCTCATGGAAGACAAACAGGAGCAACTAATTCTTGAAATACGTACCTCTGGGGGAGTCTAAACCTGCAGATTGTAGAAGCTGTAACGATGGCTGTAGCCAGCTATGGAAAAGAGTCTGCATTTAAACAAAATATAACACCATGATTTTTGTATCTGTTGTTTATTGATATATGTAAACTTAAATCAAATAACCATTTGAAGACTGTACATACTAGTGTTTTATCAAATAAATATATATATACATTACGAGGCGTGGCGTATATTAAATGCCGGCCTTGTAATAATGAAGAAACCAGGAACAGTAAGTATTTTGATTTGATGTGAAAAGCATAAAAGAAAATCAACAACTTCAGTGAAAAGAATGCTAATATATGAAGAGGAATGAATTATGGTAGGTATAAGCTGTTGAGACTCCAGGATTAACACGAGGTATAAGCCCATAAATACCCCCGCCCCCTCCCCTCCAACATCAGCTGGCACACCAAATTAAAATGAATGGCAAACACTTCATATTTACTCCCAAGAGGTCACTTAAAGATCGAGTATCTGTATGGCATTAATAAACTTAATATTCAGATTACGCTGCTGTCCGGTAAGAACAACTCTGGATTAAATAATTGAGCGGCTTCTTGATAAACACAACCTGTTGAGAAAAACACAAAAGATTATCATCTGATTTTCTGACGTTTAACTTCACATGGGTTATTTGAAAGATTCAGAACTGTTACATCAACTTTCTCACTGATTCCTTCCACTTTAGTTTATCGTAATTTACTTATACGCTAAAACAGTTGTTATAGAAACACCAGCATAGATCTTTCCTTTATTTCTGTAAGTCGCAACAGCAAGATGGCGAACGCCTACCTTTTTAGCGAGTTTCTTCCTCTTATTAGGCCGATAAAGTCTGAGTTACCATTCTTGTTCAGTTTGTTTCTACAACTTGTATTTAGGTCAGAATGAAAAAAACACTCGTATAAAACAGATAAATGATAATGATCATTCAAAGACTAAACGGAAAGAAAAAAAATATTTCATTTTCGTATTGTCCTATACACATTGCTAAAATTCATTGATTGACTTGTTGAGTTGTCAAAACCCTATGCATTTATTTTATATTCACGCATTTAAAAAACAAACCAAAAGAAAAACAAGTCTTTGAGTGTCAACAAATGTTCACAGTCTGAGTTCAAACTACAGGAGGTTGATTGGGGAACAGTAAAGCAAAATCTAAAGATCGTCACCACTCTGCTGATATTAGTTATGGTAATTATACATAACCAGCAGCCTTTCTATAACCACGGTTGCTTGATTGACGTCTTCATTTGTGGAAGAAGCAGGGTCTGTTTAGTGCTGAACAATAATCAACCGGTACCAAACAAACAGGTGGAATTAACAGTCGCTGTCATTCTCCACAAACCCACTCTGAAAAGTCCGTCTATTACGTAAACCCTACGTGTTTCCGACGGATTCCAAATAAACAAACACATACATTAATCATCCGATTCTGATATTATAAGCGGAAAACATAAAACGGAAAACATAAAAAGAAGTTTTCAGCAGAACGGAATTCAAATCATGTCCGTAAAATGAATAATTGTGAGGAACTAGATTCTGCAGCGTACTCCGCCATGCTAATCATATGTCCCCCCAACCACTGACCTATTTATAGATCAGTACTCCCAACTCACCCAGCTCTCGCGCCAAGTGGCGCTTACTAGTTTGCGCATTGGCCAGCTGGAAATTTGCCGGCTTAAATGATTGGGTCTGTATGTTAATATTTGCTATAGAAGCTGAGGAATAAATGGTTTCGGGAAGTATGGTTAAAGTTTCAGTCCATTGCCATTCGAACATTTGGACATAAGTAGAGTTATTGTAGACATATTTCATGTTTTATTTGAAATAATAGAGCATTTTAAAAATCCCTAAAGTCGGTCGAGCGATCTAATATAGTTAACAATACTGTAATGTTGGACGCGTTTATTCTGTTTGATACTTTATGACTTTATCATTCCCTTTCTTGGTTACGTTTTTATGTATATTGCTTGAGCACATCCGGGCGACTCGCCCTCTCGGTTTATCGATTTATAAAGGTGTGGGTTTGCTCAAGTAAGTACCAGCTACAACTTGGAAATAAATTCGAAGAGCTGACATGTCAAATGTGTCTTTGTTACGGGTTGTCTTTTCTATAACTCTGACGACCAACACCATTTGCCTTTGCTGACTCCTGTTATACTTGCGCGTGTCGCCCGGGCAACTGCCAAGGCAGTCACGGTCTCAGCTGCCTGAACCGTTAGTGACGGCAAAATTGTATTTTGCCTCCGTAAATACCAATATAGCTAACCAAAATAGTGTTATAATGACATTCGTGGATAATTTAACTTTTTGTAAAGCGAATTTAACGTTTTAAAACTGAAAACCCCCTAAACAATG
Organism: Lepidochitona cinerea; assembly: GCA_963971465.1. NCBI lineage: Eukaryota > Metazoa > Mollusca > Polyplacophora > Chitonida > Tonicellidae > Lepidochitona > Lepidochitona cinerea. Next base: position 25,372,306 of record OZ020563.1, on the reverse strand, counting down.
GATTGATTCTCTGTGTATACGCTGTGATAACTGCAAGAAAAAAGAAGTGCCCATTGTTTTTGGACAAGGGCCTGACGCCCGAGTTCAAAAAGTGTGACTACCATGGGAATCCGTATACATCGTCTTTTTGTTCTGTGGTGAATGAATTAAAACACAATCCAGTTCCCGGGCTGGATGGTATCAAATGTTCCTTACTTAAAGGAGGGGAAAACAAAAAAACAACATGAAATTGTAACGAACAATCACCCTTAGAGTATCAATTTTTAAGCTGTAAATCTTACCTGCGTTTTCTGCTGATGCAGACAATTGCACATGTTTAAACTGGGTCATAAAAATGATGGGGACCGCCATTTGTAAAGCGAGAAATTGACCGGAAACAGATGTGCCTAGAAATTAACCTAGGCTTAAATGGCAGACTAAGGAAGTTGACCAATTTCACTCGCACGTGCTCTTTGGGTTGCTGGGTATGCGTCTACTGATTGACCGAAGGAGACACACTCCTAAGCAGTGTGGTGATGATGGCGGCCACGTAAGCAAGTCGGTCTCAGTCGAAATCCGATGGTTTTATATCACTTCACTTTAGGACTGTGCGGTGGGGAAAAATCGTAAAAATAGGTCTATGGTACCATTGGAAAGGGAAATTCGCCGTCCGTTTAGTGTATATGCCAGTTTTATTTGTTTTCTCCTCCTTTAAGCATGTTTTCGATTATATTTCTGATCATTTGGCAAATATTTTTAATCGCTCTTTTGCTTTAGGCGAAGTTCCAGGAAGAACAGCTATCAAATTAATAGTCATTTTATCAACGACTAGCCAAATCTCATGTGGTGTACCCCAAAGGTCAATTCTAGGACCAACTCTCTTCTGATTATATATTCGCGAAATCATGCGCGTGTCAAATATTCTTCACGTTCTCCTCTTTACAGATGATACAAGAGTTCTGTACTCAGCCAACGATATTGAAAGGGCTAGCTCCCTCATGTAAAAAGATCTTAACAAGATCTTAACAAACTTTATTTATGGTTTTCAACGAATCGACAAAACGAACAGAATAGATGGTAGCTCTGCCTCTTCGAACAAAAAATATGGCACACTCTCCTTTAACTGTGACATTGAAAAGGTTAAACATTTTAATCTATAGAAATAACATTTAATGATAAACCTACCCGGAACATTTGATTATAAACTTACCTGTACGAACCATATCAAGAAATATAGGTATTTGAATCATTTGTAAAAATGTGTAAATGAAAAACTCCCCTGATTCTCTACTCTGCACTTAATAATTCTTTCTTGACTTAAGTAAATACTCCTACACCAGTGACTTACAACCTGAAATTAGCTGTACGTGTTATTACGCTCTCACCAAGATTATGACCGACGTTAGCCTTGTCTTGTCGATAACACGGATCAGTTGAGTAACACCAAGGTAGCGTTTACTATTCGCTTCATCGCCAACCAATCACCGTTAAAAGTCAAGCAAATACAGCATGGAATAATTCAGGAACATTTCAACACCTTGGCGTCGATTCTTTCACCAGAATGTAAGAAGCAAACAAACTTCCTTACATATGCTGTTGTTAACAGCCTTTTTTGACAGCTCAATGTGGCAACTGAAAGTGAGTTTTATCAGTTTATGGTAAAGGACATAAACCCCTTTCTGCTCATCGGTCCTTATAGCTTTTGAGCGCAAGAAAAGGCGCGATCGAACACATGGAAATGTCCCTAGATTTAACGTCAATTGTTCGATAAAGCCGGGGCCTCCGTGGCTCAGTAGGTAGAGCGTTGGACGCTCCGAACAACCTTCCACCAATGGGTCGCGGGTTCGAATCCCACTCAATCCAAAAAAAAATTAGAAAATTTTCTGACTTGGTTTTCACTCGAACGACCTATGTGGGATGGTTTCCAGTTACCAACGGAAGGTTTCCTCCCACAATAAAACTGGTAAAGCCGCCATATAAGTGAAATAATCTTGAGCGCGGCGTAAAACACCAAACAATCAATTGATAAAGCCGGGGAAATGCTGGTAAAAAAAATTAAAATCAAGTTCTTCATAATGGTAATTATTCGGTGTCTTGATTTTCGGAACGAACCTAGACGATACAGCGTTCATGACATGGCCTATTAGGTAGGATGGCCGATTTGCGTTTTGTACCAATTCAGCGTTTGATTCAGTTTATAAATTCTAACTAAAACAGGTATGAAGCCGATGCAAAGTTTCTCATTGAAATCTCATCGACCAACCATCGTCCAAGCTCAACTAAAGTTATCTCTAGTACAGAAAATACTTGACCCCCAGCATATATTAAACATGCGCACATGACTGTTTTACTGTTGATTCTTACTAAGCGAACTTAAAGATAAAATACTCATAGATTAGACTGAAGTGCCAGTTGCCCTTATATGACACACTGTCTTTTAGACAATTTGTGGTTATAGGTAAAAGGATAGTGAGCAATATTGGCGCTTGTTTGTTTGATAACAGACAAGTAGCTTGAAGCTTTGATCGAGGGATTGATATTGTGGTGATTTATTCTACATTCTTGGTTATTTTATTATGATTATTGTGCACTAAAGCGATGCATTTTATGATATCGATTAAAAGACACATAATCAGCACAAATCAGTCTTGAAAGGAAAGCGCTTGGCTGTATTCAACCTAATGAAATAGCATGGGTTTTGCTTTTTTACAACAAGCTATGACTGGGAATAAAGGTCTAGATGACAGGTTCTTTTAGTCAAGAAGTTTTTCCCTGTGCCCGCATGTCTATAAATATTAAGTCGCTCAAGTCTGTATTTTACAACCCAATGGATTATTGGATACTTTCCTTGTGGTTGACGAATCATACCAACGACCTTACTGGAATGGCTTCGACAATGTTGCGTGACACTGAGGGGTCGCTTCTTATGCGACTCAACAAAGGTGCTTGGGCGACTAAAATTATAATTAAAAAAATCCCCCCTAACCACCATGCATACATTTCGATTTGTTATCTCGGAGTGAACTAGTAAACCAGATTTATTATTTCCCGTATTGCACTTTGAGTTCACCGTCTATGTCAATCATCCTAGGTTTTAGGTTGGCTAAGTAAAGAGGTCATATAGGATGCTATGACAGACTCTTGCTTTACTTTAATAGATATACTTGACAGATGACTGTATCACATTACCGGGTTAAGTCATAACACTGTGTGAGGATACCTTTACTAGTGGATGGGCTTATGTTCAAACACTATTTTGGCAGAAAGAAAAGGAACCATTTGCACGCTTTCAAGTCTAAAGCAGATCTTAAAGTTTATATAACCAATCCTGTCTGTCGATTCTGTGTACACCGCCGTTGCTCCTTTAGTGGCATTTATTTAGGATTGAATTGCTACATGTACATAAATTTGTATGGAAGAGGTGGTTGCATTTGAAATTCACCATAGTAGTTTCCCTGTCTTAATATGAAATTTTGCACAGCAGGGAGTCCTCCCAGATACGTGTAAAAAATCGATATTTGCACAGCAGGGGTACTGACGTAAGCGTCAGAAAATCGATAGGATGACGTAATAAATGACAGATGGTGTGTGTCAGATGTCGAGAAAATCAATACCATGCTCGTACTATAGTACGGGCACAAAATGTGAACTTTGATCGGGAAAATTGAAAGAAAATGAGTAAAAATGAAATAGTAAATGACGTTAAGAAAATGGATTTCGGTCGAGAACAATAGGATGAAGGCGTTAAGACGTTGAACGATAGCGTTAAGACGTAAAGAAAACTGTTAAGAAAGTGAGTCTAAAACCATAATTTATAAAAATATCAATAGCATTCTCGTACTATAGTACGGGCACAAAATGTGAACTTTGATCATGAAAATTGAAAGAAAATGTGTAAAAATGAAAATAGTAAATGATGTTAAGAAAGTGATTTTCGGTAAAGAACAATAGAATAAAGACGCTAAGACGCTGATCCATAGCGTTAAGACGTAAAGAAAACTGTTAAGAAAGTAAGTCTAAAACCATAATTTGAAAAATAATATCCTCGATTAACGTCATGTCATTAAATCAATGGTATTCATCGATAGGATGACGTAAGAAATGGCAGATGGTGTGTGTCAGATGTCGAGAAAATCATTCTCGTACTATAGTACGGGCACAAAAAGTGAAATTTGATCGGGAAAATTGAAAGAAAATGACTAAAAATAAAATAGCGAGTGACGTTAAGAAAGTGGACAATAGAATAAAGGCGGTTAAGAAGTTGAGAGTTGACGTTAAGACGTAAAGAAAAATGTTAAGAAAGCGAGTCTAAAATCATAATTTGGAAAACAATATCATCGAGCAATGACAGATTGTTACATCGTATGACGTCATATAATCACTGTCATTCTCGTACTATAGTACCATGTAAATCAATAGCAGATCATGGTCAAAATGTAAACTTTAATCGAAAAAATTTAAAGAAAATGAGTAAAAATGAAATAGGTAATGACGTTAAGAAAGTGATTTTAGGTAGAATGAATGCGTTAAGACGTCGAGCGTTAGCGTTAAGACGTAATGAAACACAATAAGAAAGTTAGTCAAACATTTTACAAAAACATCGTTTGAAATAGTTTTAAAAACTCACTAGCTAGAACGATAAATATACAACCGAGGTGACACGTGGTAATTGCGCAGTCGCGACCAAGTGACGTTTGGATCGATAAAGCCCATAGTTTGCCAACGAGTCAATGACATGTCAAAACTTGTTAGACTAGCACGTGTTACAAAGCTTTAAAACGCCACCTCAACACGAATTAAAATGATTGCGTGACGTCATAAAATCAAAGACATTCTAGCACCACGTAAATGACCTACCACATACAACAGTACCAAGTAAATGACCAGGGACCAATCGTAAACTTTGATGACGTCATACAATCAATAGTATGATCGTACACCGTGTAAAAGGCCAGTGATGAAATATGAACTTTGATGGGCGAAATCGTGTAAAAAACATGGAAAGTAGTCCATTTGAATAATATCCTCAAACAATAGATGTTATCGTTTGCATGACGTCGCAATATATAATGGTAAAGTCTAATATTTAAATGGCTAAGAAGGACGATAAAATAACCAACCTACAAAAACAATGAAGCATATAAAACAATAGAATTGCCACGCATGGAATAAGTTACCACGACCTATAGCAAAACTAAACATCTTAAACAATAGAACTCTTACCTTCAGGATTTCTATTAAGTGTTGTTGTTGTTGTCCACACTGCGTTAGTGCATACGTCATATCTCCTCGTGTAAGAACTTAGAACTGACATCTACGCGTCAATTTCGAACCAGGTACCCCACGTGACCTATTCGGCCTAAACGTTAGCCTTCCAATCAATTACCTATACTATAGTTAGTGGGCGGTGCTCGCGATCGGTGATCAACTCTCAGCTAACACAACTGACGCCTTCACGAGTACCATCCAAGGGACCCCCTGCTCGAATAAGCTTTTAACTCGCCTATCAAAAAATTTAACGCCCCGCTGGTCAAAGTCGCGAGAGTCGCTAAAAACCAATCGATCTATATTGTCACAGCTGACCGTCAATAACTAATCTTTTGGTATACGGACTTTAATGAAATGAAATTTAAAAAAAACTTAGTAAATATGAAATACCACAGTTGTATTAATTGATTGTTGATAGACATGAATACTAAATATAATAAAAAAAACAATGAAAAAGACGGATATTTGTCGAAATTAAAACAAGGCACATTTGAAAAAAAAACTAATAACAAAGTATTAAATAAAATAGTGAAATGCTTACCAATTATGATTGGAGCAATTACAAAATAGTAAAGGAACATAACGGGGAATAACAAAGCGTTCTTTTGCAAAAAACTATTTATATACATTTTCACCGGTATTGTTAAAATTAAATCAAGGCGCATTTGAAAAAAACTAATACCACAGTATTAAATAAAATTGTGAAATGCTAACCAATTATGATTTGAGCTATCACAAAATAGTAAAGTTACGTAAAAGGAAGTAAACAAAACGTGGGTTTTTTTCCAAACTATAAACTATCAAAAAGTATGATATAGACATTTTTTTTTTGGTACGAATTGACCAATTTTAAAAGCCGCCGACTTAAATCCAAAGTGAAAGTTTGCGGAAATATATGGGGGACGAGGGGATGGGGGGAGTTGAACGCGCAGTTGGAGAGTCTCTAAGTACTGGAATCAAATTGATTGATATGTAACAGCTGGCTGTCAATTAATAATCTTTTGGTATACGGACTTTATAGAAATCAACTTTGAAAAACCTTGTAAATATGAAATAACCCGGTGTATTAATTGATTGTTGTTAGACCTACATACGAAAATATATATAAAAACAATGAAAAAAAAGACGGATATTGTTAAAAATTAAAACAAGGCGCATTTAAAAAAAAAACTAATAACAAAGTATTAAATAAAATAGTGAAATGCTTACCAATTATGATTGGAGCAATTACAAAATAGTAAAGGAACATAACGGGGAATAACAAAGCGTTCTTTTGCAAAAACTATTTATATACATTTTCACCGGTATTGTAAAAATTAAATCAAGGCGCATTTGAAAAAACTAATACCAAAGTATTAAATAAAATTGTGAAATGCTAACCGATTATGATTTGAGCTATCACAAAATAGTAAAGTTACGTAAAAGGAAGTAAACAAAACGTGTTTTTTTTTTTTCAAAACTATAAACTATCAAAAAGTATGATATAGACATTTTTGTTGTTGTACGAATTGACCAATTTTAAAAGCCGCCGACTTAAACCCAAAGTGAAAGTTTGCGGAAATATATGGGGGACGAGGGGATGGGGGGAGTTGAACGCGCAGTTGGAGAGCCTCTAAGTACTCGAATCAAATTGATTGATATGTAGCAGCTGGCTGTCAATTAATAATCTTTTGGTATACGGACTTTATAGAAATCAACTTTGAAAAACCTTGTAAATATGAAATAACCCGGTGTATTAATTGATTGTTGTTAGACCTACATACGAAAATATATATAAAAACAATGAAAAAAAGACGGATATTGTTAAAAATTAAAACAAGGCGCATTTGAAAAACTAATTCCAAAGGTATTAAATAAAATAGGGAGATGCTATTTAGATATACTAATAAATAATGAAAACAAGCTGCTCACGCACCAGTGCACAAGTTAACTTAATCAATTAACCCCATGTTAAAAGTATAGGCGATATCGTCACATATGAGTGTCCCCCCCCACCATACCAACTCGCCATACGTAACACAGTACATATTAAACGACACCCCCGCTAGTCTACCTGACCGGCAAAGTAAGTAAACCAGGATAGAGACACACGAGTGTGGCTACCGCTAGTAGAGAGCCATCAATATCATAAATCCAGGGGGGCCCATCTGTGACACCCTCTCTAGTCAAAAAAAAAACTGACAGTTAACGTGTGCAAATATTGATTTTCTGAACTTTAGAATTGAAATCAATTGGATATTGTGATTGGTCTACCGGTAGGTCCACGCGCGTGGCATTTTCTGGGCTATATAAGCCGGGAATTCGTAGGTTGATTTATATCGGTTATCTGCAAGCAGAAACATCACAACTCACTTCAAGATGGAATTTTCCTCCAATGAATCCAGTTTCTCAGACTTAATGTGTTTAGATATTCCCACTTCGCAGTAAGTTTTATTTTTTTTAATTTGTAAAGTCTAAATATTTGTATTGTTTTTCTGGCTGCCCAGTGTCCGATGTGTGTTCATAAAAAATCCTTTTCATGATTTTGAAGTTTCACATTAAACATGGAGGTCATTTTAAAATGTGCGGTGGGCTCGGTATGGGTCGAATTAATCGTGAGTTTTTTAATCCGATTAAGTCAATTGTTTAAAATATGTGTATACGTTTAATAGATCGGCCATTATTAGAATTAAACATTGTCTACCAAGGGTAGACTTTACTTTATTTGTAGACTATGTTTATCGCCTGGTTACCTGAATATAAAACTACCACCTCTGCTGTTAGTTATCAACTAATTATTTTTTTTCTTTATCCATAGGCTAGGATTTCTCGGGGATTTGAACTGGGACCAAGAATTCGAACACATTCAGACCCCAAATGAAAAGTAAGTTTATTGCTTTTCAATTTTATCACTATTTGGTTGCATCATTTTTTAATAATCTGAATATCATGTCTTAAAATGTCTTTAATTTTTTATCATTAATCTGAATATCCTTTACATCCGAAAAAACCATGAGTAACGAATACTTTGTTGAAATAAAAAAAGATGTTTTAACAGACGTTTTTATTATTTTGTGTTCAGATCCGAAATGTCAACGTCGGCGTCCACAGATGTAGATTTGCCGACGTTATCATTACACGATGCATTTGACGCTGATCTCTGGTGAGTCTTTTATAGTCCGAAATCTTTTCAAAGCAAAATGTCTGAAGTCTAATGACGTCACACGAAATAAATGCAAAGCGTAGTTAAGTCCATGTGTTGATCAACAGTTTAATATAGTCAGGCATCAGTGAGCTTACGCTCATTGTCCCACAGTGCATCAATGGTATACAGCCTCGAACTACAATACGACTATGTAATGTCCCTGACGAGTGTATAAAAGATTAATCAATAATCAATTATACCCCGCCGAGTCGATGATAAAATATAATTAACCCATTAAGCAAAGCAGTATTGTTAAATCCCTATTGGTCAAACCGATCATTTATGCAACTTTCCTTTGCTTTTCAGGCCTGTGACTGAGTTAAATGGCTTACCTCAGATACAATCTGAGCTGGACGCGGGACCTAGGTATGTTTTTACATATATAATTTTCCTTCAATTATATTTTTAAACCTTTATACAATTTTTTCTTCAATAATGTTTTTAAAAATGTATTATACAATTGTCTTAAATTCTGTAATGATTTTTTTTTTCAGTGTGGGTCACGCGTCAGGCATAAAACGCAAGACTGTCGATGGACCCGAGTCTTCCAGTAAAAGGACCGGGTCGTCCATTCATCGACGATTAGAGACCCCCTGTTGTGATCCCCGGTACGTCGTTGTTCTTTTTTCAATTAAAAAAATTAATTCCAAAACCTGTAAACATTGTGTAAGAATATAGTTATTATCTTTTCGATTGTACTAAAAATCCCTTTCTTTTTTTTTTCCAGGATGTTAAACGATCAGGAAATGGTATCTTTGTTGGACGAGATACCAGAACCCCAACCCAGTACATCCGGGGAACAGTCCGGGGGAAGTACGGCCGACCCTCCAACCTTCACAATCGGCATACGGAGTGTAGTGGAACGCGAGAACTTTAGGGCCAAGGAAACAATCCATAAGGTAACCCTACACTCCGTTGATAAAGCCGGTTGGAAGGAAAAATTAAATGTATTAGGGTCGGCCATTGAAAATAGTTTATCTATCGCAACGGCTGGGCTTCACGACGAGGACTTGGTGCGCGTCTACATAAATCAGAGAGAATTGGAAACGCCCATCGTTGTACACTTACGAGACAAGAAAGATGTTTCGGCCGCTACAGTAATGCAGTGTGTCGAAAAAACCTTGCAGTCCAAGTCTACCTTGCAATTTAATGACTCTTTCGAACTCGAAATTGGGACCATTCGGAAAGTAAGGGGAGGGAGGGGGGTTAAGATAACTAATATTAAGGAGGGTAAACGACTTAAAAAAAGTATAATTCGGATTCAAAACAAAGATTTATTATGTTTACCTCGGGCCATTGTAGTCGCGATGGCCTATAAATTTAACAGTAAAAATAAAGAACGTATAGTGAATGGTAAACTTAGGCTGCAAGGAATAGAGGCAAAAAAGCTGTGTCTGGCGGCGGGTGTTTCCACTAATTCTCTCTGTGATTTGGGCGACGTAAAGACATTCGAAGACGCGCTCAATGTTCAAATAATCGTCGTCGGAGCCCAGCAATTAAATCGATTAATTTACAAGGGGGATAAAGAAAGGCTAGCAAAACTTTATTTGTATTTTGACCAGGATCATTTCGATGTTATAACTAACATGAAAGCGTTTTATGGGACTCAATATTTTTGCGATGTGTGTTTAAAAGGGTACAATGACAGAGAGTGGCACAAATGTGGTACTTTCTGCGACTTGTGCTACAGACGTGATTGTATTCTTTCTGAACCTGTCGAATGCGTAGACTGTTTCCGTACGTTTCGAAATAAAGCTTGTTTCGAAAAACATAAGGAACAACAGTCTCACGCAACGACAGGGGATGGCGAGAGCCTTCCATCTATTTGTCAGAGATTCTGGGCTTGTAAGCATTGCCATACCTTGTTGGAATGGCAAAAACGCAGTCCAAAAGAACACAAGTGCGGTGAACGTTTCTGTAAATGGTGTAAAGTATACCATTTAGAGAAACATTATTGCTTTATTAAACCCTTAGAGGGTAAAAAGCCATCGTGCTCGTATATCTTTTTTGATTTTGAATGCTGCCAAAACACCGGGGAACACATACCTAACTTCGCTGTGGCTCAGAAAACATGCAAAACGTGTATAAACGATGATTCTATAAATTCGAACTCTGTGTGTCAATCTTGTGGATTAAGGGAAGAGCAGTTTAGCGGTGACGATACAGACAACGATTTTTGTGCTTGGCTGTTTTCTAGAAAGCACAAAAATTACACCGCTGTATGCCATAACTTATCCGGGTACGATGGTATCTACTTACTAAAGTACCTAATCCACAATTCCGTGACTCCACAGGTGACATACAGCGGTTCGAAAATAATGTTTATACACGTGGTGAGTCTAGGTATCAAAATAATAGACAGTTTAAACCACATTCCTACCAGTTTGGCAAATTTCCCCAAAACTTTCGGCTTAACTGAGCTCGCCAAAGGTTATTTTCCTCACTTTTTTAACACGCCCGAAAATCAAAATTATATCGGTCCATTTCCAGACCCCGAGCTTTACGGTTACGACACTATGTCAACCTCTAATCGAACCGCTTTTCTCGACTGGTACGAGACCCAGCGAGGCAAAGTGTTCGATTTCCGCCAGGAAATGTATAGATATTGTAAGTCCGACGTTGACATTTTGAGACGGTCGTGTTTAAAGTACAGGGAATTAATCTTAGGACTAACAAAACTTGAAAATTCAAAAACTAAATTTGGAATAGACCCCCTTGATTATGTTACCGTGGCTAGTCTATGTTTTGCTATTTATAGACAATTGTTTTTGAAGCCAGATCAAGTTGCTCGTGTTCCCGCGGAAGGTTTGGTAGCTAGAGATCAATACTCTGACGTATCTATTCAATGGATGGAATGGCTAGTTCATCAGTCTAGGAACGAGTCGAAGCCATTGTTTATTCAACATGCCTTAAACCTCGGCGAAAAAAGAATCGGCAATTACAGGTTGGATGGTTGGAACAGAGCTGACAAGGTAGTCTATGAATATCACTCTTGTTATTTTCATGGCTGCCCTGTATGCTACAAACCTACCACTGACAACAGTAAAGTCGGACAATCAATGGCAAAGCTATACGACGTTACCATGAAGAAAAAGGCCTATTTGGAGTCTTTGGGTTTTACTTACGTATGTAAATGGGATCACGAATTCCGACAGGAAATAAAAGACTCTGAGGAATTGCGCGATTTCATATCCACTATTGACATCCAGAAGCGACTTGACCCTCGAGATGCCTTTTTCGGTGGTAGAACGAACGCTTCCAGACTATACCATAAGGTAAACGGTAATGAACGGATTCAGTACGTGGACTTTACAAGCCTCTATCCGTTTACAAATAAGCGAAAAGAATATCCCCTGGGTTACCCTGAAATTATCACCGATAATTTCCAACCCATTTCTCAATATTTCGGCTTCATTAAGGCTAAAGTTTTACCACCCAGAGGTTTATACCATCCCGTACTCCCGTACAGAACCGATAAATTGCTGTTTCCTTTATGTCGTACCTGTGCAGATGGATCTATTGCCGAGTGTCGTCACACCGACGAGCAAAGGTCTATAATAGGTACATGGACTAGTCCGGAACTTCGATTAGCCGTTGAAAAAGGTTACAAAGTTGTCAAAATTTACGAAGTTTATCATTTTTCTAAAACGGCTGTTTACGACGGTCAGAATCAGGGTCTCTTTTCGGAATATGTAAATACTTTTTTGAAGATAAAACAACAAGCTTCTGGATGGCCTCAGTGGTGTAAAACCGAAGACGACAAACAACAATATCTGACCGAATACGAAAAGGCTGAAGACATTACGCTAGACCCGAGCAAAATTGAGAAAAATCCTGGATTGCGCTCTGTGGCTAAGCTATGTTTAAACTCTTTTTGGGGTAAGTTCGGTCAGAGATCTAACCTCGGTAAAACGGATTTCGTATCAGATGTGGATGAGTTTTTCAACCATTTAAATGATCGTGAAAAGACTGTTACGAATTTCCATTTACTGACGGAGGATGTAGTAATGTTAGAATGGCGTCACAAGAGTGACGCCGTTGAAACGGTCGCCTCTTCAAACGTTTATATAGCTGCCTTCACTACGGCTCACGCCCGAATAAAGCTCTATGAAGTCCTCGACTTGTTGAATAGAAATGTATTATACTATGATACAGATTCCATAGTATACATACAACATGAGGGCAGCGTCCAACCTCCGTTAGGAGATAAATTAGGGGACTTGACCGATGAACTGGACGGGGATTTCATAGAGACTTTTGTTTCGGGCGGTCCTAAGAACTATTGCTACCGTACAAACACCGGCAAGGAAGTTTGTAAGGTAAGAGGGTTTAGTTTAAATTACAAAAACAGCCAATTGATCAATTTCCCGAAGGTAGAGGAAATGGTGAAAGCATTTTGCACAGAGGTTTGTCGATGCGATTCTGGCTTACAACAATCCTGTCCTACTCATGCAGTCGTCACGACTGTAAACCCTCGTAAAATTACGAGGGATAAAAAAAAGTTCAAGATTGTGAATAAACCAGAGTCAAAGGACTACCGAATATGCTACACCAAAAGAGTGGTCCAACCAAACTTTGACACTTTACCTTTTGGATTTTGATCTACTGAATTTGTCAATTTTAAACTTTACTCTCTCATCCCAGTCCGAAAATATGTTGTCCCTAAAACCTCGAAATGATCCATGCTAAAGTTTTTACTATGTTCCCTTTGTACATTACTCGATTTAAAAGACTAAATAATGTAAATAAATTATTTTCTGATTCTCGCTATTGTGAATATTTGTTATTATTATTATTATTATTGTGATAATTGTTATTATTATTCTTGTAATTATTATTATATTTGCATTGTTTTGATTATTGTTATTATTAAGTTATCATTATTATTTGTTTTCAATTTGGATTTATTGATATATGTACTCGCCAATTTTTGTTAATAAAGTCTTATACTAAAATAAAATAAAAACAAATAGAATATTCATTTGTACATATACATTTTTATTTCATGATTGTATACCTACGAGATACATGTAAATATAAACAATATCTCACATTGATTATTTTGTTTGTTTGATTTTTACGTGTTACGCAAAGGTTTAACTAAACCATAAAGTCAACGTCAAACAGTAAAGTATCAGGAATTCCGTAATAACGAACCATGAAATCGTTAACCAAAACATCGTTATTTCTGTAATCGTCATCAAACATGCGAACAATAGTATCCATAGTTATTCCTCGACATCTATGGAGCAGATAAAATAGGGTATACTGTCCACACGTGCTGGAGAAATCGCCTTGAAGACGAGTATCGTTGAACGTCCAATCTTTGGTAAACTTCTTCAGAAAACAATGAAATTCTGAAAATTGAGGTGATACACCGTAAGAGTCGAAAAACTCGCCTCGTCCATTTTCATCCATATAAATGGCAACCCAGTGTTGTCCCTTCCCATCGTGAAGATCGGTATTAAAAACAAATGCGACGGGGTAACGAGGAACGTGTTTCGGTAATCTATCTCTAGGATATACTCCATGGACAACTGGCCCCGTGTAAGAATCCTCTTTTAAAATATTTTCTATTTGATAGTTATCCATTTCAAGTGCTATAGTCAAAAACCACGTTTTTGTTTTTGTCGATATGGAGAATATTATCGAATTCAGCGTAGCAGATGACGTTGACGGTGTTGGCTAATGGCTTAGCAAAATGTAACTCTAAACGCAAATTCCCTTGTTTAACCAAGTTGAAGTAGGGCCCGTCGTTCAAATCAGGTGTTAGATCGAAACAGTACAATGTGTATCCCGATTTAAATTCCTCTCTATTAATATCATTACCGGTATCTTGGAAAACTTGGCCCGTGCTATTAAACAACCCTAAATAACTCCTAGTGTAGTTTCCTTTTCCTTCGTAATTAGGAGTAAGCGGTTTACTCGGAATCTGTTGTCCGCCAACGTGAAGAGATAAGTAGTTGAGAAAGTAATTTTTGAAATTAAAAGGGTTCTTTTTCAAATTTCCGTTGAAGGCTTCTGTATCCACGCAACCGATGACAAGGCGTTTGGGTAACTGTCCTAAAAACAAATTTTCTTGGTTAATGGTAAGCAGTCCCGCTGGAATAGAGAATATCTTTGTTTCTACTCTTCTCAAAGGATATTTCGCAGATCCTCTCTCCAATGCCTTGATATGTCCCAGCTGTACAGAAGGATTCAATTTAACTTTTCGAACAAACAAGGCCACGTCTTGTAAAACTATTTTATAATCCGTTTGTCCTTTGAGGGACATTAATGCGAATGACGGTTTACTCCGTACGAGCCTAATTTTTACATCGACTCCGTTTAGAATATATTTGTTTTGGGTAAAAATGTCTAAATGTAATCTGCCCATCATATCAACCACACCGCTGAGTTCTGTAAATTTTCGTCTTTTCATAAACCCTGCGTTGTTTAGAGTATCGTCCATTCCATTCATGGAGTCTTTGTACCACAACGCTGACGTTAATTGGGATGTTTTAGCTTCCTGTCCGTACGAGAGCAACGTTTCTAAATAGGCCCTATAGGGATATGTATTATTTGAAGAAGATATCAATTTCTCATTCAAACTCAGGTCCACTTGACTAAATAAAGAATGTAGCCACAAGTTTACAGGCCCAACATCATTTCCATCATCCTGAGTCAAAGTCTTTCCATCGCTGTTGACGATTTTAGCTTTTACTTGTAAATATGTATTCGAGAGATCCAAGTAATCCTCACCGGTCCCAGAAATAGTGAATTCAACTGGTCCGTGGTCTGTAATGGTAGAAATTGGGTGGTGTTCGATCCACTCCCCTCGTTCGACGCTGGTCTGCGTGGGTGGTACGGTGAATAAGTCCAATTCGGAATTTGTGCATTCGCAAGAGTGCTGGTGTATCAGAGACATTTTTTAACGACTGAATATATCTTTGGTAGATGTTCTTCCACGCTTGGCTCTTCGACGACTGTTGGGAACTTTATCAGCTTTTCTTTTTAAAGGCCTTCTACCTGGAGGGGTTTTCCCGACTCCTTTGACCGCTTGATTTAAAAGCCTCGATCCCGCCTCTTTTGCTCGTCGTTTGGCTGAATGTTTTACATTATGTCCTTGTAACACATCCCCGGCTAGTTCTAATCCAGACCGGAGGGCGTGTTTACCGACTGATTTGGCGCCTTTAGTTATCAACGGTAACACAGTTTTCACCAACCCTCCTAATAAATTTCCGAGACCGTGACCACGTTGAGTACGACTTCCCGCATAAAAATCTATCCCGTGTCCCACTTGATTCGTGTAGTAGTCGACAAACTTTCGAGAATCTCTGTAGTAAGGTGTTACAGTCATCATGCAAAATGTGGTGAACGCCTTCTTTTAAAGTGTAACGTCACGATCACCTTCCCCGATTCAAATGGTATATTACTTCCTGCATCATCCTTTAAAAGTATTTCGATAGTCGAAAATTCCTTTTTCTGTACAGGGAAATATTTAACATTTTCGTACGTTTTGACCACGTGATCACCTCTTTTCCCTAAAACCGGAACTATTCTCAGCAGGGGTACCACACTATCTCCTACAACATGTGGTTCTACCACGTCGCAATAAACGTATATCGAATTTACACCGTTACTGATATCTACCATTCTGTCACTTGTGTGGGACCCATGCTGATACAACCAATGATCGTATCCTAATATACTCCGCAGCTTCGGACTCAATTTGATCTGTAAATTCTCAGGAACATTTATCGTTACTCTTCCCGTTAGTGAGTCTAAACTAAAATCTAACTTTTCACCCAAATCCGATATTGATGGACCTTCACAATTCATCAGACAGTTTACAAAGTGCTCAACGTTATCATATCTTCCGGGTTTCATGTATAACATGTGACGAACATCTTCCTCTGTATCGATTACTAGCAACCAAGCTTCAAAGGGTTGAATGGTATACCAGCTAAAAGGATAATGAAGTTCGACGAGGCCAACGTCCCACTCACCAGTCAGACGAATAGCTCTGGGTAATTGTGTTACATAACGCGCCAATGTATTGTCAGGGAAAAATCGTGAACTACTGTTGGAAGGAAGATCCAAGTAAAACATATTGATAGTTCTGTGTTTTTTTGGAAAATAGTACCCGAAGATATAGTGTGCAGATTTTATAGGATTAATAACTTTCCCACGTTAGTCGTTTGGGGGTAGAGTTTTTCTTTCTTTTCTTTTTAGACGACATGGTTGTGATTGTTTCCAAGGACTCTGCTTTTTCCATGTGCGGTTCATTTTTCCGTTGCATCCAATCCCAACGTTTTTTATTGGCTACTAACTCTTGAGGAATATTTATATCCGTAAGTCCCTTCACGAATATTTCCCAGCCGTTTGGAGATGTATGATGGCGTTGTCTCACAACGTCATTGACGAGATCTATGACGTTTGTATTCGGAACGACGCTCTGGTCGACCATTAATTCTCCTCTATCGTTCCACTTCATATCACTACGTTGTTTAATCTGATCGAGCAATAATTTTGTTTTCTTTTTGACCGTGGGTGGCACGCTGTCTAAAATAGCCGATTCGATTTTTTCGTCATGGGGCTGGTTTCCTGACGTCGATTCTATTGTTTGGTTATCATTTTTTAAAATCACCGGTATCGGGGGCTGTTTGAAAAGATGTTGGTCTCGGAATACTAAATACTTTTGCAACGTCTGATTGTATAGTTTCACCTTATCACTTTCTGACATTTGAGGTTGATCTAATATAGATCTCATTTCATTATCCAAAGAATTTAGAGTTCGCACTGTTGAACTGACCGGCAGTCCTTGTTGTCCCCGTAGTGAATCCAACAGTCTGGGCTCTATTAGAGCCATTTTCTTAGTGTACTCCATTATGTAAATATTTTTGAAACGAGAGGTCCCAATACAGTAGCAGCCAGAGGGGCCAATAATGCTCCTATGAAACCTCCTTTCTGCAGAATCTTTTTCTTTTTCTTGGATGAATTCGATTTTTTAACGAGGGATCTTAGATGTTGTTTGTACTTGGAAAGTTTTCTCTTCTGGCCGGGGGTGAGATGTACGTTGCCTTTTAACATGTTTTTGCAACACTCGCAAAGACAATTCAATAGTTCATTGTCAGCGCCTCGAATAATCGCCTGGCACACACTAGGTTTAGCGGTAGCCAATGTATGTAAGACAGACGCGTGTTTTCGAATACGTTTCGACATGTCGACCAGGGACGTATGAAATGAAAAGTCCCGTTATCTCTCAGGTCTTTATACTTTAGGCATATATACGTACTGAACGTCTTCGGCAAGAATGTCAGTGCGCAGTCGAAGATGTTGTGGTGTTTCTTGCTTCAAATCCATCAACAAATAACCGTACGGTTTTGAAGTTGCATCTGTGAAAGCTTCCTTAAAAAATTTCATACTTCCCGGATACATTTGTTTGGCAATATGCGTTATCTGAGACACATCCCTGGGATTTTTAAACGCCACTATGTAATGAGCATTGAGACTTATAGTTCGGTTTTCCTTGTTTTTACTGAACAGGTTTTGGGTTATGTAAATTACACTAGCGTTTTGATGATGGCTTTTCTTGGTAAACAGCGATGTGACTTTGCCGTCTGTTTCTGACATTAAGTCGTCGATGATAATCAATTTTCTGTGGGATGCGTCGAGATTTGACAATACCTCCAAACCCTCGTGGAAATCGATGTGATTATACTGTGTGAACATTGGTTGCCATTCGCCGTAACACCATATGATTTTTTCTGGTAATGGTTTCATTATGAGAGAGAGCTTCTCTATGAACTTTGTTATAAAAACTGTTTTACCACTACCGGTAGGCCCCGCTAAGATGCAGGTAAAAGGATGTTTCCATCTAGTATCCATCTTCGAACTGAATCTTCTTTTTTATCTATAAAAGTTTTATATAAATCCCAAATGGCTGACGCCTTCGCTGAAGGTAATCCAGAGCATACGTCAGCTGTATACACGTAAAGCACTTTATAACGACCCGCGTTAAAGTTAAAGTCTTTGAAGATGTATTTGAGAATTTCTGTGTAATCGTTCACCGATGTCACAGCTTTAACGCAGGCTCCCCATTGACTTTGTTGTCGACAAAAACTGACGCAACGGTAAGTGACGTAGACATCGGCCAGCTGTAAGAGCAGCCCTAGAAAAGGTATCATGTCAAACTCGTTTCTCTCATTATAGCTCGGTTGATATGCTCGAGGTATTTGCCAAACAGTTTCCACTGTTGTGTGTTTAGCCAAACTCCTTTAATCGTTGGTTTGTCGTTGAGATAAAAGCGCACATCTATTCTAACCACGTTGTAAACGGTACATACACTCACCCTAATACGCTTATCTATGGGTATTGTGAACGAACAAGTGGTATTTGTACGTAGAATTGTCGGATACGTGGTATTTTGATTGGTGCATGTTGCTTTAACGCCATTAGTTTGTGACCACGTGACGAGGATGATGGTAAGTATTACAGATACAAACCCCGCGGCTGCGTATGCTTTAACGCGTTTGTCTTCCATTATTCTAATGATTGTAGTGAATCAGGGCTGCGGTATTTATATTTTTTGGACACGTGACTTCTCTACCCATGAGTTGAATGAACTCGGCCAACCCTCCCACTTGATTAAAAGGTATGTTTTCCCATTGCGTCTCTCAGTCTTTACTATTTTTTCAACGCGATATAAATCATCGGGATTCTTGGATACTCTTTGCAATTCGTATTCGTAAAATGTTCCTTTTAGAACCTCTCCGTTAAAATCCTTAACATGATAAACTCTCGGTGATCGGGTTATGGATCTATCGATAGTAAAAATCTCATCTGACCAATTAGGTAAGTAGCCCTTTTCGAATATACCTTTGACTTTACTAATACGTACTAAATCACCTATGGCAAATTTAGGTTTCTTTATCGCTTTAGTTTTTCCGTACAGCCGTTGTCGGACTATTTTATAGTTGCCATCGTTCACTTCACTAGGCGCCATTCCGATACTCCGATGGTATGCATTGTTATAACCTTTCACTAAATCGGGCAATACCTTGATGTAATTGCGAGTATTGTTCGCTGTAAAATACTTAAACATACGACTCTTTAAAGTTCTGTTAAATCTTTCGACTATAGCACACTTGGTTTCGTTAAAGGTGTGAAAGTGGTAAACTTCGTTTTGATTTAAAAATGATTGAAATCGCTTATTTAAAAACTCTTTCCCTTCATCCGTCTGTAGATACACCGGTCGTCTTCCGTCTTTGAATATCTTTGAAAATGCCTTCACCATGTTTTCTCCAGTCTTGGTTTTAACTGGTACAGCCCAGGCATATTTGGATAAGATGTCTATACAAGTTAGGATATACCGACTTTTATTTTTTGGCGTTACCGAAACCATGTCGACCAAATCGGCTTGCCATTGTTGATCGATGTTACTCACAATAGTTTTGTTTCGTGGATAATTTTTACGTGCAGGTTTGTGTAGCGTGTAAACGTCTTGACGACGTAGCCAGTTTTTAACTTCGTTTAGAGTTATCCCTGCTCGGCTTTCTTTGGCTGCCTCGAATAAGGCTCGAGCTCCGGTAAAGCTTGCTTTGCTCGAGGGTGTATAATATAGCTTATGCAGGAGTTTGTCATTGCGACCCTGCTTGTTCATGATGGCTAACGAATAAATGAAACCACATCGTTACAACAGCGCTATAAATGAATACTAAAAAACGATAATATTTCAAAATAAAATTGTTTTATTCAATTTTAAAATTTAACATGTATGTATCACCAATTTGTATAGTCTTTGGCGTTACACTTGTTACATTGAAGCGCCTCTATTTGATTATGATGCTCGTATGTACAAGATTGAGTGTCATTTTGGTTTCCTTCTACAATGTCCAAATCTTTTAAAGGAACTCCTTTCATGTCTTCTTCCATGTCTGCTGTAAATTCTTCCGCCATGTCTATCACGTTTTGCATACGCCTAAGGTCATTGTCTATGTTGCGAAAATTCTCCTTTAATTTTTGCCAACCAAATTCGTTCATCGCAATTCCCGTCTTGGTGGCTTTTAACGAGGGCATTGGTTCTGTTCGTGACCTTTTAGGTGTAAACCATTTCCTTATGTGAATTAAGACCTTCCCGTTAAATCGACTGCAGCTGATATAAAAGTCGTCCTCCAAACTGTACGGTCTCTCTGACGGTTCTTCGATCGAAAACATTCCGTCAATTCTATGGGCCAAAGTCGTTATTCCATTCCAACCGGTTTCTGTTAACGTTAAAACTTCTTTCACATTGTCATCGTTGGAAAACTTGTGAAAAGACACACGAGCTTGTCCCATTGAGCCTATCACTTTTACTCTCAGGCTAGAACTGATGCAAAACATTTTTTCCAGGAATGCTGATACGTTGATAAGTGGTAAAGGGTGTACGACTGGATGTTTTATGCCTAGACTGAAAAAAGATCGAGCGTTTATACTCTTTTAAAAATCGATGAAACACGTGATAGTCGAACAAGTTTTGACATGTCATTGACTCGTTGGCAAACCATAGAGGATTGCGTTTTAAAGCTTTGTAACACGTGTTAGTCTAACAAGTTTTGACATGTCATTGACTCGCTGGCAAACTATGGATTTATCGATCCAATACGTCACTTTGTCGCGACTGCGCAATTACCACGTGTCACCTCGGTTGTATATTTATCGTTCTAGCTAGTGACTTTTTAAAACTATTTCAAACGATGTTTTTGTAAAATGTTTGACTAACTTTCTTATTGTTTTTCATTACGTCTTAACGCTAACGCTCAACGTCTTAACGCATTCATTCTACCTAAAATCACTTTCTTAACGTCATTACCTATTTCATTTTTACTCATTTTCTTTAAATTTTTTCGATTAAAGTTTACATTTTGACCATGATCTGCTATTGATTTACATGGTACTATAGTACGAGAATGACAGTGATTATATGACGTCATACGATGTAACAATCTGTCATTGCTCGATGATATTGTTTTCCAAATTATGATTTTAGACTCGCTTTCTTAACATTTTTCTTTACGTCTTAACGTCAACTCTCAACTTCTTAACCGCCTTTATTCTATTGTCCACTTTCTTAACGTCACTCGCTATTTTATTTTTAGTCATTTTCTTTCAATTTTCCCGATCAAATTTCACTTTTTGTGCCCGTACTATAGTACGAGAATGATTTTCTCGACATCTGACACACACCATCTGCCATTTCTTACGTCATCCTATCGATGAATACCATTGATTTAATGACATGACGTTAATCGAGGATATTATTTTTCAAATTATGGTTTTAGACTTACTTTCTTAACAGTTTTCTTTACGTCTTAACGCTATGGATCAGCGTCTTAGCGTCTTTATTCTATTGTTCTTTACCGAAAATCACTTTCTTAACATCATTTACTATTTTCATTTTTACACATTTTCTTTCAATTTTCATGATCAAAGTTCACATTTTGTGCCCGTACTATAGTACGAGAATGCTATTGATATTTTTATAAATTATGGTTTTAGACTCACTTTCTTAACAGTTTTCTTTACGTCTTAACGCTATCGTTCAACGTCTTAACGCCTTCATCCTATTGTTCTCGACCGAAATCCATTTTCTTAACGTCATTTACTATTTCATTTTTACTCATTTTCTTTCAATTTTCCCGATCAAAGTTCACATTTTGTGCCCGTACTATAGTACGAGCATGGTATTGATTTTCTCGACATCTGACACACACCATCTGTCATTTATTACGTCATCCTATCGATTTTCTGACGCTTACGTCAGTACCCCTGCTGTGCAAATATCGATTTTTTACACGTATCTGGGAGGACTCCCTGCTGTGCAAAATTTCATATTAAGACAGGGAAACTACTCACCATGTCGCTAATTAAAGAGTTGCTAGCCGTTCTTGTTCTGATGTGCTTAGTATATAACAGCTGTTCTTGTAGTAATTCGCCCAAAACAACACCAGATGACTTTACTACGAAACAAGTTCCGCCATCATCTATCAGCGAAACCGGGCTACTTTCATCTCTTTTGAGTTTAACGAATTCGCCAGAGCTTCAAAAACAACTAATACAAATTCTTTCAACTTTCCCGGCTACAACAAATTCGTCAGAATTGCAGAAATTGATGATGAACATTGTGTCAACCTTAGTGAATTCAGGTGATTCGTCACAATTTTCCAAGCAGGTCTTGAATCTTTTGTCAAATATTACGTCACCACAAAACAAGAATGCTTTTAAACAATTCCAGGATCAAACTATGGGACTACTTTCTTCTGTGTTTAGTTCATTTAGTAACAACAACAACAACAGTTCGTCGCCACTCGTACAGACCTTAAAAAGTCTGGCACAGAATGAAGGTTCAATAATATCAACTTTAAACTCTAACCCGGCTTTATTCAACGCTGTCCTGAGAGCTCTAGGACCTTCCAATGGAAACACATCACAATCTGTGATCTCCCGCCTATCGCCTGTGGCTTTAGCCTATCTGAAGGGAATGGTACCTTCGCTAAGCACCGGACTTATTAACCTTAACGTATCTCAAAATTGCTCTAACCATTTCACACATATTGTCAATGGAATTCTCAACATGCAGCCATGGGCTTTGAAATGTAAGTATCCTTAGCTTATCCTCCAGTGCTACAATTTTGCAATGACTTTGTACTGATTATTACCTCTCCGGCAATTGAAGTTCAGATTTTTTAGAATCCATCGAACATCATATTTTGTAAAGTGTAGCAAAATCCGGCTTTCACGCTATTCGTTTCAATTAAATATTTTCTATTGTCAAAAAATGCGAGTACCCTTCGGCGAGCAACCGAAAACTCTTCTACATAAGGGGATCGAGTAAAACACCATTTATATTTTAAAAAATCACTTATCGGCTTTGAGCCCGGACTAAAGAGAATTGGAAACTCAATGGAACCAATTTATAGACAAGTTTTGCCATACCAAATTATGAGCTAAACATTGCATGTTCAACTCTTACATTGTTATAATTACAAATCCTGATGTGTCTTAGTTCTCGATTCTATGGGTAAGCCTAAAGCAGGACTTCTAGACGGTGCATTCTTGTGGCCTGGATCCTTCCATGAGTGCTTGAACATCAAAGCTCCAGAGGATGCAGATTCTTTCAAGGGGAACTACTGTCTTCTGAGAATTCTTGTCCCACCTTCACTTCTTCAGTCTCTGACGGGATCTACGACCAGACAGGAGACTAATGGCCTCGCTGCTGCGGTAACTACACATTTTTGTCAAAGTGTAACTGAAAACGACGTTCAATAGTGTCACTACTTCTATCAATTGTTTGTCTTTTTGCGTCTCCTATAATATATGGTTATCTATTTTGGTTACATGGGAATATCTGCAGTAACTGTCCAAACGAGGTATCTTGTAATTTGGTCGTGAATATTCAGTGCCAATTAGCTACCAGTGTAAGCGAATACCTATATTGAAAGTATGTTCAACTAAGCCTCGCAACGCAGCTAGATAATTGAAATATCTTGAATATGGTATCAAACATTAGCAAATCACTCTGTTGCCCACTGTAACATTATGGATGGATTGATATTTGAGGCTTTAGTGGGACGGGTGACCGTACTTCCATAGTGGGTACCTCATAACCAGTCCACTCAGGACGATGGAGTAAAAAACAGCTTTGTTTTTTTTAACTTAGTGGGAATCGAACCCAAGGCCAATTAATAAAAGGCATGCGTGACAGATTATATCGCTCTACCAACTGAACCACGATGCCGTTCCCGGAATAGGATCCTGAGAATCTAAAGGTTTTGTGTTCCAGCATTTTCATAAATTGCAGAGGAAGGACGTTGCCTTTGTCCCCTGGATTCCCATCTTCGCAAGCCAAGTTAAAATCTTCATGTCCCCATTCCGTGTTTTACCTTGGCGGACGACTCCACTTCAACCCGTAATCGAACAGCTCGTTTTGATTGGATGCGAGTAAAACTTCTCGCAGCTAATCAAATCCTCAGGCACTTACACTGAAAATAACGTAATGGCGGCTGTGTACACCTTGAACTTTTGTTTAACGAGTGCTGATTGGCTAAGACTCTGTAAGTCTAGGAAAGACAACTCTTACATTCCCACCAGTGGGCGCTGTTCGATTTACGGGTTGAAGTGGAGTCGTCCGCCAAGGTAAAACACGGAATGGGTTACATGAAGATTTTAACTTGGCTAGAGAAGATGCTGGATTCCCTATAGACATCAACAATCTTCCAATCGTTAGGAAAAGATTTCCCATTTATTTATTTTTTCCAGGTTTACATGACTATGTTTGCTCTGTCCTATGGTCTCTGCATACCTTCCTCCTGTTCATCTGATGATGTATCCAACATGGTGAACAAAGGTACGCTATGTATTGATCACTATTATTTGTGAACACTTTAGTTAAACGCATCATATTTCATGCTTCAATTATTTTTTTCTCTTCTGAAAGACGTTACGATTAATCACGTATTTATGTACAGGTAAGTGTATGGCGTCGAGTTCCTGTAAACTACATGCTCAGGTATGGGTGAAATCTGTTTTATTCCGGTAAACAAAGAATGTTTACTTTGAATATAGAATTTCTTTCGGACATTAATAGTTTAAACTTTGCTGAAATTCCTTATCGACAGATCTTAATTACCAAAATAACAGAACTCGATATAGTACAAATACAGGTGTATCTGTGTTTCTGTAGTTTCCTGACGAACATTTCGACACATGAATCCCAAGCAGCGTTATTCACTGTGATTAAATGAAAGAAATTAAACAAATAGTTTAAAGGAAAATATTTACAATACAAATTGTAATTTATATTCAAACTGAGACGTTAACAAAATGAATTTAATTGTTTTTTTTAATATGGAGAGGGATGTTAGTTTAATTAATTAGGCCGGTTGGGAGTTTGTTCCATTCACCAGCACAAGTTGATGTCAATGTGTCCATTGTTGTACAAGACACCACTTTGATTAACATTTTCACACGATATTGGCCGAACAACCCGATATAACGCGACTAGTTCAATAACGACCCAATAATTCGAATCCTACCTTCAAGGGCCTCTCTGATATCACAGCATTAATTGAGAGCATACCAACTATTTGGTTTGTGATTTTAAACATGGACCAAATGTTCGAATAAGGATATTTGCTTTACCAGGTAGATATCCTCGAAAAAATAATGCTGGATCCCTGGTGCTAATATATTCTGTATACACCAATATACACACATCATAGTTCATATCCTCAATTCCACACTATCTTTTAGGTTTGTTCGAACAATTGTTTGACAACGAACAACTACAGGCTAATCCACAATGCAAGAAGGAACCGGACTTCGAAAGCGACCAAAGAGCTATTATCGTTGTGTGAGTAAAGTAGTTTTTAGATTTGGTTTCATTTTTACTAACACACAAGCTTCTAAATTGGTTGCGACCTATGTGGGATGGTTGCCAGTTACCAACGGAAGGTCGTGGGTTTCCTCCGGGCATAGAGCCCGGTTTCCTCCCACAATAAAACTGGCAACGCCGCCATATAAGTGAAATAATCTTGAGCGCGGCGTAAAACACCAAACAATCAATCAATCAATCTAAATTGGTTGCTGACTTTTTTCACTTTATTTTTTAGAGTAGTATGAGCTGTTAAAATAAGAAGGGTTGAAGCTCATGAAAAGGTGACTGTTTCACGTTTGAATAAAAGAATCATTATCTAACGTTTAATCGAGTTCATTTAAATCATTAACATGTAAAGATATATGTTTAGGGCTGTTTGTGGTTCCATTGGCTTGATCATACTGGTTGGAACTGCTTATGACGTCATAACAGAATGGAGATGGAATCATGGAAACCGTAAGAAAAAAGATCGGAACAAAGATATAAATCTAGCCACTGTTATTTCAAATGAAAAATCCATAAACTACACGCCAGATGATAGCAACTTGGCTAATGGCAAACATCAAAATGGAGACATTCAACAAAATGGCCACACATATATCCCCGAAGATTTTAAACCCAAGGAAAACAACGTGTATGTGGTCGCTGTCAAAGACTCTGATATGACAGAAAACGGAACAGCAAAATCAACAGTGAATGACCTGAAACAAGAACCTGCTATCGATTCTGTGAAATCTGAAAGACCAAAGCCAGGTGTGCGTTAACATTCTAGCAATATTATGTAAGATATAGTAAAAGATGAAGAAAAGGGCTACATCCGCAAGTAGATAAACACAACCCTGATAGTCCCATTCCGAGGCAGTGTGTTTTTGTTAATTTCTCATAGTGCAGCCCCAATATCTCTATCCCAGACAGTGTGTTATTGTTCTCATAAGCAACATGTGGACCAACGTATCGTTTTTTAAAGGCACACTTGCCGCGAAAATCAAGAAGACTGTCTACATTAAAAACAGTGGACGGTTTTCTGTATTTTTCCGAAACAGAAAAAAGTAAGGAACTTTCGTTTTTTTACCAGAAATTGAAAGTTTTGACATCATTTAGTATTTTTAATTTGAAATTGAAAAACAGATTTATCAGGTACCCGCAATGTAAACAAACTTCGAACCTGAACGTGTGCACAAGTGCCCTAATGATTTGAGTCGTGTGGGCGATCTAACGACACAGTATAATTTTACGAACTTAATCTAAGAAATAAATACTAACGATCGAGTAAGAGGGACTGTAAAAGCCTGCCGAGTGCAAACCACAGACAAAAACGCCCGAATGAGGGTTATCCAACACACAAGTCAACCAACACTGATCGGTGTTGTTGTAATCGAGTTTCGATTTTTCGTTTGTTTTTCTCTCCATTTATACATTCTAAACCTCATTGGACATGCTTTATGTGTGCTATGTTTAATTTTAGTGGTTTTCGCTGTAATAAGCTCGTGCAAATTGGTTTTCTTAACAAATGTCAAACAGGCTCCGGCGGCAAGTGAGCCTTTAACAACGTTCTGTGCATATTTTAACTAATAAAGCAGATAATTTCACTTTGGTTTTCCATTGTGTATATCTGACAGGGATGTATGCTTCATTGAAAGGCATTAGCTGCAATCTAGTAAGATAACAACTTTGAAATTAGCTAGTCCATTAAATGATGTACATTAAATGGGGTTCTTTACGTATAGATAATCACTGCGTAATCTTCATCTTTTGAATATGAAGTTTGTGCTTTCAGGTATACTTGGTGGATTACTCTTGGCTTTCTCGGTCTACACGAATAGCAAGAAAATCCTATCCACAGATCAAAAGTCGGGGTCCCTAAGTTCAGTAAATGGGGTCCGCTTTCTCAGCATGTCATGGGTGGTCCTTGGACATACCTATTTTGTCCACCTGTCGTCAGAAAGTAAGTCCAAGAAAAGTCTGACTACACATCACTGTTGAGATAGATAGGTATATGTGGTACCAGACACAAAACCAGACCTCCAGTGTAGGGGGGGGGGGGGGGGGGGGGGTTAAGGATGAATCTCGCCAAAAGCCTCGAAATGGTGTATTTGTGTGTCATTAGTCAGAAGCCCGATTTGAACAACGATTTGAAAAGTTTTGGATGACCAAAGGTATTGAAATTGCAATTTCTGACGTATATCTTTTCAAATGAATTAATTGGAATTGTTACAGGTTTTAAATAACACCATTATTGACTGCTTCTTTTAATGTCGCACATTTTAAAGCTGCTATCAAATCTGTTTGGCACAAGATTAAAATTTTGATTTGATACCATCTGAACGAATAAATTGACAGAGTTTTAGTGTTTTCCCATGTTAATGGTCACAAGGACGGTTTTCAATCGACAAAACCAATTTATCGATTGGGGTCATTTTTTCAATTCCTTGAATGAACTCGAAAAAGAGATTTCTCTTAAAAATAAAATTAGCTTCCAAGCTTAAATGAAACAGACAAACGCACAGCGAGTTTTTACAATAGTTTCTTACTTTTTTATTTTTGTTCACTTCAGAATGTATGTTTGAACTTGTACGCTGAGTATTTCATTTCTCATTGTGGATTATATGATACTGACTTACTAGTTTTAAAGTTATTTTCTACGCTCAGTACATTAGCAAAGGAACTATCCTTCCATTCCACTGTTTCTAAATGTATAGAACAGATATGTTATTTATGACATCGTCTTCTTCAACAGTTATTAAATCGATAAATCTATTCAGATGTGTATTTGAAATCAGTTTCCTCATTTATCAGCATACAGCCAACAAGACATTTAATTTTATCATTTTGATCTTATGATTTTTTATTTAATCCACTTCTACTTTAGATCCGCTATTTAGGTCAGTAGCCCTTTAAACGAATATGCGTATATAATGTTGAAATCTGCAGTATAGTTTATTAATTATCAAATTTAGAAATAAAGTTTTTCTTTACTTTCTTTGGAACAGCTACAATGGTATAAACTTTACTTTTTAACAGTATTCAATAGTATTATGGGATCTAAAAGTGATCACTAATAAATCATATGACAGTTTTCATCATTCTATACGTGTATTCGTTTATTAAACGGCCATATCTATTGTACAAAGTTTAACAAACGTGTAGAACTAAGGCGAACAGAAAAAAAGGTCATTAGCAATGCTTTATATTTAAGAAAAATCTTCATAAAACACAACCGTTTTTTGTCGGCATCTATTCAAAACTTAAAAGAGACATTGGATATAAAGTTCTTAAGAAAGTCACGTTTTCTCTTTCTGTCTTCAGATAACGCCATTGGATATGCTGGGGATTTCCTAAAAAGATGGACCGCTCAAGGAATTATGAACGCGCTGGTTTCCGTGGATTCCTTTTTCACTCTAAGGTAAAGAATTTGTTATAGAGGTTGAATTTCGTTCCCTTGCGAGCACATTATTTGATTTTCTCGTGATCTATATTTCTTAATTGCAGAACTTAAGCTTCAATGCACATTGGCAGGGTAGCTGTAGTAGATACATTATCTTTGGTAAAATCACGACTGAGTTTTTTTTTCTGTAAATGATTTCGGATTACCTTCTTTCCTGAGGCAATATTGGGAGGAAGATACAAGATAAAGGATAGGCTCCATAATTTATTCATGTCTCAGAGGTCAACTTTTATTAAGAGGGTCCTGACCAATGAACTATATGCGTGGAATGGAGATCACATGACGTTTGAGTTGTAGCGAGCGCCGCCATTATTATGAGATGGCACTACTGATCTGACGTTAAGGAGGAAGCGAAATAGAATGACGTCACTAACCCTGACACGACGACTATTTTAATAACACGATGACAAATCACTCTTGACGTCAATGTTGACCGTTCATCCATGATGTATATCATTATGCTCTAATATCTCTTATAGTTATACTATGCACTGTTCTGTATGAATGTTCTGCATAATAAATTGAAATTGAAAATTACTAAATTTGTAGAAAAACATTATTTACGTTACGAGAGACAACATCCCATAGTTATGACGGCGATTTTAAGCACGCCAGATCTAATTTAACCAATGTGACGTTACCATTCCAGCATTAATCAAGTAAATATCGATTTTACTTTAAAACGAATTTCTAATCAACTTCCAAACTTGCAACTAATAAAAAAAACGAACAATAGTATATATTTTAATTAGTTGCGAGTTGAAAAACCTCATAACCTAAATTCTTCCCATGGCCACTGGGGTCCAGATACCATTTTGTACTTTTTCAAAAGTAGGGGTAGAGGGGTGGGAGTGAGGGGTGGGAGTGAGGGTTAAGAGTGTATTTCCCAGACATCAAACAGCCCCCTCGCCCACACACAAACACACTTCAAGCGACACAAACGCGAATTAGTCTATAGATTTTATTTCCAAGTTATCATATTAGCGCAGAAAAACAATCGGAATTTGGTAATGGAGATTGACAAATTCCAAAGACAAATCGTCAAAGGTACGATAACATGTTAGATAACATAAGTCAAAGTATCACATATTCTGACTCGATCGTTTTGAAACAAGAAAAGCATTTACATTTTGGATTGCTGTGTTTAATATTTAAGTTCTATTTCACTATTGATTGTTGTTGTTGTATCTAGTATTGTTGTTTTGTAGTGGTTTGCTTGTGGCGTACTTAACTCTCAAGGAAATGGGGAAAAGACGATCTGCCAAGATTAACTGGTTTATGTTTTATTTTCACCGATTTTGGAGGTAAGTACAGTAATAGTGTTTTCATCATACAATTAAGAGCAAAGGAATATGAATATTTCTCAGGATAAATTGAATATTGCAAGGTATTAATACAAGCTGAGCTCTTTGAACCGGTAAACAAACAGTAGGCGAAGAGACAATACGTCACACTCGAGAATGATCTGTAGACAATCAAAATAGAGGTCAACAGTTCAGCTTAACGTAATACTATTAATACAAACTGAGTTCGTTGAGATATTCCGCTCAAGTTCATGGAACATGAGACTTTTTTGGTTCTTGTTTATTGGTTCTTGTATACCATCTATTAAGTTCTCTCCATATCATGTAATCCAAGTGTGAAAGGCTAAAATAACCATCTTTACTGTATGTTCCTTGGAAATGGATTGGGTTAGATATGTAAAGAGTTCACGAAAGGAGCAGTGGTAAGAAACCTTTCGAAGAACGGTATTAAATTCTGGGCATAGAGCTTGCTCCGCTATATCCTTCCTGGCAAAACAGCTAAAGTTAAGCAGTTTTTAGTATCGCGCAAAACACGAATCAAATACGGAAATATACCCCGCCCCCGACCCTAGGTCAATGTTTGCGGTGGTATTGCTACAAGCTATTTATAAGAATTTTGTTTGACGCTTTGTACAATATTTCTGAATGTAAATGAATCAAAAATTGGTTTCAGATTGACGCCTCCCTACATGCTGGTTTTAATGGTCTATGTACCATTGCTTTATTATTTGGGAACTGGACCACAATGGCCGACAAAACAAATCGAGCCGAAATCCTGCAATGAATATTGGTGGAGAAATCTAATATATATCAACAATTTCGACTTAACAAACAGTGTAAGTAATCAGCACATATGTGCATGTTCCCGTTAATAGATTAAAATAGTGAACAAACCTGAACATGGTTTAAGCGAAAGAATTATCCTCGAGCATATCCTTTTCTGTGCATGCCATTTTTGGGGGTGTATTAATACCCGATAGCTTGCATCGCGGGAACCGCCTGTTAAAATCTACTTAAGCATACTTTTAGCAAACTGATTGAGATTTCAACGCCGATGATGACATTTCAATAGATAGATAGATAGCGTCAGGGTCGGACGTGTGTTAGATCGCTCTGTCTATTTCGAAAAATTTCTTCGGAAATTAATCGATTTCGTTGCCACTTTTGTTACCATCGGTTACTTGAGTGACAAAGTATTTATTTCTGCTTAGATTTTTTACAAATTGATCGTATTTTGGGAGTTTTGTTCGGTTTACATTTGACCGTTTGGTCAGCCCAGGCCGACTTGGCTGGTAGGCCATTTTTCGTACCTGGGTTATTTTGTACAGGTAGCACAGGAAGCCTAAGTAGGTCATTTGCTTGACCAGGGCTTTGGACAAGTCTTTTGTTCTGGCCTTTTGTTCACTGACCACTGTTGACTGACCGGTTTAGTCTCTTTTGTTTGGCGTGAAGACTTCGACTCTTCTTTACTTTATCTCTTGTTTTACGAGAACACACATATACTACACACTCAGCACTCAGACATAGCACAACATTTGAACACATCGTTGCTATCATTTTTTATTCTCTGTTAATTTTTGTTGTTGAACACACGGGACGTATACAGAGGGGGTGCAACCCCCCCCCCCCCCACTTTTTTTTTTTTTTTTTTTTTTGGCAGAGGTCACTATGAGTGGCCTTAATCGTATTAGGAGGCCTTTTAGCCTCAAGCTTATCATGAAGGCTGAAAATGTCAAACCGATTGACATTTATCAACACTTGAAGGGTTTAGTTGGGAGTGGGCCGAGTGTTCTGAGAGGTATAGTTCATGTTGGTGGCAACATTTGGAACATCACAGTTGCCAACGAGGATGTTAAATGTAGATTGTTGGAAGAAAACTTCGTCTTTCGTGGAGTTCACTGCCCTTTGACAGAAGTAGAAGCGTCTAGAATTCTTGTTAAAGTTAAATCCCCCGTCGAAATATCCAATGATAAAATACGCGAGGCCTTTGAAGTATACGGTACTGTACACAGCGTTGAGAGGGAATATTATTCCTTTGATAGAAGCCTGGAAAATGGAATTCGTAGAGTTTGGATATCGAGAGTTGTCAATACGATCCCTGAAAGTGTTTGGGTAGATCTCATGTTCCGATTGCCTGTATGGTACCGCGGTCAGATTCGCCCATGTCATTTGTGCAATCGCACCGGCCATTTTAAAAAGGATTGTCCCTTGAAAGATAAGTGTTTCTTGTGCAAACAGAGTGGCCATTTACAGAGTGGATGTCCTCAGTTGGACCGTGAAAAGGACGAGGTGGGTGACTCTGATGGCTCTGAGGATTTGCCCCCTCAAGCTGATGTTCTTGACAATTCTAATGTTAGCATTGTTCATACTTCTAATGTCCAAGCTAGTCATACTGTAAATGAAATAACAAAACCGAATAGTGAGAGTGGGGGAGAGACTAATGATTTTTGGTGGGATGCAGGTAGAACATTGGGTGATGACCAGGTTAGGCTAGAAAACACGACAGTTGAAGGGAAAACTAAGGGTGAAAAACGAAAAGTAGAAACAGATTCTGAAACAGAAAATAAAGTTAGTAGGAACTTAGACGAAACAGGAATTAATACTGAAGTGGACGAAACAGTAGTGTCTGAGACTTTACCTACCGACACAAGTAAACACATGCAGCACTCTGAAACAGTTCATACATTACATGAAGATAATTCTCAGCTTTCTACACAAGAATTGTGGAGTGAACCTTCTGGGGTAGTCATTGCAAACCCGCCCTCCGCTAGTTGTAGTGTGGACGGAGTTATAGATTGTTCGATAAGGCAGGAAGGGGAATGTATCTCAAACGTATTAAGTGAGGGAAGTCAACCAGTAGTTAGTGGAACAAAACAACACCTCCAGTTAGACTTCTACTCAGGCTCTATGGAGCGATTCATTTCCAGGTGTTGCTGGTTCTAGCCAAGCAAGTCTCTGGACTTCTCCATCACTAGATGCAGCTATTGCCATGGTGCCTCTGGAGAAAGTTGACGTAGAACCTTTGTCTGGGACCTCAGGGTGTGACGACTCGATGTCTGATATGGGAGACTCTGTGTCTGGCGATCCTCCAGATGAATCGGTACCAGCGTACACTAATGGCAAGGGTGAAGTTTTGGTTCCAGTCACTACGTCATTAGGCGTTCATTATCGCACAATGCGACGTGACAGTAAAATTGAGAAAGTCCGGAAACAGCGACCTGTTATTGTTATCTCCGAAGAAGCATTTGCTAAACGGAAAGCAGCTCTGAAAAAGAAGAGCAAAAGAACATGTTAATTAAGTAATGGCTCTAAAGATTATTACATTAAATGTTGAAGGCCTTATGACAGACTGGAAGCAGTTTTCGCTCGCAGAAAAGCTCAAGTCTATGAAAGCCGACATAGCGTTTTTGCAGGAAACGCACTTCACTAAAGCAGAAGAGGTGCGTAAATTAGAGAAAGTTACAAATGGCCGAGTCTTTGTGTCGTCTTGTTCTAGCCATAGGGGAGGAACAGCCATTCTTCTATTGGCATCCTTTTTTGCTTTGGGGTCTATTTTGTCAACTTGTAAGGATGATGACGGTCATTGGCAAAGAGTAGATGTGGAGTTTTCTGGAAATAACTTTACTTTGTTTAACGTTCATGGCCCGACATATATACCAGATAGACGACGTTTCTTCCACACAGTTAGTTCCTAACTCGAAGGGTGCGAGAATGATATCATTCTTGGAGGAGACTTTAACTGTGTTCTAGACGCATGCTTAGATCAAAGGTCTGAATCTCGTTCTCGGGATTCTTCGATGAATGCCCTTTCGGAGTTAATAACTGAATATGGTCTCATAGATACTTTTCGTTTTATTCACCCAGATGAAAGAGCATACACTTGGGTTTCGCCCTCAGGGGCTACTGCGTCGCGTCTTGACAGAATTTATTGCAGCAAAAGCCTTAAGCGATATTTGACCAATGTTAACCATGTACCATATGCGCTTTCTGATCACGCTTTGACGGAAGTCTCCGTCGACTCAGGAAGTTGGCTTCAAAAAGGTACTGGGTTTTGGAAACTTAATGTCTCGTTGCTTCAGAATGAGCGGTTTTGCGATACGATTCGACACTGTTTGAGCGAGTGGAGGGGAACAAGATATTCCTTCGATACTATAGCTGAATTTTGGGAGGCTGGTAAATCAGAAATTAAAAACATTTCTATCAAATTTGGTAAGGCAGCAGCACGTCGCAAACGGGCTGCAAAACGTAAACTTGAGAAATCTTTTGCTTCAGTGTCCAAGCGTGTTGCTGGGGGTGAGTCTAATCTCACTAATCTGCTTGAAAGTCTTCGACAAAAGTTGAAGGCTTATGATCAAAAAGCCTTCGTAGCAGCGGGAGTGCGGGCTCGTGTAAAAGCTGATGTCTTCGGAGAGAGGCCCACTAAATACTTCTGTTCCCTCGAAAAGGCTCGTGGTACAGAAAAGTTGGTCCGGGAACTGCTAACAGAATCCGGTGATTCTGAAAGGTCTATGAAAGGGATGCTTGAGACAGCCAGGGATTTCTACCAGCAGTTGTTTTCTTCAGAGGGTGTTGACGGGGGTTGTATGGAACAATGTCTGCAAAACTTATCTAAAGTTCTCTGTCAATCTGAGGTAGACCTGTGCGATGCTCCTTTCACGGTGGAAGATTTGTTGTCCTCCGCTAAATCATTAACTCTGGGTAAGTCCCCTGGTATCGACGGGCTCCCAGTAGAGTTTTATCTTACTTTTTGGGATATTCTGGATCCTGTTCTATTAGAGGTAGCTAATGAAGCTTTCGAAAGTAGTTGTTTGACAGATTCTATGGAGCAGGCTGTGGTGCGTCTTATACACAAGCGCGGGCTTAAATCTGACCTTAGGAACTGGCGGCCTATTTCTCTGCTATGTGCAGAGTATAAGATTATTACTAAAGCCTTAACTAGGAGACTGGGAATGGTAATGTCCTCTGTTGTTAGTTCCGACC
Source organism: Lepidochitona cinerea (assembly GCA_963971465.1). Classification (NCBI taxonomy): domain Eukaryota; kingdom Metazoa; phylum Mollusca; class Polyplacophora; order Chitonida; family Tonicellidae; genus Lepidochitona; species Lepidochitona cinerea. Next base: position 25,336,751 of record OZ020563.1, on the reverse strand, counting down.
AGACATGCTCCGTGCCTGGACGATCCATTATCTCGAACAGCTTACTGGTTCGGGATCTTGTTGAGTTCGTCGAAAGTGAAAATATGGAGGCTGCCATTATTAGTCTGGACAATGAAAAAGCATTCGACAGAGTAGAGTGGGGTTTTCTGTTAGGTGTGCTTGAGCGAATGGGCTTTGGTCCTGGTTTTCGAAGATGGATAGAGGTCATTTACAATTTCCCTGTCAGTAGGATTTTGATTAATGGCTCTCTTAGCGACCCAGTCTACTTAGAAAGAGGCGTGCGACATGGCTGCCCTCTATCACCCTTGCTCTATGTTTTGGTTGCAGAGGTTTTCGGAGCGATGGTGAGACATTCCGACTTTCAAGGGGTCCGCCTTCCTTCGGTGGACGAACCCGTTAAGGTATCTCAATTTGCGGATGATACGTCCTTATTTCCTGGCAATGATGCTGATTTTGCGTGTGTAGATCCTCTCTTGAGGACATATGAAAAAGCATCAGGAGCAAAGATTAACAAAGAAAAGTCAAAAGGCGTATTTCTAGGATCGTGGAAATACAGACAAGACAAGCCCCTTGGGTTAAAATGGGGATCACAGCCTACAAAAATATTAGGGGTACACCAGGGACCGGGCGACACATCTGTCCATGACTGGGACGAAAGACTTTCAAAGGTCACAGCTTCCCTTCAAGGCTGGTCCAAACGATCCCTTAGTCTGATCGGGCGTGTAATGATTCTGAACTTGTTGGCCATGTCTAAGCTGTGGTATGTTGGCACAATTTTCGAGATGCCCTCCGAGCATTCTAAAAAGCTGAAGAGCGTCGCGACGCAGTTTTTGTGGGCTGGTAAGAAACCCTTAGTGTCCTGGGAGACGTGTTGTTTGTCCAAAAGGGAGGGTGGGATCGGCTTGGTTGATCCAGCTGAGAAACTCCTTTCCTTAAAACTTAACTTTTTCGGTAAGATGGTCAGAAGTAGAGATCGGTGGGCCATGGTCAGTCGAGCGTTGATTAACAAACGGCTTTCCCCTTTTGCCCTGCCTCACGTTTTTTCCTGGTGTGAGTTACCAGACGTTGCTCGCCGCTTACCAGGTTGGTACTTTGCAGTTATTAAAAGATTAATTACTTTCGAGAGAACTACTAGGCGGCCGTCTTTCTGGCAGGACGTCTTGCAGCAGCCGTTATTTAATAATCCTCTGATCACAGACGGAAGAGGACGACCATTCTTACCTGGATCTCTGGGTGCTAAGGGTCTGATGTACATATCGGATATTATTGACGCCTCTACCAAGATCTGGAAATCTTTCGACGAAGAGTTATCTGTTCCATGTTGTAGGCTACTAAATCGCATTAGAAAGGCCATAAAAAAGTCGTGGTTAGAGCTACCTTCAGGCTCCAAAGGTTGTATATATTTTGTTTCCGGACAGGCTCTGGATGGCATTTCTTCACGTACATGGTACGAATGGTTGCGTGATACTCACGAAGCAATACCAGCGTATTTTTCTAAATGGGAGCAGGATTGCGTGGTACCCCTTTCTTGGGATTCTGTGTTTACGTGTTTGTTCAAGTCGGTAAGTGTGAACAGGGACAAAAGTGTTCACTGGTTGCTACTTCATAGGCAACTTTGGGTTGGAGTCTATCTTCTCCGAGCTAAAGTGGTGACTTCTGATGTGTGTCCTATGTGCAGCTCTGGTAGTGAGACCATTCTGCACTTATTCTTCAACTGTGACGCTGTTAAACCTATATGGAAGAAAATGGAGGAATTGGCTAATCGTTATTTGGGTAGATCGGTTAAACTTTCTGCTAAGTTTGTCCTTTTCGGCGAAGGCCTAACCACCAACGTCAGGTGTAAAACGGTACTTCAGGCGGTTTGTTCAACAGCTGTTGGCTGTTGGTGGCGGCACCGATGCTACGTTACAGCAAAAGGTCCTGGATTGGATCACCAAGATGCTTTTTCGAGATTTTTCACTCGCGATATGTCCCATCTGATTTTATGTCAATTTGAACAAGCAAGGTACCGACACAAGCTGTTGGAATTTGAAACCATGTGGTGCAGGAACGAAGTGTTTGCTGCTCTTGTAAATAATTCCCTACGGGTCAGGTTTTCTTTTAGCAGATTTTAATGTGATCGTCTGTTGTATTTTTATCACAATGTAAGCTGTCTGTTATCTATCTGCCGGTTTTGACGTTTTAGTCATATAACAATGAGCAAGTCTTGTTGAATCCTAGTGAGCGGATATTCTGCCAGTTAGTTTTAACTATATCCTACAACCTAGATTGTTGTGGCGTAAAAAAAAAAAAAAAAAAAAAAGATAGATAGATAGATTATCTTTATTTTCAAACTCGATAACTGCAATAGGCAAAAGCCCCTTTTCATACAGGTCGAGTTATATAACAATAACAATATAAACAGTCATATTTACAAAATAAGTACTTAAATATCAATTATTACGAATATAAATAGAACCTTTTTTTAGGATGGTAAAACAATAATTTTTTAAGACATGTAGTACATTACATAAATATATACATAGGCAGAAATATATAAAGACAAATATATAAAATGTGTAGAAATATGCAAGATAAAATATTATAATATAAGATATTTAAGAATTTTCTGATAAGTAGATTTCAAACAAATATAGCTTGCGGGATTTTTTTAATTTCTCTACACTGGCACAATTGCGTATGTTTTCTGGGAGTTTATTAAACTCCTCAGCACCATTGATACTTATGGATCCTTATGATACTTATACTCGTTTATGTATATTCTAGAATTGTTGGCCATTTAGTGAATTATATTCACTTTCAGTGTATGGGATGGACTTGGTATCTGGCTAACGACATGCAGTTTTACGTCATCAGTCCAGTAATCTTAATTCCACTGTACTAGTAAGTTGAGAAACAAATATTTAAGTTTTAATACCGGGGCGACAAATGCCAAACGTTCCAAGTTTTGTTATCGACCTGTCACGTTTTCTCAAAATATGTACAGATCTTATTTGATTTGATTATTCACAAATACTATGTATGTACATACTTGTGAATATATGTCAGCGAGAATACAGTTCAAGATGAGCTTGTTTTATATCAAATAAAAACCCAATTTAACAGCGATGATCATCTGCTAGAATCTATACTGACAGGTTATATACGGCCAAGCGGAAACGGGACTTTCAAAGATCAACGATAACTACTTGTTTTAAACCGAAATATTATGTCCGATTGCTCACGTTGATAACACGGGGGGACTGAATCAAGTTTTCATCAACTTATCCCTTGCAAATGGAGGAAGCTCCAAACAACTGAAGAGGCATTTAGCCCATGGATTTATTTATTCCCTGTAGTATTTTATTTAAATACAATTCCTCTATTCACAATACTCGTACTTCCCAACTTGTTCTTTCACTTAACTGTTCAGTTAAACCCTATGGACATGTAAATCCAATAAACTTAACGTATGTAAATGATTTGTGCGGATGTTCATTTAAAACTTGCAATTCATAAAACAATTACATAACTGTAACATAAACACTCGATCTGATTTATCATTTTATAACTATGGAGTTCATTTCCTTTGTAACCCAAATGTTTGAGGAGAGTTGTCCCCATAGTTGTTTTTCTCCAGACGGTACTAAAAGGTGCGTTTTGAATTAAGAAATATATGTATTTTTATTTTCGTTTCACAGTTCAAAGATCCTTGGTTTAATCATATTGGTTATGTTTTTCTTGGCAACATTTATTGTCACTGGTGTCATAAGCTACAAGAACGGTTTCGCTCCAATGGATAGCAAGTAAGCATTGTAGTATCTCATATAATGCTTTTTATAGTAGGGTTTTTGAAAGAAGGGTTGGTCGCCATCTTTCTACAGTACCGATTCTAAGAAAAAAAAAAATGCTTTAGAAAAAAGCATTTCAGTTTGCTTGTCTTCGTCCACGTTCTTTTTAGTAAAGTTTTATTTGATGCTCTATCTGATGTTTTTCGATGTTTGATGTTTTTCGAATCAATATAATGATCTAATACGTTAATGGGATATATGCTCAGCAGACTGTTAATGTAATACTAAGCCAATGAACGCCATTGTCTCTGTTCTCTTGTAGTCCAGACTTCATGATAAAACTCTACATCAAACCCTGGTGTCGAATCGGTCCCTATTTAGTTGGTCTATTTGTTGGTTATATTCTGTACAAGACGAAATGTAAAGTCAAACTTCATAAGGTAGGCTAATACAGAGGCAGGAACTTGATACAAGGAATAATTTTGTTCATTGAAAAAACAATTGATTTGTGTTGAAATCCAGAATGCAGAACATCTATACAAGGTACATCTACAAACCGAAATAGTGCTCGAAAAGTGAACAAAATGTAAGTTACTGGGACAAAGTTCGTTGATTAATTTGAAGCCTTTCGTCGCGTAAACGCTCCTCAAATAGCCGAACATTTATTAAATTTTGCTTCAACAAAACATATCAATATTTTGGCAGCCATTTTAATATTATACGATAGACACGTTGCTTTCTAACTCGATTATTTAGTTCAGTTATCAGAAAATAATGCGGTTCCAACAAAATATATAAACGACGAAATGTTGCAGAAAAAAGGTTCTTATATCGTAGTTGGTATATTTTCCAATTTTAGTTTTTCCTTAACACCGTTAATTGACGAAGAGTTTATGCATCAATCAATTATGCGTAACGGTGGGTTAGGTTTATAACTGCGCCTAAAACAAAATGAACAACCAATGGAGCACACCAATAAGAAGTCTTTTAAGTTGCATTGTTTGTATTTGATAAATATTCCGTTGTATCTTAAATAACTATACTTATTCCAGTTCAAATGTCAATTGACTGTATCTGCCTATTGATTGATTGGTGTTTTTCGCCGACCTTGAGGTTTAGTAGGGAAAGAAATTGGATAAACCCTTGACCTTCGGCGAGTACCTGACAACTCTTCCACACAAGTCTATCGGCTGTACAATCCACTGAAAACTCTGCAACTCATCCACCCAAGGCAGCTCCTAAGACACATACATGTATATAAACCCCCCCATATAATTGATCGATATTACTTTCAGAGTACCGTGGTACTCGGTTGGTGTGCCGCTATAGTGATGGCTTTGGCAACCCTGTATGGAGTGTATGGCAACTCTAACGGACATCCTCTGTCGGTGGAAGCCAGTGCTGTGTACAACGCCTTACACAGGACAGCCTGGGGCATGGCTGTGGGATGGGTACTGTTTGCATGTTGTACAGGATATGGAGGTATAATATGGCTTTTTTATGATCATCTCTTGTTGATTATCGTTATTGTTGCCTGGGAAGCCTAACAATGACGGGAAGGACAATACTAATATCAAAGACAATTGAATTCGAATGGCTCTGGTAAAATCTATCTGACTACGTAACGGTAAAAAACAGTCGGTCAAATGGGACCGGTTAGTATTAGCGGAGCCAGCGGCCGATTGTTCAAATAAGGATTGAATTTTATGTTTCTTCGGTTCATCGAGCTATGAACGAACTTGTCCCTGTGCCAGCCAGGCTAAATGAATTTGAGCAGCGGTTTATTGGCCAGTTATTACATAACTCGATGAACCGAAGAAACATTGAAATCAATCCTTATAATTTAGCTTGGCACACATTATCTCCATATAGTCTAGTTGTGTACCGTACATTTTCATCTCATTTGCATATTCAATATGGCCGCCAGGGGTCGATGTTGTTTTTCATTGTTACCTTTATTACAAGAAAATTACCTGTCCAATCTTAATCAAACTTAACATACATCATCACCCTATGGTCTAGTTGTGCACCGTACATTTTCATCTCATTTGCATATTCAATATGGCCGCCAGGGGGTGATGTTTATCTTCGTTACCTTTATTCCAATAAAACTATCAGTCCAATCTTAATCAAACTCAATATACATCATCACCCTATGGCCTAGTTGTGCATCGTACATTTTCATCTCATTTGCATATTAAATATGGCCGCCAGGGGGCGATATTATTTTGTTTTGTCACCTTTATTCCAAGAAAACTACCGGTCTGATTTTGACCAAACGTGGCCCACATTTTCATCTCATTTGCTTAAAAAATATGGTCGCCAGGTAGCAATGTCTTTAACCCAATTTGAATGAATCTTGTTATTATTCCAAGAAAACTACTGACCTCTGATCTTAAACAAACATGACACACATCAGCCCCCTAAGTCTAAGGGATGTGCACCGTACATTTGCATCTCATTAGCATATTCAAGATGGCTACCAGGTGGCAATGTTGTTTTTAACCAAAATTTCAAGAGTAGCGTACTTTGCAATTCACAATTTAATTTTCCTCAACAATAGTTATCTCCCTGGAATAAGTTTTTTTTATGTATGCCCCAATTCCTATATCCAGTTATTGGTGTAACAATATTTAATATGGATAGATGGACGCGGGCGTTAAGATCCCTTTAAGGGATCTCTTGTTTAAGTTTAATATCATATCAATATCAAATATATCACACTACGACATCAGACATTGTTAATTTCCACTAAATGACGTGTATTATTAATCCAAGGAAATTTATACTATTTATGTTGGATGCTCAACATCATTATAAATGCTCTGTCTTTTCAGGTATCATCAACACATTTCTTTCCTGGAAAGCATTCATCCCATTGGCTCGTCTGACCTACATGACCTACTTGGTTCATCCAATCATAATGACGTATTACAATTTGACGACACCAGAAGCTATTTATGTCACTGATGTTACAGTGGTGAGTGCGATAAGGTTGATGTATTGATGGATTATTTGATTAATGATGGTTGATTGATTGATCGATAGATTGATCGATAGATTGATCGATAGATTGGTTGATTGATTCATTGATTGGTTGTTAGCTGCTTGTGTCATTACTTTTTGACGTTTTTGTGGCGGATCATTTGGTTGCTTGGTTGGTTTTAACCAGCATATGTAATATAGTTGTTGCTTAAAGTGGAATGAGCGACAAATCGAAGACATGTTAATAATAGCGGTGTCAAATAGTCGGGAAGTATGAGTTCATTTATGTGTGTTTCACTGCTTAACAAATTGACTTAAGTACATCTTCAAGATTAGTATTAGCCGAGAAATCTGGGCTTTTTTTCTCTCCGTGTTCGTCAAGACACATTAGCAGCCATGTAATACCAGTCGCCGTAAGACCGATTATCCGGGCTAGATTAGTATCAGCTGAAAGATTTTTTGTCCTTTTTGATTAAAATAAAAAAATAGATAATTCTGTTTCAACGAAGTACTTATTATGCCCCCCCCCCTCCCCACTCCAAAGCTGTATGATCAGATGCGAGGAAACTCCTTTGCGTGGGTTTTAGAAGTGCAAGTCTACTTTTTTGGGACCTGATCTTGTGACACAGTGACATGAGTGGGAAACATTTGTACGTTGAAAGGTAGATCCCCGCCAGCTAGTCACATACATATGTCACTTTTTATAATTAATCATTTACGTCCATATTTGATATACAGTGTGCCAGCAAACCTTATGGAACTATTTAAACACATGTGTCACAGGTTACATTTTCGTATTTAGACTAGCATTGTTCGACAGTGTCTTTATTGAATAGTCGTATTGTAAAAATGGCTTGGTAGCAAAGTATCAACAGAATGGCTAGATCATCCCATCACCAAACCAACAAACATGTCTTAATTGACCATTAAAAGTTGTCTTCATAAAGACTATATTGATTTCAAACTTCTGTAATGCCATGGCGACGCCGTAGCCATTGTTATGCTAACAAAAACGTGGACAAAAACGTGAACGAAAATGCTAGCATCTGTTTGGCCTTCATCTACCACAAACCCAAACTTCTATATTACCTACCAAAATCCACGAAACATTTAGACTAGTTTGATTATTTATTTTTTTCAGAGCTATTTGTTTGTTGGAAACATGTTTTTTTCGTATGGCTTCGCTTTCTTGGTCTCTTTGGCATTTGAAGCTCCGATGATGGGACTGGAGCGAGTCATCTTCCGGCGGAAGTAGTACTATGAAGTATTAAATCGAGAGGTTTTGTCATTGTACGAAACCTATGCAGTGGAAGGTATTTTAGAATGACCCTGGATGGAATATGACAGTAGACGGAATCCTGTGCACATCTGGAGATGAACACGTCACTTCAAGAAAATTACGTCACATCAACGAAAGTACTTTCATTTCAAGAAATAGAACAATAATTCATAATCAAATTACATTAAAAACTTATGCCTTTTTATGTTGAATTTTATATGTTCCTGTCGATTAATAAACCATTGCTGGCCTACAAATGTATACATGTTTTTATAAAGCCACACGTAAGTAAAATGCTTTTGTATTTTGTTTCTTTTTCAAATCGGTGAATTGTTTAGCAATAACTTGATCTTTTGATTGGTGAAACAAAACCCGATTCTTAAACTGTTATAATCTCCCTTAAAAATTGACCCCGATCTATGTTGGATACACAAAAAGTAAATCCTTTTCGCCTAAGTTTTTGTTTCACTTGCTGTTACGTCCAATAGCAGGAAAACAACGAACATAATCAGACACGGATGAAGATACATATTTGACAAATGTAACAAAAAAACAATTGAAAATATTTAAATTTAGATTAATCTGAAAATGCTTGATAGGAGAAGTGGTCAATAATTCAAAACGATTCCGTGTAATGGGACACAGGTTCTAATTCAAAACGATTCCGTGTAATGAAACACAGGTTCTATGATGTATGTCATACATTCTGGCCAGGACATTTCCTATCCGATTGAACTCAGTCTCCAATAACCTTGACGCTCTTGATTTACCTGTATTATATAAGAAAATCAGAACAGTGTAAAACCCATTCGTTCCACTGACTAGTTTTACGTAATACATAAGTAGTGATAACCCGAAAAACGACAGTTTCATGATGACTCAATATTTCGGCATTTAATATACCATCTTCAGGAGAGTGCGCCTTTAATTTTGAAGTGAGGCAAAAACAATCAACAAATATATCTATATGTATGTTTTAAACCTGCATCATAAAATTATTACTCTAGAGAAATAGTAAAATTGAATAATGTGTAAGAATGTATGGAAGACGGATGCGGCCATTCGCGCCCGCGTGCCGCGCCCTATAAAACACGCGGCTCGAGAACACGAGAATGCGCCATTAGGCCAAAACCGCGCGAGATTACCAACATCTCGCACTTTGTTAATCTCGACCTATCAACAAACAAAAAAACACGCGGCTCGAGAACTCGAGATTAGGCACGAGAATACGCGTCTGCATTTCCGCGTGTTCTCTAGTTCTCGCGTGGCGTGTTTTCCAATTTCAAAAAACACGCGGCTCGAGATTAAGAAAACGCGCGGTTTTGCTAATCTCGCGAGTTTTTCCCAAAAAATCGCGCGGTTTTCAAAAAAATCGCGCCATTAGGCTACATTTGGTAAAATGGCGTGCTTTCTTAATCTCGTGCCGCGCGTTTTGTAAAACAGGCGGCTCGAGATTAAGAAAACGCGCGGTTTTTGCTAATCTCGCGAGTTTTTCCAAAAAAATCGCGCGGTTTTCAAAAAAATCGCGCCATTAGGTTACATTTGGTAAAATGGCGTGTTTTCTTAATCTCGTGCCGCGCGTTTTGTAAAACACGCGGCTCGAGATTAAGAAAACGCGCGGTTTTTGCTAATCTCGCGAGTTTTTCCAAAAAAATCGCGCGGTTTTCAAAAAAATCGCGCCATTAGGCTACATTTGGTAAAACCGCGCGTTTCTTAATCTTGTGCCGCGCGTTTTGTAAAACACGCGGCTCGAGATTAAGAAAACGCGCGGTTTTTGCTAATCTCGCGAGTTTTTGCAAAAAAATCGCGCGGTTTTCAAAAAAATCGCGCCATTAGGCTACATTTGGTAAAACCGCGCGTTTCTTAATCTCGTGCCGCGCGTTTTGTAAAACACGCGGCTCGAGATTAAGAAACGCGCGGTTTTTGCTAATCTCGCGAGTTTTTCCAAAAAAATCGCGCGGTTTTCAAAAAAATCGCGCCATTAGGCCACATTTGGCTAATAGCGTGTTTTGTTAATCTCGTGCCGCGCGTTTCGTTAGTTTTCCATTGCGCAGGACCGGAAGTCTTCTAGCATTGTTGAATAATAAAAGCTAGATCGAATTTCTTCACACTCCTGAACTTGTACTAGATGACCTCACCAAAAGGAACGATGTTGCGAGTGATACGTCATTTACCGACTCTGATAGAGCTTCATGTGGTTATACGTTTACTCTCCACACAGTGGTGGGGCCTCCGTGGCTCAGTAGGTAGAGCGTTGGACGCTCAATACGAACAGCCTTCCACCAACGGGTCGCGGGTTCGAATCCCACTCAGTCCCACGCGTTGCGTAAAACACCAAACAATCAACCACACAGTGATGTCGTAACATTCCAGTCGCATGTTGGTTGGTTGGTTTTAGCTTAGTGGCGCGTCCATTGGTATGAATTATGTACGCCATACTACTAAGTAATTATTACCATGAGCAATTAAGAAAACTGTGATGTTTTAGGACAATATATTGTACAAGAGTATAACCAGTCGTATGTTGTTGGGCTTAATTGACTTACCTATAGGCCTACTCTATAGAATATAGAATGAAATATTACTGCTACTGTTTCCTTTGTGTCTTAGCTCAGTTGGCAGAGAAGTGTTACGGCACTTCACGCAAAAACTATCTCAATGTAATAATTATTACAATAAGGGTTGTAAATTGTAATAGCAAAAATATTTCAATCAGTGGCACTTATGCAACATAAGAACTCTTTGTGTAATAATTTCTCAAGGTATATAATTAGATGTGTTCATTTAACTATTCACTCAGCGGTTATAATCAAGGGTATATTTTCAGTTTTATCAGGAGTTTAATCCACTAACACTTAGCAGATTCCGTTCCGAGCAGAGTGCCTTATTCATGGCATTTTGGCGTAGATGTAATCGGATAACTCGACAGCCGGCGAGCAAATTCCGAAATCTATGGGAAAATGTATCATGCTTGTCATTTCAAGTTTTGTAAGGCATCTAAAGCACTACTTGGTGGAGTTTTCAAAAATTTTGTTAATAGACTATTGACCGGTTAATTTAGAGGATATGTTGCACATTTTAGCGTTTACACTTTTTGGGAACATGGCAGAAATTATTTAGAAGTTGACGCGCGATTTGAACCGATCTTCAAAAGTAATTCGCCTATCACCATCAATGCATGACATCCATCGTATAAGTGACGCTTGGGTCGGGATTGACCCAATTTCGGTGCAAGAATTTGTGCCTTTTTTCAAATCGCACAAAATCTTGTTTTTTTTTTAAGGAAAGACATTAATAAACTGTTAATTATAATTTAATCTACTTTTCTCGCTTAGTTTATTTGTTTTCTTCTATATTCAGTATTTTATAGACTAATGCCTATATGCAAGATATTTCAAATATTCAATCAATTTTGATACTATACTATCAGTAGATGGAGTTTATAACCTTGTTTTTTTTGTGCTGGTTGTAGGTTATGAGATGTAGTTTATAACCTTGTTTGCTAGAAAAAGGTTATGAGAGGGAGTTTATAACCTTGTTTTTTGTGCTGGTTGTAGGTTATGAGATGTAGTTTATAACCTTGTTGTTTGCTAGAAAAAGGTTATTGTCAATGTGTTACAAAAGGATTCCAGAAATTCTACTGACCAAGGCTAAGCTCTTGTCAGTCGTCAACCTAATGAAATATCATAGGTTTGGTTTGTTAGAACAATTTATGGGGTGTAAAGGTCTAAATGATATACATCTTTTTAACACAATTAGAAACTTGTCTCCATGGTTAATTTAGACAAGAAGATTTTCCCTGTGCCCGTGTGTTTTAGTGATCATAAATAAGAGCAATGTTGGAAAGTTATCTGCAAGTAGAAGTTAGTATAGGTTTTTTGCATTAGGCGGCGCTACACTGCTCTGTCGACTGAGCTACCGGGGTTTCTAAAACACAAAAGTAAAAGTAGCAGTCTATTCTATAGATAAGACTAAGACAATTTATATCCACCCGAGACCGTCCGTCAGACAGTTAACAATGTAACACGAAATTACCACTAATTACTCTTTAATTTGTACAGTTTTGGATGAAAATCAGTCTACTACCTTTCATCCAAAGTTAAATCGGTCTTATTTTTCAAATTAGTAGAAACATTATGAGAAATGTAAACAATAACATGCAACTAGTCCCTTTAAACCCAACAACATGCGACTATAATGTCGAGACACCACTGCGTGGAGAGTAAGCGTATAGCTGCATGAAGCTCTATTAGAGTCGGGGAAAATGACGTTTCACTTGTAAAATCTTTCCCTTTGGTGAGGTCATCTAGTACATGTTCACGAGTGCGGAAGAAATTCGCTCTAGCCTTTCAACGATGTTAAAAGACTTCCGGTCTTGCGCAATGAAAAACTGACAAAACGCGCGGCACGAGATTAAGAAACGCGCGGTTTTACCAAATGTAGCCTAATGGCGCGATTTTTTTGAAAACCGCGCGATTTTTTTGGAAAAACTCGCGAGATTAGCAAAAACCGCGCGTTTTCTTAATCTCGAGCCGCGTGTTTTACAAAACGCGCGGCACGAGATTAAGAAACGCGCGGTTTTACCAAATGTAGCCTAATGGCGCGATTTTTTTGAAAACCGCGCGATTTTTTTGGAAAAACTCGCGAGATTAGCAAAAACCGCGCGTTTTCTTAATCTCGAGCCGCGTGTTTTACAAAACGCGCGGCACGAGATTAAGAAAACACGCCATTTTACCAAATGTAACCTAATGGCGCGATTTTTTTGAAAACCGCGCGATTTTTTTGGAAAAACTCGCGAGATTAGCAAAAACCGCGCGTTTTCTTAATCTCGAGCCGCGTGTTTTACAAAACGCGCGGCACGAGATTAAGAAAGCACGCCATTTTACCAAATGTAGCCTAATGGCGCGATTTTTTTGAAAACCGCGCGATTTTTTTGGAAAAACTCGCGAGATTAGCAAAACCGCGCGTTTTCTTAATCTCGAGCCGCGTGTTTTTTGAAATTGGAAAACACGCCACGCGAGAACTAGAGAACACGCGGAAATGCAGACGCGTATTCTCGTGCCTAATCTCGAGTTCTCGAGCCGCGTGTTTTTTGTTTGTTGATAGGTCGAGATTAACAAAGTGCGAGATGTTGGTAATCTCGCGCGGTTTTGGCCTAATAGCGCATTCTCGTGTTCTCGAGCCGCGTGTTTTATAGGGCGCGGCACGCGGGCGCGAATGGCCGCATCCGTCTTCCATAAGAATGATCTTTAAAAGAAATAAGAATTATTTTGACAGTAATAAAACTTGCTTTCACATATTTATCCAGATATTTAATTCAAAAACTTTACTGAGTCTTTACTGAGGGTGAAAAGTGGAGACATTAAATAATAAATAGGCCTAATACATGTATCAATGAAAAATTGATTCCATGAATTAGGCCAAACATATTACGTATTACGTAAATATGACCGGGCTGAACTCTAAGATCTATAGATTAAAATGGCTGTTTTGTTTTCTTTTTTTCTAAACATCTTTATTACGGATTAAATGGCTGTACACTTAAGCCGAAGGCTTATACTGTGTACCATATAAGGGGAAAAGTTACAATGAACATATTTACAGTGGTTTGGTCCTTTTAGAAGGAAGTTCATTAATTTTGCAAATAATTGCAAATAAATAACATATATATCACATACATATATATTATGAATTTCGGATTAAGTAATAATGTAAGTAATAATATAATATAACATGACTTTGTACATGAAGATGATGTAATTGAAGAAAACTTGACGCACTGGGCAGGGTTTGAAGGAGACCCCTTGGATATGGTTATGCAAATCTTTTTGTGGCTGTAATGTATTTGCACACTGATGCCATTATTAATTTGTTTTGTGGAACTGTTAAATCTGTAGATCCATACAACAATAGCGTTGTGCTGATATCATCCATATAACCCCCATTTCGTATATCTTCAATGTATTTTAAGCGTTGAGCATTATATAGAGAACACTCAATAAAATAATGGTCGGCTGTTTCAGTTGATAATCGACAGAGGCAGTTTGGTGAATCGGGTATAAAATTGTTGAACAAATCATCATTGAGAGAGCTGCAGCCGTTTCTCAGGCGGCAGAGGATGATGTTTGGCAGACGTTCGCCTACGTAGTACCAGAGTGGAGGCCGGTTTAACGGAAAAACACGTGATAATTTTGATTTGAACTCTAAATGGTCATGCTAAATGGTCTGGTTTTGCTCTTAGAGATCACTTCTGGGCTTAAAGAGGCACCAGCTGCCAAAATGTTGCTATTTTCCCGTTATAACAAAATGTTTAATGATTGGCTATTTTTCTCAAGACCTGCAATTCGGAAGCTTTTTGGTGCTGCCAGTCACGAGAGTGTACGTTAAAGTAGTGTTTTGAACTAACTCGGGCTTAGAATGAATGAATATTGTCCCGGCTATTTAAAGGAACACTTGCCGCAAAATTCAGGAATATTGTTTACATTAAAAAAGAAAGACCGTATTCTGTATTTTTCCCAGACAATATAAGTTAGGAACTTTCTATTTTTACCCAAATTTAAAAGTTTGGACGTCAGTTTGTATTTTTAATTTGAATATGAAAATTTGAATTGTTACGTACCCGGAACGTAAACAAACCGATCTGACCCCTATTGGCGATTTTATGTTTCAGTCGAGTGAGTGAACTAACGGCACAGTGTAATTTTACGTAGGCTTATTTATCTGAGAAATACAGACTGACGATCGGTTAACAGCGACTGGAAAAGCCTGCTGGTAATGAGTTTGAGTGTTAACCACAGATACAAAGGCCTGAAAGGAGGGTAAACCAACACGAAAGTTGACCGACACTGATCGTTGTTGTTGTAATCAGGCTTCGATTCTTCGTTTGTTTTTCACCCCATTTTTACAGTCTAAAGCTAACTAGACATGTTTTATGTGTCCTATGTTTAAAGGCACACTTGCCGCCGTAGCCTGTTTAAATTTGCTAAGAAAACCAATTTACATGAGCTTACTACGACTAATACCACTAAACTTAAACATAGGACACATAAAACATGTCTAGTTAGCTTTAGACTGTAAAAATGGGGTGAAAAACAAACGAAGAATCGAAGCCTGATTACAACAACAACGATCAGTGTCGGTCAACTTTCGTGTTGGATTAGACCTCCTTCCAGGCCTTTGTATCTGTGGTTAACACTCAAACAATTACCAGCAGGCTTTTCCAGTCGCTGTTAACCGATCGTCAGTCTGTATTTCTCAGATAAATAGGCCTACGTAAAATTACACTGTGCCGTTAGTTCACTCACTCGACTGAAACATAAAATCGCCAATAGGGGGCAGATCGGTTTGTTGACGTTCCGGGTACGTAACAATTCAAATTTTCAAATTCAAATTAAAAATACAAACTGACGTCCAAACTTTTAAATTTTGGTAAAAATAGAAAGTTCCTAACTTATATTGTCTGGGAAAAATACAGAATACGGTCTTTCTTTTTTAATGTAAACAATATTCCTGATTTCCGCGGCAAGTGTGCCTTTAAGTTTAGTGGTATTAGTCGTAGTAAGCTCATGTAAATTGGTTTTCTTAGCAAATTTAAACAGGCTACGGCGGCAAGTGTGCCTTTAAAGGGAAAGAAAATCTAAGCTTTAGACTAGTTTAGATGGTAAGAGTAGAGTTCATTTAGTCCAAAACAACTGTCCAATGTATGTTTTACCCCCATGTAAGCGAATAATTAAAATTGGAAGGTGGCGTTACAATAGAGAATAAGCCCCATAGGTCATTAACAAGGCCGCCACCATTTTTTCATTGTTGAATAAAAATTTAAGTGCGTTATAGAGTAGTCATGTGATGCAATTAAGCCACTGAAAGGACATACTTCTGTCTGTTTTATTAGCTTGAGGGTCACTGGTTGTAATTGACGTGAAATGTTTTAAGTACTTTGAAGGTTGTTATCGACGATAATCCCTATGTATTTCTAGAGATTTCCCATCCTTAAAACTTTGTTATAAACATTATTTTGGCTTCTACAGCACTCAGACTGAATGCATTTTGCTCATACCGACCTCAATCATTTACTATTTGCTGACTTTCTAAGTCTCTTACGGGGCCTCGGTGGCCCAGTTGGTTAGGGGAATCATCCTCAATCCAACACAGACCTTCCATCGATGTTGGGCGGGTTAGAATGACTCTCAGACCAAAAACAAAAGTTGAAAAAATTCTGAGTGGATTTTTCACTGGGTCGCCGTAGGTGGAAGAGTTGCAAGGTACTAGCCGAAGGTCGGGGCTTTCCTCTTGGCAATGAGTCCGGTTTCCTCCTTCCACTAAATCTGTCAACGCCCCCAATATAAGTGAAATAATCTCGAGTGCGGGATAAAAACACCAATCGATCAGTCAGTCTCTTATTGTCATGACAATCAGAATGTTTTTAAAAGGTTGATGTATGGGCCATGCTGGTTGAAAACAGTCCTTGTGACATTTAATATGGAAAAACAATAAAACCGTATTAGTCAAGTTAATGATAGCAACACTAATCGTTCAAACGTGGTCAGTTGGACTACATGTACCTGAATTAAAGCTGCAGACATTTCACTTAAAATAAATTTTTAATCAGCGTTTAAACTTTCGACTAATTTAATGAAGCAGACAACAGTGGAACGAGTGTTTGCAATAGTTCTTTACTTATCGATACAATTCACCCCGGACTAGATGTTTTATTTCATATATCTTAGTGGGGTGAATAATATTGACATGCTAGTTTTAAAGTTCTTACCTATATTCAGTAGGGACATCCTTCTATTCCACTTTTTCCAAATGTATGGAACTGATGTTATTTATGACGTTGTTTCCTAATTAACAGTAATTAAATTAATAAATCGACTCCAGCGGAATTAGTTTCCTGATTCATCAGCACACAGTCAAATAGACGTCCAATTTCAGTTCGATTTTAGATCTTGTATTTTGAGGAAAGAACGCGGTCATCAGGGGCCATTGACCGTGTTAATAAGATAACGATATTGAAAAGTAAACGTCATGAAATTCTAGCTTTTAAGATAATGTAACGAATCAGTTGATTTCTAAATTTGATCATAAACATATCATATGGCCGATTTCCACATTGTATACCCCTACGCAGTTTCGGTTAAAGGCTATATTTGCTGTACACGGTAAGATAAACATTTCAAAACAAAGTTCGTTATGCCAAAAAAAAAAACAACATATCATTAGCAAAATACTCAATTTAAAAAAGCTCTTTTTTATCAAAGAGAAAGAGAAATTTGAACTAAGAATTTGACGAAGGTGACGCTTTTCTCTCTCTGTATCTTTAGATAATGCCATTGGCTATGCTACAGATTTCATCAAAAGATGGACCGCTCAAAGAATTCTGAAAGCTCTAGATTCCTTTTACACGCGAAGGTGTTGGTATCAAAGCCACAATGTACATTGCCATGTTAACATTGGCACATACATTAGCTCGGGTAACATCCCGATTTGTAAATGGTTTCTGATGACCGCGTTCTTTCCTCAATGTACAATGGTATCATAACTACTTAGACGTCCAATTGCAATGAATTCAAGAAACGTGTAGCCCAATACTAAGTAGAAAAATAAACGATACTGGGATTTGGTCCACCAGTAGCACTCTGAATGGCTTTATATATAGTCTAAAAGGGGTGATCGTAAGGGAAACTTAAACATTTTGAATTCGATTTTTTTTAAATTTTCGATGAATAAAAAGTAGTTAACATAAACTTATAAAATAAGTTGTCCGATACCATTGTCCGATTGTCTAATAAGCCCGATACCATTACTGTCTAGACATCTTACAAAATGATGTTAACAAAGTTTCAATCAATTAAGATTTCAAGATGATTGATGTTTTACGCCGCACTCAAGATTATTTCACTTATATGGTGACGTTGCCAGATTTAGTGAGGGAACAAATCAGACTCTTTGTCTCGAGGAAACCCTCGACCTTCGTCAAGCACCTGGAAACTCTTCCACAAACGGCGATTGAGTGAAAAATCACCGGAGAATTTTTTTAAATATTTATTTGGTCTCAGTGGGGTTTGAACCCGCGCTGCATCGGTGTAAGACCTGTGTAGGACTGAGGGACTATCTCTCTAACCGACTGAGCCAAAGAGGCCACATTTCTGGGAAAATGTGTTTGACAACTGTAATATATGACTTCAATCCATGGTGAGATTGTGTACTTGCTTATCGGTTTAATAAGATGATAAAAAAGAATGGAAATACCCCCACCGCCACCCTGAACTGGATCATCAGTGGTGATGAAAATGCTATTCTGGGGGTTTGATGTTCAATGAATGTTTCCAGCACTTCACCAATTCGCCTCAAAATCTAATTAGTTTTTTATTTTGACCCATCGTTTGTATCAAATATATGAAGACTCTGGAATCAGAACCTGTCATTAACAAACTTTCAGGGACATTCAACCTCCAATTATAATCTTAAGATAGTATATCTAATCTGAAAAACGATCCACCGACTATTTTTCTTGCTAACTTGTTGACTGATACGCTGTCATCACAGAGTCAGGTAGCTACTGATACACAAGTTGTCAATCCTGAAATTCGATACAGTAGCAGAACAACGTAAAACAGAAAAACATTCCTCAACAACTTAGTCGAGGGTTGCCAATGACAGGGACTCTCAAGGCTCTATGTGACCTTGGTCAGACTGAAAAGTATATGGTAATCTATTCAAGAAACTGAACGACAGTACGGAATAAATGACATTTATGAATGATCATCCTGAAAAATATTTTGTAGTTAAATGTGTTACTGTGACAAATGATAATGGGAAGCTGAAGGTCATAGAGCTAATTCATTGAATGGTAGTGATAGTGTCTACTAACAAGAAGACGCAGATCTGGAAAGGGTGGTTGTAAGGTTATCATGGTGGTTATTATCGCGCAATACAATCCACCTATTCAGCCAGGTCCGCACCAACGCCTGCTACCCACAACAAACATACACTTTGGAATTTAAGCAGAAGAACAGACCTAACGAAAATTACAACTCCTATTTAAAGTTAGGAATGTTTGTAGTTGTTGGTTTTTTCAAGAAGAGAAAGACATTAAAAAAATTATTTCATGGATGTAACTGGCATATAGATATATTCCTCAGCCTGCGTTTAAGGTTACATAATACATTTTCATTTCCCATTTGCGGTAATGTTAACGTTTTGATTTGTGGCTAATTACCTAAATCTCGTTAAGACTTTTCCTAACCATTTTCAAATAGATCAACACATGAGAAATCCTTTACAACCAAATAAAGTTGACATAGTGCATGTCGGTTTCAAGCTACACACAATTTAACATGGGTACCGCCATTTTGACAGTTTTAGGCTTACTTATTCTATCCAAACTTTGGTATTTTCAAAATTGGGTGAACATTAAAAAAACACACACAAAAATATGTTATCAGGCATTGATTGAAAGCTTAAATTATGTACAGTAGACCTATGTTAGTTTCAATCCAATATTCAAATAACCCAGATACCAAACTATCACTATGTAAGCCACCTTCTAGCTCCTGTATAACCGAAGTCAATTTTCATTGGCTGAGAAAACACAAACTGGGTGTTGTGACCTTAAGCTGCTAAAATATATTGGCGGCCCTGGACACTTGCCTGAACAGTTAAAACCAACAACTTGAAAAATCCTTTGTGAGTTTTCGGATTACAGTTTTCTATCTCGGAACTGTCTTTCTTAACATTTCTTAATATGTAAAAGTAAAGTTTTGATATATGTTTTCTTTTCACTGTTGGTATAATATTGGCTTGTAAATTTTTTCCCTGTGCCCGTGTGTTTTAGTGATCATAAATATTTTATTTTAATATAAATTGATTTTACATAAAACCTGCTGGCCATTTCTTAATTCTTGGTTCATCGCTTTGTTTCGTAACACAAAAACAAAAGATGTACTTTTTATTTCATGTAAATTTGGTGAAATAATATACCATTTTTACAAGCAACTCTGAGCATCCTAAACCTCAGAGCTTCTGGGGTCTGCGGGGCCCATCGATCATCAATCATGAAATTGTGCCCCTCTCTCTCCTTCCGAAGTCTATGGATCCGCCCTTTATAACATTATTTTGTTTAATCTCATGAAAACATTCTTTTATCGCCAGGTTGGATTTGATGTCTTCTTACCAAGATGCTATTTAAGATCTACTATTGTTCATCTCGTTTAATTAGTCGCAAGTTTAGAAGTTGAATAAATATTTCTTTTTATATGAAATCTGCATTTAATTTATGCTGTGTACCAAAATGGGTTTGACATCGGGTTCAAATTTCAACTGGATATTATTAACATGAATTATTTGACAGAGCTTCTGAGGTTTTTTCATGTTAAATGCAATAAACACTGTGTTTCAACAAGATGGCCAAACTATCGAGTGACGTCAAAATGTATTGAAATCCGTAAGAGAGAAATACAGAGACAGCTTCGCGGCTCGGACATTATTTTTCTGGAATACCCGCTGACAAGGTGTTTCTCCAACGTAAACGAGTTGAACTTGCTTGGGTTTTTCATCGACTTCCTTCATTGGTGTTATTACAAATGCAGTACTATATCATGTTTACAGTTGTGCATTCAACGTCTGGTATATTCAAGTAAAACAATATCTTTTTTTCTCAGTATGGTCTCTAATTTGAGGATGGAAGTATTATTTCTCTGGGCAGACCGTAAATGCCATTAGAAGGGGCCTGACTGACAAGTCTTTGTGTCGTCACTTGTCGCCACGATCCTATCCTATAACCATTGGCCAATGGTCGAACATCATTGCCGATTACTGACTTTCCGCGCCCACTGACATTGACCTCACGGATTTGAATAAATTTGGACGTCACTCGATATATTGGTCATCGTGTTGAATAAAGTTCTTTAACTTGGAAAAACAATACGCGTTGTATTCATTAATGCCTGGTAATAGTATCAAGTCAAAATATAAACCTATGTCAAACTCAATTTGTTTTATAATATGGATTAATGAAAAAAATATTGTATTTAATAACAAATTATAATCAGCTCTCGAAACGACAATAGCATGTATATAAGTTAGAAAAGTTACTTGATAATTATTACTACCTCAAATTTTCGCTGCCACGAGAAAGTAATTCGTTTGTCAAAAAGTGCAATTTTGTGAAAAGGGTGGTTTTTCTTTACTACTGGTTGTTGCGGTTACACTGATTGGTTTTTATTTTGTAGTGGTGTGCTTGTGGCATACTTTACTCTCCGAGAAATGGGGGGAAACAATCCGCCGGAATCAACTGGTTTAGGTTTTATCTTCGCCGATTTAAAAGGTAAGTACAATAATAGTGGAAGAACTGAGCTCTACCCTTGCTTAGGTCCTTATAATGTCTATTGATCTCTCAAAATAACGCCCGATTCAAGTCTGAACTACGGACAAGACCTTATATGTTCCTGTGATTATGGTTGAATATTTTAGGTAGCGAGATAATGATTAGAAACTTTTTCAGTAGGTATTTAAATCTGGATACAATACTAGCTCATCTATATTCTTGTCGACATCACTGTCTCAGTCAAAACAATGTCAGTGTGGCGAGAAACACCAAATATCCTCTCCCTCTCCAACCAATCGATCTTCATTGACACGTCATGGGAAATAATGCTAAAAGCATACTCATCTCAATGGTCTATGTACCATGTTCTATTATTGGGGCACTTGGCCCCAATGGCCGACGGAACGAATCGAACCAAATCCCTGCAATGAATATTGGTGGAGAAATCTAATGTATCTTTAGGAACACTAAAACACACGGGTACAGGGAAAATCGTCTTGTCTAAAATAACCATGGACACAAGTTTCTAATTGTGTTAAAAAGAGGCATAACATTTAGACCTTTATACCCCATTATTAATTGTTGTAATAAACTAAACTTATGATATTTCATTAGGTTGACGACTGACAGGAGATTGGCCTTAAACAGTAGGATTTTCTGGAACACTTTGTAAAACATTGACAATGCTTATACATCTTAAGCTATGGCAAGAATATCGGCAGACTAAAGCCCCGTTCAGGTCGAGTTAAGATCCGATCCGATCGTCGTAACCTCTGTCTGTAGTGAATCTGCGATCAATCAGCTTTTTTCGACATGAGCGGCCTTCGGGCTCTTCAGATCGGTCTCAGACTGACCAGTCTTACGATCGTAA
Organism: Lepidochitona cinerea; assembly: GCA_963971465.1. Classification (NCBI taxonomy): domain Eukaryota; kingdom Metazoa; phylum Mollusca; class Polyplacophora; order Chitonida; family Tonicellidae; genus Lepidochitona; species Lepidochitona cinerea. The sequence continues at coordinate 25,314,519 of OZ020563.1, read as the reverse complement.
GGATAGAAATATGTTCTATTTTCTCCCGATCAATCTTAAGGTCACAGCCAATCAGCGACCTATACTTCATCACGTGATCATTTTTTCTCGGCGTTTCGAAGATGTTGTATTGTTACGCCATTCTTAGTGGCGTTCCAGTCTGCAGAATATAGTGACGAAATTCCCTTCCGATCAACTGGTCGCGTCGACCTGAGCGGGCTTAAAACTGATCAGTCGGTTATCGTTTGGCTGAACGATAAACCAGTCTCAGTCGACATGAACGCAATGAAAGATTCAATCGCAGACAATCGGATCGGATCTTAACTCGACCTGAGCCGGGCTTAAGGTTGAACCTCATAGGATCATGTGAAAAAAAAGTGAAAATGTTGCTCCCTCCATCCCCCAGAAAAACCTAGGTAGAAGACAGACAGGGGGTCTAGCCCTGACTAGTATATCTTTCAAACACCTGTCATTTTTATAAGCAATGTCTTTTGGGCTTTTGGGTAAGGCTTTTGGGTAAGAGGTCGAGCAATTTAACTTTGAAGTAGTTTGTATTGTTGTAGCTGGTACTTACTTGAGCACAGTCACATCTGTCTATAAACCAAGTAATCAAGGAATTACTAGGATAAGTTACTGTAGGTTGTTAAAGTTATCTAGATACAAAACTTCGAACTATATTTCAAAAAAGTCTAACAAAATCAACGGGTCTAACAGTTATTATAAGATCGAATTTAAATTAACTTTAAGGTATTTACAAAAGCTTTCTTTCATTAGGCGATGACATAAAAATCTCAATAAAATAGAGATTATTAAGACAAGAGGGAGTGTGCTGTAACACAGACTTATAATCCTTAATAATGGAGACACGCAACTGAACATTTAATAAACGGAGAGGAATTGATGAAATTTGTACATTTAATCCAGGGTTTAATTTAGAAATATGAAGAGACTCTTTGAAAGCTAAAACTTAGTTTGTTATTAGCTTGATCAATTATTTCACCAGTCAGTTTGTTAGGGTTATGATTTTTGCTGATACAATGGTCATCTACTTTAGAAAAGTTACTGTTTGGATTGTTGACATTATGTTCAGAAGCCGTTGTCCTACATGTCTAGATGTAAGACCTATAGCAGAGGCAGGACAGTCACCACAAATAATCTTGTAACAACGCTTTATTAGTTGTGCTTAAAGTTAGTCACCTAATGATGACTTGAAATAAAGAAAAACATCTTATTTTTCTCGGAACTTGCGATTGTTTTTTCTATGGCATTATTTCACTTTAAAAACTGACTTTTCCCAGATTTACCACTATTAATAGTCCGTCTTTCCATCGGTTTTAAGATCTCTTCCTTTGACGGTTAATGCTGAAGAGACCTGATCAACTTGACATCAGGGGATGGCCACAAAACTTGCATCGATCCTCGGGTATAATATTCAATGTTCAATATATATATCCCAGATTTAACCGAAGACCACCGCAATGTCCACCCTCTGTCGTTTCTTCTAGGATACAAATTAAGCGACAACAGTTGATTTTGTTTCGTGTGCTTCACAGAACATCCCTTCCCTGGGACAAGAGAAAAAACTGAGAATATTTGCCAACGTTCATTGGAGGCATATTGTGTGTAACATTATATGTCAAACATCTAGCATCTAGTCGGCCCTCTTCCAAAACCATCTTTTTGTTCAATATTCATATCTTAATTTGTCTCTATAATATTTTTAAACTAAAATAGATAAACTGTTTCTTATTAATTTCTCCTGGCAATGTATCTTGTTTAGAAAAATATAGCAACATATATCATGTGGCAGGCTGATTAATGAAATGTTTGGTTGCTTTTTAAAAGATTCAATTATACACGTAAGTTCATATCAGAGTTACGTTCAATGTGTGGACCTATTAGAAAGATGTGCGTTTAACTCTGAGAATCTGCCAACGGGAGGACGGGCATCATTCGACAGTTATCCAACTACGTCTTCGTTTCATTTTCTTCTTATAGGCCCTACTGGATTTGTTGTTTTTACATTAAAAATCGATAAGTGACTCAGACAAACGATGGATTATCGTCGATCGTAACAATATGCTTACCACCTTTTGATTGTAATCAAAGCTCGTGCCTTATGAACAGCAGCGTTATGACGTCAACATTTTAATGTGACCTATTTCGAAGAGAAAAAAGGCTTTAATCTGGTTTGAAGCCCAAATCGGAATTTTAACCCGTGTCCAGAGTAAAATCCTTATCATCGGCACGAATTGTCTTCTGTCAACTGCACACAGTCAACGGGTCTCCCGGCAGTAGACTGTCTGAGACTCTGACATGTTTCCAGAGATTGTAATGCCAATACAACTAGAACCTAAACGGATTAGGATGAAAAAGACTAAATGAACGAAAACCAATATAAAGGCCTATATCTAAGAAAGATCAAATGGTTTGTCTGGACCAGTACACAATAGCACCCCCACGTGTAGGCCTAACTAAGAGCGTAAAAGGACATTTCTCACAAGATTTGCTTTTTAGACAAATCACCAGAACAATTCAATTCTATAGGCCTATAACGAAACAAAGAAATCGACTACTTTTCGTCTAATATTACCGTTAGGCCGGTATGTCATCACTTTTATTTACTGTTCAGCAAAAATTGCGGTTGCGTTTTCGAGAAAGCCGTTTTTCCATTTCTCAACCATGTATGAATTATCAAATTGAGACCATTTTTGTTCAAACAAAATGGAAAAACTTTATACGCTATTGCGGTAGGCCCTATTACGGATTTTGGCTGTCAGTGAGTGTCAGTGAGACTTAACACTCCTCAACATTACTTTGGTCGTCAGCGTCATACGCCAGACAGAGACTGGTAAAGTTTTCCAGTGAATTTTAAGTTTGTATTTCAAGAAATTAAAGCGCGAAAACAAATGCAAATACAAAGATATCTGACTGCGAGTCGACATTAATTACTGTCTCGTACATTTGGCTAATGGTTGTTATAAAAAGCAACAGATAACATAACAGCAGAACGATATAAACAGGCTGGTCCGGAATATCGTTCTGAGACTTTATCGTTTCAAGGAATTTTCAAGAAAATAATTTTCTTTGACGTTTGGTATGCTTAGCACAATTTGATTTTTATAAAACATGATGTACGACAAGCAGACGTTATTACTTTATGTGACAACAGTAATTATCCTAAGAAAACATATAATTTAGGCTACCGGACGTTCAACCTCAAAATGATGTACTGTTTGTCTTTAAAAGTCACGAAAAGCCTTTCACTGTAATTAGAAACGGAAAATTGTTTTAATAAACGTGTAGGGTTAATATTAAACGACACATAAACAACACGATTAAATCTGATTGTAAACAGAAGCTATCGGATCACGAGTATTAGCAGACATGCGCCATTGCCATTTATATAAGACAAGTAGAATACAGCAGATGAAAGACCGTTTTCCTCCTATAATTAACATTTGTTTTCGAACAAGCAAGAAATGATGAATGTCTGTTTTTGGAAATAATCCCTTTTTTTAAATATAAAACGAAAACAGAAGTTGTACCTCTGGGTTCTTTATGGAATATAAGGAAAACACCATGTATTGGATTTATCTATTTTATCACCACTTATTCAAATGTGCCCGTTTTAATTTGCAAGACTTGTCGGGTAGCCTACTTGTCCATCATGCCATAAACAAAATTGTTTACGAAAGTGAAACAGAGTTAAGGTAACAAATGTTAGTGTTTTTGGATTACGATAAGCCGTTCTAATAAGTTTCCCAGTTAAACTACATGTATATTAAGGATATGTATTCATTGTTGGATTTCAATGGAACTCAGGGTGAGGTTACAAATTGACAGTGGGATCTTGAAGATGTGCAGGCGGAACACTTCAGTTGATGGCCTTACTTACGACATCATCTGCGATGAAAACCGTGTTCTTTTCACTGTTGGTGTAATATTTGCTTGTAAATACGCTACTCTTTTTTCCCTGTGCCCGTGTGTTTTAGTGATCATAAATATTTTATTTTAATATAAATTTTTTTTACATAAAACCTGCTGGCCATTTCTTAATTCTTGGTTCATCGCTTTGTTTCGTAACACAAAAACAAAAGATGTACTTTTTATTTCATGTAAATTTGGTGAAATAATATACCATTTTTACAAGCAATTCTGAGCATGTTAAACCTCAGAGCTTCCGGGGTCTGCGGGGCCCATCGATCATTGATCGTGAAATTGTGCCCCTCTCTCTCCTTCCGAAGTCTATGGATCCGCCCTTTATAACATTATTTTTGTTTAATCTCATGAAAACATTCTTTTATCGCCAGGTTGGATTTGATGTCTTCTTACCAAGATGCTGTTTAAGATTTAGTATTGTTCATCTCATTTAATTAGTCGCTAAGTTTAGAAGTCGAATATTTAAAATCTGCATTTAACTTAAGCTGTGTACCAAAATGGGTTTGACATTGGGTTCAAATTTCAACTGGATATTATTAACATGAATTATTTAAGAGAGCTTCTGAGGTTTTTTCATGTTGTATCATGGTTGCGGCGTTTTTCTTTTGGTGAGCAGTCTTCGACAAATCCGATACCCAGTGGACAGAGAGTGGGCGGGGCTTAAGCGTTGAATAACTTAAGTTGTTGTATGGCTCTCTTGACTGGGTATCAGAGAGTAAACACGTGCTAGTTGATTGACAACGTCAATCACTAATACCATGATACAGGCACGTTATTGAATGGCTCCCTCGAGTATGGAAGAAACACCTCTCAGAATAGCTTCCATACCCTCGGGAAGCCATTCAATAACTCTAACTTAAATGCCATAAACACTGTGTTTCAATAAGATGGCCAGAATATCGAGTGACGTCAAAATGTATTGAAATCCGAGGGGTTAAATGCTATTAAAAGGAGCCTGACTGACAAGACTTTGTGTCGTCACTTGTCGCCACGATCCCATCCTATAATCATTGTCCAACGGTCGCTTATCATTGCCGATTATTGACTTTCCGCGCCCACTGACATTGACCTCACGGATTTGAATAAAATTGGACGTCACTCGATATATTGGCCATCCTGTTGAATAAAGTTCTTAAAAAATTTAACTTCGAAGAACAATAACCGTTGCAACTATTTATTCATGGTGATAGTATCAAGTCAAATATATAAAACCTATGTCAAACTCAATTTGTTTCACAACATTGATTAAAGTGGCATGAGCTGCCGAAATGTTGATATTTTGACTTTAAAACAGAATGTTGAAATTATTGGCTATTTTTCTCAAGACATATAATTCAGAACTTTAACTAACTTTGTCTAAGAATAAATGAATGGTCGTCCCGGTTATTTAAATTTTGTTTACTTTTCGAACACATTTTCGGTTCGTACGCGCCACATGCTGTATGGATTTTCCTCTTTCCAACACCAATCATTTATGGTGGTCTTCAAAGCCTCTTACTGTCGCGACGATCATAAATTATGAAAAAAGTGTGAATTTTGGCAACTCATGCCACTTTAAAGAATTTTGTTTATTTAAAAACAAATTATAATCAGCTCCCGAAACGACAATAGCATGTATATAAGTTAGAAAAGTTACCTGATAATCTTCACTACCTCAAATTTTCTCAGAGGGACTCCGTGGCTCAGTAGGTAGAGCGTTGGAAGCTCAATCCAAACAGCCTTCCACCAATGGGTCGCGAGTTTGTATCCCACTCAGTTAAAAACAATTCACTTGAACGACTCGGTTGCCAGTGACCACCTGAAGGTCGTGGGTTTCCTCCGGGCATAGAGCCCGGTTTCCTCCTACAATAAAACTGGCAACGCCGGCATACAAGTGAAATAATCTTGAGCGTGGCGTAAAAAAACAAACAATCAATCAATCAAATTTTCGCTGCCACGAGAAAGCACCTCGTTTGTCAAAAAGTACAATTTTGTGAAAAGGGTGGTTTTTCTTTACTACTGGTTCTTACAGTTACATTGATTGGTTTTTGTTTTGTAGTGGTTTGCTTCTGGCACACTTTGCTCTCAGAGAAATGGGGGGAACAATCCGCCGGAATCAACTGGTTAAGGTTTTATCTTCACCGATTTAGGAGTTAAGTACAATAATAGTGGAAGAAATGAGCTGTACCCTTGATTGCTTAGGTCCTGTATACTATCTATTGATATCTCACAATAACGCCCGATTCAAGTCTGAACTACGGATAAAACCCTATATTGTCCTGTGATTATGGTTGATTTAGATATGTAAATATTTTAGCTAGCGAGATAATGATAAGAAACGTTTTAGGTACATATTTAAATCTGGATACAATACTAGCTCATCTACGTTCTTATCGACATCACTGTCTCAGTCAAAACAATTTCAGTGTGGCGAGAAACACCAAATATTCCCTCCCTCTGCCAACCACTCGATCTTCACTGAAACGTCGTCATGGACGTCATGCTGAAAATGATATAGTATGCGTATACGTCTCTTTATTTGCGTCAGTAACAGCTTCTTAAGGCTATTGTTTGAAACATTGTGCCATATTTCTGAAATAAACTTGATTTACAGATTGACGCCTCCCTACATGCTCATCTTAATGGTCTATGTGCCATGTTCTATTATTGGGGCACTGGACCACAATGGCCGACAGAACAAATCGAACCGAAACCCTGCAATGAATATTGGTGGAGAAATCTAATATATATGTATGAACACTAAAAGACACGGGTACAGGGGAAATCTTCTTGTCTAAAATAACCATGGAGACAAGTTTCTAACTGTGTTAAAAAGAGGCATATCATTTAGACCTTTATACCCCATCATTAATTGTTGTAATAAACTCAACATATGATATTTCATTAGGTTGACGACTGACAGGAGCCTGGCCTTAAACAGGATTTTCTGGAACACTTTGTAAAACATTGACAATGCTTATGCATTCTAAGCTATAGCAAGACTATCGGCGGACTGAGATTGAACCTCATAGGATCATGGGAAAATAAAGTGAAAATTTTGCCCCCCTCCATCCCCCAGAAAAACCTAGGTAGAAGGCAGACAGGCGAGTCTAGCCCTGACCAGTATATCTTTCAAACACCTGTCCTTTTTATAAGCAATGACTGGCCTTTGGGTAAGAGTTCGAGCAATTTAACTTTGAAGTAGTTAGTATTCTTCTACTATAATCTTGGCCATAGCGATGCTGGCCTTGTTATACTGAAATACAAATGGTATTATAGTTTTTTCACATCTTCCCGGGTTCAAGTTCAAACCCAACGGATAAATAGTTTGTTATGTTTGAATCCCAACACGTTCCATTTATAAACATGTTATATTTTCTATAGAAAGATAACCAGTAACAAAGACACATTTGATATGTCAGCTCATCGGCTTTATTTCCAAGTTGTAGCTGGTACTTACTTGAGCACAGTCACACCTGTCTATAAACCACCGGGATGTGTCGGAACTAAAATCAAGGAATTACTAGGATAAGTAACTGTAGACTGTCAAAGTTATCTAGATACAAAACTTCGAACTATATTTCAAAAAAGTCTAACAAAACCAACGGGTCTAACAGTTATTATAAGATCGAATTTAAATCAACTTTAAGGTATTTACAAAAGCTTTCTTTCATTAGGCGAGGACATAAAATTTTCATTCATATAGAGATTATTAAGACAAGAGGGAGTGTGCTGTAACACAGACTTATAATCCTTAATAATGGAGACACGCAACTGAACATTTAATAAACGGAGAGGAATTGATGAAATTTGTACATTTAATCCAGGGTTTAATTTAGAAATATGAAGAGACTCTTTGAAAGCTAAACTTAGTTTGTTATTAGCTTGATCAATTATTTCACCAGTTAGTTTGTTAGGGTTATGATTTTTGCTGATACAATGGTCATCTACTTTAGAAGAGTTACTGTTTGGGTTGTTGACATATGTTCAGAAACCGTTGTCCTACATGTCTAGATGTAAGACCTATATAAGAGGCAGGACAGTCACCACAAATAATCTTGTAAACAACGTTTTATTAGTTGGGCTTAAAGTTAGTCATCTAATGATGACTTGAAATAAAGAAAAACATCTTATTTTTCTCGGAACTTGCGATTGTTTTTTCTATGGCATTATTTCACTTTAAAAACTGACTTTTCCCAGATTTACCACTATTAATAGTCCGTCTTTCCATCGGTTTTAAGATCTCTTCCTTTGACGGTTAATGCTGAAGAGACCTGATCAACTTGACATCAGGGGATGGCCACAAAACTTGCATCGATCCTCGGGTATAATATTCAATGTTCAATATATATATCCCAGATTTAACCGAAGACCACCGCAATGTCCACCCTCTGTCGTTTCTTCTAGGATACAAATTAAGCGACAACAGTTGATTTTGTTTCGTGTGCTTCACAGAACATCCCTTCCCTGGGACCAGAGAAAAAAACTGAGAATATTTGCCAACGTTCATTGGAGGCATATTGTGTGTAACATTATATGTCAAACATCTAGCATCTAGTCGGCCCTCTTCCAAAACCATCTTTTTGTTCAATATTCATATCTTAATTTGTCTCTCTAATATTTTTAAACTAAAATAGATAAACTGTTTCTTATTAATTTCTCCTGGCAATGTATCTTGTTTAGAAAAATATAGCAACATATATCATGTGGCAGGCTCATTAATGAAATGTTTGGTTGCTTTTTACAAGATTCAATTATACACGTAAGTTCATATCAGAGTTACGTCCAATGTGTGGACCTATTGGGAAGATGTGCGTTTAACTCTGAGAATCTGCCAACGGGAGGACGGGCATCATTCGACAGTTATCCAGCTACGTCTTCGTTTCATTTTCTTCTTATAGGCCCTACTGGATTTGTTGTTTTTACATTAAAAATCGATAAGTGACTTAGACAAACGATGGGTTGTTGTCGATCGTAACAATATGCTTACCACCTTTTGATTGTAATCAAAGCTCGTGCCTTATGAACAGCAGCGTTATGACGTCAACATTTTAATGTGACCTATTTCGAAGAGAAAAAAAGGCTTTAATCTGGTTTGAAGCCCAAATCGGAATTTTAACCCGTGTCCAGAGTAAAATCCTTATCATCGGCACGAATTGTCTTCTGTCAACTGCACACAGTCAACGGGTCTCCCGGCAGTAGACTGTCTGAGACTCTGACATGTTTCCAGAGATTGTAATGCCAATACAACAAGAACCTAAACGGATTAGGATGAAAAAGACTAAATGAACGAAAACCAATATAAAGGCCTATATCTAAGAAAGATCAGATGGTTTCTGTGTACCAGTAAACTATAGCACCCCCGGTGTTGGCCTAACTAAGAGCGTAAAAGGACATTTCTCACAAGGTTTACTTTTTAGACAAATCAGCAGCACAATTCAATCCTTTAGGCCTATAACGAGACAAAGAGATCGACTACTTTTCGTCTTATATTACCGTTAGGTCGGTATGTCATCACTTTTATTTACTGTTCAGCAAAAATTGCGGTTGCGTTTTCGAGAAAGCCGTTTTTCCATTTCTCAACCATGTATGAATTATCAAATTGAGACCATTTTTGTTCAAACAAAATGGAAAAACTTTATACGCTATTGCGGTAGGCCCTATTACGGATTTTGGCTGTCAGTGAGTGTCAGTGAGACTTAACACTCCTCAACATTACTTTGGTCGTCAGCGTCATACGCCAGACAGAGACTGATATAGTTTTTCAGTGAATTTTAAGTTTGTTCTTCAAGAAATTAAAGCGCGAAAACAAATGCAAATACAAAGATATCTGACTGCGAGTCGACATTAATTACTGTCTCGTACATTTGGCTAATGGTTGTTATAAAAAGCAACAGATAACATAACAGCAGAACGATATAAACAGGCTGGTCCGGAATATCGTTCTGAGACTTTATCGTTTCAAGGAATTTTCAAGAAAATAATTTTCTTTGACGTTTGGTATGCTTAGCACAATTTGATTATTATAAAACATGATGTACGACAAGCAGACGTTATTACTTTATGTGACAACAGTAATTATCCTAAGGAAACATATAATATAGGCTACCGGACGTTCAACCTCAAAATGATGTACTGTTTGTCTTTAAAAGTCACGAAAAGCCTTTCACTGTAATTAGAAACGGAAAATTGTTTTAATAAACGTGTAGGGTTAATATTAAACGACACATAAACAACACGATTAAATCTGATTGTAAACAGAAGCTATCGGATCACGAGTATTAGCAGACATGCGCCATTGCCATTTATATAAGACAAGTAGAATACAGCAGATGAAAGACCGTTTTCCTCCTATAATTAACATTTGTTTTCGAACAAGCAAGAAATGATGAATGTCTGTTTTTGGAAATAATCCCTTTTTTTAAATATAAAACGAAAACAGAAGTTGTACCTCTGGGTTCTTTATGGAATATAAGGAAAACACCATGTATTGGATTTATCTATTTTATCACCACTTATTCAAATGTGCCCGTTTTAATTTGCAAGACTTGTCGGGTAGCCTACTTGTCCATCATGCCATAAACAAAATTGTTTACGAAAGTGAAACAGAGTTAAGGTAACAAATGTTAGTGTTTTTGGATTACGATAAGCCGTTCTAATAAGTTTCCCAGTTAAACTACATGTATATTAAGGATATGTATTCATTGTTGGATTTCAATGGAACTCAGGGTGAGGTTACAAATTGACAGTGGGATCTTGAAGATGTGCAGGCGGAACACTTCAGTTGATGGCCTTACTTACGACATCATCTGCGATGAAAACCGTGTCTATTCAGCCTGCAACAGTTGCTTAAATGACTTTTCGTAAACCGGCAATACCCAATGACAGTTATTTTTTGGTTAGACCATAAAGCTTTCATGTAATCCATTTTAAGTACAGTTCCCAGATGCCATTTTCTTAAACCAAAAATGTCGTACACGGATAACTGTCTTGCATGGCGATTATCCGGTTTATTGATGGCAATTCTGTTTTGACTGATTTGTGTAAAGGCAACCAGTGTGTGATTTTATTACTGATTGGTTATTTGGAAAGTTATAGCGCTTAACTCCCATTCTTATAATGACTGAAAAATCTCCAGAGAATTGTATTTTAAAGTGATCCTTATTTTGTTGATAAGAAACTTAGTGATTCTAATTATTTAGTTTGTGGCTCATATTCTAGCATAAGTGATCCTTATATTGTTGATAAGAAACTTAGTGATTCTAATTATTTAGTTTGTGGCTCATATTCCAGCATAAGTGATCCTTATATTGTTGATAAGAAACTTAGTGATTCTAATTATTTAGTTTGTGGCTCATATTCTAGCATAAGTGATCCTTATATTGTTGATAAGAAACTTAGTGATTCTAATTATTTAGTTTGTGGCTCAGATTCTAGCATAAGTGATCCTTATATTGTTGATAAGAAACTTAGTGATTCTAATTATTTAGTTTGTGACTCAGATTCCAGCATAAGTGATCCTTATATTGTTGATAAGAAACTTAGTGATTCTAATTATTTAGTTTGTGGCTCAGATTCTAGCATAAGTGATCCTTATATTGTTGATAAGACAGTTAGTGATTCTAATTATTTAGTTTGTGGCTCAGATTCCAGCATAAGTGATCCTTATATTGTTGATAAGAAACTTAGTGATTCTAATTATTTAGTTTGTGACTCAGATTCCAACATAAGTGATCCTTATATTGTTGATAAGAAACTTAGTGATTCTAATTATTTAGTTTGTGACTCAGATTACAGCATAAGTGATCCTTATATTGTTGATAAGAAAGTTAGTGATTCTAATTATTTAGTTTGTGACTCAGATTCTAGCATAAGTGATCCTTATATTGTTGATAAGAAACTTAGTGATTCTAATTATTTAGTTTGTGACTCAGATTCCAACATAAATGATCCTTATATTGTTGATAAGAAACTTAGTGATTCTAATTATTTAGTTTGTGGCTCAGATTCCAACATAAGTGATCCTTATATTGTTGATAAGAAACTTAGTGATTCTAATTATTTAGTTTGTGACTCAGATTCCAACATAAGTGATCCATATATTGTTACTAAGAAACTTAGTGATTCTAATTATTTAGTTTGTGGCTCAGATTCTAGCATAAGTGATCCTTATATTGTTGATAAGAAACTTAGTGATTCTAATTATTTAGTTTGTGACTCAGATTCTAGCATAAGTGATCCTTATATTGTTGATAAGAAACTTAGTGATTCTAATTATTTAGTTTGTGGCTCAGATTCCAACATAAGTGATCCTTATATTGTTGATAAGAAACTTAGTGATTCGAATTATTTAGTTTGTGGCTCAGATTCTAGCATAAGTGATCCTTATATTGTTGATAAGAAACTTAGTGATTCTAATTATTTAGTTTGTGGCTCAGATTCTAACATAAATGCTCCTTATATTGTTGATAAGAAACTTAGTGATTCTAATTATTTAGTTTGTGACTCAGATTCCAACATAAGTGATCCTTATATTGTTGATAAGAAACTTAGTGATTCTAATTATTTAGTTTGTGGCTCAGATTCCAACATAAGTGATCCTTATATTGTTGATAAGAAACTTAGTGATTCTAATTATTTAGTTTGTGACTCAGATTCCAACATAAGTGATCCTTATATTGTTGATAAGAAAGTGAGTGATTCTAATTATTTAGTTTGTGACTCAGATTCCAACATAAGTGATCCTTATATTGTTGATAAGAAACTTAGTGATTCTAATTATTTAGTTTGTGACTCAGATTCCAACATAAGTGATCCTTATATTGTTGATAAGAAAGTTAGTGATTCTAATTATTTAGTTTGTGGCTCAGATTCTAGCATAAGTGATCCTTATATTGTTGATAAGAAACTTAGTGATTCTAATTATTTAGTTTGTGGCTCAGATTCTAGCATAAGTGATCCTTATATTGTTGATAAGAAACTTAGTGATTCTAATTATTTAGTTTGTGACTCAGATTCTAACATAAGTGATCCTTATATTGTTGATAAGAAACTTAGTGATTCTAATTATTTAGTTTGTGGCTCAGATTCCAGCATAAGTGATCCTTATTTTGTTGATAAGAAACTTAGTGATTCTAATTATTTAGTTTGTGGCTCAGATTCCAGCATAAGTGATCCTTATATTGTTGATAAGAAAGTTAGTGATTCTAATTATTTAGTTTGTGACTCAGATTCTAGCATAAGTGATTCTTATATTGTTGATAAGAAACTTAGTGATTCTAATTATTTAGTTTGTGATTCAGATTCCAGCATAAGTGATCCTTATATTGTTGATAAGAAACTTAGTGATTCTAATTATTTAGTTTGTGGCTCAGATTCTAGCATAAGTGATCCTTATATTGTTGATAATAAACTTAGAGATTCTAATTATTTAGTTAATATCCTTGATCGACCAATTTGTTAAAACCGTAAGTCTTGTTTACTGAAATGAGTAGTAAATCCGAACGAATGCTAGTGAGTGCATTTTTCCCTCTAGAAAGTTATAATAAAACTTGTATAAGCTTTTAATTAACAGTAATAGATAGGTTATGATAACCGTTAGGTCATTAAGGTATATGAAGGTCACAAGGTTAAGGGGGAAAGCCTACAGCGCTCGAGACAGGTCGCCGAGTGGACTCTTCATTCAAATGTTAGTGAAAATAAACAAGACAAATCCGAGCGAATGTGCGAGTGTCTAATTTCCCCCACGAAAACTTAATTGACAGGCTATGATGACCATTAGGTTGATAAGGTTCAGGCTGGCTACAAGGCTATGGGAAAGTACACAGTGTTCCAGACAGATGGTTGAGTAAGTTCTTCATTTCAATGCTAACTATTGGGAAAGTATACAGCGTTCCAGACAGATGGTTGAGTAAGTTCTTCATTTCAATGCTAACTATTGGGAAAGTATACAGCGTTCCAGACAGATGGTTGAGTAAGTTCTTCATTTCAATGCTAACTATTGGGAAAGTATACAGCGTTCCAGACAGATGGTTGAGTGAGTTCTTCATTTCAATGCTAATGAAAAAATAAAATAAAAACAGTACACATTTGTATGAAAAAGAAATGTTATAGGAGAAAAGAAAAGTGCCGCCAATTACTTTATATTTTTTTTTAAGTATAAAATTATTGATAATCTGAAGATAATAGTTACTTTCAAAATGATTAGGGTAAATCTGTGCTATCAAGAGACTTTTTTCGTGAAAAAAAATAAAATAAAAACAGTACACATTTGTAAGAAAAGAAATGTTATAGGAGAAAAGAAGAATGCCGCCAATTACTCTATATTTTTTTTAAGTATAAAATTATTGATAATCTGAAGATAATAGTTAATTTCAAAATGATTAGGAAATCTGTGCTATCGAGAGACTTTTTCGAGAAAAAATAAAACAGTACACATTTGTAAGAAAAGAAATGTTATAGGAAAAAAAAAAAAAAGTGCCGCCAATTACTTTCTATTTTTTTTAAGTATAAAATTATTGATAATCTGAAGATAATAGTTAATTTCAAATGATCATGGTAAATCTGTGCTATCGAGAGACTTTTTCGAGAGTTTTTGGTTGGCCCTGAAAAGGGCCTTTGAAAAATGCTGCGTCTACTACTCTGGCCTAAAAACAATTTCCTCTATATGTGTGTCTTCATAGTCTGAATGTCTTTCGGAAAATGCTGACGGTGGTCTAGACATGGTTGATAGGAAAGAGTTTTCGCTGGTGCTGCTTATCGGAATAATTCCCTCTCTATATAGTATGTCTCGATAATCTGATTCTGACAAATAGCTGTGTGGAGATGATGGTGGTGGTCTAAACGTGCTTGATAGGAAAGAGCGCTCGCTTGAACTGTTCATAGGTGTCACGGATCTCTCCACTTCAGAGAAAATCACAGGCGTTGTAATTGTAGAATCATAAACTGGAGCCGATTCGAGCCATCTGTAGACTATCTCGACGTTAGATAAATGAGTGGGCGTGCCAGGCGTGTAACCTGAGGAATATGAACTACTCGACATGTTGATACGACACGGAACAGTGTAAAAATAAGAGTCAGCTGAGTAAACAAAAATGAAAGCACGGCGACGAATTGTCTCTAAAGAAAACCAACCGGTCAATGTCCGAGATTATGTCAATAGTCTACCGCTACTAGTTGGTAGAGTTCAGTAAATGAGGGTAACCGTGAGAAAAGAACCTATCCTGTGTGAGTGAGGCTGGGCAATAGCATAAAGTTAATACGGATAATTATTCTGACAGCTGAAGGTAGCAGGGAGGGGATTTCAGTGTCCAATGAAAAACAAAGACACTCTGAGTTTATAACTTACGTATGTGTTGAGTCTAGCCATAGGTTGGATTCTCTAAGAAGAAAAATAGAAAATTAAAAGCCACCCAATGAAAAGAAAGGTTTAGTCATCCAACCCGGTTGAAATATATCAGTCGTGTCGATGAAAGTTCATTATCCTGTAAAGACTTCAAGACTGAGTAAGTAGCTTTTTTCTGTTTACTTTTTTTTCTTTCTTGTAGGAATTTTTTTTATATATCATACAGATGATTTATAAGTTGTCGCTGAAAACATGTGTGAATGCATGTTATTATAATGTATTAAAAAAAACATACATTTAAAGAAACTCTACAACGACGGTTCGTACATTAACTTTGCAGGAAAAAAATGTCCCAGGAGAACTTTTTCAAAGCTTTGGAAGATTTGCCTAGTGATGATTAAGAAAGACGGAGTGATTCGCTGGAGTAAGGCAATATTTTGTTTCATTTCTTTAAAAAAAATGAATAAATTTTAGAGAAAACTTGTGTTAGTTTATATCATAGTGAAAAAACAACCTTGGCTTATTCCGAAGTTAAAGAGCAAGAATATATATGACCATTCCTAATATGTTGAACAAAACTTCAAAGTGAATTCAAACGCGCTAAATATTAGAAGAAAAAAAATGAAAGAAATAACAACAATGTTCTATGTCGTTAATGCGTGTGATTTTCTCGATATCTCGTATACCTAATAAAGTCACATTTTCATTTTTTTTTATTAAAGTGGCATGAGCTGACAAAATTAACACTTTTTTTTATAATTTCTGATCGTTGCGACGGTAAGACGCTTTGAAGGCCATCGCAAAAACTAAATGATTAGCGTTGAAATGAGGAAAATCTATACAGTATGTGGCCCATACAAACCGAAAACATGTTCGAAAAAGTAAACAAAAATTTAAATAACGACCATTTATTCATTTCTAAGCCCAAAGTTAGTTCAAAACAATACTTTATCGTACATTTTCGAGACTAGAAGCACTAAAACGCTTCTGAATTATACGTCTTGAGAAAAATAGCCGATAATTTCAACATTCTGTTTTAACGTCAAAATATCAACATTTCGGCAGCTCATGCCGCTTTAAATATAAGATGATTAAAAAATAAAATAAAAAAAAATAAAAATTAAATTAGACAACAACAAAAATAGGACAGTTCTTAACTTCTTTTTAGCGGAGTGTAAACGTTTGCATGCATTTATTTTTTACGGCGAGTGTGACTTTAAGTGTGCAAGTTTTTTAACTAAAAAGGTCAATTGTAATTCTGTAAATGAAAAAAAAACACAACACTATCTCTCATTAGATTTGGAGAAGAATAAATCAACGATTGGACAATGCAATGGAGTAATGCATTTCGGAATGAGGCCACGTCTTCAAATTCCGACGTATCACTCAACAAGACAGTCGACAAGGAAATCGTTTCGAGTGAAAGAGAAGATGCTTTCTTAAAAGCCCTAGACACAATACCGAATAACGAATTGGTACAACGTCCTGGTTTTTCAGAGTAAGTCTCTAATCAAAATATAAAAGCATACACTAAAATATCACCTATAACTTGTCCATTTCTGCATTGTGAAAACAAGTTAGTATTTTTTTTAAAGAAAAAAAAACTAAAACTATTTTTTTTTTTACTTAAAAGTTATTATTACTATTTTTTTTTAAATTAAAAGGATTTACATAATTTTCTATCGATAGTTTCGGGGATGAATTTGTTTCGAGTTGGACGGCTCTATGGAACAAAACATTTCAAGGAGGTCCGGTTGTAGATACATCCCCGCCGCGCGTAGCTACAGCCTGTCCCCAGAAAGAATTACCGCCCCCATCACAGCCTTCTCGGAAAGAACCTCCCCCACCACAACCCCCTAGTGAGCTTGAATGGAGTCTCACTAAAAAACGGTGGGTTCTGATTTTATTAGTATAGATCGTAGAGGATATCTTTTTTTATTTAAAAAACAACATTTATAACACTCTTTCACTCCTACGGAAGTAGTCTTGATAGTTATTTTACTTTCCGTTTCAGAGATTTGAAGCGGAGAAATAAACTCAGCTTAAGCAGAAATAAGCAACGAATCAAAACTCCTCGCGTAGAAAATGAACCCGAAACTTTAACCCCGATCGTAGCTACAACCTGTCCCCAGAAAGAATTACCGCCCCCATCACAGCCTTCCCGGAAAGAACCTCCCCCACCACAACCCCCTAGTGAGCTTGAATGGAGTCTCACTAAAAAACGGTGGGTTCTGATTTTATTAGTATAGATCGTAGAGGATATCTTTTTTATTTAAAAACAACATTTATAACACTCTTTCACTCCTACGGAAGTAGTCTTGATAGTTATTCTACTTTCCGTTTCAGAGATTTGACGCGAAGAAATAAACTCAGCTTAAGCAGAAATAAGCAACGAATCAAAACTCCTCGCGTAGAAAATGAGCCCGAAACCTTAACCCCGATCGTAGCTACCACGTCCGATACACCAGAGGCGCCACCTTTTGTTAAACCGAGCTGTAGCACTGGCTATTTCAAACCTAAAGGAATACAGTAAGTAATAATTTTGTTATAAAATTGTTTTCTTTTTCTTCTCTCTTAAAACAATGCAAACGATTTTTTTTTTATCTGAATCGGTATTTTCAACAAACAAAAACGCTAGAGGCTAATGGATTTTCCCCCCTCTTTTTCAACAGGACATCGGTTAAGAAAAGTAAAAAAGGAAAGGGACGTGGAAAAAAATCGTCCACTATTCCCGAACTGCCCGCCGTATCCGGTATTGTAGACTTGCCACCGTCTTCGGATTTTCCCGTTATGCCGGTCTCTTCGTTATTCCCGATAAACCCGTGCCACCCGCTAATAGCGATGTTAACCTCTCACACGATACGCAATCTGGAGGGTTTACAGAACAAACGCGTTTTGATGGTTTTAAAATCGAACGAGTAAAAATTAACGCACCGTAAGAAATTTAATACGACAGAATCAACACATATTCTTAAATTAAATACGCGTTTGTTAAATAGAACGTGGAAATCGAGTTTAGACGTTTTAACTAGAGCCATAGAATTCGTATTCGAAAATGCTATGGCTGGATTGCACGATGACGATTTGGTTAGGGTGTATCTCAGACAGAATAACATGGAAACCCCTATAGTTATTCCATTGACTCAGCGCCGAAAAATAACTGTGGACCTGTTACTACAGATGATAGAGAAAATTCTACAGTCCAACGAAAATATCGTCTTCAACGAAACGTTTGAAATACATGTCGGTGTTATCCGTTTGATAAGAGGGGGTAGAGCAACGAAAATCACGAACCTAGAGGAAGACAGAGTAAAGAAGAAAAGTATTATACGGATAACAAATACGAGTGAGAAACTATGTATGGCCCGGGCAATTTGTGTTGGATTGGCTTACAGCAGAAATGACCCTGATAAGACAAACGTAGGATACACAAGTAAGGGACTTCAAACTCAAAGAGCTATGGAGTTAACGAGAAAGGCTGGTATCGATCCTGAGCAACCCTGTGGTTTAGAACATGTAGAACTGTTTGAAAAGGGATTCAAATTATTGTCGTGAAGACAGACGCTCTCAACACTATTGTATATAGAGGCAGTATTAAGACAAGTGCTAAAATTTACCTCTTATATCATAACTCGCATTTCGACTGTATAACAAAGCTACACGCGTTTTACGGAGCTGCTTATATGTGCGATGATTGTTTGAAACCGTACTACAAGAAGTCGGACCACAAGTGTGCCAATATATGCAGTATGTGTTACACGGCCGGTTGTAAATATACCAATCCTGTAAGTTGTAAGAGATGTAACAGGACATTCAGGAACAAAGAATGTTTTGATAGACATTTAGAACGGAAAAATCAGATAACCGTAAGGCACATGTTTAACTCTTCCATATGTGACCGTTTATGGCTATGCATCACGTGTAAAAAATTACTACAAAGAGCTAAAAGATCTCCAAAAAATCATTGTTGTGAAGAGTTTTATTGTCTCTCGTGTCATGTCTATCATATGGGGGATCATTACTGTTACATAGAGCCGGGCAGTAATAAAGAAAAATCGGATCTTTATATTTTTTTCGATTTTGAAACTAATCAGAAAACGGGTGAGCACATTCCAAATTTCTGCGTAGCTAACAAAGTTTGTAATATGTGCATATCTAAAGAAGATGATGCTACGTGTAAGAAATGCGTGTTGAGAACTAAGGTATTTAAAGGAACGTCAACGGTGTATAGATTTGGGAAATGGCTTTTTAATAAGAATCATAAAGGCTATACAGTGACAGCAATGGCGGGAATTTTGACACTTATTTTCTTCTCAGATATCTAGTGGATCAAACAGTCTGTCCGGAGATTATATGTACAGGAGGCAAAATAATGTACCTATACGTTAAATGTTTTGACATTCGAATCGTGGACAGCTTCAACTTGATTTCAACCCGGCTAGCTAACTTCCCTAAAACTTTTGATATATCTATGAAGAAGGGTTGGTTTCCTCATTTATTCAACACAGCGGCAAATCAAGAATATGTCGGAGAAATTCCTGGGATCGAATATTATGGCGTTGATGACATGTCATCGGTCGACAAAAAAGA
Organism: Lepidochitona cinerea; assembly: GCA_963971465.1. Classification (NCBI taxonomy): domain Eukaryota; kingdom Metazoa; phylum Mollusca; class Polyplacophora; order Chitonida; family Tonicellidae; genus Lepidochitona; species Lepidochitona cinerea. The sequence continues at coordinate 25,294,685 of OZ020563.1, read as the reverse complement.
ATTTTTGGAGAGGCACGCCGAGCAAGTTCAAGCCGCTATATTTTTGACTTTCAGAAGGAAATCTTGGCGTATTGTACTGCTGATGTTGAAATATTACGAAAATGTTGTTTGAAGTTCAGAGAATTAATTTTAGACATTACCAAAGGTACTAACGAGTCAACAGATGAAATCGATCCGTTACAGCATACTACCGTCGCCTCACTCTGTTTCGCTATTTACAAACTACGTTTTTTAAAAGAAAACACAATAGCAAAGGTACCGTCCAACGGGATAGTGGAGAAAGATCAATTCTCACGAATATCGATACACTGGTTAGAATGGTTAATGCATGATGCCCGACAGAGGGGCGAAGAGTTGGACATCGAACATGCCCTGAATAAAGGGGAACACAGAATAGGGCGTTACAAATGCGATGGTTTTGATCGAAAGAGAAATGTAATCTACGAATTTTTCGGTTGTTGGGTACACGGATGTAAAGACTGCTACGAGCAAGATGTTATTCATCCTCGCACAGGTACGCTGATGTCTGAAGTCTATAAGAAAACCATGGAAAAACTGACAAACCTTCGTCCGCAAGTTACAGATATTGTTTATATTTGGGAACACGATTTTAGAAAACGAATAGTAGATAACACAAAACTGGAGAAGTTTGTTCAAACCTTGGACATCCAAGATAGACTGGATCCGAGGGACGCTTTTTTTGGAGGGAGAACATGCTGTACAAAGTTTTATTACGAAGCGTATTTAGATTTTATATCTCTCTACCCTTCCGTTTTGAAAACAAAGGAATTCCCTTTAAAGTACCCCGAGGTAATAACTAAGGATTTCCAAGACATCCGGAACTATGTAGGGTTCGTTAAATGCAAAATTCTCCCTCCTAAAAATCTCTATCTCCCAGTTCTGCCATACCGCAGTAATGACCGACTAATGTTTCCTCTATGTAGTACCTGTTGCGATAATCTCCTAACAACGTGTAATCATGACGATGAACAACGGGCATTAATCGGTACGTGGGTGTCATTTGAAATTTTAAAGAGTTTGGAGAAAGGCTATAGAATACTAAAGATCTACGAGGTATATCATTTCCCAACGACAACCAAGTTTAACGGCGTGGACGAAAACACAGGATTGTTTACTAAGTATATAAACACTTTCCTGAAAATCAAACAGCAAGCCTCTGGGTGGCCTGATTGGATACGTTCAGAGGAAGATAAGACCCAGTACATCCAAACGTATCGAGAACACGAAGGAATTCTTTTAGATCAGGATAAAATCGTAAAGAACCCCGGCTTAAGGTCTGTCGCTAAGATGTGTCTTAACACGCTTTGGGGAAAATTCGCACAAAGAAACGGATTATCACAGACTACGTTTGTTACGGAGGAAGACCAGTTTTACGAAATATTAAATGATGCGACGAAAGAGGTAACGGATTTTCACGATGTAAATGAAGAGATTGTATTGTTGGATTGGAAGGCTAAAAAAGATTTCGCTCCGACGGGGTATTCTTCCAATTTGTGGCTAGCAGCTTTTACAACTGCCCATGCACGACTTGAACTATACGCCGTCCTCGAAAAGCTGGACGTCAGAACCCTTTATTTTGACACGGACAGTATTATCTTCTATACCAGGCCAGGAGATGTCGAGATCCCCTGTGGTGATATGTTGGGTCAGCTGTGTTCCGAATTAGAACCGGGGGATAGTATTCAAGTGTTCGCTAGTGGAGGGTCCAAGAATTATACCTATAAAACGAAATTCGGCAAAACCGTGACCAAAGTAAGGGGGTTCACTTTGAATTCTAAAAATTCAGAGATTATAAATTTTGGAACAGTGTCCGACATGGTGCGAAACGTTCTCGTCGACTGCGAATGCAAAAACATGCCTACATCTTGCCCGCTTTGTTTACGAAGCGTGTACAAGGAGAATAAGATTACAAGAAAGAAAAAGGAGATTAAGATCGTTAATAGAGACGAGAAAAAAGATTACAGAATAAAATTTGTGAAACGTGTTATACAACCCGATTTGGATACTGTCCCGTACGGATATTCTTCTTAACGTCGTCCCACCATCCCTCCCAGAATCAACCGCGCTGTAGAATATTCCTCTTTTGTTTATTCATAGACTTGTTTTCAATAAAGATTGTGTGTGTTGTGACCCGTCTTATTTTGAATATAAATAAAGTGTTCATATTTTATTCCTTTGTGTATAGTTTTTTTTTTAGTTTGTATCCTACTTTTTTGTTAATATAGAATGTATAAAACAATAGTTTGCTTTTACTTTTTATTGTATATTTATCGTGCAATCATACTTTTGTGGTTAGGGAAGAAAAAAAACAGAAAAAAAAACCGTTATTTCTTTCTGGGTGGTTGGCCTATTGTATCTTAAAGGGTTGACACCAAGAAGGAGTTAACGGATTTTTATTTAAACCAAGAAAGAAATCAACACAAAACAACGTTGGATTTACAGTTTTACATTTTTTTTTTTATTCTTTAAAAAAAAAACATTACATAAAACATATTACATAAAGTTTTCTTAAGAACCGTTTACCACCCAACAACGCACCTAAAAACGAGATCTGTCTCTGGTTGTACCCGTCAATAGATGTAGTCAGGACTCTGAAGTGAAGCCTTTCCAGGGTAATTCGTTCTTTTACATAGTTCTTACTATTAATGGTACATCGGTAATATTATATTTGTAAGCGAAATAATCGTAAATCTCTACATCATTGTCGCTGTAATATTGATCGAAGGGAGCTAATATGTTTGCCATTGATGCACCACGACAAATCTGTAATATAAAATAAGCGCAATACTGTCCGCAAACCGCAGAAAAAGGACTTTGTATTCTTTTATCATTGAAAGTCCATGACTGACAATAGGCATTCATAAAGTCATAAAATTCTCGATGTAAAGGAAATAACCCATACGGATCGAAATACACCCCTGACTGTTCGTTGTTTATATACATAGCCACCCAGTGTTCGCCTCGCAAATATGAGGGGTGTGTGTTACATATATAAGCGCCTCTACCATCCTTGAAATTTGGTAAATTATCTAAAGAATAAACACCTCTGTAGCAAGTTTTAGCGAAGTCATCTTCACTTAATATCTTATCTATCTGAAGATTATTCATTATATGGCAAAGTCGAATAACACATTTCTATTTTTATCTATAAAAATTAGATTTTGGGACTCTGAATAAACGATCACGTTAATCGTCTGTGCTAGAGGGGAGGCAAACCTCATCTCTAAACGTATATTACCTTTCTGAATAAGGTCGAAATGTTCCCCGTCGCACATATCGGGGGAGAGGTCGAAGCAAAATAAAGTATAACCTTTACCTAAATCCGTTCTAGATATATTATTCCCCATGTCTTTATACATCTGACCATTACCTACATACATGTCGTGATATATTCTTAAATAATCAAAACGCTCGAAATTAGGCGTATAAGCTATGCTAGGAATTTGTTTACCGTTACAGTAAAGCGAGAAAAAATTAACTTTATTATGCTTAAAATTCTACGGATTTTTTCCGTACGAACCGTTATACGCATCTGAATCCACCATAGCAATAACGAGGCGCTTAGGTAACTGACCCAAAAACAAATTCTCTTGATTTAAAGATAAATTTCCTTTCGGCACGCTAAATACTTTTACGTCAACTCTGCTTATAGGATATTTCGCAGGTGCTTTTTCCAAAGCCCTCATATGCGCAATTTGAACATCGGGATTAATTTTCACTTTACGAATAAAAAATGAAATATCTTTGATAACTACTTTTAAGTCCGCATTTTGTTCACTGCTCATAAGCGAAAACGCATCTTTCGAACGAATCAGTTTTAATTTAATATCGACGCCATTAAGAATGAGTCTGTTTTGAAATGCGAGATCCAGGTGGGGTTTGCCAATCAAGTCTACAATTCGACCGTTAGACGTGAACTCGCTTCGTTTCGTTAAACCATCGTTGAAAGGCGTAACCGAATCGAAACTGCCAGCTGTGTCTTTATAAAACAGAGCGGATGTGAGGTGAGATTCTTTTGCTTCCTTTCCATAGCTTAATATAGCTTCTATATAACTTCTGAAAGGATAAGTATTACTAGCCATACTCAGATTTTTTGAATTGAGGGATAACTGCATTTGTGAAAATAAACTATGTAACCAATAATTAACAGGAGCAAGCGGGGCATCAGCATCCACGGTTGTTCCATCCTTTTTTACTATTTGGACCCTGGCATAAATATACGAACTGGCTAAATCGTAATAATCATCAGATGCCCCGCTTAAGTTAAATTCGATCGGATTAGTATCTTTCACAGAAGACACGGGATGATATTGGACCCAATAACTTTCTTCCAAACTAGTTTGTGTGGGTGGGATTTTGAAAATATCTAGACTATCGTTCGTACTCAAACATGATTGGGGGTGAATTAAACTCATACTGGTTTTTTATCTAAAAATATCTCTCTTCGAAGTAGTCCGTCTCTTGATCTTTGACCGAATAGCCTTTTGTTTTGTTGCTCTTCTCTTTATAGGTTTTTGTGTCCGCGTTGTGTTCAGATGATCAACTGTTTTGTTTAATAATGTGTTACCAGCCTGTCGTACCCTCGTTTTAGCGGCCGATTTGACGTTTTGACCACCTATGACATCTCCCGCTATCTGTAAAACCGTGTTTAACGCCTGTTTACCCACTGTCTTGCCTACCGATGATAGTAATGGCATAACAGCGTTCATTACGCCTCTAAATATTCCACCCAGGCCGGACCCCCGTTGGAATTGAGTTCCCACAAACACAGGTAAGCCAGAACCCACCTGAGATGCGTAGTAGTCTGAATATAACGCTGAAGCATCGCAGAAATGTCTCATGGTGATTATATTAATTAAAAATGTGTTGAACGGCGTTTTCTGAAATGTAACGTCACCACTACTTTTCCGTGTTCGAATGAAATTTTTCGTCCTAAGCTATCTCTTATATCCATTTCCACTGTAAAAAATGATCTGTTTTGTAGAGGAAAATATTTTACATGCTCGAAGGAATGAGTGATGGACTGACCATGTTTTCCCGTGATGGGAACAATTCTCATCAGAGGTACAAAACTATCTCCCACCACATGTGGTTCCACAACATCTGAGTAGATATAAAGAGCTTCTAGGCCCGAATTCATGCTGACCGCTGAGTCGCTTCTATACACTCCTGGTTTATAGAGTCCTAAAGGCAGGGTCAAAAAAACGTTGAAGCGTCGGTGAAAGCTCGACCATAACTGCATCGTGAGTAATATATAGCGAAGCTTTACAACTAATTCGATCATATGTAAATCTAACAGATTTTCTTAAGGCCCGGCTTCGAATTTTTATAGCATCGTTTAACGCGTGTATCAAGGACACTCCATCCTCATAATATCCTTCCTGTAATGGTATGGGAAAAAAATTTCTGAATTCCTTCTGTAGATTTGGTTGTAATATTTATTTTGATAGCCTCTGGATGAACGTTATACCAGGAAAATGGGTAAAAAAACTCCACCACACCAGCCTCGTAATCGCCGTGTAAGTTGATTGCATGAGGTAATTTTGTTACATAGTTCGATAAAGTATTTTCAGGATAGTAATTCATAGAACTGTTCGAAGGCAGTGTTAAGTAAAACATACACGTACTACGCTCTGTTAAACTGTGTTGATGATTTCATTCGTTGCTCCTATTTAATACGATTGCCATGATATAGGTTCGCTGGTTTTAGATCTTTTTCGGGTTGAGGGGGTCTGTATTTTTCTTCTCGCTCGTGGAATCTTTGAGGGGGAGGGTGCTTGGGGCTTCTGCATAAACTCCCATCTTTCTTTATTGCCTATCAATTCCAAAGGCACATTCAACTCCTTTAAACCTATAGCAAACGTCTGCCATCCCTTCGGCGTAAACTGTCTCCGTTGACGTAAAGAATCGTTGACCAGATCTGATATGTTACTGCCTTCGATTAAATTGTTTTAATATATAAGTTCACCTTTCTCGTTCCGGTTCATCAACGGATTAGCTTTTATTCTCTGAATCAGTAACTGGGCTTTTTTGCTCATGGTTTTAGGAACGCTTTGGACAATTTCATTTTCTATCACTCTTCCAATTGTTTCAGATTTGTTCGACACCGGAATGTCTTGAGAAACCATTTTTACGGGTATAGCTTGAGTCTGTTTGTTGTTGTATTGAGATTGAAAGGTAAGATATTTTTGCAATGTATCATTATACATCATTACTTTGTCTCTTTCCGATAAATTATTTCTGCTTAGAATATGCTCCATTTCGTTGTCCAAGTTCTGAAGCATAGTTACAGTACTGTTTGGAGGTGCTTGGGGCTGTCGAAGAGCATGTAACATTCTAGGATCTACTAAGGCCATTTTTTTCATAGTTGCCATAATCACTTAAATATTTTAGAAAGTAAGGGGCCTAAAACAGTTGCTGCGATTGGTGCTAAAATGGCTCCTAAAAATCCTCCTCTTTGTAGAATATATTTTTTCTTCTTTCTGCTGGTCGTCTTTTTAACTAGTTGCCTAAGTTGATTCTTATGTCGCCTCAATTTGTGTATGTGATACTTACTGAGGGGAACATTACCTTTTAATACATTTAACGCGCATTCACATATACAACTCATTAACTCTTTGTCAGCTCCTTTCACTATATTCTTAATCAAAGGCCGAGTCGCCTTGGACAAAAGTTGTAAAGTATGAGCGTGTTTTCTTAGTCTACGCGTCATGACGCCTTCCGAGTAAAAATGATGATGTAGGTTGAGCAACGAACGTTTTTATGATCTTTTCAGGTAAACCTCTTGGACCTCTCCGGGAAAAATTTTACTTCTCAATCGCAAATGGTCTGGAGTATGTTGTTTAAAATCGAAGAGAAGATAACCATGTGGTCTGGAGGTGGCGTCTTTATACGCTTCTTGCACGAAGCGTCCTTGTCCCGGATACATCTGTTTGGCCAGGTGAGTTATTTGAGAAGCATCTCGGGGGTTTTTAAACAAAATAAGATAATGCGCATTCAAATTGAGTGTCCGCTGTTGTTTGTTCTTGTTAAACAAATATTTGCTTATATATATCACACTAGCATTTTTATGATGACTTCCTCTAGTAAATAGCTGGGATACCCTTTCGTCTGTCTGTTGCATTAAGTCGTCTATAACTATCAGCTTGTTCTCACTCGGTTCTAACTCCGACAAGCCTCCAAGTCCTTCTATAAATTCTACATTTTTCATATTATCGTAACCGTCTTGCCATTCTCCAAAACACCATATTACTTTCGTCGGGGGTGGGTCGATCATTGCGTTGACTTCATTTAACATCCTCTTTACAAAAACAGTCTTTCCACAACCTGTTGGTCCAGCTACTATACATGTAAACGGGTGTTTCCAAGTGACATCCATTATGTTTTACACATCTGCCACAAGACCCGATTGAATATTTATATAATATCTCCAAATTTTACAACATACATCCTTTGTCACGTGATCACAGACGTGTAAAGTGTACCAATGTAATACTAACAATCTATGCTTAGTCACCACGCCATCGCTGAACATTGATTTCACCACAACTTTATAGGCTTTCAGAGATTTTACAACATGTATAGACTTGTCTTCTACTCTACAGGGTTGTTTAAAATGTTTCGTTATGCCGGCATACAGCATCCACAGCATAGAGATCATATTAAACTATACGGGGGTTTAGGATTGTATTAATAACATTCCTGTGAGATTCAAAAACTTTCCATTGATCATACGTTAACCAAATTCCAATCTTGGTCGGTTTATCGTTGACAAATTTTCTTATATCGATACGTGCTTCGCCCTTATACATACAAACTGTCACTTTCACCGTTGCACCGATATCTATTTTTTCGGCCTTTAAACAGGAGGTTATATTAGTCTTGTTGCTATGGATACTCTCCAAACCAGAACGTTGATGTTTCGGTAATGAGATGGATAGGCCTGTTAAGGTGACAATTAAAAAATAAGCCAATGCCCCTATAACTGCATATATCCGATACTTTCGCGCCGTTTCCATAGTGAGAAATGAATGATCAGTGATAAAATCTTTGCATTTATGCTTTCTTCATCTCATCGGCGGATACCCACGAATTGAACGACGAAGGCCAACCCTTCCATTTTACTTTGTAGAACATGACATCATTACGTTTCTTTCTATCTAGAATCTTCTTAATATGATAATAATCAGCTTCAGACTTTTTAACTTCTTGTAACTCTTGTTCGTAAAAAGTACCTTTCAACACTTCGTCGTTTAAATCTTTAAGTTTATACACGACGGGGTATCTGGGTATTCGGGTTATAACAACAAAAATTACATCTGTCCAAGACGGTAGATAGCCTTTGTCAAATATCATTTTGGTTTTACTGATACGAACTTTATCCCCTATTTTGAACTTAAATAGTAACTTATCTCTTTTTAGACGTGGATAAAGACGCTGTCTGACCTCAGATTCATTCAGTTGAGCGACCTCGATCGGAGGCATTCCAATACTTCTATGGAAAGAATTGTTATAACCCTCTATTAATTTAGGCAACGCCTTCAAAAAACGGTAAGAGTTTTTAGTCGTGAAATACCTAAACATTTTTGTTTTTATGGTTCTGTTGAAACGTTCGACTACGCTAGCTTTTGTTTCATTGTGTGTGTGAAAATGATATATTTCCTTATTTTTTAAAAACTTTTGAAAATGGCGATTAAAGAACTCCGTACCTTGGTCAGTTTGAAGATAAGTCGGTTGTCTACCTTTTTTAAATATTTGTTGGAAAGCTTTGACCATAGCTACACCAGTTTTGTCCTTCACCGGCACAGCCCATGCATATTTTGAAAACACGTCTATACACGTTAGGATATATCTATAGCCTTTATTGCGTTTCTTTAAGTGATTCATGTCTACGAGATCGGCTTGCCATTGTTCATCAATACCCGAGACTTCAACTCTGTTTCTTGCAAAGTTTTTCCTCGTGGGTTTGTGTAATGTATAGGCGTCTTGTTTCTTTAACCATTCTTTTATTTCTTTTACATGTATACGGTACCCGGCTTTTTTAACAGCTCTCTCCAGCCCCCGGATTCCGCCGTAACCGCCTGTAGAGGAATCGGTATATAACAGCTTTTCCAAAACATCATCGTGTGAAGTGTTCATGTCGAAGGTCGGACGAGATTTAAATAGACGTTGTCGTATACCGTTCATTATATGTACAAATCAAGAAAACAACAGCATATTAATGGTAATTTTTTTTTATTATCTATTTCTAATACAATAAGACGTAGTAAAACAACATAAGAAAGACAGTTACTCGTCAATTATCAGCTGACTGTCATCTAAGAGTCCTTCATCAGCCAATAATGTTTTGTACACGTGGGTTTTTACATTGTCTATGAAATCACTTCTTTCAATGGCATTTAGAAGTTGGAAGGTTACAATAAGGTCAAGAATTACTTATGGATAACAACTTCTTGGTTTATTGGGTGACGACGTTTCGATGTAGTTCTTACATCGTTATCAAAGTCAATGTGATGAATTTCTTCTCTAATTGGTTGAGTTTGTTGATGTCTCGGATGGCCGCATCTCCATGATGATGACGTATCAAATCTTTCAATGGCATTTAGAAGTTGGAAGGTTACAATAAGGTCAAGAATTACTTATGGATAACAACTTCTTGGTTTATTGGGTGACGACGTTTCGATGTAGTTCTTACATCGTTATCAAAGTCAATGTGATGAATTTCTTCTCTAATTGGTTGAGTTTGTTGATGTCTCGGATGGCCGCATCTCCATGATGATGACGTATCAAATCTTTCAATGGCATTTAGAAGTTGGAAGGTTACAATAAGGTCAAGAATTACTTATGGATAACAACTTCTTGGTTTATTGGGTGACGACGTTTCGATGTAGTTCTTACATCGTTATCAAAGTCAAGATTTTTATTTAGGTTACTAAATTTCATGGTTGGGTTGGGTTGATCTGTGCCTCAAAAGTATTATGTGTACATATTTTTGATACTGGCTAATCCTGTAATAGTCCTTTCTGCGGCTGGTTCGTTTGGGATGACTCTCGGTGCTTGTAACTTGAGGAGTTTAGAGGTACCCATTTCTGTGTTTGTGTTTATTTGCTGGGTAACAAAACCAATTCTCTCAGCAATTTATTATATTTTAACACTGATATATTTACTATTATTATTAGCTGGTGATATTGAACTGAACCCGGGCCCTCAAGGTGCAAGTGAACAGTGTCTGTCTATAGTCCACCTAAACATTTGTGGGTTAAAAAATAAACTAGACATTGTCCAAGCCAATTTACTTGACTTTGACATTATTGCATTTACCGAAAGCCATCTTACTAGTTGTACTCCAAATGGTTCCATGGTACTACCCGGTTTTTGCGAACCTATTCGTAGGGATCGAGATCAGGCTTGGGGTGGGGTTTGTGTGTATGTTTCAAATTGCTTGTCTTTTCGCCATCGCCCTGATCTTGAACACAATCGCATTGAAATGATATGGCTCAAGTTACTGGATAAACCGAATTCACTCCTATGCAAAGTTTATCGGCCACCGGGTAGTAGCGTGGAACTGTGGAATGAGATAAGTGAAAACATTACCCAAGCTACTGACTCTCGACCCAATCACAATATTCTGATAACAGGGGATTTCAATGAAGATCTACTCAATCCCCAAAAGCATCACTTTTCCAATATTATCTTATCTCATGGTCTGACCCAATTAATAACAGAATCAACACGACCTGCATCAAATACCCTTTTAGACCCTTTTGTTTGTAGCAACAGCTCAATAGTTAAAAGTAGTGGAATTTTGCCTAATTTTTGTAGCGACCATTGTCCTGTATATGTAGTTTGTATGTAGTACCATCATGGATGCGGCGGTTAAGGCTATACCAAATAACTCTGTCTTAATAAACCCAACCGATAAACCTTGGATTACTAAGGAAATTAAACTGCAGATTAAGACTCGTGATAAACTATTTAAAATATCTCGAAAAATTAAGAGTGACAGAAATATTAAAAATTCTAAAACTCAACGATATCACGTAAATTCACTAGTTAGACAGGCGAAGCGCACTCACGGCGACAGAGTTGCAAAGCAGATATCGGAAGGTAATGTAGACAAAAAAATCTGGTGGAAACTCTGTAAAACTTATCTGAAAAACTCAAATGCAAATTTCAGTCAAATTCCCCCATTTAAAAAATGGAGACGGCGAATTTGTATATGAGCCTGAATCTAAAGCCAATCTATTGAATGACTATTTCTCTTCTATATGTAGTGTTGATCACAGTGCCTCGAACACACTACCGACTTTTCCTTCATTTGACGGCCCCCGTCTATCAGAGATTGTTATTTCTGAGAATAACGTCATTCACGAATTGGACGTGATTGACACTAGTAAGGCACTTGGGCCGGATGGAATAAGTCCTAAAGTATTACATGAAGCACGTACAATATTAACAAAACCCCTTGCCATATTTTTCAATTTTTCCCTGCAGAAATCAACTTATCCAGCTGCATGGAAAATAGCACATGTCACGCCTATTTTTAAATCGGGAGATCATTCCTGTGCATGCAATTATCGTCCTATTTCTCTTTTGAGTTGTTTAAGCAAGGTCTTTTAACGCATTATCTTTAAGTTTGTTTTTGCTTTAATACATGACGATGTTTCAGTCCACCAATATGGCTTTCTACCGGGTAAGTCAACAGTACTGCAATTGCTTGATATATATTTTGATTTGGCTAAAGCCCTTGACGATGGCAAGGAAGTCTTATTCTTATTTTTTGATATATCTAAGGCATTTGATCGGGTGTGGCATGAGGGACTACTGGCAAAGCTTTCTAACCTTGGGATTGATGGAAACCTATTGAAATGTTTTTTTCTTATTTAAATAAACGAAAACAAAAAGTCACTCTTAGCGGATTCACATCGACTTTAAATGAATTATCTGCGGGGGTGCCCCAAGACTCCGTCTTGGGTCCGCTCCTGTTTATTATTTTTATTAATGATTTGCCAACAGACATCATTAATAATATACGATTATTTGCTGATGATACCACCCTATACATTACATCTGATAACCTATTGCAACCCGAGTAAATAAGATCAGTTGAGATTGACCTGGAATCGATACAGGCATGGGCTGACACATGGGGTGTTTCTTTTAATGCCTCAAAAACGAAATCTCTTTTGTGCTCCAGACGTCGTCCACCATCCCAAGTTAATTTGAATTTTATGGGTAGTTATATTGATACTACTGAAACCCATAAACATGTAGGTCTTACTTCCAATGACTTCGGAAATTGGACCAACCACATTGAAAATTTGGTAACATCGTCCCATGCAAAAATATCTTTATTTCGCGGTATGAAATACCGTTTAAGTCGAAAATCTCTGGAAATAATGTATCAGAGCTTTATTCGACCTTAATTAGAGTATGCAGGTATACATGTAGTGTGGGATAATCTACCAGAATACCAGATAAATGCTTTGGAACTTCTGCAGAAAGATTGCCTTAGGGTGATAACCGGATTGAACAAGCCAAGTAGCTAGCAGGTCCCCCGCCATAAATGTTGTCTGGAAACTAGTTGTTTATTATAATCACCATATATCTGATGTTCAATGATTGTGGGAGTGTGGTCTGATTTATGTAAAGGAAGTAGCCACACTTTGACCCCAATGACCTCTATGACCTAAAATATAGGTGGACATCCCAGAAAATCAAACTCGACCAAGGACCTTCTAATGTGTCTCTATATACAAAAAATGAAAGATCTGCATCTAGCAGTTCTTAAGCTATCGCGTTCACAAGCAAATTTCAGACTTTGACCTCAATGACCTCTATGACCTAAAAAACAAAGGTCGACATCCCCGAAAATCGAACTTGACCAAGGTCTCTCTAATGTTTCTCTATATACCATAAATGAAAGATCCGCATCTTGCAGTTCTGAAGCTATCGCGTTCACAAGTCAATTCCAGACTTTGACGCCGATGACCTCTAGGACCTAAAAATATAGGTCGACATCCCCGAAAATCGAACTTGACCAAGGTCTCTCTAATGTGTCTCTATATACTAAAAATGAAAGATCTGCATCTGCGGTTCTTAAGCTATCGCGTTCACAAGCAAATTTCAGACTCTGACCTCAATGACCTCTGTGACCTGAAAAAAAAGGGTCGACATCCCCGAAAATCGAACTTGACCAAGGTCTCTCTAATGTGTCTCTATATACCAAAAAGGAAAGATTTGCATCTTGCCGTTCTTAAGCTATTGCGTTCACAAGAAATCGAGACGGACGGAAAGACGGAAAGACGGAAGGACGAACGGGCAGCATTTCCAAGTCCCCCTTCCACTTACGTGGCGGGGGACAAAAAGAGTAGTGTTGCTTCCTCACTTCAAAATTAGGGGGCACATTGTTCTGATTTTCTTTTATCCTAGGGTAATACAGGTAAATCAAAAGTGTCAAACTTATTAGAGACTGGTTTCAATGGGAAAGGAAATATCCGGACCAGTATGTAAGGTATGCAGCATCGTTTTGAATTATAGACCACTTCTTTTATCACGCTTTTCTAGATTAAGAATAAAATATAAAATTCAATATAAAAAGGTATAAAATTGTCATTTGATATTCAATTTTTGTCTATTTCTTGAAATAAAAGTCGTTTCGTTGACATGACGTGTTCATCTCCAGATGTGCACAGGATTCCGTCTACTGTCATATTCCATCCATGGGCATTCTAAAATAGCTTCCCCTGTATACGTTTCGTAAAATGACAAAAACTCTCGATTTAATACTTCATAGTACTACTTCCGCCGGAAGATGACTCGCTCCAGTCCCATCATCGGAGCTTCAAATGCCAAAGAGACCAAGAAAGCGAAGCCATACGAAAAAAACATGTTTCCAACAAACAAATAGCTCTGAAAAAAATAAATAATCAAAATATTCTAAATGTTTGCATAATAGTGGTATTACAGATGTTTGAGAAGTTTTTATTGGTTTGGTGATGCTACTGATACAATTGATACTACCAAACACTTTTCACAATATGAATATCTGGTCTCAATCTGAAAATCGAACCTTTGACACATGGGTTAGTCCCATAATGTGGGGGTGTGGAGGTGGTGGTTTAGGCGGGGGTGGGGGATGACCCTCTGCATTGATACCAATCTTGAAGATGTACGCTAAGTTAGTTTTGTAAGCAAAATATCACACAAAAATGAACTCATACATCCCGGCTAATTGAATTTGAATTTTGCCCACTATTATTAACACATGTCTTCCGTTTGTACAGGCTGCTGACTGTACCAATATATTTTATTTCAACGTCAATTCTTTATTTCTTACAGTCACTTATAACGCCTGTCTGTCTACCGTGCTGATTACTATCTTCTTGTTATTTTGGCCTTTTCTCTCAAATACAAGATCATGCTTGTTTATTTTGGATTATTATCTGATTTTTTATAAATAAGGGTTAAAATATATATATATTTATTTGTAAATATTCTGCTTCATCAAAATTATGTATACTGTTATTAGGTACACAGTATAAGCAATTGGCTTAAAGTGTACAATCAATAAACATGTATAGAAAAAAAAAACGCTGAATTTCTCTTGACAATAAGACTTTATGGGAAAAGACGAATTTTCCCAACTCATGATGCAGCATATTGCATATATGCTGGTTAAAACCAACCAAGCAACCAAATGAGCTATCATAAAAAGGTCACCAAGCAATGACATAAGCAGCTCGCTCAAAGCCAATCAATTAATCAATCAATTAATCAATCAACCAATCTATCGATCAATCCATCAACCATCATTAATCAATTAATCCATTGATCAATCAATCTTATCGCACTCACCACTGTAACATCAGTGACATAAATAGCTTCTGGCGTCGTCGAATTGTAATACATCATTATGATTGGATGAACCAAATAGGTCATGTAGGTCAGACGAGCCAATGGGATGAATGCTTTCCAGGAAAGAAATGTGTTGATGATACCTGAAAAGACAGCATTTATATTGATGTTGAACATCCTGCAAAAATAGTATAAATTTCCTTGGATTAATAATACACGTCATTTAGTGGAAATTAACAATGTCTGGTTGTCGGTAGCAAATAATTAAATGATATAGCGCATATATTTGGCATTTCCTCAAGGTAATTAGATCTAAGAACGATGTAATTTAGAGCCTGCCAATTCCGTACACCTTACTAAGAACAAGTTTTACGAGATTTGTTTATGACAAACATTAGTCAAATGTACGAGTCTATAATTAAAGCTCGTTCGTTGATGTCGTCATGAGTTATGAGTGAGTGAGTGAGTGATTGGGGTTTTACGTCCTGCTCAACATTATTTCGGTTATATGAAGACGTTGTCTCCTTGTGACAGGGCGGATTTCCACCGCTCTTTTAGGTGCTGTCTCACCGAGACGACTTGCCGAAGACAACCAGCAAGCCCCCTCACCCAGTCACAGTATACTGACACCGGGCCAACCAGTCGCTGCTCTAACTCCTATTGCTGAGCGCCAAGCGAAGCAGTAACAGCTACCACTGTTAAAGTCTTTGGTCTGACTCGACCCGGGCTTGAACCCGGATCTCCCAGGCCTGAAGCGGACGCTCTACCGACTGAGCTATCGGGGCTGGTCCATGAGTTATGAAAGAACGGGCCACTATGTAAACTTTTTATTAACCACTTCTCGAATCAGTTCGAAGTTCGTTCATAGCTCGATGAACCGAAGAAACATAGAATTCAATCCTTATTTGAACAATCGGCCGCTGGCTCTGCTGATACTAACCGGTCCCAGTTGACCGACTGTTTATACCGTTACGTCGTCGGATAGATTTTACAAGACCCATTCGAATTCAACTGACTCTGAATTTACTATTGAGTCTTTCCAATCATTGTTAGGCTTCCTGGGCAACAATGCGTAAGCGACATCGCGGTAATCAACAAGAGATGATATTAAAAAAGCCATATTATACCTCCATATCCAGTACAACATGCAAATAGTACCCATCCCACAGCCATTCCCCAGGCTGTCCTGTGTAAGGCGTTGTATACAGCACTAGCTTCTGCCGACAGAGGATGTCCGTTAGAGTTGCCATATACTCCATACAGCGTTGCCAGAGCTATCACTATAGCGGCACACCAGCCAAGAATCACGGTACTCTGAAAGTAATATCGATCAATTGTTTGGGGGGTTTATATATGTGTTATAGGACCTGTCGAATTCATTGCTTCGTGTGGAAAGGATGCGTTCCAGTGTTTGTACAGCCGATCGCCTTGTGTGGAAGAGTTTTCAGGTACTCGCCGAAGGTCCGGCGTTTATCCGATTTCTTTCCTCGCTGAACCTGACAATGAAGATTTAAGTGACAAAATCTCGAGGTCGGCGAAAAACACTTATCAATCAATAAGCAGATAGATTCAATTGAGTTTCTGGACATTAGCATAGTTATTTAAGACACAAGTTCTGTTTGATTCCATCAAATACAAACAATGCAACTTAAACTACTTCTTATTCTTAATCCATGTGGACATTGGCACACTTCTGTGGTTGTATGGCTGACTTAGCGAATGCGAGAGTCGTAATAGGTATAAAAACATTGAGACTGGTTGAGAGTTTAACATTGAGCGTCCGAGGATGCTAAATTGTATGATTTGACGTGTGACCGTATTCGAAGAGAATGAACTAAATCTATTAGAAAATAAAGCTTTTCCATCGAGTAAGAATACTACCGTGTACTCCAAAAATTGCATAAGCTGCCAAAATGTTGATATTATTGTTTAATCTAAATGTAATAGATTCTCGGCTGTTTGAGGACTGTTTCGGGTGTTTTGCGACGAAAGGCCGAAAATTAATGGGCGAACTTTGTCCCTGTTACCTACATTATGTTCACTTTTCGAGCAATTTTTCTATTTGTAGAAGCACCTGTACATATTTTCTGTATTTAAACACAGATCATTCATTTTTCGATAAACTTTAAATTGTCTCGATGTATCAATCACATGAATTTTTTAAAAAGTAAGAAAGTCAACAGTTCCTGCCTGTGTATGATCCTACCTTATGAAGCTTGACTTTACATTTCGTCTTGTACAGAATATAACCAACAAATAGACCAACTAAATAGGGACCAATTCGACACCAGGGTTTGATGTAGAGTTTTGTCATGAAGTCTGGACTACAAGAGAACAGAAACAATGCCGTTTCTTGGGTTAATATTACATCAGCAGCCGAAACATTTAACAGGTTTGCTGAGCATAGATCACATTAAAGTATTAGATCATTATATTGATAAAAAAAAACATCAACAGCAAACAAACAAACAACAGATAGAGCATCAAATAAAACTTTACCAAAAAGCACATGGTCGTATAGAAGAAATAAAAGCGAAATCAAATGCTTTTTTCTACATTTTTTTTTTATATTCAGAATCTATAAAGAAAAAAGATGGCGATCTTTCACTCAAAAACCTTATTATCAAATGCATTATATGAGATACTGGAATACTTACTTGCTATCCATTGGAGCGAAACCGTTCTTGTAGCTTATGACACCAGTGGCAATAAATGTTGCCAAGAAAAACATACCCAATATAATTAGACCAATTATCTTTGAACTGTGGAATGAAAATATTTTTTTTTCTTCTTAAAACAGATATGTAATTGTTTGATGAATTGCAAGTTTTTAACTGAATATCTGCACAAATCTTTTACATACGTAAAGTTCGTTTTATGTTTATAGGAATCTAGTTAAACTTAACTGAGCAGTTAAAGGAGGAGAAAACAAATAAAACTGGCAAATGCACAAAACGGACGGCGAATTTCCCTTTTCAATGGTACCATATACATATTTTTACGATTTTTTCCCACCGCACAGTCTTAAAGTGAAGTTATATAAAACCATCGGATTTCGACTGAGACCGACTTGCCTACTTGGCCGCCATCATCACAACAGTGCTTAGGGGTGTGTCTCCTTCGGCCAATCAGTAGACGCATACCCAGCAACCCAAAAGCGCACGTGCGAGTGAAATTGGTCAACTTTCTTTGTCTGCCTTTTGAGCCTAGGTTAATTTCTAGGCACATCTGTTTCCGGTCAATTTCTCGTTTTACAAATGGCGGCCCCCATCGTTTTTGTGACCCAATTTAAACATGTGCAATTTTCTGCATCATCCTAAAACGAATGTAAGATTTACAGCTTAAAAATTGACACTCTTGAGGTGATTGTTCGTTACAATTTCATGTTGTTGATTTGTTTTCCCCTCCTTTAAGAAAGTCCCGTTTGCGCTTGGCCGTATATAACTTGTCAGTATAGATTCTAGCGGATGACCATCGCTGATAAATTTACACTTGGAACAGGTTTCTATTTGAGATAAAACAAGCTGTCTTAACTGTATTCTCGCTGACATATATTTGTATGTACATACATAACATCAAATGTTTTAAGAAAACTTGATATGTACTTGATATGATAACAAAACTTGGAACGTTTGGCATTTGTCGCCCCTGTATTAAAACAGATATTTTTCTCAACTTACTAGAACAGTGGAATTAAGATAAGTGGACTGATGACGTAAAACTGCATGTCGTTAGCCAGATACCAAGTCCATCCCATACACTGAAAGTGAACATGACTGGCTATTAATATAAAACGATAAAAGAATATACATAAACGACTAAAATGTTATCCTGGGAGCACCACGGTTGAAATCTCAATCCGCTTGCTAAAACTGGCCTTGTGAAGATTTTAATCGCGGATGTCCCGTGATGCAAAAATATAAGCTACAAATACAACAAAAGCATGACATGCAAAGAAAAGGATAACTCTTTAGGTTAAATCATTTTCAAGTTTGTTCACTATTTCATTCCATTAATGAGAACATGTACAAATTTGCTGATTACTTACACTGTTTGTTAAGTTGAAATTGTTGATATATATTAGATTTCTCCACCAATATTCATTGCAGGGTTTCGGTTCGATTTGTTCTGTCGGCCATTGTGGCCCAGTGCCCCAATAATGGAACAATGGTACATAGACCATTAAGATCAGCATGTAGGGAGGCGTCAATCTGGAACCAAGTTTGTGTAGCAATTTTAGATTTATTTACTTTCAGAAAAGAGTCAAACAAAAGTCTTAGAAATAGCCTGCAGTAGTACCAATGCAAACATTGGAATATGCTCAGGGGGATATATTTCCGTATTTGATTCGTTTTTCTAGCCACGAAGAAAATTGTTTCCATCCACGTTTAGTCCGACATTTTAATGCAAGCGTTAACGAACTGAGAATGGAGCATGTCCAATTTTAATCGCATTGGGCGAGGTAATGGACGAGGGATTTTGCTAATCGTGACGGCATTGAAGGGGTTTTCCAGCCCTGGTGCCCTATTGTTGCCAGATCGAAATCCACAGAAAACACCGAATGAGTTTCTTTACTCATTTTTAATGGCTTAACTGAGTTTGTGTTATACATATATTATGCACAAAAAAGCTATGTAGATTCAATAAACAATCGGCTCAAGTTTTATGTTAAATTAACCTGAGCAAAATATCTCAAAGAACATAGCTTGTATTGACATTTCACGCAATAGTGAATTTATCCTGAGAAATATTAAAATTTGTTTGCTCTTAATTTTATGATGAAAACACTTTTACTGTGCTTACCTCCAAAATCGGTGAAAATAGAACATAAACCAGTTGATCTTGGCTGATTGTTTCTTTCCCATCTCCCTGAGAGTTAAGTACGCCACAAGTAAACCACTACAAAACAACAATCAATCGATACAACAACAACATTCAATAGTGAAATGGAACTTAAATATTAAACACAGCAATGCTAAATGTAACTGCTTTTCTTGTTTGAAAACGTCAGAATATGCGATACTTTGACTTAAGTTATCTACATATTATCGTATTCGCGAGCTAATTTTGACGAATTGTCTTTTCAATTTGTCAATCTCCATCATCAGATTCCAATAAAGTTTATTTATGTGTCAATTTGATACCTTGGAAATATAATGTATAGGCTAATTCAAGTTTGTGTCGCTTGGTGTGTGTGCGTGTGTGTGAAAGACAGAGGGAGGGCTGTTTGATATCTGACAAATACACCTCCAGCCCTCCCGCCAGCTTTACAAAAATATTACTTTTTGCCAAATAAAAAAGTGCAAAATGCTACCTCGACCCACGTGCCAATGGGAAGAAATAAGGTAGTGATGATTTCGCCTCTTGTATATTTTCTATATATCTACTTCCCAACATTGCCTCAGGAAAGGAGGTAATCAGAAATCATTTACAAAAAAACACGTCAGTCGTAATATTACCAAAGATAATGTATCTGCAACAGCTACCCTGTCAATGTGCATTGAAGCTTCGGAACCTTAGTTCTGTCATTAAGAAATATGTCACGAGGGGAAAATCAAATAAAAATG
Source organism: Lepidochitona cinerea (assembly GCA_963971465.1). Lineage (NCBI taxonomy): Eukaryota > Metazoa > Mollusca > Polyplacophora > Chitonida > Tonicellidae > Lepidochitona > Lepidochitona cinerea. Next base: position 25,274,241 of record OZ020563.1, on the reverse strand, counting down.
CTATACTCCCGTTTCTGGACGATGTTCCCGTGTTATTCTTGTGAAAACCCACACAATTCACTTTATTCGCCGTTTACATGTAGTTCAGACAAACATGTAAGCTCGCAAGGAAAATAAATTCAATCTCTAGAAAAACATCTTTACCTTAGGGTGAAAAATGAATCCACGGAAACCAGGGCGTTCAGAATTCCTTGAGCTGTCCATCTTTTTATGAAATCGGTAGCATATCCAATGGCATTATCTAAAGATACAATGAGAGAGAAGAACGCCACCTTTATCAAATCTATAGTTCCAAGTTCTCTTCTACGTTTTCTATAAATGTCTATCAAAAACTGTTGTATTTTTCGTGGAGATTTTCCTTGAATATAAAGTATTGCGAAGGGCCTTTTTTTCTGTTCGTCTTAGTTTGTTCGACTCATGTGAGATGGTTGCCAGTTACCACCGGTAGGTCGTGGGTTTCCTCTGGGCATAGAGCCCGGTTTCCTCCCACAATAAAACTGGCAACGCGGCCATATAAGGGAAATAATCTTGAGCGCGGCGTAAAACACCAAACAACAAATCAATCAATTCACCCACACGTTTGTTAAACTGTGTACAGTAAATAAACGAATACGCGTATAGAATGTTTAAATCTGTGATATTTTTTATTAGAAATCACAATACTTTTGAATTCTATTAAAAAGGAAAGTTTATACCATTGCAGCTGTTCAAAAGGAAGCAATGGAAAAGGTGATTTCTAAATTTGATAACTAGAAAACCATTCTACAGATTTCAACGTTCTATACGCGTATTCGTTTACTACTGACCTAAATAGCGGATCTCAAACAGAAGTGGATTAAATTTAAAATCATAAGATCAAAATGATAAGATTAAAACCTGATTTCAAATAGACATCTGAGTAGATTTATCGATTTAATAACTGTTAAAGGAGACGATGTCATAAATAACATATCTGTTCTATACATTTAGAAACAGTGGAATGGAAGGATAGTTCCTTCGCTAATGTAATGAGCGTAGAAAATAACTTAGTAACTTGGAAAAAACTAGTATGTCAGTATCATATAACCCACAAGGAGAAATGAAATACTCAACGTACAAGTTCAAACATGCATTCCGAAGTAAACAAATAGAAAGAGTAAGAAGCTATTGTAAAAACTCGTTTCGTTATTATCTGTTTCGATCACTTTGTCCAAGTTTGGAAGCTAATTAAGTGAAATGTCTTAGAATTTTGACGTCCCTCGATATATTGATTTTGTCGATTGGCGATTAACATGGGAAAACAACTCAAATCAGCTCCAAATTTTAACCTTTTGCCAAACAGATTTGATCGCAGCTTTCAAACCTGACTAAAGACACACACACACATACATAGGCATAGGCTCTTACAGTCCCCCCTCCCCACCCTATACAACGTAGGCTGACTTCGGGCCTGGTTCCAACACATACCTACATATCACAACAGATACAAAAGGATTGAATGTCGTTGTGAAGTGGAGTGAAAAATGGGGGGTTTAAGTTTTCCTTAATCTGTTATCTTTACGAAAAGGCAAATTAAAGATGTTTCTTTTTCTTTAGATAACTTACAAGTTAAAATATCCAACTCATTCAGTTACCTTTGTGTAGTTTTAGATAGACGTCTAAATGGTCAGACCACATTGATTGTGTCATTGTTAAATGTCGAAAGGCTCTAAACCTCATGAGATGTATTTTAGGTGGACTGTGGGGAGCTGATAGAAAATGTCTTATTTTATTGTAGCCTGGTCTCGGATTGACTACAGATGCGAGGCTTATGACTCGGCAAGTGCCAGCGTAAAAGCTAAACTGGATTCCATCCAGCTCTACAAATCTGTGCGGGTGCCATGAAATCAACTCCACCCAGCGTAATGCAAGTTTTCTGTCATGAGTGTCCACTATTTATACGTAGTCTAATGCACGTATTAAAATATAGATTAAAACTAAAGGCGGATATTGGTAACTCTACAGCAGATATATTTAAACCATCCTTTTGTGAAACATTGTTTATACGTGCCTCAAAATCACAGCTGCCTTTTTATATTCGCTCTAATGAAATTTCAGCTTTTTGTCAGTTAGGAACTGTAGATGTACAATCCTGTTCTGTGCCACAATATCCTCCGTGGAAGTTAAATCTGCTTTTCATCTCCGTTGAACTCCACAAAACAGTGTCAAAACAAGATATGTCCACTATTTCCTTACCGTGCTGCAAAGACTATATAGCCTCTAAGTGGGAAAACCATCTACATATTTTTACAGATGCCTCTAAATGTCCTGAATTATTAGATTAACCGACACAGATTGAAAAATTATCTTATACACACAGAGCTTAAATCAAGCCCATAAGAATACGCATGTTTAAATTTTCATACGTGATGAAGTCAGTATTTCGAAAGCAAGTTGCAATCATCTAAATCATATAAATGTCCTGATACAAATAAAGTTGCTTCAGCCTTTTATATTCCAAGCATAAAGCAAGAAAAATATTCCCTGGTATCTGACTCAGTTTCTGTATTTAATGCCTCTAAGAGCTGTTCTATTCACTGATTATTTAAGTTCTCTTAATGCATTGAGTAACTACAACTGGAGGAATTCTTCACCACATATCAATGAAATCCTTCATTTGTGTTCGGTTTTGCCAGAGGCATCCCGGGTAATGAAAAGGCCGTTTCTCTTGCTAAGCTTAGGCTTGAATTACCATCTATGTCTCATTATATTCAGCTGTCAGTTAAAAAATTGTCTAACTCAGTTAAATTTAAGTGTACACAGCTATGGCAAGAATTCTGGAATTCTATTCATTCAACCCCTCATTAACTGATGTTTGCAACTTCTCCCTTAGCAGCGAGTCGACGAGACGAAATACTGGTATTTCGAATTTTCTCGGGACATTCCAATACTAACAGCCTTTTGTTTAAGTTGAACCTTCATGATTCCGACATGTGTGAACAATGTTTCTAGGATGATACAATTAACCATTTATTATTTCATTGCAGACCCCATGTTGAAGCTTGAGATGTTTTAGCTACAGATGTGGGGCCTAGAACGCCTGGGCATCATCAATCCTACAATGAACACACTTCTCAGGCCTCCCAAAAAAAACCAATAAAGTTTTTCAGATACTAGCTAAATCCCTAACCCAATGTTACAGGTTCTAAAAGATTTTTTTGGTTTTGATTGAGTAAGAGATTGAATGCCGAACAAACTAACATTAAGGTATGGCGTGCATCATTCACTACAGATGGAAAACGCCAGTTCAAACAAACACCTCCACCATCATGGTGTGTAGTCAGACTTTTCTTGGACTTACTTTCTGATGACAGGTGGAAAAAATAGGTATGTCCAAGAACCACCCATGACATGCTGAGAAAGCGGACCCCATTTACTGAACTTAGGGACCCCGACTTTTGATCTGTTGATAAGATTTTCTTGCTATTCGTGTAGACTGAGAAAGCCAAGAGTAATCCACCAAGTATACCTGAAAGCACAAAATGAATATTCAAAAGATGAAAACTGTACATTTGTTATTTGTATGTAAAGACCCCTATTTACTGGATATCAACTAGTTAATACCAAAGTTGTTATGTTACAAGATTGCAGCTAATGCCTTTTAATGAAACTTACATGCCTGCCAGACATACATGAAGGACAACCAAATTGAAATCGTCTACTTTGAACTTGTTTTGATTAGTTAAAATTTGCACAGAACGTTGTTAAAAAAATAGCAATACGTTGGTAGACATGTTGATTATGGTAACAATAACACACTGTCTGTGATATAGATATTTGGGGTGTAGTATGAGGAATTAGCAGAAACACACTGTCTGGGAATGGCACTATCCAGGGGGTAGTATGAAAAGAAAACAACAACAGACTGCCTGGGAGTATAGGTATTCGCGGCGAAGTGTGAGAAGATAACAATAACACACTACCTGGGAGTGGAAATATTGGCGGTGTAGTGTGAGAAGATAACAATAACACACTGCCTGGGAGTGGAAATATTGGCGGTGTAGTGTGAGAAGATAACAATAACACACTGCCTGGGAATGGAAATATTGGCGGTGTAGTGTGAGAAGATAACAATAACACACTGCCTGAGTATGGAAATATTGGCGGTGTAGTGTGAGAAGATAACAATAACACACTGCCTGGGAATGGAAATATTGGCTGTGTAGTGTGAGAAGATAACAATAACACACTGCCTGGGAGTGGAAATATTGGCGGTGTAGTGTGAGAAGATAACAATAACACACTGCCTGGGAATGGAAATATTGGCGGTGTAGTGTGAGAAGATAACAATAACAATTGGGGGTGGAAATATTGGCGGTGTAGTGTGAGAAGATAACAATAACACACTGCCTGGGAATGGGACTATCGGGGATGTAGGTGTTTAATTACTTGCGAATACAACCCTTCTCTTCATCTTTTACTTTATTTTATATAATAAATGTATACACAAACCTGGCTTTGGTCTTTTAGATTTCACATAATCGATAGCATGTTCTTGTTTCAGTCCATTCGCTGTTGATTTTGCTGTTCCGTTTTTTGTCATATCAGAGTCTTTGACGCCAACGACATACACGTTGTTTTCCTTGGGTTTCAAGTCTTCGGGGATATATGTGTGGCCATTTTGTTGAATGTCTCCATTTTGATGGTTGCCATTAGCCAAGGTGCTATCATCTGGCGTGTAGTTTATGGATTTTTCATTTGAAATAACAGTGGCTAGATTTATATCTTCGTTCCGATCTTTTTTCTTACGGTTTCCATGATTCCATCTCCATTCTGTTATGACGTCATAAGCAGTTCCAATCAGTATGATCAAGCCAATGGAACCACAAACAGCCCTAAACATATATCTTTACATGTTAATGATTTAAATGAAATCGATTAAACGTTAGATGCTGATTCTTTTATTCAAACGCAAAGCATTCAGTTATGAAGACTGTGCAAATTTTAACAGCTCATACCACTCTAAAAATATAAAACGTCCTTTTCAGTGTGAAAAAAAGTCAGCAAGCTTATTTAGAAGCTTGTGTGTTAATAAAAACGAAACCAAATCTAAAAAGCTACTTTACTCACACAACGATAATAGCTCTTTGGTCGTTTTCCAAGTCCGGCTCCTTCTTGCATTGTGGATTAGCCTGTAGTTGTTCGTTGTGAAACAATTGTTCGAACAAACCTAAAAGATAGTGTGGAATTGAGGATATGAGGTATGATTGGTGCATATTGGTGTATACAGAATATATTAGCACCAGGGATCCAGTCTCTGATTCACCTGATATACCACTGTTCCGTAAAGTTGTGTGATATTTATTCGAGGATATCTTCCTGGTAAAGCAAATGTCCTTATTCAAACATTTGGTCCATGTTTAAGATCACAAACTGAATAGTTCGTATGAACCGAACTTATGCTTTAATATCAGACCAGACATTGAAAGATACGATATCGAGTGACTGGATTGTTATTGGTCTGAGTTCTATCGAGTGTAAAAGTTGTGTCTTGTCCATCAAGGGACACATTGACATCAACCTCTGCTGGGGAATGGATTGATTGATTGGTTGTTTGGTGTTTTACGCCGCGCTCAAGATTATTTCACTTATATGGCGGCGTTGCCAGTTTTATTGTGGGAGAAAATCGGGTTCTGTGCCCGGAGGAAACCCACGACCTTCCGCTAGTAGCTGGCAACCATCCCACATAGGTCTTTCGAGTGAAAACCCAGTCAGAAAATTTTCCAATTTTTGGACTGAGTGGGATTCTAACCCGCGACCCATTGGTGGAAGCTGGGGAATGGAACAAAGTCCCAACCGGACCAATGAATTAGCATACCTCTTCATATTAAAAAACTTATACATTTTTTTAAGTAACATCTTAGTTTGATTATAAATTATAATCAACACTTCGTTTTGTAAATATTTTCATTTAAACTATTAATTTCTTTTTATCGTGCGTGGGATTCAGGTGTCGAAATGTTTGTCATGAAACTACAGAAACACATAAATTTATACTATATTGAAACTTTTGTAGAGTTCTGTTATTTTGGTAATTATGATGTGTCGATAGTGAATTTCAGCAAAGTTTTGAAGATAAAGGTCCAAAAGAAATTCTATATTCAAAGTGACCATTTTTTGCTTTCTGTAATAAATTGATTTCACCCATATCTGAGCATGTACATGTTGTAGTTTACAGGGTCTTGACGTCATACACTTACCTGTACATACATACGTGTTTAACCGTAACGTCTTTCAGAAGAAAACATTATCCAAGCTTTCTTGTAAGCAACACGATGTTGACTCCATTAAAATTAAATATGATGCGTTTGACTAAAGTGTCCACAAATAATAGTGATCAATACATAGCTTACCTTTGTTCACTATGTTTGATACATCATCAGATGAACAGGAGGAAGGTATGCAGAGACCATAGGACAAAGATAGGACAGACATGAACACCTGGAAAATAAATACATAAAATATGTCTATAGAGAATCCAGGGGACAAAGACAACGTCCTTCCTCTGCAATTTATGAAAATGCTGAAACACAAACACCTTTAGATTCTCATGATCATATTCTGGGAACGGCCTCGTGGTTCAGTGGGTAGAACGATATAATCTGCCACGCATGCCTTCCGTGAATGGGCCGCGGGTTCGCTGTTTTTCACGTCATCGTCCTATGTGGAATGGGTTTCAGGTACCCACTATGAAAGTATGGTCACCCGTCCCACTAAAGCCTTAAATATCAATCCACCCATAACATTGTTTAGCGGTAAAATGGTCAATATGGTGAGCTGCTAATGTTTTATACCACATTCAAGACATTTTTTGTATCTTGCTGCGTTTCGAGGTTTAGTTGAACGTTTATCAAATATAGGAATTCGCTTACACTGGTAGCTGATTGGCACTGAATATTCACGACCAAATTGCAAGCTACCTCGTTTGGACTTACTGACTTGCAGAAATACACTCTAAAGTTACTGTACATATTTCATATAACCAAAAAGATAACCATATATTACAGGAGACGCAAGCAGGCAAACAATTGATAGAAGTATAAACACTATAGAACATCTTTTTCAGTTGTGCTTTGACAAAAATGTGTAGTTACCGCAGCAGCGAGGCCATTGTTCCCCTGTCCTGTCGTAGATCCTGCTAGAGACTGAAGTAGTGAAGGTGGGACTTGAATTTTCAGAAGACAGTAGTTGCCCTTGAAAGAATCTGCATCCTCTGGAGCTTTAATGTTCAAGCACTCATGGAAGGATCCAGGCCACAAGAATGCACCGTCTAGAAGTCCTGCTTTAGGCTTACCCATAGAATCGAGAACTAAGAAAGATCAGGTTATAATTATAACAATGTATGAGTTGAACATGCAATATTTAGCTTGCTATTTGGTATGGCAAAACTTTTCTATAAGTTGGTTAGATTGAGTTTCCAAACCTCTTTGGTCTGTGCCCGTTTTTTGACAAAAGAAAATATTTAATTGAAACGAATAACGCAAAAGCCGGATTTTGTTAAACTTTATAAAATATGATGTTCAGTTGATTCTAAGAAATTTGAACTTTAATTTTCGAAGAGGTAATAATCAGTACAAAGTCAGTGCAGAATTGTAGCACTACAGGGAACACAGATCGGAGGATAAGCTAAGGATACTTACATTTCAAAGCCCATGGCTGCATGTTGAGAATTCCATTGACAATATGTGTGAAATGGTTAGAGCAGTTTTGAGAGACGTTAAGGTTAATAAGTCCGGTGCTCAGTGAAGGTACCATTCCCTTCAGATAGGCTAAAGCCACAGGCGATAGGCGGGAGATCAGAGATTGCGAAGTGTTTCCATTGGAAGGTCCTAGAGCTCTCAGGACAGCGTTAAATAAAGCCGGGTTAGAGTTTAAAGTTGATATTATTGAACCTTCATTCTGTGCCAGACTTTGTAAGGTCTGTACGAGTGGCGACGAACTGTTGTTGTTGTTAGTAAATGAACTCAAACCAGAAGAAAGTAGTCCCATAATTTGATCCTGAATTTGTTTAAATGCATCCTTGTTTTGTGGTGACATAAGACTCAAGAGCTGCTTGGGAAGTTGTGACATATTCGCCGAATTCAGCATAGCCGATACAACACCAGTTAGCTGTTTCTGAAGTTCAGGAAATTTCGTTTGATTCATAAAAGAAGTAAGAACCTTGAAAATTGGGTTCGGAAGTTCTGACGAATTGCCTGAGTTCATTAAAGTTGACACAATACTCATCATCTGTTTCTGCAATTCTGACGAAGTTGTTGGAGCGGTGAAAGATGAAATGATTTCCATTAGTTGCTTTTGAAGCTCTGGGGAATTCGTTGAACTAAACAAAGATGAAAGTACCCCGTTAATCAGCCTCTGCACTTCATTGGAATCTTTTTTGCTGACTAATGATGGCGGAATTTGTGTCGTGGAAAAGTTGTCTGAAGTTGTCTCGGTCGAATTATGACAAGAACAGTTGTTCACTGCTAAGCACAAAACAGCAAGAATTGATAGCAGCTCTTTTACCAGCGACATGGTGGATTTTAATGGAAAATCCCTCTTCCATGCAAAATCATTTAGAAATCCAATCCAAAATGAAACGGATAGAAGGCCTAACTATGCTAAACACAATATTGGCAGTCAGGATTGGCAATATAGACTTCAAGATAGCATTTAGTCTTGAAACAGTGCAAATTATACTTTTTCTTTCTGCCACAATAGGGTTTGGACATAAGCCAATCCACATTAAACGTATAAAGGTATACAGTGTTTATCACTAAACTCGATAATGTTATACAGTCCACTGCAACGTTTTATCATCTAAAGTACATGGACTACAAGAATGCTTTATAAAGTGTTATGTGACCTATTTTCTTAACCAATCAGATTAAAAACCTATACTAATACGCCAGTTATATTTTATTGATGAACACTAAAACACAGGGGCACAGGGAAAACCTTCCTGCCTAAAATGACCATGGAGACAAGTTTCTAATTGTGTTAAAAAGGGGTTATGTCATTTAGAAAATTATACCGAATCAATTATATTTTTATTAACATAGACGGCAAACTCAAAACGCATTAGAGAAGCCAACAAATGTTTTTTTTAATGTTGCATCCCACCGGGCTTAATTTGGTAATGTGCTGGGCAGCCAACGTTCGTGCGATCGACATTAGTTTGACATTCTTTTAAACCCACTTTGGTCGTCGATGTATCTTCCACACTAGAACGACATAAGTATCGACATCTAAATGTCATTGTAAATTATATTGATTGATTGATGCTTTACGCCGCAGTCAAGATAATTTCCCTTATATGGTCACGTTACCAGGTTCAGTGAGGGAGGAAACCGGGCTCATTGCCCGGAGGAAAACCCCGACCTTCGGCGAGTATCTGGCAACTCTTCAATTGTTTAATATTTTGATATATGCCTCGATCCGCCTATCTAAGGCTCAACTGTCTTGTCAGTTATGAATCAAACACGTGCCAATTTTACTCTTTATCATTATAACTTTGACCAGAAACTCCTTCAGACATGGAAAACAGCGTCCCATAAAAGGACATGGAAAACAGAGTCCCATATAAGGACATCTCGAATTTCAGTCTAACCTCCTATTTTTATCTTAAAGTTCGCTGAGTAAGAGTAAGCAGTAAAAACAGTCATTCGCACACGTTGTATATATGCCAGGGGGTCATTTATTTTCTGTACTAGAGATTACTTGCGATTATCTTGTTGATAAACTGTCGACATATACTTGAATAGTTGCTTGTGGATATTTTAATGAATATCTGTACATCAGCCAAGTCAATTCGTACTACAATGTCCAGTAAGGTGTATATGTACGAGCTTTCGAGAGTTATTAGTCTCATCGACAGATATTATAACACACATAAATGTATGCCATGAGTTGTCCTATGTGTGCTGGTTTTAGTAAAATCACTCCTTAGTAGAATTGAAAGTTTTGATATTTATCATTTCAAAATTAATCGCCATTTTCCCCAAACAGTACAAAAAAAGATCGTCTCGTTAAAGTCGGTCTCAGAATATCAAACACACAAAAATAGCGGAGTTAGGTATTCAAAAACCAAGGGGCTCAGCAACAACGTCAACTTAAAGGGGCATGAGCTGCCAAAATGTTGATATTTTGACGTAAACACAGAATGTTGAAATTATCGGATATTTTTTTCAAGACGTATGATTCAGAAGCTTTGTAGTGCTTCTAGTCTCGGAAATGTACGATAAAGTATTGTTTTGAACTAACTTTGGCTTAGAATCAATGAATGGTCGTCCCGGTTATTTAAATTTTGCTACTTTTCGAACACGTTTTCGGTTCGTACAGGGCACATACTGTATGGATTTTCCTCATTCCAACGCCAATCATTTAGTTTTTCGATGGCCTTCAAAGCCTCTTACTGTCGTGACGATCAGAAATTATGAAAAAAGTGTGAATTTCGGCAGCTCATGCCCCTTTAAGCAAGTCCACTCAACGATAAAAAAGGGCTTTAGAATAAGTAAGAAATACCGGGAATATGGTCCAGGATTTTGAAAAATATTCTAATAGCGCTGTGGAAATTGTGGACAAGGATGGCAATATTGTGTATTTTTCATTCATTATTTGATGTTTTATTAGCCCGCCATCATTCTGATGGCGGGCGGGCTATTCAAATCGCTTTTCCGAGGTCCGTCGTCCGTCGTCCGTCGTCCGTCGTCCGTCGTCCGTCCGTTAACTTTTTGCTCGTTACCTTTATTCCAAGAAAACTATTAGTCCAATCTTAATCAAACTCAACATGCATCATCACTCTACGGTCTAGTTGTACACCGTACATTTTCATCTCATTTGCATATTCAATATGGCCACCAGGGGGTGATATTGTTTTTTTTTTTGTTACCTTTATTCCAAGGAAACTACTAGTCCGATTTTCATCAAACTTGGCTGACATTATCTCCATATAGTCTAGTTGTGCATCGTACAGTTTCATCTCATTTGCATATTCAATATGGCCACCAGGGGGCGATGTTGTTTTTCTTAGTTACCTTTATTCCAAGAAAACTACATGTCCAATCTTAATCAAACTTAACATACATCATCACCCAATGGTCTAGTTGTGCATCGTACATTTTCATCTCATTTGCATAATCAATATGGCCGCCAGGGGGAGATGTTGTTTTTCTTTGTTACGTTTATTGCAAGAAAACTTTCGCTTGTTATCTTTATTCCAAGAAAACTATTAGTCTAATCTTAATCAAACTCAACGTACATCATCACCCTTCGGTTGTGCACGGTACATTTTCATCTCATTTTGCATATTCAATATGGCCACCAGGGGGCGATATTGTTTTTTTTTTTTGTTACCTTTATTTCAAGGAAACTACTAGTCCGATTTTCACCAAACTTGGCTGACATTATCTCCATATAGTCTAGTTGTGCATCCTACAGTTTCATTTCATTTGCATATTCAATATGGCCACCAGGGGGCGATGTTGTTTTTTTTTGTTGTTACCTTTATTCCAAGAAAACTACATGTCCAATCTTAATCAAACTTAACATACATCATCTCACCCTATGGTCTAGTGGTGCACCGTACATTTTCATCTCATTTGCATATTCAATATGGCCGCCAGGGGGAGATGGTTTTTTTTGTTACTTTTTTCCAAGAAAACTACCAATCCGATTTTCACCAAACTTGGCTCACATTATCTCCCTAAAGCCATGTTGTGTACTGTACATTTTCATCTCATTTGCATATTCAATATGGCCGCCAGGGGGGCGATGTTTTTTTTCTTTATCTTTGTTCCAAGAAAACTACCTGTCCAATCTTAATCAAACTTAACATACATCATCTCACCCTATGGTCTAGTTGTGCACCGTACATTTTCATCTCATTTGCATATTCAATATGGCCGCCAGGGGGAGATATTTTTTTTTTCGTTTATTGCAAGAAAACTTTTGCTTGTTACCTTTATTCCAATAAAACTATCAGTCCAATTTTAATTAAACTGAACATACATCACCCTATGGTCTAGTTGTGCACCATACATTTTCATCTCATTTGCATATTCAATATGGCTGCCAGGGGGGATATATTTTTTTTGTTACTTTTTTCCAAGAAAAATACCAGTCCGATTTTCACCAAACTTGGCTCACATTATCTCCCTATAGCCATGTTGTGTACTGTACATTTTCATCTCATTTGCATATTCAATATGGCCGCCAGGTGGCGATGTTTTTTTTCTTTATCTTTGTTCCAAGAAAACTATCTGACATTAATCAAAATCAACATACATTATCACCCTATGGTCTAGTTATGCACCGTTCATTTTGATCTCATTTGCATATTCAATATGGCCGCCAGGAGGGCGATATTGTTTTTTTCGTTACTTCTATTCCAAGAAAATACTGGTCTGATTTTGACCAAACTTGGCCGACATTATCTCCCTCTGATCTAGTTGTGCACCCTACATTTTCGTCTCATTTGCTTATTAAATATGGCCGCCAGGAAGCAATGTTGTTTTTTAACCAAATTTGAAAATGAAACTTATTATCATTATTCCAAGAAAACTACTGACCCGATCTTAACCAAACATGACACACATCATCCCTCTAAGTTCTAGCTGTGCACCGTACATTATCATTTCATTAGCATATTGAAGATGGCTACCAGGTGGCAATGTTGTTTTCAACCAAAATTTCTAGGGGAGCTTAATTTTGCAATTCACAATTTAATTTTCCTCAACAATAGTTATCTCCCTGGAATAACATTTTTTATGTAGGCCCCAATTCCTATATCCAGTTATTGCTGTAAGTGAAATAATCTTGAGCGCAGCGTAAAACACCAAACAATCAATCAATCAATTTAATATGAATAGATGAACGCGGGCGTTAAGATCCCTATAAGGGATCTCTTGTTCTTTTTGTATTCAACAGTAGATTATTAACTGCATAAAGATGGTATAAGAATAAAAAAGTATAATTCTTAAATTCGTAAGCCTGTACTCGACTGCAGTTGTTTTTATGTTCGCTTTCATATTGCCAAATTGTGCAATATCTGTTGATACACATCTAAACACTTGAGACCATAAACCACGTTGTTAAGATAAAATAAGTTACTTGGAAGATTTGAATTAAGTATTGAAAAGAAAAAAAACAGGCACTTTGATTGATTGATTGTTATTTCACCTATATACCGGCGTTCCCCGCATTAGGCGAAAGGGGTGGGGGAGGGTCGAACTACATTCCATTTATACTTAACTTTTTTTGTTAGGACTGCTTGGGATTCGAACCCGCCTCTTATCGACGCAAGGCCTATGTTGACGAAAGAGATTATAGTTCTACCCAGGGACACATACACTCTGAAACTTCGGGGATTTACGTGTCAAAGCCGACCGGTAGCGAGCGAAGATAGTTGAAGGATGTTCAGAGTGGGACACATACTGCAGGCTTCAAAATGAGTTAAATATTTATCTACAGGGACAGTATCAATCATTGCTTTATCTTAGATATTCAATGTTTAGGTTTTTAAGGTATGATGTAGAGATATGTACTTGAAGACTGTATACCAGTTAAACTGGTTTGCCTTATATGGTCTTCTACCTTATAAAGTCAGGCTGGGTTAAAACTTACTTTGTTTATTTTGGACTATCTGATCACCACGTGCATTTGGTATTTTCGGATATGAAGAGTTGAGGGGGATGAAATGGGAAGTATGATTCCCGTATAACAGCGGCCTGTAAAATCAAATCATTTTGTTGAAAAAGATTAAAAACTGAGAGTTTGGATGAAAACCTAACCTAAGTTATATGTTGAAAAATAAATACAGCTTTTCACACACTACACCCGCGGACTGATAACTTTAAAAAAATGTAAGCCCTCTCATTATCTGTATACAAACATAGATGAATTGAAGCCATAACTACAACCCAGACACGTCTAAGTTTCAAACACCTGCTTTATCATCTCTTCAAGATCTCATCAAACAAACGTACGTGTATCTCTGCAAGTAACAAGTGCGTCGTCTATGACAGTTTCAAGAATGGACAGAGATAATAAAACCATTTTCGACATCAACTCGGAACGAATTGTAAGTTCTTACCAAAAGGTGACAAAGTTCATATGCGAATATCTATAAGAGCTTTCCACATGTAATTGTATGTGAATGATAAACGGTTTCAAAATCTATCATCATGATTAAATAGTCACAATATTTCTATTTCATAGATTATAAATCGATATTTCAATGAAAAATTGATACCTAAACTTGTCTCAGAAAAAAGGGGTTTTTTTTTGCGATTTTGCACGGTCACCATATTTGGTCTAAATTTCTCTTACCGATTTTGCGTTTTCCTATCTTAATGTAAACAGTATAGTGTAACAGTACAAAAATAGGTTACAGAAATCTATTACTCAACAAAAGTCATATAAAACTGGGACATAAGACGATGCGATAGTTAAGATTTACTCAGATGCTTAGAGTAATATTACCTTTGGGACAAAATCGTCAGCTCTTAAACACAAACGCTTAGTCATACACAATGATTATATTTATGATCACTAAAACACACGGGCACAGGGAAAATCTTCTTGTCTAAAATAACCATGGATACAAGTTTCTAATTGTGTTAAAAAGAGGTATATGATTTAGACCTTTACACCCCATAAATTGTTGTAACAAACCAAACCTATGATATTTCATTAGGTTGACGACTGACAAGAGCTTAGCCTTGGTCAGTAGAATTTCTGGATTCCTTTTGTAACACATTGACAATGGTTACGTATCCTAACTATGGCAAGAACATCGGTGAACTCCATCTCATATCCTACAACCAGCACAAAAAACAAGGTTATATCTCACAACCTTTTTCTAGCAAACAACAAGGTTATAAACTACATCTCATAACCTACAACCAGCACAAAAAACAAGGTTATAAACTCCATCTCATAAGCTTTTTCTAGCAAACAACAAGTTTATAAACTACATCTCATAACCTACAACCAGCACAAAAAACAAGGTTATAAACTCCATATCATAACCTTTTTCTAGCAAACAACAAGGCTATGAACTCCATCTCATATCCTACAACCAGCACAAAAAACAACCTTTTTCTAGCAAACAACAAGGCTATGAACTGATACACGCTTTGGTTTTGTCAATGGTTGCAACTGATTCCACGATATATGCCTATGATGGGAACCACACGAAGGGAACTGGTCAGACACAATACCTAGCAAATCTCATCGAGCCATTGTTCCAGGAATTTAATCAAACAAAATTTACCTCACAAATGGAGGACATATTGAAAGAAATGAATCTACCGGCACCATTGGCGAAGTCATTGGCTTCGTTGTTTTTGTCAGATATGTCAAATATCATCGAGGAGGAAAAAGATCTGTTACCCTTAAAGGAGGGGAAATCTCTAGAAATACATAGGGATTATCGTCGATAACAACCTTCAAAGTACTTAAAACATTTCACGTCAATTACCTCCAGTGACCCTCAAGCTAATAAAAACAGACAGAAGTATGTCCTGTCAGTGGCTTATCTGTGTAGCCATTTTTCCGTTTTAGGATGACGTGATGTTGGTATAGCTATTTTTAGATCAATAATGACGTATTTTTACCGCTCTCTAATGTATAAGGGTAGATTTAGGTCCAAAAAAACATGGCGACAAAGTTGAAGTGGGAAGATTGTCTCCGAATATATAGGTCAGTATGCAACCGCGCGCCATTACTTAGCCAGCCATTGGCTAAATTGCATCACATGACTACGGTACTCTATAACGCACTCAAATTTTTATTCAACAATAATTGGATAAAACTAATGAAAAAATGGTGGCGGCCTTGTGAATGGCCTATGGAGCTTATTCTTTATTTTAACGCCACCTTCAAATTTCAATTAATTCACTAACGAGGGGATAAAACATACATTGGACAGTTGTTTTGGACTAAATGAACTCTACTCTTTCCATCTAAGCTAGTCTAAAGCTTCCATTTGCTTTCCCTTTAAAGGAGGAGAAAACAAAAAAACAACATGCAATCGTATCGAACGGGCTCCCATAGACCATCATATTCATGTGTGTGAGTCTTGCACGTGGTTTACGGTGTGAAAATACAATGAAAATGAATCTACCCGACAAGCTCGTGCTCGATCGTCAGTGGAGCGCGCCATTGACGGTTTGAAATTGACCGGAAAAAGTATTAGTAGATTACTTCCCTTGCGAGCTTATCATATCTTGTATGGTTATAACCTGCAATGTCAGCGGTAAGACTACCTTTTTTTAAAATTCAAGGTTGATTTACTAGCCAGTGTACATTTCAGAGCTGTTAGAGTGTTTATCTTCTCTTATTAGCGCGTCGAAATGATCAAAATTATCCTAGGTTTAAATGGTAGACTTTCAGAGTTGATCAATTTCTCTTACACTAGTGAGTGACAGGTGGCCAGGCGTATGCTGATTGGCCGGTCGAGACACACAGCTAAGCTCTGCTGTGAAGATGGCTGCCGAGTCAGTTTAGACGTTCTCTGATAACGATTGTTAACTTTCTTATAGCACAGTTGAGCGAGGAAAAATCGTAGAAATATGGTTTTGGTACCGTTAGAAAGGAAAATGTGTCGCGCCTGTACTGTATTTACTTAGTTTTTCCCTTTTCTTCTCCTTTAATGTCAACTTTCGTGGGCCAGAATAGTTCGCCAAATCTTTTACAAGAACTTCAAAGGCTGTCCAACTCTTTCTTCTCATCACAAAGTCAAAACGATTCCAGACAATCACTAAATCAAGTGATGGACAATTTGTCTCTTCTTCTTGGTAACTTAGGAATGAACAATAGTTTGACGCTCGTTTGGTCCACAGTAAAGGCACTGATACAGAATGAAGTGCAGATCATGTCAGAGCTTAGATCCAACCCGGCACTACTCAAAGCGATTGAAGGAGTTTTTCGACCCACGAATGACAACATGTCTGAATCTGTGATCTCCCGCATCTCGCCCGTGGCTTTAGCCTATCTGAAGGGAATGGTACCTTCACTGAGCACCGGACTTATAAACCTCAACGTATCTCAGAATTGCTCCAACCACTTCACCCAGATTGTTGGTGGAATTCTGGATATGCAGCCATGGGCATTGAAATGTGAGTATTATCTATATTTTGAAATAAACTAATTCTGGTGAATCGGATTGTTTTAGCACCTTTTACATCAACTTGTTTTTAGGCGTGTGAAGTTGGCTCGCAGTTCGCAGTTAACAGTTCACAGTTCAGAGGGGACTAGTCATTATTTAAACAAATAGGCTTATATCTATATAAATATTGGACCTACACACTTCAAATTTTCACTAAGATATATCACTGGGATAGGGCTAGCCAATAGTGCAAAAATATTCACCTTCTCTGCAGTCAGCGAGGCTGAATAGTTAGCTGAATAGTTAACAGTTTACTGAACTGTTGTCTGGTCAATAAATCAAGAAGTATTTTATCCAGAGCCTTCATATTTGGAAGGAATGCAAGATTTGCAAACAGTTGCGCATAGATATCAAAATAAATATCCACCTTCCCTAGTCAGGGGCCGAATTGTTAACTGAATTGTGAACTGCTAACTGAACTGTTGTCTGGTCAATATCTAGAGAAATAGTTCACCCATAGCCTCCATATTTAACACGGAAACATTACTCGCTACAGGCTACGGGGGTGTATCGAAATATCCACCTTCCCTAGTCAGGGGCCGAATTGTTAACTGAATTGTGAACTGCTAACTGAACTGTTGTCTGGTCAATATCTAGAGAAATATTTCACCCATAGCCACCATATTTAACACGGAAACATTACTCGCTACAGGCTACGGGTGTGTATCGAAATATCCACCTTCCCTAGCCAGGGGCCGAATTGTTAACTGAATTGTGAACTGCTAACTGAACTGTTGTCTGGTCAATATCTAGAGAAATATTTCACCCATAGCCTCCATATTTAACACGGAAACATTACTCGCTACAGGCTACAAGTGTATATCGAAATATCAACCTTCCTTAGTCAGGGGCCGAATTGTTAACTGAATTGTGAACTGCTAACTGAACTGTTGTCTGGTCAATATCTAGAGAAATAGTTCACCCATAGCCTCCATATTTAACACGGAAACATTACTCGCTACAGACTACAAGTGCATATAAGGGTGGGGGTCAAGGTTAATTCTAGAAAGATTAGAATCCCCAAGTAAAAGAACTTTCTTAGTTACATTAGGAAGGTGCCAATTAGAGGAAGTGTGCCGAAATTTCCAAAATTTAGAATTAGCTAATTTATTCCGAGGGTTGCGCTGACCCCTCGGAGGGGATCTCACTGCATCTGAATATCTCATAGGAGAATGGACGGACAAAAATGGGGATGGGGGAGGAGCAGAGGGACTAGATGTACTAGGTCTAGGAGAAGTGACCCTAGTAGAAACTGGGGAGGACGGAGGACGAAAGGGGACAGAGGTACTACTAGGTCTAGGGGAGAGAGCTGAGGGGAAGAAAAAGAGGGGGCAGAGGTAGTAGGTCTAAGGGGGGGGGAGTACCAGTAGGGAAAGGCGAAGGGGAAACAGAAGGTAAAGTTACAGATCTAGGAGTCTGTGACTGCAGAGCTGGAGGTGAGATAACGGATGTCGACGGACTGACAGGCGGATGGGGTTGGGGAGACGATGGTGGACTAAACTGAGTAGTAGCAGCAGAAGTGATAGATTTAGTGATGGAAAGAAAAGAATAAAAATTTTGAATGGTCGAAAGTTGTAATTTACCTTTATAATTCTGTTTGCCCCATTTTAAAGCATTATTGAAAGCACTGTCAAAGTTTAGACCATTGGATGACCTGGCAGAAGTCACCTGTGCTTTTAATCTATTTAAACAAGCCGCATAATGTGAAATCATCTCTTGTATGATCCTATGGGCCCAATTTTTGTGTACATGGTCAAACGCAATATCAACTTCCCGATTGCGTTGAGCCGGTTTAAGAAAAGAATTAAGCTCTTTAATTTTATTATTTAAGGAATTTGGGAGGGTTTGGTCACGTAAATGTCCCTCAAGGATGCCAATGTGGTGAAGACATTGTAAAATTTTGAAAAGTGCTTTCACCAGAGCCGAGAATTCTGAATATAGGGGACTTTTAGATTTTGAATTTCCATGCCTATTGCTAACTGAAAATTGCCTGCTTCTGTTACCACGCCCTTGTTTTGCCATTCTGCCTAAATGCCAATATACTTAATTAGTCTAACTAGATGAAAAGTGAAAATGGAGTTGGGAAAGTGAGACAGAGATAGAAAGGAAAAATATGTCGGGGAAACAAAAAGAATTGATACATACTAGAGATAAAAGGACCTAATTGAATTGGCTGACTTAGGGGACAAAAAAGATGGAATTTGGAAAATATATGTTACAAAGAGGCAGAGATAAAGAATAAAATATGTCTGGAGACAGAAGGACTAAAGTAAAAAGGGTAATAAATCTAAGTCACAAATTGTGAGATATATAAGCATAGGAAGACTAAATAGAGCGGAAAGGAAAAACAACTTAATAAGACACTAAGGTTAAAATAAATGTACAATTGGAACAGGAAATAATAATGAAGTCCTAGAAATAAAATTTGGAAGAAAAATATACAAGGGCTGTAAATGGAAGATGAGGTTAAATCATAAATAAAAGGGCAAAACAATAGTAAGCCTAAAATAATGAAAATATATAAAGAGATGAAAAAGGTATATGAGGAATATAAAAGAAAGTAATATATACAACGTTTTACAGTAAGCAAAGAATACTTAGCAGAAAACGGGATTGCACACAGTTTTGCTAGAAGCTTTTCGAATTTGCTGTCCTTTCTCAATAGCCGTAGAAACAAGTCTAAAGTTATGTTGAATTTCTTGTGTTTATATGGAAAAATGACAGGAAATAAAAAGGGCTTGGGTGATTAAAGAATATTTTTGTAAACAGGGAAGATTAAGCTATTAAAACATTTAACTAAAGCATGGAAGCTTGATGAAGTTAGTTTATACTCATAACCATTGGAGGTATGGTTAGGTCTAGACATAAAAGGTCATATGGTTAGAGAGAGCTGGGGTATAAATATCCTGTGGTTTTGAAAGTAAGGAGCTTAAATCAAAAGGAAATTACAGTAACTGAAGAGGAACAATATAAGGTAGGAGAAGAAATCTAGGTTGGGAACACCTAGCCTATTGTATATTGAATGCAATAAAATATTTAAACGTTAAAAGACAGAATTCAAACGATAAAAATAATTTTAGATGAAAACTAATGAAGTGTTTGAAGATGGAAGGTAATATCAGATGATAAAAGTAAAATATATATCAAGAAAGTTCAACAATGCTGCAGACTGCTTCCAACCGTGTACAAATGTGTGGATAGTTTTTTGTTTTAAAACAATGGTTATTTTGAGCCCCTGGCACAGGCAAATATATATATTTATGGACACTAAAACACACGGGCACAGGGAAAATCCTCTTGTCTAAAATAACCACGGAGACATGTTTCTAATTGTGTTAAAAAGAGGTATATCATTTAGACCTTTATACCCCATCATAAATTGTTGTAATAAAGTAAACCTATGATATTTCATTAGTTTGACGACTGACAGGAGCTTGGCCTTAGTCAGTAGAATTTTCTGGAACACTTTGTATTACATTGACAATGCTTACGCATCTTAAGCTATAGTAAGAATATCGTCAGACTATATATTATGCCCCCCCCCATACCCTTTCCCAGAAAACCTAGGTAGAAGGCAGACAGGGGAGTTTAGCCCTGACCAGTATGTCTTTCAAACTCTTGTTCTTTTTATAAGCAATGACTGGCCTTTGGGTCAGAGGTCGAGCAAGTTTACTTTGAAGTAGTTTGTATTCTTCTACTATAATCTTGGCCATAGCGATGCTAGCTTTGTTATACTGAAACACAAATGGTATTATAGTTTTTTCACGACATCTTCCGGGGTCCAAGTTCAAACCAAAAGGATAAATAGTTTGTAATGTTTGAATCCAAAAACTTTCCCTTTCCAAACGTTTGTGCTTCGTATCTGCAGCGGAAGTGAGAAATGGGATTTTCTCAATAGGCATGATTTCAAAATGGTCCTTGACCGAATGACCTTGAGTATTGAAATGTTGTGCCACGGGTACATCATGTTTAAGTCTTATGCTAGATAAATGGTTGGCTGCTCTTTGTCGTAGAGAATTCTGAGTTTCTCCGACGTACTGTTTGCGACATTTTTTGCACGTGATTACATACACGATATTAGAGGAGTCACAATTAAGATTCTCTGCCATTTGATATTTGTTGCGAGTTTGTTCTCCGAAAAAGGTTCCGCGATCGGGTACGTATGTATCGAGTTTGCATCGCGTCTTTAGGCATTTCATTGATGTACGTGAGAGAAATGTTGGACGGTAGTGGTACACTCGTGAAGGGGAGGTAAGCGTATCGGGGGATGAAGGGGGAAACATGATTTGTCTTACTGTGTTAGATTTCATCCTTCGGAGTAATCTAATAGAATATTTCCTAGGGAGGAGAGCTTTAAAAAGAACAGAACAAGCCTGGTTAAAAAAATCTAAAGAACTACAGTTTCTATAGAATCTAAAAATCTGAGATTTAATGACTCCCTTGAAAGTGTGAGAAGGATGGTATGACCCAGCATGTAGTAGCTGATGCGTGTCAGTAGGTTTGAAGAATACTTTGTAATCTAAATACCCAGTAGTATGATATGTATGACCCTTGCAAATAGTTACATCCAAAAAATCCACAGAAGTGTGATCAATAGTAGGCTGTAATTTAATGCTTGAGTCGTGAGAATTAAGAGTATCAATGAAAATATGAAAATGATAAAAATGTCATCCAGATACCGAAGGTAAATAAAAGGTTGTTGGTGACATTTGTGAAGAATATCACTCTCCCACTCAGCCATAAAAATAGAGGCAAAGTTAGGACTAAAACGTTTCCCCATAGCACACCCTTTAATTTGCTGAAAGATCTCCCCATTGAATTCAAAATCGTTACCTTTTAAGCTAAGTTCCAGCAATTCTAAAATGTCTTTATCCGGACGACGGTGGTCAGGATATCTTTGGAATGCTGATTTTATGGATTTAAGACCCAAATCTATGTCAATGTTTGTATACATAGACTCCACATCCAGAGTAACCAAAATCACATCTTGTGGGATGGATTTCTCAGACAATTTGGCCAATAAATCATCCGTATTCTTTATAAAGCTAGGATGCCGATTCGCTATAGGTTTTAGATAGTAATCAATTAGCTCTGATATTCTATAACTTTCACTGCCACAATCTGAGATAATAGGACGCCCAGGGGGCATTGTAGGCTTCGGCCATTTTTCAATGGGTTTGTGAATTTTCAGAAGAATATAGAAGACCCTGTTTCTAGAGTTATGATCAGATTCCAAATAGCGATACTGTTTTTCATTAAGTAAGCCTTTATCTTGAAGAGAAACAAGAATTTTATTAAACTTCCTAACATTTTCAGGCCAAATTTCCTTATCAAGTTTTTTGTAATGAAGAGGGTTGCTTAGCTGCCGTTCTATCTCTTCAATATAATCCTGTTTTGACATAATAACTGTTGCCGAACCTTTATCAGCAGGTTTAATAACTATGTTTGGATTTCTCCTTAGCTTACTTAAGGCAAGACATTCTGAATGAGTAAGGTTATGTTGGTTTTTCTGATTAGTTAAAGCATCAAACTTCCTTGATACAGAGTCACGACTAATGTTTATTTCTGGATCATACATGTGAGAAGGGGGTGTATAGCCGCTTTTAGATGTAAACGGCTTGCGTACCCCACTAGAATCTCGGTAGATATCAGCCAGACTAAGATTTCTGGAGAACTCCATAACATGCACTAATTTACTAATAGAAAAGTCCCTATCAGATAATGATTTAGGGCAAGGCACAAATGAGAGTCCTCTATTGAGTAGAGATATATCATCAGCAGTGAGTTCCTCGTTACTAAGATTAACAATATTACTTCTTAAGCCGAAAGTAGGGTGGCACATGCCCTGTCCCAAATTTAGTTTAAATCTAGTGTCTGAAGCCAGTGAGTATACAAGCAATTTGCTGTATCTTCGGTCCAGTGAATTTTGTCCGTGGATACTCTAAATTTTGAATTGGGGATTTTTGGTATGACCATAACTCTCTTCATCTTGGAAGCAGAAGAGTTATATAGGTTCAGGTTCGAAACTTCACTGGCCGGCAGTTTAGTGGATGACTGGATCTCTACAAAGTAGATGAGCGAGTTGGAAAAAGTCTTCCTAACCGCTGTCATCATGTTGCGCATTTGAGTTAACGAAGTGTTTGGCTCAGTAGTTGTCTTGTTATTGATACCAATATTCTAGATAACTTTCTCAGGTTTGGGACCTTGATACTTTTTAATTAGAGTCCGAAATGAATTGAAATTGGCACCAGGAAAACATTCTACCTGCATATCAGGGTGGGGGTCAAGGTTAATTCTAGAAAGATTAGAATCCCCAAGTAAAAGAACTTTCTTAGTTACATTAGGAAGGTGCCAATTAGAGGAAGTGTGCCGAAATTTCCAAAATTTAGAATTAGCTAATTTATTCCGAGGGTTGCGCTGACCCCTCGGAGGGGATCTCACTGCATCTGAATATCTCATAGGAGAATGGACGGACAAAAATGGGGATGGGGGAGGAGCAGAGGGACTAGATGTACTAGGTCTAGGAGAAGTGACCCTAGTAGAAACTGGGGAGGACGGAGGACGAAAGGGGACAGAGGTACTACTAGGTCTAGGGGAGGGGGGCTGAGGGGAAGAAAAAGAGGGGGCAGAGGTAGTAGGTCTAAGGGGGGGAGTACCAGTAGGGAAAGGCGAAGGGGAAACAGAAGGTAAAGTTACAGACCTAGGAGTCTGTGACTGCAGAGTTGGAGGTGAGATAACGGATGTCGACCGACTGACAGGCGGATGGGGTTGGGGAGACGATGGTGGACTAAACTGAGTAGTAGCAGCAGAAGTGACAGATTTAGTGATGGAAAGAAAAGAATAAAAATTTTGAATGGTCGAAAGTTGTAATTTACCTTTATAATTCTGTTTGCCCCATTTTAAAGCATTATTGAAAGCACTGTCAAAGTTTAGACCATTGGATGACCTGGCAGAAGTCACCTGTGCTTTTAATCTATTTAAACAAGCCGCATAATGTGAAATCATCTCTTGTATGATCCTATGGGCCCAATTTTTGTGTACATGGTCAAACGCAATATCAACTTCCCGATTGCGTTGAGCCGGTTTAAGAAAAGAATTAAGCTCTTTAATTTTATTATTTAAGGAATTTGGGAGGGTTTGGTCACGTAAATGTCCCTCAAGGATGCCAATGTGGTGAAGACATTGTAAAATTTTGAAAAGGGCTTTCACCAGAGCCGAGAATTCTGAATATTGGGGACTTTTAGATTTTGAATTTCCATGCCTATTGCTAACTGAATAATTGTCTGCTTCTGTTACCACGCCCTTGTTTTGCCATTCTGCCTAAATGCCAATATACTTAATTAGTCTAACTAGATGAAAATGGAAAATGGAGTTGGGAAAGTGAGACAGAGATAGAAAGGAAAAATATGTCGGGAAACAAAAAGAATTGATACAAACTAGAGATAAAAGGAACTAATTGAATTGGCTGACAAAAAAGATGGAATTTGGAAAATATATGTTACAAAGAGGCAGAGATAAAGAATAAAATGTATCAGACAGAAGGACTAAAGTAAAAAGGGGTAATAAATCTAAGTCACAAATTGTGAGATATATAAGCATGGGAAGACTAAATAGAGCGGGAAGGAAAAACAACTTAATAAGACACTAAGGTTAAAATAAATGTACAATTGGAACAGGAAATAATAATGAAGTCCTAGAAATAAAATTTGGAAGAAAAATATACAAGGGCTGTAAATGGAAGATGAGGTTAAATCATAAATAAAAGGGCAAAACAATAGTAAGCCTAAAATAATGAAAATATATAAAGAGATGAAAAAGGTATAAAAGGAATATAAAAGAAAGTAATATATACAACGTTTTACAGTAAGCAAAGAATACTTAGCTGAAAACGGGATCGCACACGGTTTTGCTAGAAGCTTTTCGGATTTGCTGTCCTTTCTCAATAGCCGTAGAAACAAGTCTAAAGTTATGTTGAATTTCTTGTGTTTATATGGAAAAATGACAGGAAATAAAAAGGGCTTGGGTGATTAAAGAATGTTTTGTAAACAAGGGAAGATTAAGCTATTAAAACATTTAACTAAAGCATGGAAGCTTGATGAAGTTAGTTTATATTCATAACCATTGAAGGTATGGTTAAGTCTAGACATAAAAGGTCATATGGTTAGAGAGAGCTGGGGTAAAAATATCCTGTGGTTTTGAAATAAAGGAGCTTAAATCAAAAGGAAATTACAGTAACTGAAGAGAAACAATATAAGGTAGGAGAAGAAATCTAGGGTGGGAACACCTAGCCTATTGTATATTGAATGCAATAAAATATTTAAACGTTAAAAGACAGAATTCAAACGATAAAAATAATTTTAGATGAAAACTAATGAAGTGTTTGAAGATGGAAGGTAATATTAGATGATAAAAGTAAAATATATATCAAGAAAGTTCAACAATGCTACAGACTGATTCCAACCGTGTACAAATGTGTGGATAGTGTTTTGTTTTAAAACAATGGTTATTTTGAGCCCCTGGCACAGGCAAATATATATATTTATGGAAACTAAAACACATGGGCACAGGGAAAATCTTCTTGTCTAAAATAACCACGGAGACAAGTTTCTAATTGTGTTAAAAAGAGGTATATCATTTAGACTTTTATACCCCATCATAAATTGTTGTAATAAAGTAAACCTATGATATTTCATTAGGTTGACGACTGACAGGAGCTTGGCCTTAGTCAGTAGAATTTTCTGGAACACTTTGTATAACATTGACAATGCTTACGCATCTTAAGCTATAGTAAGAATATCGTCAGACTATATATTATGCCCCCCCCCCCATACCCTTTCCCAGAAAACCTAGGTAGAAGGCAGACAGGGGAGTTTAGCCCTGACCAGTATGTCTTTCAAACTCTTGTTCTTTTTATAAGCAATGACTGGCCTTTGGGTCAGAGGTCGAGCAAGTTTACTTTGAAGTAGTTTGTATTCTTCTACTATAATCTTGGCCATAGCGATGCTAGCTTTGTTATACTGAAACACAAATGGTATTATAGATTTTCACGACATCTTCCGGGGTCCAAGTTAAAACCCAAAGGATAAATAGTTTGTAATGTTTGAATCTAAAAACTTTCCCTTTCCAAACGTTTGTGCTTCGTATCTGCAGCGGAAGTGAGAAATGGGATTTTCTCAATAGGCATGATTTCAAAATGGTCCTTGACCGAATGACCTTGAGTATTGAAATGTTGTGCCACGGGTACATCATGTTTAAGTCTTATGCTAGATAAATGGTTGGCTGCTCTTTGTCGTAGAGAATTCTGAGTTTCTCCGACGTACTGTTTGCGACATTTTTTGCACGTGATTACATACACGATATTAGAGGAGTCACAATTAAGATTCTCTGCCATTTGATATTTGTTGCGAGTTTGTTCTCCGAAAAAGGTTCCGCGATCGGGTACGTATATATCGAGTTTGCATCGCGTCTTAAGGCATTTCATTGATGTACCTGAGAGAAATGTTGGACGGTAGTGGTACACTCGTGAAGGGGAGGTAAGCGTATCGGGGGATGAAGGGGGAAACATGATTTGTCTTACTGTGTTAGATTACATCCTTCGGAGTAATCTAATAGAATACTTCCTAGGGAGGAGAGCTTTAAAAAGAACAGAACAAGCCTGGTTAAAAAAATCTAAAGAACTACAGTTTCTATAGAATCTAAAAATCTGAGATTTAATGACTCCCTTGAAAGTGTGAGGAGGATGGTATGACCCAGCATGTAGTAGCTGATGCGTGTCAGTAGGTTTGAAGAATACTTTGTAATCTAAATACCCAGTAGTATGATATGTATGACCCTTGTAAATAGTTACATCCAAAAAATCCACAGAAGTGTGATCAATAGTAGGCTGTAATTTAATGCTTGAGTCGTGAGAATTAAGAGTATCAATGAAAATATGAAGGTCTTCCAACGTATGTTGCCAAATGATAAAAATGTCATCCAGATACCGAAGGTAAATAAAAGGTTGTTGGGGACATTTGTGAAGAATATCACTCTCCCACTCAGCCATAAAAATAGAGGCAAAGTTAGGACTAAAACGTTTCCCCATAGCACACCCTTTAATTTGCTGAAAGATCTCCCCATTGAATTCAAAAATCGTTACCTTTTAAGCTAAGTTCCAGCAATTCTAAAATGTCTTTATCCGGACGACGGTGGTCAGCATATCTTTGGAATGCTGATTTTATGGATTTAAGACCCAAATCTATGTCAATGTTTGTATACATAGACTCCACATCCAGAGTAACCAAAATCACATCTTGTGGGATGGATTTCTCAGACAATTTGGCCAATAAATCATCCGTATTCTATATAAAGCTAGGATGCCGATTCGCTATAGGTTTTAGATAGTAATCAATTAGCTCTGATATTCTATAACTTTCACTGCCACAATCTGAGATAATAGGAAGCCCAGGGGGCATTGTAGGCTTCGGCCATTTTTCAATGGGTTTGTGAATTTTCAGAAGAATATAGAAGACCCTGTTTCTAGAGTTATGATCAGATTCCAAATAGCGATA
This sequence comes from Lepidochitona cinerea, assembly GCA_963971465.1. Taxonomy (NCBI): domain Eukaryota; kingdom Metazoa; phylum Mollusca; class Polyplacophora; order Chitonida; family Tonicellidae; genus Lepidochitona; species Lepidochitona cinerea. The sequence continues at coordinate 25,246,524 of OZ020563.1, read as the reverse complement.
CTGTTTTTCATTAAGTAAGCCTTTATCTTGAAGAGAAACAAGAATTTTATTAAACTTCCTAACATTTTCAGGCCAAATTTCCTTATCAAGTTTTTTGTAATGAAGAGGGTTGCTTAGCTGCCGTTCTATCTCTTCAATATAATCCTATTTTGACATAATAACTGTTGCCGAACCTTTATCAGCAGGTTTAATAACTATGTTTGGATTTCTCCTTAGCTTACTTAAGGCAAGACATTCTGACACATTCTGACACTCTGAGGTTATGTTGGTTTTTCTGATTAGTTCTGATTAGATTCTGATTAAAGCATCAAACTTCCTTGATACAGAGTCACGACTAATGTTTATTTCTGGATCATACATGTGAGAAGGGGGTGTATAGCCGCTTTTAGATGTAAACGGCTTGCGTACCCCACTAGAATCTCGGTAGATATCAGCCAGACTAAGATTTCTGGAGAACTCCATAACATGCACTAATCTACTAATAGAAAAGTCCCTATCAGATAATGATTTAGGGCAAGGCACAAATGAGAGTCCTCTATTGAGTAGAGATATATCATCAGCAGTGAGTTCCTCGTTACTAAGATTAACAATATTACTTCCTAAGCCGAAAGTAGGGTGGCACATGCCCTGTCCCAAATTTAGTTTAAATCTAGTGTCTGAAGCCTGTGGGTATACAAGCAATTTGCTGTATCTTCGGTCCAGTGAATTTTGTCCGTGGATACTCTAAATTTTGAATTGGGGATTTTTGGTATGACCATAACTCTCGTCATCTTGGAAGCAGAAGAGTTATATAGGTTCAGGTTCGAAACTTCACTGGCCGGCAGTTTAGTGGATGACTGGATCTCTACAAAGTAGATGAGCGAGTTGGAAAAAGTCTTCCTAACCGCTGTCATTATGTTGCGCATTTGAGTTAACGAAGTGTTTGGCTCAGTAGTTGTCTTGTTATTGATACCAATATTCAAGATAACTTTCTCAGGTTTGGGACCTTGATACTTTTGAATTAGAGTCCGAAATGAATTGAAATTGGCACCAGGAAAACATTCTACCTGCATATCAGGGTGGGGGTCAAGGTTAATTCTAGAAAGATTAGAATCCCCAAGTAAAAGAACTTTCTTAGTTACATTAGGAAGGTGCCAATTAGAGGAAGTGTGCCGAAATTTCCAAAATTTAGAATTAGCTAATTTATTCCGAGGGTTGCGCTGACCCCTCGGAGGGAATCTCACTGCATCTGAATATCTCATAGGAGAATGGGCGGACAAAACTGGGGATGGGTGAGGAGCAGAGGGACTAGATGTACTAGGTCTAGGAGAAGTGACCCTAGTAGAAACTGGGGAGGACGGAGGACGAAAGGGGACAGAGGTACTACTGGACGGCATCAAAGGAGTCAATAACAGAGTGTTCATTTTGGGTCAATGGATTAAGAAGAGAAGCCAAGTATTTACCTACACCATAATAGGCAGTTCCTGTGAAATCAATGATGGGCCGTAAATAGCATTTATACCGCAAAATAACACACGATTGATTCTTGTTCACAGTTTATAACCTTGTTGTTTGTTAATTGTGGGTTAACTGTATTGTTTGTTATTTGTAGCTTATGAGATGTAGTTTATAACCATGTTGTTTGTTATAACCAATTGTGGGTTATGAGATGGAGTTTATGACAATTTTTTTCGTTATAACTGGGGGGGGAGACAAAATTTATGGGTTTCAATCGTAGTCTACCGATGTTCTTGTCATAGTTAAGATGCGTAACCATTGCCAGTGTGTTACAAAAGGATTCCAGAAAATTCTGACCAAGGCTAATCTCTTGTCAGTCGTCAACCTAATGAAATATCATATGTTTGGTTTGTTACAACAATTTATGGGGTATAAAGGTCTAAATGATATACCTCTTTTTAACACAGTAAGTAACTTGTCTCCGTGGTTATTTTAGACAAGAAGATTTCCCCTGTGCCCGTGTGTTTTAGTGTTCATAAATATATAGTTTCTTGAAGATGGTCAAAGAAAACTCAGAAAAGCTCAGATTGGATTACATTACGTCATATTTAAGTACCAATAAGCTGGTCGTCTATTAGAGGCCAGCAGTTTAAAGCAGCTTATATACAAATGTTACATTTATGATTGAAATATTCTTAGATATCAAGAAGAGGATATGAGAAAGAATGCAACAGACATACTTATATGGATACATGGATAATGTGATCAGAGTTCACATACATAACAGGTTTAAAGGCACACTTGCCGCCGTAGCCTGTTTAAATTTGCTAAGAAAACCAATTTACATGAGCTTACTACTACTAATACCACTAAACTTAAACATATGACACATAAAACATGTCTAGTTAGCTTTAGACTGTATAAATGAGGTGAAAAACAAACGAAGAATCGAAGCCTGATTACAACAACAACGATCAGTGTCGGTCAACTTTCGTGTTGGATTACCCTCCTTTCAGGCCTTTGTATCTGTGGTTTACATTCAAACAATTATCAGCAGGCTTTTCCAGTCGCTGTTAACCGATCGTCAGTCTGTATTTCTCAGATAAATAGGCCTACGTAAAATTACACAAAGCCGTTAGTTCACTCACTCGACTGAAACATAAAATGGCCAATAGGGGGCAGATCGGTTTGTTTACGTTCCGGGTACGTAACAATTCAAATTTTAGAATTCAAATTAAAAATACAAAGTGACGTCCAAACTTTAAAATTTTGGAAAAAATAGAAAGTTCCTAACTTATATTGTCTGGGAAAAATACAGAATACGGTCTTTCTTTTTTAATGTAAACAATATTCCTGATTTTCGCGGCAAGTGTGCCTTTAAGAGTTATATGGAATAGTAAAGATGATAAAATAAAATTATGCAATTTGTTAGGTGGTTCAAGTAAATATTAACACGACAAAGTCCAGCTCGACTGAACTTTGAGGCTATGAGATGAGGGGTGTTGGTGACGAGGGCATCACTGTTAAAGATATACATATAATCATAAAATAAGTGACGTTAAAGCAGGCCTACAAATACAATTAAAGAAATAATAAAAAAGAACTGACTTTATAAACATAGTATTGATTACCAAGAAAGTGCAGGAGGACTTGTGGTGGATATTTCATTTTTTTTTGCTCTGCTCTACCTACGATCACCTTATATTAAACCAGATAATGTTTAATTTATAGTTAGCAGCTCACAATTCGGCCCCTGACTAGGGAAGGTGGATATTTAAGGGTTTAATACCGCCGTAGCGGTGTTTGTTGCGTAACCCGATACCGCTGAACGTTGGTTCGTACCGAGTCAAACCACGAGAATGCGAAGCATTCGAGGGGTTTGACGAGGTGCGAACCAACGTTCAGCGGTATCGGGTTACGCAACAAACACCAAGACGAAGGTATTAAAGTCGATTCTACCCCGATAATTGAGAAAAATGAGGAAAAAGTGACCTGCTGTTGATTGCCGTTCCTTTTCCCTCCCTTTGGACAGAGTGGTAACTTTTAACCAATCGACGATAAGCTTTGATCACGTGCAACGGTTGACCCAGATATTTTGAAGCAGAATGACATAATGTCACTATGGCTACCGCTTTGACAGGCTGGGTTGCTGACGACGCTATCGGGGGAAATGTTGTGAAATCAACCCTTTGATGACTGTATACGTTCATGACAGCCCAGTTTTCAATATAAAAGGACAGAATATAACCCAACTCACAACATTATCAGGTTTAATCCTTCATTTTGTATGATAACAAGCAAAATATCACTTCTTCCGGGGGAGGTAAACCTACCAGCCCATGTTGCACTGCAGACTCGATGTTGTTTGAAAAGTCATCTCTACTTAACATGTATATTTGCACACGGCACGCACATGCAGGAGGGGTAGAATTCGATACACACCCGTAGCCTGTAGCGAGTAATGTTTCCGTGTTAAATATGGAGGCTATGGGTGAAATATTTCTCTAGATATTGACCAGACAACAGTTCAGTTAGCAGTTCACAATTCAGTTAACGATTCGGCCTCTGACTAGGGAAGGTGAATATTTTGATACACACATGTAGCCTGTAGCGAGTAATGTTTCCGTGTTAAATATGGAGGCTATGGATAAAATATTTCTGTCGATATTGACCAGACAACAGTTCAGTTAGCAGTTCACAATTCAGTTAACGATTCGGCCTCTGACTAGGGAAGGTGGATATTTCGATATACACATGTAGCCTGTAACGAGTTATGTTACCGTGTTAAATATGGAGGCTATGGGTGAAATATTTCTGCCTATATTGACCAGACAACAGTTCAGTTAGCAGTTCACAATTCAGTTAACAATTCGGCCCCTGACTAGGGAAGGCGGATATTTTGATACACACATGTAGCCTGTAGCGAGTAATGTTACCGTGTTAAATATGGAGGCTATGGATACAATATTTCTGCCTATATTGACCAGACAACAGTTCAGTTAGCAGTTCACAATTCAGTTAACAATTCGCCCATTGACTAGGGAAGGTGGATATTTCGATATACACTTGGAGCCTGTAGCTAGTAATGTTTCCGTGTTAAATATGGAGGCTATGGGTGAGCTATTTCTCTAGATATTGACCAGACAACAGTTCAGTTAGCAGTTCACAATTCAGTTAACAATTCGACCATTGACTAGGGAAGGTGGATATTTCGATATACACTTGTAGCCTGTAGGTAGTTATGTTTCCGTGTTAAATATGGAGGCTATGGGTGAAATATTTCTCTAGATATTGACCAGACAACAGTTCAGTTAGCAGTTCACAATTCAGTTAACAATTCGGCCCCTGACTAGGGAAGGTGGATATTTTGATACACACTTGTAGCCTGTAGCCAGGAATGTTACCGTGTTAAATATGGAGGCTATGGATGAAATATTTCTCTAGATATTGACCAGACAACAGTTCAGTTAGCAGTTCACAATTCAGTTAACAATTCGGCCCCTGACTAGGGAAGGTAGATATTTTGATACACACTTGTAGCCTGTAGCGAGTAATGTTACCGTGTTAAATATGGAGGCTATGGATAAAATATTTCTGCCGATATTGACCAGACAACAGTTCAGTTAGCAGTTCACAATTCAGTTAACAATTCGGCCATTGACCCGGGAAGGTGGATATTTCGATATACACTTGTAGCCTGTAGCTAGTAATGTTTCCGTGTTAAATATGGAGGCTATGGGTGAAATATTTCTCTAGATATTGACCAGACAACAGTTCAGTCAGCAGTTCACAATTCAGTTAACAATTCGGCCCCTGACTAGGGAAGGATGATATTTCGATACACACCCATAGCCTGTAGCTAGTAATGTTTCCGTGTTAAATATGGAGGCTATGGGTGAAATATTTCTCTTGATATTGACCAGACAACAGTTTAGTTAGCAGTTCACAATTCAGTTAACAATTCGGCCCCTGACTAGGGAAGGATGATATTTCGATATACACTTGTAGCCTGTAGCTAGTGATGTTTCTGTGTTAAATATGGAGGCTATGGGTGAAATATTTCTCTAGATATTGACCAGACAACAGTTCAGTTAGCAGTTCACAATTCATTTAACAATTCGACCCCGGACTAGGGAAGGTGGATATTTCGATATACACTTGTAGCCTGTAGCGAGTAATGTTTCCGTGTTAAATATGGAGGCTATGGATGAAATATTTCTTTAGATATTGACCAGACAACAGTTCAGCTAGCAGTTCACAATTCAGTTAACAATTCGGCCTCTGACTAAGGAAGGTTGATATTTCGATATACACTTGTAGCCTGTAGCTAGTAATGTTTCCGTGTTAAATATGGAGGCTATGGGTGAAATATTTCTCTTGATATTGACCAGACAACAGTTCAGTTAGCAGTTCACAATTCAGTTAACAATTCGGCCCCTGACTAGGGAAGGTGGATATTTCGATATACACTTGTAGCCTGTAGCGAGTAATGTTTCCGTGTTAAATATGGAGGCTATGGGTGAACTATTTCTCTAGATATTGACCAGACAACAGTTCAGTTAGCAGTTCACAATTCAGTTAACAATTCGGCCCCTGACTAGGGAAGGTGGATATTTCGATACACACTTGTAGCCTGTAGCGAGTAATGTTTCCGTGTTAAATATGGAGGCTATGGGTGAACTATTTCTCTAGATATTGACCAGACAACAGTTCAGTTAGCAGTTCACAATTCAGTTAATAATTCGGCCCCTGACTAGGGAAGGTGGATATTTATTTTGATATCTATGCGCAACTGTTTGCAAATCTTGCATTCCTTTCAAATATGAAGGCTCTGGATAAAATACTTCTTGATTTAGTGACCAGACAACAGTTCAGTAAACTGTTAACTATTCAGCTAACTATTCAGCCTCGCTGACTGTAGAGAAGGTGAATATTTTTGCACTATTGGCTAGTCCTATCCCAGTGATATATCTTTGTGAAAATTTGAAGTGTGTATGTCGAATATTTAAAGAGATAGAAGCCTTTTAGTATAAATAATGACTAGTCCCCTCTGAACGGTGAACTGTGAACTGCGAACTGCGAGCCAACTTCACATACCTCTTGTTTTTGTAAACCAAACTGAGAAGAAACAACGAAAACAGGAAAAACACAATGTTGTTGATTGGGACGTTATCTCCAGCAAATTCATCAATCCTCAAATAAGAACTTGAAATGAGAAGAACATATGAACACAGGACTTCACGCTTCTTTGGTCAGTAAATTTATTATTTTTACAAGGCCACTTGAATAGATATTCAAATGGAGCATTCTATATATATATAATCCTTAAATCCTTTAAGGGACAACTTCTGGTCTGTTTGAAGGGGCATTTTTATGGTTTGGATCTTTTCACGAATGTCTGAATAGTGAATCTCCATCGACCAAAGATTTGTTCCATGGGAACTACTGTCAGTTGAAATTTCCACTTCCTATGTCAGCTCTCCAGACTTTGGCATCTGCTAAGGCGCCGTCTGACACACCACAGCCAGGAATGGCAGCTGCGGTGAGTATGGAACAATAATGAAATTAGTGCATCTGTCGATGTTGCATTTGAAGATGTGTAAATTATCTTCAAGTAGCATTGCGTCCAAAACAATTGAGTATGCAAGTTTGAATATGATGATGACAGAAACCTAACCGTGAAAGCATGTGTTAGTCATCTTAATTCAAAAAGCTAAAAATTTAGTATGCAGGGACGGGATTTTTTTCAAAACATTTACTTGATGTTTGCGTCTCGTCTTAGCGTTAAGTTGAGGGTATAGTTTGCCATGGTAGTCAGGTCATTCGACTTACGCTGGGCATTGATCTGTTGAGAAAATTGTTTTGCTGGATTGGGACATGTTACACATTGATTACACATGATTGGTAACTGCGAGACCCATCTCGTAGGCGTACATGTAGATCTTTGTGTAGTTTAACGGCAGTTTAGTAGAACGGGTCCCAGGTGATTTAACTGGTTCGCACAACTTCCGCAAATAGACTGTCTAAACGTAGATCATCTTAAATTACTATGTTCATGTCCATCAAGGCTTTCTTAGCTTTTACCAAAGGCTTCCCAAAGATTTAAGGCATTTCGTCTCACGTACAACATTTTTCCATTTCCGACCAACCATTGTGATTATCACCGAAGGCCACATTGAAAGTGTGAACTACAAATGGACTCGTTTTACCTATTCATTAAAGACATAACTAGAACTTCAGATGTTCTTCAGTTCAGTTCCGGGCAGAATCTGGACGCTATAAATCTTGGAGTGTCAGTAAACCATAAAGCCATAAGTTCTGTTATCAACGCTTCCGTCGTACGTTAAAACCGGGGTTTGGCTTACAGATGTTCTCGATTTGCAATCTAAGAGTCAATCAGGCCTTTGTGTTATATTCATGTGAATATTCGCCTCCGATGTAGCTCAGAAGTTACTAAAATACACAAATAGATCTATATTGGTTACAAACTCCCTTTTCTCCTCTTAGTCTCAACTAATACAGACATCAGGTCAATATATTTGCGGTTTTAATTCACTATATTTTATGCGTAAGCATTACCAATGTATTACAAAATATAACAGAACATTCTACTGACTAAGGCCAAGCTCCTGCCAGTCGTCAACCTAATGAAATATCATAGGTTTAGTTTATTACAACAATGTATGATGGGGTATAAAGGTCTAAATGATATACCTCTTTTTAACACAATAAGAAACTTGTCTCATGGTTATTTTAGACAAGAAGATTTTCCCTGTGCCCGTGTGTTTTAGTGATCTTAAATATGTTTATGAGCCGGGCCCAAGGAAGATTTTCCCTGTGCCTGTGTGTTTTAGTGATCTTAAATATATTTATGAGCCGGGCCCAAGGAAGATTTTCCCTGTGCCTGTGTGTTTTAGTGATCTTAAATATATTTATGAGCCGGGCCCAAGGAAGATTTTCCCTGTGCCTGTGTGTTTTAGTGATCTTAAATATATTTATGAGCCGGGCCCAAGGAAGATTTTCCCTGTGCCTGTGTGTTTTAGTGATCTTAAATATATTTATGAGCCGGGCCCAAGGAAGATTTTCCCTGTGCCTGTGTGTTTTAGTGATCTTAAATATATTTATGAGCCGGGCCCAAGGAAGATTTTCCCTGTGCCTGTGTGTTTTAGTGATCTTAAATATATTTATGAGCCGGGCCCAAGGACGCTCAGTTATCCGAACAATAGTATTTTGCGCTCATACTATCCTTTCATCAATGGGTCGCGAGGACGAATTCCACTCAATCTGAAATAAAGAAACAAAATCTGAGTGTGGTTTTCACTAGATCGCCTTTAGTAGAATTACCGGGTACCTGCCGAATCCCCTCCCCACTAAACCTGACAATTCGGCAAAATAGGTGAAATAAACTTGAGAGTGATGTAAAATATCAACCAATCAACCATGTCTCTTCCCTTTTCTTCTTTTTAAAACAATAAACCGCACATGGACATGGTGGACTCGAAATTCCACAAACACACAGAGTAATCTTTTCCTTCCTTCATTTGACGTGTTGTTCACTTTTGTGCACAATTGTGTAGCCCTTAATGTAGACGTCAACTCAGGTCATTTTAGTACGTTCCATTCATGTAAAAGATAAGGTCAACCCGTAATCTAGAGGTTCCCGAAACCAGCAAACCTATCAATGAAACACTTATGTTCTATCTTTCAGCTGTCATCCACATTCGTTTCTATAACATACGGTTTGTGTGTCCCCTCCTCATGTAGCCTGGAAGATGTCAACTACATGGTCAATAAAGGTAATTATTTTAGCAGAAATGGAAACGGATATTCTATGAACCAGCTGCAAAAGTCGTTTCGCTGCCCATGGTGCATTACCCAACAATACCTCTACCCTCGTCATCATACTCGGTGATAATTTGTATCTATTGTTATTTCAACAGAAAAGATTATCCAATTTACGTTGTGTTTAAATGTTCTAAATATATACATTATATAGGTTAAACAATTTAGAACTTGTCTCCTACATGTCAATTCCTTAGCTAAGGTTGAAAGATTTGTTTAGCTTTCAAATAATGAATGACTCACCTCGTTCAAATGACATTAAAACAACAATCAATCAAAAAATATGTTTTACACAAAACAGGTACGGGAAATCAATCAATCTTTGTTGACTGCTAAAGATGTATCCAAACACATAATAATGATTTTATCTAAAGATGAACATATCATTATATGAGTTCTTTGCCAGGGGGGGGGGGGGGGGGGGGTCACTCAGCATTTCATTATAGCAACCCCCTTACATGGATGAAATAAGAAACCATTCGTTCTCGCGACAAAATAATTAATAATATTAATCCAAGACCCTCTGATAGTCTTAATTCTGCTTATCTGGAATATACGCTATCTCCGTTTTTAAAGTGTCACAACCTGCCCAGATTCAAACAACTTCGATTGTCAAGAGAAATTCAGCATTTGAAGTACCTTGGAAAAATAAACAAAATTGGCGCTGAAATAATAAAAATTGCGGAAAAGTCAGTCACCCATCCAATCGATGATGTGTGTCAATAGTTGATAAAATTCAAATAGCCGGAATGTATGAGTTCATTTTGGGTAGGCTTTTTGTTGTTTTTAAAACTGCCTCAACGTACATGTCCAAGATTGCTACCGGTGAGAAGCTCATATTTTTTATTTAAAATGTCTAATGTTAAAGAAACGGCCTTGATTCAGAAGCGTGTTACTGCTCTTTTTTAACGTAACCCGTTTGATTTTACAGGTCTGATGCCAATGTTGCCATCTTCCCTATATGGTGACAAACCACCGGCTGTCACGAGTGTCTGTAAGATCGAACCGGATTTGAAAAACGACGAGAGAGGGATAATTATCGTGTTGGTAATCCAATTATCATCCAATAAATTGTCTTGAGTAATTATACTTTAAACGGTTTGGATTGTAAACCTTTGATCCATAAAGTCAAAACTCAATTCATCCTAGAAAGCAGTTGATTGATTGATTGATTGATCGTTTGGTGTTTTACGCCGCACTCAAGATTATTTCACTTATATGCCGGCGTTGCCAGTTTTATTGTGGGAGGAAACCGGACTCTATGCCCGGAGGAAACCCACGACCTTCCGGTGGTAACTTTCAGCCATCCCACATAGGTCGTTCAACTAGAAAACTGTGGGTTTCCATTTGGGTTTTGTTTGCCAGCTAGGTACTAATAAGGAAATTACATTAATATTGCGTATTCAACCCTTACTGAAAAAAAAATTACAATTGAATATTGAATATTTAAATTGAATATTTAAAAACAGCGTTCGATACGGCACCAATGTTTTAAATGGCAATATTTTGGTTTTGCAGTTGTAAGACTATTTACATATAATTGAACAACGATGACTCAAATGTAATATCGTTATTTCACGTCGTTCTAAGCTGGTTAAACACGGGCTCGCTCGATATGTGTGGAATGATTTCGCGAAAGTGAGGAATGTCTTATGTCCCGCGACTTACAATAGAGGTCAAGCATTGAGGGCGATTGGTGAATTACTTTTGAACTTTTTAAGGAATTTCTGACATGTTCCTACAAAGTCTAAACGCTAAAATGTGCAACACGTCATTACAATTACCCGGTTTGTAAACATCTCCAAGTAGTGATTTATACGATTGTCTTGATTACGACTCGTGTTGTGCGCTTTAAAGATATGATTGGTTGCGTAAGATAGGCTTGACAAGGGGAATTCAAGGGCAGAAACGCCCAACAAAACTGGAAATAAGAAGCACCATACAAGTTCCAATAGAATTTGAACTTGGCTCGCCGGGGGTCAAATTTATAAGGATTGTAACTCAATCCACTCAGTCTTAATGGATCAAACTCCTGATATACCCTTGATTATAACAGCCGAGGGAATAGTGTAACGAACACATGTAACTTGAAAGCTTATTACACTAAGAGTTAATGTATTGCACAAGTGCCACTTACTGTAATAATTTTTATTTTACTAACACTGAGGGTGCAAATGGAACCCTTAATGCAATTTTAGTACGTTAAGAGGCGCTTACAACACTTACCGTAATAATTATTACGTTGAGGGATTTTATTACATAAGGTGACGTAACAGTGCCCAGTACCCTTCCTCATTTAACCTCACAAGGCCGCCTTACAGTTGAAAACAAAACTTTAGCCGTTAAAACTGTCTTCTCCATCTTTTTAAATCGTTTTAAAATCTTACCGTTACACCCCACCCTTTCCCCGCCGAAGGTTATTTCACTTAAATCGTGACTTTATTGATTATTGTGCCGTATATTCGACTCTTTGTCACTGTAACATTCCTCCTCTTATAGCGGCCATCATACTTCGACCAATATGACATTTCCTCTGTTAATTTCCTTGTTTTTATACTTTTAGAGCCGTCTGTGGCTGTCTTGGTTTTGTTATACTAGTGGGGACTTTGTATGACGTCATCACTGAGCTCGTTTGGAAACGTAACCTTTCAAAACCAAAGGAGGCAATGGACTCGGAAAATGTCGTCTTGTCAGAAATAACTTCCAATGGAAAAGCGGAAAAGAAAATAAATGAAAACGGATTTGGACATGATGGCCATGTCAACAATGCATTTGACGGAAATGAATGGAACGGTCTTTCAAAAATCCCACTTGACATAAATAACCATGACAGAGACCTGATTTCTGAAAGATATCCAACGGTCACGTCATTTCTGACCATCAACAAGGCGTTCAGCAAATGGAAATTGGTATTTTGTCAAGGACAGAACGCAATGAGAAAAAGGGAAAAAATGAAACCCAACAACCGGAAGTAGACACACCGGAAGTTCAATCGTCTAAAGAAAAAACGAACACAGGATCCGAAAAGTTACAGAGGCCGAAACCAGGTAAGTTGTTTCTTAATTTTGATAAATGTTGTAAATCAGTTACCCTGTTCTTCCAGTTATAACACCCGTCGCTCTGTAATGTCTTTCAGTTTCTTACGTTCATGCAAACAATTATTTTTTTTATTTTGTACCGCGGGTCAATCTGCAGATGTAATCTGCTTGTAACGATGGGTAGTTATAATCTTTGCATATTTCAGCTATAAAAGCCAAATGATCTTAAAACCTAATTGGTATTAAACTAATTTATACAGTCTTGGTCGATTTGGCAATGATAGCTTTAATAATAATAAAAAATCAAAAACTTGTCAAAATACTTTTTCTTACTAATAAGAAATAATTAAAGCATTATCACGAAGTTAGCTGTTTTTGAATAACACGAGCTTTTCGAGCCTATACCGGTGTCTTTATCAAGTGTAAAAGAAAAAATCAGTTGTTCGATTTCTCTTACACTTGATAAAGACATCGGTATAGGTGTCGAAAGCTCGTGTTGTTCACAAACAACTAACTTCGTGGTGTTGCCTTAATTATTTCTCATTAGTATGGAACCCACGTTTAAAGAGAGTTTCAAACATTTCTTATTTTTTTCTTGTCAGAAAGTCAGGAGATCATTCTTTATATTGTCCCTATGCCAATGTGATTTCATTTTCAGAATAAATGTATTTTTTCAATCTTGGATATATTTAAACTATTATTGACTTCCAGGTATTATCCGTGGATTGTTGTTGGCTTTTTCGCTATACACTAATTGTCAGAAGATTTTCAACACTGATCAAAGGTCGGGGTCACTTGGTGCAGTTAATGGCGTTCGCTTCCTCAGTATGTCCTGGGTGGTTCTCGGACATACCTACTTCTTCCATCTGACTTTCCAAAGTAAGTATTTCTACCTGGGTGAGTTGGTCGATAATTTACTCTCAACTGATGGTCCCTAGACTCCCCCAACAATCCGCGGCGACCTTTTATGTCAGCTATATTTACTGTTAAGTGCAGTTTAATACATCCACCAGATGTCCAATCACTATAACAAGTTCTTGTCAGCTTACATCTTACATAGTTACAATGTCATCTCCTAACCAGTAGAAAAATGGCAAGTAAGATCTCGATCTCCAATCAACGACAAGACCTTCGGAATTTTAAACAGGAAGTCCTATTTGTGGTCTTTGTCCATTTGGTTGTCAGAGCAGTTTCATTTGTCAGTGTCACTTAGACAGGCCAGAGTAATCCCGAACAGAACCCACACTACAGGAAATTGGTCATTGCCGCGAAGAAAAGCTTTTATTCGGCCAGTAAAAGACACGCTTTTCAGGAACGTCTCGGTGGTTGTTGGGCAGTTGTGATCCTTTCTTTATTTCATAACACGGGTGAAATACGAATTATGCTAACAGCTGAATAGACAAAGTATATACTGATTAAGATAATAAGTAGGGGTGTCCTATCCTGTTCTCTGCAACATTTCCTTGATGGACAGCTAAAGGAGAGGAAAGACGAATGAAAAGGGGTTTAAGTTTTAAAGACAATTATCAATATTGCAATGGTATCAATATTGTTCTTCTCGTGCCTCTGATAATACCACTTAACTAAGTATGAACATACCGTGCCGCCCTCACCAACCTACGCGAAATACTTGCCTCGTATCGAATCGGGCTTCAAACCACTAAAGTAAATAAAGAAATTTGACGTCACGTTAAACATAAAAAAATCATCCACAAAACACCAATCCATTGAAGAACACATTAAAACATTCGTTCTACTGTTATATTTTTCCAGATAACATCGTTGGTTATTCGACTGAGTTTTTGGCTCGTTGGACGGCCCAGGGTATATCTAATGGGGTGCTATCAGTGGATTCTTTCTTCACACTCAGGTGCCACTCTTATTCTTATTTGTTATTTAATCAAGTTTAATATCGGTTTGGCTTCAATGAGTATCTTAGTGATAAGTTTATTATTAAACATTCTATCAGTATTCTCGTTATTTTGAGATTACACTTCTTGAAAAGATGATATTAGAGGAGGTCGGTTGGCTGAATGGATAAGGCAGCCGTCATTTAGTGCTGGCGATAGGTGCCATACTCTTCGATTCCCGTTTCGGGCGTCACCCAATAAATCGGTAGAAGAATCTCTGCCATATTTTCAAGAAAGTGCAATACCAAAAATAACGAGAATATTGTTATACTCACTTTCTAAAAAACACTAACTGATTAAACTCAAACATTTTATCACCTCATCCTTTAAAGGGAGAGAAAACAAAAAATCACTTTAGGGTTCTGCAGAAGCGCGCTAATGTTTCCTTTCCAACGGTACTTAACACATATTTTTGCGATTTTTTTACACCTGACAGTGAAGTTAATAAAAGATCACAATAAGCAAAACAAATTGGTCAACTTTCAAAATCTACCATTTAAGCCTAGGTTAAATTCATCCTCTTCAAGGCCTTCGTAACTCTCCGATATACCACGTATACCATTTTTGTGCTAGCCACATATTCCTCAAAGCGTCCTTTATAATTTAATGTAAGTTTTGAGAAACTGAAAATAATTTTCTGGAGATAGGAATGCTTTGAAGACAGTAAAATTAACCTGGGTTTAAATTGGAGATTTTGAAAGTTGACCAATTTCTTTTGTGTATGTAACATAATACGGTATTTTATAAACTGCATCATGTCCCATGAAAAAATATCAAAAATATGTGTTTAGTACTAACGGAAAGGAAAAATAAGCGCGCTTCTTCTGAATCATAAAGTATTTTTTTGTTTTCTTCTCCTTTAAGGCGGAAAGAACTATCTTTTTCGTTTTTCTCGTTTCCCAATTGTAGGTAAGGTAAATATATAATTTAACTAGGATTGTCGACCGGAAGTAACTGAAAAGAGAGCTTTTCTTTTTAAATTTAATTGAGGCTGCAATAGATTTTACAGACAGAAAACACAATTTTATTGGACATTTACATCCGTTATCTTAGAAGCGTAACTGGATCAATAAATCTTTGCAACTAGGCTTATTGTTCAAAACAAAAATATTTTCACCCAAGTCATTAACTTAAATCGTGTTTTGAGTTGTGAGTTGTGAGTATTTCCAGGATATTGCGAATTTTCCGCCGGCCCCGACACCAAAGTTACCTTATTCCCAATCTACGAATTGGCGTTTGCTTCATAAGTGGAGAACGCTCTGTTTAGTTACTGGAAGAAGTTGTGCCCATTTTTTTTAATTGAGTTGTTTATTTGGCTACAGATGAAATTATTTTACTAGATTCTGACAAATTTACCCTAGCCAATAGACATTATTTCATTTCTAACCTATAAATTAAGGATTGCAAATCGCAAGCTTTTTAGTGAAACTGGCGTCTTGGTCCGTTTTTTATATAAACGTCAAAATTAAATAAAGGTCGATAGAATAATCGATAGACATTTGAGGTTTTTTGGGGGTGGGGGTAAAAGTTTTTTACTCTAACGACTTTATCTATGAGATTCAACATGTTGAAATTGTAGCCTAATTATATCCTGTATGATTTCAATTGATTTGTTTACAGTGGACTACTGGTGTCATATCTGACGCTGAAAGAAATGGGAAAGAAAAAATCGGCCAAAATCAACTGGTTTATGTTCTACTTTCACCGCTTTTGGAGGTAAAACAATGATGTTGATTAATTCATTTTGTTTCACCAGCGATCTTTTAATTATTACTTTCATGGCATAAGTATAATAACCCAAACACGCTCACCCGAATCCATACCATTTTCTTACTCTCACGACTCTCTCTCTCTATGTTTCCAGACTTATACCTCCCCTTCCTACGACTCATCCTACGTTCAGACTTAAGCCTCCCCTTCTTGTGATTCTCGTCCTATGATTTTGCAGACTGATGCCTCTCCGAACGATAACCCTGGTCCTATGTGTCCAGAGTGATGACTACCGTCTCATGATCCACATCCTATGTTTTCAGATTGACACCTCTCCACCTCATGATCCACATCCTATGTTTTCAGATTGACACCTCTCCACCTCATGATCCACATCCTATGTTTTCAGACTGACACCTCTCCACCTCATGATCCACGTCTTATGTTTTCACACTGACACCTCCCCGTCTCATGACTCTCGTCCTATGTTTTCAGACTGACACCTCCCCGTCTCATGCCCCCGTCCTATGTTTTCAGACTGACACCTCCCCGTCTCATGACTCTCGTCCTATGTTTTCAGACTGACCCCTCTCCGTCTCATGACTCTCGTCCTATGTTTTCAGACTGACACCTCCCCGTCTCATGACTCTCGTCCTATGTTTTCAGACTGACACCTCTCCGTCCTATGACTCTCGTCCTATGTTTTCAGACTGACACCTCTCCGTCTCATGACTTTCGTCCTATGTTTTCATACTGACACCTCTCCGTCTCATGACCCCTTCCCTATGTTTTCAGACTGACCCCTCTCCGTCTCATGACTCTCGTCCTATGTTTTCAGACTGACTCCTCTCCGTCCCATGACTCTCGTCCTATGTTTTCAGACTAACACCTCTCCGTCTCATGACTCTCGTCCTATGTTTTCAGACTGACCCCTCTCCGTCTCATGACTCTCGTCCTATGTTTTCAGACTGACCCCTCTCCGTCTCATGACTCTCGTCCTATGTTTTCAGACTGACACCTCCCCGTCTCATGACTCTCGTCCTATGTTTTCAGACTGACACCTCTCCGTCCTATGACTCTCGTCCTATGTTTTCAGACTGACACCTCTCCGTCTCATGACTTTCGTCCTATGTTTTCATACTGACACCTCTCCGTCTCATGACCCCTTCCCTATGTTTTCAGACTGACCCCTCTCCGTCTCATGACTCTCGTCCTATGTTTTCAGACTGACCCCTCTCCGTCTCATGACTCTCGTCCTATGTTTTAAGACTGACACCTTTCCGTTTCACGACTCTCGTCCTATGTTTTCAGACTGACGCCTCCATACATGCTGGTAATTATGATGTATGTACCCCTAATGCAGTACTGGGGAACCGGACCAAGCTGGCCAGTGGACCAGATGGAACCAAAAGCTTGTAATAAATACTGGTGGAGAAATTTGATTTATATTAACAACTTTGAAGTGCAAAATTCGGTATGTGTTACAAATTGTAAAAAATAAATTGGCATGGGCTGCAAACTATAGGGACAATTTCGTTTAACCATTATTATCTCATTGTTTGTTATTTTTATCAAAAAGTACAAAAGTAGATCTTTCTGTTGTTAGCGATATTGGAGATGTCC
The DNA here is from genome assembly GCA_963971465.1 of Lepidochitona cinerea. Lineage (NCBI taxonomy): Eukaryota > Metazoa > Mollusca > Polyplacophora > Chitonida > Tonicellidae > Lepidochitona > Lepidochitona cinerea. The sequence goes on along the minus strand of OZ020563.1, from coordinate 25,228,964 downwards.
GTTTGGGTAGTTTTATAAGCAGCCAAACTTTGCCCTTGAGAGGCATCATTTCATTAATCTCTATTTATCCGAATCTACCCAACAGTTTTCTCAATTTTCCGATTACAAACTATAAACTGTCTGTAAGCTATAGGGTCAAGAATTACTTATGGATAACAACTTCTTGGTTTATTGGGTGACGACGTTTCGATGTAGTTCTTACATCGTTATCATCGTTATCGTTAACAAGTCAAGTCATTGACTTTGATAACGATGTAAGAACTACATCGAAACGTCGTCACCCAATAAACCAAGAAGTTGTTATCCATAAGTAATTATTGACCCTATTGTAACCTTCCAACTTCTAAATGCCATTGAAAGATTTGTCGGTAAGCTGTCATACAAATTAACTGAAAGAGGGAATTGTACAACCAAACAATTCGGAGTGTATTTGTTTTTATAAAAAAATGACCAATAGTTTCCTTGAATTTATGGTCAGCAGAAAGTTTACTAAGGGTGATTTGACTTCTTTAACAATATTTACCAATACCTTTTTATATTTTAACGTTAATCCTTATGTTTTTCAAGTTACTTCAAACGCTCAACTTTTGAAAAATTCCGAATTTTTGCAGCTAACGTCACTTGAATGGTTCTTACAGTGGCAAATGTTCTTACATTTTAGTGTATTGGATGGACTTGGTATCTGGCTAACGACATGCAGTTTTACGTGATCAGTCCCTTGATCCTCATTCCTCTCTTCTAGTAAATAACTTTCCCACTCCATAGTTGTTCTTGTGAGAGATCGGTCATTTGGCTGACACAAGATTCTTTCAAATCAACATGCAGGGATCGAAGCTAACTCTGATAGGGGAATTTTAATTGGTCGCTAATTGATTCGAAATAGATGGGATTAACAGCTGAATCCGATGGCGTACATCATTTATGCGAATGGACGCACCAATAAGCTAAAGCAACCAACCAACCAACAGTTGAATCCTATTCGTCATAAAAGATTTCATGTATGAATCCAGTCCAATGTTCTACTGGTATTTCATGTGACGAATCTCCTGTACAAAGATATAATAAATATTGTGCCAAGACATCACAGTTTTCTTATCACTCAAGGTAATAATAATAATTACTCACTAGTATGGCGTACATCATTCATACGAATGAACTCGTCAATAAGCTAAAACAGCCAACCATGTGACAAGAAATTGCAGTTATTCGTAGTGCATTCATCAATTATAAAGTCACACCATACCATTGTGTCATTGGGTAATATGCTAAAGTGGCATGAGCTGCCAAAATTATTAACGTTTTTATTTCTATCAACCCTGATAGTCAAGAGAAATTGAGGTTTGAAGCCCGTTGAAAAACTAAGCACGTTGCTTAGAAAATTACCTAAACTTTCATCTACAAGATTGTTATCGACGGAGGGCTCTATCTAAATCCTTTGTAAAATTGTAAATGATTTCTTTTTTACAGTTCCAAGATAATTGGATTGTTAGTTCTTGGTGCGTTTTTCTTAGCAACCTTTATTGCTACGGGGTATATCAGCTATTCAAATGAATTTACTGCCATGGACTTCAAGTACGTTTACTCAAGACATTTGTGTTTGCATTTTTTTTTTTGCATGATTTTTTTCTGGAGTATTTAGCGAGATCGCTTTAATAAAATGTAAATCTTTCAAATTCTTTATAAATATCATACCTTTGTTTCGACCCATTTGGTGGTTTACTCATTAGTATTTTCTACTTAGAAACAATGCAATGTACTTTGTGACCTACTCAACACACCTTTGGCTGTTTTCCACTGTATTTTGTGACCTACTCAATACTCTTTGGACTGTTTTCCACTGTACTTTGTGACCTACTCAACACACCTTTGACTGTTTTCCACTGTACTTTGTGACCTATTCAATCCACTTTTGACTGTTTTCCACTGTACTGTGTGACCTACTCAACACACCTTTGACTGTTTTACACTGTACTTTGTGAACTACATCATATACATTTTACAGCGGACGTGTTATATTGTACTCTTCATACTTTAATCACATATTTCTGCTATACACACATTTCTGCTGTTTGACAGGCAGTGCTGTCCATTGGGAGAACTTTGTATTAGCGAGTTACAGAGACAATTTTTAGAATACATCATCAGCGGTAGGCTCTATATTAAAGCGTCTTTCACCAGTCATATCTCGTCGGGTGATTGACGTCAAAGCCGGCCGGACACGAGCTAAAACAGCCAAACTGACCAAGGTAGTCGCCAAACAAATACGTTCCATGTCTTCTTGGGAACCAAACAACAGTTTCCCGATGACAATATAAGTAACCAAAAACACTCTATTTCTTAACTTTCATCTCTCATTAGCTATAATTGAAATATGTAAGCAAATAACTTTAGGAATTATTTTACCATTTTATTATTCACTTAAACGGTGATTTACAGTATAAAAAGTGCAGACTACAAGAACGGATTCGGAGCAAACCTTGGTTGTCTTCGCTCTTTTCGGTTCGGCTTTGACGTGCCTCGAACAGTTTGCACTTTTATCCGGTATATCACCGTATTTTGTGGCTGAATACAAATGACGACAGTAGGTGTATGTCAAATTATTTGACTACAAACGGAAAAAGAAAATAAACATATCTGTAAATGAATCAAACGCTAAAATTATTAATAAAATGCTTTCTTACCTACGGAGTGATTGAAGTTGACCATAAATATGTGGTTAAGCACTTTAACTCTATGCCAGTTAAAAAGTGGCATTTGTACCCATAAAGCTTTTTACTCCGTCTGAAAACATAACTTATGAATCAGAAGGGTATGTATCACAGTTGTATCGATCACTTTTGTAAACTTCCTTCAGTTTTAGCCCACGAGAGTTTTCTATGTATTTATTGTTAAATGCTTTAATCGGTAGGCTGACAAGATGTATTTTTTGTTCTTTTATTTTTCTGTATTTTCTTTGGCAGACAGGGTTTTACGGATAAGATCTATATGAAGCCCTGGTGTAGAATCGGTCCTTATCTAGTTGGATTGTTTGTTGGATATGTCCTCTACAAAACCAAGTGTTAAGTTAAACTACATTGGGTAAGTCTGTTAATTTTCGAAGAAATAAAAAAAGTATGGATGGATTGGGGAGGTCGGGACCCAATCAGGAAGGTTATTTTTACCACGCTCAAACCCATCCAAACAACGTTGTTTTATAAAGACTATTTGTAAATGCCATTATACGGATGAAAAACAAATTCGTTCTGGATTTCCACTTCTTTGTCTTTTCCTGGAATAAATGTTCGTCTCTGCAATGGATTTGTAGGCGACGATGGTCTTGTGCTTGTGATTTACTAGGGTAAGTTTATGGTCCACAAATAGGCTGTGGAACTCAATCGGCGCCAATCAACCAATCATATAAACTTTTTTTTTTATTCATTCCCTGTTATTGTTTTAGAGTACTGTTGTACTGGGATGGTGTGCGGCTATTGTGATCGCTTTAGCGACACTGTACGGTGTGTATGACAATGTGAATGGCCGCCCGATGTCTTTATTAGGTGGCGCCGTCTACAATGCGTTGAGTCGGACTGGGTGGGGAGTAGCCCTAGCCTGGCTGTTGTTCGCATGTTGTACCGGCTACGGAGGTAGGTTTGAAGTGATTGAATTCAAAGACAATGAATACAGATGTGGAAATTATTTCAGCTACGCCACTGACATAGAACTGTCCAGCGAAATTAGTGAAAACAGCGAAATCAGATTCGTTCAAATTACATTATTTTCGTTATTTTTGGGGATTACACTTCGGGCGTCACCCAAAATCGGTAAAAACAATTCTGCCATTTTTCAAGAAAGTGCAATCCCCAAAATTAACGAGAATACTGTTATACTCACTTTCTAAATGAGACAAACTAATTAAGGTCGTTCAAATTAAATCAATCTTAATGCTCTGGTATATAATTTCTAATAGATGTTTCGTAATACGATCTTTTAGCACACATTAAATGTTTACTTAGCCTATAGGCCTATCCTAACTTTGTGTATTAGCCCAACAGCTGAAGAATCTAGTGAGGTCTAAAATTAAAAATACAGTGACCATGACCTACTTACTATTTACTTTTCATAAGAGATGCAAACTCTTGGCTCACCAATTATTTCACTATCTTGGAACAACTAATTTCAAGGTAGTCAGACACTGATCGATCATATCTTAAAATAATGCTCTTAAGTATCATAAGTCACACATTTATCCCCCTTTGACTAGTTTTCAGTGACATAAGCTGTCAAATATAGAGAAAATTTCCAACATCAATCCTTTAGTTTCTCAACACTCAACCTTTCATGACAGTCAGTGTATGAAAACAATCCGAATTTTGGCAGCTCAGGTACCGTTAAAAAGAATTTTGTTTGTAAGAACCGAATAGCGACTTTTGATTGTTTTTCATTAGGGCCTATTTGTGTTCAAATTTCTGACCATATACGCTTTTCACTTAAGGTATTATCAACATGTTCCTGTCCTGGAAAGCCTTCATCCCATTGGCTCGTCTGACCTACATGACCTACTTGATTCATCCAATCATAATGTTTTTTTACAATTTTACCACACCATCACCAATGTATTTGACGGACATAACTATCGTAAGTATACTACTTTATTAAGTCTCGCCATTGAGTAATGATTCCAGTCTAACGTGAAATAAAACTTACAAAATACAGGGCTGTGTTGAGGGCTCTCCCTGTATAGAAATGATTGTGTTTAGAGATCTCAACTAGTCGATATAGCTATTGACTAGAAATTTAAAGCGATTTTCCGAACTAAAGAAATTATTTTACTTTGACGCTAAGCTGCTTCCGTACAAATGAAGTAATAATTAGGCTGTGGCAGGAAAGAACTGGGTTCACTTTTGCGAAGCCTCCTAAAGCTAAGAGCACCATATATAATATTCCCCGTAAGAATACTTTAAGACAAAAATGCTACTTTGCAAAACCACGTCGGTATGAAATGCATAGGTAACATCCCCTTAGTTAGCCGCCAGCATTATAATCATGAGAACAATTTTAATTTTGGGGTGAAATAGCGATAAGACCTCTAATTTACTATGGGAGATTTTTTTCTGATTGAATATGACATTCAATGCTCAACACAAATGCATTTGACTCTTTGGCGATATGTACAGGAATGAGTTACCTCACGTCGACGAGTTCATATACAATGTACTAAAACCACAACAGACTTTACCCGAAGAAAGTTTGCAACTGTCTCATTAAAACAGTCCTAGGTTTCGAAAACAATTGAAAGAAAAGCTTTATTTTATTCTTATATTCTAACAAAACCCAGTGGTCTGCTAGATCGAGTTCCCCTTCTCCACTTAAGGAGAGTTCCCTCTTAAGTTACCTGTATTGCTGAGGTAAAAATCTTAAAATGGGGTTAAGGGTGTTTTGTACAGGTGGCTTAGGTCCAACTTAAAATTTCCCTTAATTTTTATCCTTAGCCATTAAGCTCTCCTTAACTAACATGGCTTCGCAAAACTGGGCCCACAAGAGCACTGCAAGCCCATTCCATGGTGGATATTCGTATATACTAGGGGTCGATTGTTGGAAACTGATTTTCATTGAAGGGTTCGTATACTTTCATCGCGGACTTTATAAAATTGATTTTTCGGATAAGGCCTATAAAAATAAAGTCCACTCCACAGGCGGTAAATAAATCATAAGTGTTGAAACTACGATTTTGCCTATATCTGGCAAAAGGCCGCAGCTAATGAAAATTCCAAGTTTGACTACATTTTTCGCCTCAACAAACAATGGAAACGTTTCCTAAAAATGATAATAGACCAGGATTTATCTCTCACACAAGAAAGATATACTGGAGGGTGGCCGACTAGAAACCGAAAAAGGCTTACTCCAATTCCGGAAATAGTCGAATAGCACCGCTATAAAAACATTAAGATATCGTGTTTTTGTATTTTCAGTGTTATATGTTTATTGGAAACATGGTCTTTTCTTATGGATTCGCCTTTCTGGTCTCCCTGGCATTTGAAGCTCCTATGATGGGGTTAGAGCGGGTTATCTTCCGGCGGAAGTAGTAAAATTTCTTTGAAAGTGTACAAATACATGCAAGCAGAAGTGTAAATGGCATATCTTCTGACCTTTTTCATTTAAACAGAAGCATGAAATTATAAACTATTTTTCCAAATAAGTATAAATTGGTAATAGCTTTTTAGTTACATCAGGCCCTAGAACTTACGTTAAGGTATTTTTTTACATGTCACTTGGGCCTTGAATGACAAAATTTATATCCGGGCTACAAAAAACGTATAAATCTCTCAACTTACAAGTTAGCTCACTGATTCTTCTTCATGAATCGTTTAGTTTTTAATCTAAGACCTTTGGAAATAGTGCAAATTTTACTGATATTTTCACATTTGTAATAAAAATGTTGTTTACTCAAGAAATAAGTGGGTTTTTTTTCAATTTCATATTGGTTATTGCTATTACATAAAGTCTATGAAAGGGGAAGTGTGAAACGCCCCATTTTGACCCAAATATCACCTTGAACAGCGCCCTCCCCCTATTAGAAACCGTGTCCTTTCTTCTCTTCCTCGTATGAATTATTATGGGATGCATAAGAAACGAAAGATGGCGAACGTTTAAGAAACAGAAGTTAACTTTTCCGAAGAACTTTATGTAGTTGAAAATGAGACAAACGGCATTGCTTGGGGCGATTTAAGTAAAAAAGGAGATATCGGAGTCGCAAGCAGAGTGAAGCTTTTATGAGAACCAATGCATTCACCGACTTACAGATTACAGGAAGTGTTGGATGGGTATGATAGTCCACTAAGTGGAAAGTGATTTTATTTTGTGATTTTTTGTATTGGACGGGGGGGGGGGGGGGGGGGGGTAAGCAATGGGCTACTTCCGTTCGTCCCTCTACCTGTCCAAAGACGAATTACGCTTTATTATCAAGGATAAAATTGCGTTTCAGCAGTCCACCGAATTTATGGCGTCAGCTACATCCAATTTACGAGGTTTTCAGTGTATGTAAGGCTGCTAGCTCTGGAATAAGAAAACAGTTGGTCGCAAAGCAATTTAAGATAAAGAGTACGTTAAGATTACCGAAAGGACGAATGGGATTGCTTTTCAAGATTCTACTATACACGCGACAGTTGGACCATCTTATTTAATCTTTAACAAATTGACCAGTCTGTTGTTAACTACATCAATACATGTACCTAATCCGGCTACACAACGGCGTATTTAGCTTATGGTACCGGTGCAACGTGAAAAAAGTATGCACTTAAAGGCACACACGCACGCACGCACACACGCATTCAAACATGGGGCAAATTATTAATGTCTAGTAATCTATGGTGTAAAAATTAAGCTTGATTCGAAACCAAGTAACTTTGGTGTTGGATTATACTCTCTTTAGGTGTTCTTGTTTGAGTTTATTATGTCAAATTTATCGACAGGCGGGCATAGAGCACGGTTTCCTCCAACACTAAAAATAGCAACACCGCCATATAAGTGAAATAATCTTGAGCGCGGCGTAAAACACCAAGCAATCAATCAATCTGTGTCCTCCGCCTGTATTTATCAGAATAGGTACCTAAATGTGCTTATCGTTAGAGCTGTCAGACAACTCAAATGGTTAGAACTCAATACAGTTATATGACAAATTTTCAGTTTGAAATTAGATAAGTATATATTACTAAAACTCGGCACTTTTATCTTGTTTTTCATAAATGCCGCTTATTCAAATGACTCTGAATGGGTCTGGTAAATTTTGGGTGAAATAATTACAAGACAAATCGAAAGTCATTTCAGACAAGCCCTATTCTGTCTTACCCCCGTTTTACTCAAAATGTCTTTGTATTACTTGATTTATTCAAACATACACTGTCACAATATAGGTTACAATAAAGGTTTTCCTGTCTAAACTCGGTTGCAAACTGGCCAGTTTCTTGTGCAACAACGAGATGACGTCGTGGCACCAATGTCAGACCGGACAAACCCAGCTTCCATTTAGACTTCAGCCATATTCAATCAAGCTCCCATTTGATTCCTTCAGACCTAAACTGTCACAATATCGGGTTTCCTTTCTAATATATGTTTTAAAAAGCTGAAAACTTTGAGTCAAAAACAGACGGATGCTTTGTCAGGTCTGTCACTTAGGGCCATAATTCTGACGTCGCTAAATTACGCCATTTGCAGATCAGTTATTAGACCCTTTCGGCTTAGAATGACGTTTTTATGACGTTGTTCGAGTTGTATGGCATTGAAGTCATTTCTCTGTTGCAATCACTGTGACACGCTTCTTTTCCATTGCGTCATAGACAAAATGAACAAGCTCCGACGTCAATTTAGCGTCATTTTGCCATACAGCGAGGCTTCTGTGCAAACGTCAATCCTTACGCCGAAAAGGTCTTATAAAAAAAAACAGCGCAACGTCACAATAGAACTGTCCGTGACGCCATATACGATTGACGTTGCTATGACGCTAAGTATTCAGTTATTCGATGATGTGTTAAAGAAGCCGAGGCTATTCTTTTCAGAATGTTTGCTGCCAGTTTTCTACAAACTGGTCGAAGAACGAACGAAATTGAAGCTGTCGGGCGACTGCTTCTAACGACAAATCTCCCACAAATTTTGTTTACAGATTTATTTTTAGCCTCCTCCTGTTCTAGTCGAAATAGACATCATTTTCCAGAATGTGAAGAAAGACGGTCGGAGGAAAACTTGATTTCAGATTTCTCCAAACGACAAAGAACCAGATGGGATTCTCAATATGCTCACCCAACAAGCCGACGAGATGATGAAAAAACTGACAGGTTTATAAATCCCAAGAGACGCAAGGCAAAACCATTAACAAGTCATGAGGTTAACTTTACGGCAAAAATCCACTCGAGTGATCATCCACAGTTATGTTCCACTCTTCATAACGATCATTTCACGGTCTATTACAACAGTGTAACAAAAACTCCTTGCTGGGTATATGAATATCTAACTCCAGATAATTTGGCTAAATCCAACGCAAGCCGTAAAAAATCGAAATTTCAAGAGGATAGAGCCTTGTTTGAAAAACACCGCTCCAAACTTGAAGACTACAGAAGTTCCGGATTTGACCGAGGTCATATGGCAGCTGCCGGAAATTACCGATCATCACAAGAAGCCGTCGACAAGACATTTTTACTTAGCAATATACTACCTCAGGTATATTTTATGAATTCGAATATGAGTAATCCCTGGAATTTAATATGCAGAATATTTAATTGGCATTTAAATGTCACATCGGTTCTGTGACCTTTCCAACAATATACCTTAACTTTTACTTTTTTAACGTTTAGCCTACCTTATGCCTAGCGCATGGCCTTTTCTGCGGCTCGATTGGATTCTTTGTATCCGAAACAGAATAATATTAGCCAATCGACATTCAGTATGCAATCATGTTGTCCAGCAACAAAAAAGTCCGTCTGCGCCAGGCATTAGATTGAACTGTACTGCAATTGACTGTTCTGTGGTTCATTTGAGGCTTTGGATTAATTCTTCTTTTGGGGGCCTCCTTAGCTCAGTAGGTAGAGCGTTGGACGCTCAATCCGAACAGCCTTCCACCAATGGGTCGCGGGTTCGAATCCCACTCAGTCCAAAAATTGGAAAATGTTCTGATTGGGTTTTCACACGAACGACCTATGTGGGATGGTTGCCAGTTACCAGCGGAAGGTCGTTGGTTTCCTCCGGGCACAGAGCCCGGTTTCCTCCCACAATAAAACTAGCAACGCCGCCATATAAGTGAAATAATCTTGAGCGCGGCGTAAAGCACCAAACAATCAATCAATCAATTCATTCTTCTTTTATATTTCGGTAAGACGGTGATATTTGTAATTGTTGAAGTAGGATAACACCTTACAATCCATGTGTACATTCGCCACATTGCATTATTGCCATTCCTTTACGTTAACTTTATCTAGTCTCTAGTTTGGATTTGTCCACCCTACACCTCCCCCTCCCCCACAAAAAATATAAATAATAAAAAACAATGTTCTATAGATGAGGACATATTTCGAAAGTGATTTGGGCAAGCGTGGTTACACTGAGTGAGCTTTAAAACTAAACGAACTGAGACCAAATCGTATCACAATTCAGGCAGGTTAAAATTTTAGATTGCGAGAAGTTTGTCTCTAATTTTGTGGTATGGATGTGTTGATTTGTCTGAATAAAATAACATTTCTATGGAGTAGTTACAGCTTTTAAATGAAATATGTCGGAGAAATTCGCATTGCAGATTTAAGCTTAGTCTTAACTATCTTTAATCTCAACTACCTTTCAGCTATTACCGCCTATTAAATCTTTGAAACATTCCTCTTTTCACTGAACCAGTTGATTTCTTCGAAATCCGTTGTTAAACTGTTAAATCGCTCTTTGTAAAGCATAGCATAAAAATTAGCCTAATGAGGTTACACGAGTTATCTCACCCTTATAATGGCGGTTTAATGTGTGGCTCTACCTGACAGGCAAGTAAGTAAAACAGGATAGAGACACACGAGTGCGGCTATCCTCTGGATGGCTGAACACACACCAAAATACAAAATGTTGAGTTAAATCTGACTCTGATCCCCATCCACCCTCCCAGATGGGTCGGATTAGACAGGATTTTATTTTCCTTTTTTAAAGAAGACACAACCGATGTCATTGTATTATAAGAGACCGTGTGTGTATCAATCTGTGAAAATTGATGTTTTGATTTGTGAAACTATCTTTGACAGATTGGGCCCGGATTTAACCAAGGTATTTGGAGATACCTAGAAGAAGGAATAAGAACGATTGTTCTGGAGAGTTCTTGTGTCCATCAATACACGGGGCCGCTTTTCATACCACGGTATGTTCAACGTTAAATAACACCCTTGGATAATGTTAATATTACTTCAACCCTTTCCAAAACCATTAACTAAATACCAATGCACAAAAAGCTTCAATCTGCGAAAATGATATGAGCTTATCAGTTTTGGTCTAAACCACTTATGTCTGCAGTGTGAGTTATCGTGGAAGTTATGAAAATGCTTGACAAATAATTTTTCATATGTAACCCAAATTTTGCTGACAGATAACGAAGACAGAAAGAATATGTCACGGCATCACATAAATTGATTGACGGGCGTTAACAACCTGGATTTTAATGTTGGAAAAAACTCAGACCTTATTTTGTTTTTTTAACTAATAAAGTGGGAGTTTGGTGGGTAAACAACGACAGAAGCCAAATCCTTTATGAGAGATTTGTTAGCTTTCGGATTGAATTTCACGATTTTATTTTAAATCTTATTCCTTTTTGTCGTTGTAGTACAAATAGTCGAGGCGAAAGCTACATAAACTATCCTGTTATAGGACAAGGCAATGTTGCTGTGCCAACCCATCTTTTCAAGACCGTGCTCATTGTCGGATGGAGTCGTCTCCCCTTGTTTGAAAACCTTCTGATTTCTGTGTTAATGCCAAACCAACCTATCTGTGATTCTATTAAAATTGATAAATTTCTTGTAACTCTGGAACAAATTAAAGACTGTTCAGGGCTAGAATTCTTCTCTCATCTTGAAAATCGGGAAAGTGATTTTACCGAAGTTTTACCTCAAAATGTTGACAAAGACAATATTATGGACGTTTTCCGCACTGGTAATCAATATAGATAATGTATCTGTTAATAAAATAGTCTTTTTTTCTTGTTTTTCAAATGTCTTCTTTGGAGTTTTTGATTTTTTAAGAGTAACTTTTTCTTTAAAACGAAAATGTGTCTAAATTATTTGTGCAACAACCAGCAGAAATGGTATTGGTTGCGAACATGTGGATTGTGTCCACAAAATTACCATCTCCACACTGACAAGGTGTCTAAAGTCAACTGTCTTGTGTAAAACTCAACTATTCTCCTGAAACTATATGTGGTCTGCGCGAATGGATAATTCTACGTTAATCTATTTGGTTATACTACACCAGCGGAAATTTAAATGTGTAGTGTCACTGAAAAACGATTTATAGATTAAAGAAAAATATCCAAGAATTGTACTTATTTTGTTTTAATAACAAATTCCAGTGTCCTTAACTTAACTCCTTACCTTTGTTGAATATCTAAAATTCATTTTCGGCCGAGTCGGAAATAAGCTAAGTGGGTCTATAAGAAAGGTCCTTATAAGGAACAAGTGTCTCCGTGATCTCCCGGTAACGGTGAGCACCAAGTACTCGCTATACCGCCCCAAACATAGAAATAACCGTTTGTAGGTAATTTATGACAACAATTTATAAAGAAAAACTTTCGGGGTTTAAAAGGGTAAACTTCCAATTTTGGGGAAAATTATAAGAAGCCCAATAACACTATGTGAGAGAGGCCCGTGGCTCAGTGGCTCAGTCCACAGAAAAATTGAGTGCATGAGTTTTCATTTGAAACCGTATGTGAGTTGTGGTTACTTGCTAACGGTCAAGGGGCAAATATGCGGGCAAATAGTCCCTTTCCTCCTAAGCTTGTCGACATCGCAATAAAAAGTGAAGCAATCTTGAGTGCGGCTTAGAACATCAATCAGCAAATCAATTCGTCGAATTAACACTGGCAAGCTTGATATGCTGAAAAATATATCAAATTGTCATTCTCATTTGGAAATTACAGCTAATTAAATTTTAAGTGTAACGCATACTCAACAATATGAGATAATACCAATAAATCATCAGTTATATGTACATAGCATAACACTATGAGATTTACTTCCGGTTGTATTGACATGACGTCACACTGCATTGGCATGACGCCACGCGGATCTTAAAGGATACATGCCAAGTTTTTTTTCACACCAAGCGGTGCTTTGTAACTGTAAATTGACTAAATATGTATTTAAAATATGCATATCTTCCGTCACCAATCGGAAACCTCCTCATGTTGAAGGGTTTAATACCGCCGTAGCGATGTTTGTTGCGTAACCCGATACCGCTGAACGTTGGTTCGTACCGAGTCAAACCACGAAAATGCGCACCAAGACGAAGGTATTAAAGTCGATTCTGCCCCGATAATTGAGAAAAATGAGGAAAAAGTGACCTGTTGAGGATTGCCGTTCCTTTCCCCTCCCCCGGGACAGAGTGGGAACTTTTAACCAATCAACGATAAGCTTTGGTCACGTGCGACGGTTGACCCAGATATTTTGAAGCAGAATGACATAATGTCACTATGGCTACGGCCTTGACAAGCTGGGTTGCTGGTGACGCTATCGTGGGAAATGTTGTTAAATCAACCCTTTGATGACTTTATACGTTCACGACAGCCCCGTTTTCAATACAAAGGGACAGAATATAACCACACTCACAACAGTATCAGGTTAAATCCTTTATTTTGTATGACAAGCAAAAGATCACTTCTTCCGGGGGAGGTAAACCTACCGGCCGGTATGTTGCACTACACACTCGATGTTGTTTGAAAAGTCATCTCTACTTAACATGTATATTTGCACACGGCACGTTCATACAGGAGGGGTAGAATTGACGTCATACTTGACATTTGGACGCTTTCGGCGTCTGCATTTTCAACCAATCATGAAGACGCTCCCAACAATGGTATTGTACAAATCAGATGTCAACTATGACGCCACGACGCTTAGCTATAGATGTATAGAAGTAGGGAGAAAATGCCTAGAATTTTGCAGGTTTTGTGCCGGAAATCTAATTTTCTTTTTGGCCGGGTTCGTACAGTATATGTTCTTAAACAAATTATCGCAAGCCCGATGACATCACATAGGTTAACACAAAGTTTTTGTGTACCTCAATTCACCATTTTGTTTACCAGTACTTGGCAATACGTACGTCACTTTTTGGGGAAAACACTGTTGAAAACAAAATGCTTTGCGCGTAAATTCCACGTGACGTCGTCAAATCTTTGGTCACTTGATTACAAAACAGAAGGCATTGTCTTAAACTTATCATTTATCCTTTAACGAATCCAAGTAACATTTATGAAAAATACTAGGAGGGAAAGAATCTTTGAAATATGTTTACGATATAAAAATCTTTCTCCTTGCTCAACCCATTTACCAATTAAATGAGAATATTTTAGAGGGTACTTGGTTTCACTCGGCACTTGCATTTTAAACCTTATTCCCCTGAACTAGGAGAATTCAAAAGAAAAATGGCCTCTTTATTTGATGAAAGTATATTTCACATTTTGATGGAAAGCGCCAATACAAACAAATCTCCCCGATGAAAGTATATGAATAATATTGGTTTAATGTCGTATTTGAGATAATTTCACTCAAATGACGGTATCCCAGAATTTGAGACATAACCTAAACTAAGTTTTTGGTTGCAAGTTGATCACAATAAAACTGTGAAAACCCATCACACAGGAACAAATTACAATACATTGTGGCCGTTTCTTTATTTCGTTATCAGGTAAATAGTTTTTGTATAAAATTTGGAAGCCTGAAACAGCTATGGTCTGTGAAATTATCATCGTAGTTTGTGCTTTTAAACTCAGCGAGAAATGAATTTCCATCCGACATAGCGTCTTTGGCAAACGTCAAATGGTCAGAGGTAAACCTTTCTGGGCGATCACAAAAATTGGTGACGTCATTCAAAGTTGTCGAATGAATCAACTTTCTGGAAACTGCTCTCCTACATGGGGTATTTCTATCAAACTCGTTGATAGGAGAACTCATTCTAGTGGGACTGTTCTTGTACATCACTGAAAATGAGTGACATTTCGCTGGGAGATGTTTGTGTTCTTTTTCAGTGCACTTGGGTGACGCACCTGAGGAAAATCCTAATTCATTAACCTTGATCCCTTGGTAAGAATGACGTCTTTTTATCCGTCGGTCGGTTATGTACTCCTTGTGGAACTCTTTTGAATATCGGAATGCTCTTTGACGGCATCTGCAAAATTGTGCATGTTAATTTTAGTTTATTCAGTCATTCTCACACAGAATGCAATACAACAGAGGTGATAAAGGGTTTTTTAATTCCGTTGATAAAAATAAGAAACCCTGATTCAGTTTCAACAGCTTTATCGACATATACACCTTCTCGGGCCAAGTTAAAATCTTCATGGCCACGATCCGTGTTTTACCTCGGCAAAACTACTACACTACATCCCAATAGTGTATTTCCTACCCATACAGAGTAACGGCCAATCAGAACTCGTTAAACAACAGCTCAAGGTGAACATATTGTCAAAGATGGCTGCCAGTCAAAACTTAATAGAGACAGCGAACTGCAAAGATATGCGATATTCACAAGGAAGCTGAAATTTGGTCAGTTCAATTTGGAAACTTTGAAATGTCAAACTTGAGTTTGGACAGTTTGTTTAAACGACAAAAACACTTGCTGCATCTCGTTCAGTTGTTTCCGAAAGACAAACGTCTCGCCAAAAATGGAACGTCTGTATTTCTTACCTTAAATTTAGTAACACATTTGACAGATACTAGCCCCTGGAGACTCCTGCCATTCTGTTCTTTATTTAAGTTATCGCAGTAGAGTCACCTGGGCTCAATCGTGCCCACGTGCTTACCTCCCTTTCGCTTCAGAACTCGCATGCGTTTGACATGTTATAGTTGATTTCTTATTTGTGCAGTTTCTTGGCTTCCCTAATTAAAGACGTAACTTGGTTTCGCTGCTGCTTGTAACTGTTGACATTAGCTATTGGCCGTTTATATAGTCCAGCAAGCATATACAATAATGTCATGTTTGATTTTGCAAGCTTTCCAATATGGCTTATGAGGACAGTTTTGTTTAAAAATAGCAGACCTTGCTAAACTTAGCAAATTCGATAATATCAAGGTGCTGTATACATTAATGTCGGTATTATCATCAATGTCACAGAGCAAAGAATAGGGCCGGGGTGTGTTTCGGATACCGGTCGTGCAACTTCCTTTATAATTTGGTTAAGATCAAAGCCGGTTATCACTCTTAGGTGCGATAACATTAAAATCGCCAGGCTAAGTTAAGATTTTCTTTAACGACACATACATTGAGATGGACAATGGAAAGGGGGAGAGTTTAGACATTAAGGCCATATAAATATTAAGATATTAAACTTCATGTGCAATGAGTAAGTTATATTATAGTAGGAAGCAAGAAGAACTTTTCTAGAATATGCGAAACTTAGTTTTATAACTTGTCCTGTGTTATTGAATGGTCCCTCCTAAGATTCGCAAAGTAAGCAATTGACTTGTAATTGCTGATTTCGTTTATTATATTTTCTTGGAGCTTAACTGGGCTTTCGATCAAAATGGAAAACATGGAATTCTCACCTTTTATCCTGGCTGCTAACTGGCGTCTTTGGTAAGCCCGATCTACTATCCTCTAGGGTAAGTTTCGTTATAGCGACCTTGGGTTTAGGCGTGGTAGGTAAAGCCGGTGGAGGGCCAAGCTTACCTCCAGTTGGGTTTTGGATCTCGGTATACTCCGCTTGTCCCATGCTCTAAGATAAATTCCTCCCGCAAGCCATGTATTCGTATATCCTAAGAGGGAGTTAATATGGTATACGCAATGTTGTTGTCAGACGGTGGTCTCGGTCCATTATTCAGACCTAAAAACGGTACGACAGAGCAGTTGTACCAGATGCGATGTTAAACAAAGCACAATTTTACCCAAATGCCTTTACAATTGCGTACCTTCCCCCTGTTACCAGGTGATATTCTATCCGCCCAGTCACAGGGTTTCGGATACAATGAAGTTATACCCAACTGTCATTTTAATCTGAGATGCACCCACCCCATTCCCTCCTGTTGAAACGCACCAGGGATCAGGGAATACGCATACAACTAACCCTGTCAGCTTAAATATTTTAAACAAATCCCCCCTCAGTCCCCCCTTTTTAAAACAATACCCACCTCCACACTTCTGAAAAGAATTATATGAACTTGTATGAGCCCAGCTACCTTTGTATTAACGCTGTCTGATAACACTACCCTTTAGTCCAAGACCCACTCTTTGAAACATGGGTCGGGTAGCCCTCTGTCTGCCATGTGCCCTCTTTTACCCATCGTTCCAGTTCATCCGTTACGCCATGGTCTTTTCACCTCAATAAAGTCCATGTCTTTGTGTTCAGGATCACAAGCTGTGCTTGACTCAGAAACACATTCCCTTTACAGACAATCATTTTAACAATTCGAACAAAAGGAATCTCAGCTGGAATGCAACATATTTCGCAATGGGAGACAGAATCACTTAAACAGTTGTCCGTTATATCACTCGACCGGTTCAATTACAATCCGTCTTACTAAGCCATACTTCCGTGTTTTTCTATTTATACAATCAATTGACCTTGCGGATCTAAACTTTGTTATTATTTTCAAATCGATAAAACAGCGGTTGATCGCCACTATCGGGAATGTATTACATCTATTACAGTTAAGGAACCTTTTCAATTTCAAACAGAAACGACGTTATTAGTTATCCAATAACATAATATCTCCCATTAGCTTGCCACCATTTCTGCATTACAAGATACAAAACTTCGAATAAATTGAACCAACTATCAATGACCATGTCAATATATGGAGAAAGTTGCTTTTGGGACGCATCATCAGGGAATTATGAGATAGTCTTTCAAACACAGATATAATTTCGTGATGATAAGACGACTTGCCTTTTTGTGAGAAATTAGATCATAGTAGAAGACCAAACAAATTGCACACATCCACGTGAAATTATCAAACGACAACATTAAGAAAATATTAATGAATTCTGATTTCTTAAAGTAGTTTTGAAAAATTATTATCGAACCAACAGAAACATATTTGACAGTGTCAAATCTCTCAATGGCATTTAGAAGGTTACAATAAGGTGAAGAATTACTTATGGATAACAGTGTCGCCAATAAACCACGAATCTGTTATCCATAAGTAATTTTTCTCCTTATATTTGACAGTGATCTTTGGAAATTAATTTATATTTCCATGCATCATATTGTTTGCATATTTTGTCATACGAAATTACAAATCATTGCGCGTTTTGTGTTTACTTCGTTTGTATTTAGATAACTTTGAAATAAGACTCTTGTAAAGCATGACCAATTATCAGCTTAGTAAAAATCAGTTTTATCAATCCTCGGTAAAACGCATTGTCTGTGAAATGCCACGTAAATAATATTTGCAACTGTAGGAATAATTATCTCATTAGCCGTAATCCTTGGCAGGTCCTTCGTGTAAATACAAGTTTATTTCTCCTATTTTTGATTTTCATTTTCTAATTTTAATCCGGATTTTATTAATGAAACACAGAAGCAGGTTGACTAATCCTTTATTTTATAAGCCTTTTGAAAGGTTTTACCGGCATGGTTGATTGTCGCATTTACACCAGCATGGTAAAATTCTACACCCTTTCTGCTCGCAGATTAACTGTTAAAATACCTCGTTTAATCTCTTCTGTTCAATTCAAACTTGTCAGGTCGACCCAAAGCCTGACATGGGGCGATAGCTTGAATATCAGTATATGGCAGTTAATCGGCCTGGAAGCCGTGGGGCAGGAACATTGGTGTCAGACAAGGCGACGTGCTGAGACCGATCTTCTATAAATGCATTTCTTCCTTTGACTCAGGCATACAGTCTCCTTCGACCTTCAGTGATTAAACATACTACCTGCAAAATGTCAACAAGGAAAGCATCTACCGAAACAGTGCATGTCGACTGTATTCCAGATTTATACAGAAGCATAAATGATAAGGAACACACTATCATGAAATGCAGCGGTAAAACATACAGCCCTAACGGACCACCACCTCCGATACCAAGGACCCCTAAACCTCAAGTAGCTATCACAAAATTTAATTTAGAAGAGTTTGAGATAGAAAACGAATTGGACAACTCCGTACAAGACAGGTTAGTTCACTGACTCACAATGGTTTTACTTTTTACATTTTGCTTTAAGAAACTTTCGGAAACATGCTGGTTTCTTTTATTTTATTTGCGGTTCTGTAGTTACTGTTACCCCCATCCCCATCGCCCTGCAACATAAATGTCGACATCTATCTTTTCGTACAGATTTCAATGAAAATAACTTTATTATTTTATTTCCTTTCAGATCATTACCAAAAATTGAGGAAAATGATTTACCGGAAATAACCCTGTTTGGACAAGACGGCAAAGAGCATAAGTTGAAAAGAAGTCATTCAGATTTCCTCAGCATTAATATCATGACTGTATTGAATACTTCATCAGACAAATCAGAAACAGTCCCAAAACACCAAAGGTTCCTGTCAACAACAAGCTTAAGAAGTACAAGTTCTCCACGGTTCGGTTTTGATCGGAATTCTCCTGTAAGACGAGCTAAGCACAGAAGATCTTGGCAGCCTATAAAAAGGGGGACAACTGATTGTCATTTCAAGAGAAGTTCGATTTCGTCTGAAATGAAATATTCCCTTAATATTTCTCCAGCTGCTCACGATAAGCGCATATTATCTGATATTTCTTTAAGGTCAATGGAATGAAATGACATTAAAATCATGTGGTTCAAATTGAGAACAGATATTTTAGCGATCCCTATGTTTTGAATTATAAGTCACACTGGTATTGGTGAAAAGTATTTATGTTTAATACTTAGAAACATTCTATTCCGGCTTGTAAAACAACTAACTTGCTATATTTATTTTAAAGTGCTAAATATTATATTTCATTGAAATGTCAATAAAAATCTAAATGTTTAAATGTGTTAATCTCTAATTCCTTTTTATTGTTTATGACTTTTTCTCACATGCAATTTTATATTATCTCCTGATCGGTAAAACAGGTTTTAACTAAGTATAAACAATAAGGGCTTCGAAAAATACTACTAATGTAAAAGAAAGTGTTGATCAAGCGCTAATTGATTGAAAGTGTTACACACTAAATGTTAGATTGATTCAATGATGAAGTATTTTCATGCCACCCATCAAATGAATTTACATACATGGTGTCGTCTTAGTTACATTTTAGTCGGAGTTCCTTTAAAACAAAAAAGTGTTATGAAGGATAAATTTCGACCGCCTAAAGTCGCAAAATGTCTATATTTTGGACTAAATGGGATTCAAACGTGCGACCCATTTGTGAAGGGTTAATGTTTTACGCACTAAGATACAGAGCCTAGAGATTTAAATGCAAAAGGTAATGAAGGAAAAAGTAAGCTTCGCACTTTGTGGTTTAGGAGGAAAAGGTTATCAAATTTAAATTCGGTTATTCAGAAAAATCTCGAAATTCAGTCCAGTCCAACTGGCAGGATATTGATTTCTTAAAATACCGCGGGGCTCCAGTGGGTTAGAGTGAGACTCCCACACAGGCTTTCCACCAATGCGGCGCGGGTTCAAATCGCACTCAGACCAAATAAAAATTGAAAAATTTCTGAGTGGATTTTTCACTCGGTCACCGTATGTGGAAAAGTTGCCAGGTACTCGCCGAAGGTTGGGGGTGTTCCTCCGGGCAATGAACCTGGTTTCCTCCCCCACTAAACCTGGCAACATATTTAGTGAAATAATATTGAGTGCGGCGTAAAACATCAATCAATCAATCTTATAATACACTAATTAAGCTTTATGGTTTTATGTCCAGTGGATTGTAGATAGAAACGTTTTCAAGTTCAAGTTTCAAACATGTGATAATTTGTTGATTTTCTTTGGTATAATTTCAAGCTTATAGAAAAAATAACCTCCATAAAGAACGAATCAGATGTTAGGTGAAGGTTTTAAAATCAACTAAGAAAACATGGAATTAAAAGTTAGAAAATGAAACAAAGGTTAGTGTGGATCTGTGACTGGGCATCGATCATTGTACAATATGTTTTTTTCAGTTGAATTTAATGTATTTTCAAATATGAGTTACACTCATTTTCCTTAATATAATCAAGAATTATGAATTAAACTAAAAACACGATTAGTTCGTTCAACGAGACGGTCAATAAACAGTTATTATTTCAATGAAAAAGTTTGAAATTTTCAATGAATGGAAAGTCAAGAAACGTGCCACATTTAAAACGTTATGGTGTCCTAAATAATGTACTAACTCATAGTACCAAACCAGTAGAGATGTGTTTTAATAAAACGCTGTATTTTTGTGTAGTGTGAGAAAAAGATTATCCAACCGAGGCACTCTCGCTTATTAATTTTCTTGAGTGATATTAAATCGTAACACACTGGCTCTCGTTAGGTAACAACAACGATATAAAAACAAGACAACAGGTTTTACTTTTAGATTGATTGTGTATAAAAACCATTGCAATGTTCATTGGACATGATGTTTATCGCGGTTAAATGTTTACTTGAGACTGTGTTATGTGTAAAAATCACTTAGAACATCAGTAATAATGAAAAGCAAATAAAACTCAATACATGTATACTAATTTAAACCTGAACGTTTTCTCCAATAAGCTTATGCAAACCTGTTTAACAAGTTGAAATTAGATCGTAATCGATTGATAAGTTCGATTTCATTGTTCTTAGGGTGGAAATAATGATTTCTAAAGATTGGGGGTGGTTGGAGGGACGGGGGGTATTAAGTTTATGTATTACATTCTCACAGCCTTATGTTTTTTGGCAGGTGGATTGCAGATAATATATTTTTAATTAAAACTTCAAAGACATGCTTTTATAATTGTGATTTAGACTTGATGGTAGAACAATGGCAGTTATTGGTAATAAATTAAGTCTAAATATTTCACTTTTACAAATTCCATTAACAATTAGTTATATTCCAGTTAAGTTTACTAATACTCATTTTGAGTTTATTTCAGAAAATTAAATCATAACACTGAGAAAATGAAACAAAGCATGGGCGGTCGTAGATGGTAAAACATCACAATTGTTGTTTTTGTTATTATTGTTTACATTAAATTATTGTAATTTTGTGTCTCCTTGTAAAAACTTGAAGTAATATTTACTTAAAGAAATAAAGAAATCAACCCCTTAATAATTATCTTCCAATGACTTATATACAGTTTTCTCGCACGTACTAACATATACTTCTGTACAAAGATATTGTATATATTGTGCTAAAACATCACAGTCGTTTCTTAATCGCTCAACGTAATAATTACTCACTAGTATGGCGTACTTCATTCATACGAATGGACGCATCAATAGGCTAAAACAATAGCCAGTTTTCTCGAAAGAACAATTTGATCATTACTTGGCTCCTGCAATAAATAACCTTTTCTCGATATAGTAAGAAAACCCCGTGTACATGCCTTCCAAAGCTGAAACAGTCGTTCAGTGTTCGCACAAACACTGATAAAATTTAACACTATCTTAATATATTTCTTTCTGTATAACAAGCAAAAGATAGACATGTATTTCAAACCTCAACTTTAATTTTGTTATCATTAAACAAGCTTCAGGAAGGCTGGTCGGAACGTTTGAAATAGGACCATAATGGTTCCAACAGTTTGATTCCATTGTTCTTTTAAGAAAATAATATTAAAAGATAGAAGCTGCTCTTGCTTTCATAATATACAGGTCAAACCTCATGTTTTCTGGCAGGTGGAATGCACTTACACTTTTTTAATTAAAATTTTAAAAACATGTTTTTATAGGCTTGATGACAAAACAATGGTACCTTATGATAACACATCAAATGTACATTCTTAACGTTTACAAAGAAAATAAAAATCCTTGACAACTTGTTTTTGCCAGATTAGATGACTGATACTCATTTTGTGATTAATCCAGAAAATTATAACATCGAATAGCGCTCATTAATAACTTTCAATGAATAACACACAGTTTTCTCGAAATGCAAAATATGATCTTACTAGATTTCGAGATTTCGAGATGGAACAGTACATTAAAAATCTTCAATACAAACAGAGTCTTGTCTTAGCCAGATTTAGATTATCCAATCATTGCCTTCCAATTGAAACTGGTCGATATACAAATACTCCTCGCGAAGGACGAATTTGTAAACTCTGTAACCAAAGCAAAGTATGTGACGAGTTTCATTTTGTTGTAGAATGTAATCTTTTGCATGATTTAAGAGAAATGTACATTCCACCTTATTATGTAAGATTTAAAGATCTAAATGATTTTAAACTGTTGTTAAATGGAAGTAAATCAACTCTGTGTAAATTTGTCAAGTTTATAAAGCAAGGACTATCACGATATATTTCATGTACCAAATAATTGTATGACGTATGTCTGACAACCGCCATGTTGACCTGTTACTATACATACTACCTAATGTACCTCTGTTACCACCTGACGTGGTTTGAGCGAAATAAATGAACTTGAACTAAATTTCTTTCTGCATATAAAACAAAACCTAGATATGCACTTTCAATTTTAGAACTAAACTTCTTTTTACATAAGCTTCGAGATGTATAATTGGACACTTGAAATAGGAGCATAATCGTTTTAACAATTGAATTACATTGATTTTTTTCCTGGAAAATGAGATTTTAAGATCGGAGGTTGTATTGAGTTCACACATTACACATAAAAGGCCTTATCTTTTATTGGAAAGTGATATGTTAAATCAAACTCTGAATTAAAATTTCGAAGACCCGCTTTTAAAATTGAGACAAAACAATGGTAGTTATTTCAAAAACATAAGTTCATATAGACAGATATATATACCATTAGATTAGATGAGTAAAACACATTCAGAATAAACCAAAGCACAGATTACTTGGCATAAAAAAGAACACTTTCTTGATATAATATTTTAGCCTTATCTGAATATAATGCATTTTAAATCAGAATAGATTAGTACCCTAGAAAAACAAAATTTCACATATTTCATGCAGTGACTTTTAAAGTTTATGACTAACCCACTTCTGTATATTTAAAAGGGCGAAGTTCCAATATCGGCACGAACATCGCTGTCGAGCTGGCTTTTATAGCAGTATTTTCTTCTTTTTTTTTTGGAGGTGGGGGGGGGGAGGGTTACACTTTCTTGAAAAATGGCCAAATTCTTCAACCGATTTCCGTTACGGGAATCAAACCCGGTTACAGAGTATGGCACCTATCACAATCACTAAATGCTGGCTGTCTTATTCATTCAGCCAACCGGCTCCCCTGGCTTTTAGATGACAACTAAATATAACAAGTATTAATCAATAATGTTTTAATCATAACAATCATATGTCATCTTTGAAATTCAGTTTGAAATTAAATGCAAGTCAATTTATCACTTTTACGGTTTCACGTTCCAAATTTAATCCGGGATTTGCTAGACAAGGATATCTAATCACTAATCAATTATTTTATTGCACTTCGGCGGATTCCGATAGCAGGGTTAAGTGTCCCCATTACACCAACATGCTAAAATTATAATGTTTCTTTTAGTAACAGATTAAGTGTTGAGGTAAACCATTGATCTGTTCTGTTATGTCAGATGAATCTAAAGCCTGACATGGGGCGATAGCTTGAATATCGGTGTATGGCATTTGATCGGTCTGGAAGCCGTGGGGCAGGATCATTGGTGTCAGACAAGGCGACGTGCTGAGACGGATCCTCTATAAATATATGTTATATTTTGGTACATTCTCATTCTAGGACAATATCAAACACAAATATGGCCACCGAAGTAACTACTACATTTTTTCAAGACAGTTTTCGGGATTTCTACAGAAACACTCGTGGTAA
Organism: Lepidochitona cinerea; assembly: GCA_963971465.1. Taxonomy (NCBI): domain Eukaryota; kingdom Metazoa; phylum Mollusca; class Polyplacophora; order Chitonida; family Tonicellidae; genus Lepidochitona; species Lepidochitona cinerea. The sequence goes on along the minus strand of OZ020563.1, from coordinate 25,204,426 downwards.
TCGAAATAATACATTGGAAGACGATGACAAATGCAGCAGCCCTAATGGGCCACCACCTCCCATACCAAGGACACCTAAACCTCAAATAGCTGTCACAAAGTTAGACCTAAACATTAAATTAGAAAATGAACTTTATACACCAATGATAGACAGGTTAGTTCTTTATTTTGGCAGTTTATTTTTAAGCAAAACGATAATTGAATCTCTCAAAATAAGTCAAAATCAATTTGTGGTTCTAAAGTTATCATGTTGTTTTTCCCTGAAATGCAATCTTTATGCTGTTTTCATTTCAGATCAATACCAAGAATTGAGGAAAATGATTTACCGGAAATAACCCTGTTTGAACAAAACATCAAAAACCAGATGTTAAAAAGAAGCCATTCAGATTTCCTCAGCATCAATTCTATGTGTTTATTGAATACTTCATCAGACAAAACAGAAACAGTCCCAAAACAGCAAAGGTTCCTGTCGACAACAAGCTTAAGAAGTACAACTTCTCCACGGTTCGGTTTTGATCGTAATTCTCCCGTAAGACGAGCTAAGCACAGAAGATCTTGGCAGCCTATAAAAAGGGGGACAACTGATTGTCATTTCAAGAGAAGTTCGATTTCGTCTGGAATGAAATATTCCTTTAATATGTCTCCAGCTGCTCACGATGAGCGCATATTATCTGATATTTCCCTAAGGTCAATAGAATGAAATGACATTAAATTCATGAGGTTCAAATTAAGAACAGATATTTTAGCGATCTCCATGTTTTGAATAATAAGTCACACTGGTATTGGTGAAAAGTATTTATGTTTAATACTTAGAAACATTATATTCCGGTTTGTAAAATAACTAACTTGCTATATTTATTTTAAAGTGCTAAATATTCTATTTTATTGAAATGTCAATAAAAATCTAAATGTATAAATTTGTTGATCTCTAATTCCTTTTTATTGTTTACGACTTTTTCTCATATGCAATTTTATATTATTTCCCGATCGGTAAAACAGGTTTTAAGTAAGTATAAACAATAAGGGCTTCGAAAAATACTACTAATGTAAAAGAAAGTGTTGTTCAAGCGCTGATTGGTTGAAAGTGTTACACACTAAATGCTAGATTGATTCAATGATGAAGTATTTTCATGCCACCCATCCAATGAATTTACATACATTTATCGTCTTAATTAAATTTTTGTCGGGGTTCCTTTATAACAAAAAAGGTGTTATGAAGGATAAATTTCGACCGCCTGAAGGCGCAAAATGTCTATATTTTTGACTAAATGAGATTCAAACGTGCGACCCATTTGTGAAGGGTTAATGTTTCACGCACTAAGATACATCGCCTAGAGATTTAAATGCAAAAGGTAATGAAGAAAAAGTAAGCTTCGCACTTTGTGGTTTAGGAGGAAAATGTTATCAAATTTAAATTCGGTTATTCAGAAAAATCTTGTACCATCAACTCTAAATTCATTTGCTTAAGGAGGACTTAACAGGGTCCCGCCCTTTTTATGACAAAGCATTTATCTTTTGGACAGCTGGACGCCATTGTTAATCCCGGAAAATAAGATTAAAAACTGGTAGGATATTGATTTCTTATAATACCGCGGGGCTTCGGTGGTCCAGTGGGTTAGAGTGAGACTCCCACACAGGCTTTCCATCGATGCGGCGCGGGTTCGAATCACACTCAGACCAAACGAAAATTGAAAAAGTTTCTGAGTGGATTTTTCACTCGGTCGCCGTATGTGGAAAAGTTGCCAGGTACTCGCCGAAGATCGGGGGTTTCCTCCGGACAATAAGCCTGGTTTCCTCCCCCACTAGACCTGGCAACGCCGCCATATTTAGTGAAATAAGTGAGTGCGACTTAAAAAACATCAATCAATCGATCACTCTTATATTACACTAATTAAGCTTTATGGTTTTATGTCCAGTGGAATGTAGATAGAAACGTTTTTATTAAAACTTCAAACATGTGATAATTTGTTGATTTTCTTTGGTATAATTTCAAGCTTATAGAAAAAATAAACTCCATCAAGAACGAATCAGATGTTAGGTGAAGGTTTTAAAATCAACTAAGAAAACATGGAATTAAAAGTTAGAAAATGAAACAAAGGATAGTGTGGGTCTGTGACTGGGCATCGATCAATGTACAATATTTTTTTTCAGTTGAATTAAATGTATTTTCAAATATGAGTTACACCCATTTTCCTTAATATAATCAATTTGTTTGGTCTTTTCATAAAGATTCGAATAAAGTAGTTATTTCCAGGCCGCTATCAATAGTTGAAGATAAGATTACAAAACACCCAAAGCCTTTTGAATTGTGCAAAACTTGGAATGGTATTCCTTCTTTTATTGCAAAAATACCGAATACTGTCTGTTTTTATCATCAACATATTTTTAATCTTTGCAACAAGTATGAATTTAACTAAAAACACCATTAGTTCGTTCAACGAGACGGTCAATAAACAGTTATTATTTCCATGAAAATGATTGAAATTTTCAATGAATGGAAAGTCAAGAAACGTGCCACATTTGAAAAGTTATTCTGTCCTAAATAATGTACTAACTCATGGTATCAAACTAGTGGAGCTGTGTTTTTAATAAAACGCTGTATTTGTTGTGTAGTGTGAGAAAAAGATTATCCAACCCGAGTCACTATCGCTTATTAATTTTCTTGAGTGATATTAATCGTAACACACTGGCTCTCGTTGGGTAACCTCTATATAAAAATGAGACAAGAGGTTTTACTTTTAGTTTGATTGTGTATAAAAACCATTACAATGTTCATTGGACATGATGTTTATCGGGGTTAAATGTTTACTTGAGACTGTGTTATGTGTAAAAATCACTTAGAACATCAGTAATAATGAAAAGCAAATAAAACTCAATACATGTATACTAATTTAAACCTGAACGTTTTCTGCAATAAGCTTATGCAAACATGTTTAACAAGTTGAAATTAGATCGTAATCGATCGAACAGTTTGATTTCATTGTTCTTAGTGTGGAAATAATGATTTCTAAAGATTGGGGTGGTTGGAGGGGAGGGGGGTGGGGGTATTAAGTTTATATATTACATTCTCACAGCCTTATGTTTTACTGGCAGGTGTATTGCAATTAATATATTTTTTAAATGAAAACTTCAAAGACATGCTTTTATAATTGTGATTTAGACTTGATAGTAAAACAATGGCAGTTATTGCTAATACATTAAGTTAAAATATTTCACTTTTACAAAATCCATTAACAATTAGTTATATTCCAGATTAGATTAGTAATACTCATTTTGAGTTTATTTCAGAAAATTAAATCATAACACTGAGAAATGAAACAAATCACGGAACGTCCACGTGTGATCGTAGATGGTTAAAAAAAATCACCTTTGTTGTTATTGTTTTTTATTATTGTTTACATTAAATTATTGTAATTTTGTGTCTCGTAAAAACTTGAAGCAAGAAGTAATATTTACTTAAAGAAATAAAGAAATCAACCCCTTAATTAATATCTTCCAGTGACTTATATACAGTTTTCTCGCACGTACTAACATATACTTCTGTACAAAGATATTCTATATATTGTGCTAATACATCACAGTCGTTTCTTAATCGCTCAAGGTAATAATTACTCACTAGTATGGCGTACATCATTCATACGAATGGACGCATCAATAAGCTAAAACAACAACCAGTTTTCTCGAAAGAACAAATCATCGTTTCTTGGCTCCTGCAATGAATAACCTTTTCTCGATATAGTAAGAAAACCCCGTGTACATGCCCTCCAAAGTCCAAACAGTCGGTCAGTGTTCGCGCATACACTGATAATATGCAATATTATCTTAATATATTTCTTTCTGTATAAAAAGCAAAAGATAGACATGTATTTCAAACCTCAGCTTTAATTTTGTTATCATTAAACAAGCTTTAGGAAGCCTGGTTGGAACGTTTGAAATAGGACCATAATGGTTCCAACAGTTTGATTCCATTGTTCTTTCAAGAAAATAATATTAAAAGATAGAAGGTCAAGCTTCATGTTTTCTGGCAGGTGCAATGCACATACACTTTTTTAATTAAAACTTCAAACACATGTTTTTATAGGCTTGATGACAAAACAATGGTAGCTAATGATAACACATCAAATGTACATTCTTAACGTTTACAAAGAAAATAAAATTCCTTGACAACTTGTTTTGACAGATTAGATGACTAATACGCATTTTGTGATTAACCCAGAAAATTATAACATTTAGGAGCGCCCATTAATAACTTTCAATAAATAACATACAATTTTCTTGAAATGCAAGAGCATCTTTCTTAGTTCGTCGCATATTTTAGATAAAGCTAGAAACAACCCGAGTCTTCAAAAATCCAAACAGTCATTCAGTGTTTGAATAAACCCCGACAATATACAATATGATCCTACTAGATTTCTTTCTGCATAGAAACCAAAACCTAGATATGCATTTTAAATTTTAGAACTAAACTTCTTTTTACATAAGCTTCGAGATGTATAATTTGACACTTGAAATAGGAGCATAATTGTTAAAACAATTGGATTACATTGATTTTATCCTGGAGAATGAGATTGTAAGATCGGAGGTGGTATTGAGTTCACACAATACACATAAAATGCCTTATCTTTTTTGAAAAGTGAAATGTTATATCAAACTCTGAATTAAAGTTTCGAAGACCCGCTTTTATAATTGAGACAAAACAATGGCAGTGACTTCAAAAACATAAGTTCATATAGACAGGTCTATATACCATCGGATTAGATGACTAAAACACATTTAGAATAAACCAAAGCACAGATTACTTGGCATAAAAAAGAACACTTTCTTCATGTAATGTTTTAGCCTTTTCTGGATATAGTGTGTTTAAAATCAGAATAGATTAGTACTCTAGAAAAACAAAATGGCACACATTTTATGCAGTGACTTTTAAAGTTTATGACTAACCCACTTCTGTATATTTAAAAGGGCGAAGTTCCAATGTCGGTACTAACTTCGCTGTCAAGCTGGCTTTTATAGCAGTATTTTCTTCTTCTTTTTTGGAGGTGGGGGGGGGGGGGATTACACTTTCTTGAAAAATGGCCAAATTCTTCTACCGATTTTCATAACGGGAATCAAACCCGGTTCCAGGGTATGGCACCTATCACAATCAGTACACGCTGGCTGTCTTATTCATTCAACCAACCGGCCTCCTCTGGCGCTTAGTTGTCAACTAAATATAACAAGTATTAATAAATAATGTTTTAAACTTTTAATCATAACGTATAATCTTTGACATTCAGTACAAGTAAATGCAAGTCAATTTATCACTTTTAAGGTTTCACGTTCCATATTTAATCCGGAATTTGCTAGACAAGGATATCTAATCACTAATCAATTATTTTATTGCACTTCGGCGGATTCCGATAGCAGGGTTAAGTGTCCCCATTACACTAGCATGTTCAAATTATAATGTTTCTTTCTATAACAGATTAAGTGTTGAGGTAATTCAATTGATTTGTTCTGTTATATTTACCAACTTGTCAGGAAAATCTTAAGCTTAACTTGGGGGCGATAGCTTGAATATCGGTGTATGGCATTTGATCGGTCTGGAAGCCGTGGGGCAGGATCATTGGTGTCAGACAAGGCGACGTGCTGAGACGGATCCTCTATAAATATATGTTATATTTTGGTACATTCTCATTCTGGGACAATATCAAGCACAAATATGGCCACCGAAGTAACTACTACATTTTTTCAAGACAGTTTTAGGGATTTCTACAGAAACACTCGTGGTAATCGAAATAATACAATGAAAGACGATGACAAATGCAGCAGCCCTAATGGGCCACCACCTCCCATACCAAGAACACCTAAACCTCAAATAGCTGTCACAAAGTTAGACCTAAACATTGAGTTAGAAAATGAACTTTATACACCAATGATAGACAGGTTAGTTCTTTATTTTGGCAGTTTCCTTTTAAGCAAAACGATAATTGAATCTCTCAAAATAAGTCAAAATCAATTTGTGGTTCTAAAGTTATTCATGTTGTTTTTCCCTGAAATGCAATCTTTATGTTGTTTTCATTTTAGATCAATATCAAGAAATGAGGAAAATAATTTACCGGAAATAACCCTATTTGGACAAGACGGCAAAGAACATAAGTTGAAAAGAAGTCATTCAGATTTCCTCAGCATTAATATCACGAGTGTATTGAATACTTCATCAGACAAATCAGAAACAGTCCCAAAACACCAAAAGTTCCTGTCAACAACAAGCTTAAGAAGTACAAGTTCTCCACGGTTCGGTTTTGATCGGAATTCTCCTGTAAGACGAGCTAAGCACAGGAGATCTTGGCAGCCTATAAAAAGGGGGACAACTGATTATCATTTCAAGAGAAGTTCGATTTTGTCTGAAATGAAATATTCCCTTGATATGTCTCCAGTTGCTCACGACAAGCGCATATTATCTGATATTTCCTTAAGATCAATGGAATGAAATGTGGCTCAAATTAAGAACAGATATTTTAACGATCCCTATGTTTTGAATAATAAGTCACACTGGTATTGGTGAAATGTATTTATGTTTAATATTCAGAAACATTCTATTCCGGCTTGTAAAACAACTAACTTGCTATATTTATTTTAAAGTGCTAAATATTCTATTTTATTGAAATGTCAATAAATGTGTAAATGTATAAATGTGTTAATCTCTAATTCCTTTTTATTGTCTATGACTTTTTGCAATTTTATATTATCTCCTGATCGGTAAAACAGGTTTTAACTAAGTATAAACAATAAGGGCTTCGAAAAATACTACTAATGTATAAGAAAGTGTTGTTCAAGCGCTGATTGGTTGAAAGTGTTACACACTAAATGCTAGATTGATTCAATGATGAAGTATTTTCATGCCACCCATCCAATGAATTTACATATATGGTGTCGTCTTAATTAAATTTTAATGGGGGTTCCTTTATAACAAAAAGGTGTTATGAAGGATAAATTTCGAGCGTCTGAAGTTGCAAAATGTCTATATTTTGGACTAAATGAGATTCAAACCTGCGACCCATTTGTGAAGGGTTAATGTTTCACGCACTAAGATACAGAGTCTAGAGATTTAAATGCAAAAGGTAATGAAGAAAAAGTAAGCTACGCACTTTGTGGTTTAGGAGGAAAATGTTATCAAATTTAAATTCGGTTATTCAGAAAAATCTTGTACCATCAACTCTAAATTAATTTGCTTAAGGAGGACTTAACAGGGTCCCACCCTTTTTATGACAAAGCATTTATCTTTTGGACAGCTGGACGCCATTGTTAATCGAGGAAAATAAGATTAAAAACTGGTAGGATATTGATTTCTTATAATACCGCGGGGCTTCGGTGGTCCAATGGGTTAGAGTGAGACTCCCACACAGGCTTTCCATCGATGCGGCGCGGGTTCGAATCACACTCAGACCAAACGAAAATTGAAAAAGTTTCTGAGTGGATTTTTCACTCGGTCGCCGTATGTGGAAAAGTTGCCAGGTACTCGCCGAAGATCGGGGGTTTCCTCCGGACAATAAGCCTGGTTTCCTCCCCCACTAGACCTGGCAACGCCACCATATTTAGTGAAATAATCTTGAGTGCGACTTAAAAACATCAATCAATCGATCACTCTTATATTACACTAATTAAGCTTTATGGTTTTATGTCCAGTGGAATGTAGATAGAAACGTTTTCATTAAGACCTCAAACATGTGATAATCTGTTGATTTTCTATGGTATAATTTCAAGCTTATAGAAAAAATAACCTCCATAAAGAACGAATCAGATGTTAGATGAAGGTTTTAAAATCAACTAAGAAAACATGGAATTAAAAGTTAGAAAATTAAACAAAGGATAGTGTGGGTCTGTGACTGGGCATCGATCAATATACAATATATTTTTTCAGTTGAATTAAATGTATTTTCAAATATGAGTTACACCCATTTTCCTTAATATAATCCATTTGTTTGGTCTTTTCATAAAGATTCGAATAAAGTAGTTATTTCCAGGCCGCTATCAATAGTTGAAGAAAAGATTATAAAACACCCAAAGCTTTTTGAATTGTGCAAAACTTGGAATGGTATTCCTTCTTTTATTGCAAAAATACCGAATACTGTCTGTTTTTATCATCAACATATTTTTAATCTTTGCAACAAGTATGAATTTAACTAAAAACACCATTAGTTCGTTCAACGACACGGTCAATAAATAGTTATTATTTCGATGAAAATGTTTGACATTTTCAATGAATGGAAAGTCAAGAAACGTGCCACATTTAAAAAGTTATTGTGTCTTAAATAATGTAATAACTCATATATCAAACCAGTAGAGCTGTGTTTTTAATAAAACGCTGTATTTGTTGTGTAGTGTGAGAAAAAGATTAACCAACCCGAGTCACTATCGCTTATTAATTTTCCAGAGTGATATTCATCGTAACACACTGGCTCTCATTAGGTAACCTCTATATAAAAATGAGACAAGAGGTTTTACTTTTAGTTTGATTGTGTATAAAAACCATTACATTGGACATGATGTTTATCGGGGTTAAATGTTTACTTGAGACTGTGTTATGTGTAAAAATCACTTAGAACATCAGTAATAATGAAAAGCAAATAAAACTCAATACATGTATATTAATTTAAACCTGAACGTTTTCTGCAATAAGCTTATGCAAACATGTTTAACAAGTTGAAATTAGATCGTAATCGATTGAAAAGTTCGATTTCATTGTTCTTAGGGTGGAAATAATGGTTTCTAAAGATTGGGGTGGTTGGAGGGGGTGGGGGTGGCGGAGGGTATTGAGTTTATATATTACATTCATACAGCCTTATGGTTTACTGGCAGGTGGAATGCAAATAATATATTTTTAATTAAAACTTATGTGTAAAAATCACTTAGAACATCAGTAATAATGAAAAGCAAATAAAACTCAATACATGTATACTAATTTAAACCTGAACGTTTTCTGCAATAAGCTTATGCAAACCTGTTTAACAAGTTGAAATTAGATCGTAATCGATTGAAAAGTTCGATTTCATAGTTCTTAGGGTGGAAATAATGATTTCTAAAGATTGGGGTGGTTGGAGGGGAGGGGGGTGGGGGTATTAAGTTTATGTATTACATTCTCACAGCCTTATGTTTTACTGGCAGGTGTATTGCAATTAACATATTTTTTAAATGAAAACTTCAAAGACATGCTTTTATAATTGTGATTTAGACTTGATAGTAAAACAATGGCAGTTATTGCTAATACATTAAGTTAAAATATTTCACTTTTACAAAATCCATTAACAATTAGTTATATTCCAGATTAGATTACTAATACTCATTTTGAGTTTATTCCAGAAAATTATAACACTGAGAAATGAAACAAAGCATGGAACGTCCACGGGTGATCGTAGATGGTAAAAAATCACCTTTGTTGTTTTGATATTATTGTTTACATTAAATCATTGTAATTTTGTGTCTCCTTGTAAAAACTTGAAGCAAAAGCAGAATTTACGTAAAAAAATAAACAACCCCTCCGTTAAAAGCTTTCAATGACATATGCAGTTTTCTGGCATGTACTAACATTTACTCTTGTATACAGATTTTCTATATATTGTGACAAGACATCACAGTCGTTTCTTAGTCGCTCAGTGTAATAATTACTCACTAGTATGGCGTACATCATTCATACGAATGGACGCGCCAATAAGGTAAAACAACAACCAGTTTTCTCGAAAGAACAAATCATCGTTACTTGGCCCCTGCAATAAATAACCTTTTCTCGATATGGTAAGAAAACCCCGTGTACATGCCTTCCAAAGTTTAAACAGTCGGTCAATGTTCACGCAAACACTGATAATATTCAATACTATCTTAATATATTTCTTTCTGTATAAAAAGCAAAAGATAGACATGTATTTCAAACCTCAACTTCAATTTTGTTATTATTAAACAAGCTTTAGAAAGCCTGGTCGGAACGTTTGAAATAGGACCATAATGGTTCCAACAGCATGATTCCATTGTTCTTTTAAGAAAATAACATTAAAAGATAGAAGTTGTTATCGGGTTCATAATAAACAGGTCAAGCCTCGCGTTTTCTGGCAGGTGGAATGCACATACACTTTCTTTATTAAAACTTCAAACACATGTTTTTATAGGCTTGATGACAAAACAATGGTAGCTAATGAGAACACAGCAAATGTACATTCTTATCGTTTACAAGGAAAATAAAATTCCTTGACAACAAAAACCTAGATATGCACTTTCAATTTTAGAACTAAACTTCTTTTTACATAAGCTTCGAGATGTATAATGGAACACTTGAAATAGGAGCATAATCATTTAAACACTGGATTACATTGATTTTTTCCTGGAAAATGAGATTGTAAGATCGGAGGTGGTATTGAGTTCACACAATACACATAAAAAGTCTTATGTTTTACTGGAAAGTGATATGTTATATTAAATTCTTAAAGTGGCATGAGTTGCGAAAATTCAAAAAGTTTTCATAATTTCGGACCGCCACGACAGTAAAAGGCTTTGGAGGCCATCGAAAAATTAAATGATGGGCGTTGGAATGAGGAAAATCCATACAGTATATGGCCTGTACGAACGGAAAACGTGTTCGAAAAGTAAACAAAATTTAGATAACCGGGACGACCATTCATTCATTCTAAGCCAAAGTTAGTTCAAAACAATACTTTATCCTATATTTTCGAGACCAGAAACACTAAAAAGCTTATGCATTGTACGTCTTGAGAAAAATAGCCAAAAATTTCAACATTCTGTTTAAACCTCAAAATATCAACATTTTGGCAGATCATGTCACTTTAATTAAATTTCGAAGACCCGCTTTTATAATTGAGACAAAACAATGGCGGTGACTTCCAAAACATAACTTCATATAGACAGATATATATACCATTAGATTAGATGATTAATTTACATTCAGAATAAACCAAACCATAGATTACTTGGCATAAAAAAGAACACTTTCTTGATGTAATGTTTTAGCCTTTTCTGGATATAGTGCATTTTAAATCAGAATAGATTAGTACCCTAGAAAAACAAAATTTCACATATTTTATGCAGTGACCTTTAAAGTTTATGACTAACCCACTTGTGTATATCTTAAAGGGCGAAGTTCCAATATCGGTACTTGCTGTCTTTTTTTTTTTTTTTTTTGGAGGGGGGGGGGGGGGGGGGGGTTACACTTTCTTGAAAAAAGGCCAAATTCATCTACCGATTTTCGTAACGGGAATCAAACCCGGTCCCAGAGTATGGCACCTATCACAATCACTAAATGCTGGCTGTCTTATTCATTCAACCAACCGGCCTCCCCTGGCTTTTAGATGTCAACTAAATATAACAAGTATTAATAAATAATGTTTTAAACTTTAATCATAACGTATAATCTTTGAAATTCAGTTTGAAAGTAAATGCAAGTCAATTTATCAATTTTAAGGTTTCACGTTCCAATTTTAATCCTGGATTTGCTAGACAAGGATAGCTATTCAATAATCAATTATTTTATTGAACTTCGACGGATTCCGATAGCAGGGTTAAGTGTCTCCGTTACACCAGCATGCTAAAATTATATTTTCTTTCTGTAACAGATTAAGTGTTGAGGTAAACCCATTGATCTGTTCTGTTATGTCAGATGAATCTAAAGCTTGGCATGGGGGCGATAGCTTGAATATCGGTGTATGGCATTTGATCGGCCTGGAAGCCGTGGGGCAGGAACATAGGTGTCAGACAAGGCGACGTGCTGAGACGGATCTTCCATAAATATATGTTATATTTTGATACATCCTCATTCTAGGACAATATCAAGCACAAATATGGCCACCGAAGTAACTACTACATTTTTTCAAGATAGAAATACTCGTGGTAATCGAAATAATACATTGAAAGACGATGACAAATGCAGCAGCCCTAACGGGCCACCACCTCCCATACCAAGGACACCTAAACCTCAAGTAGCTGTCACAAAGTTAGACGTAAACATTGAATTAGAAAACGAACATTATACACCAATGACAGAAAGGTTAGTTCTTTATTTGACAGTTGTTTTGTTTCTTTTTAAGCGAATCAATAATATAATCTCTAAAAACAAATAACCAACATCTGTTATTTAATAAGCGGCTCTAACCATATCATTTTCTTTTCCCATGAAATATAATCTCCGATTTCTTTTTTTCATTTTAGATCCCTATCAGGAATTAGAGAAAGTAATATCCCGGGAATAAATAGATCTTTTCAAGTAGTCTAAGAACATAGGTTGAAGAGGAGTTATTCAGATATCTTCAGCAATAAAACTTCATGTTTATTGAATTGTTCTTCAGACAAAACAGAAACAGTCTCAAAACACAAAAGATTCATCTCAACAGCAAGTTTAACAAGTACAAGTTCTCCACGATTCGGCTTTGATCGAAATTCTCCAGTAAGGCGTGCTAAGCACAGGAGATCTTGGCAGCCTATAAAAGGGGAGGTAACTGATGACCATAACAAGAGGAATTCGATATCATCTGAAATAAAATATACCATTGAACTGTCCCCAGCTGTTTATGACAAACGAATCTTATCCGATATTTCCCTTAGATCAATGGAATGAAATGACATAAAATTCAACCGAAAAATATACACGTCTCGAAAATCAAAAATACTGTTCACATAAATAATACTGGGTGTTTTTTCTGTATTTTTCCCAGACGAAAAGATTCATGAAACTTTTTGGAGAGTAAGCTACAGAGAAAAAGGCCTGAAATGACGGCAATCCAAGACTTAAGTTAAGAACGCTGATCGTTGTTGTTGTTGTAATCGGGCGTCGGGTCTTTGTATGCTTTTCTTCTCCATTGCTACATTCTAAACCTTGCTGAACATGTATAATTTGCCCTATATTTAATTTTAGTGGTTTTGCTTGTAGCAAGTTCCTGTAAATTGTATTTCTTAACAAATGTGAGAACGACAAAGGTGGCTATTGGGCTTTATGAACACACAGATACCATGTCACTGTGTTGGTTTCACGTCTGATTAATAACATAGGGAATTTTCATTCAAGAAGACAAGAACAATATATCGCAATTTATCCACAGTACTAATGACGTGTGCTTTCAATAACCTAATTCCATGCTATAAATTTGTTTTATATTTAATCAAAGTGCTAAATATTCTATACTATATATATGTCAATAAAAGTGTAATTGTATAAATGTGTTTAGTTCTTAAATAGAAATACCCCTTTATTGTATACCAATCTAAGTCCAGGACCACATTCATCATACTTGGTTGAGAATTTGGGTCTAATCAATGTGCTTGGAATGGAGGTAACGTGGTATTTGATTTGCATCGAATGCCGCCATTAATAGGAGATGGTGCAATTTCTATCCAGATAGCTTCAACTATCAATGGCGGTAAACCAGCCAATGAGACGTGTCTATTCCACGCTTATAGTTCATTTGGTCTAATACTCCGCCATGTTGCTTAAAGGGGCATGAGCTGCCAAAATGTTAATATTTTGACATTAAAACAGAATGTTGAAATTATTGGCTATTTTTCTTAAGACGTATGATTCAGAAGCTTTTTAGTGCTTCTAGTCTCGAAAATGTACGATAAAATACTGTTTTGAACTAACTTTGGCTTAGAATGAATGAATGGTCGTCCCGGTTATTTAAATTTTGTTTACTTTTCGAACACATTTTCGGCTCGTACATACCACATACTGTATGGATTTTCCTCTTCCCAACGCCAATCATTTAGTTTTTCGATAACCTTCAAAGCATCCTACTGTCGTGACGATCAGTAATTATGAAAAAAGTGTGAATTTTGGCAGCTCATGCCTCTTTAATATCTTCAGGGTTTATTCTCTGTAGCATTCGCTAAAAGTCAAGGTATTTTGTGACAGTTAATCATTTTTAACAAATTTATTAACCACATATTATCCGAAAACAAAATGTAGGATGCCAATATTGAGTTGACAAGAATCCGAATCCTTTGGTACATACACATGGCGAGAGGATCTCTCAAGTTTCTCAATAGTTTCTTATCCTTTGGTACATACACATGGCGCGAGGATCTCTCAAGTTTCTCAATAGTTTCTTATCCTTTGGTACATACACATGGCGCGAGGATCTCTCAAGTTTCTCAACAGTTTCTTATCCTTTGGTACATACACATGGCGCGAGGATTTCTCAAGTTTCTCAATAGTTTATCATCCTTTGGTACATACACATGGCGCGAGGATCTTTCAAGTTTCTCAATAGTTTCTTATCCTTTGGTACATACACATGGCGCGAGGATCTCTCAAGTTTCTCAATAGTTTCTTATCCTTTGGTACATACACATGGCGCGATGATCTCTCAAGTTTCTCAATAGTTTCTTATCCTTTGGTACATACACATGGCGCGAGGATTTCTCAAGTTTCTCAATAGTTTCTTATCCTTTGGTACATACACAGTTTCTCAATAGTTTCTTATCCTTTGGTACATACACATGGCGCGATGATCTCTCAAGATTCTCAATAGTTTCTTATCCTTTGTTACGTACACATGGCGCGAGGATCTCTCAAGTTTCTCAATAGTTTCTTATCCTTTGGTACATACACATGGCGCGAGGATCTCTCAAGTTTCTCAATAGTTTCTTATCCTTTGGTACATACACATGGCGCGAGGATCTCTCAAGTTTCTCAATAGTTTCTTATCCTTTGGTACATACACATGGCGCGATGATCTCTCAAGTTTCTCAATAGTTTCTTATCCTTTGTTACATACACATGGCGAGAGGATCTCTCAAGTTTCTCAATAGTTTCTTTTCCTTTGGTACATACACATGGCGCGAGGATCTCTCAAGTTTCTCAATAGTTTCTTATCCTTTGGTACATACACATGGCGCAATGATCTCTCAAGTTTCTCAATAGTTTCTTATCCTTTGGTACATACACATGGCGCGAGGATCTCTTAAGTTTCTCAATAGTTTTTTATCCTTTGGTACATACACATGGCGCGAGGATCTCTCAAGTTTCTCAATAGTTTCTTATCCTTTGGTACATACACATGGCGAGAGGATCTCTCAAGTTTCTCAATAGTTTCTTATCCTTTGGTACATACACATGGCGCGAGGATCTCTCAAGTTTCTCAATAGTTTCTTATCCTTTGGTACATACACATGGCGCGAGGATCTCTCAAGTTTCTCAATAGTTTCTTATCCTTTGGTACATACACATGGCGCGAGGATCTCTCAAGTTTCTCAATAGTTTCTTATCCTTTGGTACATACACATGGCGCGAGGATCTCTCAAGTTTCTCAATAGTTTCTTATCCTTTGGTACATACACATGGCGCGAGGATCTCTCAAGTTTCTCAATAGTATCTTATCCTTTGGTACATACACATGGCGCGATGATCTCTCAAGTTTCTCAATAGTTTCTTATCCTTTGGTACATACACATGGCGCGATGATCTCTCAAGTTTCTCAATAGTTTATCATCCTTTGGTACATACACATGGCGCGAGGATCTCTCAAGTTTCTCAATAGTTTCTTATCCTTTGGTACATAAACATGGCGCGAGGATCTCTCAAGTTTCTCAATAGTTTCTTATCCTTTGGTACATACACATGGCGCGAGGATGTCTCAAGTTTCTCAATAGTTTCTTATCCTTTGGTACATACACATGGCGCGATGATCTTTCAAGTTTCTCAATAGTTTCTTATCCTTTGGTACATACACATGACGCGAGGATCTCTCAAGTTTCTCAATAGTTTCTTATCCTTTGGTACATACACATGGCGCGAGGATCTCTCAAGTTTCTCAATAGTATCTTATCCTTTAGTACATACACATGGCGCGAGGATCTCTCAAGTTTCTCAATAGTTTCTTATCCTTTGGTACATACACAAGGCGAGAGGATCTCTCAAGTTTCTCAATAGTTTCTTATCCTTTGGTACATACACATGGCGAGAGGATCTCTCAAGTTTCTCAATAGTTTCTTATCCTTTGGTACATACACAAGGCGAGAGGATCTCTCAAGTTTCTCAATAGTTTCTTATCCTTTGGTACATACACATGGCGCGAGGGTCTCTCAAGCTTCTCAATAGTTTCTTATCCTTTAGTACATACACATGGCGCGAGGATCTCTCAAGTTTTTCAATAGTTTCTTATCCTTTGGTACATACACAAGGCGAGAGGATCTCTCAAGTTTCTCAATAGTATCTTATCCTTTGGTACATACACATGGCGCGAGGATCTCTCAAGTTTCTCAATAGTTACTTATCCTTTGGTACATACACATGGCGCGAGGATCTCTCAAGTTTCTCAATAGTTTCTTATCCTTTGGTACATACAAATGGCGCGAGGATCTCTCAAGTTTCTCAATAGTTTCTTATCCTTTGGTACATACACAAGGCGAGAGGATCTCTCAAGTTTCTCAATAGTTTCTTATCCTTTGGTACATACACATGGCGCGAGGGTCTCTCAAGCTTCTCAATAGTTTCTTATCCTTTGGTACATACACATGGCGCGAGGATCTCTCAAGTTTCTCAATAGTTTCTTATCCTTTGGTACATACACAAGGCGAGAGGATCTCTCAAGTTTCTCAATAGTTTCTTATCCTTTGGTACATACACAAGGCGAGATGATCTCTCAAGTTTCTCAATAGTTTCTTATCCTTTGGTACATACACATGGCGAAAGGATCTCTCAAGTTTCTCAATAGTTTCTTATCCTTTGGTACATACACATGGCGCGAGGGTCTCTCAAGCTTCTCAATAGTTTTTTATCCTTTGGTACATATACATGGCGCGAGGATCTCTCAAGTTTCTCAATAGTTTCTTATCCTTTGGTACATACACATGGCGCGATCGAGGATCTCTCAAGTTTCTCAATAGTTTCTTATCCTTTGGTACATGCACATGTACACATGGCGCGAGGAACTCTCAAGTTTCTCAATAGTTTCTTATCCTTTGGTACATACAGATGGCGCGTGGATCTCTCAAGCTTCTCAATAGTTTCTTATCCTTTGGTACATACAGACGGCGCGAGGATCTCTCAAGTTTCTCAATAGTTTCTTATCCTTTGGTACATACACATGGCGCGAGGATCTCTCAAGTTTCTCAATAGTATCTTATCCTTTGGTACATACACATGGCGCGATGATCTCTCAAGTTTCTCAATAGTTTCTTATCCTTTGGTACATACACATGGCGCGATGATCTCTCAAGTTTCTCAATAGTTTATCATCCTTTGGTACATACACATGGCGCGAGGATCTCTCAAGTTTCTCAATAGTTTCTTATCCTTTGGTACATACACATGGCGCGAGGATCTCTCAAGTTTCTCAATAGTTTCTTATCCTTTGGTACATACATGGCGCGAGGATCTCTCAAGTTTCTCAATAGTTTCTTATCCTTTGGTACATACACATGGCGCGATGATCTCTCAAGTTTCTCAATAGTTTCTTATCCTTTGGTACATACACATGACGCGAGGATCTCTCAAGTTTCTCAATAGTTTCTTATCCTTTGGTACATACACATGGCGCGAGGATCTCTCAAGTTTCTCAATAGTTTCTTATCCTTTGGTACATACACAAGGCGAGAGGATCTCTCAAGTTTCTCAATAGTTTCTTATCCTTTGGTACATACACATGGCGCGAGGGTCTCTCAAGCTTCTCAATAGTTTCTTATCCTTTGATACATACACATGGCGCGAGGATCTCTCAAGTTTCTCAATAGTTTCTTATCCTTTGGTACATACACAAGGCGAGAGGATCTCTCAAGTTTCTCAATAGTATCTTATCCTTTGGTACATACACATGGCGCGATGATCTCTCAAGTTTCTCAATAGTTTCTTATCCTTTGGTACATACACATGGCGCGAGGATCTCTCAAGTTTCTCAATAGTTTCTTATCCTTTGGTACATACAAATGGCGCGAGGATCTCTCAAGTTTCTCAATAGTTTCTTATCCTTTGGTACATACACAAGGCGAGAGGATCTCTCAAGTTTCTCAATAGTTTCTTATCCTTTGGTACATACACATGGCGCGAGGGTCTCTCAAGCTTCTCAATAGTTTCTTATCCTTTGGTACATACACATGGCGCGAGGATCTCTCAAGTTTCTCAATAGTTTCTCATCCTTTGGTACATACACATGGCGAGAGGATCTCTCAAGTTTCTCAATAGTTTCTTATCCTTTGGTACATACACATGGCGCGAGGATCTCTCAAGTTTCTCAATAGTTTCTTATCCTTTGGTACATACACATGGCGCGAGGATCTCTCAAGTTTCTCAATAGTTTCTTATCCTTTGGTACATACACATGGCGCGAGGATCTCTCAAGTTTCTCAATAGTATCTTATCCTTTGGTACATACACATGGCGCGATGATCTCTCAAGTTTCTCTATAGTTTCTTATCCTTTGGTACATACACATGGCGCGATGATCTCTCAAGTTTCTCAATAGTTTATCATCCTTTGGTACATACACATGGCGCGAGGATCTCTCAAGTTTCTCAATAGTTTCTTATCCTTTGGTACATACACATGGCGCGAGGATCTCTCAAGTTTCTCAATAGTTTCTTATCCTTTGGTACATACACATGGCGCGAGAATCTCTCAAGTTTCTCAATAGTTTCTTATCCTTTGGTACATACACATGGCGCGATGATCTCTCAAGTTTCTCAATAGTTTCTTATCCTTTGGTACATACACATGACGCGAGGATCTCTCAAGTTTCTCAATAGTTTCTTATCCTTTGGTACATACACATGGCGCGAGGATCTCTCAAGTTTCTCAATAGTTTCTTATCCTTTGTTACATACACATGGCGAGAGGATCTCTCAAGTTTCTCAATAGTTTCTTTTCCTTTGGTACATACACATGGCGCGAGGATCTCTCAAGTTTCTCAATAGTTTCTTATCCTTTGGTACATACACATGGCGCAATGATCTCTCAAGTTTCTCAATAGTTTCTTATCCTTTGGTACATACACATGGCGCGAGGATCTCTTAAGTTTCTCAATAGTTTTTTATCCTTTGGTACATACACATGGCGCGAGGATCTCTCAAGTTTCTCAATAGTTTCTTATCCTTTGGTACATACACATGGCGAGAGGATCTCTCAAGTTTCTCAATAGTTTCTTATCCTTTGGTACATACACATGGCGCGAGGATCTCTCAAGTTTCTCAATAGTTTCTTATCCTTTGGTACATACACATGGCGCAAGGATCTCTCAAGTTTCTCAATAGTTTCTTATCCTTTGGTACATACACATGGCGCGAGGATCTCTCAAGTTTCTCAATAGTTTCTTATCCTTTGGTACATACACAAGGCGAGAGGATCTCTCAAGTTTCTCAATAGTTTCTTATCCTTTGGTACATACACATGGCGCGAGGGTCTCTCAAGCTTCTCAATAGTTTCTTATCCTTTGGTACATACACATGGCGCGAGGATATCTCAAGTTTCTCAATAGTTTCTTATCCTTTGGTACATACACAAGGCGAGAGGATCTCTCAAGTTTCTCAATAGTTTCTTATCCTTTGGTACATACACAAGGCGAGAGGATCTCTCAAGTTTCTCAATAGTTTCTTATCCTTTGGTACATACACATGGCGCGAGGATCTCTCAAGTTTCTCAATAGTTTCTTATCCTTTGGTACATACACAAGGCGAGAGGATCTCTCAAGTTTCTCAATAGTTTCTTATCCTTTGGTACATACACAAGGCGAGATGATCAATCAAGTTTCTCAATAGTTTCTTATCCTTTGGTACATACACATGGCGCGAGGATCTCTCAAGTTTCTCAATAGTTTCTTATCCTTTGGTACATACACATGGCGCGAGGGTCTCTCAAGCTTCTCAATAGTTTTTTATCCTTTGGTACATACACATGGCGCGAGGATCTCTCAAGTTTCTCAATAGTTTCTTATCCTTTGGTACATACACATGGCGCGAGGATCTCTCAAGTTTCTCAATAGTTTCTTAACCTTTGGTACATGCACATGTACACATGGCGCGAGGATCTCTCAAGTTTCTCAATAGTTTCTTATCCTTTGGTACATACAGATGGCGCGTGGATCTCTCAAGCTTCTCAATAGTTTCTTATCCTTTGGTACATACAGATGGCGCGAGGATCTCTCAAGTTTCTCAATAGTTTCTTATCCTTTGGTACATACACATGGCGCGAGGATCTCTCAAGTTTCTCAATAGTATCTTATCCTTTGGTACATACACATGGCGCGATGATCTCTCAAGTTTCTCAATAGTTTCTTATCCTTTGGTACATACACATGGCGCGATGATCTCTCAAGTTTCTCAATAGTTTATCATCCTTTGGTACATACACATGGCGCGAGGATCTCTCAAGTTTCTCAATAGTTTCTTATCCTTTGGTACATACACATGACGCGAGGATCTCTCAAGTTTCTCAATAGTTTCTTATCCTTTGGTACATACACATGGCGCGAGGATCTCTCAAGTTTCTCAATAGTTTCTTATCCTTCGGTACATACACATGGCGCGATGATCTCTCAAGTTTCTCAATAGTTTCTTATCCTTTGGTACATACACATGACGCGAGGATCTCTCAAGTTTCTCAATAGTTTCTTATCCTTTGGTACATACACATGGCGCGAGGATCTCTCAAGTTTCTCAATAGTTTCTTATCCTTTGGTACATACACAAGGCGAGAGGATCTCTCAAGTTTCTCAATAGTTTCTTATCCTTTGGTACATACACATGGCGCGAGGGTCTCTCAAGCTTCTCAATAGTTTCTTATCCTTTGGTACATACACATGGCGCGAGGATCTCTCAAGTTTCTCAATAGTTTCTTATCCTTTGGTACATACACAAGGCGAGAGGATCTCTCAAGTTTCTCAATAGTATCTTATCCTTTGGTACATACACATGGCGCGATGATCTCTCAAGTTTCTCAATAGTTTCTTATCCTTTGGTAAATACACATGGCGCGAGGATCTCTCAAGTTTCTCAATAGTTTCTTATCCTTTGGTACATACAAATGGCGCGAGGATCTCTCAAGTTTCTCAATAGTTTCTTATCCTTTGGTACATACACAAGGCGAGAGGATCTCTCAAGTTTCTCAATAGTTTCTTATCCTTTGGTACATACACATGGCGCGAGGGTCTCTCAAGCTTCTCAATAGTTTCTTATCCTTTGGTACATACACATGGCGCGAGGATCTCTCAAGTTTCTCAATAGTTTCTTATCCTTTGGTACATACACAAGGCGAGAGGATCTCTCAAGTTTCTCAATAGTTTCTTATCCTTTGGTACATACACATGGCGCGAGGATCTCTCAAGTTTCTCAATAGTTTCTTATCCTTTGGTACATGCACATGTACACATGGCGCGAGGATCTCTCAAGTTTCTCAATAGTTTCTTATCCTTTGGTACATACAGATGGCGCGTGGATCTCTCAAGCTTCTCAATAGTTTCTTATCCTTTGGTACATACAGATGGCGCGAGGATCTCTCAAGTTTCTCAATAGTTTCTTATCCTTTGGTACATACACATGGCGCGAGGATCTCTCAAGTTTCTCAATAGTTTCTTATCCTTTGGTACATACACATGGCGCGAGGATCTCTCAAGTTTCTCAATAGTTTCTTATCCTTTGGTACATACACATGGCGCGAGGATCTCTCAAGTTTCTCAATAGTTTCTTATCCTTTGGTACATACACATGGCGCGAGGATCTCTCAAGTTTCTCAATAGTTTCTTATCCTTTGGTACAAACACATGGCGCGAGGATCTCTCAAGTTTCTCAATAGTTTCTTATCCTTTGGTACATACACATGGCGCGAGGATCTCTCAAGTTTCTCAATAGTTTCTTATCCTTTGGTACATACACATGGCGCGAGGATCTCTCAAGTTTCTCAATAGTTTCTTATCCTTTGGTACATACACATGGCGCGAGGATCTCTCAAGTTTCTCAATAGTTTATTATCCTTTGGTACATACACATGACGCGAGGATCTCTCAAGATTCTCAATAGTTTCTTATCCTTTGGTACATACACATGGCGAGAGGATCTCTCAAGTTTCTCAATAGTTTCTTATCCTTTAGTACATACACATGGCGCGAGGATCTCTCAAGTTTCTTAATAGTTTCTTATCGTTTGATACATACACATGACGCGAGGATCTCTCAAGTTTCTCAATAGATTCTTATCCTTTGGTACATACACATGGCGCGAGGATGTCTCAAGTTTCTCAATAGATTCTTATCCTTTGGTACATACACATGGCGCGAGGATCTCTCAAGTTTCTCAATAGTTTCTTATCCTTTGGTACATACACATGGCGCGAGAATCTCTCAAGTTTCTCAATAGTTTCTTATCCTTTGGTACATACACATGGCGCGAGGATCTCTCAAGTTTCTCAATAGTTTCTTATCCTTTGGTACATACACATGGCGCGAGGATCTCTCAAGTTTCTCAATAGATTCTTATCCTTTGGTACATACACATGGCGCGAGAATCTCTCAAGTTTCTCAATAGTTTCTTATCCTTTGGTACATACACATGGCGCGAGGATCTCTCAAGTTTCTCAACAGTTTCTTATCCTTTGGTACATACACATGGCGCGAGGATCTCTCAAGTTTCTCAATAGTTTCTTATCCTTTGGTACATACACATGGCGCGAGGATCTCTCAAGTTTCTCAATAGTTTCTTATCCTTTGGTACATACACATGGCGCGAGGATCTCTCAAGTTTCTCAATAGTTTCTTATCCTTTGGTACAAACACATGGCACGAGGATCTCTCAAGTTTCTCAATAGTTTCTTATCCTTTGGTACATACACATGGCGCGAGGATCTCTCAAGTTTCTCAATAGTTTCTTATCCTTTGGTACATACACATGGCGCGAGGATCTCTCAAGTTTCTCAATAGTTTCTTATCCTTTGGTACATACACATGGCGCGAGGATCTCTCAAGTTTCTCAATAGTTTATTATCCTTTGGTACATACACAAGGCGAGGAGATCTCTCAAGTTTCTCAATAGTTTCTTATCCTTTGGTACATACACAAGGCGAGATGATCTCTCAAGTTTCTCAATAGTTTCTTATCCTTTGGTACATACACATGGCGCGAGGATCTCTCAAGTTTCTCAATAGTTTCTTATCCTTTGGTACATACACATGGCGCGAGGGTCTCTCAAGCTTCTCAATAGTTTTTTATCCTTTGGTACATACACATGGCGCGAGGATCTCTCAAGTTTCTCAATAGTTTCTTATCCTTTGGTACATACACATGGCGCGATCGAGGATCTCTCAAGTTTCTCAATAGTTTCTTATCCTTTGGTACATGCACATGTACACATGGCGCGAGGATCTCTCAAGTTTCTCAATAGTTTCTTATCCTTTGGTACATACAGATGGCGCGTGGATCTCTCAAGCTTCTCAATAGTTTCTTATCCTTTGGTACATACAGATGGCGCGAGGATCTCTCAAGTTTCTCAATGGTTTCTTATCCTTTGGTACATACACATGGCGCGAGGATCTCTCAAGTTTCTCAATAGTATCTTATCCTTTGGTACATACACATGGCGCGATGATCTCTCAAGTTTCTCAATAGTTTCTTATCCTTTGGTACATACACATGGCGCGATGATCTCTCAAGTTTCTCAATAGTTTATCATCCTTTGGTACATACACATGGCGCGAGGATCTCTCAAGTTTCTCAATAGTTTCTTATCCTTTGGTACATACACATGGCGCGAGATTCTCTCAAGTTTCTCAATAGTTTCTTATCCTTTGGTACATACATGGCGCGAGGATCTCTCAAGTTTCTCAATAGTTTCTTATCCTTTGGTACATACACATGGCGCGAGGATCTCTCAAGTTTCTCAACAGTTTCTTATCCTTTGGTACATACACATGGCGCGAGGATCTCTCAAGTTTCTCAATAGTTTCTTATCCTTTGGTACATACACATGGCGCGAGGATCTCTCAAGTTTCTCAATAGTTTCTTATCCTTTGGTACATACACTTGGCGCGAGGATCTCTCAAGTTTCTCAATAGTTTCTTATCCTTTGGTACAAACACATGGCACGAGGATCTCTCAAGTTTCTCAATAGTTTCTTATCCTTTGGTACATACACATGGCGCGAGGATCTCTCAAGTTTCTCAATAGTTTCTTATCCTTTGGTACATACACATGGCGCGAGGATCTCTCAAGTTTCTCAATAGTTTCTTATCCTTTGGTACATACACATGGCGCGAGGATCTCTCAAGTTTCTCAATAGTTTATTATCCTTTGGTACATACACAAGGCGAGGAGATCTCTCAAGTTTCTCAATAGTTTCTTATCCTTTGGTACATACACATGGCGCGATCGAGGATCTCTCAAGTTTCTCAATAGTTTCTTATCCTTTGGTACATGCACATGTACACATGGCGCGAGGATCTCTCAAGTTTCTCAATAGTTTCTTATCCTTTGGTACATACACATGGCGCGATGATCTCTCAAGTTTCTCAATAGTTTATCATCCTTTGGTACATACACATGGCGCGAGGATCTCTCAAGTTTCTCAATAGTTTCTTATCCTTTGGTACATACACATGGCGCGAGGATCTCTCAAGTTTCTCAATAGTTTCTTATCCTTTGGTACATACATGGCGCGAGGATCTCTCAAGTTTCTCAATAGTTTCTTATCCTTTGGTACATACACATGGCGCGATGATCTCTCAAGTTTCTCAATAGTTTCTTATCCTTTGGTACATACACATGACGCGAGGATCTCTCAAGTTTCTCAATAGTTTCTTATCCTTTGGTACATACACATGGCGCGAGGATCTCTCAAGTTTCTCAATAGTTTCTTATCCTTTGGTACATACACAAGGCGAGAGGATCTCTCAAGTTTCTCAATAGTTTCTTATCCTTTGGTACATACACATGGCGCGAGGGTCTCTCAAGCTTCTCAATAGTTTCTTATCCTTTGATACATACACATGGCGCGAGGATCTCTCAAGTTTCTCAATAGTTTCTTATCCTTTGGTACATACACAAGGCGAGAGGATCTCTCAAGTTTCTCAATAGTATCTTATCCTTTGGTACATACACATGGCGCGATGATCTCTCAAGTTTCTCAATAGTTTCTTATCCTTTGGTACATACACATGGCGCGAGGATCTCTCAAGTTTCTCAATAGTTTCTTATCCTTTGGTACATACAAATGGCGCGAGGATCTCTCAAGTTTCTCAATAGTTTCTTATCCTTTGGTACATACACAAGGCGAGAGGATCTCTCAAGTTTCTCAATAGTTTCTTATCCTTTGGTACATACACATGGCGCGAGGGTCTCTCAAGCTTCTCAATAGTTTCTTATCCTTTGGTACATACACATGGCGCGAGGATCTCTCAAGTTTCTCAATAGTTTCTTATCCTTTGGTACATACACATGGCGAGAGGATCTCTCAAGTTTCTCAATAGCTTCTTATCCTTTGGTACATACACATGGCGCGAGGATCTCTCAAGTTTCTCAATAGTTTCTTATCCTTTGGTACATACACATGGCGCAAGGATCTCTCAAGTTTCTCAATAGTTTCTTATCCTTTGGTACATACACATGGCGCGAGGATCTCTCAAGTTTCTCAATAGTTTCTTATCCTTTGGTACATACACATGGCGCGAGGATCTCTCAAGTTTCTCAATAGTTTCTTATCCTTTGGTACATACACATGGCGCGAGGATCTCTCAAGTTTCTCAATAGTATCTTATCCTTTGGTACATACACATGGCGCGATGATCTCTCAAGTTTCTCAATAGTTTCTTATCCTTTGGTACATACACATGGCGCGATGATCTCTCAAGTTTCTCAATAGTTTATCATCCTTTGGTACATACACATGGCGCGAGGATCTCTCAAGTTTCTCAATAGTTTCTTATCCTTTGGTACATACACATGGCGCGAGGATCTCTCAAGTTTCTCAATAGTTTCTTATCCTTTGGTACATACACATGGCGCGAGAATCTCTCAAGTTTCTCAATAGTTTCTTATCCTTTGGTACATACACATGGCGCGATGATCTCTCAAGTTTCTCAATAGTTTCTTATCCTTTGGTACATACACATGACGCGAGGATCTCTCAAGTTTCTCAATAGTTTCTTATCCTTTGGTACATACACATGGTGCGAGGATCTCTCAAGTTTCTCAATAGTTTCTTATCCTTTGATACATACACAAGGCGAGAGGATCTCTCAAGTTTCTCAATAGTTTCTTATCCTTTGGTACATACACATGGCGCGAGGGTCTCTCAAGCTTCTCAATAGTTTCTTATCCTTTGGTACATACACATGGCGCGAGGATCTCTCAAGTTTCTCAATAGTTTCTTATCCTTTGGTACATACACATGACGCGAGGATCTCTCAAGTTTCTCAATAGTTTCTTATCCTTTGGTACATACACATGGCGCGAGGATCTCTCAAGTTTCTCAATAGTTTCTTATCCTTTGGTACATACACAAGGCGAGAGGATCTCTCAAGTTTCTCAATAGTTTCTTATCCTTTGGTACATACACATGGCGCGAGGGTCTCTCAAGCTTCTCAATAGTTTCTTATCCTTTGATACATACACATGGCGCGAGGATCTCTCAAGTTTCTCAATAGTTTCTTATCCTTTGGTACATACACAAGGCGAGAGGATCTCTCAAGTTTCTCAATAGTATCTTATCCTTTGGTACATACACATGGCGCGATGATCTCTCAAGTTTCTCAATAGTTTCTTATCCTTTGGTACATACACATGGCGCGAGGATCTCTCAAGTTTCTCAATAGTTTCTTATCCTTTGGTACATACAAATGGCGCGAGGATCTCTCAAGTTTCTCAATAGTTTCTTATCCTTTGGTAAATAAACAAGGCGAGAGGATCTCTCAAGTTTCTCAATAGTTTCTTATCCTTTGGTACATACACATGGCGCGAGGGTCTCTCAAGCTTCTCAATAGTTTCTTATCCTTTGGTACATACACATGGCGCGAGGATCTCTCAAGTTTCTCAATAGTTTCTTATCCTTTGGTACATACACATGGCGAGAGGATCTCTCAAGTTTCTCAATAGTTTCTTATCCTTTGGTACATACACATGGCGCGAGGATCTCTCAAGTTTCTCAATAGTTTCTTATCCTTTGGTACATACACATGGCGCAAGGATCTCTCAAGTTTCTCAATAGTTTCTTATCCTTTGGTACATACACATGGCGCGAGGATCTCTCAAGTTTCTCAATAGTTTCTTATCCTTTGGTACATACACATGGCGCGAGGATCTCTCAAGTTTCTCAATAGTTTCTTATCCTTTGGTACATACACATGGCGCGAGGATCTCTCAAGTTTCTCAATAGTTTCTTATCCTTTGGTACATACACATGGCGCGAGGATCTCTCAAGTTTCTCAATAGTATCTTATCCTTTGGTACATACACATGGCGCGATGATCTCTCAAGTTTCTCAATAGTTTCTTATCCTTTGGTACATACACATGGCGCGATGATCTCTCAAGTTTCTCAATAGTTTATCATCCTTTGGTACATACACATGGCGCGAGGATCTCTCAAGTTTCTCAATAGTTTCTTATCCTTTGGTACATACACATGGCGCGAGGATCTCTCAAGTTTCTCAATAGTTTCTTATCCTTTGGTACATACACATGGCGCGAGAATCTCTCAAGTTTCTCAATAGTTTCTTATCCTTTGGTACATACACATGGCGCGATGATCTCCCAAGTTTCTCAATAGTTTCTTATCCTTTGGTACATACACATGACGCGAGGATCTCTCAAGTTTCTCAATAGTTTCTTATCCTTTGGTACATACACATGGTGCGAGGATCTCTCAAGTTTCTCAATAGTTTCTTATCCTTTGGTACATACACAAGGCGAGAGGATCTCTCAAGTTTCTCAATAGTTTCTTATCCTTTGGTACATACACATGGCGCGAGGGTCTCTCAAGCTTCTCAATAGTTTCTTATCCTTTGGTACATACACATGGCGCGAGGATCTCTCAAGTTTCTCAATAGTTTCTTATCCTTTGGTACATACACATGACGCGAGGATCTCTCAAGTTTCTCAATAGTTTCTTATCCTTTGGTACATACACATGGCGCGAGGATCTCTCAAGTTTCTCAATAGTTTCTTATCCTTTGGTACATACACAAGGCGAGAGGATCTCTCAAGTTTCTCAATAGTTTCTTATCCTTTGGTACATACACATGGCGCGAGGGTCTCTCAAGCTTCTCAATAGTTTCTTATCCTTTGATACATACACATGGCGCGAGGATCTCTCAAGTTTCTCAATAGTTTCTTATCCTTTGGTACATACACAAGGCGAGAGGATCTCTCAAGTTTCTCAATAGTATCTTATCCTTTGGTACATACACATGGCGCGATGATCTCTCAAGTTTCTCAATAGTTTCTTATCCTTTGGTACATACACATGGCGCGAGGATCTCTCAAGTTTCTCAATAGTTTCTTATCCTTTGGTACATACAAATGGCGCGAGGATCTCTCAAGTTTCTCAATAGTTTCTTATCCTTTGGTACATACACAAGGCGAGAGGATCTCTCAAGTTTCTCAATAGTTTCTTATCCTTTGGTACATACACATGGCGCGAGGGTCTCTCAAGCTTCTCAATAGTTTCTTATCCTTTGGTACATACACATGGCGCGAGGATCTCTCAAGTTTCTCAATAGTTTCTTATCCTTTGGTACATACACATGGCGAGAGGATCTCTCAAGTTTCTCAATAGTTTCTTATCCTTTGGTACATACACATGGCGCGAGGATCTCTCAAGTTTCTCAATAGTTTCTTATCCTTTGGTACATACACATGGCGCAAGGATCTCTCAAGTTTCTCAATAGTTTCTTATCCTTTGGTACATACACATGGCGCGAGGATCTCTCAAGTTTCTCAATAGTTTCTTATCCTTTGGTACATACACATGGCGCGAGGATCTCTCAAGTTTCTCAATAGTTTCTTATCCTTTGGTACATACACATGGCGCGAGGATATCTCAAGTTTCTCAATAGTATCTTATCCTTTGGTACATACACATGGCGCGATGATCTCTCAAGTTTCTCAATAGTTTCTTATCCTTTGGTACATACACATGGCGCGATGATCTCTCAAGTTTCTCAATAGTTTCTTATCCTTTGGTACAAACACATGGCACGAGGATCTCTCAAGTTTCTCAATAGTTTCTTATCCTTTGGTACATACACATGGCGCGAGGATCTCTCAAGTTTCTCAATAGTTTCTTATCCTTTGGTACATACAAATGGCGCGAGGATCTCTCAAGTTTCTCAATAGTATCTTATCCTTTGGTACATACACATGGCGCGATGATCTCTCAAGTTTCTCAATAGTTTCTTATCCTTTGGTACATACACATGGCGCGATGATCTCTCAAGTTTCTCAATAGTTTATCATCCTTTGGTACATACACATGGCGCGAGGATCTCTCAAGTTTCTCAATAGTTTCTTATCCTTTGGTACATACACATGGCGCGAGGATCTCTCAAGTTTCTCAATAGTTTCTTATCCTTTGGTACATACACATGGCGCGAGAATCTCTCAAGTTTCTCAATAGTTTCTTATCCTTTGGTACATACACATGGCGCGATGATCTCTCAAGTTTCTCAATAGTTTCTTATCCTTTGGTACATACACATGACGCGAGGATCTCTCAAGTTTCTCAATAGTTTCTTATCCTTTGGTACATACACATGGTGCGAGGATCTCTCAAGTTTCTCAATAGTTTCTTATCCTTTGGTACATACACAAGGCGAGAGGATCTCTCAAGTTTCTCAATAGTTTCTTATCCTTTGGTACATACACATGGCGCGAGGGTCTCTCAAGCTTCTCAATAGTTTCTTATCCTTTGGTACATACACATGGCGCGAGGATCTCTCAAGTTTCTCAATAGTTTCTTATCCTTTGGTACATACACATGACGCGAGGATCTCTCAAGTTTCTCAATAGTTTCTTATCCTTTGGTACATACACATGGCGCGAGGATCTCTCAAGTTTCTCAATAGTTTCTTATCCTTTGGTACATACACAAGGCGAGAGGATCTCTCAAGTTTCTCAATAGTTTCTTATCCTTTGGTACATACACATGGCGCGAGGGTCTCTCAAGCTTCTCAATAGTTTCTTATCCTTTGATACATACACATGGCGCGAGGATCTCTCAAGTTTCTCAATAGTTTCTTATCCTTTGGTACATACACAAGGCGAGAGGATCTCTCAAGTTTCTCAATAGTATCTTATCCTTTGGTACATACACATGGCGCGATGATCTCTCAAGTTTCTCAATAGTTTCTTATCCTTTGGTACATACACATGGCGCGAGGATCTCTCAAGTTTCTCAATAGTTTCTTATCCTTTGGTACATACAAATGGCGCGAGGGTCTCTCAAGTTTCTCAATAGTTTCTTATCCTTTGGTAAATAAACAAGGCGAGAGGATCTCTCAAGTTTCTCAATAGTTTCTTATCCTTTGGTACATACACATGGCGCGAGGGTCTCTCAAGCTTCTCAATAGTTTCTTATCCTTTGGTACATACACATGGCGCGAGGATCTCTCAAGTTTCTCAATAGTTTCTTATCCTTTGGTACATACACATGGCGAGAGGATCTCTCAAGTTTCTCAATAGTTTCTTATCCTTTGGTACATACACATGGCGCGAGGATCTCTCAAGTTTCTCAATAGTTTCTTATCCTTTGGTACATACACATGGCGCAAGGATCTCTCAAGTTTCTCAATAGTTTCTTATCCTTTGGTACATACACATGGCGCGAGGATCTCTCAAGTTTCTCAATAGTTTCTTATCCTTTGGTACATACACATGGCGCGAGGATCTCTCAAGTTTCTCAATAGTTTCTTATCCTTTGGTACATACACATGGCGCGAGGATCTCTCAAGTTTCTCAATAGTTTCTTATCCTTTGGTACATACACATGGCGCGAGGATCTCTCAAGTTTCTCAATAGTATCTTATCCTTTGGTACATACACATGGCGCGATGATCTCTCAAGTTTCTCAATAGTTTCTTATCCTTTGGTACATACACATGGCGCGATGATCTCTCAAGTTTCTCAATAGTTTATCATCCTTTGGTACATACACATGGCGCGAGGATCTCTCAAGTTTCTCAATAGTTTCTTATCCTTTGGTACATACACATGGCGCGAGGATCTCTCAAGTTTCTCAATAGTTTCTTATCCTTTGGTACATACACATGGCGCGAGAATCTCTCAAGTTTCTCAATAGTTTCTTATCCTTTGGTACATACACATGGCGCGATGATCTCCCAAGTTTCTCAATAGTTTCTTATCCTTTGGTACATACACATGACGCGAGGATCTCTCAAGTTTCTCAATAGTTTCTTATCCTTTGGTACATACACATGGTGCGAGGATCTCTCAAGTTTCTCAATAGTTTCTTATCCTTTGGTACATACACAAGGCGAGAGGATCTCTCAAGTTTCTCAATAGTTTCTTATCCTTTGGTACATACACATGGCGCGAGGGTCTCTCAAGCTTCTCAATAGTTTCTTATCCTTTGGTACATACACATGGCGCGAGGATCTCTCAAGTTTCTCAATAGTTTCTTATCCTTTGGTACATACACATGACGCGAGGATCTCTCAAGTTTCTCAATAGTTTCTTATCCTTTGGTACATACACATGGCGCGAGGATCTCTCAAGTTTCTCAATAGTTTCTTATCCTTTGGTACATACACAAGGCGAGAGGATCTCTCAAGTTTCTCAATAGTTTCTTATCCTTTGGTACATACACATGGCGCGAGGGTCTCTCAAGCTTCTCAATAGTTTCTTATCCTTTGATACATACACATGGCGCGAGGATCTCTCAAGTTTCTCAATAGTTTCTTATCCTTTGGTACATACACAAGGCGAGAGGATCTCTCAAGTTTCTCAATAGTATCTTATCCTTTGGTACATACACATGGCGCGATGATCTCTCAAGTTTCTCAATAGTTTCTTATCCTTTGGTACATACACATGGCGCGAGGATCTCTCAAGTTTCTCAATAGTTTCTTATCCTTTGGTACATACAAATGGCGCGAGGATCTCTCAAGTTTCTCAATAGTTTCTTATCCTTTGGTACATACACAAGGCGAGAGGATCTCTCAAGTTTCTCAATAGTTTCTTATCCTTTGGTACATACACATGGCGCGAGGGTCTCTCAAGCTTCTCAATAGTTTCTTATCCTTTGGTACATACACATGGCGCGAGGATCTCTCAAGTTTCTCAATAGTTTCTTATCCTTTGGTACATACACATGGCGAGAGGATCTCTCAAGTTTCTCAATAGTTTCTTATCCTTTGGTACATACACATGGCGCGAGGATCTCTCAAGTTTCTCAATAGTTTCTTATCCTTTGGTACATACACATGGCGCAAGGATCTCTCAAGTTTCTCAATAGTTTCTTATCCTTTGGTACATACACATGGCGCGAGGATCTCTCAAGTTTCTCAATAGTTTCTTATCCTTTGGTACATACACATGGCGCGAGGATCTCTCAAGTTTCTCAATAGTTTCTTATCCTTTGGTACATACACATGGCGCGAGGATCTCTCAAGTTTCTCAATAGTATCTTATCCTTTGGTACATACACATGGCGCGATGATCTCTCAAGTTTCTCAATAGTTTCTTATCCTTTGGTACATACACATGGCGCGATGATCTCTCAAGTTTCTCAATAGTTTCTTATCCTTTGGTACAAACACATGGCACGAGGATCTCTCAAGTTTCTCAATAGTTTCTTATCCTTTGGTACATACACATGGCGCGAGGATCTCTCAAGTTTCTCAATAGTTTCTTATCCTTTGGTACATACACATGGCGCGAGGATCTCTCAAGTTTCTCAATAGTTTCTTATCCTTTGGTACATACACATGGCGCGAGGATCTCTCAAGTTTCTCAATAGTTTATTATCCTTTGGTACATACACAAGGCGAGGAGATCTCTCAAGTTTCTCAATAGTTTCTTATCCTTTGGTACATACACATGGCGCGATCGAGGATCTCTCAAGTTTCTCAATAGTTTCTTATCCTTTGGTACATGCACATGTACACATGGCGCGAGGATCTCTCAAGTTTCTCAATAGTTTCTTATCCTTTGGTACATACACATGGCGCGATGATCTCTCAAGTTTCTCAATAGTTTATCATCCTTTGGTACATACACATGGCGCGAGGATCTCTCAAGTTTCTCAATAGTTTCTTATCCTTTGGTACATACACATGGCGCGAGGATCTCTCAAGTTTCTCAATAGTTTCTTATCCTTTGGTACATACATGGCGCGAGGATCTCTCAAGTTTCTCAATAGTTTCTTATCCTTTGGTACATACACATGGCGCGATGATCTCTCAAGTTTCTCAATAGTTTCTTATCCTTTGGTACATACACATGACGCGAGGATCTCTCAAGTTTCTCAATAGTTTCTTATCCTTTGGTACATACACATGGCGCGAGGATCTCTCAAGTTTCTCAATAGTTTCTTATCCTTTGGTACATACACAAGGCGAGAGGATCTCTCAAGTTTCTCAATAGTTTCTTATCCTTTGGTACATACACATGGCGCGAGGGTCTCTCAAGCTTCTCAATAGTTTCTTATCCTTTGATACATACACATGGCGCGAGGATCTCTCAAGTTTCTCAATAGTTTCTTATCCTTTGGTACATACACATGGCGCGAGGATCTCTCAAGTTTCTCAATAGTTTATTATCCTTTGGTACATACACAAGGCGAGGAGATCTCTCAAGTTTCTCAATAGTTTCTTATCCTTTGGTACATACACATGGCGCGATCGAGGATCTCTCAAGTTTCTCAATAGTTTCTTATCCTTTGGTACATGCACATGTACACATGGCGCGAGGATCTCTCAAGTTTCTCAATAGTTTCTTATCCTTTGGTACATACACATGGCGCGATGATCTCTCAAGTTTCTCAATAGTTTATCATCCTTTGGTACATACACATGGCGCGAGGATCTCTCAAGTTTCTCAATAGTTTCTTATCCTTTGGTACATACACATGGCGCGAGGATCTCTCAAGTTTCTCAATAGTTTCTTATCCTTTGGTACATACATGGCGCGAGGATCTCTCAAGTTTCTCAATAGTTTCTTATCCTTTGGTACATACACATGGCGCGATGATCTCTCAAGTTTCTCAATAGTTTCTTATCCTTTGGTACATACACATGACGCGAGGATCTCTCAAGTTTCTCAATAGTTTCTTATCCTTTGGTACATACACATGGCGCGAGGATCTCTCAAGTTTCTCAATAGTTTCTTATCCTTTGGTACATACACAAGGCGAGAGGATCTCTCAAGTTTCTCAATAGTTTCTTATCCTTTGGTACATACACATGGCGCGAGGGTCTCTCAAGCTTCTCAATAGTTTCTTATCCTTTGATACATACACATGGCGCGAGGATCTCTCAAGTTTCTCAATAGTTTCTTATCCTTTGGTACATACACAAGGCGAGAGGATCTCTCAAGTTTCTCAATAGTATCTTATCCTTTGGTACATACACATGGCGCGATGATCTCTCAAGTTTCTCAATAGTTTCTTATCCTTTGGTACATACACATGGCGCGAGGATCTCTCAAGTTTCTCAATAGTTTCTTATCCTTTGGTACATACAAATGGCGCGAGGATCTCTCAAGTTTCTCAATAGTTTCTTATCCTTTGGTACATACACAAGGCGAGAGGATCTCTCAAGTTTCTCAATAGTTTCTTATCCTTTGGTACATACACATGGCGCGAGGGTCTCTCAAGCTTCTCAATAGTTTCTTATCCTTTGGTACATACACATGGCGCGAGGATCTCTCAAGTTTCTCAATAGTTTCTTATCCTTTGGTACATACACATGGCGAGAGGATCTCTCAAGTTTCTCAATAGTTTCTTATCCTTTGGTACATACACATGGCGCGAGGATCTCTCAAGTTTCTCAATAGTTTCTTATCCTTTGGTACATACACATGGCGCAAGGATCTCTCAAGTTTCTCAATAGTTTCTTATCCTTTGGTACATACACATGGCGCGAGGATCTCTCAAGTTTCTCAATAGTTTCTTATCCTTTGGTACATACACATGGCGCGAGGATCTCTCAAGTTTCTCAATAGTTTCTTATCCTTTGGTACATACACATGGCGCGAGGATCTCTCAAGTTTCTCAATAGTATCTTATCCTTTGGTACATACACATGGCGCGATGATCTCTCAAGTTTCTCAATAGTTTCTTATCCTTTGGTACATACACATGGCGCGATGATCTCTCAAGTTTCTCAATAGTTTATCATCCTTTGGTACATACACATGGCGCGAGGATCTCTCAAGTTTCTCAATTGTTTCTTATCCTTTGGTACATACACATGGCGCGAGGATCTCTCAAGTTTCTCAATAGTTTCTTATCCTTTGGTACATACACATGGCGCGAGAATCTCTCAAGTTTCTCAATAGTTTCTTATCCTTTGGTACATACACATGGCGCGATGATCTCTCAAGTTTCTCAATAGTTTCTTATCCTTTGGTACATACACATGACGCGAGGATCTCTCAAGTTTCTCAATAGTTTCTTATCCTTTGGTACATACACATGGTGCGAGGATCTCTCAAGTTTCTCAATAGTTTCTTATCCTTTGGTACATACACAAGGCGAGAGGATCTCTTAAGTTTCTCAATAGTTTCTTATCCTTTGGTACACACACATGGCGCGAGGGTCTCTCAAGCTTCTCAATAGTTTCTTATCCTTTGGTACATACACATGGCGCGAGGATCTCTCAAGTTTCTCAATAGTTTCTTATCCTTTGGTACATACACATGACGCGAGGATCTCTCAAGTTTCTCAATAGTTTCTTATCCTTTGGTACATACACATGGCGCGAGGATCTCTCAAGTTTCTCAATAGTTTCTTATCCTTTGGTACATACACAAGGCGAGAGGATCTCTCAAGTTTCTCAATAGTTTCTTATCCTTTGGTACATACACATGGCGCGAGGGTCTCTCAAGCTTCTCAATAGTTTCTTATCCTTTGATACATACACATGGCGCGAGGATCTCTCAAGTTTCTCAATAGTTTCTTATCCTTTGGTACATACACAAGGCGAGAGGATCTCTCAAGTTTCTCAATAGTATCTTATCCTTTGGTACATACACATGGCGCGATGATCTCTCAAGTTTCTCAATAGTTTCTTATCCTTTGGTACATACACATGGCGCGAGGATCTCTCAAGTTTCTCAATAGTTTCTTATCCTTTGGTACATACAAATGGCGCGAGGATCTCTCAAGTTTCTCAATAGTTTCTTATCCTTTGGTAAATAAACAAGGCGAGAGGATCTCTCAAGTTTCTCAATAGTTTCTTATCCTTTGGTACATACACATGGCGCGAGGGTCTCTCAAGCTTCTCAATAGTTTCTTATCCTTTGGTACATACACATGGCGCGAGGATCTCTCAAGTTTCTCAATAGTTTCTTATCCTTTGGTACATACACATGGCGAGAGGATCTCTCAAGTTTCTCAATAGTTTCTTATCCTTTGGTACATACACATGGCGCGAGGATCTCTCAAGTTTCTCAATAGTTTCTTATCCTTTGGTACATACACATGGCGCAAGGATCTCTCAAGTTTCTCAATAGTTTCTTATCCTTTGGTACATACACATGGCGCGAGGATCTCTCAAGTTTCTCAATAGTTTCTTATCCTTTGGTACATACACATGGCGCGAGGATCTCTCAAGTTTCTCAATAGTTTCTTATCCTTTGGTACATACACATGGCGCGAGGATCTCTCAAGTTTCTCAATAGTTTCTTATCCTTTGGTACATACACATGGCGCGAGGATCTCTCAAGTTTCTCAATAGTATCTTATCCTTTGGTACATACACATGGCGCGATGATCTCTCAAGTTTCTCAATAGTTTCTTATCCTTTGGTACATACACATGGCGCGATGATCTCTCAAGTTTCTCAATAGTTTATCATCCTTTGGTACATACACATGGCGCGAGGATCTCTCAAGTTTCTCAATAGTTTCTTATCCTTTGGTACATACACATGGCGCGAGGATCTCTCAAGTTTCTCAATAGTTTCTTATCCTTTGGTACATACACATGGCGCGAGAATCTCTCAAGTTTCTCAATAGTTTCTTATCCTTTGGTACATACACATGGCGCGATGATCTCCCAAGTTTCTCAATAGTTTCTTATCCTTTGGTACATACACATGACGCGAGGATCTCTCAAGTTTCTCAATAGTTTCTTATCCT
This sequence comes from Lepidochitona cinerea, assembly GCA_963971465.1. Lineage (NCBI taxonomy): Eukaryota > Metazoa > Mollusca > Polyplacophora > Chitonida > Tonicellidae > Lepidochitona > Lepidochitona cinerea. Next base: position 25,167,163 of record OZ020563.1, on the reverse strand, counting down.
TTGGTACATACACATGGTGCGAGGATCTCTCAAGTTTCTCAATAGTTTCTTATCCTTTGGTACATACACAAGGCGAGAGGATCTCTCAAGTTTCTCAATAGTTTCTTATCCTTTGGTACATACACATGGCGCGAGGGTCTCTCAAGCTTCTCAATAGTTTCTTATCCTTTGGTACATACACATGGCGCGAGGATCTCTCAAGTTTCTCAATAGTTTCTTATCCTTTGGTACATACACATGACGCGAGGATCTCTCAAGTTTCTCAATAGTTTCTTATCCTTTGGTACATACACATGGCGCGAGGATCTCTCAAGTTTCTCAATAGTTTCTTATCCTTTGGTACATACACAAGGCGAGAGGATCTCTCAAGTTTCTCAATAGTTTCTTATCCTTTGGTACATACACATGGCGCGAGGGTCTCTCAAGCTTCTCAATAGTTTCTTATCCTTTGATACATACACATGGCGCGAGGATCTCTCAAGTTTCTCAATAGTTTCTTATCCTTTGGTACATACACAAGGCGAGAGGATCTCTCAAGTTTCTCAATAGTATCTTATCCTTTGGTACATACACATGGCGCGATGATCTCTCAAGTTTCTCAATAGTTTCTTATCCTTTGGTACATACACATGGCGCGAGGATCTCTCAAGTTTCTCAATAGTTTCTTATCCTTTGGTACATACAAATGGCGCGAGGATCTCTCAAGTTTCTCAATAGTTTCTTATCCTTTGGTACATACACAAGGCGAGAGGATCTCTCAAGTTTCTCAATAGTTTCTTATCCTTTGGTACATACACATGGCGCGAGGATCTCTCAAGTTTCTCAATAGTTTCTTATCCTTTGGTACATACACATGGCGAGAGGATCTCTCAAGTTTCTCAATAGTTTCTTATCCTTTGGTACATACACATGGCGCGAGGATCTCTCAAGTTTCTCAATAGTTTCTTATCCTTTGGTACATACACATGGCGCAAGGATCTCTCAAGTTTCTCAATAGTTTCTTATCCTTTGGTACATACACATGGCGCGAGGATCTCTCAAGTTTCTCAATAGTTTCTTATCCTTTGGTACATACACATGGCGCGAGGATCTCTCAAGTTTCTCAATAGTTTCTTATCCTTTGGTACATACACATGGCGCGAGGATCTCTCAAGTTTCTCAATAGTATCTTATCCTTTGGTACATACACATGGCGCGATGATCTCTCAAGTTTCTCAATAGTTTCTTATCCTTTGGTACATACACATGGCGCGATGATCTCTCAAGTTTCTCAATAGTTTATCATCCTTTGGTACATACACATGGCGCGAGGATCTCTCAAGTTTCTCAATAGTTTCTTATCCTTTGGTACATACACATGGCGCGAGAATCTCTCAAGTTTCTCAATAGTTTCTTATCCTTTGGTACATACACATGGCGCGATGATCTCTCAAGTTTCTTAATAGTTTCTTATCCTTTGGTACATACACATGACGCGAGGATCTCTCAAGTTTCTCAATAGTTTCTTATCCTTTGGTACATACACATGGCGCGAGGATCTCTCAAGTTTCTCAATAGTTTCTTATCCTTTGGTACATACACAAGGCGAGAGGATCTCTCAAGTTTCTCAATAGTTTCTTATCCTTTGGTACATACACATGGCGCGAGGGTCTCTCAAGCTTCTCAATAGTTTCTTATCCTTTGGTACATAAACATGGCGCGAGGATCTCTCAAGTTTCTCAATAGTTTCTTATCCTTTGGTACATACACAAGGCGAGAGGATCTCTCAAGTTTCTCAATAGTATCTTATCCTTTGGTACATACACATGGCGCGAGGATCTCTCAAGTTTCTCAATAGTTTCTTATCCTTTGGTACATACACATGGCGCGAGGATCTCTCAAGTTTCTCAATAGTTTCTTATCCTTTGGTACATACAAATGGCGCGAGGATCTCTCAAGTTTCTCAATAGTTTCTTATCCTTTGGTACATACACAAGGCGAGAGGATCTCTCAAGTTTCTCAATAGTTTCTTATCCTTTGGTACATACACATGGCGCGAGGGTCTCTCAAGCTTCTCAATAGTTTCTTATCCTTTGGTACATACACATGGCGCGAGGATCTCTCAAGTTTCTCAATAGTTTCTTATCCTTTGGTACATACACAAGGCGAGAGGATCTCTCAAGTTTCTCAATAGTTTCTTATCCTTTGGTACATACACAAGGCGAGATGATCAATCAAGTTTCTCAATAGTTTCTTATCCTTTGGTACATACACATGGCGCGAGGATCTCTCAAGTTTCTCAATAGTTTCTTATCCTTTGGTACATACACATGGCGCGAGGGTCTCTCAAGCTTCTCAATAGTTTTTTATCCTTTGGTACATACACATGGCGCGAGGATCTCTCAAGTTTCTCAATAGTTTCTTATCCTTTGGTACATACACATGGCGCGAGGATCTCTCAAGTTTCTCAATAGTTTCTTATCCTTTGGTACATGCACATGTACACATGGCGCGAGGATCTCTCAAGTTTCTCAATAGTTTCTTATCCTTTGGTACATACAGATGGCGCGTGGATCTCTCAAGCTTCTCAATAGTTTCTTATCCTTTGGTACATACAGATGGCGCGAGGATCTCTCAAGTTTCTCAATAGTTTCTTATCCTTTGGTACATACACATGGCGCGAGGATCTCTCAAGTTTCTCAATAGTATCTTATCCTTTGGTACATACACATGGCGCGATGATCTCTCAAGTTTCTCAATAGTTTCTTATCCTTTGGTACATACACATGGCGCGATGATCTCTCAAGTTTCTCAATAGTTTCTTATCCTTTGGTACATACACATGGCGCGAGGATCTCTCAAGTTTCTCAATAGTTTCTTATCCTTTGGTACATACACATGGCGCGAGGATCTCTCAAGTTTCTCAATAGTTTCTTATCCTTTGGTACATACATGGCGCGAGGATCTCTCAAGTTTCTCAATAGTTTCTTATCCTTTGGTACATACACATGGCGCGATGATCTCTCAAGTTTCTCAATAGTTTCTTATCCTTTGGTACATACACATGACGCGAGGATCTCTCAAGTTTCTCAATAGTTTCTTATCCTTTGGTACATACACATGGCGCGAGGATCTCTCAAGTTTCTCAATAGTTTCTTATCCTTTGGTACATACACAAGGCGAGAGGATCTCTCAAGTTTCTCAATAGTTTCTTATCCTTTGGTACATACACATGGCGCGAGGGTCTCTCAAGCTTCTCAATAGTTTCTTATCCTTTGGTACATACACATGGCGCGAGGATCTCTCAAGTTTCTCAATAGTTTCTTATCCTTTGGTACATACACAAGGCGAGAGGATCTCTCAAGTTTCTCAATAGTATCTTATCCTTTGGTACATACACATGGCGCGATGATCTCTCAAGTTTCTCAATAGTTTCTTATCCTTTGGTAAATACACATGGCGCGAGGATCTCTCAAGTTTCTCAATAGTTTCTTATCCTTTGGTACATACAAATGGCGCGAGGATCTCTCAAGTTTCTCAATAGTTTCTTATCCTTTGGTACATACACAAGGCGAGAGGATCTCTCAAGTTTCTCAATAGTTTCTTATCCTTTGGTACATACACATGGCGCGAGGGTCTCTCAAGCTTCTCAATAGTTTCTTATCCTTTGGTACATACACATGGCGCGAGGATCTCTCAAGTTTCTCAATAGTTTCTTATCCTTTGGTACATACACAAGGCGAGAGGATCTCTCAAGTTTCTCAATAGTTTCTTATCCTTTGGTACATACACATGGCGCGAGGATCTCTCAAGTTTCTCAATAGTTTCTTATCCTTTGGTACATGCACATGTACACATGGCGCGAGGATCTCTCAAGTTTCTCAATAGTTTCTTATCCTTTGGTACATACAGATGGCGCGTGGATCTCTCAAGCTTCTCAATAGTTTCTTATCCTTTGGTACATACAGATGGCGCGAGGATCTCTCAAGTTTCTCAATAGTTTCTTATCCTTTGGTACATACACATGGCGCGAGGATCTCTCAAGTTTCTCAATAGTTTCTTATCCTTTGGTACATACACATGGCGCGAGGATCTCTCAAGTTTCTCAATAGTTTCTTATCCTTTGATACATACACATGGCGCGAGGATCTCTCAAGTTTCTCAATAGTTTCTTATCCTTTGGTACATACACATGGCGCGAGGATCTCTCAAGTTTCTCAATAGTTTCTTATCCTTTGGTACAAACACATGGCGCGAGGATCTCTCAAGTTTCTCAATAGTTTCTTATCCTTTGGTACATACACATGGCGCGAGGATCTCTCAAGTTTCTCAATAGTTTATTATCCTTTGGTACATACACATGGCGCGAGGATCTCTCAAGTTTCTCAATAGTTTCTTATCCTTTGGTACATACACATGGCGCGAGGATCTCTCAAGTTTCTCAATAGTTTATTATCCTTTGGTACATACACATGACGCGAGGATCTCTCAAGTTTCTCAATAGTTTCTTATCCTTTGGTACATACACATGGCGAGAGGATCTCTCAAGTTTCTCAATAGTTTCTTATCCTTTAGTACATACACATGGCGCGAGGATCTCTCAAGTTTCTCAATAGTTTCTTATCGTTTGATACATACACATGACGCGAGGATCTCTCAAGTTTCTCAATAGATTCTTATCCTTTGGTACATACACATGGCGCGAGGATCTCTCAAGTTTCTCAATAGATTCTTATCCTTTGGTACATACACATGGCGCGAGAATCTCTCAAGTTTCTCAATAGTTTCTTATCCTTTGGTACATACACATGGCGCGAGGGTCTCTCAAGTTTCTCAATAGTTTCTTATCCTTCGGTACATACACATGGCGCGAGGATCTCTCAAGTTTCTCAATAGTTTCTTATCCTTTGGTACATACACATGGCGCGAGAATCTCTCAAGTTTCTCAATAGTTTCTTATCCTTTGGTACATACACATGGCGCGAGGATCTCTCAAGTTTCTCAATAGTTTCTTATCCTTTGGTACATACACATGGCGCGAGGATCTCTCAAGTTTCTCAATAGATTCTTATCCTTTGGTACATACACATGGCGCGAGAATCTCTCAAGTTTCTCAATAGTTTCTTATCCTTTGGTACATACACATGGCGCGAGGATCTCTCAAGTTTCTCAACAGTTTCTTATCCTTTGGTACATACACATGGCGCGAGGATCTCTCAAGTTTCTCAATAGTTTCTTATCCTTTGGTACATACACATGGCGCGAGGATCTCTCAAGTTTCTCAATAGTTTCTTATCCTTTGGTACATACACATGGCGCGAGGATCTCTCAAGTTTCTCAATAGTTTCTTATCCTTTGGTACAAACACATGGCACGAGGATCTCTCAAGTTTCTCAATAGTTTCTTATCCTTTGGTACATACACATGGCGCGAGGATCTCTCAAGTTTCTCAATAGTTTCTTATCCTTTGGTACATACACATGGCGCGAGGATCTCTCAAGTTTCTCAATAGTTTCTTATCCTTTGGTACATACACATGGCGCGAGGATCTCTCAAGTTTCTCAATAGTTTATTATCCTTTGGTACATACACATGACGCGAGGATTTCTCAAGTTTCTCAATAGTTTCTTATCCTTTGGTACATACACATGGCGCGAGGATCTCTCAAGTTTCTCAATAGTTTCTTATCCTTTGGTACATACACATGGCGCGATGATCTCTCAAGTTTCTCAATAGTTTATCATCCTTTGGTACATACACATGGCGCGAGGATCTCTCAAGTTTCTCAATAGTTTCTTATCCTTTGGTACATACACATGGCGAGAGGATCTCTCAAGTTTCTCAATAGTTTCTTATCCTTTGGTACATACACATGGCCCGAGGATCTCTCAAGTTTCTCAATAGTTTCTTATCCTTTGGTACATACACATGGCGCGATGATCTCTCAAGTTTCTCAATAGTTTCTTATCCTTTGGTACAAACACATGGCGCGAGGATCTCTCAAGTTTCTCAATAGTTTCTTATCCTTTGGTACAAACACATGGCGCGAGGATCTCTTAAGTTTCTCAATAGTTTCTTATCCTTTGGTACATACACATGGCGCGAGGATCTCTCAAGTTTCTCAATAGTTTCTTATCCTTTGGTACAAACACATGGCGCGAGGATCTCTCAAGTTTCTCAATAGTTTCTTATCCTTTGGTACATGCACATGGCGCGAGGATCTCTCAAGTTTCTCAATAGTTTCTTATCCTTTGGTACATACACATGGCGCGAGGATCTCTCAAGTTTCTCAATAGTTTCTTATCCTTTGGTACATACACATGGCGCGAGGATCTCTCAAGTTTCTCAATAGATTCTTATCTTCCAATTTGTAACTTGAATAATGGTAAAACACACAGGAACCGTCGTATTTGTTACGTCATAGCTAAGCCATGAATAAGAATCGCGATCTTTCGAACAGCTGGACGCCTATGTTATTCAGAGATAGAAATATCATAGAAAGGAATTAGGTTTAGGAGTTTTGACAAACTCACATTAGAGACTGGGAGCACTAAAAAGCTTCTGAATTATACGTCTTGAGAAAAATAGCCGATAATTTCAACATTCTGTTTTTACGTCAAAATATCAACATTTTGGCTGCTCATGCCACTTTAAGCTTCCCAAAAACAAAAGCTCAGTTGGCGTCGATCTCAACCCATTTCATAGATATACTTACTAATTTGATCCTTCGAGTGCAAGAATTCACGACCAACTTTTATGATTTAAAACGGACGAAGATATAAATTATATATTTTTTAAATAACAAATCTTTTTTATCTAATACCCTTTTTATCTAATTACAGCATATTTAAAATGTAAATTAGGATGTTATAGACATTTTTATCGCTATAATCCCTATGTGCATCAGCGCTAGAAAGGCAGGTTGTGTATTGGGATCAAGTATTTTTTCGCTAACAATCTTACTTCTATGAAGTCACAGCTCAGCTAAATTTCTCTGGCACAAGGAAACTTTGAGTGTCGATTTCGAAGATCGCTGTTTGCGTGAGATTATGTTACACTGCGTGTATGATTTTAAAAGTCATCCTCTGCTAGTAGAAAATGTAATTTCTAGGAAATTGAAGGTCTCTGTGTTGACGCATTGATTGATTGACGTCGGATTCAAGACGGTTTCACTTATATCGTGACGTTGCCAGGTTTAGTGGGGAGAAAACCGAATAAATGCCCGGAGGAAACCCACGGCCTTCAGCGAGTATGCAACTCCTCCACGTACAGCAATCGGCAGAACATCTCGTGGATGAAACAATCTTGTGTTTTCACTCTTGTCTTCGCCAATCGGTAAATACAGATTTTTTTATCCACTCGATGAAATAAAAATGGTATTTACCGATAGGCCTATATTAAAATCCGTGAGTATTTATAATATATCTAGCTACAACCTGATAAATTGTCCATGTTAGGTTGATTAATACCCAAGTCAATAAGATCGGGGAAAAAATAATTTCTTTATTAAAGAAATTATTTGTTTCAGTTAAACCAAAAATGTTCTAAGATTACTTGAATGTCCCTCTCTAAAGGTAATTGGAGTAAGTATACTATCGCAGACATCTATGTCCATTATGCTCAACAGATAATTAAGCAAAGTGAGATTTAAAAACAATTGTACGTCCTACATCCTTTGGTGCACAAATGTTTATAGTTTCTCATTTGAACCCCAGACCCTCAATGGAAGTCAGCGAGTGCCAACAACGTGTCTGACACATTTGTCTAACAACATGTCAAAAGTAAACTGAAATAAATTGACCTCATCTGGGTGCCACTTTTATTATAAAGCGAAACTATGATCTCTTATCACATTTGGACACAGTCATCAAGACAACACAGTCAGTGAATACAGCAAAGAGGTAAGAGCTACTCTTTAATTGTGGACGTAACTTTTTTCACTTTGCAAAAATTCAGCGTTAAATCATTTTAGGTTAGTTGTAAAAAGTTTGGTTGTTTAATGGCTGGTTTTACCTCGGATATAGAATATTCTTTATGGTCACATTTCCGATTCTGTTGTCAATAGAGATTTTTCTCATTGCTGGTGGGGGGGGGGATGAACATCAGGGTATATGAAATCTAGATTTCTTGCCTTTCTCAATTTTACGGTTGAGGAATCGGGTTCTACTTCTTAGGAACAAAACTAGAAACTCCTTTCTACCTGGCAAAGGATCCAGTACATAATTTTAAAATTCTTTATGAAAAGGATTGGTATCCAGGCAAATCCTCAGACTTACACTGCTGCCATAAGTATAAGTGAAATAAACTTAGATAAGATGTAAAGCAGTAATCAACCAATCAATATCCAGAATCTATATAGGACACCAAAAAAGTACACCGTGTACCAAACTGACTTTGGTTTCTAAATTGCACGTACTGTGTTCAGGAAAAATGACCCGATAAAAAATGTACATATTTTTTTTTCTTTTCTATTATTAGGGATTTTTTTTATCACATTCATGTCTTTTTTTACAGATTTTTCAAAATGAAGATCTTCATATTCATTCTCCTGTTAGGATTCTTGGCCGTCTCAGAATCTCGCCGTCAGAGAAGATATGGGATGGGACGAGTGCCTGTGAGTCAAGAAAGATCGTCCAGTCAAGAAGCATCTGCTAGTGATGAAGAGCCCGCGAGTCGAAGAGAATCTGCTAGTCACGAAAGGCCTGCGAGTCGAAGAGAATCTGCCAGTCGAGAAGAATCTGCTAGTCACGAAAGGCCTGCGAGTCGAAGAGAATCTGCCAGTCGAGAAGAATCTGCTAGTCACGAACGGCCTGCAAGTCGAAGAGAATCTGCCAGTCGAGAAGAATCTGCTAGTCACGAACGGCCTGCGAGTCGAAGAGAATCTGCCAGTCGAGAAGAATCTGCTAGCCACGAACGGCCTGCGAGTCGAAGAGAATCTGCCAGTCGAGAAGAATCTGCCAGTCGAGAAGAATCTGCCAGCCGAGAATCTGCCAGCCGAGAATCTGCCAGTCGAGAAGAATCTGCCAGCCGAGAATCTGCCAGCCGAGAAGAAACCGACAGACCTGAGTTTTGTGGTACATATCAATGCCCGAACTTCACTGTAATCCAAAAGACGGGTGTAAGTATATTGCCAATATTCCTCTAGTCAAATATTATGAAATACAACCGAAATATTTCGCGTCCACTCTAACCCAGCAACATCTATCTTTTTTAAGATAGATTGGACATGATACAAAAAAATGCACATTTAGGGTAATTGGAACCACAATTTGACACACAATACTTTCCTTTATTTGCGAAGTACTAAGCGCCTTAACTAAATATATACATCGCCAACCCTTTGGAGAGCTCATGATAAACCGCTAGTATTTTGTCAACTTTGTTCGGAACCTATACATACATTCCAAGTGATGATCGAACATTGTCACAATTTAACCAGTTTCCTCACTAAAATAAATGATATAAAATACCCAAGATATCAAGTATACAGAGATCGTGAAATGACAGAAAATTATTTTACTAAAATTGCTTTACGCTTGTTTTTACTTTAAAATTCGAAAGTCTTAAATTGTGCCTAGATTCTATACAACAGAAATATTTTGCACCCACTGTCGCCCCTACCCCCACACACACCGCTCTGGATTCGTTAAGAATTATATTGTAAACTAGTTTTATAGTTTTTATCTAATCCCCAACAAACGGCTCTGCAGTAAGATATCTTTGATATATCAATTTGGTCTATCTGCAGGTTCACAACCAAAACGTGGGATCTGAAGACTCTAGACTAGTTAATTCAGATTTTCGGCCTTATATAGAGGTTAAGTAGGAGAGAAAACCGGGCTCAATGTCCGGAGAAAACCTCCCACCTTCAGAGCGTACCTGGATCAATTGGGATTTAAACCCATACCTGTCGATTGATTGATTGAGTTTGAGTTGAGTTAAATTATTTATTCACCAAATAGAAATCATACATGTTTTTGGTGGCCCCCCGGGGGGCTTGTTCTATCCCAAAATATATATTAAATAAAGATAGCAGAACAATGGTGATAACAATATGGACAAGTTTACACAATATTTACAAGACACAACCAGCACTGAACACAATGACTACACATAATTAAGCTCTTGAAGTAGATAACTACGCATATTCCTTTGAAAAAGTGATATTGAAAGAATAGATTTCACCGGAAATTGTAGTTTGTGCCAGACCTTTGGTCCCAATCGAGATCTCGTGTCATTCTACGAGATCTTCAACTCGAGACATGGCTCGAGAGCCGTCGCACTCCATTTTGCGCATAGTTAACTGCAAGAAATCTACTGAGAATTTTTAATCTATATACTATTTATTTCTCTGTTCTATTCTGTTCGCAAACATGTAACCCTATCATAATATGCTGCATTGCAGGATCTTAGGGCAGAAATACTTGTTAGAAACCAAAAATATAATCGGCACTACATCAGCTCTTAAATACATTCTAAAACAAGATGGCAGCGCCCATGGATGTCAAGGCAAAATATGATATGGACTTCAAGGTATTTCATGGTATATTATTAGCAATCAATATAACAAAACAGGTTGTCGGCGGCTTAAACGTTACCTACCAGAATTATATCGAATATCTCTCTACACAACCGAGCCAACTATCAGTGTCACGTGTCGTTGTTTACAATTTTAAGGAAGTGGACAGCAGTGGTCTCCCTTTGTGTAAAAGCAACATGTCACTCAATCGTTTTAGAGTTGATATCTCAACAAATGGCAGTAGGATCAATCTCTATTTTAGATTGCTTTGGTCCCTTAATCTTCAAAGATAAGCGAGATAGATCACTTTTATACAAATTAACGAGCAATTTGAGTTCTGATTGACGGGTTCCATAGGCACAATTGGTGTCATTTCTTCTTACTAGTATAGATCTTACAGCTTTGGGTATGATAAAGGTGGTAAAAGAAACTATGAGTAAATAACAAAATTTGATAAGTGTTTAACACTTTCATTGGAAGAATGGAATACCTTTGTAAAATAGGAATTGTGTGTGATAATCTAGGGGATTTGTTATTACACGAACACATTTCTTTTGAAGAGTTTTTAAGGGTTTTAGATGACTTACATAAGTGTTCCCCCACACTAGATTACCATATGATATATAGGGGTATACACGTGTAGTACAATGTCAGTAACATTTTCCTATTCAGGAAAGCCTTGATATGATTTATAACCCCAATATTTCGAGATAACTTAACACAAATATGATCAATGTGCGTTCTCCAATTTAGTTTGTTATTCACAATTATTCCCAAGAATTTGAAACTGTTAACTTGTTCAAAACTGCTACCGGAAATAAATAAGCCAATTGGATTATTATTTCCCCTAGAGGGTTCAATAACCATAAGTTTAGTCTTTTTTATATTTAAAGACAATCTATTTGTGACAAGCCAAGTAGCAACTTTAGCAATCTCAGCATTGACAAATTCAGACAATGTAACCGGATTTGGATGACAGGCATGCAAACAAGTGTCGTCAGCAAACGAAATTGTGTTTAAAAAATGGGAAACCGCACTAAAAGCAAAGGTCATTGATATATAGGAGAGACAAAGTGGGCCACATGAGATTGGTAGCAGAGAAGATTGTACACCATCATTAGACACACACTGTTTTCTACAAGTTAAATAACTCTTAAACCATTCATTTAAATTTCCCCGAATACCATAATGACAAAGTTTTTCTAAAAGAATCTGATGATTTACAGTGTCAAAAGCTTTACTTAAATCCAAAAATGTTAAAACACTGTATTGCTTTGACTCTTTGGCTTCAATTAGCCTTTGTCGCAATGTAAGGACAGCACTAGTAGTGGAACAGTTTTTCCTGAAGCCGAATTGACAGTCTGCAAGAATGTCATTTGTTTCAATAAAATCTATCAGTCTAGATGACATATTTTTTTCAAAAACCTTACTAAAAAAAAGGCAGGACCGCTATATGGCCTGTGATTGTCCACCAAATAATTTTCACCAGATTTAAATTTAGATTGACTTATTGATTTATGTTTTACGCCGCACTATTTCACATAGATGACCGCGTCCATTGTCCGGAGGAAACCTCCAACATTCGTCGAGTTCCTGGTAACTCTTAAGGCGACCACATAGGGCGACTGTGGTTTAGTTTAGAGGGAAAGAGAATGTCGATGCTCTAACCGTGGTTATTTTGAAATCTATTTGCGTACGTTTGAGATCATTGACCTTCTTCATAGAATATATCAAAACCATTTTTAAGTAAAACTGTATCAAAATAATGGTGTTGTGTTTTTTTGAACAATCTACACGTCTCTGGAATACGAATTGCGTAACTTTAATCCAAACGATTGGCATGTTTTCGTTGACAACATAAGTTGGTAGATTCTGAAGTGATAGCTTGTCAAATTATTCCAAAATATCAAAAACAAAATTGTTTTAACTGCCAAAGTCCATAATGGACATGAACACAACCCGTGCCGTGTATCACGTGACTCTTTATTCTAATTTTTGACAGTTAGTTATGAAGGAAACTTGAGACAAGCACAACAAACGGCTTTTTTTCTTTTTATATTTTACAAACTTTCCATTACACGATGTAGATTATGGAGGCACCGCTCCGTTAATGTGTGTGTGTGTTGTTGTTGTTGTTTTTTTTTTGTTTTTTTTTTACTTATTTCAGGAGCAAATCCAATAACAGTTTACTTTAAATACAATGTAATATTCATTTGGCACACCCGATACAAAACAGTCCACTCCAAGAGAAATAAAGTATTATGTCATCTCAGTAATTTGTGATTTTAACATTCTGGAAAAAACGCCATTTTTTACAGTTTCCCATAAAGATTTTATCGGACCACCATCTTTAAAAAACTAATCATAAAAATCATAGCTCAGTTATCGATTTGACGGAATGATCACACATATAATTATTTGATAATCAAAGCCCTACTAAAAATCGAAAATCGAATAGATTTGTCGGCTTAAAATGCCCTGAGCTGCTAAAATTGGAGATTTGTTCATTAATTCTAATTGTCAAAAGATGTTAAGCGTTTGGTGCCCTGCAAGAAATAAAGAATTGACGTTGAAATAAAAAAAATGTCTATAATGCTAGTAATCGGTATGAGCCAAAGACTAATAAAGGACAAACAATAAAATAGCTGAGATGCATGAGTATATTATAGAATTTTATTTTAATGTTCATAAATATATCTTTCGAAACTATCTTAGCGTACACCCCTTAGCTTGTTATCGCGGAGAGCTCTTATTTTGTAGTTTTTGATAAAAAAAAATATCGGACATTTAGCTTATTCTGTTTCAACGAAATTTCATGCCACTTTAAAGGAGAGGGAAGGGAAAGAAATCAGTAAATATAATACAGGCGCAGTAAATTTTCCTCTACAACGGTACAAAGACTATACCTGTGCGATTTCTCCTCGCCAAACTGTGCTAAATGAAAGTTGCCAAGTGTTATCCATATTCTGGGTGAGGCTTTTACTACTTTTATCAAACAAATAAATGCAGAATAAGCAGTACAAGTAATGGATTTAACTTATTCTGTACTCAAATTTTCCACGAAATGAACTTACTTGATTTACCTAAATACCAGCTTACAGAGACAATCAAATGATTTTAATTGAAATAAGTTTTTATTCGCCATGAATCAAAGTGACAGTTAGAAATTGTAGCTAGTGTATAAGGCGGGCGTAAAGTTCTAATGGAACTTGTTCTATCTAAAATGATTATAGAAACATACCAAACAAAGTTTGTTTGGTTTGTCGTTAACTTCAGATTAATATACACAACGATCCGACGTTTCATTGGAGGGACGAAACGCAGATTGGAAGATAATGGAGGCTATACGCGCTATTGACCTTGGGGCTCTAGGGATGTGTTCTACACACTCAAAGTGACATTTTTGCTTCAATATGTTCGCCCTGTGAAGCCAGATGGACTCTGAAGTTTCATACTTACAAGCATCTTTTTACTTTGTCAAAATACACTTTTGATTTGCTTATTGCCATTAATGGTGATTTCTTATCACCAGAATGTTGTCCCTTATAATCACAATCGTTTCTGCAATATCAGTTTGCCAACAATCTCCCTACACATATGATTTTATGGGACTTTTCAGGGGGTGCTTAACTTGTTTCTTTGTGTATAGATACATACAGATTTATCAATCAAGAACGAACACCTGCAATTAAATTTTCCATAAAAAGAGTTTTTAAGGGAATTCCCTGCTGCCCTTGTTGTCTGACAGTCACAACAATCAACCAAGAATCCATCGCGGTCTCAGACAGAGTCTTTCATTAATGTGAATCAATGAATTGGATAAATCCTCGCATTAACCATTCACAATCCTAACTGGTAGATTTAGGTTTATAACAATCACAAAGAGAAAAGCGGTTCATTGGAACTGGGGAAGCTGCCAATGGTTATCCTGGAACTTCATATTTTTATGAAACAACGAAGGAGCAGCATATAGTATAAGGGTCTTTTTTATATCCACATTCCACTGATATAACCAATTGTCAATAACACATTGAGCTATATATTTATGAGCACTAAAACACACGGGTACAGGGAAAATCTGCTTGTCTAACCACGAAGACAAATTTCTTATTATATTTATGAACACTAAAACACACGGGCACAGGGAAAATCTTCTTGTCTAAAATAACCACGGTTTCCAATTGTGTTAAAAAGAGGTATATCATTTAGACCTTTATACCCCATCATAAATTGTTCTAATAAAGTAAACCTATGATATTTATTATACATGTACTATAACTCCTATCTTTTTTATTTCAGGAATATGAGGTGCGTAAATACCCACCGACTACCTGGGTGGCCACTGAAGCTAACGGTGGCTGGTTTAGCAGCTTGGGCATGTACTCTAAACTCTACAAATATCAACGATGGGGCTTCAACAGCATGGGTAAGTGCCCAGGGCCCACTTGCACAAAGCGCTCTTAACTAAGAGTACTCTTAGTGTATGTCTACAACATTGGACTTAAGAGTGCTCGTAAACTTTCCATGTTATAGAGATATGCTAAGAGTCCTTTGTGCAAGTGGGCCCTGATGACGTTAACCCACAAACTGATATACAAACCCCATCAAAAAATAGGCAACGTTTTGCCAGCATTAATTTACTTTCTCGAAACGGCAAACGGAGAGAAAATGGTATAGACACTACAGTTTGCTTCTGGCATAACACTTTCTTAGACCCGTACTGTATGAGTTTTTCAAAAAAGCCGGATCGGGATTCGACTAACCTGGTAAAAGAATTACCCAAAGGAATGGCCTTTTTTTATTATTTTGTATTGACCCAAAGACACAATATTCATATAGTATCAGAGTGTAGAAAATAAAAGTTACACGAGCTGCTAAATATAAGAAAAAAATTATTGAAACAGAATAAGCCAATTGTCCGTTATTTTTGTTAAGAAATGCGAAATAGTAGGATCTCTTGAACCGATCAAGAATCGTAAAACAATAGATATGTGCGCGTGCGTTCCATGGAAGAGAAACGCCATTCTTGGGCTGATATGAAAATAGGAGATAAAACGTTATACTTAGTTTGAATATTACAGAGATTGATCCATGTGTAACGTATGTTAACAATCTCTGACGAATGCCTTTTGGACTTACGTACACCCCAAACAATTCAAACGGTGCCGATCGTTATCTGCTCTAGTTGGTCAAAACCACAGTCACGCGAAGCAATGGTATAAGGGGGAATTTTCAATGGTGTAAGGGGACATAACCTAGCTCTATAGAAGATATATATAATATGAGAAGTTACGAAACGGATATTTTCAATATATATATCTTCTATAGAGCTAGGTTATGTCCCCTTACACCATTGAAAATTCCCCCTTATAC
This sequence comes from Lepidochitona cinerea, assembly GCA_963971465.1. NCBI lineage: Eukaryota > Metazoa > Mollusca > Polyplacophora > Chitonida > Tonicellidae > Lepidochitona > Lepidochitona cinerea. Next base: position 25,151,292 of record OZ020563.1, on the reverse strand, counting down.
CATTGCTTCGCGTGACTGTGGTCTAAATGACAGGACAACAATCAAGCAAATTACCATTGAACTCAAAAGAAAAGCAATCACCTAAACAGCATGACTATCAATCTCTCTTCCAGGACTCTATATGCCAATGACAACCCCGGTGCTGACAAAATGTATGGATAACACACCCATGGAAATGTTCTTCATGTTGCCCGAAGACCAACAAGATAACCCACCAAGACCTACTGACTCAACGGTCATGATTGTCAAAATGCCAGAAATGGAAGTCTACGTCAGGTAAAATCTTCTATTTTTTGTGCATATATTCACGTTAAATTATTAATGAAATTGGAGACACCACCACGTATAAAGAGAAAAAGCCGCGTGAAACAACATAAAAGAATGAATTATTGAATAAAATGTTTTGCACATGGGATATTGAATCGGCAATATGCAATCTTCTTTAAATACAATACCCTGTGAGATAAGACAGCATTAGTTATTAAGCAATCTTGTTTTGTCGGATTTTTGTTGACATTATGATACAAATGATAATCAATTAGATTTTAGCTATGTAAAAATTTAGCAAGCGACAAACCAAACAAAAACTAATTCAACAACGAATGGATGAAGAAATAAATGAATGTAAGAGTTAAGGAACAAAAAAACTGACTAGATGAGGGAAATCTGCCCTGTCGGATGAATTATTGGTACGAGATGAAATATATTATCAGCTAATCTATACAACAAAAGAAACGTAACTCAGAAAACTGAAGACATAGTTGAATGATATTCTGTATCCCCACAGATCTATGCATTTCTTTTGTTCTATACAAAATTCTTCTACATCGGTACGTTCTAATCAACACAGATTATTTAGTGTTTGTATGCATCTTGGTTTTAAAATTCATATTTTTTCAGGTCGTTTGTAGGATACGCTTACAGTGGTACTTTTGAGACCGAATTGGAGACGTTGAAATCCGCTCTGACTTCGGGAGAAAGTTACGAGGAAAGGTTCATGTACCAGGCTGTCTATGACAGCCCTTTCACCCTCACCGGAAGACATAACGAGGTGTGGCTCGTTAAGAAATAGTGCTCGGCATTACTTTTGGTTGTAACTCATTTTTGCAACAGGTCTGTCAGTTCCAGAAATAAAATGAGCGTCTAACACATTTCCATCTGTGTTTGATCCTTGTATAATTTTATTTCATGTCCGAAAAATCGATTGATTAAAGGTATTGATCGCCACACTCAAGATATTACTTATTTGGCAATAAATGGTCTAATTCTTAAAAGTCTAAACTGGACGACCTCTTGTTTCGTATGACGCCTCGATGACCTTTACCATCAACCTTGTCGTGTGGTCTGGCATCCTCGGATACCCAGGGTTAAATTCTCGACAAGCTCACCTCGTATTGAGCCTGAGTCTGAGCGTAAGTTTTAACCGTGGGTTTCGACGATGCCGGTCTGGATGAACAATAAATCATAACGTACCCGTGACACCACGTGACACCACGCAGCAAAGAGGCATCACAAATAATTACACTATATCCTGTTATACTATTACCATTACAGGATTAGTAGGCATGGGTACAAACTTGCTTTCAAAGGCGTACTGTACCTGTTGTACAAACCAAGATCACCACTGTATATTTGCATATCTGTAAATCGTATACGGGGGTAGGCTCAATTGTATTGCATGTTTTAACATCTTAAGACGTTAAGTAGTTCTCAAACGTACAATTATATACTCCTGTACAAAGACATTCAATACATTGTGTTCAAACATCACAGTTTTCTTAATCGCTCAAGGTAATAATTACTCACTAGAATGGCGTACATCACTCATACGAATGGACGCGCCAATAAGCTAAAACAACCAACCAAGATAGAGTATCGTATACTCTGTGAATGAACCACTACTCGATTCTCAGTATACCAGCAGTCAATAGAACTACATATGGAATTTTTTCGCTGCTCCGTCCTTCCGTAAAGATGATTGAAAATTGATTAAACCGACTATGATAATGGGAAAAGTATGTCATTCGGTTCCTAGGTAGTAGACAGACAAGAAAGTTTACCCCTGACAAGTAGATCTGTCAAACTTTTGTTCTTTTTATAAGCAATGACTGGTCATGATTCAGAGATCGTACCAGGAGGCTCTAGGGCTTGAATGTTTCTGCCCATCCTATCCAAAATGTGCTCTAAAGGATTCAAATCTGCGCAGTTCCCCCTTCAACAGATCCAACGTCTCGTTGGAGGGATGAAACGCAGGTTGGAAGCTAATGGAGGCTATACTCGCTATTGACCTTCTGCTCTATGGATGTGTTCTACACACTCAAAGTGACATTTTTGCTTCAATATGAAGTTTCATACTTACAAGCATCTTTTTATTTTGTTAAAATACACTTTTGATTTGACTAACGATATCCTGAATAAATTGTATAGCTTATTGCCATCAATAGGGATTTCTTATCGCCAGATTGTTGCCCTTTATGATCACAATCGTTTCTGCAACATCAGTTTGCCAACAATCTCCCTACACCAATGATTATATCGGTCGGTGCAGACTTTCCAGGAGGATGCTTAACTTTTTTCTATGTGTATATATTAATGATATTCAGAAATTATGTTACTTGCCATGAATGATTATTGAGAATGGAACTATAAATCTGGAGGAACTTTACAATGGTATTTGGTTTCTATATATTCCATATATTTATAAGCACTAAAACACACGGGCACAGGGAAAATCTTCTTGTCTAATAAATAGATCTGAATAATTGCAAAAAATACGCCATCAAAGCTCTCCCTGTGTTACCGATTGGAATTGTTGGCTGGGAAAGGCTGTGGAAGAATACATAATACAACAGTCGCTCTATAAATACGTATTCATATTTTAGTAGGGAATTCAGGTAGAATGTCTCAGATTGTTCTGATCACTGGGATACAAAATATCGGAAAGTATTCCATATGAACTAATCAGACATTCATATATAGCTTCTGGAATGCATGATAATTGCATGTTCATTATATTATATGTTTACACTCGCCAATCCTCCTCAGTTGATTGATTGGCAGGTTAATTAATGCAACACCTTAAATACATTACTTGTTTTATGAACACTAAAACACACGGACACAGGGAAAATCTTCTTGTCTCAAATAACCACGGAGACAAGTTTATAATTGTGTTAAAAAGAGGTATATCATTTAGACCTTTATACCCCATCATACATTGTTGTAATAAAGTAAACCTATGATATTTCATTAGGTTGACGACTGACAGGAGCTTGGCCTTAGTCAGTAGAATTTTATTTATAGACACAGGCGTCGAGAGGATTTGATAGATTTATCTTTTAATCCACTTCCATCTATAACACAACCCCTTCAATAAAATGGTTTCAGGTAATCGTTAAAACACGAATTTAATGCGTAATCCAGGTTTAGTTATGTCACACACGACTCATGTGCCAAAACTATGAAGCTCTTGAACAAAAGGCTGGGAATTGCTCTAAGTTGCGTTAATTGAAGTGTAATCTCAGACAAAACACCTTTTCATCAAGATGATTTGTCTTATCTTACAAAAAACGTAATCTTAAAGTGGCATGAGCTGCCAAATTGTTGATATTTAGACGTTAAAACAGAATGTTGAAATTATTGGCTATTTTTCTCAAGACGTATAATTCAGAAGCTGTTTAGTGCTTCTAGTCTCGAGAATGTGGAATAAAGTATTGTTTTGAACTAACTATGGCTTAGAATGAATGAATGGTCGTCCCGGTCATTTAAATTTTTTTTACTTTTCGAGCACTATTTCGGTTCGTACAAGCCACATACTGTATGGATTTTCCTCATTCCACGCCAATCATTTAGTTTTTCGATGGCCTTCAAAGCCTCTTACTGTCGTGACGATCGGAAATTATGAAAAAGTGTGAATTTTGGCAGCTCATGCCACTTTAAATACATTGAATCGTCTAATTAAAACTGTTTGAGTATCTAACCGTTGAAACCGCCAGGTGCGTATAGGTAGCCGAGAAATATAGGCTGTGTCGTGATTACGCTTTTAAATGAATTATTTGGAAGCGTTTCAGAATTCAACCTGTTTTAAATATCCATTAATCCCTCATCCCTTTTAGATTTTGATGGAGCTCATTTGGATTGATAAGCTGTTAAACCCGTACATGACAAAGTATATTTCTACTCAACAGTTTTCGGTTCATCGCTGTTTTTCTTTCTTCGGGGTTTTGACTGTAGTCTATCAAAATTAAAACCAAAACACATAGGACAATTTGTACTATTTTGAACATGGTGATGTTTAATATGAGCTTACGAGAGAAACTACTCTCACCATCAGAAATTACAGCAACACAACGTCGGCATGGTAAAAACAGGTATTATATACACAGCAAGAATGAACAAAACAAATACAAAAGGCAATCACTGATAAGTTGTGATTCCAACACTGCAGTTAAAATCACCACAATCTTAGGTGTGTGAGGGGGGGGGGCAATCCTATTACAGGTCAAGAATTAACTACATGTATTAAGATATGAGTCGTCAACCTAATGAAATATCATAGGTTTACTTTATTACAACAATCTTTGATGGGGTATAAAGGTCTAAATGCTATACCTCTTTTTAACACACTTAGAAACTTGTCTCCGTGGTTATTGTAGACAAGAAGATTTTCCCTGTGGCCGTGTGTTTTAGTGTTCATAAATATTAAGATATGAAGTACATGGAATCAACAGGTGTGCTGTAACATCAGGATATTACACAGAGGATAAGACAACCTCCATAGAAGAATCTATTAAAATTGATATATATATATATATATATATATATATGTTTGAATCTTTCAATGGCATTTAGAAGTTGGAAGGTTACAATAAGGTCAAGAATTACTTATGGATAACAACTTCTTGGTTTATTGGACAACAATAAACCAAGAAGTTGTTATCCATAAGTAATTCTTGACCTTATTATATATGTTTGGCTTATTATAACACAGGTCCTTTGCGATTTTTTTTTTTTTTTTTTTTAGATTAATAATTTCAGAATAGAAGTTTAGTCAAGTTTAATATATATATATATATATATAAAAACAAATGTGCTTCAAATGACTAGGCCTGCATAAAAGATGACACTTGGTGGTTTACAAACTGACGATGGCGACACTTTACTCTGGACGGTATCTCTGAACTAGGATGTTCCAATTTGACCTAGAACCGTACTGACATGTTTGTATAACGCATGTCAAATCCGGGTTGTTTTTGGACTTTGTTATATGATACCTGAATTCACAATCTACGCTATCCGTTTCATTCGGAGAACTCCGTCAATTATCGGCCCTGTTATCAAACATACCTGCAAAATTAGTTTTAATATTTCCCCAACTGTGCTTGCTGTAATACTATAAAAATGTTTCAAAGTAACGAAACATGAACAACACAGTTTTAATAAATCAGATTGTCTCTGTTAAAGAGAGTAATACAAAGAAACAAAAATACAATGACACAAAACTAACAGGCAGAGTTATAATTCAACAACCACGAAGATACTTGATCGTCAAGTCCACGTGCACTTTGATTGGATATCCTTCTCTCCATCAAAACAAGGAGTGAGTGAATTGAAGCGTAACGTACTTAAGTGGAATATTTACTAGCAGAAGACATCGAGGCAGAAAGGAACCAAAGAGGTAAGACTGTATGAACTGTTTCTCAGACTTGTTTTTATTGTTGCATGGTTTCTTAATAGTAGTTGACTATAAAAGTCAAACAATAACATAAAGCTTCTTTATGGCTTGCAACTTCTTCTTTATTGTAACTTTTAAATGCCACTGAAACAAGAAAAGTCAAATATTGAAATAAGTGAATCGTCGATGTACATATATATGGCTTGTGTATCTTTAAATTTAGTATATATATGTAATTAGTCGTTTTTTTTTATTCAACTCATGGTCATGGCGTAGTCTTTCAATGAACATCTAGCGGTTGTTTTCTCCTGGAATTTTATTCAGGAAAAATGTAGGCCTGCAAATTTTGGAAGTTTATGTAACCTGAACATGACAAAGGGCATTCTCCGAATTGTTACCCTATTTCCAGTGAGGGCTTCAAATATGCTCAGAAGAAAGACAATTTTTACGACCTTGTCTAACTTGTTTTACTGTCAAAGAGAAAGGGTCTTTATAGTCGTTTCAAATGAATCCCTTAATTTCAAAACAGAGTTTCACATAATTACATTAAGACATAGAGCTAATGAACTTACTAACTCTGAATCTCGGATAACAAAGAAATGCCTTATTAGCAGGCCATTCATTTATTTACCCCAGGCAATATTTCACTTGTAATGCGTTTGTTACAAATATCCCCTGTATACCTCCCCCCATAACTTTAAACAATGCCGCTAAAGTTCATTCGTACATACTAGTATATTATATTGTTTAAACACCAGGAAAATAGAACAGCAAATGGACAACAACAAAAACAAGACAATCATTTTGGCTTTGAAAAGGCAGCCACTGTCAGATATCTTTGAACAGACAATTTTAGGTGTCTACGGAAAGTTTGTGATCGCGAACTTGAGACTTGAAGAGGTCTTCTAGACCAAAATTCCAAACGTACGTTTTACTATGATACATTTATGCAATAGGCCTACTGTTATATGACTGCCAACATTTCAGATTTATTGAGCATTTTATATATGAACATTAAACCACACAGGACCAGGGGAAAGCCTCTAATCTTCTAAAATAACCATGGCCATATCGGATATGTGTACACGTGTCAGCGGATTTAAGAAGGCTGAAAAAATCGCCAGTTCTCCCAAACGTTTAACATATACATGTCTTCTGAATTCGCATAAAACATTTGCCGTTTCTTTTGAATAAACATTAATTCTTGCTTTTGCATAAACGTTTGAATATATAGGCCCAGCTACTTGGATGGTAAAATGCGGAGATATATTCACGGGTCAGCCATGCGCCAAACACCTGGCCATTAGCAAACCAATTTACTGACATGCATTTAATTACATTTTACTAATATAAAAACACTAATGAAGAAAATCACTGGTAATTATTGTAAGATAATCTATGTTGTCATAGCATGATCAATCACAATTGTACGTTAAGAAAATGGTGGATACCCGTGGTTATTAAGATTTCCCCTATGCCTGTGTGTTATAGTGTTAAAAATATATATGTAAATATATACAGGTGTACGCGTGTCCGCTGCCAGAATTCGGGAGGTTAATCTTTGCCACAAAGGTTTGAAGTTCATCCAAAAAATAATTCATTCACATCGAATTAAAAGTGATATTCCCTTGTACAAAGGGGCATACAAGACTGGTACCACTAAAATGCCTCTATAATAGCCTTTTCTATTAGGTGTTATTTAAATTTCTTTGTTTCAGAAGAAGCGCGCTTGATTTTCGTTTGCAACGGTACCAAACACATATTTTTGCGATTTTTTCATGGACCATGATGAAGTTTATAAAATACTGTATTATGTTACATACACAAAACAAATTGGTCAACTTTCAAAATCTCCCGTTTAAGCCCAGGTTAATTTCACTCTCTTCAAAGTATTCCTATCTCCAGAAAATTGCTTACAGTTTCTCTAAACTTACATTTAATTACATATGAAGCTTTGAGGGTAATGTGGCTGACAAAAACATGGTCCTGAGGGCTGAGGAGCTTGGCAATTAATGCTTCAAACACCCAACACTCCACTTTGGCCCTGATTTCACCTAAACAGGAGGTCGGATTGACCCGATCCGATCAATCGGCCGGTCATGTAAAGCCCTACAATGATTCAATAAAACAAAAATCCATGGTATTCATAAACCTAGATATAAACAATATGTAAGGTAAGGAAGTTGTGTTCTGCTGGATGCCCAGTCATTGTGACATCTATGGTAACACAGTCGTGGACAGTGAAGCCAAATCTGTTTTTACAGGGGGCGGATCCAGCCTTTTGCTCAGAAAAAATCCTCACCCGTGGTGCATCCCTTGCGATTGCCATCCAACGTGTTCTTTAAGAGTGTATGGATTTGACCTTGGCGAGAAATCGCATGTTCAAGTCAAACTCCATGAAGGAGCTTTTAACCAAGGAGAAAAGCCCTATTATTATTGATTTTCTAAAAAATTAGAATTTTATTGTAATATACCTATTTTCACATACTTGTTATAGAAGCTATTTTTGGAGATCATTTTAAAATCGCATGTCCTTTTAACCTCCAAAATAGTGATTTACGCTCTTAACATGATTGTTTAATAAATAAATTTCCGCCCTTTTTATTTTATTGTATTTTTTTATGTTCGCGAAAACGTCTTTTCGTCGCCATGTAAATGAAATAATCTTGAGTGCGGCGCAAAACTCCAATCAATCAACCAACCTATTTCTTATACCTAAATAAAAACGACGAGCAATTAGCTAATTCTGTTACAACGAAATTTTATCTAACATTCGGCAGCTCGTGGGACTGTTTCTCAAGACATTTAAGCCTGGAGTAGGTCGAATGCAAGGTCTAACTGTCATGGCAACATATAGGCCTAGCCTCAATATTACGTTACGAACAGGCGCAAAGTTACATCGGTTTTGAGAAACAGTCTGACGGTGAAATAAAAACATCGGTATAAACACAGGGTTTTGTTACTTATAAAACTATCGTAACGTTTAATTGTGAGATAGTCATGACTTATCAGCGGAAAGCTCTTATTTTGCATTTTTAAGGAACAGTTAACTAATGATGTTTGGCCGCATCGTCGAAACCCACGGTTAAAAAAGAGGTGAGCTTGTCGAGAATTTAACCCTGGGTATCCGAGGATGGTTTGGCCGAAAGTTTCACTGTAATTGACAGTTCATGCCACTTTAAGGCATTTCTACTAATCACCAGCCAAGGTATTTTTTATTTTCTCGCGTAAATTATAAATGCGATCACTTTGGATTGAGGCTACTAATCCACTTATTTTGAGCTCCATTCGGGACAAACTTCGGTAGTCTTCGCTCGATTCTGACAAACTTTGGTAGTCTTCGCTCGAGTCTGGTCGGCTTTGGCAGTCGGAACTCCCTTCGGCTATCTTCGCTCACTAACGGTCGGCTTTGACACATTTCACGCACGTAAATCCCCGAAGTTTCAGAGTGAAACTTTGGTCGTCTTCGCTCGATTCTGGTCGGCTTTGGCATATACCTTTAATCCCAATCCAACTCGAAGTTCCCTAGCCGATATTTTTACTTCGAATGCTCTTTTTTTCGTTTCACAGATCATCCAGAATGAGGACTGTATTTGGAATCGGGTTAGTTTTGGCCGCTGTGTGTCTGTACGGAGCGACCGCTTCTATAATAGATACAGTATTTGGTTCTGGCCCGGATCATATACAAAGGAGCAAACCATCATTTTGCAAAGATCACCAATGCCCGAACTTCACCATCGTCGAACAGTATCCCGTAAGTCACTTTTCTTTTTGTGCCATGTAGGATTCAATCTATACAGATATAGACAGTTTTACTTTTGGCACCGTAAGTCGAATTTATTCACCTTTTAATTTTCCCATCCAACTAAACCCAATAATACTGCAATATAAGGGAAACAATATAAGGGAAACAATCTGAAACCTAAGGACGTCACTCAGAAAGGGATATAAAATGGGGTCTTTTGTGGCAAGGGGATAAGACACTTTAACAGTCTGTGTATAGCGACATGCATGGTTAGATGCCTATACTTTTCTGTGCAAAATATTTTCCGTTGGCCATGCTAAATCTCTCATAGAAGCTGATGACGTCACCAAGCAATAAGTTTATTAGTGCAAGTTTTTGATTACAAAATAACTCCTTTTTATATAGACGGTCGTATTTATTCCGAAATACGACCATCGGTATAGTAGTCATTTCAGAGAAACCTAGACTCTCCGTGTATATAAAACCCTGGCAACTAAAGATAAACAGAAGAATCAGATTTAGTGATGTGTAGTCTTTGTCGATAGATTTAACACCATCTTCTGCGTTTAGGAGTATGAAGTTCGGCGATACGAACCAACGACCTGGGTGTCTACACGAAGTTCAGGGGGATGGTTCGAAAGAACGCGTATGTTTAGACGACTGGCAAAATACACTCTCAAAGGTGACAATAACATGGGTCAGTATTCCTTACATTATTTTCCATATTTCTATAATTTGTGCCTGTAAATATTAATATTGGGCGATCAGTTAATTGTACTTAATACAAGAAGTACTCGTTACTTTTCCTTTCCTCTACTGCCTACAGCTGGAAACTATCTCAAATTGCTTTAAATGACATCAAATCGTACAGGCCACATACTGTATGGATTTTCCTCATTCCAACGCTAATCATTTAGTTTTCAAAGTCTCTTACTTTCGTGACGATCGGAAATTATGAAAAAAGTGTGAATTTTGGCAGCTCATGCTGTTATTGCTGGTGTGTTAATTAACACGCTAGATTAGACACAGTCAATCACGATCCACATTCATAAGATCTGTGGAAGAAGAAGAGCTAATTGCGTTGTGAGAGGGCTAGTTCTCGTAAACCGTGACCATTTCTTGGGCCCTTTTCAATTGCTAACAGTGTCAACGGTACCCAATGAACATTTTCAATGCTATGTTTGAGCTTATATAACAAAGACACGACATTCAATTTTTGAAAGAAAAGTTTTCATTTCATAGTTGTTAATCTACAGTTACTGAAGTTAATAAATGGCCTGCAAATATTGGTTCAGGGTCACATTGATGCCAGCTATTAATTGCTAATTGCTAGACCGTATACATATTTTCTGATTTAAAACACTTTAGCACACGTACATGTAATATTACCTTTGTACTAAAACAGCTATATGGCCAATAACGGCAATAGGCCTACACGATGTTCAAACACCAATAACGGTGCTATCATTGGTCCATTGCTGGCAAAACACGATGTCCAAACACCAATAACGGTGCTATCATTGGTCCATTGCTAGCAAAACACGATGTCCAAACACCAATAACGGTGCTATCATTGGTCCATTGCTGGCAAAACACGATGTCCAAACACCAATAACGGTGCTAGCATTGGTCCATAGCTGGCAATGCACGATGTCCAAACACCAATAACGGTGCTATCATAGGTCCATTGCTGGCATTACACGATGTCCAAACGCCAATAACGGTGCTATCATTGGTCCATTGCTGACAATACACGATGTCCAAACACCAATAACGGTGCTAGCATTGGTCCATTGCTGGCAAAACACGATGTCCAAACACCAATAACGGTGCTATCATTGGTCCATTGCTGGCAATACACGATGTCCAAACACCAATAACGGTGCTATCATTGATCCATTGCTAGCAATACACGATGTCCAAACGCCAATAACGGTGCTATCATTGGTCCATTGCTAGCAATACACGATGTCCAAACACCAATAACGGTGCTATCACTGGTCCGTTACTGGCAATACACGATGTCCAAACACCAATAACGGTGCTACCATTGGTCCATTACTGACAATACACGATGTCCAAAGACCAATAACGGTGCTACCATTGGTCCATTACTGACAATACACGATGTCCAAACACCAATAACGGTGCTACCATTGGTCCATTGCTGGCAATACACGATGTCCAAACACCAATAACGGTGCTACCATTGGTCCATTACTGACAATACACGATGTCCAAACACCAATAACGGTGCTATCATTGGTCCATTGCTGTCAATACACGATGTCCAAACACCAATAACGGTACTAGCATTGGTCCATTGCTGACAATACACGATGTCCAAACACCAATAGCAGTGCTATCATTGCTGACAATACACGATGTCCAAACACCAATAACGGTACTAGCATTGGTCCATTGCTGACAATACACGATGTCCAAACACCAATAACGGTGCTATCATTGCTGACACTACACGATGTCCAAACACCAATAACGGTACTAGCATTGGTCCATTGCTGACAATACACGATGTCCAAACACCAATAACAGTGCTATTATTGGTCCATTGCTGACAATACACGATGTCCAAACACCAATAACGGTGCTATCATTGCTGACAATACACGATGTCCAAACACCAATAACGGTGCTAGTATTGGTCCATTGCTGACAATACACGATGTCCAAACACCAATAACGGTGCTATTATTGGTCCATTGCTGACAATACACGATGTCCAAACACCAATAACAGTGCTGTCATTGCTGACAATACACGATGTCCAAACACCAATAACGGTGCTATTATTGGTCCATTGCTGACAATACACGATGTCCAAACACCAATAACGGTGCTATCATTGCTGACAATACACGATGTCCAAACACCAATAACGGTGCTATTATTGGTCCATTGCTGACAATACACGATGTCCAAACACCAATAACAGTGCTATCATTGCTGACAATACACGATGTCCAAACACCAATAACGGTGCTAGCATTGGTCCATAGCTGGCAATGCACGATGTCCAAACACCAATAACGGTGCTAACATTTGTCCATAGCTGACAATACACGATGTCCAAACGCCAATAACGGTGCTATCATTGCTGACAATACACGATGTCCAAACACCAATAACGGTGCTATTATTGGTCCATTGCTGACAATACACGATGTCCAAACACCAATAACGGTGCTATTATTGGTCCATTGCTGACAATACACGATGTCCAAACACCAATAACGGTGCTATTATTGGTCCATTGCTGACAATACACGATGTCCAAACACCAATAACGGTGCTATTATTGGTCCATTGCTGACAATACACGATGTCTAAACACCAATAACGGTGCTATTATTGGTCCATTGCTGACAATACACGATGTCCAAACACCAATAACAGTGCTATCATTGCTGACAATACACGATGTCCAAACACCAATAACGGTACTATCATTGGTCCATTGCTGGCAATGCACGATGTCCAAACACCAATAACGGTGCTATCATTGCTGACAATACACGATGCCCAAACACCAATAACGGTGCTATCATTGGTCCATTGCTGGCAATACACGATGTCCAAACACCAATAACGGTGCTATCATTGCTGGCAATACACGATGTCCAAACACCAATAACGGTGCTATCATTGGTCCATTGCTGACAATACACGATGTCCAAACACCAATAACGGTGCTATCATTGCTGACAATACACGATGTCTAAACACCAATAACGGTGCTATCATTGGTCCATAGCTGGCAATACACGATGTCCAAACACCAATAACGGTGCTATCATTGCTGGCAATACACGATGTCCAAACACCAATAACGGTGCTATCATTGCTGGCAATACACGATGTCCAAACACCAATAACGGTGCTATCATTGGTCCATTGCTGGCAATACACGATGTCCAAACACCAATAACGGTGCTATCATTGCTGACAATACACGATGTCCAAACACCAATAACGGTGCTATCATTGGTCCATTGCTGGCAATACACGATGTCCAAACACTAATAACAGTGCTATCATTGACAATACACGATGTCCAAACACCAATAACGGTGCTATCATTGCTGGCAATACACGATGTCCAAACACCAATAACGGTGCTATCATTGGTCCATTGCTGACAATACACGATGTCCAAACACCAATAACGGTGCTATCATTGGTCCATTGCTGACAATACACGATGTCCAAACACCAATAACGGTGCTAGCATTGGTCCATTGCTGTCAATACATGATGTCCAAACACCAATAACGGTGCTAGCATTGGTCCATTGCTGACAATGCACGATGTCCAAACACCAATAACGGTGCTATCATTGGTCCATTGCTGTCAATACACGATGTCCAAACACCAATAACGATGCTATCATTGCTGACAATACACGATGTCCAAACACCAATAACGGTGCTATCATTGCTGACAATACACGATGTCCAAACACCAATAACGGTGCTATCATTGGTCCATTGTTGATAATGCACGATGTCCAAACACCAATAACAGTGCTATCATTGACAATACACGATGTCCAAACACCAATAACGGTGCTATCATTGGTCCATTGCTGGCAATACACGATGTCCAAACACCAATAACGGTGCTATCATTGCTGACAATACACGATGTCCAAACACCAATAACGGTGCTAGCATTGGTCCATTGCTGACAATGCACGATGTCCAAACACCAATAACGGTGCTATCATTGGTCCATTGCTGACAATACACGATGTCCAAACATCATTGTGTCTCTTTTCTCAATATTTGACCAACAGGTTCTTGCCTTGTGCTTTTGGAGGCCTAAACAACGTTAGCTTTCTAGAGATACATGTGGACCAACATCAGAAATCAATCATTTCGCTAGATTCCACGGGTGTACAGTTGTATATTGGCCTAATATCTTAATTATGTCGAATACAGGTTACTGTAACCACATTTGTGGACGAAGTATTTCTGGAACAATCCCTTGCCTTTAGATTGACCCAACAATAGTGGTATAGTTGACCAAAATTGGTCCAACAGAGTGTACTATCAGGGTAACGTCCTGTAACCCACGTTAGCCCACATACCCGATATGGAAGATTTTGAACTTGGCCGTAACATTTATTGTAAATAACCGGTCTCTACACGGGGCAAATTTGTGTATCTTGGCTTAGGCCTAATTTGGAATTCCAAATTTCCTTAAACTATTTTCTATTACGGCATTTAATTTACTTCACTGTGACTTATATATAGATTATGTCATGGGACTGTCTGACAAGGGTATTACATGACCGACGTGTAAAGTTGGAAGGTGTAAGCTTTCAATGTAAGGTCTGGGACTCAATTGGAAATAAACTGTGCTAAATTTATAATTCTAGTCAATGTTTAATTTTCCGAATTTATGGTCATTACAGGTCTTAGGATGCAAATGACTGTTCCTGTTCTATCCAAATATGTTGGCTCGGACCTCGTGGAAATGTTCTTTATGCTTCCCGAAGCTAACCAACGCAACCCACCCACGCCCAATGACCAGGATGTTACAATCGTCAGAATGCCCGCAATGGAAGTTTACGTTAGGTTGGTATACGAAAAATGAAATAGCGTTTCCGACTGGTTCTTTTTTTATTTTAACATCTTCTTCGCCGTAGTAAGGCATTATGGACAATACTATTTTGGCCAGATTTATTGCATATCTAACCATCGAAACTGTTTAAAGGTTCACAGGTATAGATCCCTTTAAAGGGAGAGAAAAGTCAAGGAGTGCATGAAGATGGCCATAAATAAAAGCAATTACGTTTCGTATCAGTCATATAAAAAGGGTCAGTTGTATCAGAAGTCTACGAATAGACTTCTGGTCGTACACATTAAGAGTTTAACAGCATCTTAAGGCATTGCCTATAAATCAAAGCTGTGCGCCGTTCGCGCGTCTACAAAATAACGGCTGTCAATCGTGTGTTTGACTATATAGCCTATGTCTGCTTCTTTATATGCCCATATTAATTAACTTTTTCGTGCCACGAACTTTTTCGTCTTATTAAACTCATCACGAAGTACGTTTTTGTTAACAACACGAGCACACCTATACCGATGACCATGCCTTTATCAAGTGCAATGTCGCATAGCTGTCAAAAGCTAGTGTGTTCACAATCACTTACTGATGCCTTCATTATTTCTCATCCCTGATTTATGTTATGTATATGGTATCATTTGACCCAAGCTGTCACACTTATGTTAAGTAAACTTAAGTACAGCGATGTCGAGAATTTACTACGTTTTTTTGTTTGAAATAAATGTTTTTATTGCCAGGTATAACAGTACTATCAAACTATTTCAACTTGGTAAGCGATAATGGGTCAGTTACCGTCCCATCTGAGGTTTTTGTATAACATAATGGTTCTGAAAAACAAATTTTGTATTATTTTTGCAGAGCCTTTGGTGGAATGTCATTTGGCTACAGGTATAACGGTGCATTGACAGAGCTTAAGGCTGCATTAGGACCCACTGAGCGTTATGAGCAAGGGTTTATGTATCGTGTTGGATACGACAGTCCATGGACACTGAGAGACCGACATAACGAAGTCTGGCTCGTGAAAAATTAAAACCTCACATAAGAAGGAGCAGAGAATAAACTTAAATACGACATTGAACTTAAAATATCGTTAGGAAAGTAAAATAGTATCTGTATTGGCAATTAAGCCTTAAAAACTAGTCATTCTATACAAAACTGTCACTAATAAATTTTGACAAAATTGATAAAAAATAAAACAAGAACAGTTGTATTGTGTTATTTTGCCATTATATTATCTCATTTCATGGATTGAATCAACCTGACTAAAGTTGTGATGTTTATTGGAGTTCCTTCCAGTGAACATCCCGACTTTAGTCAGATTTGGATTGTATGTGTTTGCGATATGGCATATTCAAAAGATTGATTGTTTGTTTTATAAACTTTTTTTGCGTATTAATGTTTATGGTGGGGATAAAAGCGATATTACTGAGGCCTATTGGTGCGGTGGGAAGATTGTTTTTTATATTTACATTGTTTTTTGGGCCGTAATTGTAAGTTTATCGACGAAAGTATTAAACTTCGTTTCGAAACGTTGTTCTCTGTATGTTTTAAAATATCAAGGGTGCATCATAAAAAGCATACGTCTAACTAAAACGATTTACGGAATTGTTTACGTTGAGGAGAAAAGCTTTCTCGGCGGTGAGAACCCTTTGTGCGATCTCTTCTTATACTGCGAAGGTTCTCCATAAAACCGAGTTTGAATATATACAAAACACAAGAAAACTCAATTATACCGCCAATCCTCCTGGACATCTCTCTATTCTTTCGAAACAAAGCTCGGCTCTCTTCGCTCGCCACCGGTCGGCTTTTCAAAGTTCCAGAGGGCACTCGGCACTCGGAACATGCTTCGGCTATCATCGCTCGCTACCGGTCGGCTTTGGCACGCACGTACGTAAATCCCCGAAGTTATCAGAGTGGGCACTCGGAACATCCTTCGGCTATCTTCGCTCGCTACCGGTCGGCTTTGACACGCCTCGGACAGTCTGCGCTTTATATACGGTAAATCGCTGTATTTTTGGGATGAATTTGGAAAGACATTTTTTTATATATATCATTTAGCCCGGTTAACCACATAATTTGTAACGCAAAGTAGACAGACGCAGTTTGGGTACATATCAGGAATCCTCCTATACGTATATAACTGATCGAGGCTGAAAGTTAACAAATCGAGTGTTATGGTCCCTACATCATCACGGGGAGTCTTTTTGTGGGGCCCTCAAGATGATATGGAAATTGTACGCTTCATGGCTTCTCTATATTCAAAATGACCTGCAGTCTATCAAAGGGTATTTCACGTACGTAAATCCCCGAAGTATCAGAGTGGGGTCTCTATTTACACCCAGTCTGATATACGTACGTGAAATACCCTTTGATAGACTGCAGGTCATTTTGAATGTGGCGACCAAAAGGAAGCCGTGAAACGTACAATTTCCATATCCTCTTGAGGGCCCCACAAAAGTGTCTCCGACATAATGTAATGGGCCTATACACTCGTTTTTATACGCCCGGCTTGAAAAGCGGGCTGTATTATGGTATCATCTCCGTCCGTCCGGCAGTCCGGCAGTCCGGCTGTCAGGCGTCCGCTGTCCCTTCCGCTCCATAACTTCTAAAGTTTTGATTCCATCTGCACAATTTTTTCTAAGTATATACCTTATGGGTAGAAGGTGTGTCGCCAACTATTTTTAACATCACTGGTTACATAATATGGGAGTTATATTGGATAATGTAATATTCCCTTCCGCTCCATAACTTCCAATGTTTTGATTCTATCTGCACAATTTTTTCTGAGTATATACCTTATGGGTGGAAGGTGTGTCGCGAACTATTTTTGACATCATACATTGCGTAATATAGCAGCCATATTGGGTTATGTAATATTTACTTTTTCTCTCCATAACTTTAACAAATATGATCCGATGTTTTCAAATCTTTCATGTTACATACCATATTAACAGACAGTGTGTAAAAAAATTGTTTATGATATCAACTATTGCAAATTATTGGATTATGTACATTCCCTTTTATTCTTACTTTCATTTTCATGAAAATAATCTTTAAATTATAAAATGGCTTCTACTTTTCCGATTCTCATCAAAAAAGGATTTTTTCAAATTGCAATAATGTTTCTAAATTGATTAAAACTATTCTTAAATCAATATATAATGTTTTAATCAAATGAAAAATACATATAAGGATTAAGGTTTTATCTACAGACCAAGAGATAAGTATCCCAGCTTTGGTTTATTTACCTTGTCAACTTACAGTTAGCTCTCAGTCTCTCGAGAGATTTATGGCTTTGTGTACTGTACCACAAGGCCTCCATAAAACAGTGGGTGACATTAGCTATGGACCCATAGCCAAATCTATTGTAAATCCATTTAGTCTATGATAAAATTAGAAGTAATAACCTGTAGGTATATGGGGAGATTTAGAATATTGTCAAGATGTCTATGGCCAAATAATGTAGATAAAAAATATTATGAGAAAAATTGTCAAATCTACTTGAATTGGTGTGATTTGCGAAATTGCCAATTAATTACATTTGTTTAAGTATGATTAGTAAATTATAAACTGCTTTTCTAAAAAATTGAAACATTTTAGTGCAACCTTTATTGACAACAAACAATTTTTAACATCGTGATTTAACAGCAGCGAGAATTGATGACTTGTACCGTGTACAAATCTTGTTAATAATGGTTGATCCAAAAAGCCCATTTTAAATTTGATACAGATGGATTTTAATGGTTTCAGTGACAAGATTTCATTTTGTTGACATAACATCACCTTTTACCAAGCTTCACATAATAAAACTGGCAACGCCGCCATATGCATGTAAGTGAAATAATCTTGAGCGCAGCGTAAAACACCAAACAATCAATCAATCAATCATTTACCAAGCTTCAACCTCTTCCATCTGAATTTTGAAAATTAAATTCAAATAAATATGGAAGGATTTGTTTTGGTATGGCTGCAGTTACTGTGCCTTCCCGGGCGTATTTTGGGTTTCCCGAAACTCTTGTTTGAAAGTGGCATGAGTTGCCAAAATGTCGATATTTTGACTTAACAATAGAATGCTGAAATTATCGGCTATTTTTCTCAAGAGGTATAATTCAGAAGCTTTTTAGTGCTTCTATAGTCTCGAAAATGTACGATAAAGTATTGTTTTGAACTAACTTTGGCTTTAAATTAAATGAATGGTCGTCCCGGTTATACCAATTTTGTTTACTTTTCGAACACTATTCCGGTTCGTATAGGCCACACATTGTATGGATTTTCCTCATTCCAACGCTAATCATTTAGTTTTTCGATGGCCTTCAAAGCCTCTTACTGTCGTGACGATCAGAAATTATGAAACAAGTGTGAATTTTGGCAGCTCATGCCACTCTAACTTTCAGTCTCGATCAGTTATATAATTGAAGCATATTGAGAAATCCTAATATATACCGAACAATGAACTATATATTATATAGTGGAATTTAGTCAGATATATGTGAAATTTAGTCAGATTGACATAAGCATTAGTTATTCGACACTTTGCATACAACAAAAGCAATAACATATTAAAGTGGCATGAGCTGCCAAAATTTACACTTTTTTCATAATTCCTGATCGTCACGTCAGTAAGAGGCTTTGAAGGTCATCTAAAAACTAAATGATTGGCGTTGGAA